>CM057000.1:127832477-129261062 GCA_029891345.1 Dryococelus australis | reverse complement strand
CCCCACCTATAGCCAAACTTGTTTCACTCTCTTCCCTCCACCACCCCTGGCAATATTTATCAATTAGCAAAATAAATCTAAAAAATTCTAAAAAATTGAACATAATATAATGTTACTCTCACATACACCTCACCACTCCAACTCCCCCCCCCCAAACTAGCAATTATTATATAAAGTCACAAAACATATTCTAAAAATCGAGAAACATATAACATTCGACCGTTACACTTTCCTTTAGGTGAAAAAATATATACGTTATGATAGCCGAGGGAAATTTTCGGACTTGAAAATTAGACGGTGGCATTTCCTTACGATCTATCGTAATTACTTCCTCATTAAGTATAATAACAAGAAGTCCTCTAACTTTGCTTACAGATTATGAGAGAAAACTTTGTACTTGGACTGAGTTTTACATATTTACTAAGAAAATAACTTTCCGAGAAAACGAAATTGCAATATTTTGTTTATGTTGTCCAGAGACAACTTGTAGCCGTGACCATTTTGCTTTCGAGACACCTTGCATTTACAACAATGTGTTGGGGCCCATACCGTCAAACTGGAGCATCCCGTTTAGCCGTAGCAGCACAGACGCATATTACGACACCGGCCTTATGCCGTTACAGACACAGTGATAGCCCGCCTCAGCCCTTAGTTATAAGGAACCTATCTAACGTGTAGTTCTAATCCTAGCCAGTCGCCGGAAAATATCGACTAACTGCTATTTTGATCAGCGAGGTGCTTGAGTTACTGTCGCACGAATGCAAGTAAAAGGGCAAAAACACGCACGAGAATATAAATACTCCTAATTGGTGATGTATTGATGATTTTGTACTCACCATTGTTGTACAGTATATCGCAGCTCGTTTTGATGATGAGGAATAATTTACTGTAAGAATTTACTGTATTTGCTTGGGCAAATATCTTCGTACCAGTGGATTCTCCTTTGAACTTTAATAAGGTTGCTACGCAAAATGTTCGTACTGTTGTGATCTGCTGTATTGTAAATAGTCATTGTTGGACATGGACTTTTGTTGTATAGTCTATAGTGATTTATTCATATTTTCATCTAGTTGGCCATTTTAAATACGAAAAGCACTATAGTACTCGTACTTCAGGTCTTATGCCAAAATTACTTATAACCTACAAGTTAGACTATGCTATGTCAGCAAGCACTGTGTACAGTTTGGAAAATGTAACATGCTCGTGTTGCTCAGCAGATTCAGTGTGATGAGTTAAAGATGTAGAAAGTTGGAGAATGTTTACTATTTAGCAACTAAATGTGTTAGAGAATTTTTGGAAAAGGATTAAAACAGTAGACTGTGCCCAGGACAGGAGGATCCCATTCTCTCAATAAATGCAAAAAAAAAAAAAACCGAAAGAATGCGTAATGATTCATTACTAAATCTTCATAAGCAGTTACTCTATGAAAATGCTCATTTAAAATTGAGTTATTCGACCTTTAGCAAACTCCACCCATTTTGGATTTTGCCACTTCCATAAGTTACAAATGTGCTTTTGTTCAGTCCCTGAAAATATGTTTCTGTTTAAGAGTAAATTACATCGGAATAAAATTTTATGGAATGTACTCCAGAGAACATAATAGGAAGATCCTTGTGCTGTGAAAATGTTCACTTGGATGAACTTTAAATATTTTTTGATTCTTTGTTTTTATAAAAATATTACTCCTATATATTACTCGATAACTAATAAGACTGAATAACAGCTTGCAACTGCAGTCTAATACCCAGAGCAAATAACTTCCTAACAAACAAAACAATGTGGCACTTAATGATAGCAAAGCTAGCTTGTTAGTGAATTGTTCATTCTTGATATAAATACATTTTATTTCCATTTATGGTGTTGTTTGCCTAATAACGCAGGAAGACTGGTGGGATATTGCAGACGCGTTGGAGGAATTGAAGAGTACTGGAAGAATGACTGCCTCAGGGAGTTAGCGGCAGATGAAGACAACGGAAAAAAATTCACACCGTGAAAACTTGCAGTGAGCGAGAAATGTCTAGTGAATGTGATAGTGACAGCTCTTGCTTAGCTCAGCCGTTTTAAATATCGAAATTAGATTATATCTTGCTGATACATCTACTCGACAGTGTCATTCATTTATTTTTATTTAATCACTTTTTAAATAATGAGCTAGGAATAGTTTGTTTTCCCTAAGCTTCCTCAAAAACAGTGAATATACATTGTTAACAAAGCTAATATGTCTCGTCAGTTTGCAAAATTTGCTATCCACTTTTATTGTACTTATACTATTACATACATTATTTATCCTTTTATTTGTGCTTATACGATAACATAAATTCATTTTTGTCAAATTAATACATCGACGCTTTGCCAGGGACTTAAACCCAGAACATCTACTACTGTAGAGGCCGCGGTAGCTGAGCGGTTAACCTGCTCGCCTCCCAATAAGAAGATCCAGGTTCAATCCCCGGCCGGGTCACCGGATTTACGCATGTGTGAATCTTGGCGGACTATGTCGTTGGCCGGTGGTTTACTCGGGGATCTCCCATTTCCGTCTGCCCCTTCATTCCTGCGTCACTCCATACTCACCTCGATCACCCTCATCGGTTCTCAAGACCGCGCTGTTAAGAACCCGCCCAAATCTCTTCACTCACCTAGTACTGTATCTTCCATAACTCTTCTTTTTGAAACTGTCGTTCACTACGACACTCCTTGGGGCCGACGAGAGGCCGTTCCCTCACGGCACTCCTTGTGGTCGATAAGAGGGATGGAACAGGCCAAACCAGAGACTGACGAGGTGAACGGGGTGTGAAATAAGACTCGACCTTCACTCGAAATATTTGACGTAAACAGTAGGTACAACACACACGAATCTGCAACACAGACATCGCCCTTGATATATAAACGGTTCGATTCAGTCGGGTATGCGACAACGATGCGAGCTGACCTTGATATAGCGCGGTGTATTAAGCTGATAGTGAGGGGGAAAGGGGGTCCTATTCTAATGACAACACGGAACATCTGTATAAGCCATTCACGGCGAAGTGAGCACTTTTAAGGCTCTAGTTGCCTTTTTCCTTTCAGCCAAAATTAACTTTTTAACCACCTTTTTAACTAAATATTGCTGTGCAAGTAATCAACGCAGAGTGTACATTCCACAGTAGGGTAACGCAAGATAATTCTGCAGCACTGGTAATTTCGCAGCAGTTTTTCATTCACATCGTCCTGAACTTCCTTACTCGCTAGTAGTTCGACCCTTCGCCAACAGTAGGTACAGCTCATTGTATGCTCTCTACATCTGCTACGGCATTTTTCATACGTGAAGTGAAGCCGAAAATGTCTGCCGTGAAGCTTTGTATTAAAAAAATTTCCCGTTACAGAAACTATGAAATTTCTTGACTTACTTAGCGCTGCGAAAACAGTAGTGCGTGAAAACATAACTATCTATAAAGCAACAAAATTGTTTGGTATACCTCACAACACACCAAAAAAATTCATCAGTGACAATGAAGACTTAAACCATCCCCAAGTGTTGAAACTGTGAGGACCATTCGCCCTACCTTCAGACATTGAACAGTGTGTGTTTAATTTTGTTATTGAAATGCAAGAACTTGGACTTTGACTCACTGCGATCCAAGTAAGAAAGCTCGCATATGACCTCGCTGAGTCAGTAAATCGACAACACTGGTTGAAACCTGCCAAAAAAAATTGCTAGGAAATGGTGGTGGTATTCAAAATTTAAATAACGCTCTAATTTATGCCCAAGAGTTCCTGAAAATCTCTCCGCATACCGTGCGTCAATGGCAAACCCTATTAAAATATATCTGTTATGAAAATTACTGCCAAATTACCTTACCTTTTCTCGGAAGTTAACGCCTAAAGCTAAAATAAAATTTTTCTATCGACTATTATTCCAAATGAGAGGGCTTTCATAAGTGCTCACTTTGCCATGAATAGCCTTTTATAATATCAAAGTACTTACTTAATTCACGGAGCAAAAATTACCTCAAATTTTATTCACTGCCAGCAAAGAAGACTAAATGCTTTACTATGGTTACTGCCATTAAACTCCTTTATCGAAAACGATTATTGCTGATATGGCGCCTAACAAACTTTCTTACTCGGTTGAAAACAATAAGAAAACAAGTGAAAGCTGTGGAATTTTGGTTTATTATTACTTACCTTGATATACACTTTCTTATTACATACATTCTATTTTACTTGGACTTATATATAAAATTGTTCACTGAGCCAAATGGTTTTTTTTTGCAGATTCATTACTTTAAAAACCGCAGTAGGCACATTACGTCTAAACATTAACAACTGTCCACTTTGCCATTGAATTCACCAGTCCTATTGGGGAATATTCACTGCGAAAAGGGCACATACGTTAATATTAATGACGTACACGGTAGTTCAAACTATCCTGGTGGCAATATTTAATTCTGTTTATACATATTTGCAATTGCAATGTTTTGCTTGGTAACACAACCTTGTTCCAACATATATATAAAAATATCAACATATTCCATCTCGCGCACTTCCTAAAAATTATATTTTGTTAACGCCCTTTGCAAATGGCGCTTTTAAAAACTGCTCTCGGAAGTGTTGAATTTAGTGCGCTTTACTTAATGCGTAAAAAGCTCGTCCACGCGGAACTGGCCGAAGCATTTACTTCCAGAGCTTAGCTGTTTTCTGTTTTGAATGCACATTTGTCTATATATTGCGCTGACTCAGCGCGTGACAGCGCTCCCTTTACGTCTAGCCCACTACTCCGCGGTTTCTTTCTCGGTTAGTACCGTGGTTCACGTGTGCCCTATCTCCTCTTCCGGCCCCTTATCTTGTGTTTCCCTCCCTCCTGCGCGTGCGCACTGGCCAGCGCTTCCCCATATACCTCGATTCCTTGTCAGTTGTCATTTAGGTTAGTATCGGCCTGTTCCTACTTTGGGCCGTTCTCCTCCGACCTTTGCGAGAGTAACGGCACCCAGGTTGTCATCGGCAATTTGCAGCGTCTTCTCATTGGGTGTCGACGAGACGAGAGACAGCTGTAATGTATTTGAGAATGTTCAAATATTTTTCAGCGCTAGGAATTTGTGTTGCTCAAGTTTGAATCTTTGTAGGAATTTTATCACAATTACCATTATTCGGTCGAGGCTTCACTGCAGCTCACCGCACAGAGAGGGGAAGAGGGGAGATACAATGTCTGTATTTTGAATTAAATGAAATATACTATAGGCTGTTCACTGTAAAGTGAGCACTTTTTGAAGCCCTCTCATTTGGAATAATAGTCAATAAATATATTTTATTGTACCATAGTTGTTAATTTTCGAGTCTGGTTAAAAAATATACACTGTGTTTACTGTTTACATTCCAATATTTATTTTAAAAAGTGGCGAAAGGATAAAAAAAGGGCCTAACTAGGGCCTCAAAAGTACTCACTTTACCGTGAACAGCCTGTAACGACTGGTATTTATGAAAAAATTAGCATATTAATGTATATATATATATTAATACACACACAAATTTTCTCCACATGTTACATTTCACCACACTTTCTGCGGAATTTTTTTAAAAACAATTACATCATTCACAATAACCAAAATTATTGAATTTAGAAATGTATATATAATTGTAATTATTTGGTTAAGATCTAATCAGCTAGTGGATACTAAAAATCTGCCGCTTGGGTGCGATAATTTCTCAGTGCGTATCTTGAGTATTGAACTATGCTAAATATGTCAATGTCTTGTGACCCTGTTGTTTCTGGATGGAATCCCTAGTATAGTGTGTCTGGCATCTGCTCTGCGACGGTTTTATTGTAGAATAACCGAGGTGGAGAGATATAGTTGAGTATAGTTAGACTGTGATAAAGCAAACTGAACATTTGTTAATGCCTCATATTATTTTTTCGTAGCCTCTCTATCTGAAGATGATTTCGACTTTCAATTTATGTGTCGTATCCTGTGTAGGCCTACTGATGAGATCGTGTTCACAAAGAACTGCTTCTTCACATGGAAACAGTTATGTACAGGTCCCTGCCAGTCCAAAACGCCACGATGATCGGAGGTTCCCAACATCGATCTTACAACGACAATCTTATACATACGCGCGTGTGCTGCTATCCAACCTTAACGGATTGCGGTGTTTGATATTTATTTATAACAAGTTTTTCTGGACCTCGTGAAAGATGTTCTGTCGACAAAACGTCTTCACGTGCGGTATCAGCATTATGGAGCTCTGGCAAAATTTCGATCGTTATGTTCCCGACCATCTCAAGAACAACTTCAGCAGGAACTATTTTGGATATGACAGCTACGTGCAGGTTGTTTCAAAAGGCAGAAAACGCAGCGTAACATATTTTTCTGTTTGTGCAGGTTAATAGCTACAGACTATGGCATTAACGGAGGAGGAGCTTATTAACATCGTCCTGCACGCCGGTACTTGCAGTTTACCTACAAATTACGAACGAATTTAACCGCAGACACCTTACCCGGCAACTTTCACACGACCTGCAGTAGCGAAAGAGATATCAGAATTCAGATATAAAAGTCGTGTCGACGACGAAAGACGAATTGGGTGACCGCCGAAAAAAGTCCAACTTAATTCCAAATTGATTGTGGCAGCGGTCGTCAAGATCTCCCACAGAAGCACTCGCCTGATGTCAGCTGAACTGAGGATAAGTTAAGAGTCCAGCCAGGTTCCAGACTTGAGTACCTTGAATTGTCACCTCTGGGGACATTTGAAGGCGTCTGAAGTACGGGATGAAGATTATACAAGACAGAGGAGTATCGACACTGTCCCAGCGTTCAACTAAGTAGTTGGTTTCCCTTCCATTGGATTTGGATTTTTGTACAAATTTTTATAATCAAAATTTATGGCCAGAAATTATAAAATAAAAAGCTTGATGTAACGTGCATGAATACTCGGCAAAATTCTTACAAGTTTGTATGTTTCAGTTATATCTGCATTTTCCCTCGTTGGTTTGAATTATTTAACGATTCGGCAATCTTTTATTATGGTTACAGATCTGAAACGAATCGTGTAAGAAATATAACTTGGATGTCCAAATGACAATTTCAAGTTGTTCCCTGTGCTGCACCTCGACATGCAGCTTGGTTTTTAAATGCTGTCTCTGGAAATGAAGGTACGTAGGAATATTACGTAAATCCAAGATGGCTGGGACACTTCCCCTTAAAGTCCTAAATCATGTCCTCGGTAAATGGGAACTACGTCTGCACATCAGGATGGAAGCCATATTGAGCGTATTGTATAAATTCCCACGTTCCCTATCTTTACAGATTTCCGAATCATACTGTAGTTGCATCCTTGGTTCTTGAACCACACGCCATTGTTTCTTATACGAGGATACAAGAAGAGTCTGGTTTAAGGGACGCTGGTGTGGAACGAAGGAGCTTTTCTAAGAACTGCATACATCGTAGAAGGCTTGGCTAGGCTAGACATTCTCCAACACATTCGGCACAACGTTAGCAAGAGGCGCAAGCCATGTAAGGAAAAACTATAGCCGCCGTTTAAAGCAATTCTTGTGATATTGCATGTACCAACGCGTGTACAAGTGTTCCTAGAGAGCGGCCACGACCACTAACGGCAGGCAGTGCGGGAATATGACGATGTCCTGTAACACGGGAAATATGACATTTAACACAGCGTTGCTGGGTTTAAACCATTCATACGAAAAGTAATACTTGTATAAACCGCGAGCTCAACTTTTATATCCAAGTCTTGTAGTTTAGAGAGTTGTTCCTATTCGAAGTAATACTCTTCAATATTGGGACTCGTGGTTGGCATGCGCTATGCACCTCGTACTTCCAGTACGGCCCGTATATGCTGACGCCATACCGTTTATATCGTAATCACCGGGAAGTTCTGTAGATTGGTGCGCGGTCATTTGACACCTCTAAAGAGCCTTTTTACAAAAACTGTTTTTTTTTTTTTTATATTTTTTAATTTTATTTTTTTAGATTAGTATAGTAATCTACGATGGAGAAGAGTAATCCTATATCTAGCGAATCCACAGCATCTAGCATTCCGTTTGGTGAACAGATCACCGTGGCAATAGTGCCACGCTGAGGGGTAAATATCTCGATTTATTTTGCGCGAAAACGGACCAATGAATATTGTTTAACATTTAAAAAATCCCAAAATATTAGGAATTATTTGAATTCATAAATTTCTCAACTCTTGTCCCGGAGCAGCAATCGTAGAACAAATCTCAAAAACTTCTGGTGAAGAATTGAATCCTCCTTGCCTTAAAAGTAATTACTTAAATCGGTTATCCTTCTATATATTATTATTATTATTAAAATGACTCAGTTTTTTGAAATATTTGTATTGGAAACCTATCCCAAAAGAAAGACTATGCGCCTTATTGAATTTATTATGGTAGGAAAACACAATGATGCATAAACACAAGCACGTTGTTTTGCATGGAAGGTCTTTTTAAGGCTTGGTAAAATATGTAACGTGTTTAAATACGTATTATTATTCTGGTCGGCGTCGTGCGAGCGAGCGAAGAGGAGGTAGTAGTTATGTGATAGCGGCGGCCGCGTATCACTTACAGAAAGTAAGCAGACGCCTTAATCTCTTTTTTACGCACCCTGCTTACCTTGGAAGTATTGATTCTTGCGTTTATCTGAAGAATGGTCTGGATTACTGACCTCTCGTTCTCTCAGCGCGACTCGGGGTGCGTTAAACCTTCCAGGCGATAGGGTCAAGACTATAAATATTGCGGCAGTCCTCCGAGTTGAGTAGAGTTGAGTTGGAGTTTGATGAATGAATTATTGGTTGAGTTCCGAATGACAGAAGACGAGCAGCGGGAAAAGTGATAGCGTGAAGAGAAGTCTGCGACTGCGAGTATTGAGCAGTGAAGGGCGTGGCTAGCAGGCTGGACTAGTGGACTAGATGCTTGAGTGAAAGACATACATGATGGCGACTTAACATGTGGTATGAGTATGAGTTAAATTACTGTATCCAACAGAGACAATATTAAGTACAACATTAGATTTGAAATGGAGATTAAATATTGCGCTCACTGTTAAATAAAAATAATAAAAGTGGAGACAAATAATTTAATGCTGTAAATAAAAGCAGAGCGAATAAATAAGAAATAAAATTTAGTTTCTTATAGTTTTTTTATTAAGACCTCCATCCCTCGCTAAGAGGGAAAGAGTGTGTGAACGAAACTGTAAATAACCAAATTAGTTCAGCAGTTGTAAGTGGAAATGAGAATGTAAATGGCGAGATAAGTAACGCCAGTGATTTAGTTGATAGGAAAATAGAAGGCATTGGCGAGTTGGTGAACACGAGAATTGACTGTGTGGACGGGGAAATTGACAGTGAGAATGAACAGTGTGAATGACAGGGTGGGCAGTGTCGAGCATGAAATGAAATAGATCAATGCAGTAGAGAAGCAGATGGAGGAATTTCTTTGGCCACGAATTTCCACAAGCACCACATCGGTAGACGAGAAAAGTGGGGAAGCAGTAACCATAGTCACTAACACAGCGACCTCGGAGAGAGCCAGCAGCCTTGTGGAATTGGTGTCGCGCAGTGGCAGTGGGGAAGGGAGTTTCAATTAAGCCCGCCCCTTACGATGGCCAGACTTCATGGTGGGAGTACAAACACAGTTGGAAATAGTCGCTAACCTAAATGGCTGGACAACAAAACAGCGGGCATACTACCTCGCCGCTGTACTGAGAGGCCCCGCATCGAGTATACTTGCTGGCGTCACAGACCTCTCCCCTACAGGAAATTCCGACAAATGTAGCGACGACACACGAATATTCTGGTGAGACTGGCCGGCGCCACAGCCATCGGCCCAGCGCGCGAGTTTGGGAAGATTCAGGGTGGCGGTCTACGACACTATAATATATACATATATATATTATGCCGCAGCTCAGTGGCCGGCAGTCTTTGACGAAGGCTATCTGGCAGAGTGCGCGCGAGTGTAGTGCAGTGTGGACGACAGGAGATTGCGGGATGACGGCGGGCGAGGTATTCGTGGTGGAATTGGCGAGAGGGTGTGAAACCGACGAGTGAAGGCTACTGTGCGTGAGGGTGCCGGAGAACTCTAGAACATTACGAACTGGCGGGACACATACTGAACTGATGTGGGACTGAATGGAAGTGTAATACCGATTTTATTGTAAATACTTGAACTGTCAGTATGTACGCATAATTTAATAGGTTGATACACTGTCTATTGGGACTGATCTTTAATTATTTTATTTAATTGATTTCTTTGTAGTAATTAAAAATTGTATTAAATTGGAGTCATTAATTGTGAAAGTAGGTGATATCAGTTTATTGTGATGTATCCAGTCGAACTGAATTTTGTTTTTAGTAAATGTAAACACAGTAGAAAACTATAATTAATTATTTTATTTGACTAAGTCCTCCATCCCTTAAGAACTTGGTATAGCCTACTTAATCTCTAGAGAAAGAAATTGTAACGTAATTTTATTTTTAGTTAAATTGAATTATATTTTATGTATAAATAATATATTTAATTTATAACTAATATCAATAAACAGAGAAAATAGACGTTGGTAAAACCTAGTATGAAACAGTTATTATGCAAAATATAATTAAACAGTGAGCACGTATGCGGTGCTTTGGCTAAGTTGTGTAATTTTCTAAGCCTTGTTTGCCCTAAGCGGGGAATATCTTGGAAGTAGAACTTTAGCATGGCTCGAGGAAAGTCTGAAGTAACCATGAATGGACTATACAATCCAGATTCGGCGTGATAATTACTTCATTAATTTGGCCGGACTTAAGTCTGGGGCAGGCACGGGATTTATTAATGCTGTGATAATACAAAAACAATACCGACAATCGTCGTAAAGGGCGACATCGGTTTTTTCTCTAGAATTAAAAACTCAACTGTGTTAAAGTTCAGACGTAAACTTTTTTTTTTTTAGAAAATATTTGAACTATTCCAAGGTCAAGAAGCGAGGGAGCGATACGGGCGACACTAACACGCACGCCTAGCGCCTCATCGCTCCTACGCGCAAGGCGTGCAGTGTTTCCGTCCTAACGCTTTACTGTGTAAATTAGATCTATAACAGCGTAATTGTACTACACGCGATGAAACTATGAAAGTGCACAGATCAAACTACCTCCGTATAATAGTACTTTTATTACCTCTTAAAGAAACTGCATAATCAAGCCTTATATATGCAATATTTGACCACGCTCACCAGTTTTTTTTCTGAATTAATACACTTAATATGATAAAAGTAAAAATATAGGGACCTAGACAATAGTTTTTTTTTTTTTAAAACCTTTCTGGCAAAACTTCGTATTTCCAGCATTTTTATTTACCGAGACACGCGTTTACGCGCAAACAACGATTTCAGAGAAAACGTTTCAGTACATAGGACCCTTAATGGTCCGTCCGTCTGGCGCATGAAATGCGTTGCAAAAGTCCGTTAGAAAACGCATGATTAAAAAACTGTTGGATGTTTTGTAGTGGTGTCGTAAGCACGAAATGCATTCACGATACGTTTCGTGCCCAATGGCCAGTTTGAGGTTGTCATTTAATCTCGAAGGATTGTGTTTGGGCACGTAAATGGCTGAAAAAAGGTGTTTTCAGAATCAATTTTAGTGTCAAAATTTTCCATGCGGTAATTTCATGAGTTGTCTGTAGACACGCATCATACATTCATCTGTTAAAAGTGCCGTAAAGATACAGGATCACGCACATACCCGGTTACACCATCATCTTCCCCGATCCGAGATCGAATGATCCTAGTTCCGAACCGGGTTCCAGTTTGATCTTGGTTCCAATGTAAAACTTTTGCAGTAACGAAATTTCATGATTCTGGATCTCAGATTCGTCGATCTTGGTTCCAAAGTGAAGAGATCGAGATTAAGTATGAGACAAATTTTGCTATTGGTTCGTAATACATGAATTCGTGAAAGTAGGCGTATTTTTCACTGTAGATAGAACTAGATGTGTAAGGTTTTATCTGGTTTAAGTGAATTATTGTTGTATGTATTTTACTGAATAACATTTAAGTGCGTATAATATTGTTTTAATTTCCCACGAAAACAAACGAACGTAGTTCTATCTGTTGGCGTATTTTGAAACTACATCTGTCGACGATGGCTGCTGATCTCGGATCGAGATTTCGAAAAGCCATTTTCGGTGGTTCGAAATGAACTTCATCTCGATCTCCAGTCCAGCTCTGAACTTGAATGGTGGTACAGTTTTATGTGTCGATCTTAGATCCGATCTCGGATCGAGTTTGAACCACGATGGTGCAACCGGGCATTAGTGACGTACAGGCAAGTCTCGCGACGGGAATACTTCACGCCAGTAGAACGCCTTGCGCCTGCGCGGAAGTGGTGAGTCAGCAAGAATCGTACGCAAATGGCTGGACGTAGGCGGAACCCACAAAAACGCCCACTTTTCCGCGAGTCTGTTACGGATAGATATGTTTGACGTGTCGAATGTATGAAAAAAAAAACTGCATTTAACTAAAACGTGCGAATATACAGCATGTATATACAATCGACGGACAATCTTCGGTTGCGGGTGAAAACATAAGACTTTGCTCTAAAGTTAATCTTACGGGCTGTACACGTGTTTGAAGTCTGACCTTAAACACTACTTTAGTATCTGTGTATATTGGAGATAATTTTCAAAATGGAACAAGAGTTCCTGGATAAGGCAAAAAATGTCTGTTAATGTCCGAATACCTGTCATCAAATTATTCCATAGAAATAATCACGGTCAATAAAAAACACCCTTATTTACACGCAGCATACCGGAAACACTGTGTGTCAGTTCAATGCTTTGCGCTTGGAGGCGACGGATGTGTGTGGCAATTTGGGCCTTATCAAACACGTGTTTTAACATATTTGATTTAAAAGATGGATTTTAGTAGTTGTAATAAACCAGTGCTGCAGGTCCGACTTCAAAGATATATACATGTTTTCCCGAAGCTGAAGTTTGTCGTCTAATTTAGAAATATCATGTACGCTCACGCTAACAGCCACAATGTAAAACATTACAAGACGTTATTTTTTCCTGTTCAGTGAAGATTTTATTTTTTTTTTTTTGTGAAATTGCTTCAGGAAATCCTAGCATACATATTTATGTTCTTGAAATGTATACAAAGCAGTTAACGAACTTGCATGGCACTGATTTATGCAGGGTTTTCTTTTTAGTGTTATCAGACCTGCACAAACGTTGCAGTGTGAGAAAGACAAGTGCAAACTGCTCCTTCCGTGAGACAGTTTGCAGGAGATTATACAACCTTAAGATAAGACTTGTAATGACGTAATGGACAGATGATGCTTTCGTTTACTGTATTCCTGCAAGGCTGTCATAGTGATTAGTGAAGTGGGGATTTTTAGGCTGGACAAATATCGAAATATACGAGACATCTGGAATTTACTATAGCAATTTCAATTTATAGCACAGTCATGAGGTTATGGATTACTTTGAGTATGCAGTATACTTATAAATGTGATACAGGCCTATTGAAATATCATTTAAAAAAAAGATACTTAAAGCGAGGGGATGTTGCCAATTGTAACCATCTCCCCCTTGGCCACTATGGTTGCCAATTATTAGTATTAAAATTATTAATTAGCCTGTGTGATTTAACATGTTATACTGTACCTATAATGTATTGCAAAGTAATTCTTTTTCAGAGTATTCTAAGTGCGTAAGCAGAGCCAACACCCATGTAACCGCAATCCTTTCGCTTCAATCAGCGGAACAGATTTAAGATTTTTTGCTCCGCCACTGCTTAAAGTAATCATGAATAAAAATTACACAGTTTGTATATTTATTGTAACTTTCGTATATTACAGGAAATTATACTAACTACTTAGCATAATCTTATACAATTATATTGTTATAAGCAGTTCACGGTAAAGCAGTGTTTCTTTAGGCCCTGCAAAATTTTTCTTTCAGCCAATTTCTATCTTGCCGGCATTTTTTTTTTTTTTTTTGCAATATTGCTTTGTGATTAATAAACACAGTGTGTACATTTTACCACTACCAAAAGTAAACGCCTGAGGTTGCAATAAAATACATTTTATTAGTGGTTAATGTCTGTTGAGAGGGCTCACTTTACCGTGAACAGCCTATACCTGCATGGGACGCCTGAGCGGCGTATTTGAGTTCGTGAGGGATGGAGGTCTTAATAAAAATAAAATAACTATATTTTATGTCTAGTTTAGTCATACAGCTCTTATTTACAACATTAAATTATTCGTCTCGGCTATTATTTTTATTTAACAGTGAGCTCAGTATTTATCTGTTTCAATTTTAGTTAACGTTCTTCTTAATTGTCTCTGGTAGGTTACACTCAATTAACTCGTACTCATTATTAACACATGTTCGGTCTATCACGCGTCTAGTCAAATAGTCCAGCCTGCCAGCCGCACCGTTCACTGCTTGATTCTCGCAGTCGCAGATTTCCCTTCCACTGGTAACTTTTCTCACTGCTTGTCTTCTATCGCTGCTTAACTCAACAATTACAATGACTCGGAGGCCTGTCACACCTAGATATCGTTCGCCCTGGCCATCTGGAAGGTTCAACGCACCCCGAGTCGCGCTGAGAGAATGATGTCGGTAACCCAGAGCATTCTTCAAATAAACGCAGCATTCCTATCCGCCGAAGGTCAGGAGCGGTGGGACACCAAAGGGCTACCGCGGCAGGATGCCTTCACAACTCAAGGATTATCGCTAGTTTGTCATTCAAAACATTCCATTGACTTGCTGCCCTTTTATAATCACTACTGTCCTTTTCCGTCCACTCGAGCGGGGTGGGTCAAGGTCAGCGGCGCAGACCAGCGACACGTAGCAATATAAATACAATTCCTCAGTATACATCGTAAAACGAAGTAACTTCTAAGTTTGCATAGCTTAAGTGCTGTGTGTTATTGCAGGTACACACTGCATTTCGAACACCGGTAGTCTTCCTTCAAGATTAATTGCAGTTTGAAAATATAGCGGAATAATTGCTGTAAGCTAAAACAACGTATTTATAAAATGGAAACTGATTTCGTAGACCACACAGTTTTGAACGACCAAAAATACTAAAAAGGCTGCAATATTTGAGTTATTAGTGGATGGCGCAGCAAAGGTGAGATACTGCATGAGAACTCTTCTGCTAATTTCAAGCGTTAATACTAGAAATGTGACGCATCTTATCTCAAGACACAACAAATGGAGCCTTGGCCGCCTTTATCTGTAATATCCGGCTAAGCAACGCCCCTGACCTCAATCAAGACATTTCGCTGAACTGTTAGAAAGGAATGTGTGTGATAAGAAGTTAGTTTCGTCAAACCAAAACGTTTAAAAACGAGGCAATGTCCTAAACACACAAAACTTGATATATATATTATATATATATATTTATTTATATCATATGCGTTACAATTTTATTTCGCTTGTGGGAAAAGTTGCGTAACGTCACATCTTATATTCTAGACTTCGAGAGACAGTCTTGATCACTTATGTGATATAGTTGCAGCAGTCTGCCATGCTTTCCTTTAAAAACTGGAGTTGTGTGATATCTACAGGAAGTTTACGTTGTTTAGTGATTCGGAACATGACGAACTGGAGAAAACGCTTCATTGACCGCTTCTGTTGAATGATTGCTGTGCATAGTTTTGCCATGGCATGTTAATTCATGGCCTGCTCATGCCATTCACACGAACATTCTGGCTTATTTGTGATAAAAGAAATTAAACAAGATTTAAATAAAGACATGACCACAGCAGGCAGTGGGTCCTACAGATTATTCTAGAAACAATTTTAACGAGGTTGTTCCCAGTTAAAGCTCTGATAAAGTAGTTGAAAAGTGTTTTTTTTTCGAAGGAAAGATAGGCTTAAGTAATCACCTGGCTGTGTTCCCCGCCTTCCCTCTCATTATAACTTTAAAACCCGCGAACCGAATTTCAATAAACTTTATGGTCAATATGTAGTATGTAGTAAGTGCATCAATCTTCTATAATTATCAATCAAGCCGGATGCTTATTTTTAAAATGGCGGCAATTCTATAATTTAGGACACTTGTGTTTCGGGAACCATGTGACCGATTTATACCAAATTAATTTTGATAGTGCATGGTGTAAGAATTGCATTTATAAAGATAATGTTGTTGGTCCTCAATTTTGGAAGACAGTACAGAATGAACAAATAAAGCTCTTAAGATATATATCCGGAACCACGACCGACTCCCTACTACTGTAGGCCATGTTACTTAATATTTTACAATTTAAATGATCCAGGCACTTATTTTCAAAATGTTGGCCGTATAAATATTTGATTTATTTGCTACAAGACTATACCGTTTGATCGATTCTGACCAAACTTTTTATCCTGAAACTGTTACAAGCATCAAATGTGTTAACATAGAGCCTATTTATTTGCCATTGTGTACGATAGCACCACATGAAATATACAGACGTATTATGTCTGGAAACAATCGACAGATTCTTGCCAAATATAAGTCGAGTAATACTACAGTACGCCATGTAAACTGACATGTTTTAAGTGGCACATTTATTTTCAAAATAGCGGTACTAAATTTTTTAGCTTAGCATTATAATTCTACGAAGCTATGTGACCAATTTAAACTCAACTTTATATGCTGGCAGTAACTTTTACAATGATCAAATGTCTACCTTCATATTTGATTTTGTAAAATAGAACAAATAAAGTTGACATATCTCCAGAAACACTGAAGATTACTACCATATTTCGCAGATAAGTAGTACTTCAGTGGGCCATGTAAACGGGCATTTTTCAAGCGGGTATTGACACTGATTTTGAAAATGGCGACGTTATAAATATTTTATCTTGGTATGCTATTTCTACGAAACAACGAAGCCAAGCTCTACTCAACTTTATGTGATGGCAGTACTTATTACAGCCATCAAATGTCTATACAGGTCCCCTTCTCCCCCCCCCCCCCCCAATTTTGTACGATGGTGCCACATGAATAAAATAAAACTATCCGAAGTTCCCAATTAGTCAATTAGTGATACTGTGGTAGGGTATGAAAATTCATATGCTATGTTTTAAGAGTGCCACACTTTTCGAAATAGCGGCCATATAAACATTGAAGCACAGTATGCTATATCTACGAAACAATGTGGTCTAACCAATTTCATTTACCACTGTCATAGTTTTAAGTGAACTCACATTATAAGTTATTTATATTAGATTATCATATTTATTAAATAATTTGACAAAATTCAATCAAACTTTTCAATCCTGACGTAATCCTTTAGAAGCATTATGGATGCATATACGGATATGTTTTTAGGTTTTTTTTTAAAGGTAGTGCCAAATGAGAGAACAAGCTTTCATGCCATATCTCGGGTACCAAGCAACCTATTTGCACCAAATTCTGCACACAAGTAATTGTACGGTAGGCCACGTAGATACATTATTTAAGTGGCTCGTGTCTACCCAGTCTACCAAAACAATAGACTGATTACAATCGAAGTTGATGGTCCGAATCCAACCTCAGTTATGCAGTTGGTAGCATAGCAGCTTATGATGCAAGATGTTCTGGGTTCGAGTCGCGAGTAAGACACGTGTGTATATGCAACTGTCTCACTAGCATGGCATTTGTTTTTGGTTCCATCTCTTACGATATCGCTGTCAACGAGATGTGAAGATCCACCTACCATATAATATTTTAAGAACTTAATCAAAATAATTTGCATCCATTGTCTAAGAAAGTAGGTTCGTTAGTTAGGCTATATCGGTAACTTATTGTGAAAGGCTGTTCACGATAAAATGAGCGCTTTTGAAATCAGCCTTAGAAAAAGTCACTATTCCTGCTATGGAGGGAAAGTAATTCCATATCTTAACGTCAAATAAAAAGTGTTAGGTAACCATTTATAATGACTTAACTTATTTCTTTCGGTTTTTTATTTTGTTTCTAATGTGCCGAAGTGTAAAAATGTGCGGATTTGTGTAATTTTACTTTTCTAATAATTTCACAGTTTCACTTGACCGACGCAAGAATAAAGTCACGAGGTCCATGGCAACGTTAATTTTACATACGGTGGAATAATACACGACGTGCATACAAAGCTTTCAAAAGTGCTCATTGTACCGTGAATAGCCTATAGTTAATTATGATGCTCAATTTAAGTCTACCATTACGACTTATTAAATGATTCTCACGGAGCGAACAATATCGTAAGTTGAGAATTACTCTTTCACCTGTAGGGTATTTTAAGACTCCCAATACCGACCGGGTATATTTTAACACGAGTTTCAATACCTCAAACTTGTATGTGAATTATTCAGAACTGTCGAGGTTTACATTCGTTTCAAAAAGAAAAAAAAAGAATAGAGCAGTAAACCTCGACTACAAACTTATTCAAATATTATAATTGCGAAAGATTAAGGCAATGAAACAAGATGACGGTAGATTTCTCGAGGTAGATAGCTTTCATCAATTACAAAGTGAATGCTTGTTTTGTCATATTATGCATAGCTAAAACGTAGAAAAATCGAAAGAATTTTATTAACCCACATTTAGCGTTCCCTGGATGAACGGCATAGTTTCAGCTTCGGCCTGCTCTGTAGTTACGCTAATCATACTCGAATCATGGTTATAGCTATGACTTGAAAAGTGATAGTTGGGGCTGGTACTTCGTATTTTCGCTTCGTACATATCCCAGCTGGTATATCATGACGTATATTTAAAATTGTCTCCTAGTGATATACAGTATATTGTAATTTGAGTTTGCCCTGAAATAGTGCAAATTTCTGCAACTCCCAAGTTGCTAGGTACTGTATCTGGTGTCGGGCGGATGGTAAATATTTCCCTTGCCCTGATGCGTAACGAACTGTGAGGAAGTATGCCCGAATATCTGTCATATATTGTGCAGAATACTGCCGTTTTCTCAGGGGAGGACCAAGTATTTGTAAACATTACGTGGATGCTGTTACCTACTGTCTTAATACTAATGTAAAATTTAAGAAATGCACAAAAATTACACGAGGCGAGTGCCAGGTCGGACTGACAATTTTTTTCCCAGTCAAAATTTGCCAGCGACATGTTCTCAGTCAACTCAACTCGTGAGTTCCACGGTGCAGATTTATTCCATGGGGTGTTCGTTGATACCAACAAACGATAAACAGTTTATTTTAGGGGGGGGGGGGGAGAAGTCGTGGGAGCGTGGGCCTTTTCTACGCGACGCCACACCACGACTAAAACTGGTTCACGATAACTCTACCCATCGAAGGCAGTATCTTATGACCCAATTTTTTTATACATATATCGGGCCTGTACATACTCTGTCCGACCTGCACCTTCATTGCTCGTACTTACATTATGCCCACGCCACTGGGGGTCCAAGACCATGCACGGACAAGACCGGAGTATCCTGCACCTGTGATTCGTCATGTACCGAGACTTGAGTGCGAAGGACAGTCATACTCTGTCATTCGCGCTACCGCAACAACGAGCGCGGACATGACCAGACTGTTCTGGGCTGAACGGCGTCCATACGAACAGAGTGCAACAAAAACAAAACCGGCCAACGCCAGTAGAAGAAAGCTTCCTTCCCGCCGCAGGAGCAACGTGAGAATCTGTAAGGCTGTGGTCGACTGACAGCACGAGCGTCATGCGCAAGTAAGTGGAAGGATGGTATTAGCCGAGAGACACCAGGGTGGCAGGCCAGTCGAATGAATTGCCCTATACGAAAAGAATTGAGTACCTAGTACCAGAACTGTAATCACATACACGACTAGTGGCGCATGTTGTTTTGTAAGAGAGACTACACCGCTGGAGCAAACACTACATGTACTTACTTTGAGTACATACCATTTATAATGCTATAAGCTAATTTCACGAAACGAATTACCCATGACAAGCAAGGAGGTATCGCACTCCCTCTCTCTCTCTCTCTCTCTCTCTCTCTCTCTCTCTCTCTCTCTCCCACACACACACACACACACACACAACGCCAACTATGTACTCGCTTACAAAATGCAGAGCAGAGGTTTATCTTAATTTGTGTAGCGTTGAAGACCTGTGCCTTGCGAGGACATCTCGTCGTGAACTTACTGGAAGCACAGACCACAATGACTGTCCTGCGTCCCCATTCACGGTATATATTACCGACCAAGAAAGTAACTAGACACCTGCAAGTACTGTAAGTACATCACCACCCCTTGACAAATGTACATACTTGTTACATATGCTATTGAAAGGAACTAATGCATGCACCCCGACGGCAGTGGAGACAGTGCATCATCTTGAAAATAAGGTATCGCAGGTTCAATTTTCAGAGGGCCCAATCATGTCATAGGTAATGTATGCCAACATGAAAGTAGTAATTGCATGTTCGCCCGCAGTGAAAAGGCAATCGTTCGTCGGGAAGCGAGTGGAAGCAAGGTTCCACTGCCTAAGTCACAAAGATAGTAACTGCCATCGTCTAAAATACCCACCCATGTGGTGCGATGTGAAATAAGTGTGTGCCTTGCATGCACACAGCATGAAGTATTCGAATGAAGACGATCGTGTAAGATGAGAGAGTAAAGAATTTGAGAGGCTAACTTCACAGCCAGAAGTCGAGGAAGCCTGAGACTGCAAACACAAACTAGCATGCAGTGTGGACAAGCGAGCATCATGTCATTTCGCCTGTGAGCGAGACGGAAAGCAGACCTTTACGACCACTGCGATTGTTTACTCTGCTACAATATGAAGATGGAATCAGCGGTTGAAGATGTACCATTTGTATTACCATAGACATCATCAGCAAGGGGTCCTGAAGAGTCACTGCCAGCATTAAGGTATCAGTACTACTATTGTGGAAATACTTTTAGTAATGTACACCGACATGAAAGTAGTCAGCTCCCAGCGTACGTAATGTTCCACTGTGAAACTGCGATGTTGTGTTTACCCATAGTGATAACCTGTAAAACGAGAAGAGCAATGTCTGTCGTTCATCGGGGGAGCAAGTGCAGCAAGACATTTGTTAACTCAAACATCCTGAAGATAGTAACTACTGAGTGGGGCAAGTCTCGAACTCGGGCCCCTATCGTTGGCTGCTTCTTGTTTTCACCATCTCAGTTTCTCCAGCCGACTGTTAAGAATGCACGAAAGGGAAAAATACACATGCCAACATGATGTATTGCACAAACGACGAGCAATGTAAATCAGTCTTTGCTAGACAAGATCAATTTGGTGGGGGGGGGGGGGCACCTTGGTTAGTATAGTAGAATAGCAAAACAATTTTCCCCCACGTTATGGCCTCCGACCAAGCTATGCTAAAAGTACACAAATACCACTACCAATCGAGATGCTGATAAAGTTTAAGCTTAACTTTGATGACAGGAAGTTGAAAATAAGTCTTTCTTTATTAATTTTCATAACCACATCACACCCAAGATTTGTCCATTAAATATAGCCTCTCTCGGAGTTAATCAATCGAAATTATTTCTTCGCTGGCAGAAAGATATTCGTGTCTTTGTAATGGAACCAACATCTGTAGTCTTGTCAACCAGGTCATTAAGAACTTAAATACCATTTCACAACACGCTTCACAGAAGGCTTATGGTACATGTTCGCATCTATGTTCTGCTGCGAGGAGTAGGCTGGCCCAGAATACTATGTTCGATACATGTTTCTTCTGTTCCAACTTTTAGTAGACCTTATCTGCAGCAACAAGTTTATATTTTGCAGTTGACACAATCATAAGTATACAATATTCAACATCATCGGCAGCAGACTCGGTCCCATTTTCGTTCTCGATGTCCTTCGATAGTTGTAGCATCTTCGGTTTTAACTTACATGCGAGAAGTGTGTTGTTCAAGACCGCTGTTCATATGACTCGCACACTTCATAGTCAGCAGCATTCACATCTCCTTCACACACAGGTTGCGAACACTGTATAGGCTTGGTTACCGTTTGCTTCATCCCAGATGATGGACCATAATAATTTTGGTTGCATGTATGAGTTTTGGGTTCGTTAAGACTTTGTGTTTGCACACTCATAACAAAACATGTTCTTGATTTCAAAGTAGAGTACCTTTTTTTTTCTTCCAACAGTAATACAATCCTGGAAAATATGACATATATTAGCAAATTTAAGTTATGGTTCTAGTTATCAGTAAAATAATAATTCCACAAGACATTTTAGAATATTGGGAGTTTGACAACCATCACATAAGACATTGACAAATGTTTCAGACGAGTAGGTTTTGCTATAAAGATATGTTAAAATTATGGACATGGAAGAGGGAGGAAACTGCACTTCATAAGGAAGACCCGCAACATGGCAGATATCACATCCACACCCATTGTCAATGTTTAGGAAGACAACCCACTCCCTCAAACAATTCATGGCTATGTTTCCCAAAAATAACACCATAAAATGTAGTTTATGTAATTATTTTAATATAATTAGATTACATGTCTAATTATGTCATTAGAATTGTATAATTTGAAAAGGTTCTGAGACTTTGCTGGACGCCCATATGATGATATATCCCACATGGAGACCAAAATTTCCCCAATGTAATAATAACGGGGTAGTGTTTTTTGGTACTCATTTCCGGATGACACTTAGTAAGAAAATCATTCATACTGTTTTTGTAATTCAAATTTTAAGTTTTATATAAGATAACATTTGGTTATGGATGTGTTCAGTAAATGAAATAGAAGAAAATATTAATAATAAATCACTACAAATATCTTGAAACGACTGTTTTAATTGAAATAGTGTTGCTCTGCAATCTTACTGTAGACAGTCGCCGTTCGAACATTATCCACTTAGATGTGTTCGTAGAAGAGAACAAGCTGTTGTGCTGTAGCAGCTAGAGCGCATTCATTCCACCAAGAAGATCCGGGTTTGAATCATGGCCGGGTCGCCTCGAATTTTTCGCATGAAGAAAAGGTGATAGATGTTGCATTTGGCTTGTGGGTTATGTCGGGGTACTCGTAATTCCCACACCATTGTATTCTGTCGCTGTTCCTGCTTCGCCTTGCTTCTTCCGCATTGCTTCCACTACAGATCTAAGCCCGGGAATCCCAGTCACTCTGGAGCGAGGAAAATATATTCCTTGCAATTATTTATAAAAAAAATTCACGTGAATTGCCTGGCACAGGTGAGTTTAGCAACATTTGCCAGGTAGATAGGCATGCAGGTGGTGAAGTGAAAGTATTTTCCTACAGTGTGGAAGGACTGTCGTGATCTTGTAAACAACAGTTGCAAAGTACAATGCAAATGCATTCAACTCTAAAATGCAGCTACTCCAGGGTAATGTGCGCCTCTCTGGTGTGTCCATTGCATGGCTTGCACTAACATGATTAAGTTCTCTGTTGTTGGTAAGCACGAAACTGCCATTGACTTCACAAACGGTAGCAGTACATGAAAAGGATTTCTTGTGATATCGCTAATAGTATGTGCAATGGTTTTTCATTTTTATTTCCAGCCACAAATACTTACAAAATCTCATAAAATGGTATGATCACGAATGTTTTCTATGCGATATGGTCATATTATGGTGTTTAGAGAACCTGCGAACACTGAATATTTTACAACAATTTCAACTGCCAGTGGTTCGTTCTAAAAGCGTAAGAGCTGATTCCATTAAAATAGTAGTTCCATTTTTTTTTATCCTGGAATTCATTTACTACAACTTTTCGGTATAGGCCAAAAGTTAGCCTGTATAATAAATAAAATTTACCTTGAAAAGGAAGAAGAATATCCTTACTGTGTATTGCTCGAAAAAGAGTCAAAACACTATCACGTTGTTACATGGACCGTGGACGGCGGCCAAGCAGCTTGAGCGCTCGCCTCCACCAAGGGCGACCTGGGGGTTCAATCCCCGGATTCGCATGTGGGATTCGTGCCGGTCTACGCCGCTGGTTGGCGGTGTTTACTCGGGAATTTCCCTTTTCCCCGTCCTTCATTCCGGTGCTGCCCCAGATCAAGCAAATTTCATCATCGACCCTGAGGATCTCGGATGCAAAGAGCGGCCGAAGCCTCTCAACTCGCATAAGTTACCGCACAGGTGTCGTTTTAATCATTATAATGGAAATGTAGGCATAAGATATTCAAACAAGGTTTTAATGCTTTTTCTTAAATTAATATATTATTGAACATGTATCTAAAATATTCATTTAAATTATTATACAAAACTAAATTTTATATGAAATTTATTCAGGGAAACATGGTCGCAATTTTTTTTTTATTTATTTTTTTTTTTTTTATAGGTTTTGGGTGGTTCCTCTTCCAAAACTTTGACACTGGGTATTCTCTCATAAAGTGCAGTTTTCTGGTAAGCCCAATAAAGGTTGTTTGCGGAGTCAACTATATGTCCTAGAAACAAAGCCTTCGTAAAAAAATAACAATCTAGAGCTAAAAATTTCCCAAAAATGATGTTAAATCCAGAGTTAGGATTCCATGAATGTCAAAATACCGAGAATTTTCTTACTTCATAAAATATTATGTGCTAATATATAGAGATACAAATGATAAATATATAAGACGGTTTCATATATTACGTTGTATCATGACCAATTTTTGATATTAAAAAGACAAAATGTTTCAGTGGAATATTATGCAAGTTCTATGATATGCCTAGATTTCAGTGAGGAATGTGTTATAGCAACATATTGCAATGCTTTAACGGAACATTGTCACAAATTGCTGACTGTTTTGTAGTAAAACAAGGAAATGGAAATTTTCCACGTGCCCTCCAAAAAATTCCTTGTTAACTCAGAAGTTCCTTGCGCGACATTCTACAGCCAAACTTTGACATTACTAATAATATCAAGTCACAAAAAAACATCAAATCCTATATAAGAGAAGAACATTATTATATGGGAAACTGCTGGTTATCGTCATCAGTTATAATTACGAATATTTGCAACTAAATCCTAAGACGGGGGTAAATGGGCCATAATTTGCCGGCACTATCTGTTATTTATCGTACCTGCATTAAACACGTGTCGATATTAGATAAAAGAAATATTACTTTTACGAAAATTCACTTAATATAATTAATTTTGAGGTGTGGGTTTAATAATTCTCACATGCTTACCAACAGAAGACACGCTTCAACGTGGAATGCGCGTTTCCTTTTGTATATTAAAAATCAGGCCTGCAAGTAAACGGTGGTTAACACCATTTTAAGGGTACTGATTCTCTTATTTCTTTCAGGTACGGTTACTCTTTCACACTTGCTACGGATAGTTGTAAATGATTTATAGGTGTAGTAACATCATTAGCCAAACTTACGACTCCAGAGTGTGCGGAATACCCATGGCCTATCTTCTCTTGCGCCTAACACAATCATGTAGAGCTAGATATCCTTCCATGTCCAACTTTTCGACCGCCAATATATTTTATTCCACAGCCGCAGACATTATCTGGAAGAGTTTTTGTTTCCAAACCTGCATAAGAATGTACGCTTATGAGTAACTGTCACATTTTATTAAGATAAGTTCAAATAATTTTCATTACTGTTTCTTTTCTGAGTGATTTGCTAAGATTGTAGACACAAAAACGTGCGAAAATTGCTTTGTGGGCATAGCTTAGCACTATTGTGTATTTTTACTGCCCTTTTCTGAAAGGTAGAGGGGAAAAAATGTTAATAAAAACAAATAGAAAGATGCTTGAATGCTGCTTAGCCAAGAATTGTGAACCTCTCAGTGCGAAAATATAATTTAAAAATCTACGCATCCTGAAGGAAAAAGTGAAATTTTCATCGATTACTGTTCCTGATGTACATTGTTTGCGACAGCAATAATAAATAAAATCTGCAGGAAACCAAATCAAAGTCGCAGTTCAAAAATATTGTACACGTGGAGAATTTTAAGCTATAAACAATTGTTGTGTTATTCTAGTTATTCTAAGATAGCATTTCCTAAAAGTTTAAGTAATTAACGCTTATTGTATTATATTTACAGGTAAGTACAGATTTGATCAAAAAGTTAAATATCATTGCGGCCTGTCTTGAAAAATGCCCACCCCTATGCAACTAAATAAGAAATAAATATAAAACAAACTTACATCTTCCACCATTTTCTCATGAAGAATGAAGTGTTTTTGACGCGACAGGAGTATTCATCCCACAAGAACATTTCTTCGGCTTGACTATGTCCCATGCCGACAAGCCGTTGCTCCCCACGCAAACGCAGTATTCATTACGTTTGTTTCGGGTGGTTCAGTGTAGATTCTACCACTGCTGTCGCACACAAAACACTCGTACGTGAAGCAGCTCACAAGTTCTATTCTCTTCTCAGATATTAATATGTATCATCGTCCTGTACACTCCTTGTGGTGATGAGCCAATTTACCATACTGTTGGCCCTCTAGTGTTGGGCTTCAAAGAGAAGTTCGCAAAGATGTTTGTCACTGTAAGAAAATATTGCACAATTTATGTCAACCACTGAAACACTGCGAATAAATTAACTTTAATTTTGTTCTTAAAAAATTAAGGTGCCCGATCGAAATCTGTGATCAAAGAGTTCTATGAAAGTTTGGATGATCAGTTGAAGTTAGTAAATTCTTAGTACTGTCAAATTCAATATATCACATAACTTTTTATTTTGAAATATCAACTTGCTTTGCCATTATTCAAACGGGAGAAACAACAGAAAGAATCAATTACATATTGTTTTCAATCTTGTGATAGTTGTTTTTATTCTTACCGGACTGCAATTTCATTCAAGCAGAGGAATTGGAGCTCTTGCAAGCGTAATATTTTGTTGTTGGCGTCTCGAGTATGTTCTGAGCCTGGGAATATCCTTGGATGAAGGCTTATTCAGATATCTAGTGGTTGTCTCGTCCGTAGAAAAAACAATCAGCTCTAGAAACAATATTTAAACAAAATTTAAAATGCAAGTAACAGTACTGTGTACATCTGTAATGATTATCATGTAAATTACCTTTATTCATCTAAGATATTAGATTTGTATTTCAAATGCTAATAAAAATGGTAATTGCATCAACCAACTGATCCCCAATTCTTTTCGGACCAGAGTAGTTGTAAAAGGACAGATCTGGTGCAAGTGGCGCCTGGCGCAGGGCTGCAGGCTGGCGGCGGCCATATTGGATGACGTCGTGCGGAATTTCCTGCTCTACCATTCCTGTTGGGCATCGGCCATCCTGTCAGTCAGTATGACCTTGACCTTGGATTTTCTCTTTCAAATTTGGTTTTGTACGTCTCCGACGGCGTCCATCTTGGTTTCCACTTCCCGTTCTTGCATTCCACTGCCGACGGTTTCCTTGGGGTCCTCCCAAGTTTTCTTACTTTTACATTCCACCTTTTTTCCTCTCTTCCTCTCTCTTCCTTCGTTCTCTCATTCCCAGAGGGGGTATTTCCTTCCACCTCGTTTGTCGTCTGCTGGTGTCGGCCATCTTGTTTTGTAGTCGTCTGCTGGAGGCGGCAATCTTGTTTTGTAGTCGTCTGCTGGAGGCGGCTGTGTGCTTGAGGCTATTGTTTGATTCTCGCACTCGCCACCAGAGCGAAGTTCCACTGGTGGCAGCTAGGAGCGCTGGCGGTCATTTTGTGTCGCTCTTCGTCTGCCAGGAGCGCTGGTAATTTATTTTAAGCGTGAACTCAAAAAATACTGGAGTCGTGCGACTCTTCGGCCGCCAATCCTGTGTACTAACCACAAGACTACCATCGCATGAAGACCGATAAGAGTTGAAATAAGACAGTTACGAGAGAATGCGCACTCGCCGGACAGACTTGTAATCGTAAAAAAAAAAAAAAAAAAAAAAAAAAAAATTCGTTTGACACACATATTGTTTGTAGTCGTCTGCTGGAGGCATCCATCTTGATATACGTATAAGCTACTTGGCTGTGGGATTGAGGGTTGCCGGAACGAAACCGCACAACTCCAGTATTTTTTGAGTTCACACTTAAAATAAATTACCAGCGCTCCTGGCGGACTATGAGCGAACACAATATGACCGCCAGCGCTTCTAGCTGCGACCAGCGGAACTTCGCTCTGGTGGCAAGTGTGAGAATCAAAGGTGGCCGCAAGCACACACTCTAGCGGCCGATGTGGGAATCAAATATGGACGGCAAACAAGATGGCCGCCTCCAGCAGACTATTACAAAACAAGATGGCCGACACCAGCAGACGACAAACGAGATGGAAGGAAAAACCCCCTCTGGGAATAAGAGAACTAATGAAGAGAGAACGAGAGGAAGAGGAAAAAAGGTGGAATGTTAAAGTAAGAAAACATGGGAGGATCCCGAGGAAACCTTCGACGATGGAATGCAAGAACGGGAAGTGAAAACCAAGATGGACGCTGTCGGAGACCTTCAAAACAAAATTCGGAATCAATAACCAAATTAGAGTTTGAAAATCCAAATTTGGGATTTCAAATCCGAATTTGAGCTCGAAAATGAAAGGTCAAGGCCATACTGGCTGACAAGATGGCCGATTCCCAACAGGAATGGTAGATCAGGAAGTTCCGCACGACGTTATCCAAGATGGCCACCGCCAGCCCTGCGCCAGGCGCCACTTGCACCAGAGCTGTCCTTTTACAAATACTGACTGTGTGTATAATAGCAACATATAATAAATCGTTACTTCTGATAGGCTTACTTTGGATTTTTCATTATGGAACGAGCTGATGAATAAGATTTCAAAAACATCTGTTATATTAAAAAAATGTCTCGGAATATCGGTAATTAACATTATCTGAAATTATTTATTGCTGCAAAAATGAATTCAGTGTTGAATATGTTCCTTACTTTCAGGAATTCACATGTATTCAGAAAATATATCCATACATAAAATCCTTACTCAGTGTTTTTCGACGATAGTATCTTGAGACATATGAGTAAATCGTCTATGACTGTGCTAAGTTGTTCTTTATTGGTGTCCATAACATTTTCTCGTACTCATTCTCGGTTACGTGGCTAGCACATGCAGCATCAGGTGAGGAATCCGTGATTTCCCCTGCATGCAATCACTAGAATAGCAAATCACTAATATAAGAAAATCATCAGCAAATACCGGAAGCTATATTTGTTTCTAATATGAATGTTTGACGTTGAAGGATAGGGACGAAATCATGCAATTTTTTCCTTCAGTGCGTTTCGCCCTCCTATTGGAATAAGAATAAGCGTATGTACTGGCTGGTGTAATGTAATTCACGAAATAGTTCTATACGCAATAAATTATACGTATTTTTGAAAACGTTCTGTGACAAAAACTCTTGGAACCTTTTCTCCTTTTTTTAAATCTCTTACAGCATACGTAGAAAAAGTAGCCTTTTCGGTCGGTTTTCTCGCGACGGTTTTTTCCCGACCTTCACCTGTAATCCACAATGAGAGGTAGGCTTACTAGAATATTTTAGACTTTTAAAAATATTTCAATCTACCCTCAAAAGTTTCACAATCAGACTATTATAGGCGTGACATTAGATCCTGAAGCCATAAAAATCTAATAGCACTGCAATAAGTAAGATTTACAACTTATCCACTTTTAACGCCGCCACTCACTACACTGCATGAATATCCTCCACGTTCAAGATGGTGACTACAAAGATGTCAAAAGAGTTTTCAAATTCCGCTAGACCACATTCAAAAATAAATATTTTCCATAAAAACAAGTTTGACGTGTGTAAAATTATTAAAAATCAATATAACTGCTTTATCCAAACAACAAGTTTATAATATCACTGCAATTTTTCTCGTACTACTGAAATACCATAATAAATGCTATAGAAATATTTCTGCCGGTTGCCGTGATAAGTCAAATGAACAATTTTAAACATGTGATATGTAGCAAAATATTAAAATCAACACGTTGTTGCTAATAACAATATATTACAAGAGAATATTTTCTTGTTTTGATTCTTCTTTTGGTTATTAATTTATTTTCCCATACAAAATAATTATTTCATTTTATATACCTGCCTGGTTTAACGGATCCATCAGTCGACAAACAAACCACTGAAAAACAGTGAAAAACTTGACTTACGAATCAGTGGAAAATGTGACTGAATCAATAAGTGAAGGAAATGTGGCATTTTTTCACTGAAGTGACTGTTGAATCAGTCAGTTACTGTTGACTGATTGAAACAGTGAAATTCTCACTGATTCAAATTTAGAGTGTAGGCTTACGTAAAGCTAGATACAAATTGCAAACTTAGCCGTGATTTGGGACGTAGTAGGCCAAAATATCTTGCTAATGTAAGCATATCGGAATCTGAGGTTTTTAACCCTAAACTAGACTCTTTGTTAAACACTGCTTTGGAAGGCTTTGAACTATTTTGGACCATATTAAAAATTTATTAATCGGGCTTGTAAAATATTCCGTGGCACTAGTTTGGCCTCTTGCACTAAGTACATTATAACAAACATCATTACGTAACAACAGCTGTCTAAATATTCATGCATAATGTTTACTGAAACGTGCTCGAACAGGCAGAAGCCATCTAATCCAAGAAAAACACCCTTTTTCCTTTAATGCTAGTCCTATATGGTTCATTTAACACTAATTGATATGCATAATTTTCCATATATCTCGATGCACTGTCCTCAAAGTACGCAGTTTGTACGTGTTCTGTTAGCTACACAAATTCTAAAACAATGATTTGTGACAGTTTTATAGGAAACCTAACATACCATTTAAACAGTCATTACCACCGATCAAACACGCAACACGGAAATTTGCAACTCCAATAAAGACTTCAGTGATCACCAATATACCAATGCTGTGCACCTGTTTTAGTCGCTCAATTACTTTCTGAAAAACTATTTTGCTGCCAAACTTTTTTCTGTCTGAAGAATGAACGATATTCAGTATGAAATATTGCTCAAAAGAGAAAAGTAACCAGTAGGTAGAAAAGGCAATGGTAAATATAGTCCTCCCAGTTTATAAATTGTTGCATGACTACCCAGCAGATGTCAACCTCAAAACAGAAGACCACTACGGGGAGATTAAAATGATCACCTTCATTTTATGCCGAGATTTAACGCCACACCTTGTCATGTTTATGTTTTCTACATTGGCAGTACTGTCCTTTAAATACTCCAAGTGTTCTAGAATATCTTTTCAAAAAAACAGCAGTGATTGGTATATAATATGCATGATGGAGGGTACAGGCAAACAGCAGTGATTGGTATATAATATGCATGATGGAGGGTACAGGCAAACAGCAGTGTTGGTATATAATATGCATGATGGAGGGTACAGGCAAACAGCAGTGATTGGTATATAATATGCATGATGGAGGGTACAGCTCCAAAACCCATTTGAGCATGTCTTTGATCCATGCGTTTGCCAATAGAAATTTATATTAGCCTGACATAAGTTCCGGACTGTTCAAAATTGGAAAAGTTTATGTTCCGATTTTAATGCTGTTAGGCAATCAGAATACTCGGACAGTACCGTATGTCGTGATTGAACATTTGTTGGAACATCCTCTCTACTTACTGCCTCATGCAAATTATGTTCTATACCTTTTTATTTTATTTAGATACAAATTGTTCAAATTTCTCAACAACAAACTGTACTGTGCTATGCACTACACTTAGCGTACCAAATAGTGATGATATGAATATTTTCTAGATGATCCTCTAGCATACGAATGGTATTCATAGGATATTCTGAGATTGTTGACGCGCTCTGATTTGTTGATTGGATTGCACTTGGAAAAGCTAGACAAGAATTTGTATCTAATTTTGAGTAGACTGAAATTCACATTAATACTATATGTTTCTCGAGAGAAGCTACTGAAGAAAAATGTTGAAAGTATGCTACTTTCCCACAGTGGAATTCTCTATTACCAGCCAACTTTATGCAGTCTGTTCTCATACGTTTAGTTAGTTGCGAAGCTATAACGAAAGTTGTCGAACAACCATAGCACATGTGCATTTTGTTTTATTCCAAAATACTAAGGTTTGCCAAAAACCGTTTAACTGGCTGCTTTATACGATCATACTTTGTTTTGATGTTATAAAATCCAGTTTGAATTCATAACCAAATATCTCCTGCTTTTTCAGGGTACTTAGCGCCAGTAGCATGAATAATTTTTAATGCACTGTCTACAGCTTCAATAAAAGTGCGAATTTGGTAATATGTGTAGTCGATGGAAACATATGCACTCAATGTATCTGTAAATCTCTCTCCTGTAGTTATAACCAAGGGCTGGAATGTCCTACCTAAACGTTTAAGTTTATTTCTCCTAGCCTCCACGGCCATGTGCACACCTGCTGCCCTTGGTACGTGGGCTACGAAACTATCACGTATTTCCGACGTAACTGGCTTCCAGGATTTTTCTTTCCTTCGGTTTTTGCGGGCTGGAGGGATGCTTATCGCATACAGAGGTATGAGCAGCGCAGCTGCAGTTTTCGTATCTGGCAGATTTTCTGAAACAGTACAAAATATGACATTATTCAGCGTGGCAATGTTGTGAAAGAATACATTTACAGCAATCTCAACCAAAAGAATCATTTTCAGTTTTCATAAGTGTTTGAAGCTATATGTGTCTTCAGGTATCTTTAAGGGAAATCAAACCCGTACAGACTATTATATACGCCAACAAGGACAAGAGAAATGTGCTGCCATATTGATAATCAATACAGGCTCGAATGTTTTATATTTTTAATATCATTAACATTTTCATGATTTGCTTTGTTTTTACCTGTTAACACAGATCGCTGTAACAGTATGTCACTGCAGACTCCTCTCTCACTGCAGATCATTCTATGCAGACTCCTCAGTGTCGGCCTCTCAGCTCCGATATGGTAATGTATACCTTCATGCCACCAGTCGATGACGCAGTAGCAAAATAACTATCGTGATGCCTGTGGAGAATCGTACATGGCCAGGAATGACGTTACTACGGGTGACAGTGCATATTTTAGAAAATTACTTCTTGCAGATCTCTCTTGCCACAGATCAGCTTATAGATCAAAGAGTGTAGGTTTTCAACTGTGTTGTCTCGTTCAAAATGAAACCATCAGCTTTTATGACAGTGGGATCCAGCAATGTTAATATTTTATCCATTAGTTTTGTCTTGTTTAAGTATGGAACATTATTCACAATTTCACTCTTGTCTGGAGCAGAATGACGGCACGATGAATGGTCCCTTAAAAAAAATTTTGAGGGGGGGGGGGGGGTTCGTTTCTCAGATCTTTCCAAGTTTCTCAATATTCCCTTTTGAATGTCTAATGGCACAACAGCAGCGGCTGTGAGGCGAGGAATATTTTGCCCAATTATTTTTCGACCTTCGACAGTCGAATATAGTCTTCGAAGACATGTGCATTTTTTATGCATAACCTTGCACTATATTATTGCGCACTCTTTCTTAATTTTGCTTCCGAAAGGAGCCCTCTCTCTAAATCTTGTGTAAACACTTGTCTCCTTCACCTATCAGAAACTTTACCCACACATGATGCTTAAAAATCAAATGTTCCTTCTACTATAATTGTGTGCTACGCAGATGGGCCCCCATCGTGCTATGCGAAATGGGACCGTCGTGCTATGTGAGATGGGCCCCGATCGTGCTATGCGAGATGGGCCCCGATCGTGCTATGCGAGATGGTCCCCCATCGTGCTATGCGAGAGTGGTCCCCCATCGTGCTATGCGAGATGGCCCCATCGTGCTATGCGAGATGGGCACCCCATCGTGCTATGCGAGATGTTCCCCCATCGTGCTTTGCGAAATGGGCCACCGTCGTGCTTTGCGAGATGGACCCCATCGTGCTATGCGAGATGGGCCCCCATCGTGCTATGCGAGATGGTCCCCCATCGTGCTATGCGAGATGGGCCCCATCGTGCTATGCGAGATGGTGCCCCATCGTGCTATGCGAGATGGTCCCCATCGTGCTATGCGAGATGGGCCCCCATCGTGCTATGCGAGATGGGCCCCCATCGTGCTATGCGAGATGGGCCCCCATCGTGCTATGCGGATGGGCCCCCATCGTGCTATGCGAGATGGGCCCCATCGTGCTATTGAGAGATCCCCCATCGTGCTATGCGAATGGTCCCCATCGTGCTGCTATGCAATATGGGCCTCCGTCGTGCTATGGAAAATGCCTTCATCGTGCTACACAAACTCATTCTTTTCAATTTAAATTTTACAGGTAGGCTAAGGCAAACTGATTGTCATTCGTTTTATACTGGTCTTTAAGGCTGGCGAACTATTGCTTTTAGTTGCTAGATGCTGTTGGCTTATTGCCGTTTTAGGATGGTGTACTGCTTTGGTGAAGTATCTTTCTGGTTTTGTCGGAGAAATACTTTCATGTTCGTTGCTGCATTCGGGACTGGCGCTATGGTCCGTTGATGGGACGTGGCATTTGTTTGCGGGATGCGCCTGTGAACACTTTTCGCATATTGGTGTCAGACGGCAATCTGCGGCTAGTGCCCGTAACAATCGCAACGCTTGCATATTCGTGGCGAAAATTTACAGTATTTCATGGAATCTGCGACTTGTGCAGTTTCAAATTGTTCGGACCTGCTGTAATAAAATCTCGTTTTATGTTTTTCTTTCTATAGTTGTTGTGTCTGTTTAGAATGGTGTTCTGCATGAACTGTCTCGCCTTCAATTTCGCAGGCTTGTTGTAAATATCGCCTATCGTCAGTGAGCATTTGTCTGTCGCTTAGCCCTGTCGTTTGTTTTCTCGCACGAAGCCTGGCTTGTTTTTAAATACGCATCCTTACATTTATTCAGTTTGATTTCTTGGCTTTTTCGTGCTGCTGTTAATCGAACTAGCTCACTGTTTTTCTGACATACTCTTCTTTAATTCTGAAAATGTGTCTTTGGAGAATTTCATTTTCTGCCGTTTTTTCTTTTATTTCAGTTTTTATGTTGGTGCATTCGGTAATTTGTTGCTCAGTTTTTGCGAGATGTTGTGGAGATGTTTATCCATGCTTTCCACTTCTTTGTTTTTGATATTAATGCTATTGACACTTCTTCCAATCTTTGCTTAAAGTACAGAAGCATCCTTCTTTTCTTGTATTTGCTTTTCCATTAAGGCATAGTAGTTTTCCATTTCATGGAGTCGTTGTCTTGCTTCAGAGTTCTCTTCCTCTACTTTCTTCATCTCTGTCAGTGTAGTTTGGTGAACGTTCTTTAATTCGTTGAATTCTTGGATTGTTTTCGAATGATCTTGTTTGATTTCGATCAGCTCCTTATATTTTAAAGTGCGTTCTTTTTTCAGCTCACTTAATTGCAACTTCTCGTCCTGCTTTTCATTGTGTAAGTCGCTCAAGAGCATCGCTGCTCCATCGTCTGGTGAAGGTGCTTGATAGTGTGTTTTTCGCTCTGAAAATTCTTGTTGCAGCTCGCCGACCTTTGATTTCAGAGCTAGAATCTCCGATTCCATAGAGACGAATCGTGCTTTTGTGCATGCGAGCTCTTTCAGAGCAGCGTCGTGTTCTTCTCTTGTCACCAATTCATTTTCTGTAGGACTTTGTTCAGCTTTTGTCAATATATGTTTTTGTAAGACTGGGAATTCTCGAGCCTGGTGGTTCTTCAGTTGCAAATCAGTTTTTTCCTGGAACATGAAATTTCTATTTATTAATGGGTACATATTTTTTTACCTAAAAAGTATTTAAAAATGGCAATGGAAAGCAATGTCTGTCGTATCAGGTTCTTGTGCATGTCAGTCGTATGTTTGGTGATGCTGTGCTCTCTGAATCACGGAGAGGCTACATACCAGCTGTTAATAGCCACTGAGTGAACTGACATATTTCGTCATCACTAAATGACTTGCCTGGTGGCAAGTGTATCAGAGTGCGTCGATTGCACTGCGTGTCGGATCACGAAGTGGGTAAACATCCTGACAGCTCTCTGCGAGGCAAGAGTCATTGTGTGTTGCAGTGAATTCAAGTTATGCATTAGATTTACACTCCCACAAAGCCCATCACAAACGCGCAAATCTTTATTTTGCACGTATAGGCCCTGTGACACTTGGCAAAGTTGTATTATTGCTAGTTCACGAACATAAAATTGGAAATTTTAAAATCGATATGGTCATAATCGCATCATCCTGTATTCACACTACTAACAAATTTTGTAGAGTAGCAATATTTACATCTTCCCTAACCTTGGGGAAAATTCCCTGACATTTATTTACCTGACGTTTCCCTGTCGTATGAAATTCCCCGACTTTTCCCTGTTTTCTTTGATTTATTAGAACAAATGTTACTTAATATAGAATAATAACATGCATCATAGCTTACAGCAATTGTAATTTTATTGAAATGAAAGGCTTATTAATAATTTAAATTCCAATAGTTTTTATCCGTATGGAAAAAAAGGGAAGGGGGAGGTTGCAGTGAATTAAAGTTATGCAATAGATTTACGCTCCACAAAGCACCCCTGTTCTACAACTAGCGTAGGACATACACAGATCCTGCATTTTTCGTACATGGCGAATGTGACTGATGTGGCTTTTCTTACACAGCTCCTATTCTTCCAGACACAAGGCAATGTTCATCGTGTCAATGGACCATTTAGTTTTTTTTTTTTTTTGGCCAGGAGTCGTCGCTTTGGTAGGTGTGTGACACAATAGTGTATTGGGTTTTACGTCATATTATCACGCACAGAGGGTAGTAAAAATTCCCCTAACATCTGCGTGACAGGTCGTGACAGAGCAGGTGGCTTACCAGCGCGTGGACAAGGTATATTAATGATAATTATCGAGGACGTTATTTGGTTAGTGTCACCTTGGTCAGACGAGAAAATCTACCTGCTCCTGTCCAGCATCCACCGCTTCCAAATCATATTGTCCTATCGGCAGTAAAAAAAAAAAAAAGCAGGCAAATGCTGTTCACGATAAAGTGAGCACTTTAGAAATGAACCTTAGAAAAAAGTCTCTGCCTGTGCATGCATATATTTTAATGGGCGTACTGAGTGACATGTGCCCAGTAAAGTTAGCAACGATGGTTGGAAAGTAGTTCCATATCTTAACGTCGAATAAAAAATTTTAGCTAACCATTTGTGATTATTTAATATCATTTCTTTCGCTTTCTGTCTTTCTAATGCATCGAAGTTAAAAAATTTGCATGTTTGTAAAGTATTTACTTTCTTAATAATTTCACAGTCTCATTCGAACGACGGCTGAATAAAGTGACGAGGCCCATGACAATGTTAATTTTACATACGGCGGAGGAACACACAACGGGTATACAGTTAGATTTTTAGCAGGGCTTTCAAAAGTGCTCATTTTAACGTGAACAGGCTATAGTTTGTTTCCCGACTGGGGAGATGATGCGGGTTACGGTCAGAGAACCTGAAATTTCTCGCATTCACTGGAACCAAACTAAACTCCACAATCCTCTATGTTATCGAGAATTTGTTAGCTGTAGATAGAGTTTTGCTCCAGTTTAACCAGAGATTAGCTAGCACAGTATTCTGTGCTCGTTTTCCTTGAAGGTTCCTTTGTTGGTTGAAACTCGTCATTAGGAGTGCGCGCCTAACAAGCCACGTGGTCCAATAGATGAGGCAAAGCAAGTGTAGGCCTACCTTGTCCTGGAGCAGAGTGCTGCTGGCGGCTCCACCTTGCTGCGCAACTCTGCTGTCTCCCTGGCGGCGGCCGCCGCCTCTAGTTGCTCCGAAGCACTGTGCCAGCCACCTCCACACTTTGCAGCTCCTTCTTCCTTTCCGCTGCCCTCTTGATAGGACCTCCACCTCCTGCTGGCTGATCCTCTCCTTGAGTATACAAAAATGTGAAGAAAAAATTATTTTAATGATATTTTCAGTATTGATTTCAGTTATATTTTGCCTGTATAGGCTATTCACGGTAAAGTGAGCACTTTTGAAAGCCCTCTCATTTGGAATAATAATCAATAACATTATTTTAGCATTACATGTTAACTTTAGATTGTGATGGAATATACACACTATGCTTATTTCTTGTATGACAATATTTATTTTAAAAGGTAGCTAAAGGATAAAAAATGGCTGATAAGGAAATGTAACTAGGGCTACAAAGGCGCTCACTTTACCGTGAACAGTCTATAAGCAAGCAATATGATATTAAATGCATGTGCTTCAAAAGCTAACCTGCTGCTGAAGAAAACTTTAAAAATAAATAAAATAATAAAGATGCTTTATTTATAAACGATTGGATAATCACTATAGTTTGCACGATAGGATTACAGCTAAACTGCCTTACTTGAATATCAGAGGTATATCACTATAATTTCTGTGCTCTCAGATACGAAATAAACATGTCTAAATAGGAAATAGTTATGACAAAATTAAACATGTTGAAAATTAGCCTTTATGCAAACGATTTTTCTCATTTTATATGTGTACTCAATTGAAAATATAAAAAATAAATAAATATTGGACATAAAAAAAAATTAAAAAATAAATTTTAGATTAATTTAAATTTTAACTGGTTCCTACAGTTAAGGTTCCGGCTGAAATTTGGACGCATTTATGTCGATGTCTAGTTTTCCCTGTATATACACCCCAGAAGCAAAATTCAAAAGTGTAAGGTCGAGTGATCTTGGTGGCCTAATCCAAGGCCCAAATTCAAAAGTGTAAGGTCGAGTGATCTTGGTGGCCTAATCCAAAGGCCCAATGTTGTAACTTGTTGTGGTATTGTAAAACTGACTGAGCGAAATATGCAGGGGTCTTATAATTTACGAAAATATGATCTTGTATTGAGAAAGGAGCACTCATACAGCAGTATCCAGAAAATTAAATTTGTAGGGAGCACTACAGAAATATCGGTAGCCAAAATAAATGTACCAAAAAAAGTGTATCGATCATACCATACCACCCACTTATTAAGAAATTGCCGTACAATTGGAATTCATAGTAACATGAGAAATTTCGTCTCAAGACAGGTGAAAGTTGCGCGAGATATTTATTCACCTTTTGTTTTAAATTTATTTCGTCTATTATTTCCATCAGTTTCCATAATGCCAAGACATTAAATACTCAACTGTTTCGCCATTGGTTTGGAAATACTCTTGGGGATTTCTTTGTACTTGGGATTTTAGTAATCTAATTACATTCATCGCAAATAACTTTCTCGATTATAAAACTATAATTTCTGCATAGTATATTGTAGTTTAATCCATACAGTGACACGTGACTATTGAACGTTTTTCTAAGACTGCAATTATAAATAATACAACTTATCACATTAAAAATTTTTATGATTCAATAAATAAATTAGACTCCTTGAAAATTTATGCAGAGAAGAATAGAATAGAAAGCCTAAATGTGTTGTCATGAGCTATAACATCTGTACTGTAATAAATTGAATAATAAGAAATCCAAAACTCGCCAACCAAAGTTGTTGAGTTGAGAGTTTGGTCGGCTCTTGCAGCGAGGTCTTGCGAGACGATGATGGTGAAATAATGTGATGATGGAGCAGCGCTTGGATGCGAGGGCGGGGGAAACGGATGATCCCGAGAAGACCCACCGACCAGCAGCGCATCGTCCAGCACGATTACCATTTGGCGAAAATACGGAGTGACCCGGTCGGGGTTTGAATTTGGCTCGCCCTAAGAGGGAGGCAAGTAGTCTAACCGCTCGGCCACCGCGCCCCACCACGCCAAAGGTATGCAACGAGAGACAGAGACCAATCAAAGATAATGTGGGGGTAAAGCTCGGGTACCGACTTCGCAGTAATTCTCTCTGTGTAGCGACACAGTACCAGTTTATTTTATTTATTTATTTTATAAAATGGTAAAAACTCGATGCTTTAATTGAGGCGAGCACAGTTTTGACACAAATAAGATCCGTATATTTAATAAGTAAACTTTCAACCAAGTAGTAATGCAATAGCGACATAATCTAACTATGCAAGTAGCGTATGTATGGGGATAATGCGATAATGTATTTTAAATGTGAGTGTGTGGCTGCGGCCAGCGGCCTGGAACGGCCATTTTACCGTTAGAATTCTCAATTTTTCCTTTAAGATCGACCATTTTCCCCTTGAAATCTGTATATTTCCCTCAAAACTTCCCATTTTCCATAAGAAATTTCATGCCGCAAAATTCCAATAGTGAGACCCCCAAAGGCAATTTTCGAGCAATTTGCAATATTTGGGGGCTCCCTTAATACTTGCAGGCCGCAACCACCCTCACCCCACCTATAGCCAAACTTGTTTCACTCTCTTCCTCACCACCCCTGGCAATATTTATCAAATTAGCAAAATAAATCTAAAAAATTCTAAAAAATTGAACATAATATAATGTTACTCTCACATTACACCTCGCACTCCAACTTCCCCCCCCCCCCCAAACTAGCAATTATTATATTAAAGTCACAAAACATATTCTAAAAATCGAGAAACATATAACATTCGACCGTTACACTTTCCTTTAGGTGAAAAAATATATACGTTATGATAGCCGAGGGAAATTTTCGGACTTGAAAATTAGACGGTGGCATTTCCTTACGATCTATCGTAATTACTTCCTCATTAAGATAATAACAAGAAGTCCTCTAACTTTGCTTACAGATTATGAGAGAAAACTTTGTACTTGGACTGAGTTTTACATATTTACTAAGAAAATAACTTTCCGAGAAAACGAATTTGCAATATTTTGTTTATGTTGTCCAGAGACAACTTGTAGCCGTGACCCATTTTGCTTTCGAGACACCTTGCATTTACAACACATGTGTTGGGGCCCATACCGTCAAACTGAGCATCCCGTTTAGCCGTAGCAGCACAGACGCATATTACGACACCGGCCTTATGCCGTTCAGAACATGTAGCCCGCCTGCCCTTAGTTATAAGGAACCTATCTAACGTGTAGTTCTAATCCTAGCCAGTCGCCGGAAAATATCGACTAACTGCTATTTTGATCAGCGAGGTGCTTGAGTTACTGTCGCACGAATGCAAGTAAAAGGGCAAAAACACGCACGAGAATATAAATACTCCTAATTGGTGATGTATTGATGATTTTGTACTCACCATTGTTGACAGTATATCGCAGCTCGTTTTGATGATGAGGAATAATTTACTGTAAGAATTTACTGTATTTGCTTGGGCAAATATCTTCGTACCAGTGGATTCTCCTTTGAACTTTAATAAGGTTGCTACGCAAAATGTTCGTACTGTTGTGATCTGCTGTATTGTAAATAGTCATTGTTGGACATGGACTTTTGTTGTATAGTCTATAGTGATTTATTCATATTTTCATCTAGTTGGCCATTTTAAATACGAAAAGCACTATAGTACTCGTACTTCAGGTCTTATGCCAAAATTACTTATAACCTACAAGTTAGACTATGCTATGTCAGCAAGCACTGTGTACAGTTTGGAAAATGTAACATGCTCGTGTTGCTCAGCAGATTCAGTGTGATGAGTTAAAGATGTAGAAAGTTGGAGAATGTTTACTATTTAGCAACTAAATGTGTTAGAGAATTTTTTGGAAAAGGATTAAAACAGTAGACTGTGCCAGGACAGGAGGATCCCATTCTCTCAATAAATGCAAAAAAAAAAAAACCGAAAGAATGCGTAATGATTCATTACTAAATCTTCATAAGCAGTTACTCTATGAAAATGCTCATTTAAAATTGAGTTATTCGACCTTTAGCAAACTCCACCCATTTTGGATTTTGCCACTTCCATAAGTTACATATGTGCTTTTGTTCAGTCCCTGAAAATATGTTTCTGTTTAAGAGTAAATTACATCGGAATAAAATTTTATGGAATGTACTCCAGAGAACACAATGGAAGATCCTTGTGCTGTCGGGAAAATGTTCACTTGGATGAACTTTAAATATTTTTTGATTCTTTGTTTTTATAAAAATATTACTCCTATATATTACTCGATAACTAATAAGACTGAATAACAGCTTGCAACTGCAGTCTAATACCCAGAGCAAATAACTTCCTAACAAACAAAACAATGTGGCACTTAATGATAGCAAAGCTAGCTTGTTAGTGAATTGTTCATTCTTGATATAAATACATTTTATTTCCATTTATGGTGTTGTTTGCCTAATTATTTTGCTTCTAGTGATCCTTCAGTCCATTAACTTTATTCTCATCTCCGTGACGGTTATTCTTACCTCGTGAATGCGAAATTATTTAAAAAACTAACTGCAGCTAAAATAATACTTTTCGATTAGTAGAAATACTACAGTTAACAGTGTATAAGCTGAAGTGTACCTTGTAAATAAAAAACAATTAAAATATAAAATTTCAAATTTTGGAAAATTTAGTATCCAAATTGCACATTTATGAGAGAATGACCGAAATATTAAAAATTTGCAAACTCCAGCAGTTCCAAAAGATTTAATTTTTTCTCTTTTCTCCGTAACACTTCAGAGCTAAAAGGGTAAAAACGAGGTCTCTTTTGAGGTTCTCGCAACCAATGAATTCCTATTTATATTATTTCTTTATCCCTACACCAGCATCGAAATTTTACAAAAACAAGTTAACTATATTCTTATTTTGTTGTTATTTGTGTCGGGCAAATATGTCCACATAATTATTTTAAATTCAAGATACGACGCCAGTAAATATTATTGAAAAGTACGAAAAAATCCTTGAAGTTATCAGCCTAGGCAGCCAATCGCTGTGCCTTTATGTATAGGCTATTCACGGCAAAATGAGTACTTTTGAAATTCCTGATTCAGATCTACTGTGGGCCTCATCACTTTATCCATGCGTCGGTCAAGTGAAACTGTGGCATTTTCAGGAAAGGAAAATTTTTACAAATCTGCTAGTTTTTACACTTCGATGCTTAAAAAAAAAAAAAAAAGTGATTCCTAAGTCCTGTATGACTTTTGTCTCGAACAAGCTAAATACTTACAGCCAAGTGCATACCTACTTACTGAGGAAACGTCATTGTATAGTGTTTTTAAAAAAAAAAAAGTGATTTTAGCAGGTAATATAGGCCTACATCGTAAAAAAAAAAAAAAACAGGTATTGTTGCGCCGCGTATTTTCGGGGTAAATTTTTTTTTTTAAATTTTGATTTAAATTAAGTTTTTTTTTTTTTTTTTTTTTGTTAAGCGCGATGTCAGTATTGGTATTTTTGATTGCTCTTTCTCTTTTTTTCTTCGGAAGCCCTAGGTTTTATGACCGCAGGAAGTTTCCTATCCCTTTGTTTTTGTTAAGATGCGATAGGCCTACCCTTAATTGATTTTTTTTTTCATTTGGCATTTCCCTTCATTGGAGGTTAGGAGAGGGAACTATGCCCTGTTTTTGGTTGGGTTAGAGCCCCTCACCCTTAATTATTTTTTTTTATTTGTTTCTTAAGGGTAAAATATTGTTTTCGTTTAACCTTAATATTGTGTGTTGGAAATAATTAATTTTTATTTCAAAATTTAGTGTGGTTGAAATAATTCCAAAACATTTTTTTAATATAAAAAATTTCTGTTTCCAGCTTATCGCTTGCAATATTTTTATATAATATAATAATTCGTTTATTATTTATATATATATATATATTATAAACAAACGCAAACTTGAGAAATTTTCTTTGAGATTTTGAAATTTATTTCATACCCCGAAACAGAATATTTGTATAATCGAAACTGTTTTCCTTTGGCGCCATTGTGTTGCCAACCAATGCTCCGAACGTTTACAAACAGTATGTATGTTAATTCCGTAAGAAGACCGAACGTACAGTATGCACCACTCTTAGTGTAGGTATAGTCTCTTCGGGGTATCTTCACACTTTTTAAATCAAACCCATGTGTGTGCGATGTTTGGTTGTTTCATAAATATGGCGTATCTCAAGCGTTTTAACTTGTTTTGATATAAAAGTATGCCATTTTTGTTTGAATGACTTTTTACTAATTGTTAATGTAAAACTTGTATAATTGCGATCGCAGAAAATGGGACTGCTGGTGATGCCTAGTAGTAATAAGTACTTCATATGCAAAATATTGGTAAGGCGAGTGCGAACGCATGTGGCACGTTGTCCCAGTGATGTAATTATCAGGACTTTGAAGTCGCGAGGAGCTGGTTACGTCAGATTTCAATTTAAAAGTAACCGGCGGAGCTACCGAATGCCTCTCGTGCGTGCCGAACGCCGCCCGGAAGTGTCGCCGTCACGCCCAAGCTTCGGCGGAAACGTGCAGCTCGGAAAAGAAAACGTTTACGTAAGTTAACGCAGGAGAAGGCCTTCAGGGCGTACAAAACGCAAGGCAGAAACGTCTACTCGTTAGCGTGGCCCGGATTGGGTGCGGGGGGCGAGACACGGGCCACCAGACGCGTCACCTGGGCCCTATTTAATAAAACATGGGCAGGTGTGACGCACACGGCAGTTATGTCAAGTTCGACAAATTTATCATGATGTCATGACAATGTTGTGTTGCGTAGATAATACAAATTCCCCTTACTTGACAAGCAAAAATGTGTAAATTGTCTGCCTTAAAATAAGTTTCATAAACGCGACAATTAAATGTCAAACCTTACGTTTCATTTATTACACGTTATATAGCGCTCAAGCGCGCCTACGATAATCGATCGCAGCCTTATGTGCGATTCATGAACAGTCGATTCCTACCACAAATAATTAAGTAGTAAATAATAATTCCTCCCGCATAATTTTTTTCACCGTAGCAGAAGAATATCGAGTAATGTGGATGAGATTGTTATATTAAAGCTGATTCGAGAGGAAACGGTTGTGCTATATGGAAGATGTGTTTTAATTCACACTATTTATTTATTTTTTATTTAATTACATTCAGTTGATCCCTTGGTTGCCATGGTGCCGTGTTATGTAAACATGACAAATTACTGGTTACGTAGGAAAGCTTGCCTGTCACTTCTGCAGTGACAATTCTACAAATTTGTAGATATGCCACCGAGTGATCATACTTATCTGGTTCAAAAACAGTCTGTAGTGTAATATTTGACACATTTGTCGGATTTTTACCTGTCGGCTCAAAACTTTTGTGAAACAACCATTTGTCAAATTGCCATACAGTTCTGCAAACTTGTCAGCTTTTATGAAAACACACATTTGTCGGAATGTAAACCTGCCTGGCAATCTCGTGCTACCTGTCACCTGTCGAATTGTAACTTTGATGAAATAGGCCCCTGATGTCCGTCGTAGTTCGAAGGGGCTCTGAAGTCCCCACACCCAAGTTTTTACGAGGCCGCGAACAAGGCGCGTGCATCGTGTGAAACGTATACATTGGATATGAAGTCTGTTCGCCGTGGCGCGAAGAGAAGTTGGGCCGAGACAGTCCGTGCGACAAGCGCATGACAACCATCTGGAGGGTAGATTTTTGGCATCTGGTACGAGGACAGGAAAGCGAAGGTAAAGCTGATATTACACGTTATAGGCTGTTCACGGTAAAGTGAGCACTTTTTAAGGCCCTCCCAACAGTCATTAACCGCCTATAAATATATCTTATTGCAGCCGAAGGCATTATATTTTGGTGGTGGTGAAATGTGTTTATTGGTCACACTGCAATGTTCATATTAAAAATCAGCAGGAAGATGGAAATTTGAAGAAAGGAAAAATTTATAAGGGCCTTAAAAAGTGCTCACTTTACCGTGAACAGGCTATACCTGCTGCCGTACTTGGTTCTTCTAAAATCTTCTACAAGCCCTGGTGTACGAGCTGGTATACCAGCCGCTATATAAGCCGCCATAGAAGATTCATATTACACGACAGTTCGCATACTAGCATTTGTCACCCTCGGTGGGTGCGCAGTGTGTGGTTTGTAGTAAATATGAACTCCATTCGTGGAAACTGCTACCAGTTCGTTACTTGCGTAAGCCTATGAAATTACTAGCTAGCATACTTTAATATTGATATATTACTGTTTACCTTTTACATAAATTTATTGCTTACTGGTCGTTCATTTCCTTGAAAATGGCTTAATCACTAGATTAAGAGTGTGTTATTTTTAATTTTGACTACAATTACTTACCGGTTGCAAAATAGGGTCCGACGGGGTTTTGAACTCACGCCCAAAAAAATGCACTAGTGTAGCAGACGCCGCAACTTTACCATTGTACGACCAGTTCACACGCTAGCTTTTAGTTTATGTATTGTATATACGGTAAATACTTCGAATTAATATTTTCATAGAGTAGGTAATTTTTTAAGTATTTAGAACGGTTTTAAAAAGTAATTAAAAGTTGTCTTAGCCAATATTATTCATCGTTGTCGTATTTTAAATCTATTAGCTGAAGTATCAACCTCACGGATGTATAATCAAGATGGAGGCGTCCTTTTCGCTTTCTTCACAAACTCGTGTTTCCAAGTAGTAGCCAATGGGAGCGTCCTACACTCTGAAACTGCGACGTGATTGGCCAGGTGCGAAAGACTGTGTGGAACCTGCCACGAAAAAATAGGACATGCCCAGTTACCAAACCTGGTAGGAAATCCGGCCGTACAAGGCGGGGAATGCCATGACGGGTGCCACACTAGCCCGTATACCGGCCGCTGTGGCGGACCTTGCACAAGTGTGTCGTGTATTAATTAAGACCAGCCCGGAGGTATAGATGAGGTAAGAAACTTGATTCCACCCTGGCCACCGCCCGAAGAGAAACAGGGGAAAACTCCAAGTAAAGCGGTATGACCTCTGAGACGAGAACGCGCATGTCTCTACAGTTATACTATTATTATATACTACTGGGAATATGTAACTATGTGGAAAAGATACAGCGCCAATCTGTAAATTCCTATTTATTAAAACACTATGTGGATAGTTAAGAATTATATTTTTGATTGTATTTCTTTCAGTAAAATGTTGTGTATGTGGCAGAGAGGACTAAAGAGCTGTAGGGTTGAGGGTAAAATACCAAGCACAAAACAAGTAAGATACAGAGAAGCTCAATGCTGTTTTGGCGGGTCGTCATTTTCCTCTGTTTGGGCTATTAGGTAGAATTTGCTGCCAACCGTTCAACTCTTAAAACACAATTATTTCAATTTTCGGACAGACGTTTTAGTTACTACTAATAACAATTTGGTAAAAATGTTATAATTAAATGCTGCCTTTACAAACGGTAAGATGGAACTAAATGTGTGTTTAACAATTGATGGTAGAGAATAATAGGTTGGCTACTCTGTTAACTGCATAATTTATAAGATGCTAATTATACATATGTATTTATTTTGAAAAGGCATTGTCGCTGATATCAATAACTCTTGTGCCATTTATTCTTAGGCAATCAGCATTTGAAAATTTAATAAAGCTCAATTATTCCAATTCCTGCAATTGGTTGCAAACATTATCCTACTTCTCTCGCAACGAACATAACAACGGATACAAAACGAGTGAAAAACTCAACGCTCAGGCACTGACAGTGCATGCCTACATAAAAATAATGTATTTTATGAATGATGAGAATAATTAAACTTTATGTATTTGTGAGTTAAGTATATTTAAAAATAGTTACACTGTTTATAAAATATACAGCTTTCTTTATTAAAGAGCATTATTTTTATTTTTTCAACAGTTGGCGAAGTCCTTCTACCTCATAATTTAGTGGCCCACGAAATCCCTATAGAGCTTCGACCCCCCCGATACCAAGCGCGTAGCCCAGTCACCTCTAGACATTTAGGCGTCAGGAACAGAAGGGAAAAGAGGGGAGGCGAAGCTGGAATTTCTCCTGGGAATGCGGGCGTGTGAAAATACATAAATTTCAGAATGAAGCAAAATATAGATGTTAAGAATTATCTTTAAATGAGGACTTAGCCAGTAAGTATACCCTCGTATACTGTGACCCTTGTCTTTTATATCAGATAATTACGTATCAAGTACACATAGACACAGCACTGCAATGGATTAAAAGACTCGCAAAACATTTTTCTCGTACCTTTTGTATGAGAACACTTGTAGTACAGAACATAATTAAACAGAAGCACAACCCTTTCACGAATTATCAAGAAAACTAACTGCTTCAATGAACAATACAAAAAAAAAGTGCACTCATTAAAATTAGCATTCAAGGATTTACTAAAGGAAAGGAAGAAACAATTCTCATTTGACGATAAGAGATTATGATCCAAAGTTAATGACTGCTTTAAGGCTCTGAATTTTCATCAGTATAAATAACCAAGATGCTGATCCCCTTTCTTAATTAAAATTTAGCGAATAGGTTAATAATAAAATGCGTGCGTACAAAATCATCACCTTCCGTACAACATTCCTCAAATAAACTAAATACGTGGTAACTTAATGTGCTGAGCTCAATTTAGCTGGGACAAACTTTATTCTTGGTTTTTGTCAAATAAACCTGGCTTGCGCAAAAGATCGGTAGAACAATTTTTTTGCTCCAGTCGTTGGCCTCTGGGTATACTGGCTTGTGTCATCTGAGCATTAACTCTCTAATGTAGTTAGACGTTTAAAGAAACAAAAATTTAAATTTAAAGTAACCGTCTGAGCTACCGAATGCCTCACATGTCCTGTTCAGGTAGCCCGCGCAGCTGTGTGTTCACTCGGCGACATAAATATGCACTATCTACCAAAAAGTAATTGGGTACCCGTGAAGATAGGTAATTCTGTATGTCAGTTGACTTGTGTTTCACGGCCTTCGGCGTAGGACCGCTGGTGTTTGTCCAAGGTAGCATGAACACAGAGGCCTATTGTAACATTCTGGATAATGAAATACTCCCAACATTGTGGCGTTTTTACGGAATGGACCCGTGTTACTTCCAGGATGACAATGCCAGGTGCCATGTTGCAAGGGCTACTATGCAGTGGTATGCCGACAACAATGTTGGCCGATTGGACTGGCCCGCCCAGAGCCCCGACCTCAACCCCATAGAACATATTTGGGACGAATTGGATCGCCGGGCGAGGGCTCGTCCGGCGCGGCCAAAATCCATTGCTCAACTCATGGAATGGTTGCAAGAGGAATGGCGACGAATCCCGTGGATGTCCTGCAAACGCTCGTAGAGAGCATGCCAGACAGGGTGGCTGCTGTTATAGCCGCAAGAGGTGGCACTACGAGATTCTAATGGGGTGACAACCACCGAGCAAACATTGTGGACAAGTGCCCAATTACTTTTTGGTAGATTTTCCACGCGTGATGGTGAACCAACTTCAACATACCGGTGTAAGGTAACCAAGTGTTAGCCAATCATAATCAATGGACAAAATTTCCTTCTAATTTTTTTGTATTCATTCCTTTTTCTAGCAATTTCCTCCCGCACTGTATATTGCGCTATGTCACTATTGGACAAGACGTAGACGTTTTAATTTCGTTTGTGTACATTTTAATGATAAGCAAATTTTCGATTAAAAAAAAATCGTATTAAAACTCTGAAATTCAAGGTACTCGGTGGGAAATATGAAAATTTCACAATAATGTTCCCGGTTGAATTAAAATCTTTAATCAATCTGGTCCAGCCAAAACAAGATACCATATTCAGGGAAGCTGTTCCGGCCAAACATAGCATGGCATTACAACTACGTTTTCGGCAACTGCTGACTTTTGCGAAGTCCTCAGTGCCTGTTTAAGATTTTCAAATCAAACCAAGCAATCGTCTACACCATCTCAGAAGTGTGCGTGTGTCTCATTGAAGGATAACTAAGGCTTCGATATTTCTGACATGAAAAGGCTTATTACTTACCTATAAACTTCTTAAATAAGTGCATGCGTGACGATGTTATTGGCACGTTATAGTGCTTCACTATATCAAGTTCAGTATGCGTTTCTTTTTAAAGAATATTAATCTGTCTCACATGTTTTGGACATTATCATATTTTCATTGAATAATAATTTTTCAACCGTACAATTTAACTTTCAGTAAAGTTGAAATTATGTATTAATAATTTTGTAAACCACACATCCATTTTATTTTATCAAGCTCTATGCTATTTTAAATAGTATTCCGAGATCTAATATATTCTGACCTAAATATCTTAATGAATAAATTTATATCATGTTATTTTTTAGTATTAATTTCTTAATTTTCGGAATTTAATTATTTATTTCTCTTTATTATTTTACTGGTATTTAATATTTTTGTTCTTTTACTATTTACCAACAGCCGGGCATCGCTTCCCTCAGGTTTTATGAGGTTATTAAAATATATACCTATATGTTTGCGACTACCCGCGAATTTATAATATTATAATAATATAAGATCACTGGGATATGTGGACCCACTTGATATATTTCTATCCACTGGGCCACTGTGTCCCCACTTGATATATTTCTATCCACTGGGCCTCTGTGGTCCCACTTGATATATTTCTATCCACTGGGCCACTGTGTCCCCACTTGATATATTTCTATCCACCCCGGGCCACACTGGGCACTGGCCCCACTTTATATATTCGTATCCATCGAGCCACTGCAGCACCACTTGAGAGTTCTCTAGTCACTAGGTCACTGCCGCTCCACGTGGCATTACTATACCCACTGTGCCTCTTTGGTCCCACCTGATGTATGCCTATGTCCATCTGGAAGTGTGTAGTTTTCCAATAGTGAAAGAATTATAAAAATCGGCCGTGTAGTTTACGATATTACCCGAGACACATAAGCAGATATACAGACTGACATTACCTCTTTATAATATTAGTATAGATTTCTACCGGAAGTAGTTCTCCATGTTAAGATAGTTCGAGAGATAGTTGCCGGAACTCAGGGGCTTCTGGAAGGAACGTTTGAACGAGTGGTCCGCCGAATTTACGCTGGGATTTTAGCTTTAATATCCTCAGCGCCAGCGGAAGTTCAGGATGTGATTTCGTCCCCAGAAATTTAAGTATAGGTTTTGAAGCCAGCCAATATAGAAGAGGGCTGAGTTTCAAAATAGGTAGATGTTATTTTAGTGGTTCCAGACGACCAAAGGACGCCGTTCAGCGAAGCGCCGGCGCCATGATGGAGGTGCGAATCCCGCACATATACAGATGATGCCAGCTCTATATTAAAACTTGAAGCGCCTATCCTAGTCAACCGAGGTGCAAACTTCAGTTTTCATGAATTTTAAAGAAGCACTCTATTAAGTATATTTTTAAAAATTAAGATGGGAACCAGAGGTCTGCGCACACAAGACTCATTAACTGTCGGAGCATATAATTTGAAAACCTTGAATGTTTTCAAAATATTTTAATTTCTACTAAGAGTTAACGTGAATGATATTTTAATAGAAGGACTTTTTCCTTGTTCTTGGTTTTGATTTGTGAGAATATGTAACTTACCCTTATTAATTTCGTCCGAGCTCTAGAACATTGTCCATACAATTTTTACTATTCTTTAACAATAATAATTTATTTAGCTACGTAAATTTCTGGAGAACTAAGCAGTTATAATTCTTTTATTTTTATTAATTTTTAATTTAATGAGTATTTCAAGGATGGTGGTATCTCGGAGGTATTAAAGTCTCGGCGCTCTCCTTATCCCGTCCTCCTCGGCGAGCGATGCTGTCCTCGGACGCTCTCGGCGCTCTCCTTTTCCACGTCCCTGGCGGGCGACTGTCCTCGGACGTTCTCGGCGCTCTCCTTTTCCACGTCCCTGGTGAGCGACTGTCCTCGGACGCTGCCCTTTTTTCACGTCCCTGATGGGGCGACTGTCCTCGGACGCTCTCGGCGCTCCCTTTTCCACGTCCCTGCGGGCGACTGTCTCGGACCTCTCGGCGCTCTCTTTTCCATCCCTGTGGGCGACTGTCCTCGGACGCTCTCGGGCTCTCCTTTTCCACGTCCTGTGGGCGACTGTCCTCGGACGCTCTCGGCGCTCTCTTTTCCACGTCCCTGGGGGGGACTGTCCTCGGCGCTCTCCTTTTCCACGTCCCTGGTGGGCACTGTCTCGGACGCTCTCGGCGCTCTCCTTTCCTCCCGGGCGACGTCTCGGCGTCTCCTTTTCCGTCCTGGTGGGCACTGTCCTCGGACGCTCTCGGCGCTCTCCTTTTCCACGTCCCTGGTGGGCGACTGTCCTCGGACGCCTCCTCCTTTTCCACGTCCCTGGGGGCGACTGTCCTCGGACGCTTCGGCGCTCTCCTTTTCCACGTCCCTGGGGGCGACTGTCCTCGACGCTCTCGGCGCTCTCCTTTTCCACGTCCTGGGGGCGACTGTCTGGACGCTCTCGGCGCTCTCCTTTTCCACGTCCCTGGTGGCGACTGTCCTCGGACGCTCTCCTTTTTCCACGTCCCTGTGGGCGACTGTCCTCGGACGCTCTCGGCGCTCTCCTTTTCCACGTCCCTGCGGGCGACTGTCCTCGGACGCTTCTTTTCACGGGCCCGGCGTCTCCTTTTTTCCACGTCCTGGTGGGCGACTGTCCTCGGACGCCTCGGCGCTCTCCTTTTCCACGTCCCTGGGGGCGACTGTCCTCGGACGCTTCGGCGCTCTCCTTTTCCACGTCCCTGGTGGGCACTGTCCTCGGACGCTCTCGGCGCTCTCCTTTTCCACGTCCCTGGGGGGCGACTGTCCTCGGACGCTTCGGCGCTCTCCTTTTCCAACGTCCCTGATGGGCGACTGTCCTCGGACGCTCTCCTTTTCCACGTCCTGATGGGCGACTGTCCTCGGACGCTCTCGGCGCTCTCCTTTTCCACGTCCCTGTGGGCGACTGTCCTCGGACGCTCTCGGCTCTCCTTTTCCACGTCCCTGGTGGCGACTGTCCTCGGACGCTTCGGCGCTCTCCTTTTCCACGTCCCTGGTGGGCGACTGTCCTCGGACGCTTCGGCGCTCTCCTTTCCACGTCCCTGGGGGCGACTGTCCTCGGACGCTCTCGCCTTTTTCCACGTCCCTGAGCGGGCCACTGTCCTCGACGCTCTCGGCGCTCTCCTTTTCCACGTCCCTGATGGCGACTGTCCTCGACGCTCTCGGCGCTCTCCTTTCCACGTCCCTGGCGGGCGACTGTCCTCGGACGCTCTCGGCGCTCTCCTTTTCCACGTCCCTGGTGGGCGACTGTCCTCGGACGCTCTCGGCGCTCTCCTTTTCCACGTCCCTGTGGGCGACTGTCCTCGGACGCTCTCGGCGCTCTCCTTTTCCACGTCCCTGAGCCCTGCGGCGACGTCCTCGGACGCTCTTCGGTGCTCTCCTTTTCCACGTCCTGGTGGGCGACTGTCCTCGGACGCTTCCTCTCCTTTTCCACGTCCCTGTGGGCGACTGTCCTCGGACGCTCTCCTTCCCGCCAGCGACTGTCCTGCGCTCTCTTTTCCACGTCCCTGATGGGCGACTGTCCTCGGACGCTCTCGGCGCTCTCCTTTTCCACGTCCCTGGCGGGCGACTGTCCTCGGACGCTCTCGGCGCTCTCCTTTTCCACGTCCCTGTGGGCGACTGTCCTCGGACGCTCTCGGCGCTCTCTTTTCCACGTCCCTGGGGCGACTGTCCTCGGACGCTCTCGGCGCTCTCCTTTTCCACGTCCCTGGTGGGCGACTGTCCTCGGACGCTCTCGCGCGCTCTCCTTTTCCACGTCCCTGGGGCGACTGTCCTCGGACGCTCTCCTTTTCCACGTCCCTGATGGGCGACTGTCCTCGGACGCTCTCGGCGCTCTCCTTTTCCACGTCCCTGGCGGGCGACTGTCCTCGTACGCTCTCGGCGCTCTCCTTTTTTACGTCCTTGGTGAGCGACTGTCCTCGGACGCCTCCTTTCACGTCGATGGCGATTGTCCTCGACGTCTCCTTTTCCACGTCCCTGGCGGGCGACTGTCCTCGGACGCTCTCGGCGTTCTCCTTTTCCACGTCCCTGGCGGGCGACTGTCCTCGGACGCTCTCGGCGCTCTCCTTTTCCACGTCCCTGGTGAGCGACTGTCCTCGGACGCATTCGGCGCTCTCCTTTTCCACGTCCCTGGTGGGCGACTGTCCTCGGACGCTTCGCGCTCTCCTTTTCCACGTCCCTGGTGGGCGACTGTCCTCGAACGCTCTCGTCGCTCTCTTTTTCCACTCGCTGTTGGGCGACTGTCCTCGGACGCTCTCGGCGCTCTCCTTTTCTACGTCCCTGATGGGCGACTGCCCTCGGACGCTCTCGGCGCTCTCCTTTTCCACGTCCCTGGGGGGCGACTGTCCTCGGACGCGCTCGGCGCTCTCCTTTTCCACGTCCCTGGTGGGCGACTGTCCTCGGACGCTCTCCTTTTCAACGTCCCTGATGGCGACTGTCCTCGGACGCTCTCCTTTTCCACGTCCCTGATGGGCGACTGTCCTCGGACGCTCTCGGCGCTCTCCTTTTCCACGTCCCTGATGGGCGACTGTCCTCGGACGCTCTCGGTGCTCTCCTTTTCCACGTCCCTGGTGAGCGACTGTCCTCGGACACTCGCGCTCTCCTTTTCCACGTCCCTGTGGGCGACTGTCCTCGACGCGTTCGGCGCTCTCCTTTTCCACGTCCCTGGTGGGCGACTGTCCTCGGACGCTCTCGGCGCTCTCCTTTTCCACGTCCCTGGAGGGCGACTGTCCTCGGACGCTCTCGGCGCTCTCCTTTTCCACGTCCCTGGCGGGCGACTGTCCTCGGACGCTCTCGGCGCTCTCCTTTTCCACGTCCCTGGTGAGCGACTGTCCTCGGACGCTCTCGGCGCTCTCCTTTTCCACGTCCATGATGGGCGACTGTCCTCGGACGCTCTCCTTTTCCACGTCCCTGATGGGCGACTGTCCTCGGACGCTCTCGGCGCTCTCCTTTTCCACGTCCCTGGCGGGCGACTGTCCTCGGACGCTCTCGGCGCTCTCCTTTCCACGTCCCTTGCGGGCGACTGTCCTCGGACGCTCAACTTTCCACGTCCCTGTTGGCGACTGTCCTCGACGCTCTCGGCGCTCTCCTTTTCGACGTCCCTGCGGGCGACTGTCCTCGGACGCTCTCGGCGCTCTCTTTTCCACGTCTCTGTTGGGCGACTGTCCTCGGACGCTCTCGCGCTCTCCTTTTCCACGTCCCTGGCGGACGACTGTCCTCGGACGCTCTCGGCGCTCTCCTTTTCCACGTCCCTGGCGGGCGACTGTCCTCGGACGCTCTCGGCGCTCTCCTTTTCCACGTCCCTGATGGGCGACTGTCCTCGGACGCTCTCGGCGCTCTCCTTTTCCACGTCCCTGTGGGCGACTGTCCTCGGACGCTCTCGGCGCTCTCCTTTTCCACGTCCCTGGGGCGACTGTCCTCGGACGCTCTCGGCGCTCTCCTTTTCCACGTCCCTGGGGCGACTGTCCTCGGCGACTGTCCTCGGACGCTCTCGGCGCTCTCCTTTTCCACGTCCCTGGGGCGACTGTCTCGGACGCTCCTTTTCACGTCCCTGTGGGCGAGTCCTCGGACGTCTCGGCGCTCTCCTTTTCCAGTCCCTGGGGCGACTGTCCTCGACCTCTCGCGCTCCTTTCACGTCCCTGGGGGCGACTGTCCTCGGACGCTCTCGGCGCTTCCTTTTCCACGTCCTGGGGCGACTGCCTCGACGTCTCGCGCTCTCCTTTTCCACGTCCTGTGGCGACTGTCCCGGCGCTCTCCTTTTCCACGTCCTGTGGGCGATGTCCTCGACCTCTCGCGCGCTCTCCTTTTCCACGTCCCTGGGGCGACTGTCCTCGGACGCTCTCGGCGCTCTCCTTTTCCAGTCCCTGGGGCGACTGTCCTCGACGCTCTCGGCGCCTCTTTTCCACGTCCTGGTGGGCGACTGTCCTCGGACGCTTCGGCGCTCTCCTTTTCCACGTCCTGGGGGCGACTGTCCTCGACTTCGGCTCTCCTTTTCACGTCCTGTGGCGACTGTCCTCGGACGCTCTCGCGCTCTCCTTTTCCACGTCCCTGGCGGGCGACTGTCCTCGGACTCTCGGCGCTCTCCTTTTCCACGTCCCTGGCGGGCGACTGTCCTCGGACGCTCTCGGCGCTCTCCTTTTCCACGTCCCTGGGGCGACTGTCCTCGGACGCTCTCGGCGCTCTCCTTTTCCACGTCCCTGGCGGGCGACTGTCCTCGGACGCATCTCGCGCGCCTCTCCTTTTCCACGTCCCTGGTGGCGACTGTCCTCGGACGCTCTCGGCGCTCTCCTTTTCCACGTCCCTGGCGGGCGACTGTCCTCGGACGCTCTCGGCGCTCTCCTTTTCCACGTCCCTGGGGCGACTGTTCTCGGACGCTCTCGGCGCTCTCCTGTTCCACGTCCCTGGTGGGCGACTGTCCTCGGACGCTCTCGGCGCTCTCCTTTTCCACGGCCCTTCCGGGCGACTGTCCTCGGACGCTCTCGGCGCTCTCCTTTTCCACGTCCCTGGCGGGCGACTGTCCCCGGACGCTCTCGGCGCTCTCCTTTTCCACGTCCCTGGCGGGCGACTGTCCTCGGACGCTCTCGGCGCTCTCCTTTTCCACGTCCCTGGCGGGCGACTGTCCTCGGACGCTCTCGGCGTTCTTCTTTTCCACGTCTCTGGCGGGTTTCCACGTCCCTGGTGGGCGACTGTTCTCGCACGCTCTCGGCGCTCTCCTTTTCCACGTCCCTGGTAAGCGACTGTCCTCGGACGCTCTCCTTTTCCACGTCCCTGATGGGCGACTGTCCTCGGACGCTCTCCTTTTCCACGTCCCTGGCGGGCGACTGTCCTCGGACGCTCTCGGCGCTCTCCTTTTCCACGTCCCTGGCGGGCGACTGTCCTCGGACGCTCTCGGCGCTCTCCTTTTCCACGTCCCTGGCGGGCGACTGTCCTCGGACGCTCTCGGCGCTCTCCTTTTGCACGTCCCTGGTGGGCGACTGTCCTCGGACGCTCTCGGCGCTCTCCTTTTCCACGTCCCTGGTGGGCGACTGTCCTCGGACGCTCTCGGCGCTCTCCTTTTCCACGTCCCTGGTGGGCGACTGACCTCGGACGCTCTCAGCGCTCTCCTTTTCTGCCATGTCGCTTGTAAGACTCGCGATATTTCGCTGGCGAGGGTGATGGTCTGTGAAAAGGGATGTTAAGGGTTTGGGAAGAAAATGGCCACACCTTCACGCCGTGCTACGTGTCATGCGAAACTCACTAACCCTCGTTCCTCGCAGTAGTTAACAATGGCGAGTAATGTTCGGCCCGATATGTACAGGCTATTAATGGTAAAGTGAGCACTTTCGAAAGCCCTTTTATTTGAAATAATTGTCAATAAGTATGCTTTACTTCAGCCATAGACGTTAAACTTCCAAGTACGGTGGAATATACACGTGTTTATTACTTATATGACAATATTTATTTAAAAGCATGTTTAAAGAAAAAAAATGCTGAAAGTAAAAAGTAACTAGGCCCTTAAAAGTACTCACTTTACCGTGAATAGCCTATACATATAAACAAGTTATACATAGCAAGGAAAGATAAGTCATTAGGAGTGTTGTAGAAGCTAGTGATGCAGAGGCAAGGTATAAATATTCGTTGGTTCCTATTAATTAACAAAGCCACAGAGAGAGCTGCGAAGTACACAGAGTAAGTACGGCGTCCATCGAAAGAATTCGCAAATAAAGCAGGGAGAGACGAGCCTAAAACAACTCTAGGAAAGCGAAGTTAAGAAATCAATGCTTACACTGTTCACCGTATCTCCTATTAAGGGTTCAGACTACCTGCAATTATATTGGTGCAATCGGGGTCCTCAAAACGGGCGAACTCTAAGGCGAACTATTGCTCGCGCCTCACTAGCTTCGTCCTCCTGTACGAACAGGGCGCTCAACTTGCATGCTGTGTCACTGCCTGAGACTCCCCTGCACGGGACTTTCAGCAGCGAACCTCTTTATTAAAGGAACATTAATGAGAAGAAAGTATATGATCTTGAAGACAACACTTAAGTTTATACAAATGTATGTGGCTAAAACTATTTATGAAAGCACCTTTTTTTAGCCATTTTACGCCAATAATAATTTTTACGAGTTTCAATGAGAACTTTAACATGGTGTTTGGACGTCACTACAAAATATCCAGCTATATGGAAACTTGTGTTTTGTATCAAACCCTTGTAATGCACTCCATGCGCTAGCCAGTCGTAGCCCTTATTAAATCTGTAATGTGATGAATTTATAATAATTTTTATTAACTTTGACAGATAAAGATACACACTTCGCATAACAGCATCAAAGGCAAGGGTAATTTTCTTGACTGAACTGGTATGCTTTTAAAACATTGCATCAATAGTAAAGTGTCATCCGTGACTTTTCAGTAATATATGCAAGTAATTTTATCAGTCGACCAAACCAATCAAATGATTTTATTTAAAAATCGTAAATTTGGGGCAGTCCTCATTACTTAATTGCAATTTGTAATGTACATGTTAAAGCTACTCGTTAATGTATTTGAATATAAGTTTCCGTTAAAATTTAATATAGAAAATTCTATATTGATAATTGCGCAATCTGCAGTACTAGTATATATATATATAATTTTTAGACAGAAAAGTTATTTTTTGTGGTACTTTTACACAAAGTTCGTATTGCTATAAGCGCACATCGAAACTTAATTTTAAACATATTTTTAAAGAAAATGTTTTTGATATTATGTTTTATTTACCTACATCAAATAAAGAAATTTTGTAATAAACCCGAGTATTTTAAAGATAACAAATTAATAGGGAAGTGAAATTAGTTCGTTCTTTCATTTACATATTGTTCCGAAGCTTTAGGACATGCATTACCGCGCGGTATACATTTATATGTTTATAATGTGTATGGTAAACTTGAAACAAAATGCCTAAAAATAAGTTAGCGTATACATTTCTCTGTCATTTCGGGCCAAAAAAAAACTACAGAAATTGTTATCGTTAACTTTGACAGTCGTGTGATAAGGGGCACTGATAGAGAATTTTACATCGACAAGAAATTCGTAGCAACTGTAGGCATGCCAGTTCTGCGTAAAAAAAAAAAAAAAAAGGGCATAATTGGTGTGATTCGCCTCTACGTAGATTGCTCAAAGACATGGGCTTCTTGTGGAAAATATCACAATAGAAGCGGTTGTTTCTTGTTAAATGAGCCGACATAGTAATGTGGCGTTCAAAGTATTTGACAAAAATTAGAGGAGAGAAGACTGGGACTTGTTTTACATTGACGAAACATGGAGTGGCACTTATTTCACATTTAATAAGTGCTGGCAAAGGAATGATGACGTTGAAGGATTTATAGAAAGCGGCAATGCAGCAGACAGACTTATTGTTGGGCACATGGGGTCGCAAGAAGGCAGTTGTGTAGGCAGTTGATTTACAAGGTAAAATCGACATGAGGTGATTACCACGGAGGCTGACAATAGAAGCAGTAACGCAGGAAGACTGGGTGGGATATTGCAGACGCGTTGGAGGAATTGAAGAGTACTGGAAGAATGACTGCCTCAGGGAGTCAGCAGCAGATGAAGACAACGTAAACAAATTCACACCGTGACAGCTGCAGTGAGCGAGAAATGTCTAGTGAATGTGATAGTGACAGCTCTTGCTTAGCTCAGCCGTTTTAAATATCGAAACTAGATTATATCTTGCTGATACATCTACTCGACAGTGTCATTCATTAATTTTAATTTAATCACTTTTTAATTAATGAGCTAGGAATAGTTTGTTTTCCCTAAGCTTCCTCAAAAACAGTGAATATACATTGTTAACAAAGCTAATATGTCTCGTCAGTTTGCAAAATTGCTATCCACTTTTATTGTACTTATACTATTACATACATTATTTATCCTTTTATTTGTGCTTATACGATAACATAAATTCATTTTTGTCAAATTAATACATCGACGCTTTGCCAGGGACTTAAACCCAGAACATCTACTACTGTAGAGGCCGCGGTAGCTGAGCGGTTAACCTGCTCGCCTCCCAATAAGAAGATCCAGGTTCAATCCCCGGCCGGGTCACCGGATTTACGCATGTGTGAATCTTGGCGGACTATGTCGTTGGCCGGTGGTTTACTCGGGGATCTCCCATTTCCCTCTGCCCCTTCATTCCTGCGTCACTCCATACTCACCTCGATCACCCTCATCGGTTCTCAAGACCGCGCTGTTAAGAACCCGCCCAAATCTATTCACTCACCTAGTACTGTATCTTCGAAACTCTTCTTTTTGAAACTGTCGTTCACTACGACACTCCTTGGGGCCGACGAGAGGCCGTTCCCTCACGGCACTCCTTGTGGTCGATAAGAGGGATGGAACAGGCCAAACCAGAGACTGACGAGGTGAACGGGGTGTGAAATAAGACTCGGCCTTCACTCGAAATATTTGACGTAAACAGTAGGTACAACACACACGAATCTGCAACACAGACATCGCCCTTGATATATAAACGGTTCGATTCAGTCGGGTATGCGACAACGATGCGAGCTGACCTTGATATAGCGCGGTGTATTAAGCTGATAGTGAGGGGGAAAGGGGGTCCTATTCTAATGACAACACGGAACATCTGTATAAGCCATTCACGGCGAAGTGAGCACTTTTAAGGCTCTAGTTGCCTTTTTCCTTTCAGCCAAAATTAACTTTTTAACCACCTTTTTAACTAAATATTGCTGTGCAAGTAATCAACGCAGAGTGTACATTCCACAGTAGGGTAACGCAAGATAATTCTGCAGCACTGGTAATTTCGCAGCAGTTTTTCATTCACATCGTCCTGAACTTCCTTACTCGCTAGTAGTTCGACCCTTCGCCAACAGTAGGTGCAGCTCATTGTATGCTCTCTACATCTGCTACGGCATTTTTCATACGTGAAGTGAAGCCGAAAATGTCTGCCGTGAAGCTTTGTATTAAAAAAATTTGCCGTTACAGAAACTATGAAATTTCTTGACTTACTTAGCGCTGCGAAAACAGTAGTGCGTGAAAACATAACTATCTATAAAGCAACAAAATTGTTTGGTATACCTCACAACACACCAAAAAAATTCATCAGTGACAATGAAGACTTAAACCATCCCCAAGTGTTGAAACTGTGAGGACCATTCGCCCTACCTTCAGACATTGAACAGTGTGTGTTAAATTTTGTTATTGAAATGCAAGAACTTGGACTTTGACTCACTGCGATCCAAGTAAGAAAGCTCGCATATGACCTCGCTGAGTCAGTAAATCGACAACACTGGTTGAAACCTGCCAAAAAAAATTGCTAGGAAATGGTGGTGGTATTCAAAATTTAAATAACGCTCTAATTTATGCCCAAGAGTTCCTGAAAATCTCTCCGCATACCGTGCGTCAATGGCAAACCCTGTCATTGTCGATGACTATTTCAGTAAGCTAGATGCCCTGTTTTGTGCAAATTAGAAATTAAATATCAGCCTTCCAGAATCTGGAATGTTGATGAGACAGGACTTACTTATGTAGTCAAACCAAACAAAGTTATCTGTCAAGTTGGGAAAAAATACGTTTGCAAGAGAAGTTATGGAGAACGAGGTCAAATCCATACTCTTGTAGGTTGTGTTTGTGCTGATAGTACTTTTATTCTGCCTATGATCATATTTAAGGGTGTGAGGTGGAATGACAGTTTGAAAAAATAACAGCTTGCCGAATGCTGTAATGAAACTTTCCCTAAAGGGTGGATATGCACAAAACTATTTCTTGAGTGGTTCCAGTTTTTTGTCATTTCAATTCCTGATGCAAGACCAGTGGTTCTGTTAATGGATTCACACGGTGCTCATAAAAGGATGGCTGTCGAAACAGTCAAACAAAGATAAGTCAGCCAAATGCCTCAACCCACCAGAGCCTGAGCATTCGGCACAAAACCCTCAACCTGGATGTTCTGGACTGCAGAGTCAATATACCCACAAGACCAAAAGTTCTTAAAAAAAAAAAGGCCAGAAAAACATACGATGAAGGCAGATTATTGGGAATGTGGTGTGTGTGTTTCCAGTTCTTCTCAATGGCTGTTTCAAAGAAGACCTGTGCAAAATGGATTCAGTGCTCATTCTGCAGGGCACCATACCATGAATAGTGCCAAAAAACGCCCAAGTGACGACATAGTCTACATGTGCGACACGTGTGGAGGCGATTCTGACTCTGATTAAACGAATGTGTGTGCAAGTAACTCAGACATGTATGAAAAACTTTTTAATGTGAAATTGCCTTACTAGTGTTGCAAAATTACCTCCCCCTATTGCAAACATACCTTACCGCACAAACATTTGCACTTTTATCGAAAATTAAAAGTAGGAGAAAACTATAACAGTAATTTTGTTGTATGACGTTAAGATGTGGCTGATACATTTAAATTGTTTTTGAAAATTGTCGAATTCAGAAAACTATTAAAATGTATCTGTTATGAAAATTACTGGCAAATTACCTTACCTTTTCTCGGAAGTTAACGCCTAAAGCTAAAATAAAATTTTTCTATCGAATATTATTCCAAATGAGAGGGCTTTCATAAGTGCTCACTTTGCCATGAATAGCCTTTTATAATATCAAAGTACTTACTTAATTCACGGAGCAGAATTACCTCAAATTTATTCACTGCCAGCAAAGAAGACTAATGCTTTACTATGGTTACTGCCATTAAACTCCTTTATCGAAAACGATTATTGCTGATATGCGCGCCTAACAAACTTTCTTACTCTGTTGCAAAACAATAAGAAAACAAGTGAAAGCTGTGCGAATTTTGGTTTATTATTTTAAAAACATTTATCTGCTTGATATAGAGGAACTATATACATTTTAAATTTAACATAACAATTAAAACCCTATTATTTATTTTTTACTTTGGACATGTGAGCTATATATAAAATTGTTTCGCTGTTAAAGCCCAAATGAAGAGACTTTTTTTTTTGCAGAATATACATTTACTTTTAAAAAACCGCAGTAGAGATGCACATTACGTCTAAACATTAACAACTGTCCACTTTGCCATTGAATTCACCAGTCCTATTGGGGAATATTCACTGCGAAAAGGGCACATACGTTAATATTAATGACGTACACGGTAGTTCAAACTATCCTGGTGGCAATATTTAATTAAGTTTATACATATTTGCAATTGCAATGTTTTGCTTGGTAACACAACCTTGTTCCAACATATATATATATATATAAAATATCAACATATTCCATCTCGCGCACTTCCTAAAAATTATATTTTGTTAACGCCCTTTGCAAATGGCGCTTTTAAAAACTGCTCTCGGAAGTGTTGAATTTAGTGCGCTTTACTTAATGCGTAAAAAGCTCGTCCACGCGGAACTGGCCTGAAGCATTTACTTCCAGAGTTTAGCTGTTTTCTGTTTTGAATGCACATTTGTCTATATAATGCGCTGACTTCAGCGCGATGACAGCGCTCCCTTTACGTCTAGCCGTCACTACTCCGCGGTTTCTTTCTCTTTTAGTACCGTGGTTCACGTGTGCCCCTATCTCCTCTTCCGGCCCCTTATCTCTTGTGTTTCCCTCCCTCCTGCCCGTGCGCACTGGCCAGCCTTCCCCATACCTCTTGTGTTTCCCTCCCTCCTGCGCGTGCGCACTGGCCAGCCTTCCCCATACCTCTTGTGTTTCCCTCCTGCCCGTGCGCACTGGCCAGCCTTCCCCATACCTCTTGTGTTTCCCTCTCTCCTGCGCGTGCGCACTGGCCAGCCTTCCCCATACCTCTTGTTTCCCTCTCTCCTGCGCGTGCGCACTGGCCAGCCTTCCCCATACCTCTAGTGTTTCCCTCCCTCCTGCGCGTGCGCACTGGCCAGCCTTCCCCATACCTCTAGTGTTTCCCTCCCTCCTGCGCGTGCGCACTGGCCAGCCTTCCCCATACCTCTTGTGTTTCCCTCCCTCCTGCGCGTGCGCACTGGCCAGCCTTACCCATACCTCGATTCCTTGTCAGTTGTCATTTAGGTTAGTATCGGCCTGTTCCTACTTTGGGCCGTTCTCCTCCGACCTTTGCGAGAGTAACGGCACCCAGGTTGTCATCGGCAATTTGCAGCGTCTTCTACATTGGGTGTCGACGAGACGAGAGGCAGGCTGTAATGTATTTGAGAATGTTCAATTGTTTTTCAGCGCTAGGAATTTGTGTTGCTCAAGTTTGAATCTTTGTAGGAATTTTATCACAATTACCATTCATTCGGGCGAGGCTTCACTGCAGCTCACCGCACAGAGAGGGGAAGAGGGGAGATACAATGTCTGTATTTTGAATTAAATGAAATATACTATAGGCTGTTCACTGTAAAGTGAGCACTTTTTGAAGCCCTCTCATTTGGAATAATAGTCAATAAATATATTTTATTGTAGCCATAGTTGTTAATTTTCGAGTCTGGTTAAAAAATATACACTGTGTTTACTGTTTACATTCCAATATTTATTTTAAAAAGTGGCGAAAGGATAAAAAAAGGGCCTAACTAGGGCCTCAAAAGTACTCACTTTACCGTGAACAGCCTGTAACGACTGGTATTTATGAAAAAATTAGCATATTATGTATATATATATATAATACACACACAAATTTTCTCCACATGTTACATTTCACCACACTTTCTGCGGAATTTTTTTAAAAACAATTACATCATTCACAATAACCAAAATTATTGAATTTAGAAATGTATATATAATTGTAATTATTTGGTTAAGATCTAATCAGCTAGTGGATACTAAAAATCTGCCCCTTGGGTGTGATAATTTCTCAGTGCGTATCTTGAGTATTGAACTATGCTAAATATGTCAATGTCTTGTGACCCTGTTGTTTCTGGATGAAATCCCTAGTATAGTGTGTCTGGCATCTGCTCTGCGACGGTTTTATTGTAGAATAACCGAGGTGGAGAGATATAGTTGAGTATAGTTAGACTGTGATAAAGCAAACTGAACATTTGTTAATGCCTCATATTATTTTTCGTAGCCTCTCTATCTGAAGATGATTTCGACTTTCAATTTATGTGTCGTATCCTGTGTAGGCCTACTGATGAGATCGTGTTCACAAAGAACTGCTTCTTCACATGGAAACAGTTATGTACAGGGCCCTGCCAGTCCAAACGCCACGATGATCGGAGGTTCCCAACATCGATCTTACAACGACAATCTTATACATATGCGCGTGTGCTGCTATCCAACCTTAACGGATTGCGGTGTTTGATATTTATTTATAACAAGTTTTTCTGGACCTCGTGAAAGATGTTCTGTCGACAAAACATCTTCACGTGCGGTATCAGCATTATGGAGCTCTGGCAAAATTTCGATCGTTATGTTCCCGACCATCTCAAGAACAACTTCAGCAGGAACTATTTTGGATATGACAGCTACGTGCAGGTTGTTTCAAAAGGCAGAAAACACATCGTAACATATTTTTCTGTTTGTGCAGGTTAATAGCTACAGACTATGGCATTAATGGAGGAGGAGCTTATTAACATCGTCCTGCACGCCGGTACTTGCAGTTTACCTACAAATTACGAACGAATTTAACCGCAGACACCTTACCCGGACAACTTTCACACGACCTGCAGTAGCGAAAGAGATATCAGAATTCAGATATAAAAGTCGTGTCGACGACGAAAGACGAATTGGGTGACCGCCGAAAAAAGTCCAACTTAATTCCAAATTGATTGTGGCAGCGGTCGTCAAGATCTCCCACAGAAGCACTCGCCTGATGTCAGCTGAACTGAGGATAAGTTAAGAGTCCAGCCAGGTTCCAGACTTGAGTACCTTGAATTGTCACCTCTGGGGACATTTGAAGGCGTCTGAAGTACGGGATGAAGATTATACAAGACAGAGGAGTATCGACACTGTCCCAGCGTTCAACTAAGTAGTTGGTTTCCCTTCCATTGGATTTGGATTTTTGTACAAATTTTTATAATCAAAATTTATGGCCATAAATTATAAAATAAAAAGCTTTATGTAACGTGCATGAATACTCGGCAAAATTCTTACAAGTTTGTATGTTTCAGTTATATCTGCATTTTCCCTCGTTGGTTTGAATTATTTAACGATTCGGCAATCTTTTATTATGGTTACAGATCTGAAACGAATCGTGTAAGAAATATAACTTGGATGTCCAAATGACAATTTCAAGTTGTTCCCTGTGCTGCACCTCGACATGCAGCTTGGTTTTTAAATGCTGTCTCTGGAAATGAAGGTACGTAGGAATATTACGTAAATCCAAGATGGCTGGGACACTTCCCCCTTAAAGTCCTAAATCATGTCCTCGGTAAATGGGAACTACGTCTGCACATCAGGATGGAAGCCATATTGAGCGTATTGTATAAATTCCCACGTTCCCTATCTTTACAGATTTCCGAATCATACTGTAGTTGCATCCTTGGTTCTTGAACCACACGCCATTGTTTCTTATACGAGGATACAAGAAGAGTCTGGTTTAAGGGACGCTGGTGTGGAACGAAGGAGCTTTTCTAAGAACTGCATACATCGTAGAAGGCTTGGCTAGGCTAGACATTCTCCAACACATTCGGCACAACGTTAGCAAGAGGCGCAAGCCATGTAAGGAAAAACTATTGCCGCCGTTTAAAGCAATTCTTGTGATATTGCATGTACCAACGCGTCTACAAGTGTTCCTAGAGAGCGGCCACGACCACTAACGGCAGGCAGTGCGGGAATATGACGATGTCCTGTAACACGGGAAATAAGACATTTAACACAGCGTTGCTGGGTTTAAACCATTCATACGAAAAGTAATACTTGTATAAACCGCGAGCTCAACTTTTATATCCAAGTCTTGTAGTTTAGAGAGTTGTTCCTATTCGAAGTAATACTCTTCAATATTGGGACTCGTGGTTGGCATGCGCTATGCACCTCGTACTTCCAGTACGGCCCGTATATGCTGACGCCATACTGTTTATATCGTAATCACCGAGAAGTTCTGTAGATTGGTGCGCGGTCATTTGACACCTCTAAAGAGCCTTTTTACAAAAACTGTTTTTTTTTTTTTTTTATATATTTTTTAATTTTATTTTTTTGATTAGTATAGTAATCTACGATGGAGAAGAGTAATCCTATATCTAGCGAATCCACAGCATCTAGCATTCCGTTTGGTGAACAGATCACCGTGGCAATAGTGCCACGCTGAGGGGTAAATATCTCGATTTATTTTGCGCGAAAACGGACCAATGAATATTGTTTAACATTTAAAAAATCCCAAAATATTAGGAATTATTTGAATTCATAAATTTCTCAACTCTTGTCCCGGAGCAGCAATCGTAGAACAAATCTCAAAAACTTCTGGTGAAGAATTGAATCCTCCTTGCCTTAAAAGTAATTACTTAAATCGGTTATCCTTCTATAATTATTATTATTATTATTATTAAAAGACTCAGTTTTTTTAAATATTTGTATTGGAAACCTATCCCAAAAGAAAGACTATGCGCCTTATTGAATTTATTATGGTAGGAAAACACAATGATGCATAAACACAAGCACGTTGTTTTGCATGGAAGGTCTTTTTAAGGCTTGGTAAAATATGTAACGTGTTTAAATACGTATTATTACGGATCGCTGGTCGGCGCCGTGCGAGCGAGCGAAGAGGAGTAGTAGTTATGTGATAGCGGCGGGCGTATCACTTACAGAAAGTAAGCAGACGCCTTAATCTCTTTTTTACGCACCCTGCTTACCTTTGAAGTATTGATTCTTGCGTTTATCTGAAGAATGGTCTGGATTACTGACCTCTCGTTCTCTCAGCGCGACTCGGGGTGCGTTAAACCTTCCAGGCGATAGGGTCAAGACTATAAATATTGCGGCAGTCCTCCGAGTTGAGTTGGAGTTTGATGAATGAATTATTGGTTGAGTTCCGAATGACAGAAGACGAGCAGCGGGAAAAGTGATAGCGTGAAGAGAAGTCTGCGACTGCGAGTATTGAGCAGTGAAGGGCGTGGCTAGCAGGCTGGACTAGTGGACTAGATGCTTGAGTGAAATACATACATGATGGCGACTTAACATGTGGTATGAGTATGAGTTAAATTACTGTATCCAACAGAGACAATATAAAGTACAACATTAGATTTTAAATGGAGATTAAATATTGCGCTCACTGTTAAATAAAAATAATAAAAGTGGAGACAAATAATTTAATGCTGTAAATAATAGCAGAGCGAATAAATAAGAAATCAAATTTAGTTTCTTATAGTTTTTTTTATTAAGACCTCCATCCCTCGCTAAGAGGGAAAGAGTGTGTGAACGAAACTGTAAATAACCAAATTAGTTCAGCAGTTGTAAGTGGAAATGAGAATGTAAATGGCGAGATAAGTAACGCCAGTGATTTAGTTGATAGGAAAATAGAAAGCATTGGCGAGTTGGTGAACACGAGAATTGACTGTGTGGACGGGGAAATTGACAGTGAGAATGAACAGTGTGAATGACAGGGTGGGAAGTGTCGAGCATGAAATGAAATCGATCAATGCAGTAGAGAAGCAGATGGAGGAATTTCTTTGGCCACGAATTTCCACAAGCACCACATCGGTAGACGAGAAAAGTGGGGAAGCAGTAACCGTAGTCACTAACACAGCGACCTCGGAGGAGAGCCAGCAGCCTTGTGGAATTGGTGTCGCGCAGCTGGCAGTGGGGAAGGGAGTTTCAATTAAGCCCGCCCCTTACGATGGCCAGACTTCATGGTGGGAGTACAAACACCAGTTGGAAATAGTCGCTAACCTAAATGGCTGGACAACAAAACAGCGGGCATACTACCTCGCCGCTGTACTGAGAGGCCCCGCATCGAGTATACTACAATCTCTGCCAGAGCGACATCGACTGGAGTACCCCACACTGGTGTCGGCCTTGGAGTTACGTTTCGGCGACCGGTACCTGCCACATGCCCGCCGCGAACAACTGCGTAGCCGCACCCAGCGACCAGGGGAGCCACTGCAGGAGCTATGGTAAGACATCGTGCGGCTCTCTCACCTATCTCTGGAAGGGTGCTCCGAGGAGGCGCGTGACATCATATATCAGTCGGCTTCTTCATCGATTCCATAGCAGACACAGAGGTACGGCAAGTGGTAGGTCTGGCTTCACCCCACAACATGCAAGACACCCTGGCCCGAGCACTGGAGGTGGAGTATACAAGACAGGAGCCCACATCCCGAAGTTCAATAGGCACAGTGAAGCTGAATAAATACGAAGATAGAATGACGAAGACACTGAACGAGTTGCAGTTGGCTTTGAGGGATATCGCTTCCAGGATTCGTGCTAAAGAGCTTCGCCTCCCCGACCCAAACGGAGGGAGTGTTGGTCACGTGGACAGCTGGGGCACCTAGGAGCTTATTGACAACAGAAGCAGCAGCTAGTAAAGAGATGGCACGGTGAAGATCAAATGTTCTCGATGGGCGTATAAAAGCACTCGCTTAGAGAAATTTATGAGTTTCGTGCATATGCCCAACAACTGAAACACCGCATCGACGAACTGATGCTGCAAGCTGCACACCTCACAAAGCAGTCGGAAAATGCGCATGACCTAAGAGTGCTGTCCAGAAGCCCTGTGAACAGTGTACCATATAAAAGAGAGAGGTTCCCATGTCATGGAAAGCGACTGAGAGAATTAGCACCTCTCATTAGTACCTCTGCTTATAGCAATCCCATGAAGGAATGTGTTCGGTGGTCAAAGAACCACTTGCGTGAATTCTAGAAAGAGAGGCACTCGACAGGAGCTACCAGTGCTTCATTGTCCTTTGGACGAGGATCCAGCTACAGCCTGCAGTATCAACCGCAAGTGCCAGCATTTTTCAGATTGGTCTAAAGGAAGATATAAGGGAAAATTCTGGAGTTGCTTTATTTTTTCAAAACATTAATGAAATGATTTGTCCTGTAAGGTACAAACGACCGTATAGTGACAGGATGAAGACCTGGTATGATAGTAGAATGTCGTACGAGGTATTTCTAGGACAACTGGTTTGGCTGTACAAACCACACAGATGAAGAGTACTCGAATCTACAGAAATGTTTGGAGGGGCCCTTACATGAGTCCGAAGAAGATAAATTATGCTATATTTCGGATTTGTTGTCGAGGCTCTCGGGTGGAGCCGAAGATTATCGACATCGACCGACTGGCACTCAATGAAGGTCCGGACGTAGCAGAGTCTGTTCGGGAAGAACAGGAGGGGCAGGAGGTGGGGGCAGTGTTACGTGTCGCTGGTCTGCGCTGCTGACCTTGACCCGCCTGGCGTGAGCGAGTGAATCTGAGGACAGAGTCATTATGTGATAGCAGCGGCCATGTATCAGTTACAGAAAACTAGCCTGATACTTTAATCTCTTTCACTCACGCTGATTATCCTGGCAGTATTGTTTTCTTCTTTTATGTGAAGAATGTTGTGGATAACTGACCTCGTTCTCTCAGTGGGACTCGAGGTACGATGAACCTTAGAGAAGATCAGGGGAATACTATAAATATTGCGGTAGGCCTCCAGGCCGCGAGTTGAGTTGGAGTTGATGAGTGAATGAGTGGTTGAGTTCCGAGCGATAGAAGAAGAGCAGCGGGAGAATTGGCCAGCGAAAGGGAAGTCTGCGACTTCGAGTATCGAGCAGTTAAGGACGTGGCTGGCAGGCTGGACTATTTTACTAGAGGCGTGAGTGAAAGACATTATAAATGATGGCAACAGATGTACAAGTTGATAATGAGTTAATTAACTGTAACCAACAGAGAAAATTAAGAAGGATGTTAATTAGAGTTGAAATAGACATCAAATATTACGTTCACTGTTAAATGGAAACAGTTAAAGTGGAGACAGATAATTTAATGCTGTAAATAATAGCTGTGTTCTTTAATTTTTATGGTTATTAAGCACTCCATCTCTCACGAACTCAGATACGTCCCTCAGGCGTTTGCATGTAACAATATATCATGTATTGCAAAAAAAGATTTCTTAGAAGTAGTTCAACCTTTACTGGGGGGTTTTTCACTGCAGCCTGAAGGGAAACTTTCTCCGAAAAGAAATGCAACAATGACCACAATAGTTAAGATGGCTGAAGAGGAAGGCAAAGTTGTTCTCCTTGACAGCCAAACAAAGAAGGTTGCCTCTATCCAGATAAGATCTCGTGGATATTTTCTCACTAAGGCTCCTGCATGAAGCGCAATATATTTTTTTTTTTTCGCACCGTAATCTTCGAGCTGGAGGTTAGCGCGAAATAATAAGATTGCCCGTTTCCGCAATGCTCGTACTTTATTCTCAGAACGTCGAGGTTCGCGTGCAAATGAGAAACATTTGTAACTCTTCACGAAATAAAAATAAATAAATTGTTTACCAATTACTATCTTGCTAACTAATCGTGTTACGCCTAGCTATTCAAGGATACCTTCACCACCTTCCATTTCCATACGTCAAACTTTGCAATAGATTTTATTAACAGCGATTTATGTGTCATCTTTGAATGATTTTTCTGTGGAAGTAAGCGAAAAAAGAAACATCAGTTTTGACCTACGCCAGCAGGACACTTTGCGATAAGTTTCGGGAAACATTAAATTTGACACGAAAAAGTGTACCATTACTTTTGTGTCGAGTTTCTTGTGGTGTCGCAAGTTTTATGCGGCTTCCAGCTTAGTGTCGCATTGGGTTATATATATATATATATCCAAAGCAATGACACAGTTAATCAGAAACTTAACTTTGTATAAATAATCACTAGTCAGGTTTTTACAGTTAGATCCTTATGATTATATTTATACAAACTACAGTTCTATACATTTTACAAGTTTTATTTAGCTCAGTGAAACAATAACTGCAGCTTATTTCATTTATTTGATGACTGAATTTAGCTGAGAAAAGATAACCTTGCCAAACATTCGTTGGATAGAATTGTTAGTATAAGGCAAATGCGGGAAATGATAAGCACTCCCAGCATTCTGCGGGAGGCAAAGAGTTGATAAGCAGTCATCTTGCGCGCAGTCTCCTTTAGTCTGCGGGAGTGTAGGTTTCCGTTTTCGAGCATAGTTTGCTTTTAAAAATTACAGCACTTTCCTAATAAATACACGATTGCTAACTACTGTAAGTTTATTCGTGTTGGAGTTGTATTGTTTTATATCCACTTTTTCTGTCATTCGAAATAAGTGATGGTGCGCAGTTGTGAAGAGTATTGAGCTAGTCTTGTGTTAACGCAGTCTCGTGCAAGCCCCACCATTTTCAACCACATCTAGGGTGTGACCCGTATCACCCATCCTTTTGGAAGATAAGACGCATTTTGTAGAAGGGAGATAAAACGTATAGTTAAATAATTAATTTACCCATAGTATATTTATATACAGTAACACCTCGACATACGTATGGGCTATGCTTTAGCATCAGTTACGTAACTCTCATGTTATCTCGAGTTTAATTAATCTGTTGATTAATTAAGTGCAACATGAAAAACCAGTAATATTCAAAGAAGATCGCAAATATGTGTAATTGTATTTTTGTACAGTGTAAAAAAAAAAAAGGAACAACAAAAATGTAAACAACATTTACTACCCATGTGCGTAAATGTTATCTCAAGCAAAAAATTACACGCACACGCAAAATTTACGTCATAAAGTTTAATGTTGCCTGTACTTTAACGAAAGTAAAATTATGGTAAATATATATTACAGAAACATAAAAACTCCCAGAAATATTAACTGTTCTTATAAAAAAATATAAGGTGGCAACTTGACTGTTTTCCCTTTGTCTCTGTAGTAGATACGGCGGCGAACATTCTGACTTTTGCGCCAAGGTGACAAAGAGGTAAATAAAGAAAATTTGCTAATATACAGTCCGCTGCACACAGCCAGAACCCACGAAATAAGCGAAACTTTGTAGGAGTCGGCAGTTTGCTGCTACCCGTACGCTGTGGCGGTCGAGGTCACGCGGGCAGCTGCGCAAACGTGAGGTCATAGTCGTGTACGCGATGTGCCAGCACTAGATAGACCACGATCTCACACGCTTTTCTTCGGCATGCTTTCAAGCACTTACATAATTGTGAATGTACATAAGTCGCAGATTACGTAACTCGGGGTGCTACTGATTAAGTTATTGACGTGTCTTGAAAATGTGAAAGTAACTTACACAATTTTTTCTTAATTTTAAGAAATTATATATTTAAAAAAAAACCATTTGAGCTTGTAAGTAAAGTTATTATAGTTTATCTCTCGTTCCAGTTCAAATGGTTGAAAATGCGTACATCCTAACGGACCTAGGGAAATCAGTCTGGCAGCGTGGACACAGGAAGAATTCAGAAAAGGCTACAAGTGCGGTATGGGATGAAAACATACCAACTAGGCAAGCTGCGAGGGAAATAACATCCCGGGGGAAACGCTGCGCACTAGATTAACCACAGGGCGTTTCATAAAAGGGAAACTTGGTCAACCTCCATTGTGAGGGGAAGACGCCTAAAGGAAGTTCAAAAGCGTCAGGCAGCAGGCTTTGCTCCAGCTGGGAGACACCTTAGAAGAAACGGTTTCAAGAATAAGGCACAGCGATTCAACAAGGATACGGTTAGCGCGCTGCCATTGGTACAAGTCTTTTATGAAAAGAAACAGAGATTTATGTGTTAGGAAATCTCGAGGAATATCAAATCGTGCAGAAGGAATGAACAAGGAAGAATTTAAAGCCTATTCTTAGCTATTGCATACCTTGACTGAAGATATCTGTTGTGTAGACCAAGTAACATCTACAACATGGACGAGTCGGGTTTGTTATTAACAAATGAGCCTGAAAGAATTAGAAGAAGAGCTTCAGAATGACGTGAAAAAATTTTAAAAAACACATATTCAACATTAAGAACCAAAACAAAGCATACAAAATATGTAAAGATACTCTAAATTATAGTAATGGTTTCACAGTAATTACAAATCTTAGAAGATAACACTTTAAAAGTAATGTAATAAGTGTTACTCTAGTCTCCATGTGTGTTACTCTGGTCTCATGTGTGTTACTCTGGTCTCATGTGTGTTACTCTGGTCTCATGTGTGTTACTCTTCTGGTTACTCTGGTCTCATGTGTGTTACTCTGGTCTCAGTGTGTGTTACTCTGGCGTCTTCCTGTTATGTGTTACTCTGGTCTCATGTTGTTACTCTGGTCTCATGTTGTTACTTGTAATGTATTTTGTTACTCTGGTCTCATGTTTGTTGTTACTCTGGTCTCATGTTTGTTACTCTGGTCTCATGTTTGTTACTCTGGTCTCCTGTGCGTTACTCTGGCCTCCTGTGTGTTACCTTGTTTGCACGGCTTATTAATTGTAACAGAGCAGAAGGAAAAAATAATTAGCAATGGCATAATATTAGTCTTCTTAGTGTTTTAAGTTATGTATGTTGTCACAGCACCAGCCAATGCAATATTAATCTACATCTAAAAATCACTACAAATGTAACTGAATGTTAACACTCTTGCAAAAATGTATAAATTATATAGTAATCTAAAAGTTTTATGTAGTCTTCCATGTGTTAAGATTTTCAGTGAGACTATGCTACTTTAAAACTGTGACTTTTACATTTTTAAATTATATATTTCAATTTTTATGCTGATGTTAGCCACAGTGACAACCGTAAGTAAAATGTGTACCTGATCATTCGAAAGCTGTTAAATTACAGGAATGCCTTAAAAAAAAATCTCGTGTTTCCTTAGTGTTGCAACTGAATTTAATATTTGTGGGGCTAAAAAATACATACCAATGTAAAATTTAAGAATTTTGATTTTTCATTTTTAGAAATCCCAAGTGGGCAATATTTTTTGAAAATGACCCATATACGAATACATTTTCATGTACTGGCTTTAAAACTTCTTTATGCCTCTAAAGAATGCAGGGAAATGCCTTCTTTTGGATGGACATGGTTTGCGTGTCAACTCTTCAGACATACTTCCGTTGATAATGTTTATATTTTGTCTCTGCCGAGCTACACAACACACTATCTCCAGCACCGTGCTCGATCGTACCTTCTTAAAGCCATTAAATGCCTATTGGACAGATGCATCTAATAACCATATGCTTAGTCATGCCGTTGAACGTCACCACTTTGGATTGCTCCTGAAGAGTGCTTGGTCTCGGGTCGCTACCTTACAAGATGCTGATTCAAGACTATAGAAGACTTGTAAACTTTTACGATTTTTCCTTAAAATGTATGGAAATCATGCCTTTTTTACGATTTTCGGAGACACCTTGATTTTTTTTTTTTTTTTTTTCCGAATTCCGATACTGGGAAAAATTTTAGAGTGAATATTTACTTAAGAGATGGGACTATCGATTCTTTGATATCTCGATATCCGGACGTATCGAAAGTATCGAGTATCGCGGCGTCCGTATCGATACATTTGTTCGATGCGTGAAATGTTAAATTAGCAACACGAGAATGGCTTGGTCCGCCATTTTCCCAATTGTCACGAAGCAGCAGTGTTTTCGGTCTGCAGTGAGATTACTAGTTTCGGAAAGCCGGTGAAATGTATTTATTTAATGATTCAGCTAAATAATTTTTATTGATGACAGTGAAACATGTAGTAAGAATTCTAACGTGTATTCAGGAGTTGCAAATAGGAATTAGTAAGTCAATGTGTATTGTAAATAACGTATTTTGAAACGGTTATTAAAATGTTTGAAATATACGTGGCGTAGAAAACTATTATTTCAGATCTGTTTTGCAGTGTAAAAATAACACTTTTACTGTATGGAAAACTAACTTCGCCAAAAATATTTACGTCTCAAGCGTGTTTAATATTCGGATTGGTACTAACTTCATATTTATCACGTTTTCTTTCGGTTAAAACTTGACAGGTTATATAATAATCTGAGGCTGAGGCCGAATTGGCAGATTTTGTTAACGAAATGATCACGTGACCCGAATTCGTGTACAAAAATTTGGTGATTGGTATTTGGTATTTTTGTATCTAGCGGATGTTAGCAGAAACAACAAAATGACAAAATCGGTGCCATTTTTTTAATTAACAATTTTTCTTATTTATTAATGTATTCGTAGCATTCCAGTGATATTTGCAGAAATATTATGACCTTTTGAAGCATTACATTTAGATAACAATATGTTTCACTGTTAATGTAATGATGCATTGCCGCGAGTGCTAAACAAGTGACTGCACATGTCAAATCACGAATTTACAAAATAACTAGCAAATTTTGGACTCTCCCATTTGAAGAGTGTGCAATTAAAAATGATAGTCTCGTAAGAAGAGGTGGAAAACAACGCCGTCTCATGAAAGACGTTAAACTAAAAAGTCTCTCCCTACCCCATCCAATCCGCTGTCAATAAAATTAACGGAGCCCTAGAAGTATGAATTTGCCATTACAAAAACTAGGTAGGTTGGAATGGTAACCTACATTGATCACAGCATTTGTTTACAATACAGTCATTGTTTTCTTCATAGACAGCAGCTGTTTAACAATGATACATTGCGGCTGTGCTACGTTTATAGACAACTCAAAATTTAGTAATCTTATGTTCGGTAATCTGAGTGCAAGTACTTTTATTTTTTTACGTGCTATTTCTGTTTACAACCGTTATTACATATTTATTTTACGTGTGTACGATCTGTGAAAATGACCAACAAAAACCTACAAACTACTATAAATGTAAAAATAAACACGGCATGGAAGCTATCTGAAATTAATGTACATTTCACCCAAGGCAAGGAATAAGTATATTTATGCTTTGCACGTCATACTAAGCACATACATTTCGATGATTTATAAGTTTTCTCTAGGGAAATCATAGTTTCTGGTCTGAAACTCTGAAAAAATGTTTGATTGTATTAAATTTTCATTGCGAAATTGTGGAAATTTTATTACTTGAAATTACGTGTTAATGTTAAGAAAATTAGTGTATGTGAAATTGCCGCTGGCAGTTTACGCGTGTTTCAATAGTTTTAATCCATTTTACTGATTGGAAACTTTAAAAGTTGGCAAGTCTGCTATAGGAATAGTACCGCTAAACGCCCCAGTAATTCCAGAGTATGCCTATTTAAGACGGTCTGGTCCAATTGACCAGTCCCTTCCTGCAGAAAGGGACGCTTCCTTCGAAATTGGATTATGACGATCCTTTTGCTATGGAGGGTAATCGTATTCCACAACCAGGTGTTGCTACTGTATCTCCTGCCAGGTCTTCTGCTGTCAAACCGACGAAAACTGTTACCACTTTTCCAGCTTCTCTGCCTCCATGCATCTTCATCCAAGACGTGACACCAACCAAAGTGATAAATGCAGTATCTCCCATACCAAAACGTGCGCAACTAGTTACCCATCCTGATTTGCTGGAAGATAAAAGGAGGAAGAGAGTCGACGCGAAAAAAAAACGTATTGCTGCAAAGGATCCGGAAAAATTAACAAAAGACTCGGAGAGTCCTAAGAAGCGCACTACACGTAAATGTCCATCGAAACAATCTAAAAAAAAAAAATTCTTCGACTATTCATCTTGTGGTGAAGATGATGATGTGTATTTTACCTCAAGTGAAGATAGTGACAGTTTTGATGAAAACTAGTGCTGTGAATGTTTCGAGAACTAGGCACACACTTCATCAACAGCAGATTGGATTAAATGTACCAGGCATGGTAGATGGCAACATGATATATGTACCTGTATGGTTTCATTTGCAACATGTGTGGTATATTGGAAATGAAAAAAGAAACACAAGAAAAGAATAACATAAAACATGCAAAGAACAAAAAAAAAAAAAAAACCCTTCAACAGTTTGTGCATAATTTCTTTTGTTTTGGATTTATTTAGAAGTTTGGTGCTTATGTGGCTGATGTTGTTCGATCTTTACTTTTTTTAATTTTGTGTTTTAAGTGTGTGGTTTTGGTGGAGGAGGGGGGGGGGATAAAGGAAGCAGTATTATTTACTTGGAAAAACAAACAATGCAGAATAAGAAAAACTTAATTACATTCCATTTTTGGGCTTATTTGACATGTTTTTTAAATAATGTTATTTTGGCAAAGAAGTAAACAAGAAGAGAAAATTTAAGTTAAAATTCATAATTGTTATAGACTTACTGATTTTATTTGGAAAACCAGTTACCATTGCAATTGAGAATTTTACATTACTAAGCCATTAGCCAGAGAATTTTACATTGTTAAGCCATTAGCCATATCACCCACCCCTACGAGAGATATGGCTTTATATATATATTTTTTTTTTTATTTTGATAGGTAGGCATTATAATTTCATATTCATAATAATTTAACAAATACACAAAACCACTAAATTTTTATTTCTAGTATTCATTTTAGGGTAGATGTAATTTTGTGTATTTTAAATACAAATCAAAAGGCGCGTCATATCTCCCGGGTTTACCCAAGTACTCTTAAGTACTTTGTGTTTAGCATATGTGCTTATTAGTATTATTTATTTATTGTATATATTAATGCTTACCAGCCGTTGATAACGACCAGAATGAACCCTATTAAGACAACAATAAATTATGACTGTCGTTTGGTATTTCAGCCGCAGCAACTTTGCTCTGTACTTTTCTGTAAATCACTATTAATAGCAGCGTTCGTTGTCGCAAATTGGTTCTATGGGATTCACTGAAGCAACATTTCTTTTAAGTTGAACACTGATACTGTTTAAATAAAAGATTTTATTTTAGGACGGGAATGTAGCATTTCAAGTTCGAGCAGTTAGACCTGCAAACGTGTCCTTGAAAACGAGAAGACTCTGGTAGTCGTTATTTGTCGTTTTGAATGCACGGACATTTAGTAAATATAACAAAACGCGGTACCTAGTGTTAAACATTTAGTCCATCTTTAAATTGTCACCTCAAAATATGTTGAACTGTACATTTTCCGCTTTAGAAATGTGTAAAGAATATTTATCAACAGACGGCAGGAAGCTAAATGCAATGATTATAGAATTCATAAATGGAGAACTGGGATGTTACTTTGTATGTAAAAAAAACAACAAATATGATGGTCCTATATTAAACATTCCAAGCTGTGAGTGAAGTAGCTTGCAAAACAATTGCATTTGATGGACATCACACTTGTTATGTCGTACAGTAAAGCATTTTGTACGGTACGAACTTTAACATTCTCATTTTATTGTGTCAAGTGTTTAAGACTGCCGTAAAACTTGCGCTTGGCAAGCGGCACGGCAGTAAGAACTTAAAATTGCTATAGTACCTACGCCTCGCTCTTAGATTTCAGTGGCTAAGTAATAAAACTATTTTATATTTATACACTTTTATACAACATGAATGTGTTTGTTATAGTCCATTCGCTGTTACTTTTAGGATATTCCTCCGTCCCGTGCAAACAAAAGCTTATCAGAGTCTATACAATTACACCAAAGTGACAACGCGTCACATTCTGCATAAGAACTATTTCTTACTAGGTATTTACGAACACACAGTGACGCAACTAGAACACAACTTGGGGGGGGGGGAGGGGGTACACACTTAACATACTTTACGAAGACAGTAAAATACTAGCTACACATTTGTAACATTATATAACATATTTAATGAAAATATTATATTCCTTTATATACCAGGATGAATTTATACATTCAGTGTTGTGTTATTAACTCCACTACATTTTTTTTTTTTTACGTATTTCTACCATATTACTAAACTCCTGTTTCTTTTCTTTCCATATAAGTACAACATTATAATGAACCAATAAGTTATCATCTGACGCTCTACACTCTTCATTCTCGCACAATCTGGCCCACTCTGAGCTGAAGTATTTTAACATAGTTTTATAAAATTTCAGTAAATTTTGACAGTTATGAAGACCCATATTATTTGATTTTGTACTCGTTTCGTGACGATGTCAGCCAAATTTTATTGCATTAAAATTCATTCTGACACACATGGCTTGCCATTAGCACTTGTAAATATTGACAAGCGTTTAACCCAACGAATAAAATATTAAATACTACATTCTACATATATTTCCAGCTGTCTAAAATTAGTGAAGTTATCACTTGCTGATGGAATTCAACAGCAGCCATGTTTTGTCTACATTCTTAATGTGATTATGAAATATTTTAAATTAAGAGCAAGGTTTTTACACTCTCGGAAATTTTGTAGAATTGATAATCACTTAAACAATACATATGCAGATAGAATTAATTTGAAAAAGCTATTTCCTGCATATAATACTATTTCATTATTTCCTATTCTTTTTCGTAGAAATTTTTGGTTTGGGAAGGGGGGGGAGCTGTGCCCTAGTTCCCCCCCCCCCTTAGTTGCGCCTATGCCAACACACCTACTTTCTCACTATTTTAATTCATATTATCTAAAATTGAAAAGTACCATTTGTAAATACAAACTAAATAAAATTTTAGTCTAACAATAAAAAAGGAACTTGTATGTTAACACGATGCAAAAAACGCTTGCGATACCTAAGATAATTGGGAAACGACAAAAAAAAAAACGTAATGATGTGGTGCGATTTTTTAAAGGTTTGGTTTGAATCCGTTCGATTCAGAAATTGTGAATGAAGAGCAAATAAGAGCACACAAGGGAGATGCAGGAACGAAGCGCGATTCAAAGGAACGGCGTGTATTTCCCGCGGTACAGGGCTGCAAACAGAATTGCGGCCGGCACGACTCTGCTGCTCTTTGCGTCATGCCGGAATCGCAGAGACCCGACCAGCAAGACATCGCAAGCACGACACGACACTTAAAACAAAACAACCAATCAAATAAAAGATGCATCTGACGCACACACCGACAATTCTGTCGCCCGACCAGCAAGTTTGGATTAGAAATTATTTCTCTCCCTTGTCGTGTCGTGCGGCACGGCGCACAGTGTGTACAACCTTGCAAAATTGAATTGCATGATAAGCTTTCCTTACAATGGGAAATACGCAGTATAAAAGAAAACAGATTATTAAAATTATTGTATTTAAGTCAATAATTTTACCTTTGTATGCATTAGCTATAAAACGTTGACACTATCGCGTATTCAAAATTTCCCGCCTTCCCGCCGTCTTTGAAACCAGCGTAGTTAATCAGCGCCTTCTAAACGGATCCGAAAAATTCTACTCGTTGTGTCGCGTCAGTAAACTGTTGGGCTGTACATTCGAGCCGGCACATTGAAAATGGTCGTGTCCTGCTGTGCTCGTCGAGGCTATATAAATCCGGCATCAGCGGGAGCAAGTATGCACCCCCGAGCGGTTTGCAGGAGTGCACAGTCAAGTGGCATCGCCGCGCACCTGGCGGTGAATACGTGAAGCCCGCCTGTGCGGCCATCACTGATCCTGTTGCACAGGGCATATTTGCGAGTGGGTATTTTGTCTGATTTATCCCGCAGGTGGCATCCCAATGAGGCATAGGCTCCGTTAGGTGAAATACTTTGAACGTACTCCATTGCTACTCTGTCGTAACAGAAAAAACAAGTCTGAGACGAAACAAACACGAAAAACGAGCCAAGAGTGGCTGTAGTCAAAAATGGGATGCGGCTGTGTTGGGGACACGGCCGTTTGTTTTGCGTGAATAAGTCTACGTTCACGCGCTCGGACGCTTTTTTTTTTTTTTTTTTTTTTTCTCCCCGACACCGCTTCACTCGATCATATGGGGTTTTATGGATATCACTGGATTCCTTTTGAAATTCTCTTTCTAAATGTGTACGATTTTTGTATTTCAACGCGGCTTTTTGACGTGTATAGGCCGACATTGTGTTAAGTTTGCTTAATTTTTTTTACATTAAACTCGTACAATTTCCCCATAACCACGCCACACAAATGTTTCTACACACGCCATCGATTGATCTTGACGAGAGCTGTCGATTGGAACTTACTCGGGCGTCGTAGCTTCTCCTAGTCAAAAGTTATACTACGCGGAAGTTACGAGACGCGGCGAAACGAACTCAAAATTGATGCCCCCCCCCCCCCCCCCGAGTTATGTAATTTAATTTTGAATGTAGACGTAGATTCGCAGCTGCAATGCCAAACTATATCTCCCGATCTTGTCGTCATTGTATTTTCTGGATTGCCTCCCACTATGGTTGCAAATTTAAAGACTTATTCACGTCAAAAGTTAGTTCGCCAGAAGACGGGAGTGTATGTCGGCTCCCGAAACGACGTGACGAGCTCGACTAAAATAACTTGGGTTTCCTGCGACGACACAGCGTAGCAATTGATTACGTTCAAAATATTTCACCTAATCATTCACTCGCGTTGCAAGAATCTTCCAAACAACTTATAAGCTCTGTGCTTGCCCGTGTTAATACGAACCACTCATAACCTAGGAGACTAGCACGCTTTACGAATAGGTTACTCAAAGGGAACATAATTGGTCATCGAGCATCGCAGTGTAGAGGACTGGCCAAGAGAGACGATATTGTGAGTTACGTACACAATTGCATACAATTGGTCGGCATGTTGTGTTCATTCGTACCTTCTTCATGAGATTATTACTTGAAATTTTTCACAGCCAGTTCATATCTAAAACCGCGCCCATCTTTTACTCGCCTAATTATTCTACATCAACATGCTATAGGCTGGTCACGCTAAACTGAACACCATTGAAAGCCCTGACTTAGATCTACTTGTACGTACATTTTGTATTCATCCACTATATGCACAGTTAACATTACCATGGGACTTAATACTCCATTCGTGCGTCGGTCAAGCAAAAGTGTGAAAATATTAGCAAAGACGATATTTTACAAATTTGCTAATTTATACATTTGCATACATTAAAAATAAATAGAAAATAAAAGAAATCATTTTATTGTTCACAAATGTTTACTTAATAGTTTTAATTGAACCCAAAAACTTGGAACTACTTTCACCCAGTCGTTGCCAATTTACTGGGGATATGGCAGTCAGTCTGCCCGTTAAAATATATGCAGATTTGACTTAATGTGCTCACTTTACCGCCAAGTCTTCATTCATAATTATATTCCTTAAGCTAGGTGATATTTTATACGTTGGTAGATAGGGGATGTATTATCCAATTCAGTGACTGGGGGCCTCTGATCTGCGTATCAGCCGCCACCTTGGAAATTTCCCGTTTTTCCCTCAAAAATACTTCAATAGCGACCCCCCGAATGGGAAATTTTGAGCCATTGGAAAGATTGGGGGGAGGGAGGGGGGCTCGCATAATACTTGTAGGCCACCACCCCCACTTCGCACCCCTAGTCCAGTACCCCTCACCCCCTTCCATATATTCAACACCTCTCCCCACAACGCTCTAGTGGGCCAGGCAGCTGGCTGACCGTGTCAAATCAATCTTAAAACTTTAATAAGACATCTAGGAATCGATTTTAATATATTTAACATTTAGTTATATATTATTTAATCAATGTATATATAATATAGTTTATGACCATGTTTATTGGAGAGTTTTTTGAGTTTATATTCATCGAATTTACACAATCAACACCACATGCACTGCAATCAACACCACATACACTACAATCAACACCACATGCAATACAATCAACACCACATGCAATGCAATCAACACCACATGCACTGCAATCAACACCACATGCACTGCAATCAGCACCACATGCACTGCAATCAGCACCACAATCTCATCACAATTAGGAAACATTATGGGTCATTTAGGGGTCTATCTCAAAATAAACGGGTAACATATAATGAAAGAATCTTAAGGTATAAAAATAAAAAAAAAGACTGCTTTTGTATCGTACAGTTTTTTTTCCTGCGCAGTTATGAAAAAATCAAATTGTAAGATTATTTACCCTGTACTTTAAAAACAATTCCAAATTAGAGAGTGACCGTAACTATGATTATGGATCAGTGCATGAACTCTTGTTTCAGATGAAGACTAAATAAATGAGTTAAATTTTCTTCTTTTTTAAAAAATCTAGGGACTAGCAGCTTAACTCTCACACCAACGTAATTATCTTAAGTTTTAATATATATCTTATTAAAGTACTTTTGTATTTTGTTTGTAAATTTTGTAACTAGTAAATTATGTGTGTGTATTTTAAGTTTTAGAAAAATAATGCTTTGCTTTTGTGCCACAATACGAAAATTCTCTTATATGCAGAGACCTGAAAAAATTTAATTTTCTCCTATATTTCAAGGTTTGTCGAAGTTTTCAGTTTTTTCCTGCTATTTTCATCTCTACTGTAACTCGAAAGTAACTGTTGGGCCCATCTCGTAGTAATGAGTTCCCTACGGTGCTGCCGCATCGCGTCCGCTCGTACTGTAGATGGACGGCGCGTGCAGTTGCTCAAGGCAGACCTCGCCGCTTCCGGTACGTAGAGATTACGACGACCCTGTGAGCGAGCGGCGAATTTCTCCCATGAGAGTTTCCAGCTGTCGAGCATCTAGCGCGCGCTTGCTCCAGGACAGCCACACGTATAAGCAGGATGTTCACTCTCTACAGTGAGCGCTTTCGAGGCTCCCAACTATTTTTTCCCTATAAGCCATTGTTTTTATACTGCCACCACTTTTATCCCTCCACCACTTTTTTTATCTCTCCACCACTTTTTTATCTCTCCCCCACGTTTTTTATCTCTCCCCCACTTTTTTTATCTCCCACTTTTTTTTTCATCTCTCCACCACTTTTTTTTCCATCTCTCCACCACTTTTTTATCCCCCTCCACCTTTTAAAATATATATTGCCATGCAAGTAATAAACACAGTGTAGTATATATTTCACCGGACTCGTAAGTTAATGTCTAACGCTTCAATAAAATATATAGTACTATTATTCCAAATGAGAAGGCTTCAGAAACCACTCACTTTACCGTGAATAGATCAGCAATTTGGACGGTGGTAAGTATTGCGTTGTAGAACTCTCTTCCATGCACCATGTTTAAGGTTACCTCAAAAACCGTCTCAGAGTTATGGACGGAAATGCGATACACATTTCCAAGAACGGTTTTCTGTTTATTTGTGGGGTGCGGATTATGTGGCAATCGTCTCATTGGACCACATTTCGCACAGGACAATCTCGATGATCATAACTACAGACAGTTTCTGGAAAACAGACTTGCCCTTATTGGAAGATGTGCCGTTAGCAGTGCGATGTGACCCGTGGTTGCAGCAATATGGAGCATCTCCATCCACACTCCAGCAGGAGCGCGACTGAATTCTTGAACGCAGAGTATCCGCGCAGGTGGTGTCCCATGGCCACCACGGTCTCCTGACCTTTCTCCACTGGACTTCTTCTTCTTCTGGAGCTGCCTGAAGAGTAGGGTGTACAGCGGACTGAAATCAGACACGCGAGACCAGTTGTTACTGGCTGATGCCACACCACTCAGCTCAGAAATGAACTTGCACACATGCAGTGGCAGAATTCCATGGTGCAATGTGCCACAGCCTGATAATGGTCAGGTCAGGAAGGGCCCATTTTGAACAGCTTTTATGAATCTTCAGACGCGTAGTCAATGGAGATAAAAATGTAAAGTAATTACACATGTTGTATTTATTGCATTTCCGTCATTGGCTCTGAAATGGGGACTTCACAACTTACACGTGCAAGATATTTTTGTTGCTAATGACCTCTAAAAACACGCTGGCGAAGTTTGTTTGTCGCGGAACATCTTGTGTATGGCAGTACCTTCAGGTTCTTGAAATATTCTGCATCATTAGTAGTCCAAAAATAAACTGCATTTATAGACTACCTCGGTAAGGGTAAACAGTTAAGTAGTTCTTCATTGAAAATTGCAACTTCAGTGGTACCGTGATATCATGACTTCGTGTATAGGCTGTTCACCTTAAAATGATCACTTGTATACACGATGTGTGTTCTTCCGCCTTATGTAAAATTAACATTGCTTTAGGCCTCGTCACTATATTCATGCGTCGGTCAAGTGAAACTGCGAGTAAATCTGTGAGTAAATATTGTACAAATATGCTAATTTTTACATTTCCAAGAATTAAAAAAATACAGAAAGTGAGAGAAATAGTTATCACAAATGGTTACCTAACACTTTTTGTTCGACGTTAATATATGGAACTACTTTCCCCTCCATAATTGCCAACTTTACTGGGCGCATGTCACCTAGTGCGCCCGTTAAAACGTCTGCAGGGAGGGGCAGTAACTTTTTTGTAAGGTTAAATTCAAAAGTGCTCACTTTATCGTGAACAGCCTTTATCACTGATGACTGCTAGACATAATTGTAATAAATCACTGTTGTCAGAGAATCGAAAATAACACGCTGGGGTATATATTATAGTTGATTCATCTAAAGTATGGTTCCAATGTACAGCCAGAACTTCACTTTGTGGAATTTTGCTGTGCAGTTCTCTGCAAAATCTGTTAGGAGAACCAGCTGTCCTGGCTGTAGTGCAGCCTCTTGCTGCGGTTCCTTCCGCTGTCTGCTTTTGTGAGATGAAAGTGGCGAATTGAGTCGATACTTAATACAGTGGATAAATTAATTTGTTAGTGTTTTCAACTAGATGCCCACCGTCCCACTGACTGATACGGAATTAATCACAATCTTCTTCGCCATTACAATTGCAATGTCACCACATTCTTCTTTATAGCTTCTCTTCAACCGGTTTTTAGTTTCTAAATATCTGACAGTTTCCTTGATTGGCTCTGCGGTAGTTGTTGGTTTCTAATTTGTTTTCCATGGTGTTAAAGAAATCGTTAGCTGCGTATTTCCACAGACACGCAGATCCTATCAGAAACCAGCTTAAAAGAGTTTTGGTCTCAAAACTTTGTTCATTGAGGCACTCATTGTACAAAGTTTTCATAAACCTATTTTTTCATAAAGATTCTGTTCTTGAAAAATTTCGTACACCACTTTCAAATTATACATGTAAACTCTCTTTTGTTTGCGCCCCCCCCCCCCCTCCGAGCCCATTTTCACGCACAGTAATAAAATCTTACTTCCGTGGAAGAATCCGTGAAATATCATTATAGACTGTTCACGGTTAGTTTCGACTCATTACTTCCCGTAATCCTGTTCTCAGTCAAGCCACTCTCATTCATAACAACAAACTAGTATTTCTTTCTTTGCTGCTTCTGTTCGTTATCTCAATCAGTGCAAGTCATTCTGTATCCTTTTACCGAATTTTCCCTCTGACATCTCCCTTATATCTATTGTGTACTAACCTATCACAGACCTTCGTGTAGTGGATTTTACAATGAGGGTTTTTAATGCAGCAACCAGGACTGTATTCACTTAAATAGTGGATTGTTTTCGAAGGGGCTACATTGTGCTTGTTCTAGTTATATATTTGTAGTTATTTTACGCAGCTTCCAGCATTACACACTAAGCAAGAGGCTTATGGGGGAAGTACAGTAGGAGAGAAATAAATGTGCTACCGGGGATCACCAGACCTTGGCTGCCCTCTTAATTATTAGTTGTAAATTTGGTTGGTATATTTAGCACAGCTGTGCAAGAGTTGGATTTTTCAACGTTGTCTTTCAAAGCTGCGTTTCATAGCGTTTTTTTAAAACGCGCCAAGCTAGCGTAGTGTTACTTTGCTATAGGCTATTCACTGTAAAATGAGCACTTTTGAAAGTCCTGCTACGCGTAAGATCTGCTTATATGCATGTTTTGTAGTCTTCCTCCTTATGTAAAATTAACATTGTAATTGGTCTCGCCGCTTTATTCATGCGCCCATCGAGTGAAACTGTGAAATTGCCAGGAAAGTAAATATTTTACAAATCTGCTCATTTTTACACTCAGATGCATTTAAAAAAAAAAAACTAAAAGCGAAATAAATAATTTAAGTAGTCACAAATGGTTACCTAACACTTTTTACTCGACTTAAAATACGGAATTACTTTCTCTCCATCGTAGGCGCATGCCACTCAGTGCGCCCGTTAAAATACCATGCGAGTAGGAGCAGTGGCTTTTTTCCGAAGGTTGATTTCGAAAATGCTCACTTTATCGTGAAACAGCCTTTACGTAAAAATCTAGATGCACGGGCATTAGAGTTCAGTTAGTTAGAGGGAAATGAATGTGAAGGTCGAAGCCGTGCAAGTGTGTGGGCTCCCAGACAGCTGTTTGGCTTGGCTCGGCTCGTGTGGCGTCATACTGGAACGTTGCCCACTTATGCTTTTTAGTATAAGATCCAAGTATAAGAGGCACCGTACAGGCGATGAAGATAATTCGGAATAGCTTGTACTAGGAGGATTGCGGTTAAGACTGGCATTTCGACGCCGTATGGTTTAGATAATTCTCCGGTGAATAATTTATGGAGTTTGACCAGTTACCCGCTGGTGCAGTAATAACTGGAAATTTTCAGGATTGGATCTCCAATATCTGGGAGATTGCTTAGTTAAATTTTATATTTTAAAATACGAAAAGTTTGCTGTAAAAAGCAGGTTCATTTCTGTGGAGAAAGTCATAAGGCCAATTCTGTGCACCATCTGCTCGTTCAGCACATGTCGCGCAGTCGTGTGTGGCGAACCTACCTCGTAAAAAAAAAAAAATGCAATGTATGCGCAACTAGCTATACTTATTCACGGTTACTTCCATCTTTCCTGAAGTCGCTGGTCTTGATCTGGAAGGTTCACCACACCCCGAGTCACAATGAGAGAAACCAGAGCAGTAGTAAAGACCAGAAAATTCCTTCAGTGATATCTCAGACACCCGATATCCAAGGTCGGAAGCTGCACGCTTCCGGATAAAGGCTGTTCGTGATAAAGTGAGCACTTTTGAAATTAACCTTAGATAAAATTCACTGCCCCTGCCTGCATATATTTTAATGAGCGCATCGAGTGACATTTGCCCAGTAAAGTTCGTAACCAAGGATGGAAAATAGTTCCATATCTTGACGTCGAGTAAGAAGTGTTAGGTAACCATTTTTAATAATTTAAATTATTCCTTTCGCTTACTGTTTTTTCTAATGCACCGAAGTGCAAAGATGAGCAGATTTGTATAATATTCACATTCTAATAATTTCACCGTTTTACTTGGCCGACGCGTGAATAAAGTGATAAGACCCATGGAAATGTTAATTTTACATAAGGCGGAAGAATACTCAACGTGCATGCAAGTAGATCTTAAGCAGGGCTTTCAAAAATACTCATATTACCGTGAACAGCCTACAGGCATGCCATACACGCTTTGCAAGTAAAAACCTTGAAAGGTTATCGCTCTCCTGTCATTAAAACTTTCCTTAAGTCACTCGCCGCTTGCTGTCATATCACTTTTGTCCTTCACACACACACACTTCACTGGCTCTGGCGCTGCAAAGCACCGACGTATATCAATATGTATAAAGGTGTTCACGGTTGAGTACTTTTGAAATCGACCTTGAAAAATGTTATTGGAACACCGAGTGGCAGCGCATAATAAAGTTGGCAACGACTGCGGAAAGTAGCCCCATGTCTTAACGTTGAAATAAGTTTTAGGTAAACATTTCTGAATAATACAATAATTTATTTTGCTTCCTGTTTTTTAATCCATGTAGGTGTAACAACTAGCAAATTTGTAAAATATTTTATTTTCTTATAATTTTACAGTTGACTTGACCGACGCACGAATAAAGTGATCAGGCCCATGGCAAAGTTAATTTTACGTATGGTGGAAGAATACACAACGTGCATGCAAGTAGATCTTAAGCAGGTCTTTCAATGGAATGTCAACGCCCAGCTTCAACCATTGGTCCTATGTACATGAAATTTTGAGGAAACGTTCATTTTGTAATGTAGGCAGCCACTAAGTCGTAATATCTCAAAATTCAACTCCTAAAGGGGTAAAATCGGGGTTTAAAGTTTGTATGGAGAAAAAATATTAAATTGTCCTATTGACTCTTAAACTTCGTGAAAGCACATACTACAAAAACATAGACATGGTTAACAGTTTCTTAAGAATAAAACAATAGTAAAACGGTTCTGTTACCTAAAATGGTAAATATTATTTACAAAGAAAGAAGTATTGAAACTAAAACACGAAATCCACGCGGGCAAAGTCGCGCTCAAAAACTTAGTGGTTTTTATAGTAACAGGAGCTCATATTTCGGCCAGACACTTTTCGTTTTAAACCTGCGAGGATATTCTTCATTAAAGTTTAAATCCTGCGCACGTATTCGAGCGCGAGCTGAGGTAATATCTGAATATCTATCGAGTTCATGGTCGATTACATGATTACATCAGAATTTGTAGCGAGCGGGTACAGATTAATGGTTAACTCGAGTGATAATTTCGATAGCTCTGTCTTTGTTGCGAGCTAGCTGGCCGTGGACTCGATTAGAGGGGCTCGTATTTTTTTTTGTAGGTTGACGCGCACACAAAAGTTCCACGTTTTATAAAACTACTAGATGACCCGTGCGACTTCGTTCGCATGGCAGTTAGGACTGCGGCCTCACTATTGGGTTCTCTACCCACTGAGCTACTGCGGCCCCACTATTAGGTTCTCTACTCACTGATTTTCTGCGGCCCCACTATTGGATTCTCTACCCACTGGGCCACTACGGCTTTTTGAAAGGAAAGGAGAAATGACGGAATTTTTTTAACAATGCTTTTTTTATGCAGTATTCCTTAAAAAAAGATTAATCCAGTACCTATTTACATCTCTGAAAGAAATGAGAGATTTTTCCGGGATAAAAAGTAGCATATGTCACTCTTCGGCCCTCCAACTATATCTGTGAAAAAAATCACGCCGAACCGTTTGAGGTCTTAAGAGCGGACGAGGGTGAAACGTGACGAGTATGAAGCAGCGCCGGAATGCAAGAGCGGGGGAAACGGGAAATCCCCGAGAAAACCCGCCGACCAGCGGCATCGTCCGGCACGATTCCCACTTGCGAAAATCCGGGAACGACCCCGCCGGGAATTGAATTCTGCTCGACTAGGTGGGAGGCGAGTAATCTGACCACTGGACCACCGCGGCCCCCCGGTATCTGCAGTAGTGTCTAGGAAATACTTAAATGTTCAAAAACTAAAATAAATGCTTAAAGATCTTTTAGCCGGCTTCGGTGGCCTAAATGGCACGACATTGTGGTGATCGTGTAGGTTAAGAAAGTGTCTAGAATATTCTTTTCAAAAGTGTACTGTGCATGTAATCACTCACTCCCGCATATATGCATAGACAACATTAATTGTTAATTTTCTAAACTTTCTTGTTGTTTTGTAATTATTTTGTGCTAGTCTCATATGGACAAAAATTTACCAATTAAGTTATTTTGCCCAGGAAGAGTAAACGACAAAACAAGATAGGCCTACTTGCTTTTTTGTCGAGCCTAGTCTGTAGCTTATTGCTTCCTGCAAAATCTTATTATAAACTTAAAATTAACTGCTTAGTGTTACCGGCGTTAGATCCTCTCCTGGAACCCAATCAGCGTGTCTTGAAACAAATAAATATTTCTTATACCGCATTTTTTGTTAGTGGATTTTATCTGACCACATGTTATCACTGAGGATGTGGTATTGGTAGACTGGCCCGACATACTTCAATCTGGCTTTGGAGTGCAGCGGACTAGAGTACACAATGGTATTGATGATATGTATCGTATTTTTTATCGTTGTTGATTGTAGTTGAAATAATTTTAATGCTACGGAACAATAGTGTCTCCAGCATGTTCACATACGAAAAGAAAACTTACCACAAACGAAGATAAAGCGGTACTTTTGAGGTATCATCCATGCTCTAAATATTATTTTGGAATCTTCCAACACCTCCAGAAGGGGCTTTTTCAGCCCTTAAAACATAGTGTGCACGGAATCGAGAGAAACGAAAATAGGACTTGAACACGTCACAAAAAATTTGGAGCATTGTGAGAGATGGCAGCTTGGGCGATAGGAGTTGTGTAGTTCTGTTGTGATCAACAGAGAGCGCACAATCACATTGAACATGCCTGAGACAAGCTGAAAACAGCAGCTTCTATCTGTCCCGAATCTCCAGAAACATCTCCAGATCTCATAAGAGCTGCCCAGATGGAATGGGGACTTCGTCCGGAAGACAATACATTGATTACAAGCACGCCACAGAGTATTAGGGACCTGTACAATGCTCATGGAGGCCATACATGATACTAAGCTTCGCTGGGAAGAAAGAAATCTTCCCTCGTCGGAGATTCCATTCAGTTAATTATGTTGTTCTCTCATGTTTGTCTATGATAATGGGAAATTGTTAGAAGCACTTCAAATTTCACGTTTTCTTTTTATCGGCACTGTTGGTAATTTGTAATTGCTATGCTTTCTGTGCTATGTATGAGCACTCTGTATGCATATTCCAAACTTTTTGTGAGGTGTTAAGTATTAAACCTTACTAGAAGTTCAATCAGAAAAATTGTTTGGCCACCGCCTATTCGCATATTTGCACGCTAAACAAGAACACTGTGCGCCTGTTAAGGCCATATTGCACGATAATTTTTCATTTCATTATATGGACCACATAAATGTAAATCAATGTAGTCAAATCGTTATAGTTTTCAATACATAGCACCGAAAAGTGGAAAATTTCTGAACATGGGAACTCCTTATTAACTTAGCCTGAAATCGCATATCATGTGATCTATATCAAAAACGTATTTAGTATCAAGGATATTAACAATGGTTACTGGTATCATGAATATTTCTTTAAAAAATAGACATTATGTTTTTGCCAACACATTTTTATTCGTCCAAGAGAAACTAACAAATATTAATATTATTTTCTCTCTGACGAATAAAAATATTTCCAAAAACATTAGTGCCAATTGTTAGGTGTTGGTGCCTTTCGTCTCTTCCATGTCCTGTCCCACTCGAGAGAGGAAACAGCGTGCCAAGGCCAGACTGGTTACGCAATACGGTAGGCGAGTCGCAAGGAAAAGCCTCTGCACTCCGCTGTGATATCACCATTTCGCGCGCTCCTGACCTTCAGCTTATTAAATTTCCATGTTTATGTGAAAAATTTTCTAGTTGATTACTGCCATAGTTTCTCTCAGCGTGACTCGGGGAGCGTTGAAGCTTCCAGATCAAGGCCAGCGGTAGCATAATTACATGGACGCCTGGGGGGCGTATTAGATTTCGTGATGGATGGAGGCCTTAGTAAAAGTAAAATATTTCAATTTGATTTTTAATTTATTCACACAGATATTATTTACGGCATTAAATTATGTATCCACTATTGCTCCATTTATTTCACAGTGAGTGCAATATTTAATTTCTATTTCAACTCTAATTAAGATCCTTCTTTGTGTCTCGTTATTGTCAGTTAACTCATCTGTAATGTATTTCATTCACGCATCCAGTCCAATAGTCCAGCCTGCAGTCGTACTCTTCACTGCTCGGATGTTCGCAGTCGCAGATTTTTCTCTCGCTGGTCACTTCTCTCGCCACACGCTTCTCTTCTTGCTAGTAGTCTATCGCTAAAACTGATCTATTCAACAACTGCCGGCTCGGAGGCTCGACGCGCTTTTTATAGCCGTTGGCCTTGACCAGGAAGGTTCGCTGCACCCCGAGTCTAGCTGAGAGACACGAGGTCAGTAATCCAGATCATTCTTCAGATGTATCAAATACACCCGATACCCTGGGTCGGGAGCGGCATGCACCCTGCTACACTGTTAAAAAATTTTCTTCATTTTACGGAAATGTGCTGGTAAAATATTTATCCAGAAGTGTCCATAAACTCTCGGTAAAATTACGGACACAATGATTTTCAGAAACTGAATTTCCGTAAATTTCACAGAACCTCTCCATTAATTTCCAAGTTAGTTTTCTGTACTTTCCGTTTAAAATAAAAGGAGATAATGAAAATGTTTTTAGTTTTCGTTATGTGGATGTTCTATCGTGTATAAAAAGTGATATTAAAAAAGTTAAAATATTTTGTACTTAAGCGATGTTTGAACCCGAGTCAAAAAATTACCAGTCCACGACTCTAACCATTTTTTTTTTACCTTGATTTGACGTTGTTGTGCCATTTTTTGACGTTGACGAAGCTCTAGTGAGACCAGGCTTGTTGACGAATTCCCAGTGCGACAATCGAGCTGAGCATCTGCCACGTCGGAGGCACCGGGGCGCGAACCCGCGACACTCCGACTACAAGTCGGCCACCCTACCCCTGAGCTATGAGCCCACCATTCACCCACAACTCTCACTTGTAAGTTGTGGTATAACTTTTATATTTGTATTCAAAAGACAAAAGCAAAAATTCAGTTTATATTAAAATTACTGTATTTTTAGTATTGCCAAATGTTACAGACGCCTGACGCTATTTTTTAATGCTTGAAAGAATAGGTCGTAGTCGCGTAGATAACCTTAACTGCCGCAGAAACCATGATTTTCTTGTTACAGTGGTGAAGAAAGTGTGTAGAATCGGCATTGTTCGTCCCCGTAACTCGAAGCCAAAGGGAATACGGAGACTTTCCGTATTTTGTATTTACGGACTTAACTCCGTTTTTTTTTTGTTATGGATTGCCTTTCCGTAAATATACTGTACGTTTCCGTAAAACATTCCGCAAAAATACGGAAATTTTTAACAGTGTAGGCATAACAGGCACGCTTTGTAAGCAGCATTCCTTTTTGAAAAAGCCCCCGCGTCTCCGGTTGCAACTGATACCGCGCGCATCAATAAATCATCTGAATACTGTCTCCTTCTCTTCCGCCCGCCCACCCGCCCGTTCGCTCGCTCGCTCGCACGGGCCGGGCCAAGGTCAGCGGCGCAGACAAACGACACGTAAAGGTATAAATGTGTCACGGATATCAGAGCCGAGAGTTTTGGGTCGGGAGTCTGGGCGATTGTGCGACGGTAAGCGATAGATCGGTTAGAAGAGCTACGAGTAGCGCCAGAAGTGACCAGTGGGAGGAAAATCTGCGACTGTGAGCATCCGAGCAGTGACGAGTGCGACTGGCAGACTGGACTATTGGACTGGATGCGCGAGTGAAAGGCATTACAAACTGTGGCAACAGACAGACTGGACGTGTGATAATGATTTTGTGTTAATTGACTATAACCAGACGTGTTTAGGAGTATGTTAATTAGAAGTTAAATACATTAAATATTCCGTTCACTGATAAATGGAGTAATAGTGAAAATAGATAATTTAATGCTGTAAATAATAGCTGCATTAATAAATTATATATCAGATTTAGTTCTTTTTATTAATATTAAGACTTCCATCCCTCACGAATTCAGATACACCCGTCAGGCATCTTGAAACACTATTTTTAATTAGATTCAAGATTCCAGTACCCGACAACCGAGAGATATATATCCTTGATACTTAATGTTTTGGATGTGATATAGACCACACATAGGATTTATTTGGCAACGTTAGTTAGAAGCATAGAAAATTTAAGCTCCCATTATTCCGAAATTTTTGACTAATCGGTGCAATATTTTCAAAATTATAATAATTTGACTACACATTTATAATTGTGGTCCTCATATAAATCTCGATAAAATAATTAAATGAAAGATATCTTTACAATATGGCTTTAAGAGCAAGGCAGACGGACAGTCGGTAATGGCATAGTGCTTTATGACGGGGTTTTACTGCAGGTGTGATGGTTGGCCAGGTGGTCAAATATACCGGTAGTTCTGCATGATGGAATACCGTTGGGGGGGGGGGGGTGGGTTACACAAAGGAGCTTTTTGAATGGAGGCTGCAGAAGGTGGCGCGAGAAGATACGAAGGGGGAAAACGCTCCTGTTCACCCAGGACCGCGAAATAAAATCACTTTTGAAGTGGGGCGTTGTAAATTGGTTGCGGTCCAGAACGGAATAGTATGGTGTACCAGTATTCTTGCAACTGGGTTCGTTGCGTAAACGCAGACAATTCTACTAACCCTGCTGATCAGGGCTGTAACGCTTACGAGAACGCCAGGGGCGTATCCGGAAATTTTATCTAGGGGGGGGGGGGAGGCTCATGAGTATAAGTATTCACTGGTAGTACATCGTTCAAAAGTCACAGTGGAAGGATATAAAAGTAAAGGAGGATAGAAACTATTTATGCAAACTCGCTCACATTTTTAGGAACTATGTACTTGACTATTCACCCCCCTATTCTACGTTTATTCAGAAAACGAAGTTTTGATGTATTAGATGTAACCATATGTGTGGTTAATAAATAAATACATTTAATGATTGCCATTCTAATATAGGGTGTAAAAAGTGTCATGTGGGTAGTAACACATATATGAATATAATGATTGACATTTTGATAATAGGGTTTAAAAAATTGTCATTTCGTGGTGGGGGGGGGGGGACGACTGCAACCCCTATCGAGGATGCGCCGCTGGTGAACTTGTTCCATAGTTACGTGTTACGCGAAATGTTACAGTTGTCGCCGTAATCCCGGCTGTTCACTCGGTGAATTGGCGCGCAGTTTTTGTCGTGCTGGGCGGTTGAGGGACGCAGGGACGCTCCATCAGTTTGCCGCCCGTCAGCTCCATTAGCGGGCCATCGTCGGGGCACCGTGCGACGGCAATCAAGCAGAGTGGCCTGTGACCGACCTCGCAGCCAATGTCAATGTGAGGCTGGACGCCAGCGGCCGGCGGGCAGGGATTGCTTCGGTGCGAGCTCCTTCCCCGGGGAATGGCGACGCAGGGGCAGCCCCCGCCCCTCCGCGCACTTAGGGTAGGGAATTTCTCTTACAGGATGTTCACGGTAAAGTGAGCACTTTCAAGGCCCTAGTTACTTTTTTATTCATCCATTTTTTCCCCCTTTTAAGCTATTTTTTTCAATAAATATTGCCATGTGAGTAATAAACAGGGCGCGTATATTCCACCACACTCGGAAGTTAATGTATAAGGCTAAAATAAAATATATTTATTGATTATTATTACAAATGAGAGGACTTTCAGAAATGCTCACTTTACTGCGAATAGCCTATTCTCGCAGTTAATCTACCCCCCCTTTTTTTTTCTCTCTTAGCAGCTACACTATAGGCAATTCACGGCTACGTAATTTCCTAAGGCCCGGCTAAAGTTCTACTTTTGGATGCCAATTACGTATGTAAACACGGACTTATACGTTTCAACTGTCAAATGCTTTTACAGTTTTCAGCTGTTATTTTACAGATGATTAAATATCTGTTGATTAGTCAAGATGTAACGCGTTACAGATTGTGCGTGTAAATTTTCTGCAGCGACTGTTTAACCCTGTTCAAATCTGGGGGAGAGGAACTGTGCATAAGGTGGCCCGGGGGGTGGTAGGGGAGCGCTGTCCTAAGTACTTGACCTTGCTCCGGAAATTGTATTTTTACGCGCTATAGCTCGAACCGGCCGCGAGCTTCCGTTACTCGGGGGGCAGTGTTGCCAACTAGTTTGCAGTTCTACTACAGATTTCCCAAAATTATGCTACTTTTAAGGATTATTATAAAAATTGTTTCCATTAAACGGGAAAATATAACAATTACAGTAACAAACAACATTTAATCACAGTATAAGAATATAAAACATTTTAGAAGTTGAAATATCACTGTTTGTCTGGAACCGACACAAATTGTCTAGAAAGGCACTTCAGTCGTCATTTTAGTTTGTAGTGTACATACTTTTATTTATGATTGAAGTCGGAATCGTGGCTAGGAAACAAAATCAGATTATGTAGTGGGAATAAAAACTGACGCAGGGACGATTATTTACATACAGTTATTGGCATATTATATAATTACTGCGGGTGTAATCGTACTGAAGGATTCCCGGTCTGTTGCAAGGAGATGCAGACGACTGCATAACCAGTTGTTAATAATTAGTTTCCCACCTTTTTTTTTACTTTCTTTCACTACCATATTCACATCCCCTTGCAATTCAAAAACACTACAGTAATAACTATCATTCTTATAAATTCACGAATTCACTGATGACCTACATACAATTTCTTTTATAGCATAAATCCATGTTGTAAACACGTTTTCGCGCCAAATACAGATGCTGCTCTTCCCTGATTGGCTACACTATGTTGACTAGTACTTGAAGGATGAAGTTTTATCAAAAGTCGAGCATGTACACGACCGGCACACGCCAGTCACAAATAAATTCCCTAGAACTCGCAGATTAATAAACTATGCACACGGAATACTGTTATAGGCTGCTCACGGTAAAGTGAGCACTTTTGAGGCCCTAGTTATTTTTTCCCATTAGCTATTTCGTATCCTGTCACCACTTTTTAAAATAAATATTGCCTTGTAAGTAATAAACGCAATGTACATATTATTTTACCGTATTCAAAAGTACATAAGGCTACAATAAAATATATTTGACTATTATTCAAACGAGGAGGTTTCTAAAAATGCTCATTTTACCGTGAAGAGTCTGTACTGTCCAGTCAATTGTAAATAAACGTTTATAGCCCATTCCCAAATGTGTGGTCTCTGGTCAAAATTACATATATATATATATATATATATATATATATATATATATATATATATATATATATTTAGTGCGATTACCTTCGATGTAATTATTTTCAGTGACTATCACAATTTACTTTTCTCAGCACTATTAAATAAAAACAAACTTTTGCTTTGTTCACATTGCTTACAATTTAATAAAGTTCATCAACAAAGTAAACCCTGGGGGAGTGGGGGGGGGGGGGGAGAACACATACCACAACGTATCGAAAAAGACCACAGAGAGAATACAAATATAAACTTCTCCGATTCCCGTTTTGCTTCGTTAGTTCCCTTCCGACGGTATATTACTATTAATTAAATTTCCCTTCTGTCCGCTCATTTGTAAGTGCCCATTGAAAACTACTTTTCTCGCGGTATAATGGTTTAGTATACTACATACTACCACATACAGAAATTATACCACAAATTACATAATTATACTATGGTTGGTAACCCTGACTGGGGGTGACCTACCTCGATCCTCCCCTCCCCCAGGCAGACCCGTTCTCTGCTCTCCTTCTCCCCGCATGGCGAATGATTGACAGCTGACTTCCCTAGTGTCACAGCCCCTCTCGCCCCCCTGCTGGAGAAGCTGTCGAGCGTTGAGGATGCGCAGGAATGTTCTGGGAACTAGGGCCCTCGGCGCAACGCGGAATTTAGAGAGATTTTTATGCTACTACCCTACAAATACAAGACACAGCTGGACTGTCGGCAGTCTTTCTGTGGACCCCTATTGGCTGAGTGCGGTATACATGCGGAGTAGATTGCGGCGAGGGACATCGGTGAAGAGGACGGACGACAACGGGAGATTACGAGACGACGGCGGACAAGGTGTGAAGAGACTAGAGGACGTGATATGCGACGAGCGAAGGCTACTGTGCGGGAGGGCGCTCGGAGAATTCTAGAACATTGCGGACTGGCGGGACCTGGTCTAAACTAAGGCGGGACTGAATGAACATGTAATACGGACTATATTGTAAATATTGGAACTGTCAATATGGAAATATAATTTATAAAATAATTGACTAGGTTTTTTGATTCACTGTCTATCGGGACCGATTTTTTATTATTTAATTACCTTAATTTCTTCGAGGTAATTGTAAATTGTATTGATTGAATTCATTAATTGAAAACAGCAAGCGATATCAATTTATTGTGAGAATTTGGTTCGAGAGAATTTTTATTGTAGTTATCGTAAGTGAAGTTAGGAAATCATTATTAACTCTTTTATTTAATTAAGACCTCCATCCCTTAACGAACCTGGTTTAGCCCACTGACTTTTGAGAGATCGTAACTATATATACGCTTTGCATTTTAATAATGAACAGGGAAGTTACACGTATGTTAATGCTCGGCTTCAGCCCTTTTACAGAAATTCGCGTCTGTCACAATTTCAGATTCATAATAATTACCGACAATGTAAGATGATAGAAAATTTATATTTTACGAGTTGTTTAATATTACAGTGCGTAATTTCATATCTAAGTTATCTGTGTGTAAAATGTCGAACATATTAAAGTATATTTTATCAATAAGTTCTCGCCTTTTTTTTTTTTTGCAGCAGGCAAGAATACACCGTCAAAATTAGACAAAAACGTATTAAACAACTAGTAAAAAAAAAAGTGTTATCAAACATTTCCAATAATATCACTCAAACTGAAATTATGACTCAAAAACAAAGAATTTCTGCGAAAGGGGTGAACCCAAGCCTTATAAATTATTCACATTAAATAATCCATTTGTATAAAGATAGTGTTTACGTGTGGAAATGGAGTCTAAACAAAAAAATTTAAACTTTTTGGAGATTTTATTTATTCCCTGCAAGGTGCCACCCCCCCCCAACCCCCCGTCTCCCACGCCATTCCAAACTCAAGACTTGACACCTGGACCCACCCTTGAGACAGTGAGTTGTTTCTTATCTCGTTAATGACGCGGTTTTGGTTACGGTGATTAAAGGAAAACGTCAGAAGGAAGAGAGAAAACTAGCGCCCACTCGAACGAGAAGAGGAAACTCGAGCACACATGTTTCGCTTATTCGATCGCCCAATTTCGCGCAAACTTGAAGATAACGAACATTTTAAGCAACTGTGTATGCGCACTGTGACTGTAGTATTTATTCTTCTGGTACTTTTCCCGCATGTGTCATTTTATTAGGTCTTATTTTTTTTCTTTCTGAATGGGATTCAGCACCTTAAGAAATTCATTGGGGCTCTGGCGAATATTCAGTCCCAGAGAAACACCCGATCACTTGGTATAACTGTTTCAAACTCTTAAACGCAGTTGCAGCACACACACACGTGTTATCTGTAAAGAATTGTCGCGAGTGTCGCCCATGCTGGAAACCTTATCACTTTGTCCGCCCAATATTCGCGATCGCGTACTGCAATGGAATTATATACCAACAGCGGCTCTTCTGCCATCACTCGCCCGACAGACGCGACACGTCGTATTAACTCCCGCAGTATATATATATATATATATATATATATATATCGAACTTCAACGCCTTTTTAATTTACCTAAATAGTTGGGTTAAAAATCACCGTGTAAAGTTTTTACGTGTTGTAATTTCAAGTATTTCTTTCGCAGGAGGAAAAGCACACGTCGTGTTGTCAACTAATGGTGCAGACGTTAAGGCGCTTCCCTAGTAAAGCACTTTAAAAGCTTCAAGGTCAGTTCCGGCCGTAAGGCGTAAGGAAGCATTGCAACGGCGATATAATCTATTCACGGTCAAGTAAGCACTTTTTAAGGCCTGCTAAATTTTTACTTTCAGCCAATTTCTATCTTTCCAATGCGGCCAACAAACATAGTGTATACATTCCACCACTCCCAAAAGTAAACTTCTGAAGTTGCCATAAAGTATATTTAATAGTCGTTAATGCCTATTGGAAGGGCCTTAAAAAATTGCTCACTTTACCGTGAATAGCATTTAGAAAATAGCATAAACAAGCTTTGTTTAGGCTATTCACGGTAAAGTGAGCACTTTTGATACGCCTCTCATTTGGAATAATAGTCAATAAATAGCTATAAGTGTTCACTTGACCGGGAACAGCCTATACGTGTTCTGTTAAGCGGCGATTATAGTTTTAATACAGAAATATGTTCAGCGTTGTCGCTACAGTCTGTTTCACAGAAGAATAAATATCGTCAATATAAGGCCACCTAACAGCGATTTATGCCGACTTTGTCACTTCACCGACCATTTTGTTTCGACTAACGAAATCTATGAATTGGCAACGAAATATCGACTTAAGTTCCTGTCCTGTAGAAACAGTAACATTAAAATATTCATTTTTTGTTGTAAATAATTGCAATACACGGCTACTTACAATGAGGCCCATGTGACGACGGAGGCCTGGCGAATTCGCAACTACATAGGTGATGTAGGCTTCACATCTCAATACATGTTAAAATAATTATTATGACATTTAAAATCCCATTTCAGCTATAAATAAGCAGTTAAAACACAGTCATAAGTGTAAGAATTTAAAATATCGAAAATATTCAATCCTCACTCGTCAGGTATTACTCAGATAAACTTGATGTCCGGGGGGAAAATGAGTTACGTCCTAATGCGTATTTATTTATTCCGGTGAAAGCGGGCCGGGCGGGGTGGGGATTACACGTTTGCGCTGCTTAACGCTCAACATAAAATATTTTTATTAGAAAGTATGAATTGTTTTTCACCAGTACATATTAAACTATAATTTTTTTGGACAAAATAAGCAAAATTTACCATACTTTTAACAAAAATAACAATATTTAAATAATATCAACATTAAATTGTCGTGGCATTATAATATTTGTTAATACAAAAGAGAATTTTAGTTGGGGTAATTTAAAAAAAAATTTGATCAAAGTATGACGATAACATGCTTACACTAACATGAGTGACATACGCTCATGTTACTCTGGGTATGTTATTACCGAACGGAGCGACCCTATGTATTTTTACTGTTGGACATATCCAGTGTACCGTTATTACGGTGTTTCTGAATATTAACGCCGTACTTACGTTCAAAATACCATTAATTTACGGAACTTATTAACATCAGATTATTATAAAATTTCAAGATTTTACTATAATGTAATCTGTAAGAAATTCTATTTTTTTAAAAGTTTTTTTTATAACAAAACGTGATGGTACACACGTAATTATTTACATTACAATGTCCTTGAATTTGTAATGTGAAATACATTTCCAGGAAATGTAAGCTGTATTTGAGTGGGATGTGTGAAGTGAAGCTTGAAAAGACGCTCGTCCTTCGTTCCTCAAGAGCGAAACCATACATGGACTTAAATTTGTTTAGCACGTGTAGCTGTGACGCTGTATACCTACTGCGGCGCAATGTCTTGGCTTCGGAAGAATACAGTACTTCATGGTTCACTATAAAACGTTAATCGTTTAACGTAATAACTGTCCCGGTATCAACTGGAATCGTTGGGAATAAATGTGCAGTAATATTGTGCGTGTACTCCATTCACGGTTACTTCAAAATTTTATGAAACCCTTAAGTTCTACTTGAAGGATATTCCTCCGCCACATGCATGCAAACACAGCTTAAGAGTTTGGAAAATTACTCCAAAGGGACTATACGATGCATTCGTGCGCGGTCAGTGGAATAATAATTCCAATATGAACTATTTCTTACTATGCATTACCAACTCACCTGTTTTCTCTGTTTTATACATATGAATTATAAATAAAATACTATAATTTATAAATATTATATACATGTAAAATGATGGACATTAATGTCAACACGACGCTTATGATTTACGACATATTTGGGAAATAACCAAACACGTCATACATAGGGTGATTTTTCAAAGGTTTGATTCAAAAATGGGTGTTCTGGGGGGGGGGGGGAGAGTTAGAAATAATGGAACGGTGGGAGAAGGGAACGAAACGTGTTTTTAGACAGCATGTGCAGAGTGAAATTTTTTTTTTCGTATTTTGAAACTTTTCAAGAAATTGCTTGAAAAGTGTACGGGATATATATTATTCAGTATTTGTACAACAATTTACTGTAACCTACCGACGAATATTCTGTAGAATTACAATAATACGTGTTGCAATTTTCAAACTATTTTCCTGTAAAATCAGAAGCTGTTATTCGGACGTCTTCTACAAAGTACTTTGTCTGCTTGGTACACGTTTATTTTTACGGTGTTAAAATTATATTCCAGTCTGGACTGCACGGAACACAATTTATGCGGTCCTAACAGGTAGGCCTATGTCCCAATCGAAATACGATTTTGAAAATTCCCATTGGCGTGGCGAGAATCGAGCCCGGAACCTCTACGTTAGAAGGAAGCACACTAACCACTGCGACGCGCGCGCGCAAAGTTTAAAATGGGCGCGGTGCGTTCGGCGCGTGTAGTACAGCAGGGAAACGTTTCCGCCCACACATTCCTACATATATATATATATATAGTCCTGGCGTGGCGTAATGCCATTTCTTAAAATTAATGCATTGAATTCTCAAACAACCTGTGCAAAACTGTTCTACTTTTTCGCGAGGTTAAGGCGTCGCCGTCTGACTGGAGATATTTTGCGTGTCTCGAGACCCAGAACCGCGGGAGCGCTAATAAAGACGAACCCGGCACGCGCATCGGAAGTCTGGCCGCATTTATGCGCAGGGCTCACGACTGACGTGTATATGCTGTTCGCGGTAAACTGAGCACTTGCGAAAGCCCTGCTTATGACTTACTTGCACGCACGTTGTGTATTCTCGCGCCTTATGCAAAGTTAACACTGGCATGGGCCTTATCACTTGATTCGTGCGTCGGTCAAGTGAAGCTGTGAAATTATTAGAAAAATAAGTATTTTACAAACCTGCTAATTTTTACGCTTAGATGCATTTTAAAAAAACAAAAAGCTAAATAATTAAGTTATCACAAATGGTTAACCAACATTTTTTATTCGACGTTAAGATATGGAACTTCCCTCCATCGTTATCAACTTTTACTGGGAGCATGTCACTCAGTGCACAGAATGTTAAAACACGCTAACGTTTGTGAAAAACGCAACATAAAGAAGGTAAATGTGATTCGAATGAACTTAATACCACAGATTAGGTACATGACAATACAGAATTTATTAGGATTACAGGACTGTACATGATCTCTGCTCTTGATAGTTCAGTATGTTGTGAAGCCCCAATTTGCTGCGATCGGAGCCCCATAACGTCGTGGCGTGGAATCAGAGGATCTGGGCATGTACCCTCCACGCGGTTTGTACGCGAGTCCACAAGCACCAACAGTGGTTGCTGGAGGTCGGTGACGAACAAGTCGCTGACAAACCACATCCCAGGTATGTTCGATGGGCGACATATCAGGCGCACGCGCAGGCCACGGAAACAGCGTTACCCATCGTTTATTGAAGAAAACTTACACTTTATTTTCCACATGTGGTTGGGCACTGTCCTGCTGAAATGTGGCATGCGTAGTCTCCTGAAGGAGGAGTTGTAACCCTGGCTCTAAAACTCCCTGATGTAGCGGTCGCTGTTCTGATTGCCCTCAATATATAGGAGTCGAGATCGCATGGTGTACCCAATGGCGCCTTACACCATCACACTTGGCGTTTGTCCGCTATGGCGCTCCACAATGCAGGCTGCCAGATTGCGGTCACCACGGCAGCGTCTAACACGTATGCGGCCATCACTATAGAACAGGTTAAAGCCGGAATCGTCCGGAAACTCTAAATTTTGTCACTCAGCTTGCCAGCGACGGCGTTCACGGTGTCCATTGCAGTCCGAGGCTCTTGTGGTTTCTGGACAATGGAAGCCGACGCAATGGCATGCGTGCCACCAGCCCAACCCGCAGCAGACTGCGTCGACCTTAGACCCAGATCCGTTGCAGTGCTCCAGTGTCGAGTCTATACGGTCCATTACGACCATGCGGACAAGATGGCGGTCGTTCCGTGTAGAGGTCAAATGGCGTAGTGAGTTTTTTTTTTTTTTTTTTACCGAACCATTAAACATGCCCCCATGATACTAATATACGAAAACCCTTCGAGGTACGTATAATACTCTCGATAAGTCATGCACATTATAAATATTATTCCCGAGCCCTCCAACATAGCTAAAAAATGCCTTTTCTGTACATTGTTGTATCTCACTGCTTGGAAACATGCGAAACTATTATAGGAACCTGCACTTAACTTTGCGACAGGCCTTCCGCCGATAAAATGTTAGGGTCATCGCCTCAAGTCACATAGGTACACGCAAAGCGATGATAACGCTGCGTACCAGTTCAGCGCTTTGCGCGTAGGAGCGGAGTGACATCGTGCGCGCGCGTTAGTGTAGTCCTTATCACTCCAGCGCCTCTCCTCCACAGACGCGCTAAAAACCTCAAAGTAGGCGGCGCCCTTAAGGTGGCAGGCCGCCTGGGTGGGCCGCCGAACTGTGTGTCAGAACTCCAGCAGAAAACGTGTTATTAAAAAACCGTCCAACGTGTCTGAGTGAGGTCTGCTTGCGAATAGCATCTAAGAAACGTCACCCGTCCGTATACGTTTCTCAGTTCCTCAGTTTCTCTCTAAATAATGCTTTTGCGATTGTGAAAACACCCGCGTGAGCCATTTTCACTGTCATTTTTAGGCACGAACATTCCGGTGCAAAGCATCGAAAAAGGGAAAAGGGGCGCTTGTAAAACCTTTATTTTTATTATTAGAATGGTAGGATCCCCGCTGAAAGTCTCGTAGAAGCGCCTTATCGGCGCCAAGACTGCACGCCAGTTATGTGCTTTGCGCGCAGAGGCGATGAGAGAAAGTTAATGCACATGTCTCGGTCGCCCCCCCCCCCCCTTTTCAGCTCCCACGCGTTTAGGCCTCGGACGTGCAAAATTTCAACCAGGCGGCCCCCTTAATAGAAACTTGCAAAACGCGCGTGTCATCTGGTCACGAGGTTCTTGACAAGTGAACTCCGCCCTTTGGAATTATTCTTGGACACGGTTGATTGTCTGGCCTTGCAGTTTGTTGGCGTACATCGCCGTGTGCTTCACGTGATGCGTCAGCAGGAGGGTACAGTCGCCGGCCGAAAATAGCTGCGGGGGCTACAGTGGTTCCATCGGGAATAGCCCAGCACTCATCACTCGGATGACGTCTGACCCGCCGGCAACCATGCTACAGGCTATTCACAGTAAAACGAGCGCTTTTTATGGCCCTGCTAAAATTCTCCTTTTTACAAATTTCTATCATTCTGCCACTTTTTAATATAAATGTGTGTCATGTACACGGCGTGTTTTCGAAAGTTGTTTACGCCTGAGGCTACAATAAAATATATTTATTAATGGTTAATGCCTTTGCGAAGAGCCTTAGAAAGTGCTCAGTTTACCACGAACAGTTTGTAGTTCCGTACAGGCACAGAGAGTAAACCTAACTGAAATGCCGTGAGGCTACTTCAGCACGTAATGCAAGCTTAGTCACAAAATATCATGAAAACCCCATGTCCTTCAAAGAAACCAGTCGGAGATTTTAATTTTGACCTTGAGCGTCTAGTTACGTCAGGCAGGCAACCAGTGGCTCACGACAGAGGAGCGCTGACGACGTCAGTGTGTACGATAATGAATGACAAATGGCAGCAAGATTAATGTGTTTAGATGATGTTAGCGCCTGGCATACATTAGTATCTCGAGTGACTTATGCTGTGATAACGGCTGAATGAAAAATGGTGTACTACGACCTGCTCTTTTTAAAAACAAGGGAGATTTACAGCATCTCTTACTTTGCATTGTTCTGAAAATTTGGCTATGCTTTCCAGAATCATGTTCTGGGGTAATTAGTTCTATCAGTTAACATGAAAATTATGAATGATGTAAAACAAGAAAGCTAGACTCGTAGACAATTATTCAAGAAATACCCAATCTTAACGATTTCCATTCAGTACACTTATTCCTTTTTTGTAAACCCTCTGTCCGGCTGCAAAAAAAAAAAAGGTTTTTGAGTTTGGAAAAAAAAAAAACCAAATTAAGTATGCAGATTGTAAAATATGGATAGTACCTAAAGATTAAATGTATTCTGTACCACTGTTTTTACTCTTCAGGGGGATTTAGATTATGTATGCTAACGATATCGCTTCTAGAGTTAAATGTAAAGTGGTGTGTATATTTATTCTATGTAGCAATTTTCTTATAGGCTCGTGTGCTAGTGATGTTCGTAGCATAATTATTTGTTTCATCTTGTGATAGTTTTCAGTACTTCTCAGCATAGCCGGGTTATCTAAGGGACGAAAAAAAGCTAATTACTTAATTTAAACAATCCAAAAAAAAAAATCAAATCATATGTCGACATTAATAGCTATAAATCGTTTTTTTACTGCCAATATTTACATAACAGTCTGTATCCTAATAGAAATTAATGCACTCAAATAGTTACGGTCAGTCTCGTATAAACAGTTTTAACACCTATTGAGTTACTATTAAAATTATATATTCGATATGTGACAGCTCCTGTATTAACAATGAATTCTTGATCACTTTTCCATTCAGTCCCACCTTGTTTGTCTAGACATCACCAGATAGCACAATTCCACTTGACGAATATAGTTTATTCACGGTTTCTCGACACATTTTGAATCTAACTTTTAAGCGTTTTATACTTCTGTTAATGTAAAACCACCACATTTTTTGTTAAAATATACCTAGTAATAATGTAATTTATCTACATAGTATATTTAATTCATTTTCAATATGAATAAAATTTTGCTCTTGGTAATATAGCTAGTTATTATGCAAAATATGATTGCATTGAGTGCGTACGGATGCGGCGTGTTTTTTCCCCTTTGGGGTAATTGTTCTAGACTCGGTTAAAGCTTTACTCCCTTGAGGCCGAGGATGTTCAGGAAGTAGAACTTGAGCAGGGCTTCAGAAAAGTTGGAAGTAACTGTGAATGGCCTATACCTCGCCTTCCGCAGCACTTGCTCACTCTCATTGGTCGCCGCCGCCGGTCTCTTTCTCCAAGTCTTTCGATGTCCCGATCTTCGCTATAGTCTATTCACTGTTAAGTGAGCACTTTCTGAGGCCCTTCCTATAGGCACTTTCCACTAATAAGTACGTTTTATGTCAGTTTCAGACGTTAACTTTTGGGAGCGGTCAAATGTATACACTATGTTTGTTGGCCTTATGACGATGTTTATATGAAAAGAGGTGGAAAGATGGAAATTGACTAAAAGGAAAAAATTTAGGAGGGCCTTAAAAAGTGCCCACTTTACCGTGAACAGACTATGCACACTTGTCACGGACAAACCAGGTGGCTCACATTGCTGACCCTTTGGCGGCTGAGACCGTATTTATATCGCAGGTGCCCTGGCCCAGAACATTCTACACACCTCGGGACGTGCCGGAGGGCATGTGTTATCTGGAAGGTTCTTGCACATACTCTCACCTCGTAAGTCTCCTCCAGCAGGGTGGGGCTGTGACGTCAGTCCAGGTCAGCTGTCAATCATCCCCCCCTCCCGCCCCGCGACGTCGGCCTAGCGACGTAGCGACGGCTGGGTCAATCTTGTGAGAGTGAGTGAAGAGCTCTTAACATGGAGGCCTTGATAGCTGATGAGGTGAGTATTGAGCAGAGTAGGAATGAAAGGGTGGGGAAATGGGATATCTCTGAGAAAACCCGCCGACCAACGGCATCGTCCGGCACGATTCCCACATGCGAGAATCCGGAGTGACCCGGCCAGGGATTGAACCCGGATCGCCTTGGTGGAAGGCGAGCAGGCCAACCGCTCAGCCATGGTGGCCCCGTCTAGTGAGACGAGCCTTGGTGAATCTTCCTCACCTGACCGAGACTGGCCGCGCTTAACAATAGTATATTGATAAACGTAAACTTAGGCGTAGTGAAAATAATGGCCTACTTAGTATTTTGTAGTAGATGTCTCAAAGGAATAGACATAAATAAATTAACATAATTAAAATCTGCAGGGGAAAATGTCTCTGTTTCTACAGCCCAAAATTTTGGTAGTTTTGGTTTAGAAAACAGCATACCAGAATTATGTTCTTTTGACAAGTAAGCACTTTATGAACTCGATCATTGACAAGAAAAAATCATTGCCCGGTTCTGCATATAATTCAACACGTGTGCCGGTTGCTTCGCAGTCTGTAAAGTTGGCAACGATTCACGAGTGGTTCAACGTAATAACTCCCTATGAAAAATGTATGAATCGGTGACAAATTAAACCAGTCGCTTTTTGTTTTATAACAGTTATATCGTAACGTATTTGAGTTCCTTAAAACTCGAAATATTTAACTTTGCTTACGCAGACACATCGTGCCGCGGCCTTGTTGGAAGTTTCTGAAATTAAGCCGACTTAACGTTTCTCGTAACACGATAAAAGTAGAAAGTTTACATAAGCAGGCTAGGCCTATGCCTCGATTGGTGCTCGAGTTACTTACTACGATCATTTCTCGCAAAGAAAAGTTACTGTCAAGCTTTCAAGCAATACGCGCTGATCAGTCACAATAGGGAAGGATTATACTGATTTTGTTTTTAATTTTGTTAGACCGTGTGCTGGCATATTCAACCTAGCGCATGTGTTGTCATTATCTTTTTGTCTTCCATTTAGGAAGAAAAGAAGTCCCGCTACATCACAAACGTAATCTAAAATTCAACAATGCCGATGTTTAGGAAAGATAAGGAGAGGCGCTGAGAAAATATAGCTGTACTGCACACATCCGTGCATCGTGATGTTTTCACTGTCGAGGGAAGCAGTGCAGACAGACCCTAGACGGCGAATAACATGCAGGATCCAAAGACAGTCAAGAGCGGATTATCTACAAATTTGGCAATCTTTAGAGGGGTTACACTTCGCTGGAAATTTCAAGTGACGTTTAGCAGAAGTGTCGAAGGACTTGCACGCACATTGCTAGCTGTTACATCAAATAGCAAACTTCAAAGTGTTAACATTCGATTTATTTGAACAATTTAATTTACCCTGTTTCTCAAGATTAATGCACACGTATACGAATAACATTCTCGCATCTCTCAGGTGTGGCCATCTAGTTTTCAGACTTGGTATAAATCACTAACGCCCAACTACAGCACTCTTTCCCTACACTGTAAAAAATAAGTGTACATTTACACATACAAATTTGTGGTAATTTTACATTTTGTATGTGTAATTTGTAATGTAATTTTCCACAAATGTTCTTTATAATCCAGGGAGTACTACATGTCTTTGGTGAAAATACATGCTGTATGCCTTAATAAACACAATGTTGGTGTTAATTTGCACATTTTGAAATGTGTAAAAATACACCTATTCACTGTATTAAAATCTTAAGGGTTTTTTTTTTTTTTTTTTTTTTTTTTACATAGTCGTCTGAACACCCAATGTCAGCCGCTGTCGGTATAGTTGTGTAAGTTTACAATGACTGTGTGTGTGTGTGTGTAAACTTGCATTACGTTCTTGAGAATTTGTGAGCGTATATTTACACATACAAATTTTAGGCAATTTTACATTTTTGTGAGTAAATTACTAAAACGAGTAGAGTATTTGTAATTTTACAGTAATTTCCCTATAAATTACAATTACAGTGAATCTGCGATTTTACTGTTTTGTTAGTGAGAAAATACACACAGTGGTGAAATTACAATTACAATTGCGATGTCTGTGTAAATAATCTTGCCGTGGAGAGAAAACACACGAATATTGCAGTTTATTATGCTCCATAGTAATAGTAATTTTATATCATTCCATGTAAAGTTAGTTCTACCAAGTATATGTTAGTTTACTTACTTGTAGGATAAATTTACTTGGACTCAGATTAAAAAAAAAAACATTGACGTATGTCGGTGTAAAATTACACTAATACCAGTGGAGACACTGCTGCCGCATACATTTCGTGTTTTTTTTTTTAACGGTGTAGCCGAATCAGCCATAATACAGACTACGCCTGTAAAACTATTGTCTCGAGTGTCTGCAATGCGAAACGCAACAAATTTAGCAACATTTTGATTCGACACACGAAGTTAACGTGCTTACGTGACGACGCTAGTATTCGAAACGACCGCGTGTTTTATGCACACGTGCACGCGAGAATGTAACGCGATGCGTGTAACGCGATGCGCGAAGTGATGCTAATCCCGGCCTAAATATGCGCTCGCCCATGCTTGATCGGCGTCAGCTCAGTTTACGTACAGTACACTCACGGTTAACAGAGCGCTTTTAACAGCTCCTCTTAAGATTTATTTATTTTTTCTCATTTTGTATCATTTCGCCGTGTGGAAATCACGTGATGTCTCAATGAAAGTAGCCGCGACGCGCTTTCAGAAAAGGTACCTCAGGGTGAAAAACTCGTATTTCGGGTTTGATCTGTTTGTGTAGAAAATTCTGCGAGGAATTCAGTGAAACAGGTCGCGCTCTTCTAGCGTTTATACACTCAGCGTGTTACGGCCATATCTCGAAAACTGTAGAGTTTTCAACATTTTTTTGTGGGGACTCCTGAAATACTTGCGTTGACACCCTGAGGTCCTTTTTTGTTTTTTTTTTTTTTCTGAGAACGCGTCACAAATATGTTAATACTCCTATTCATGCTTTTGTGCGTGTATAAAAAAACCGCGACTTCAGTACCACTGAATTTACATTTTACACGCTCGCTACTTCGAAATTTAAAACTGTTTATATTAAAAATTCACCGCCAACTTATTTATACAATAGCTAATGGTAGGTAGCCCTGTGCCCGTGGGTTTTTACATTGGCAAACAGATACTCTCTATTTGAGTAGTAGCATGGGCATCAAAACTTTACACCAGTGCGTACACAATGTCTTGTACGTCAGTGGAAACACTGTAACTTCTGGTCTATCTTACAGTGCTTGTTTGGTTTGTTCTCGTTGTTCTAATATAGCACTTATGTAAGTAATAGAAGCTGTTATCATTGACGACATCGTGTTGGGGAATGTTGAGTAATAAGTCAGGTTACTTTAGGTATCGATCATTTTTTATCCGTCCATTAGATTGTGTTATCGAAGGTCTGAGATGTAAAGGAATATTCTACACTCGTGAATTTAAACTTCAGCTTCACATTAACACAATCTCCAGTCCTAGCTGGTACCACATCTTTGGAAGTTCTTTTGGCTAGACAAACCATATATGTTGATTGTTCTGAAAATGAAAAATTTCTGTCAATTCTCTAAAACCACGTGATGCAGCCTGTATTATAAAGACGAAATGTGACTATTGTTAACTAAAGAAAAATGTCAAAAACGATCTAAAGAGAGAGTGAAATTGCTGTATTTTGACCAAAAGACTTTGTAGGTAACCTTTGCCCACTTTCACATTTAGAGATGTAAGCTCATCGAACTTCAAAATTGAAAGTTGCATAACCTAAGCTAACATGCTTGTGTCTCGGAAAAAAGTCTTAAAGCTGTTGAAACAAAATTAATACTATCGAACCATTTCTTTGAACGTTTCTATTGTAGCAAAATTAATACTGTTACGACATTTAAGTGTTAACAATTTACAATGCTTCATATTACTATAATGCAAACATACTGTTGAAGTGTTACTTTTAATAAAACCTCCGAGTAATGTAGGGTGGTTGAGTGGTTAGCCTGCTTGCCTTCCACCATTGCGAACCGGGTTCAGTCCCCGGCCGATTCACTCCCGGATCTTCACGTGTGGGAAATGTAAGAGTAATCGTGTCTCGTGAGCCTAAATTTCTATAGGAAATTTCGGTACCTCTGACAGTTGTCTAATCTCAACGTTCGCTTCCCTGACCGTCTCCGCTCACCCTCATGAAGGGTTGGGAGGGAGGGGCTAATGGCCAATGAAGCTTACGCGGGTGGTCTTGAGAGATGTCCCTGCGGTTAGCCAGTTTCGCTCCATCCTATTCTTAGTGTCACTTGCGATCCTGAGTGTGACGCAAGCTGCATGTTTATCATCTGTTCGTGACAGCAGCCCTCGTGAGCGTAGACTCACGATGACGCACCACCACGTCATGGCGGTCGTCATTTTACTTGGCTTGGGGGGGGGGAGGGGAAAGGCGGATGATTGTGCAGGGAGCGGGCTTTATACGTATGCTCGCCTGTTTTTCGCACAATTAAAAAGAACTCGCGTAGTAAGCATTAAGCAGCAAGTGCTGGCTTCCGCAATTTAACTGACGTCGCAACGATGTTCTTGCATAAGTTTGGCCAACAGATTTCCAGTCGTTTGCTTAATCGTATTTTTTTTTTTCGAAGCAGGTTAACTATAGTGCATGATTTGAAATGAAATTTTTGAAATATTTTTATTTTAAATGTATGCTATTCGGCGATTGACTTGGAAAATATTTCCACCGTACTAAGTAGTAGTAACCCCGTTGTGTCGGATAGGTGAACCGGGCTCGATGTCCGGTGGAGTCGCTCCTGGATGCTCGCAGGTGGGGAATGGCGCAGGACGATGCCGCTGGTCGGTGGGCTATTCTCGGGTATCCCCGATTTCCCCCCCGCTCTTGCATTCTGATCCTGCTCCATTCTCACCTCACTCATCGTGTTTCAAGACCCCGTTGTTGAGAGCCACCCAAATCTCTTCACTCTACTCCATTGTGTTGGACTAGGTCTAAGCCAATGCATTGAAGAAAAATTCTGCGTTTTACTGTCTCTAAGTTTTTCATAATGTGAGAACCACTTGAGACTTAGTAGCGTACATGCACACTTGGCACCTTTCCTTTGGTTACTGGCCGCGTGTCTTTGTGAGAAGGCATCTTCTTATAGACTGTTCACGGTAAAGTGAGCACTTTTGAGGCCCTAGTTACTTTTTTCCTGTCAACCATATTTTACCCTTCCACCACTATTGTAAATAAATATTGCGATGTAAGTAATATACAGTGTATACAGGTTGTAAACGATAAGTGTTTTCAACTGTACACAACAGTGTTCAGGGCTCCGAGACGAGCAATTTGATGTAGGACACTTGTGGTCCAGAGGGTCGGGAAACAGCCTTAAATCGCTTGTCAAATGTGTACTAAAACACCTGCAGCGCGCTGCTGTGGGCCCGGCTTTAATCGACCTACTGGTCAGCTGAAGCCGGTTTGTACAGAGGTCAAATCGGGTAGGGAACGTTTAGTAATAGCTTTTGTTTGAAACACATGTTGCATTGTCACAATACTACAAAAAAGTTACAGAAATCAGGAAAGAATGTATGAAATTGTAACATGTTTTTTATATAAAAAAAAGAAGCAATTACTAAACGTTTCCTGCCCAATTTGACCTCTGTACAAACTAGCTTCAGCTGACCAGCAGGTCGATTAAGGCCGGGCCCACAGTGGCGCGCTGCACGTGTACACATTTGTCAAGTGCTTTTACGGCAAATTCCCAACCCTATGGACCACAAGTGTGCTACATCAAATTGCTCGTCTCTTGAATCTTAACGTCTAAGGCTGCAATAAAATACATTTGAATATTTTTCCAAATGAGAGAACTTCAAAAAGTGCTCACTTCACCGTGAATAGCCTATACCCTGTCGCGGCTCGCGGGTTTCAGCACTGGCAGGGTTGAAAAGGGATAATGAATAATATTATTGTGGGGGAGGGGGGTGGAGTCAGCTAACGAACTATAGTCCATTCCTGATTGGAAGCGACTTATCAAAAATTAACTTTTGAAAAATCACTGTAGGCAAAACATGTCAAACCTGTTTTTTCAATAACCTGTATTCCAAAAATATAGAACACTGTGGTTAGCTTAGAGTACTGTATTATTGAATAAATGAAACTTTACCCTAAATCTTCTATAATTTGTAATATTCATTTCTTTGTAAATATGAATTAACAAAAGAGAGAGCAGCGACATGTTGACAACGGTGGGTAAAAAATAGTTCACATTAAAAATATTATTTTAACCTAGTGTTTTAGTCTACTATTTGTAAGTTAAACGGTGCCTATTTAAATATTTAGGTAGCCCCGATGGCAACATATCTCATTTTTACAGTTTAAAATAGCAGCGGAAAATATCGTGATTGAGCCGTAATGGTACAGTGTTTTATCGAGCGAGAAAGCAGCTGTGACACAACTGTCTGCTGGGCGAGGCTTGTCGCTCTCTCTTTGTCTTTGTCTCTTTCACACTTGGGAAGTTTCACTTGGCTAGTGCGTGATAAAATTTTCGTGTTTTCAATTGTAGCATATTTCATACGTATTACAGCAAAATAATGATTTTTGAATTTGTAATTTACAACTGAAAAGAGATTTTAATGTTTGAATACTTATTTTAACATATTTAGATATGATGGCAGGGTACAAACAAAGCGAAGTTGGTAGACGTGGCGAGATATGACATGGCGTGTTGCTGTTTTACCAAACGAAGCGTAAATTATACTTACTCCGAAAAATACTTCAAACTACCACATCACATTTGTAGACGTTGTGTTTTTTAAACCTACCTAAGCAAGTTACGATGTTGTGATAAATGTGTGTTTCCGTGGCAGTAATAAATATACTGTTACGGTGTGTTTCGTTATACGCTGCGTGTGAAATAGCGTGGCGTGGCTGTTTGGCGATAGTTACGCTGGATCTGTGTGTGCGTGATTTCAAATATTTGATGTGAACTATTTATACGTTGTAAATGTGAACTATATTTATGACGAAGTTATTTATTTACATCCACATATGTTTATTTATGACAGCGTTGTACCTTTGCCCTGGGTGTTTGAAACACAGTGGTGTAACGTGATTTACCACCAATCCCAACAAAATGACAAAGCCCAGCCCCAATAAATGTCAATAAACCTAATACACAGTAAGTAGCAATACATATAAATATGAGTGGAATAAAAGTTACGGTAGGCTTATTTGTGTGCATGCTCACCGCTATATTTTAAGATTTTATAACAAAAAATGAGCGACACGAGTTGCGTGCTTGATTTTAATGTCGCTTTTTCGTTGGACTGTTTATTCCTTCGTTATTTGAACTGAGGCCGTCCTTTTAAAGAAATAACCCAACACATATCAATAACAAAAAGTTAAATACTACAGTTCATTACCCCGCAGTTGTAACAGTGTTTAACATACTTGCGGCAAAATATTAACGTGCATTACGTGTAATGTGCTATGTCGTGGAAAAGAAATACGTCAATGTAACGTAACCTTAAGAACTATCATTAATTCAGGTATTTTTAAAACGTCATAAAGTTGACATAAATAATGCTATAGGCCTAAACTGTGAATATTCGTACAAAATTGTTTTTGAAATAGACCTAAGACAGAATTCTTTAAAAAGCTGTAAACAGTAAACAACACATTTGGCAGGTATAAAAGTATGTCACATTTCAATGTTTATGTTTAGCGAAAGTGTACGAACACATGTACACACACAATGGAATGTACACATTGATTTTGACAGATGCTACATGGCAGTCACATGGCAATGTTTGTTTACATCTGGCGGAAGGATACGAAACGGGCCTGCAAGTAGATATTTAGCAGGGCTCCGAGAAAGTTGCTTTCAATGGGGAATGGACTATATACATAACAATTTTTAAGTGTGAAAATAACCTTTATAGTATTTTAGGATTGTATGAAAGTGATTTTTAGTTTCAAAAAACAAAAACAAAAATTTTATGTTGGATTTCATGAAACTGAAACGAAAACGAAAATAATATTACGAGAACACATTTTAATGAATGTTTAACGAAAATCTGAAAATTTAACTAAGTTTTCTTTTATATATATTATCAACTAAATACTTGCACATATTCAAGTGAATTCAATTAAAGTTTTGAAATCAAACTTGCCTTGCCATTCGTGGCCATATAGTATAACAATTTGCCTCTAAATATTTCCTTAAAGTACATGCAAAAAATATTAGACATGGATGAATTTTTTAAAGAAGGAATTCATGTTGTAATAAATAAATTCTTTGCCAACATTTCAAACCACGTTTCAAGTAATTATTTCAGTAACATTTTAGTAATAAACATAGAAAAATGAACAAACAAACCAAAATTTTCATTGTTATTGACTTCAACGGACATTTGACAAGCACTGAATATGTAGTGCACTTTAATTTTACATTTCTCTTAGATTTCTTACCTAAATCTTAAAATAAATGAAATAATTATTCATCGCTTCAGTATACTGGATTATTAAAACAGAATGGTGCATGGATAAATCAGCTTTACTTTTGCACCATCCTTTGTGAATAATCCTGAATTAAACTTTTTTGTCTACAACATTTTTATTTATAAAAAATATTTTAACGTGGTATTTTATTATTTCCTATTTTATGCCGTACCAATAAAATATTCCCATAATTTTACTATGGGATTTTTAAACCACAGATATTTGCAACGCTACAAATAATCAAATTAATTAAATAAGTTAAAAATATTTTTCACACGCTCTTCATGAAAACAAAAAAAAAAACAAAATTTTTGATTCACATCCACACAGGCATTTGTGCTTATCAGACATTTCGCAACTAAATTTTATTTTGTATGCCTGCTGCTTACCCGATAAAAGCTGATTAATTATTAAGTCAGGAATAGGTCGTCCTTTGTTTTCAATTTAATTTTTCACCTCGAGTGATAATTGAGAAAAAGAAATGGCTAGTAACCACGCCAAATCTATTCCGTTCATGTTAAATTCAGTTCAAATATAGTGGAAATAGCATAGTTATAAACTTCAAAATGCTTTACTTACACCTGAAGTAATCACCAGCTTGACGGCAGGAAAGCAATACAAACGCGCGCACCATTTGCTCGTCCCACGACTGCCTGTAGGGGCTGGCAGCCGTGCAGCTCACGTACGCGCGGACACGACACCCCCGCCCTTAAGGTGGGGTTTACGATTAAAGACTGAAGAATTAAGAATCGTACTTAATGACTCGATAAGCCCACGGAAAATGAAAAAAAAAAAAAAAAAATGATGATTTGCAGTTTATGGATGAATTAGCAACTGTCAAGTCCAACCAATCAAAATCGTAGGAGATGTAAGGCACCGAAATAACCAGGAAAAATGGACGATTTACATATGTTTAATTATCTGCGGTTTCTGCTTGTGCAGTCGTGTTCTAAAAAAACTCGTGAAATCTTATAGAAAGGGAAGCCGATGCCAACAATACGCGTTTACATCAATAAATCTGAAAACGTTGATAAAAGCGAATTCGTTAACTTCTTAACGAAAGAAAACATGACCATGAACTGTTCCTTAAATTAAGAGGATTCTGTCTCTCGATTAAAATAATTACTTTCATGCGATTTCACAATACGACATAACCTGAATACAAGATGTAAATACAGTTTCCCGCCAACAACAAATGTCACTGGTCTCTGATTGGCTACTTCGTCTTGACTTGTAATTAAGATATCAAATATAACGATCTCTAAAGTCACGCCAAGGACGCACACGACAGTCGTAAACTAAAACCCTTGAATACATTGAATCATATCTTAAGCACATGGCGAACTTATTCTGTTAAGAGTGGGATGGAGCCCTGCATTTTCTGTGAAATAGTTGTTTGCGCTAATACGCGCGTATCTCGGTGAATAAATGTTCTGCAAATACGACTTCTTGTCATAAAAAATAAAAGACAGTTATCTATGCCCCTATTTTTTTTTTTACTTTTTTCATATTAAGTGTATTCTTGGAGAAAAAAATTCGTGAAAATGGTCAAATATCGCATTTTTAAAGCTTGTCCATGCAGTTTTCGTAAGCAGTAAGAGAAAAGTACAAATATACGGGCGTAGTTTAACCTGTGGTCTTTCATCGCGTGTAATAAAACCCCAATGTTACAGATCGAATTTGCACAGTACAGCGGTACGACGGAAACACTGCACCGCCTTGCGCGTAGGAGCGATGAGGCACTAGGCGTGCGTGTTAGTGTCGCCCGTATCGCTCCCTCGCTTCTCGACCTTGGCCGCGCGGGTCCATCCCACTCTCAAGTCAATCGTAAACCCGCCCTTACACTATCCGCCCTCTAACCGCGTGAGCAGGCGCTAGCGAGGCCAGACGGGCTGCCATCCCCACAGCTCGCCCAGCCATTGGCCCAGCCTAGCGCTGTGTACAGACTACATAAACACGCGTTGCTCAGTCGAGAAGATCGCTCTACGATCGTTGCCAGACTAGACGCAATCATAACAAGGCTTCTTTTAAATTGAGAGCAGCTGCGACATTAAAAAATGTTTACTGTAATTCACAAGTTAGTGTAGGGGGGGGGGGGGGGCGGTGGAGCCAGGGGGGTTGGTAGCTGCAGCCCTGCAGCTCTATAGCACGAACCGCCACTACAACTGGGCCAATCAGAATGACGTCGCCTCGGCACTGAATGCTCGTGGTTTCAGGGAAGTGGATCTGGGCTGAAGTATTTTTGGAGTTCGACTGGTCGAATATTTTCACGAAAAACGGGTGCCCCGAGCCGCAAGTACGTGGCCAGACAACTAAATAAAATAACCACGCGTTCATTTTAAATATCAGGGCTGTGAGAGACTTTTGTTTGTTTATCTTATTGCATCCATAAGATCTTCTTTCAATACATAGCTGTACAAAGATATTGGAATTGGAAAAGTCAAATTATAGTATACAAAGTTTATACACTGGACATAGTAAACACACACACACACACACATATATCAGATATCGCGTGCACGCATCTTATCTTTCTTTGTAATGTGACTAATCTTCTAACATGCTGTGAGGCGTCATCGTTTTGCTAAAACAGAAGAAAAAGGGAACAAGAAATGTGTATAATAAAATGTTGTACAGTAATTTTTTAATATTTGTAGTGTAGATTTTCATCTACGCTATAAAATGCATATTAAATTAAAAATTCTTTCAGTGGTTTTTTTAAAAGAGTTTTGAGTTAGAGAAGCAAATTTGGTGTGGTAATTTATTGAAAAATTGGTCCTTTCTGGACTACTTTTAAGTTAACTGAAGCCATGTGTGTTTTTTTTTATTCTAGTGCCATGCTTATGAAAGGACTTTGAAAGCGGTTTGAAACTAAACAATTATTCAGCCTCGTGTCTATAAATGTCAAGACTTTATTTAAAGTTACATAATTTGACTAAGTGATCAATGCATACATTAAATGCACACAGATTTCAGTTACTAATTCGCATAGACGATCAGACTAGCTCCACTGAAAAGTATAATACATGCATTTTTAAAAATATCCTTCGAAATATTAACAATTTGTTTATGAAAAATTGGTTTGGCTATCATTAATATTTCAAACTTACGGCCGTGATGTAAATTTCGGTAAACTGTAGCTTGAACGGTTAAGGAGTAGGAGGGCGGTTGCGTAGAAATGAATGTTACTCTCGTTAACTTATCCTACCCCTAGCGCTCTACCGCTGAGTGCATGCAGGCTGTATCGCGTTATATTTCTTATTTCTTCAAGTCCATGGGAAACAAAAATAAATAAATCCGCTTGTTGTGAACATTAAGGTTAATGTGAGAGATGCTGAACGCCTAATCAGTGTTTTAACTTTAGATTTCCTTATCGTCCCACTGATAAACCCTCTGGACGCGCATTTTATCATTTATGTTAGTATCTGCACCATCAGGTGTTTCCGTTCCTAAATAATTGCCGTTTTATCACAAGTGAATTAGTTGGTGGCGTGGACATAATCGTGTGTGTGTGCCGTAGTGTGACGTGAAAAAAAAAAATATATATATATATATATATATATATATATATCACGAAAGTTTACTTTCTTCTCCGCTTCTAAATGAACTTTTAATGCCCCGGTTACTTATTTTGTTTGTGGTTTGGAATTGTTGGTTTATTAAACAATATCGCTGTTACTTCATTCCACAGGCACAGGGAAAAGTGGCAAATGGGATATACAGAAATATACAGGAATATACAGAAATTACTAAGCTCCGTACGGTTTGAAGGTTGTGATTTAGCAATTACTTTATCAGTCACGTTCAATATTAGTGGAATTAGCTTTTTTTGCGTCACGTCGCTACTCATCTTAAGACTTGCCTTACCAGTCCGCCATCGAAATCCAAGTGATGGCTGCAAGTTACAAGTAGACGAAAGAAAACACCGGTGTTCTAATACATAAACAACCTGATTAAATTACGCTGTAAACTATAAAACTTAAAATTATGGTCACAAATAAGGAATTTGTGTTGTAATAAAAGTTGGTAATGAATTCAAACGTTGTAATTTTGCAGTTGATATTTCAATGTTGGATACTACGGTAGCCACTAAGCTGTGGAATTAAACACTACACTATCGACGACATAGTTGCAGCTCTCATGTCGTTTGCCGTAAAGGTAGCTCTGTCTACTGCTGCGCTCTGCACGACACAGCGGAACTACAAGGACTGTGCTCGCGATGTCCTCGAACAGCGTTGCCAGCTCGCCTCGGGCCATAGAGAAAATGAAGCGCTAGTGCTAGCCTCTGGCCTCGGGCGATAGATTTCCGGCATTAGCAGATACATTCAGATTTTCTTTCAATACCTACACACGCCTGTTTTGTACTCGGCCAGTTATTCTGATGTCTTCTGACCGACTGCGAAGCGAAATGCTTAATTTTAATTTTACAATATGCATCTCAGCCGACTCGCGTAACGTAATTTCCGTATTCGCGTGTAGATATGAAAATAACACAAAAGAGCAACACTCGGTTACTAAACAAAGCACAGCTCAAAACCAACTTAGTTGGAAAACTGTAAGCTAATATTGGTTTCAGATTACGCCCGTGCTCTACAAAATGGCACCTTATATGTGGTTTCTGTAAAATACTAGGCATTGGTAAGAACGCACAGCAGAAGCTCTGATACGTAGAGCAAATAATTTTTATTTGCTACTTAATATTATTTGTATTTATTACCTGGTATAAAAATTCTCTGTTATTTAAATAAACTAATACTGTGATCTCAGAAACATTATGGTGGTGTATTGTGAAGCGATATTCCAGTCTTTCGATACAGTAAATCGGCTTTTCTATAGTTGGTTGGAAGTGACAATGTTCTGGCAGAGTTTGCACACAGAATGCTTCCTTTTATATTTTATCTCTAATGGAATTCAGTATTTGTACGATATACCACAAATCCTGCAAAGAATTGCTTTCAAATTATGACAAACAGAAAATATACTATCATATACTTTACACCGCATGCACTGCTTACACCAATACCAGAGGCGAAACGAAAGAGGGGGGGGGGGCTATGGGAGTTGTAACCTCCCCTCTCCCTTTTTTACCATACGGATATCAACTATTAGAACTAAAAATTATTAATAAGCCTTTCGTTTCTATAAAATCATAATTACTGTAAACTATGATGCATGTTATTAGGCTATATTAAGTATCTTGTGTTCTAACAATTCAGGGGAAACGGGGAAAAGTCAGGGAATTTCATATGACAGGGAAATGCCAGGGAATTTTCCCCTAGGTCAGGGAAAATGTAAATAATTGCTACTTTGCAAACAAAATTTGTTAGTAGTGTGAACACAGGATGATGTAATTATGAGCATATGCATTTTAAAATTTCCAATTTTAAGTTAGTGAACTAGGAATAATACAATTTTGGAAAGTGTCACAGGACCTGTACGTACGAAATACAGTATTTGCGTGTTTGTATTGGGCACTCCAGTGAAGTCTGAATTGGTATGTTGCAGTATAATTTAATTCAACTTCACTTAGAGAACTTTTTTTCTGTCAATGGTAGAAAAATATGGCATTTGAAAGTTTCGGTTCTGAAAAATGGTCAGGGATACTGGTAAGATTCTGTCTGGAAAACAGGGAACATTAGGGAATGCTAAAAATATAATTTCAGTGGACACCCAGGTCTTAATGTGCATACGACAGCACCACTAGTGCCAGTATATCCTTCCTCCCTTACTTCAGTCAGTGTAACCCCACTCTTGAGAAATATCTGGCTACGCCACTGAATCTATACTCGAAACTGCCTTCACACAGAATGAATTACGAAATGTATCTTAGGAATATTATAATTCAAGTACACATTAGTATTTTCAAGACTACTTCTAAACCTGAAATAATATCCAAGTGGATCTTAAATCACTTATGTGAGACTTGATCGGAACCTGTATCTAGATTCATATCACATTGTTAATATTCAGATTTACAAATAACTCTTTGGATGGATATATTATTTATGTAATGTGGTGAAATATTATAAATTAAATATTTGCTGACGCCCAACTGTAACAAAGCGTGAAAGGAATATTAACATCACATATTTCATCGTATGTATGTAGCCTATAGTATATTATTTCAGAAGTGTTTAATTGGCCCAATGTCTGTATTCACTAATTATGCCAGCTTTCTACAAAAAAAATCGCGATTTGCTGTTTCCAAAATACTTGAAATTTTATTCTCTTTCATAACTGGATGATTTTAACTGATGTTGGTTTTAATCGTCTGCCAGCGAATTAAATGCCGTTCACGATAAAGTGAGCACTTTTGAAAGCCCTGCTAAAGTTCTACTTTCTTGACCATTATGTATCTTCCCGCCACATGTAAACAAACATTGCCATGTGATTGCCACATGTTAATAAACTCAATGTTTACATTACAGGACTGCTAAATGTAACTTGTATATTATATATAAAACATATATCATATATGATGTATATAACACATGATATATATGTATATATACATGTATATCTATATGTATCTATATGTGTATATATGTATGTGTGTATGTATTTGTATAATTGCTTGGGTCATGTCAAAGCTCTGATAGACAAAAACTTTACACGGCAAAAATTGAAAAACGAACGCCCTAGCGATGAAGTCATGGAAACCGTGAAAAAGCAAACGTTAAACTTGGGTGGTGAACAAGGACCAACACGACACATTAAAAAAGGACACACATTAGTTAAGTTGGAAAATAATTTGGAAGGGCAGCCAAATCCAGATTTTGAAATAATCTAGCACTACTGCACACCCATGGTACAACACCACTTGTCACACAAATTACCAAACATTAAAAAAATGTACCGCAAACTTAACGTTTTCCACGTTTCAAAAAGAGAGGGTAAAAAAATGGTAGGGAGGTGTAAGTGTAGGGGCTGTGGAAAGGTGTGGAGAAGGTTAGATAGTGGTGTGCAGTGCGACCAGTGTGGCGGCTGGTGCCATGTTGGCTGTATAGGGATCAGGGAGGAGGAACTGGTATCACTACAGGAACATGAATGGAGGTGTGAGGAATGTGCTGAGGGAAAGGGTTTAGTGGCAGTGGTAGGGAACAAAGTGAGGGTAGAGAAGGAAACGCAAATAAGTGGAGAAGGTGGAAACTGGATTTGGGATATGCTGAGGGGAAGCTTTGTAGAAGGTGTGCCAGTGCAATGAAAGGGGCTAAGGAGGAGAGGTGGAAAGGGGAGATGGTAGATTTGATGAGCAGGAAAGAGAGGGGAATGATGCATAGGATTGAGAGGATGGAGGAAAAGGTCATAAATGAGATGGGTAAGAGTAGAGTAGAAATGAGGGTGGATAAGTTAGAGGAGGAGTTGGAAGATGTAAAGGGGGTGCTAAGGAAAATGAAAGCCAGTCCACAGGAGGAAACGCTGAGTAGAGAGGAAGAGTTAGGCAGAATGCAAGTAGGGCTGCAGAAAAAACTGCAGGAGGAAAGACAGAGGAGGAGGGAGGCAGAGATAGAGGTGGTAAGATTAAGGAGGAGGATAGATGAGTTGGAGGCAGTAGGAGACATAAGTCAGCAAATAAGGTTAGAGGAGCAGGAAATAGTAGCAAGTGATAGTAGTAGGCAGGAAGCAATCAGGAATAGAGGAACGGGAATCAGAAAGCAGGGAACAGGCATTGGTAGAAGGTAGGAAGCAGTATGCTGAGGCTTGAAAGTGTGCAATCAGCAAAGACCAGCAAGCAGGACAAAGTAGACAGTTCAGGGCCATAGGGGAAAGAGGAGGGCTGGCCAAAGGGAGGGAAACAAGGGCGCTGCAGGAGGCCGGAGACAAGGATAGGCAGGTGGTTGAAAGAGCCATAAAGCAGGAAAAGGTTGTAGGAAGGGAGCCAGAGGTAGTTTTTCTAGGCAGCTCTATTGTAAAGGGGGTGGAGCTGAGGAATATCAGGAAGGAAATGACATATAAAGCAGCTTTTGGGGGGCAAATACCAGGGATTTGGAGGAAAGGGTTAGTGGTATGAAAGGTAGCAGGGTGGCAAAGGTAGTTCTCATTCATGTAGGGGGAAATGACCTGGCTCATAGGAAGGTGGGGAAGGAGGTAGAGCGGGACCTCAGGGGATTGCTGAGGAAAGTGCGGGAGAAGTTTCCTGGAGTTAGGGCAGTAGTCACAGTGGCGTGCTGGTTAGGAAAGGAGTATCCTACAGGAAGACAGTGGCTGCGAGTGAGGTATATGAGAGGGTGTGTAGGGATTTGGAGGCTACATTTATAGATAGTAGGAAATGGGTAGGCTGGGAAAGTGTAGGGAGGGACTAGGTTAATCTGACAGAACAGAGAAAGAGGATTCTAGGTGATCTGCTAGGTAGAGAAGTAGCTGGCTGCATGGAGAGAGTCAGGACAGAGCAGCTGTTGTTGAAATAGCGATCGGTTAGAAGCAAGGAAACGGAAGGGGAGAGAAATGGAGAGGATAGCATAGGTGAGGCTGCAGAGATGGATAGGAGGTAAATAATGTAGGATGGTAAAGCAGAGTACTAGTATGAAGATAATGGTGGTGAACTGTAGGAGTGTGTACAACAAGCTGGAGGGCTTCTGGGGAAAGGTTGAAGGATATGGGGTAGATATAGTGGTAGCTGTGGAGACTTGGTTGACTGAGGAAGTACTGGACATTGAGTGTGGGTGGGATAAGTTCACCATCTTCAGAAGGGACAGGGATGGAAGAGGAGGAATAATGGTGTGTGTAAGGAAAGAGCTAAAAGGGGCGGTAGAATGGGTTAGTAAGGATGTCGAGGTAATGGAAATTAAATTGAGTGGTAGTAGTAATAGGAGTATTACTTTGCTGGCAGCGTATAGACCACCAGGACAGGGATGGCAGACAATTGAGATGATCAAGGAGAGGGTCGATAGAATAACGGACAGGCAGTGGGTTGTTGTAGCAGGGGATTTGAATATGCCAGGGGTGAAATGGGTAGAGGGTGCAGAATGAATGGGTAGCATGATGCAGAGAATAGTAGCACAGTTAGTCAACAGAGGATTAGTCCAGGTAGTAGAAACACCTACGAGATGGAATGAGGAGGGTGTTGGGTCAGTACTGTATGAGGTGTTGGTCAGACCTAGGAATGCTGTAGTTGGTGCAATATTATTGGATGGTATAAGTGACCATCATATCCCGGTTGTGGAAATTGGGATTGGCAGGATGAGGGAAGTGCAAATGGCAGAAAGGTTAGTGTGGCAGTACGGGAGAGGAGACAAGAAGGGGGCAGAAATATTCCTGAGATACAGGTTTAAAAAATGGTCTATGGAGGAGGGTGTAGAGGGGTTGTGGAGGGAGTTTATAGGATTAATAGAGGTTATGTTGGAGAAATTTGTGCCAATGAAAAGGTTATGGACTGGGGGAGATCCGCCATATTAGGGACAGGAGATTTTGAAAATAAAGTGCAGAAAATTACATGCCAAGTGGAAAAATGAAGGGATGATAAGATCTAAAGAAATGATGAAACAAATTGGTAGGGAGCTTGAAAGGAAGATCAAACAGGCAAAGAATGTATTTCTGGGGAACATGGTGGAAGAAGGAAAAGGCAAGGAATGGGGAAATTGTTAAGGTATGTTAGGAGGTTAAGGGGAGTAGAGGAAGGTATCGTTCTGCTAACAGGAAGGGATGGTAGGCATGCGACAAATTACCAAGAAACATATCGGGGATGCTGCAAGGACAGTACTTGTCAGTGTTTGAGGCAAAGGAGGGTTGGAATAGGGGGTTCGGGGGGTGTTTAGTGAGTTTAAGATGAGGGAGTGGGAGATAGAAAAGGTAATTAGGGGCCTGGGGAGCAGTAAGGTAGGGGGACCAGATGGAATAGGAAACGCAGCACTAAAGTTTGGTGGCAGGGAGTTGGCGAAATATTTAGAAGTGCTGTTTATAAAGACCTTAGGAGAGGGTAAGTTACCACAAGATTGGAAGGATGCTATGGTGGTACCTATACACAAGCAGGGAGAGGATAGGGGGAGGCCTGGCAGCTACAGACTGGTGAGTCTCACATCAAGTACAGGAAAAGTAATGGAGAGGCTGGTGGTGCAGTATGTGGTGAGGGTTATGAACAATAGGAATTGGTTGGAGGAGTCCCAGCATGGTTTCAGGAGGGGATACCGTTGTGAGACACAGCTGGCTGGGTTATTAGAGGATCTGGTGCACGTAGTTGAAGAGGGGAAGCAGGTGGATGCCTGCTTCATAGATTTTGAGAAGGCATTTGATAAGGTGCCCCATGGGACATTGATGAGGAAAGTGGAGGCACTGATACCAGACAGGAGGGTAGTGGAATTGATAGGGTACTTTCTCAGGGGGCGAAGGCAGAGGGTGAAAGTGGGGGAGGCAATATCGGAGGAAGAGGAGGTTACGTCAGGGGTACCACAGGGAAGTGTGCTTTTATATTTACCATAATGGTACATGACATGGGTTTGGGGATTAGGGGAAAAATCGGATTGTTTGCAGACGATTGTGTTGTATATGCTGAGGTGGGAGAGGGGGGGGGGGCGGAAATTTGCAGGCGGGCATTGATAAGATATGGTTGTGGACCAGAAAAAATAAAATGAAGATAAATGTAAGAAAAACTAAGCTAGTGAGGTTCACAAGGAAGAAGGTAAGCAGGGACATGTACAGATGAGAGGGACAAGATATAGAAGAAGCAGCAGAATAAAAGTATCTAGGGATTGTACTGCAGGGAGACCTCAGGTGGAAAAAACAGGTAGAGAGGGTGGTAACAAAGGGAAGAAGGGCTCTGGGTATGCTGGGAAGGGTGCTGAATGGAGTCAGCTGTGAGGTGAAGGAGAAGGCGTATGGCACAATGGTACGGCCAATGTTAGAATATACTGCAGCAGTATGGGACCCGTATGTGGAGGTGGAGGTGCGAGAACTGGAAAAGGTGCAGAGAAAGGCAGCAAGATGGGTGAAGGGTAGGTGGAGAAGGCATGGGCAAGATGGTGAGGAAGAAGGGAACTATAGGCCATCAGTGATGATGAAAGAAATGGGGTGGACCTCGTTGAAGGGCAGGAGTTAAGTTGAACGGTTAGTCAGGATGTACAGGATGGGGAATGAAGAGGGAGGATGGGGAGGGCTACACTGCAAGCTAAGTAAGGGGGTGTTTAGAGGAAGAGGAAACAACAGTGAGAAGCTTCAGAGGGTGTGGAGAAGAACGGAGCGGGGTAGGCAGTCCATGCTTGTGAGGTCTGTGAGGGAGTGGAATGTGTTGAGGGAGGAATTGGTATCTGTGAGAGGGGTTGGTAAATTCAGGGAGGGAGTGGAAAAGGAGTTGTTTGGGTGAAGGAGAGTTGAGAGAGCTCGCCACCGGGCGGTAGCCTAATTGCGAGTGTATGTATATGTTTTAGGTATGTCAATTGTAGCCCAGCCCTTATTGAAAGCTAGCTCATACAGATTCTTTAGAAATATTAAATTTAACACATACACTGCGTAATGTAATCTAACCTTTACTAAACATGCATTCGCAAGTAAACAGAAGCCATGAAATTTACAGTTACATAAAATTTCAATAAACACGATATTTTTGCGGCCAAAGTGGCAGATATAACAAACAGTTATGCCTACTCAAGAACGCATACTATCTTCGTTGATATTTCGCAAAAGGTAGCAAGTAGTTTTGTCGAACATCCATTTCGAAATTTTAACATGGAATTATTCTATATCTGTTGACAATGAATTGTAAATACTTTCTAATTCTTATTATGACAAACATTACCAAATAAAACAATTGCACTTGCATCAAGAAATAATGTCGAACAAGCACAGCTAGAGGTCTATAGTTAAACAAAATCAGCTTCAAGATTTGATAGTTTATAGGATGTTGTAACACCTTTGGTGTAGCATCAAACTGCGACGTTTGTTATGTTAACAATATTAAAACTTAACACTGTAACTTGGGATGAATAACTACATTAACACAAGTTTGAGGTTAGGTCTACATTATAAAATATCACAGTGATTTCAAAAAGTGTCAAATTAATGTATAATTATTGACAGGCACATTTACACTTGTTAACAAGGCAGGTTTAAGAAAGGTTACATGGCTGGGCCTGAATAGATGCGTACAGGCGTATTTGAGCTTAGGCCTACATTACAAAACAAAAATGTGACATGAAATCGTGTAAAATTAACGTATAATTACTGCTGGCAAAATTTCCACTTGTTATTAAGGCAGATTTAAGAAAGGTTACATGGCTGGCCGTAAATAGATACGGACAGACGTATTTGAGGTTAGGCCTATATTACAAAACAATGTTATAAAAACGTGTAAAATTAACGTATAATTATTGAAGAAAAAATTTGTACTTATTACCAATACAGATTTAAAAGAAAGGTTAAACATATGGGCGTAGGCACATAAGTAGACATAACTTTTTATATTATTTGTCAAACTTAGGATATAACATGTACTTCGCAAACTCACATGAATATATTAATGTCGCGTTTCTGCTGCCGTTCATTTACTTTCATTACTGTTATTTAACTTTCCGTTTGTAATATCACGTTTCCAACTGTCGATTCCTACTTGTTCTTTTTCAACGATTTACTTCTACGTAAGGGGGATACGCGGGGAAAACACGTCGTAAAACCTGTTCGGGGAAACACGTCGTAAAAACACATTTACTCTTACCTCCGGACAGTTGCAGTTAGAAATTTCCATCATTTCTGCAACTCATGCGATGACCTTGCATGGCTTCATCTCTCTTCGACGAATTAAAGAATAAATACTTTCGGCGAGATTTATAATGTCTTCCTGACGCTGACTATTCATACGTAGTTTGCTGGAACTCATGACTTTACACAAAATCACTACAACACAATCAAACACTATGCGACCTATAACAACACTGATGATTGCAGATAAGCTGAAAAATAAATGAGAAATATTAAAACACAACAACTTCCCGCTTCCAAATTTGTAGCTTGCCTCGCAGCCACTCCACACAAGCAAAGCCAAGCAACAAGCATGAAGGAACCACAACAACGGACCGTAGGTTTTGACCGTTGCACCGATCACGTGACACGACATAATTAGGAGTTACAGTAAATACATTATCTTTACGCCAAAAATTACTTTAAACTGTATAAAATAAACTTCAAACAACTTAGGTAGCCATACATTTAAACATTACACTTTCAATACAGCGTTATTTCTTAGAAGTTTTTTTTTCTCCATAGCCACGATAACTGGGTGTGTTCATCCCCAGCCTGTGTGGTGACACACGTGGTTATACATACGCAGTTGTGGGCAGTGGTTGTTTCCCAAGGTTGATTTCTAGCAACAGTAGTGCGAAAATTACAAATACACGCGTGTCTTACCCGGGACTCGAACCCAGAAAACTTCGTACCATAAGTTAGTGCGCGATCAAATTGCATTACGAAGGTCGGATTCGAGCATCAACTGCGAATGTAATCAGTCTAATGTTTCGAATGACAGGGTTCAGTAACCTAAAATATTTACAGGGCCATGATTTTTTTAAATAAGTGACTGAGCCACTTAAAACACTTAAGTTTACACAGCCTACCATTGCACCACTAGTGTGCTGAGTTTGGTCGATGTCGGCTGATAAGTCTATGAGAGATTACATAAAACCACCATGTTTTTCAAATGATAATCTTTGCAAATGGAGGACAAAAATATAATGTATTAGCACATTCGATGATTGTATACCACCAGTATAAAACGGAATACTAAAATCTAATGCATAAATTGATAAATATAGCACACTAACCTAAAATTAATTCATAGCCACCATTCTGAACATGTCTGTCACACTGAAAAAATACTTATAGTTATATGTCCTACCCCAATACCAGTTCTTCGCCAAATTTTGGTACGAATGGGTTGGTTGTTTCCCGAGATATGACAGAAACTTAGTTTGTATTGAGGGGTTAACTTACATAAACGGCAGAGAAATGAAGGTCTGTATGGACAAATTTTTAAAGGTTGTAATTGATACTGCCAGCATACAAAGATAATTTGGAAATTGGTTCGTTAATAAAAGATACTAAGCTGAAATATTTATAGAACCACCATTTTGAAATAAGTGGCTGACATACTTAAAACACAGCAGTTTACACCACCTGCTGCAGTGCAAAATGTTTGCCCAATTTGGTTGGAATCGATCAATTGTTTCCCGAGATATTACATAAAAAATTATTCATTCATGCGGCACTATCTTACGAAATGACTGACAAAATATGCTCTGTGTAGGCACAGTTGATTGTTGTAATATCTACTGCCTGCATACAAATAAGTTGGAATTGATAACATGATTTCGACGATATAACGTTCTTAGCTAAGCTAACCTAACTATATAGCCGCCATGTTGAAAATAAGCTTTTGAGATACCTGAAACGTATAATGGAACATCATCTGAAGCAGTACTGCTTGTCTGCGAAATTTCGTTCGAGTCGGCTTATTTTTTATCTTCATGTGGCACTAACTTACAAACTGGCTGACAAATATGGCTAGGCATATGTGTTAGCACATTGATGCTTGTAGTAGACACTTCCAGCATACAAAATTTGGTCGAGTTTGTTTATATGTAACAGTTAATCTCGGAAACTACATGGCCGATTCTTATAATTCTTCCACTGCTAAAACGCCACATTCTTCCAGATGGGTATAGGCTGTGTTTAATTTAAAAAAAATAATAAAATCCTTGTGAAATTTTAAAATTTATAAAACAAGTCGGAGAAAAATGAGTTACTACTTGGCTACTTTCTAAGCATGCTCTACCAAAATCATTAAAGATAAATTGAAACAACGTTACAAGAAAATGTCGCAAATTATCGCAGATAGCCACGGGTAGTCGCAGATAGTTGTAGGTTGTCGCAAGTTGTCGTGGGTAGTTATGGGTAGTTTAAGGTAGTCACGGGCAGTCGCATTTACCTCTAGGTATATACGTCAGTAACTCCATAAAACCGGAGCGAAGCGATGTCGGGCTAGTATATGGCGTTCACGGTAAAGTGAGCACTTTTTAAGGCCCTCAAAGCAGCCATTAACCACAGATAAATATATTTTATTGCAGCCTCACACGTAAACTTTTGAGTGTGATGTAATGTATACTCTGTGTGCAGAAAGATAGAAACTGACTGAAAAGAAAAATTTAGCAGCGCCTTAAATAGTGCTCACTTTACGGTGAACAGCCTATACCAAATAAACCTAAAATATTTGTATGGTCACCATTTTGAAATAAGTACCTAAGCAAGACCAATTACGTACGTTTACCTGACCTGTCATGGAATGACTTTCTTGTCAAATTACGTGAGAATTGCTGTGATAGTCTTAGATATATTATGTAAAATCTTAATTTTTTTAATTTTATGCTATTTTTCAAAATTGCGGTCTAACAACAGCAACTTAAAAATTCAATGCTTACATGATATTCTGCGAGCATACAAAATTTGGTTTAAATCGATCGAATGATTCCAGAGATAGGACATATAATCCCAAATAATTAAATGATCGCCATTTTGAAAGGAAGTTCCTTGGCGTTGTCTAAAACTATAAAAGTCAGGTGTCCGTACTAAGTATGTACTGTATATAAACCGAGTTTGGTTAAATCCGCTCGATGCTTTCAAAAATTTAAAAGGTATGACTCGCATGGGGGGGGGGGGGGAGAGAGAGAGATATTTCTTTCCTTCCTTCGGAAAGTAGGCTAATAATATACACTTGCAGGTTCAATATAATATACACTTGCAGGTTCAATGCCACAGGGTTTCAAGTAAAATAATGAAGGATCACAAACATGTAGTATAATACATCATCCTTGCTTGTATCATGTGGAAGCCGCAGTCTTTGTATACACTTATAATCAATTGCTAAACTTCACACAATTTTTAATGGAAAACTAGGCTTAACCCCATACATATATACATTTACACACACATACACATACACGAGCATAAATTCACATTAAATCTACATACATGCATACAGGCCCGTGCACAGGATATGAAAATGAGAGGTGTTGTTAGCTTTAAGGTCAATGCTATGTTAACTTCGCTATCAGTATCAATTGCATAGTAAACATATTTTTATGGTACAGCCCATTTATATACCCCAAATCACTGCCCCGAAATACGCTCACGTAAATCAACACCCCCCCCCCCCCCCTTCAAACCCGCGTGAAAACACAAATGCTGTTTAAACTGGTGGAAACTCGGGCCGTTTTCGTTTCTTTTTATACACATAAAAGCTTACGTATCACAGTCACAGTTTTAATGTCTCGGTGTCACATAGGCTACGTCATACACATGTACTGTTCAGTGGTGCGTGTAAGGCAGTGTTGATTTTTACATGTGTTTGAAGGGCACGCAGTGGTCAAAAAGAAGAAAAGACGGGTTTAGAAGTAACTGCAAACCAACAAAGTTAGTTTATCTAAATCGTCAACGGGAATAAAATCATTTCTTGTCCGTTTAATATATATATATATATAAATAAATAAAAGATTTCTTTCTTATATATATATATATATATATATATATATATATATAAATAAATAAACAATTTCTTTCAGAAATGTGCAAAATGTGAAACTTATTTGTACACCAGTTTTATCCTACGATGCATATCCAACATTCATATACTGTAAAAGACTGTATAACTACGTACGTTAATATAAATATAGAAGCCATATTCAAACCAGACATTTCAAGTTGCGATACCACTTTGCGTAAATCATTACATTACTCTGTTGGAGTTTAAGAAATTTACAAATTTGTGCCTGGAACAGGTACCATGCTAATTATTTCCATTTTGGATTTGTATTTAACTACCTCCGTATATGTTATTTCGTATGAAGGTACAACATGCGTATATGATAATATATGTAAACTTAATAAAACAATATATTATTTAATTTGAATGAAACATATTTCTAACTGTTGATAGGGTCATGTCTGTATTTTGTACTGGTTTACACGAGTTTTGAGACGGGAATGACCAGCGCAATAGATTTCTTTTATTCTCTATGGCGCGAGCCGAGGAACCACCTCCGGCCGGTCGGGAGTGTGCTGTAGGAGAACTGGCAACAGCGTCCGTGCTGCACTTCTTTTTTTTGTTACGTTTTGCAGCTTCGGTCCCATTTAAGCGATTATAGTGTTACGTAGCGGGACATTCGTGAACTCCCTACGTGCAATTTCGTTTGTATCTGCCCTCGCATCAGGTAGATTGCTCTGCACGCAAATTACAAACAAATATGGCGTCAAATATTCCACCTTAACATAAAAGTACCATATTTTTGGTCACATTTGAACCGTTAGATCTATAAATAATAATACTTCATTTATAATTGATATTAATTAAAACAGGGAGGAAATAGGTGTGTTGGTAATGCCTAGTTAGAAATGGTTCTTATGCAAAATCTTAATCTGGGTGCGCACGAAAGTGTTGCGTTGTTCCTTTGGTGTAATTTCCTAGACTTGGCGAAACTTTGTTTGCACGAGGCGGAGGGATATCCTGGAAATGGAACTTTAGCAGGACTTCGGAAAAGTAGCTAAGTAACGGTGAATGAGCCGTATATTCGCAGCAAGGTCGGAGTTGCCGAGGGGCCACGACTGTAATTGCCGGCCTACTTGAGGTCAGGCCGTGTCTCGTTGACCCGGGCAGAGGGGGGGGTCAAGCTCGCGCCGTCACACACCCTAACGAGCAGTGGGTGAGCGCGTACGTGAGTCGACATTCCACCTCCCGGGTTGCCCGTTTATAGAGAACTATGCCGCCTACTCTGCGTGTAGTGTCTGATCGCCGTATCCTCGCATCTTCTCAATCAACCCTTTGAAAAAAAAAAAAAAAAACCCCGTGTATGATGTGATTGGCTGTATCTTAAATATGCCATATACCACAAGCATTTTACACTTACGTTAACAAGTATTGTTATAAGACACCTAAGGGGCGTACCAGAGTTCGTGAGGGATGGAGGTCTTAACAAAAATAAGCGAACTTAATCTTATTTTAATTTATTCACACAGCTATTATTTACAGCGTTACGTAATCTATCACCACTTTTATTTTTTTTTTTTCAGTGAGCGCAATATTTGTCTATCATTCCTCTAATTAACGTCCTTAATGTCTCTGCAGAATTTTAACCATCTAACTCATACTCATTAACACACTTCCAGTCAGTCTGCTGCCATCATTTCTAATGTCTTTCACTCACGCACCCAGTCAAATAGTCCAGCCTGCCAGTCGCACTCTTCACTGCTCTGATGCTCGCAGTCGCATATTTTCCTCCCGCTGGTCACTTCTCTCGCCGCTCGTTTCGCTCGTCGTCTATCGCTAAAACTCCAACCACTCGTACATTCAACAACTCTTGGATCGGATGCCCGACGTGCTTTTTATAGTCGCTGGCCTTTACCTAGAAAGTTTGGTGCACCCCGAGTCACGCTGAGAGAAATTAGGGCAGTAAACCACTATAGAAAATTCTTCCGATAAAAGCAAGAATTCAATCTGCTTGAAGTATGGAGTGCGTGTCGTAAAACGATTATCGTGGCGGCAAACTTTTCTTAACAAGATATCCGCGCCTAGGATTATCGCTCGCCTGTCATTGCAAACATACCTTGTGACTCGCCGCCGCTATCATATAACTGCTCTGTCATTAACTTCCACTCTCTCGCGCGAAATGAAGCAGTGATTGCGTAACAGTATCTTATTTTTTAAGAAATTGAATTTTAATTGTATAGTAAATTACGATTAATTTGTAGTTAAGAGTGGGATGGACCCCCGAATCTTTTCTGTGGAATAGTTTTGCGCGAATACGTGTGCGTATCTCGGCAAATAAATGTTCTGCAAATACGACTTTTTGTCAGAAAAGAAAAAAAAAACTATCTATGCCCCAATTTTTTTAAATAACTTTTATCATATTAAGTCTTTCATCGCGTGTAATAAGATCCCACTGTTACAGATCTGATTCGCACTGTACAGCGTCACGACAGAAGTACTGCGCGTATTGCGCGTAGGAGCGATGAGGCACTAGGCGTGCGTGTTAGTTTCGCCCGTATCGTTCCCTCGCTTCTTGACCTTGGACGCGGGGTTACATCCCACTCTTAACATGAACAGAAACAGGTACACAGTTCGTGTTGGTAATACCTAATAAGCAATAGTTCTAACGTTAAATTTTATTCAACTGAGTGCGCACTAATGCGGTACACTGTCCCTCCGGCGTAATTTTCTAGACTCTGTTAAAGGCATTTCTATTACAAAGTGAGAAGATCGACGTTAAAAGTTTAACAACCAAAAATTCTCGTCGCTAGGTAAGCGCCGGTGTCTGTAGTGTTCCAGATTTTTTTAATTTTCTACGTTAAAAAACAGGATAGTTGTAGTAATCATAAATCAAATGTAAAATCATATTAAGTAAAATCTTTCTCTTATTCACGTAGCATAAAATTTTAATTAAAAGTTACCTTTTGGTACACTACGCCCCTAGCGGCGGAAATCTTCCGTATGTCAAACTCCCATAAGAAACCTCTTTTTGTTTCCAACCTGAGTTGAACTAACCTTAACTCGGCTAACCTTTGTTTGCACGAGGCGGAGGAATATCCTGGAAGTAGAACTCTAGCAGACTTTCAGAAAAGTTGGAAGTAACCGTAAATTGACTATTGCCTATTTACGGTATATTCACACATTTAAAAATCAAACGTTTGAAAAAACACCCCTACGTATGATGTATTCTGTTCTTTCCTAAATGTATTGTATTACATGCTTTTTGTACTTAACATACAATTACCTTATTTTTGGTTTACTTTAACTTTTACTACTTTCCATGACAGCCTCATTTTGTGAGGTTGGCAAGCGAAACTTACTAAATACCCCAAGACTGGCAACATTTATAGTTACTTTAAACACTACTACTATAGTTCATTTGATCTTCCAGCGTCTCGCACAGTGTGATTCCAAACACGCTTTTTTTTTCAATTCCTGAACACTGCAGTCTTTATGCCAATCCAAAGAGGGCGGGATGCGTTCCTGTCTGTTCAGAGGTATTTTCACCCTTTATCTGGAGAAAAGTGAAATTCTAATTTCAGCACCCAGTCAACACACTACACGAGAGAAATGCTCCTGGTCGTGAATAGCCGCTAGCGATTGGCGCGTGTCTCCTGTCCAGGGCAGAGACGATCGCTGGCTTTGCGACACATTGGCATCTCCAGCGATCGGCACCGAGGGGAAAACAGACTGAATGCTAAGCTAGGAACACCAGCCAAGAGAGAGAGCCGTGGACCCGCGATGGCGAAGGCTAAGCTAGGAACACCAGCCAAGAGAGAGAGAGAGAGCCGTGGACCCGCGATGGCGAAGGCTAAGCTAGGAACACCAGCCAAGAGAGAGAGAGAGAGCCGTGGACCCGCGATGGCGAAGGCTAAGCTAGGAACACCAGCCAAGAGAGAGAGCCGTGGACCCGCGATGGCGAAGGCTAAGCTAGGAACACCAGCCAAGAGAGAGAGCCGTGGACCCGCGATGGCGAAGGCTAAGCTAGGAACACCAGCCAAGAGAGAGAGCCGTGGACCCGCGATGGCGAAGGCTAAACTAGGAACACCAGCCAAGAGAGAGAGAGCCGTGGACCCGCGATGGCGAAGGCTAAGCTAGGAACACCAGCCAAGAGAGAGAGCCGTGGACCCGCGATGGCGAAGGCTAAGCTAGGAACACCAGCCAAGAGAGAGAGCCGTGGACCCGCGATGGCGAAGGCTAAGCTAGGAACACCAGCCAAGAGAGAGAGCCGTGGACCCGCGATGGCGAAGGCTAAGCTAGGAACACCAGCCAAGAGAGAGAGCCGTGGACCCGCGATGGCGAAGGCTAAGCTAGGAACACCAGCCAAGAGAGAGAGAGAGCCGTGGACCCGCGATGGCGAAGGCTAAGCTAGGAACACCAGCCAAGAGAGAGAGCCGTGGACCCGCGATGGCGAAGGCTAAGCTAGGAACACCAGCCAAGAGAGAGAGCCGTGGACCCGCGATGGCGAAGGCTAAGCTAGGAACACCAGCCAAGAGAGAGAGAGCCGTGGACCCGCGATGGCGAAGGCTAAGCTAGGAACACCAGCCAAGAGAGAGAGCCGTGGACCCGCGATGGCGAAGGCTAAGCTAGGAACACCAGCCAAGAGAGAGAGCCGTGGACCCGCGATGGCGAAGAAAAGTCGCTACACACACACTGAAGGAAAGGTGACGTAAGTGGGGAGTTCTCACAAGAGCATGCGGGGTAGCTGCGGCTGCAAATGTCAGGCGTTCATTCGTTTGAAATGTGTGAAAGTACTGGGAATAACCAAAGCACTGATGACCTCGACCAGGGAGGTAAATTTTTAGCTTCTCTTTTACCGAGTGAGGTGGTATACACACTGTAAAAAAAAAAAAAAAATGCCTTTATTTTACGGGAAAGTGCTGGTTAAAATTAATCCTGAGGTATCCGGAAACTCTCCGTAAAATTACGGACACATTGATTTTCAAAAACGGACTTTCCGTAGAATTCACGGAACCTCTTCGTTAATTCCCTAGTTAGTTTTATGTACTTCTAGTTTAAATAATTTTTAGTATCTATTTAAACTTCAGGTAGATTTGAATCTGAGTCAAAAAGTTGCAAGTTCGCGACCTACATACCTACAATGCTCACGTAGTGAAGCTGGTATATCTTTTGAATTTCCATTAGTCACATAAAGTTTCTCTTAAAGTTAGTGTATTTTAAGTGCTGCTAAGTGTTACATACGCCTGTTGCTAATTTTTAATGTTTGAAAGAACAGGTCTTGGTAACATGGATAACCTTGACTGCCGCAGAAATTATAGCCTAATTTTCTGGTTACACTGGCGAAGAAAGTTTCGTGTAGACACGGCATTGTCTGTGCCCGAAACCCGAAGTTATAGGAAATATGGAGGTTTTCCGTATTTCCTATAACAGACAGATTCCTTCCCAGTTCATGTGTCTGAACAATTTGCTCTGTCACCGATGAACTACCTACCTTAAGAGAGTGAAGTGAAATCGTTGTTTGCGCGTATTCGCGTATCTCTCTAAGTATATGTTCTGTAAACACGACCTTTTGCTGGGGGAAAAAAAAAAAAAACTATTATCTATGACTGTGTTTTTACTTTTAACATATTAAGTATATTCATGGAGAAAAAAAATCGTGAAAATGGTCAAATATCGCATTTTTAGAGCTTCCCTATGCATTTTTCTTAAGCGGCCCGAGAAAAGTACAAACATACGGACGTAGTTTCATCTGTGGACTTTCATTGCATGTAATAAAATCCCACTGTTGCAGATCAGATTTGCACAGTACAGGACCACGACGGAAACACTGCACCGCCTTGCGCGTAGGAGCGATGAGACACTAGACGTGCGTGTACGCGTCGCCCGTGTCGCTCCCTCGCAGCTTGACCTTGGACGCGCAGGTTCACGCTCCTCTTAAGGGTCCTGTGTACCTGCGCGCTCAAGGTCAAGGAGCGAGGGAGCGATACGGGCGGCACTAACACGCACGCCCAGTGCCTCATCGCTCCTACGTCAACTAGATCCGTAACTGTGGGGTTTTATTACACGCGATGCAAGTACAAGGCTCAAACTACCTGCGTATAATCGTACTTTTCTCTTACCGCTTGAAGAAACTTCATAGGCAAGCTTTGAAAATGCGGTATTCGACCACTCTCACGGTTTTTTCTCCATTAATACAGCGATGTAGACAATAGTTACTTTAACCTTTCTGGCAAAACTTTGTTTTTACAGAACATTAATTTACCGAGACGGGCGTTTAGGCGCAAACAACGATCTCACAGAAAACGTGTTTTAGTACACAGGACCCTTAATGGAGTGCGTGTGAAGGTTCGCAGTCGTGGTGCGGAAGGTAAATAAAGGTGAATGTTCTTGTGTTGTTGCAGCAACAGCTGCCGCCAATAGCGCAGGCGCCGGAAGGGCCGGCCGACCCGGAGGGCGTCGTCAAGTTCGGCTGGATCAAGGGCGTGCTGGTGCGCAACATTCTCAACATATGGGGGGTGATGCTGTTCCTGCGGCTGTCCTGGGTCGTCGGCCAGGCCGGCATAGGTAACTAACTGCAGCCGTCCCGCTCTCGTTGTCAAAGTGTTCCTAACGTAACACTTTGCCAGGCTGCGCAGCGTGCACAACTGACGATCATTACAGGCTGTTCGCGGTAAACTGAGCACTTTTGAAAGCCCTGCTTAAGATCTACTTGTATGCAAGTTTTGTGTTCTTTCGCCCTATGTAAATTTAACATTACCACGAGCCTCATCACTTTAGTCATGAGTCGGTAAAGTGAAACTGTGAAATGATTAGAAAAGTAAACATTTTATAAATCTGCTAAATTTTACACACTGAGGCGTAAAAAAAAAAGCGTAAGAAATAATTTAATTTATCACAAACGGTTACCGAACACTTTTTATTCGACTTTAAGATAAGGAACTACTTTTCATCCATAGTTATCAATTTTACTGTGCGAATGTCACTCAGTGGGCCCATTAAAATATATGCAAGCAGGGGCAATGACTGTTTATTTCAAAAGTGCTCACTTTATCGTGAACAGCCTTTATTAGAAGAGTGCGACCTGTGTTGCATGTGAAAGAATAATGAATATACGGGATGGGGCAGAAAGACCTCCCAGATTTGGGAAGCTAATCAAAAACCAAATAAGCCATATACAAGAAAACACCTGTTCGTCACGAATATAGACTGTTCACGGTAAAATGAGCGCCTTTGAAAGCCCTGCTTAAGATCTACTTGTATGCACGTCGTGTATACTTCCTTCTTTCGTAAAATTAACATTGCAGTTAGCCTCATAATTTTATTCATGCGTCGGTCAAGTGAAAATGTGATATTTATATAAAAGTAAATATTTTACAGATCTGATAATTTTTACACTTCCACGTATAAAAAAAAACAGAAAACGAAATATATAATTTAAAGCATCACAGATGGTTACCTTACATATTTTATTCGACGTTAAGATATGGAACTACATTCCATTAACCGTTACCAACTCTGCCGGGCGCATGTCACTATGTGCGCCCGTGCAGGCAAAGGCAGTGAATTTTTTCTAAGGTTTATTTCAAAAGTGCTCACATTATCGTGAACAGCCTTTAGTACGCGAAATGCCATTTAACATCAATGCAATTTAAAGATCATATCATTCTAGTGTTTGCCAGATTTTGAAGCTAAAATTAAGGGAGATTGGCAGATTTCAGTTGTGAAAATAGGGACTTCAAAAACTGTTTAATGACAGCAATTACGTCAATAATTATTCATACTTTAAACTTGATCTGCTTGAATTTACAATCTCGGGATGCCTCTGAACGAAATTAACAAATTCGTTCCAAGAATACTTGACATTAACCACAACTTTCAACTCGGTTTCCACGAGTTCAACAGAAGTCTTGTTTCTTGACGCAAGACGAATAAAGCCAAGGATAACAGAGCGTCCATTAAATAAATACGATTTATTACCTGCAGTTGAAGCATGTTGCGTGCAGTCGTTGCTTCCTCCATGTGCAATGAAAAACTCTCTTTTACAAAGAGGGCAATACGCCTTGCGTTCGTTTTCGCTGGTCGCGACCAGATGCACGATTCTTCCCCTTTCGTTAAATACACGCACATGTGTCGCGCCTTATTCTTCTTTTCACTCCCTGCCATTATGAACAATCACATACAATACTAAAAGCGAAATTTTCAAATAACGAAGCACGTCATTGAAGCAAACAACAAAATGAAATTCGATTTCAATTGAAAACACACTTCTCATTGTCGATTAATGTCCAATGGAAATTGTCCATAGAAGACAGAATAACTGTTTTTATTCCTACAACACCTCGGATTAAAATTTCCCAACAGAAAAAAAAATTAAATAATTACGGGAGATTATCATACAAATACGGGAGATTAGGCAAAAACAAGGCCAAAAATACGGGAGAACCCGGGAAATACGGGAGATCTGGCAACTCTGTATCAGTCAAGTGGTGGTCGTACACTCCGTGATGGGCGAGTGGCGAAGCGGAAGGTATAATGGTGTGCGTGTGCTATTAAGACAGCTGTCCTTGAATTTCGCATCCGCTTCGCGCTCGGTCGTCGTTATCAAAAAAAAAAAAAAAAAAAGCGATACACAAGTGGTTGTTGAACTTCAAACAGGTTCTGCATTGAAAAGGAAAGCTACTGGACGACCTCGGACAGCAACAGGAGAGGCAAATATGGCCGATGTGAGAGCGTCCTTTCAGCAGTCTTTACGTCGTTCTGCGCGTAAACACGCAGCTGCGCTACAGCTATCGAGTCGAAGAATTCTGTGCGCGTGCGCGCGCACACCCCCTCCCTCACTCATACCTCAAAATGCACTTATAAAAAATTATGACTGCACGAGAACCGACTCTAACCTCGTGCAACTTTGTGTCTGGATCTTCAAAACACTCCCCTTAGTCACGAGGTGCACGTCTACCTTTCAGGCGCGGTCAGTAAACCGAATTTCCGGTTTTGGTCTCAAGACAACCCTCGGGAACTTCACCCACGACCACTCATTAGTAGGGATGTTGCGATACCATGAATGTATCGATACTGGGATCGAAAGAGAAATTGAAAGAATAGTATCGATACTCATCTCGATACCGGTATTACTAGACGAGATCGATTCTGGTATCATATCGGTACCAGTAAATTAAAAAAAAAAAAAAAATTTTTTTGTTGAGTCTTCTATTTTTATATTTATCCATACTTATTTATATTTTCAATAATGCAATACATCGACTGTTCTCTCATTTCTAGGGCTCTACAATTTTTTTTTCTTCGTATCTGATGTTTGCTTTGAAAAAAATACAAAGCGCATCATTTATTAGTATAGGTTATATTTGAGCATCGTTCTAATTAGAGAAAAAGTAAAATATTGATGTGTGCTGCTTTTCAAATTATTTTCCTTGGGCTCGTCTGGCGCTGGGCTAACCAGTGAGGAGGGGTGTGCACGGCCTTTCGATTGTCTTACGACTGTCTTTTTATGTAGACAGTCCAACAAGGTATCTTTATGAACGAAGGTGGAACGAAAATGGCCGACGTATTGAGGTTTATATTACAAATACGTCTTGCAGAAGAAGAAAACATTTTAAATTGTCCTAAACATGAGAAATATTATATTCTGTTATATTTATGCACAAATAAACGGTGTCTGGAATGCATCTAAGGAGTATATGTTATAATTCGCCAGTGATGCTCCTACTTTAAAGTAACTGCGAAGTGACTGATTCCGCCATGTGTCAATGCTCAAAATCAACTTGTACTTCCTGGAATCTTGTATACATAGAAAGGAGTAAATTTATATTATAAGTATTATTAGAAAATGTATTTAGAAATAAATTTCACTTGTTAAAAATTTACTATCATAACGAAATTCTAGACACACTGCATTCTGAAATAACGGGGGGGAGGGGGGTAGGGGGTAATCTACAAGCTGATCGTTGCTTTCAAAACACAGCCAGCTGCGTTACCAAACTTACATCTGTGCACAAAGATATCAATAAAGACATGGCTTACAGAATACCACATAAAGGCGCCCTACGAGTAACTATCGTTATGGCCGTCTTTATTGTAAAGACGATCACGTTGACTGTCCTGAACCAAGCTCAAGTTCGAAATAGGACTCGTGGGCACGTTTCCATGCGGGGCGACATCGGATGGCCACCGCGTCCGCCGGATTTTACCACATGCGACCTTTCACTTGGGCCACCTAAGTTCCAGTCCCAACCATTTCCCCCACACATTCGAGGAACTGAAGGTGGCGATAACCCACGCTCGAAATTACTCGCAGGGCGAGGGGAAAATTTCCGTGAAAGGCTCAATATACAGAGTGTCTCAACAATGTTGGCCGCAACTTTCTCTGACGTGGTCGTTAAAGTGCGTTGATGTAAAATGGCATTACGTGTCCTATTCGTGACGAACATTTTTTCTTGTACACTGACATATATAGGTATTGAGACGAAGGATGTCTGATTTACGAGGTGGTACAGCTATGCAAATAGCCTGAAAAATGCAATATATGAAATAAGTATATTTGGCATAATCACAAGTCATAGTATCTTTAAAAGAAAATAATAATTACTTCTAATCCCTGAAAGTTTTCAAACAAAAATAAAATATTTTATCTTTACTTCGACTGTAAATAACTTGACAAAAGTATTGGAACATAACCATTTTGAGAGATTCAGTTATTAGTTATTTGTCCTTTCCTTGCGATAATTGCAGCAAGTCTTTTCGGCATTGAATGGACGTATGTCCTGCTAACTTCTGAGCTTAAGTTGTTCCATTTTTTCATAATCATTTCCTTCAGCTGTGCTTCGGATGTTCTGTGATGTTTCCTCACTCTGGTTTCAAGTTCATTCCATTAGTTTCCAATCGGATTGCAGTGTCTGGGAATTGTGGAGGGGTTTTTTAATGCAGGAGGTTTATTCCATAGAATCCATTACTGAATAATTTTGGCCGTGTGATTTGGATCATTGTCTTGTTGAAAATAAAACTCTTGTCCTAAACCCAATTCCTCAGCACTGTTTTGAAGATTATTCTGCAAGTTGTCTTTATACACAAACCTATCCATAATACCATCCATAAATGAAAGATAACCAACACCATTAGAGGCCATACAACCCCAAACCAATATATATCCACCCCCATGTTTAACTATGCCTACCATGTTCTATGGGCCCCATTCGGTATTACACTGATAATCGCCCATCACTGCGATAGATGTTGAACTTACTTTCATCTGACCATAGCACTTTATCCCAGAAGTCAGCATTTTTAGAAACATACTGTTTTCAAAACTGCAAACGTTTCTTCTGATTAACCTTACTTACGTATGGTTTCCTTCTAGGAACTCTGGCATTATACCCAGCTCTGTTAAGGACCCTCTGAACGGTCCTAACGTGAACGTGCTTGTTTACCTGGGTCTTCTTGTAGCTGTGCTGTAACCTCTACTCCAGTTACCACGGGAGTTTTCACCTGGAGCAATATTTTCCTCTGTTCCCTTTTGCTAACATCTGTGGCCTACCAGTCCTGGGGTAATTGAGTACTGTACAGAACTTCTTAAATCGTCGAACACTATTAAATACTGTTGTCCGGCCTCTGTTAATTGTAGCCGCGATCTCGGCATAGGTTTTCCGTTGTTTGAACAAATTAACAACAATGTTTCTCAAATCTTCATTGGTCTCTGTACCTTTACGGCCTATGTTGACTCTGCTTGCTCTGATCGTGTACTGGCAGAGTATGTCTGTCTCAACGCAGAGGAGAGTGCGTGGAAAACAACAAACAAGTGATAGACATCCCTCTATAACTTCATCCCACAATTCAAGTGTGTGTTCTAAGACTTTTGTTCTGACAAGGAACAGAAATGGACAACAGTCTATTCCCGTGTCCTATAGTAAACAAAGTTTAGAATATGTGTCTATATAATTATAGTAAAGGATAGCAAGAATATCCATAGTTCATATTCAAACACCCCAATACTCCACTCACTTTGTATGAAACATATGCTTGACTGAAGAGTGACGTACTCCTGTTCCAATATTTGTGTCTGCTTCTGTATATGGCTTATATCTTGGTTTTTATTGGCTTCCCGGATGGGGAAGGTCATTCTACCCCATCCTGTATTTTGTAATACTATACAATATTTTGCCAGGACTTGCTCATCTTAATGTTTTACAAATTCAAACTGTCTATTTTTGGTTGTGTTAGTGTATTTCCATTCTGGATGCTTCAGAAAGCACATCTTGCAAGAAAAAATTATTAAAAACTATTTGCAAACATTATTGGTACTTTTTATTACATTCAACCGAAGTAATTATTAAAATAGTCTTGCTTGATATTTTTTGTTTTGCAAAACTTTTTTTTTTTTTTTCAAAAAGAATTCAGATTTAATACACACAAATATTCATTAAAATACTCCAATTTAGTTTATGAAACATTTAAGTGAATCAGTCATAGAAAAATATTGTAGTGTTACAAACACACAAATTCTTGATAATGTAAAACACGAATCGTGCTTTCTTGATGATGTTGCTTATAACAAGTTGTGTATGTTGTGCAGTCTGGTGCAGTGTTCCATTGGAAATCGCTCTCCTTCTATATTAAATGTTGTAATTAACAGTTCTTTGTATGGTCTATTCGCGATTTCTTCACACTTTTTGAATCGTGCCAGTGAAAAATCACCCCATGTATGACGTGTTTATTAATTCCAAAATAAGTCGTGTGTTACAAGTCTTTTATACGCATGCCCATGAAAGGAACTTATTTTGGTCAGATCGAAATGTTTTTATTTTATCTATGAATTAGGCCCATAATGCTTTGTTAAAAAAAGTATGTACTGTGAATAAAAACAGTGAGAAAGCACTTGTGTTGGCAACGTCTTGTAAGAAATAGTTCTCATGCAAAATATTACTACAACCGAGTGCGCACGAATACGGTGCGTTGTCCTTGTGGTGATATTTTCCAGACTTAATTAACCTTAGTTTGCCTGAGGCGGAGGAATATGCTGAAAGTAGAACTTTAGCAGGGTTTCAGAAAAGTGTGAAGTAACAGTGAATGGATTATAGTGTGTAAACTAATAGATAGAAATTTTCTTTCAGTTTTTTTTTTCAACTTCTATTCAAATTTACAAATTAGGGGCGCCATTTTACTTCACAAGGAAGTAGAGAAGAATGATGTATGTATATTCGCTGGACTTCTGGATTATTTAAAGAAAGCGAGTTTGGCTACTCGGTCATTTCTGAAATCTTTGTTCAGACAACTGATCTGATGGTAAAAGCCAGTTTATGCGGACATTGGGAACCTACGCTCTATGCGATGACAGATGAAGCAGCTTGCGAACAGTTTAAATAACGTACAATTGTATATGTTTAAGTACAGTCGTCTGTCAGATATCCATGCGTGTAGATTCTTTTATCAAAAAGCTGTGATCTTAACAGTTCTTGTGCTAAACTGTGCTTATTAGCAAATGCGCGGAACGATTGGCATAAATAAGCTTTAAAACACTATTAAAGATTTATTAACGAATATAAAGATAATTAAGCCATTATCATCCACATAGTTTACACCTATTTCACTTTTTTTTTAAAACAAACTCTAAACCACTGCAATATAAATGAATGTCTTGATAAAAAAATTAATTATTTACATGTAATGAGAAAGTGCCTGAGAACACCCTTAAGAGCCAGGATGGCTTATAATTTTTAAGTACTAAGATACATTGCCCATTCGTGGATATAGTGGCTTCATGGTGACTGCTACTCTACAGAGTAAAATGTTTATATAGGTTGATCACGGTAAAGTGAGCACTGTTGAGGCCCTAGTTACTTTTACCTTTCAGCAATTCTTCTATCCTTTGACCACCTTTTTAAACAAATATTGCTACGTTAGTAATCAAACGCAATGTGTATATTCCATCACACTCGGAAGTGAACGTCTAAGGGTAAAATAAAATATATTTATCGACAATTATTCCAAATGAGAGGGCTTTCAAAAGTCTTCACTTTACCATGAATATTCAATAATGACTTGTTCCCTGGTGGTACGGTCCGAACCATTGTAAAGTCAGTAGGGCATTTAGTGGAACACATTACTTTCCCTGGGTAATTATTTTTATCTTAAATAGCATTGGCCTTTTTGCTATATATTATCTTTTCTTGTGGCACTCAATTTCACAAATGTATTTTCCTGGACTCTGGACATAAAATTATAAGTAAATGAATAGTGGTTGTGTTTACACGCGAATATTGTTTTTTTTTTTTTTACAGAATTATATTATTAAAATTCAATCTTAAATTCAAAGTTATTCAATATCGAATTAAGTTGAACTGCGGGTAGTTCTGGACTATAACTTAAAACTGATCTAACTTATTTTGGCGAATTCGTCTGCATTGTTGGCATTTGGTAGATAGCGTCGAGATGAAGTGATAGTGAATATTAGGGCTGTATCAATGTTTTTGAAGTTTTATGGCAATTGTATAGTGGAATTACTTAGTTCACCGGACTTTTTCCATTGCCAGAGCTTATCATAAGAAAAACAATAAAAACAGACCTACATATATACATACATACATTATTTAATATGTTTTATTTTTTACTTTTCTGATCAACTTCTTCAGTTGAAAATTTAAACGAATTTTGTCATCTAATATCTTATTGTGAAAAATTAGACGCTTTGCCTGATGAACTTATTCTTTTTTTTAACAGCCGAAATCCCTTCGATATGATACATGCAAATACTAGGTATGCGAAAATTTAATTGAAACCCATAACTTCAAACTCTGCATAAATTACAAGCGAGACTTTAATTGTATGCTGACAATTTTTAAATATAATTATGCAACCTTATGTAATACAATTTTTACGAGTTAATTTTTTAAGTATTCTATATGCTTATTGTATTTCGGAATTAATATTGTAAATTTGATAAAAATAAATTTATACACTTGATATTTAGTAATTTCCATCGATACAAGCCACGATAAATCCTTAATCAAACATTAGTACGAATTCTTCATTATAAATGTAAATTGTTTATTTTTTTGTATTGCTCAAAGGAAAACATTATATTTTTAATCGTAAGAATAAACATTAATACATGCATTAAGTAAATATTGCAATCTGTTTCAATTCGAAATTCAAAATAAAATTTTATCAACATAATTTCCTAATTTTTGTGTGTTCGTACTGTACTGATGTGATCAGTTACTGAAAATAATGGATACTTAAAATCCTTTGTTAGTTAATTCATGATTTTTTTATCTCTATTTTAATAACTCTCTATATGAGTCTTTAAACTGCTACACAAACCCACACAATTTAAACCAAAATCCGTCCTATACCTTCTTTTTAAGTATCATGTTAACTATTTTTATTCTTGCATTTGTTTAATATTTTGTTAAAATATTACGTAATTAAGAAACATTGGTTTAGTTTTTTTTTTTTGCATATATAACATTACTAAATATTTTATGCAGATGTTTACAAAAAAAATAATCTGGAGACAGAATTATTAATTTATCAGAAAGGTTTTGGTTTTGGTAATATTGTAAAATAAATTAATTGGCTATCAAATTAACTTTTTTCTCAGTGTTGAAAGTTTGTAATTTGTTTTTATTAAACTGCTCCTTCTAATCAATTAATTTTTTTTATATTTGTATTTTTAAGACATTTGTAGAAAGAGGAAATACATATTTTATGTATGTTGGTTTATGTTTCTGTGCAGTTTTAATTAATATCGAGTTTTTAGATGTTAATTATATTCATATATTATACTTTATTAGCCTTTTAATAAATATAATTTGAATTCTATTTAATTTTTAAAAATTCGTGATCATGTATAATATTTAATGTTAATTATGTTGATATTTTACTGTATTCTGTTAAATCTCCTCTTTCCTAATTTTTCAATGAAGAGGAAGGTTTTGTAATACTTTTTGTGTTAGTTTTGCAGTTCATGTAATTTTTGTTTTTATACATATTACTTATACCCATCAAAATAGATTCCAAACTTTTCAAAAACATGATGATCTGTCCCTGGGTATGAGTTTTCCAACAAAAAATTTAAATCTTTAACTTCTTTACGGGTTAAAATTTTTGTTATTCTTATTTAAAATTTATTTATGATTATTTTATACTTCTGATTAACATTTTTACGAAATGCAATATCTGTATTCATAACAGAAAATACATTTTTATTTACTGACAGTTTTAATACATATATTGTATTTAAGAATTTTGCAAAGTTTAGTTTTCATTAAATAAAAATCCGGCGTATGAAGTAGCTTAATCTAAAATTCACCGAGTTATATACCCCTAAATACATTAATATGAGGGAAATGAGTTTGAAGAAAATCCAGGAATATAGTAATATGTCCTAAAAATTGAATACAAATAAATCGAAATGAATTGTTTCATTTATTATAATATCTATTACATTAATGATGAATCCGTTTTTTAAATTTTTTAAATATGATTCTGTGAAATATGCACGAGCTAGATACCAATAAATAAAATCAAGCATTAAATTGTAATTATTAAAGGTCGGATAAAGTAATTTTTGTGCTTCAAATGATCTTGGGGAAAGAAAAATTTGTTTTAAATATAAAAGATAGAAACAAAATAAAATATGGTAAAACTATGTATAATATAAAATCTGTGTAAATCATATTTTAATCACAATAATGTTAAATATTTCAAGCCGACGAAAATGTTAAAATTGTTTACTGTAATCCATTGTTTTCGATTTGTCCATGGCGGTTCTGTTCAGTTGTACTATTTTCCTTTGTGAAACTGATTTCTTGATAGTTTTTTTATGACTTTATGAAAGTTGTTCAGCGCTGGTTTGATCTGTACGAGGTGGTAAGTATCGAAATTATAACATACCTTTAATCTCCTTCAATATATTAAATTTTTGAAAGCAGCTCAGTTCATCTGCTGTAACCCTCAATAGATCTGCTGTTTTGCTTTACACCTCAACAGACGGGAAAATATGCCCTCTTAAATAAGGTACCTAGAATTTTCATGCGTGGAAACGAGTAGTGACACAGTGCCACATTTTGCGAATATGAGAGACGCTAATAAATGTTTGCCCACCAAATACTGCTTCACAGAAACTGTGTTAGACACATTGTCGTGATGCAGGATCTGCGAAGCTGTTATTCTAAATATCCGGTCTTTCCTTCCTCATCTTATCGGAGAATATTTCAATTTCACGAGTTATTTAAAATTCACGCACTGCTAGACTTTATGCTAACCAGTGGCGTGTGATGAACTGTTGCAAGGTATAAGCTGGTGTTAGCTCTGTGCTGTACCTTGTTGCTGGTTGAGTTGACGCTCCATCAGTAAAACATAGCTCGGCATCTGATGCCACACGACGTGTGTAATGTGTCCCCTGCTGCTCGCTTGTGAATAGCCGGAATGCATCCAGTTTCCCCAAGTCTTGCGCGATAGTTACTGGCTCCTGCTGCGTGCACCTTTAATGTACAGAAGTGAGCAAGCACCAGCTCACCTTGCAACACTTCACCACACGCCACTGCATGGTTCCTCTCTTAAAAGGACCAATCGTTTTTTGTTTGAAGTGATGCTGTGAAAAGTAGGTGACACGCCCAACGAGGTTCATGGTAAAGTGAGCACTTTTGGAAATCCTCTCATTTTGAATAACACTCCGTAAATATATTTTATTGTAGCCTTAGACGTCAACTTCGAATGCGGTGGAATATACACACTGTGTTTATTACTCACATGGCAATATTTATTTAAAAAGGTGGTTAAAGGATAAAAATTGGCAGAAAGGAAAAAGTAACTAGGGCCTCAAAAAGTGCTCACTTTACCATGAACAACCTGTACAATCATGTAACATGTGAAACCCAATCCTTTTGCTCGGCCGGTTCAGCACTAGGTTGCACCCTCAATAGCTCGCTTTACCCACCATATTGAATTTTTAAATTTATTTCTTCGTAATTAAAATTTAGGACGATTTATTGGAAAATGCGAGGATAGAAGCTTAGCTATCATTACGGGCATACATGAATTAGTAATACATTTTATACAATAATTAACTTAATACTAAACTTTATAAATTCATTCATTCTCACATTTAATGACACCCAGGGAACATCTATTAACAATTAGGAACAAACATTTGCACACAACCATGAAATGTAATGCTTGTATAGTGAAACCTTTTCTTTGGTGACCCTGGCTCTTCTATGACACTAAAACGAATAATTTGTGTATAAGGTGTGTTAGAGCCTCTTAATACCCACATCTCACAAAGTGAGAGTGGATAAACTTTACGGATTCATAAACAGAATAACGGGCTTGCTCAAAAATGGAAACTAAAATAATTATGTCAAATAAAGATTTTTGGCCCAGAATTACTGGATTATATCTACTGCCAAAATATAAGTTACAAAATGCCTATCTTGTCTGAAACAATTTAATCTAATTGCACCACTTTCTGTATTGTCTTTACTGAATGCATCCTTTCGTTTCCTGTGTTGAGTGTGGTCAATAAAATTTGCAAAAATTACATCGTCCAAACGTGTGAATATGATCGTCTTATACCGAAGTAGGTTCAAAGTTATGCACAGGACTTCATTTTGCTGACATCGTACCATTTATAGGTTATCTGTTCGGCTTTGAGCGTTCATTCAGTTACTCCTTAAAATACCGAGTTAACTTAAAAATGGGTATTTATTATTTCGGCCCGCGTTGGAATCGTGATAAACATCGATGTATTATAGTGCTGTCGTCAAACATTGACGAACTATTTTGGCTTTCGTGAAAGAAGGGGCACTTGTTGCATTGTCGCTATGTCCTGAACATTCACGCGACGTAGATTGTTGCTAGAGGTCCTCGCTGAGCCGCCTGATAAAGTACTGGAAGTTAAAATGAGGAACACTGAAAACAAAAGCTATTCCACTAATAAATCTCGCACTTATTCTTAATGTCCTGTCGACAGTCCGTGAGGAACAACGAGAGTGGGTGTTGTCCTGCATTATTCCAATAGCTACCGATTAGGATATTCCCATGGTAATTATGTTAATTGATATGTTATTCTTGAAGTGACAAGGTTTCAAAGGCATAAACTACTGTTAACTCTATGTTGCATTGCGTTTCAAGTGACAGTCAGTAGAATACCATATTAGAGATAAAATATTTTCTTGGCCGAACAATTAATGTTTACTTTTAACGTATATCCTTAAAGTACAATAATTTGTTCTCCTTATTCCACCACTTTCCCCTTCCTACATGGCATAAAGTTGCTTTCGATAACTGAACATTGTGGCATTTGTTTTAAGTTTTTGTAGCAGGAGCCGCCTATAATTTAAAGGAAAATTTACGAAGTTACGCAGACCGTAAACGCTGTTATTTTAAGCGTCCACTTATGCTGACGTTATGCATGCAAGTGGCGAGATTCAACTGTCGAACCGGTTTCTCCACGGGCAACTATTAATATTTGCTGTTACGAACAGAAATGGCCTAACCTTTCCTGGTTAGGGTATGTCTAGAAATGACAAGGTCGTGTAGAGAATTTGGCGTCCCTCCCAAAATGTAGTTTTTTTCTTATAACAAATAGGTCTGTCGGTATTTACACGCACATGTTACTTACTATAGGCTATTCACGGTAAAGTGAGCCCTTTTGATAGCCCTCTCATTTGGAATAATAGTCAATAAATGTATTTTATTTTAGTCTTAAGACGGCAACCTCAGAGTGCGGTGAAATATACACACTGTGTTTATTACTTACATAGCAATATTTATTTTAAGATGTGGTTAAAGGATAAAAAAATTGGCAGAAAGGGAAAAGTAACTAGGGCCTCAAAGTGCTCACTTTACTGTGAACGGCATATATTCACACGTTTTATACTAAAAAAAAAAAAAAAAAAAAAAAATCAATAAAATACCCTGAAATATTATGTACTGACCTCTAACTGTGTTAAATATATATAAGTAAAATATGATAATCTGCAGTCATACACGTGAAGATTTTTGCGTGCCTTTGTGATATTTGACAAAGGGCAAACGCCCCCTTTGACTTCCCACTCCAGCGATGTCATCATTATCGAAGGTAGCAGGACGCGATGTTGTGATCTACTTGCTGTTGACTGAGAGACCACCCACGCATTGCTCTGGTCATTCAAACGTTTGCAAATTTCTGCGACATACTCCCTTGTTTCATGCTCGCTGCTCGGAGGTCTCAGCGGTGACGTAATTGCCGAGATGCAGGATATACTTGACGCTCCTTCTCGGACAATAAACGTCACATTGCTACATTCCTGTCGCGCAAGTTCTTCGCGGAAGTAGACCGCCCTAATCTCGAGGCTATTTCCATAGCCGAGATTAAGGCGCTGCAAAACACCCATAGCCTGTGTCAAATTCATTGGCTGGCTAGGCGGCTCGTAGCATTATTGCGGCAGAAAATAGTTCTGACGGCATTTCGTATTTAAGGTCGAAACTAGTAACAAATGTTTTGCTTCATTTTTCAATACTCAATAACAGCGATATTCAATTATATGCTATTCACAGTAAAGTGAGCACTTTTGAAAGCCCTCTCATTTTGAATAATAGACAATAATAAATAATTTATATGTGAGCCTTAGATGTTAACTACAGAGAGCGGTGAAATATACACTCTGTGTGTATTACTTACATGGCAATATTTATTTAAAACGGTTGTTCAAAAAAAAAAAAAAGGCTCAAAACAAAAAGTAACTAGGTCCTGAAAAGTGCTCACTTTACCGTGAACAGCCTTTAGCAGTATGCGGGCTATGCAGTCCGCCATCGTCGTCTGACTGACCCGTGGGCAAAATTTTGTATTATAAATTATTTTTGATATAGCGATACTTTTTTCTAAGACAGTTATCTAATGTGTCAACTGTAGCTGTCACTAGCGTGAAACTTCTACGAAATAAAATAATGTATTATTAATTTTACTATATCTCCACGTTAGTAAAAACTATGTATAGTTGAGCCACGACTTTGTAATCGTTAGCGTGGCCCATCCAGTGTTGGAATTATTTGTAAGTGACCCGATGGGAAAACTAAGTAAATAGCCCTGCGGCATAATATTGAAATACTCTTTACGCATGGAATAATGTATCATGTATTATTTTCTTGCAGTCTGTAAAGGAAAAAGTATTCTAGGGTAAAAACGTATCAACTAACCAGGGTTAGGCGGGACACGTAGGGCTGAAGTGTCAGTGTATCGAAAAAATAAATGAAATTCTTTACATAGGTTCAAATAATTTCACACATTAAGAGTTAGTTGGAGCTGCGCGTCCAAGGTCAAGAAGCGAGAGAGCAATACGGGCGACACTAACACGCGCGCCTAGCGCCTCATCGCTCCTACGCGCAAGCCGTGCAGTGTTTCCGCCGTGATGCCGTACTGTGCAATTCGGATCTGTAACAGTGGGGTTTTATTACACGCGATGAAAGCCCCACGGATTAAACTACGCCCGTATCTTTGTACTTGTCTCGTGCCGTTTAAGGAAACTGCACAGGCAAGCTTTAAAAATGCGATATTTGACCATCTTGACGAATTTTTTCTCCAATAATATCCTAAATATGACAAAAGTAAAACAATAGGGACATAGACAATTGTTTTTTTTTTTTCCCCTGACAAAAAAGTCGTATTTGCAGAACATTTATTTACCGAGATACGCGTATTCGCGCAAACAACTATTCTACAAAAAAACGTGTGCAGGTCCATATAACGCTTAAAAGTCGCGACAAATGTTGATCTCGTAGTGTGATGTACCGAATCTGACGCAGATGCTAGTGACTAATATACTGGTGCCGGGTAACATTACCTTGTTTAAACAAATACGGACATACGCCATCTCAAACACTGCGTTGTAGTCTCGGAACCTACTAGGTGAAATAAAGTAACTTTGTTTAAAGAATAGCTTAGATTAAAAACAACATAAATCAAATAGGAATGAACGAGCGAGCCTGGGTAAGCTGCTGTCGACAAACATGCTGCTATGCCTTAACTTAACATCCCCGTCTGAACCCGGACTCACGCCTTCAGATTGAAACCAGGACGCCGGGAATCGCATAAACTATTGCGAAAAGGGCCGACGGCAGAACCCCCCCCCCCCCCCCGTCTCCACCGGCTGACGATCGGGTACATGAATGTCCAAACAGGGCGCCCAGCCTCCAGGGAAGATCAAGCATGGGCGTGTCCGATCGCTGCTGACCACTCCATCACAATAACCTCCGGGAATCATGTTTAAGGTGGGGACAGTCCAAATTAGATTAACTTAGTCCTATGTACGGAAACGTTTTCTGTGAAATCGTCGTTTGCGCGTAAACACGTATCTATGAAAATATCAGTTCTGGAAATATGACTTTTTATCAGAAAAGATAAACTATTATCTATGACCCAATTTTTTTTCTCCTCTCCTAAAATAAACCCGCTGAATAACAGGAAAAGCTCAATCACCTCATCTTGTCATGTCTGGAGTGTGACTAATAAAGACAACTTCACATCACTGCAACATACACATAATTCCGAGAAGGAATCAAGTCTGAGAAGAGATAACAGAATGTCACAACACAATGGGAATATAACACTGTTAGTGTCTCAGGCTTTCATCGCGAGAATGGAGGAATGGAGTGAGTGAAGAGATTTAGACGGCTCTTAACATCGACGTCTTGAGAGCCGATGAGGGTGATTGAAGTTAGTATGGAGTAGGGCCGGGATGAAAGGGTGTGGGGAGTTCCCCGAGAAAATCCGCCGACCAACGGCATCGTCCGGCGCGATTTCCGGCCGGGGATTGAACCCGGATCGCCGTGGTGGGAGGCGATCAGGCTAACCGCTCAGCCACCGTGGCACCCGGAGGAGTGAAGGTCAGGCGATCGATAATCCAAGAAGCGCATATCTCGCTTAGAAAGGCCGCGATTAGCCGTGTGCGATTCTCACGCTCGTGACCTTTTGTAGATTGAATTTAAACGCTGCTCACGATAAAGTGAGCATTTTAGAAATCAACTTTGGAAAAAAGTCGCTGCCCCTACCTTGCATATATTTTAACGGGCGCACCGAGGGACATGCGCCCAGTAAAGTTGGTAACGAAGGATGGAAAGTAGTTTCGTATCTTAACGTCGAATAGAAAGTGTTAGGTAACCATTTCTCATAACTTAAATTATTTCTTTGGTTTTTTTTTTTTTAAACGCATCTAAGTGTAAAAACTACCAGATTTGTAACATTATTTACTTTCTAATAATTCCACATTTTCACCTGACCAACGCAGGAACAAAGTGATAAGGCCCATGGCAGTGTAAATTTCTACATAAGGCGGAAGAGTACACGACGTGCATAAAAGTAGATCGTAAACAGGGCTTTCAAAAGTGCTCATTTTTACCGTGAACCGCCTGTAATGCATTTATCTCGGGGGTATTCTGGTTTTGATCGTCCTCGCCTCTCCCGGAGTGACTCGGAGTATTCTAGGTCCTGGCTGCTGATACCAAGAAAGTGCGACGTTCCTCCTAGCTGGCAGTTTGACAGTCGGGAGTCTGACAGATTGTGCGATGTTCAGCGATAGACGACGACCCGGAACGAAATTTTACGTGTTAATATTCTTTTTTCGTAATTTTAATTGCGTTTTATCTTCTTGTAAATACATAGTTGAGAACATACACTTGCTCCAAAAATTATTGGCACACCCAATGTTTTCCCCATCACATTTGTATCAAGGAAACGATAACGATAATGTGTTTTCCTTAATATTATGTACAGCGAAAATATATTTCACTGAAATTAACAGCAACAGCAACACAAAATAAGTAGTTGCACAAAACGATCCACTTTCTCATTGCAAAAGTATTGGCAAAGTATACCACTACACACTGTAGGTCTCTGTGTTTCGGTATCGTATTTTCAAGCCATTAGCGAGTATGACAAGCATCCAGACGTTTCGGCAATTAATGAGCAAACTCTTTCGTCGTTTCAGGGGCAATTTACGACCATCCATTTTCGAGGATCCTCTTAAGCTGTTCCTTGGCAGACGGGCGACGCTTGACCTTTTACCATCCAAGATTATTCCACAAATGCTCAGTAGGGTTGAAATCCAGGCTCTTTGGTGGGGTAAGAAGTCTTCTGGGGCCATTATATAATACATTCGCGATGTATTTGTGCTGATCCATATTTACGTCAGTAAAAGTCAATTTATAACTCCCAAGGATACCATGCACCTCCCAAACCATATGTCCACCACCATGCGTTACTGTTGGCAATATGTGTTGTTGGTGTGGTTCGGTGTTTGGTTTTTCGCCACACTTTGTTTCGTCCATTAGAATCAAACGTGTTGAACTTGAACTCGTGTAAGTATATGACAGTTTCCCAGAATTCCAGTGGTTTATCCACAATATTCCTTGGCAAGCGCAAGACTGTTCGCCTCCGAAATATACGGCTTCTTTTGGAGGGATCTGCCGTGAATATCGGAACTGTTCAAGATAATCCGTTACTGTCTGGACACTGCCGTCTTGTTAGAAGTTGTTACGACGTCTGCAGCTAACGAGGCAGCACTTCTTGTACTCTCATCTTGGACTAAAAGTATGATACGGCGTCTCTCTCGACGTGAGAGTATTCGTGGGCGCCCCGACCCGGGTTTGTTTCGTGTAGATCCTTGTCACTTATATCTGTGTATGATAGATCGTACAGTGGAGAAGCATTCTACCAATCTCGCTGTCAACTTCTGCCTGGTTAGTGCGGAGGTTGAATGACCTTTCTTTGGTCCCATGTTGACAGTACTGAGCACCGCCACACCTCCCTTCACACTGACTGGTAAACAACTTGTAGTAACGATTCAGACGCTGTATTGCACGTACATTACCTTGTGTTGCATGCTGTTTATACGACCGAACAGTCGAGGGCTCAACTGTGCCACCGCATTTTCGTTTCTAAACAGCTCGTTTATCGTCTCCCTGCATACTGTCGTACACTGTAAAAATTTTTCTGGTAAACTTCCTGAACTGTAATGGAAGTTTTTAACCTATACGCTATGTATGGTAATAATACCACACATCAAGCTGCAGATAAAGGAATGTTTAGCAGAGCTACTATACAAAGTTGGGCATTTCCCTATGGATTTGACTGTTTCCTGAGCAAATGTAGGAACGCTACAATGAATATGTAGGGGAAATATTTACCATTCCTAAATTCTCACTAAGCATATACACTGGTATGGTAAATTTCCGAACTATTTCTTAGTGTGTACGTAACATTATGTACCTACCGTATCTCTGTCTACATGTATATCTTACATTTTAAATAGTCTATTCGTTGAGACCAATATTACAACATGGGGTGTGCCAATACTTTTTGAAGCAAGTGTACTTTGGCAGGATTTACAGCTCGTCGCGTCCGTCCATTATACGTTCGTCCGTCTCCTAGCCGAGCGATCTGCAACCAAACTTTGTACGTCCGTCGTACGTTCATTGCTGCAAACTAATAAAAACAAAACTTTTTACAAATAGGAAAAAAATCTCCATAAAAAGTGAAAATCTTTTGCGGTATTGTTCTAAGTGCCTAAACAACCGTACACGTCCCTAACGGAAATCAATCGATGTAAAAAATGTTTAAATAGCATATAAAGCATAATGTTATTATTTTTACCATTGCACAAAAGGAGCTCGTGTTTCCAAACGTAATTATCAATCAATCTTCAGGAAAAATGTAACTTAATTTCATTTTACAGTTACATGAACAAATATCTGAAAACAAAACACTGCACACACTAAAACAGCCTTTTAAAGAACTCTGGATGAACGAGTAACGAAACGTGCAAGTTTAGAAAGCTGTAATTTCATCCGTTCGTCCGTCAAACGTTAAAGCTTGCCAAGGTTTGGACGGACGGATAGAATTAATGGCCTTCTCTGATTGGCTGCTGGTAACGTGATTGACGGACGGATGACGGACGGACGCGACGGGTCGTTGTAAATCCTGCCTTATATGTTATTACACGTTCTCGACTTTTTGCGACAAGCAGGTTAAATTACGCACGAGAATATCAAACAACTCGTAAAATGTAAAATTTGCCAGGCTATATATTAATGCTCGCAAACTTATGTTGCTAATATTTATCGCGCTAGTCTGGATATGTTCATAGCAACTGCAAAGACAGTTTTTTTTTTTCCCCGCCAACAGCTGTGTGCTTTGTCCTGTACCTGTGTCAACGATAAAACTTGTGTGTCGTGATGTGTACAGATGTTAAACTCTCGTATTGACACAGGAGTTTGCCAGACATGTAGGTGTGGTCTGGTGGTATTCGCAGTCTTTATTCATCCCTGAGCTAGCCTGGCTAGCAAGCTTCGTAGTGAACAGTAAAATACGATGTCATCGATGTATAATATAGCAATTGGGAGCAAGTTTTTTAAGTCGATAGTTTTGTGAAAAATTAACAGGAAGTATCTTAGATGTTTAAAAAAATGAGGAGATGATTGATAGAGCCTACATGAGAGATAACAGTTATTGATAAAAAAAATCGCAATTTTTTCCCATGCTGTTTAACATCTCGCCCTACCAAAGTTCAATGATGTACGTTTACACCACGACGACATACCTACTAAAAATTTGTACATCAAAGTACTCGTAGACTACTGTTGATACCCTGATTTTTGACGAACTTGTGGAGTCATTGTCTCTGTAAATAAGTTGTTCTGGAAACTATGAAATAGTGTCTTTTTTTTGTGACGTAATAATCCACATACCAAAATACAAATTATTTCCTGGGTTTTTTTAATGCACGGGCTTCTAACTGAGGCATTCCGGGAGAAAGATATTTACGGTAAGGAATTGTACAGCCATTTGTCTGGAATACGAAGTGAGTGTGACGTAAATTAATTTCAAATAATTAATTGGACTCTACTGGTTTCGGAAGCAAGAAAATAATAACCAAGGAATGGCAATCCTAGATAAGCTTCTTCCAATTTTTGGAGCGCATGTTAGACAACTGGTTCAGTTGTTTTGCGTAATATCTTCTGCCGCCATCACATGTGAAAATTTATCGCGTAAGACATAGGTCGGCAGGGATATGTTACTCTAGTAAAATATTTTCTCGCGAATTTAGTAAAAACGATGACATAAGATTGCCCTTTCTTGGCTCTTATATATTAAAAACTTGTCCTGAGAACTTGGAGAGCCACTGACAATTTGTGTTGATAAAGATTACATTTTTTTTTCTCGCAAATACTTGCCAAATGTGGCTTTGTAATGCTAGTCACACCGCCAAATATTATTTAAGGTGATATAATTAAATGTATTTGTTTCAGTCGAAAGTGCGGTGCTGATCCTAGCAACGAGTGTAGTGACCATAATCACATCAGTCTCCATGGCTGCCATCAGCACAAACGGCATTGTAAAAGGAGGTACGTACTGTTTTTTTATTTTTTTTTATTTTGCAGCTTCATCGCCGGTTTGAACAATACAGTTATTGTTTGGGAAAGCATTTTTCGAGTGTTAGTTTAGGATGGTTGAACATTTTAACATCCATTTGTCAAAGGGATGATGTAAAAAATTGACAAGTGATTTTTACAGTTACTTAGTTAAGTTGGAAAATATTTTTCAGTTTATATACTTCTAGATAATTTTGAAGTCAGTTTTAAGGTTGTGACGCGAGTATAGAAATTTGAAGTCAATACCGCCTCTAGGCATGGAAGAATATATAGAATGCCCGGAAAGTTTTTACCCCGATCACAAACTTCATTTATACCCGCTACATGTATGATAGAGATGTGAAACCAGTACCAAAATGCTGGCAAACTAAAGTTTTTTGTTTGCAACAGGACAACACATCGATAAGTCTCGCAGTAGTACATCTAGTCGATATTACCTAAATTTCTGTCCATAGATTCAGGAGGGATCGATGCAGTGACTCTTGATATCCGTTGTTACACAGTTGCAAGATCTGATGCAAGAGTTCTGTAGGCAATATCCTTGGCATAACCTCGTATAAAAATATGTAATGGGATTATGTCAGGAGAGCGTGGAGGCCAAGCTGTCGGGCCATCACGACCGATCCATCGTCCAGGAAAAGTTGTATCAAGATGGGCACGAACCTCCAAACCCCAATGAGGTGAGGTGGTGCACCATCTTGTTGAAATATGACATCTGGGGTGATACTCGAGCAATTGAGGAACAGCAAACAGTTGTAACATTTCCAGACACACTGGAGATCTGATCGTGCCCTCGGCCAAAAAAGAATGGTGCGATAACTTTGTCATGCAAAGCGCGCACCAAACATTCACCTTTGGGTTGCCTCTGGTATACTGACACCTCACCAAGGGACTGTGAACCCCGAATACGCACGTTAGGCCGGTTAACTACATCACTAACAAAAAAGGTCACCTCGTCATAAAAAGAAACACGTATGAGACAGCTGTTATCACCCTCAATACGTGACAACATTTCGACTGCAAAGACATAACGACGCGTGGCGCCACTGGTCAACAAAGCCTGAACAATTTGCACCTTTGTATGCACGAAACAGTAAACGTTTGTGCAATACATCGCGAAGAGAATTTCTCGGCATCTGTAAGTCACATGAGGCCCTACGCATTGATTTCTTGGGACTGGCGCGCAAGACTGTCTCACCGCTTTCAGCCGAGGCTTACGGCCCGCCAGTTCTCAGCGAGTCAGCGACAGATCCTGTGTTCTTGAACCTGCCATACCACGGCTTAATGCTCTTGACATCAGGCGGCATCTTTCCATATACGTTGTTTGAAAGTTCCTCTGCACTGTCGTTGGTGACAGGGTCTCGTGGTACCACAGGACACACTGAGCTTTCCCCGATTTGTGGACATGTTCGGTTTCCTGGACATTGCAACTGCGACACCACACCCACGTTACTAAAACCTGCAACAAAAGAACTTCGTTGGTTTTCCAACATTGTGGCACCAGTTTCAAACCCCTCTGTATAGCGGATATAAATAAAGTTTGTAACCGGGGAAAGATTTTTGGGACATCCAGTAATTTCAGCGGCATGCACAAATTACGAGGTCACGACGCCAAGTTAAGAAGCAGGTGAAGATAAGGTAATCGATGTTGACTTCATTTCTTCGCGTGAAAATGTGTAATGTTAAGTGACACTGTCTGTGATAAAGAGAACCAGAAGTCTTTATTTTTTCCTTATTCAGGGCGCTCAAGTTTTGTGGTACTGCGTAGTGATTGGAGGCACAGTTGTAAATTTCATTATATTAACTGATGACAAGTCCCGCGATATAGAAAATAAGTGTCGTCTGGAATCTAAGCACATGCTGATATTAAAAACCAAACCTGATTAACTTGGAAAGTTGTGAAATATTATTACGTTAAAAAACGAAATATAATATTTAGTGTAGGTAATATTTTTAAAAGCATGTATTCAACAATTTTGCCAAATGTTGAAACACCATGGCCTGTTGTGGTCGCATGAGCTAAGAATGCCCTATGCCAGGAAAAGTTGAAATGTGAATAATATTTGAAGCTTGCATAAACATAGGCCAAACATGTATGAACGCCCTAGACAAAAAAAAGGGGGGGGGGGCAGCTAGTAGCTACTTACATAAAAATATATAGGGTTATTTGTACAGCTGTTTCTTCTAACAGTGGTGTTAGGTTTTTCTTCTGCAGGGAACGAGAGGATAACATTTAGCGGTAGAGGGAGAGGTGGGACTAGTGTGGACACATTTTTGGAGTTAACATAGAGTTCTGAAAAGTAAAGTAGAGATGTGTTTAGCTATGCATAATATACAGACTTCATTCATCTTAGTTTTTTACTTCCAAGCAGTGCCCCCTTTTATTAGTTTTCACATTTAAAGGTAATCTTAATAGTATTACATTTGTTCACTAGCACCACATAAACCTTATCTTAGTTCCTTGGAGGGAATAAAGTATTCACAAATTGTGTGGCCAGAAAAACCAAAAAGTGCATATATTTTTTTACAATCATATATAACAAACAAAATAGTAATTAAAAATAGCCAATTTTGGCAAAATTCATATTTAAAACAATTTTAGGTAAATTATATAAAATAAATTATTTTGTTGTTTTAGATGCCCGCTCCTTGAAAAAACTATTTTCGGTCATTCAACTATACTAAAAAAAGTAAAAATAAAAATTAAACATTCTAAAAACATTTTTTAAATTTGAAAAAATATTTAAATAAGTAAATATGCAAATATTATGAAATTCTAAAAACAATGAAAAATAATTCAATCATTTAAATTAAAAATGTAAAAAATTCATAAAACTATACAAATGATAAAAAAAATTAAATTAAAAATCTAACTAAAAGCAAAATTTAAAAATTTAAAAAATTTGTAAAAAGTATTAAAGTTGTTTCCTAAAACTTTTGAAGAAATTATTTATTAAACTAAATGTGATTCCTTGCATCACTTAGTTTTTCATCTTGAAAAAGTCAATAAGGAATAATAAATTACAAGTAGTCCTTTAAAGATAAAATAACTCTGGTACTAATTTTATATATAAATAATAAATAGAAAGTGGTAGTAAAATAAAAATATATCTTCAATTCAAAGGAAAAATAATGTATAAGTGAGTTGTGTTTAAAAATTCAAGAGTTATTCGTGCAAAACTTTTTTAAAATAAAAACACGAACAATACGTCAAAAAAAAATTAACAATTTCGAGAATATAAAATAAATGTTCATAGGAACTATAGTAGTAGTAGTCGTGGTGGCGGCAGTGGCGGCTACAACAATAACCATAAAAATTCTATATTTATTTAACAAAATTCCGACGAACAGTACAAAACCTATGATAGGTGGGGAAATGAACATACGACATAAAATGACAATAGATTAAGTATAAAGAAACAAGATAGACAATACAAACACATAAGACAAAGAAACAGATTATACATGTAGAACAGAAACAAATGATTAACCAATTACTACTATGATTTGCATATAGAAAGTTAATACTAAATTACAAAAGTTATCTTATATAATATTTATAAAGATCCTTAAAACTAATTTTTCTAGCCAAAATGGGTCAAAACCAGAGAAATATTTGTTGTAAATATTAGTACATATATTGACTGTCCTTTTTATGTGTTACAGAAGAGAACATGGGAAAGGTTCTGTGAGTATATGCAGGAGTTTTTAAACCTACTTTATACTTTACAGCTCGACAAATTGTAAAAACTAAAAAGGAATTAATTAAAAAAAGAGCATCGTTAATATTACGACGTTCGTATAGAGTGAGAGTATTATATCTGGTAAGTTTAAACTTGTAATTAAATTCAGGTTGCAGGGGAAATCTATTATGAATTTGTTTAAATACATTTTTTGGGATGTTCTTTAATCTATTTGAGTCTGCAAGAGTAATATAGTTCCATATGACTGAAGAATATACTAATTTGGATCTAACTAAAGAATAATATAGAACTAAGAGGGAATCAGAGGAATTAGCAGAGAAAGTTATAAATTTAATCAAACCTAATATAAGACTAATGCTACTAATTATACTATCTACATGAATTTGAAAATATTGTTTGGAGTCGAGAAAGACTCCAAGGTCTCGAACCAAATACTCTCTTTTAATTATAGTAGTGTTTACATGGTAAGTATACAGCACAGGGTTGGTCTTCCTTGTAAATGAAATAGAAAAAGTCTTTTTTATATTTAAATTCATTGCATTTGTAATACACCAATTACTAATGGCTATGATGTCCTCTTGTAGTAATAAGCAGTCCAAGACAGCTTCAATGCTTCTATAAATCTTAAGCTCATCAGTATAAAGAAGTGCATTTGAATGCCTTATTATACTGACAATATCGTTCATAAAAATATTTCTGAACCAAATATGTAATCTAGAAAGAACATATCTACAAAAAACTTCAAAATCTGTCCAAGGAATCAAAATTATTTACCAAAAGAAAATGCAGTATATGGTTGAGTGATGTTAAAGTACACCATGATTAAATCCACTTCCTCTTTTTTCAGGCTGCATCCGAAATGACAGATTTTGTTGACAAAATGATCACATAACCCAATTTTGTATGCAAAAATGGTGATGTAGGTGGTGGGTAATTTGGTATTTTGAATTTTTTATCTGGCGGATGTTAGCAAAAATACAAAATGACAAAATTACTGCCATATTGGTTTTGATGTTCAAAACATATACGCAAATGAGTGGTTAAAACATTTTTTTTAAACAAATAACTGTTAATGTTTTCCCAACAAAATTTTTTTTGAGTTGGTATTGCATAATTTATTATTTACAAATTTATTAACATATTTGCAGCATTCCAGTAATGATTGTAGAAATATTGACGTCCATTTTAAGCATTAAATTTAGTTAAACATTTCAATGTCAATGTAAAAATGTGTTGCCGTGAGTGCTAAAAAAGTTATTGTTGACGTCTGAATTGAAACTTACGAAATGACAAATTACAGAATAACGAATTTGTGATTTTGACCATGGCCTTGGTCATTATTTTTTAATTTCAGGCAATGATAGTTAATTTTAGTGACATATTATTGTAATTATTACCTTTTCATTAATTTTGTTAAATCAACAATCTGCATCTAAATAATTTAATTCATGACTTGAATGAGCCAGTAAAAGAATTCATTAGATGGGACCTATAAATATGATATTGCATATTGAGATCATAAAGATTTATAACAGACATGAAGCTGATGAAGTTTTACAAAAAGAGCTGAAAGAAATGATGATATATACACGTTTAGGGGGGAAAAACTTCTGCTGCTGGAACTATGTTTACTATAGTCGATTCAGTTACTACCAAGTTTTTCCGAAGCCATGCTAAAGTTATAATTTCAGGATATTCCTCCACCTCATGCAAACGAAGCTTAACCAAATCTTGAAAATTACACCAAGGGACTACGTACCTTGTTCATGTACACTGTTTGACATTTTGTATTAAACTATTTCTTACTAGGGTATTACAAACACACCTATGTTCTCTCTGGTTTTATTAATATTAATTATAAATGAAATATGATTTATCAAAATGTAAATAGAAGTTCAATTTAATGTGAAAAGATTGTGGTAAGAGATATTTAGGAAACAACCAAATGTCGTACATAGGGTGAATTTTCAAAGGTTTGATTCAAAAAGTGTGAAGAAAAGGCAAATAGACTATACAAGAAAGTTAGGTTGGGGTATGGAAATATATTAAAAGTTTAGTTATAAAATTTAAAGTTTTTAAAAATAAACAAAATTTGAGTAAAATTTGGTTATAAATGATTTAACGGGTTTATAGTGTAGACACCTACTAAATTTCTGAAATGTACTTTTCAAGCACTAGCCAGGTGAAGCCCTAACTCAGTGTTTAATATAAAACACCACATTTCAACTACGTGGTCGGCTAGGGATTTTGTGTTTATGCTGGTGGTGGTGGACAATTTTTCCATTGTTGGTGGTCCATGGCTCACGGTGGGTAATGTATGGTGCGTGTCTGGGAGTTTTCGTGAGCCATGGTAGCAAAAATTACACACTGCAAGACAGTTCACACACCTCTCTATGGTCATAATTGCACATAAAATGAATGGTTCTTCCATACATTTCCGACCTACTTTTACTGCATTTGCTGATAGTCTAAGTGTGTCTTGGTGGATGTACGTGCTTTGTTATTATTTCATGTTGATTTACTTCTGGGTTGGCTTATGTACTTCGTAGCAAGTCATATGATATTGATATCAGGGTGTCCAGCAAAATATCAACAATCAGGAAATTTGTATAGTGGGATAAAACTTTTCAGCATTGAGCTTTGAAATTTAGTGGGATGCCATCAAGCAGTATGCAAAGGATTGTTCCAAACCCCGTTAAATTTTACTAACTGCTTTAAATTGTAAATCAGTATTTTCTTAACTTTTGTGTGTTAGTTTTACTGTGTAATGCATGCCACGTGGTGCTTCCTCAGAATTCTGTTGCTCTTAATTGTCCTTAACTTCTCTGAAACACATGTGGGGGCACCTGACAAGCCAGAATTTCACTAGAGTCATTACCATTATCAATTTATCAATTTGCACCCTTGTGGACACTTGGAACTGTTTCTAGAGACTACTGTTGCATGTATTTTTATGTGCAGGAGGGACGTACTACATGATATCCCGTTCACTGGGCCCAGAGTTTGGCGGCTCCATAGGGTTGATATTTTCATTAGCGAATGCCGTGGCCTGTGCCATGTATGTCGTGGGTTTCTGCGAGTCCATGCGGGATCTACTCAAGTCTTTGGGAACAAAAATAGTAGATGGTGACGTCAATGACATGAGAATTGTGGGCGTCATCACCATTTTCGTACTCCTGCTGATAGTGGTTGTCGGCATGGAGTGGGAGGCTAAGGTAGGAATATCTCACAGCAAACTATAATACTACGTTCTTAGTTATCTTCATGCTTAGTTTTTCCAATTACTTCCAAAATAAATAAATTAAAAAAACTAAGTTTCATTTATTGGGTTTGATTCAAGTGAGTATTTTTGCATACATAAATTATCTTGCTAAACATCTATTACTTACTGTAAATTCTCAAACTACTTAACTGACTTGCATTTAGTATGTAAATCTAATTCACATGTTTTAAAATGAGTTGATGCTCTGTAGACTTAACTTAATTTAAAGTGTATTTTCACATCTGCATTCATGGTATTTTCTGTTTTTGAACTATCTTGTCCAGATTAGTGTGTTTTAAATTTAACAGTAGTGGAGATAGCTTTGTAGACTTGTACTTACACTAAATATGAAATAGGAAAATTACTATTAGTTTCTCTTCTATCACAGAAGAAATATAATCTTGCGTAGTTGGTAGTTCTAGCAGCAACATTGTCATGTTCCAGGCACAAATGGTTTTGTTGGTTGTCCTGGTCGCTGCTATTATCGACTTCATGATAGGCACGTTTATTGGACCTCTGAGTGATGAAGACAAGGCTAGAGGATTTGAAGGTTACAGCAGTAGGTACAAAATGAATATTTTCAGTGCTTCATTAAAACAATAATATAATTTTTTCTGCATGAAATTGGATTTTTTAAAAATATAATGATCAGTTTACTTACTATTTATTTAATATGATATTGTTACGATTACATTTGTTACAATCATGTACATACTGTATGTTATATTCCATACCTTATGCCATCTTGGTCCATACTGTCTTGCCAACCTTCTCGTCTATGTCTCTGCAATCTCTACACACACGCACACACATGCACGCACGCACGCACGCGCGCACGCGCACGCACTCTCTCTCTCTCTCTCTCTCTCTCTCGCCCATCATAACAATGTTTGTTTAAAGGAAGGTAATTACTCTATAGTATAGATTAACCAAAGCATCTTTATTTTACATTACCCTTAAAATTTATACCCATTATAGTTTATGTAAAGTTTGATCCATAACTGCCCTTCTACAAATTGTTGCCTGGGAGGCTGCCTCCATCTTCCTTTGCATCTGACCACCACTTCCTTTTCTGCATCCCTGCCAAAACATTGGTCAACACTCGTTTCTGATGAGCCATGCAAACTACTAAAGTCTATTCTATGGGTTGCTCCAGCCCCTCGATTACCATTCTGCACAACACGCCTGGAGTTAGTTTTTGGAGATAACTGGAAACCTCTGAAATCACCCTGACTATCAAATTCTTTACTCTATGTTCCTTCCTTACATACTGCCATGGACTCGTAATACAGTTTCCAGTTCTAACGCAGAAGTAATGTTTTTGTTCAATAGATAATGGCTTATTGTCTGAAATTATTTGGTGTGTGCAGTGCCTTACCTCTGAAGTTCCATTACATTTAGAGTCGGTAATTATTTATAATTTTTAACATTTTGGAAACCCATCCATCAGTTTCGACTGAGTTATGTGCCACATTTTCCGAAACATGCACCTTTCATTCAGTTAGCCCTCTACACTTTCTGAAAATTAAAACAAAAAGTAATAACTTACATTGATTGTAAGTATGACTGCTTATAGCAAAACCAAAACTGGTTCTACTATAACTATTTCAGGTAAAAAAAAACTCCATAATAGGTAAAACATGCAATATGAAGTTTTTCTTCATATATCAAAACTATATTTCAGCAGATCATACTTCAAAGCTGATATTTATTATCAGAGAAGCTTATTTGTGTGAAGAAATATAATAAACATTTGCACACACATGCCTTTTTACTATTTTTTATACTTATATTACTGTAAGTAACAGTTTCCCGCAAACAACACTGACTGCTCTGTTCTGATTGGTCGTAGCCTCAAAAGTTTTACTTAAGATATAAAATACAACTATTTCTTTCACCGCGTAAGGAAACTCCACAAACGTGCACGACCTGATACATTCTATTGGGAACCAATACATATGAAAATACACTTCAGTTTCTTCTGCACAATTCTTAACGCACAATTTAATGCTAAAATATTCCTATTGTAAACCCAGCTTTGTTTCAGATGTCACAGCGTACGCTACATTAAGGTGTGCAGGTGCGTTGAAACGCAGTCAAATCAATTTGTGTTCGTTAGAGCAGTGGGTAGAAGCTTCCCCAGTGGAAAGGTTTTGGTTTGTTATAACAGTGCTAATGTCAGGGCCTTTGAAGTAACAGTATGATACAGATTCTCATAATATGTAAAAAAAATTATTGTAAAATGTTACATGTCTTCTACAGAAACTGATATTTCCATAGATTTATGGTTCTACTCTCTCATATTTGTCAGTATTTGCATAGACATAATCTTGTATAAAAGTTGACTGACTCTATTGACAAATTCCATCACTTGTTTGCCATGAGTTAACAGTGAAGGAACTGTTTCAGGGCAGCTACTGGCTGAGAACTTGTTTCCTGACTATCGGTACTCTGATGGAGTGCTGCACAACTTCTTCTCAGTGTTTTCAGTATTCTTCCCAGCAGCCACGGGGATGCTGGCTGGCGCCAACATATCGGGCGACTTGAAGGTACAGTGCTTTTACAATGAACTGGATTAATGTAGGCATTTCTGATTTAATTTATACAAGTGTTAATAACATACAATGCACAGTATGTGATTCAGGTTAATTAATGTAATATTATATGATAGGGAATCCATATACGAGAATGTATGGCTTGGTCACTATGGGGCATCAAACTATTACAGCACTTCGGACACAATACATGCGGTTAACAACAAATTTAATCAACAAGACACCTTCCTCATCCCAAATTATCATCCTCCAACTTACAAAGTGTGCATCGAGGTGCAGAGATTAGCGCACATGGTTAAAGGCGCCTCATTGTGTGCTAAGTATTTCAGATGCAGCATGGATTTGTGGATCAAGATCTTCCTCATATGCTACTGGTCTTTATAGTAATCCAAACACACTAGTTGAACATATCCAATTTTTCCACCCCGTAGCGACCAAGTATTTCTGTAAATAAGTTGCTACTTCTAAAATGTTAATTTAATTGTCCTGTATCACATACTACAAATTGCCTGTGATTTTTAAAAAAATATCCTGTATTGAAAGATTACAGTCATGGCTTTAAATTTTCAAACTTTGTATTAGTGCTCTTTATATCTCTACATGGATAGGCTGCTATCATAATGTAGTTGGTATATTTGCTGCCCTTCATATGAGAAATCCAGGTTTGATTCCTTGTAGTGACACTTTGATATTTTCAAAGTCTGGATAAGTAATTGAAGTTGAATTTAATTTGTTATATGTCGGTATATGTTTAACACCACCTAATGAAAAACTGAGATTTTTTTTTACTGCATGTTTTCAGTTATGACTGAATTCTTATGAAATCATTTTACTGCTAAGCGCTTGTGAAATTATTTTTACTTCAATAACATAATTCTAGGACATTACCTCACAGTTTAACAAAATTCACTACAGTGGGCAGCAATTACATTTTTTTTATCACAAAGTATTATTAATAATGTTGATACTAATTGGCGACAACCTAATGGGCAAAGGGAGAGATGTGTTTACACCCCCAAAACCCTCTACTGGCAATGGCCCTGTGTTTGGGGACTCCAACAAATAAATTTTGCCATTGCCATAGTGGTTTTTCATTTAGCACACACATTCACTAATTGTTTGCAGCAAGCTATAGTTCTGTCTAATATTTTTTGTGTGTTTGTATTGTAGGATCCACAGACGGCGATCCCCAAGGGCACTTTTTTGTCTGTAGCCATCACGACGGTGTCGTACTTGCTGATGGCGGTCATGGCTGGCCTCACAGTGCACAGGGATGCCAGTGGGAATGTAGCAGAGCTGCTGGACGGCTCTTACACCAACTGCACATACAGGAACTGTGAATGGGGCTTGCAGAACAGCAAACAGGTTCGGATTGCTTCTTTCTTACTCTCTCAGGGCTTAGTAAAGAAGACACAAGAATTTGTAGGCTATTCACAGTAAATGGAGCACTTCTGAAAGTGCTGTTGAAGCTCTTCTTGTATACATTTTGTATTGATGCTGGACCACTATGTTAAATACTGAAAAGGGGCGTACAAGCATACTTACGGTGCCAGAGGTGGCCTCTTCAGGTTTTTGGCCAGGAGTTAGGCTGAGTGCTCCTGTGTAGATTCTTGGTCTGATCTCTCTGGGGTGCTGTAATTTTCCCTTTGTAGAGAGTTGGCCTGGTAGGCTATCAGCAGAGCACGAAGTTGATTGTCTTTAACACAATTGAGTGTCTCGGATCTGTGGCAAGTTTATGTACTGTTGGGCGACAGATCACCAAGACAGTGTGAAACAATACTAGAATCCGGTTGACGTGTAGAAGGCTCAGGTTGTGGAGCAGATGCAGGACGGATTATGTCAGGGATATGGTGGTTGTGGAGCAGAAGAAAAGTGTAAGAGTTCGGCAATCCACTGAGGCGTCTTTGCCAGTCCTGCACGTACCAGATCACTGAAGAGGTGGCTTGGTACCTCCGGCATCACTGGCTATTGCAGGTGCCTGATGGCCTGGGCTTGTTCTTTTGACTGAAGTTTGTCAATGGAGGCTACTAGGGCTGGTATGTACATGTGCAAACGCCCAGAGGCAAGTAAGGTCAACTTTACCCATTCCTTGAGGCCACGTCTCTTGGAATAGGTCGTAAGGAAGCACAGATACACTCCTTGTCGAGAAGTGGATGGCAGGCTCCTTGTTCTCCCAATTTACGTATCGAGCCATGAGCCGACCGTAGCGCAATGGACACACTATTCCAGCACCTGGCAGGGCCCACATTATACGTTGGAAATCAGGCCACACTGGCTAAGGCTGGACACGGGGTGTTGCTCCGGGTGAGTCTCCGCAACCCAGTGAACCTCTGCCTCACTTGGCGGGGTCCTCTGTAGAGAGACTGGCGGACGTCAAGCTGACAAGCTATGCGTGTGGCCATTCTGCCCACGAGGTAGATGGAAGGGCAGGCTGAGCTAAGTGCGTGTGGGTAAAAACCAAAGTGTACTGAGCGCTAAAGGAAATTCTCCAGGAGAACCTGCATTCCCTACCTTGGTAGGGCACAACTGGGAACTAGGTACTATAGCTACAGGAAGGTGGTACACTAGGTTTTGGTTCGGTTTCACATTTGTTCCAGTGAATTGGACGTGATGACGTACTTGTTACTGGTCGCTTGACACAGATTATTTGGCTGGGAATCTGATAGTACGTTGGCCAGGGTCTGTAGAGGAGACTGGTGTTGACTGGGGTACAAAGCTGGAATGGCCTGGCTGTGTATTTGAATCTTTTGATTGTTGCCGTAGTTCCCTACGTTGTCGGTACACTAGACTGGGCACGATGCAGTCCTAAGGAAGACTATAGGATGGCAGTATCCTGTTCTCAGACACGTCCGTGATGAAGGCGGGTAGGGTTAGTAGGGGTCTTCCGTGGTGGCCTAACGCAGATTCCAAGCAGAGAGTGCTGGAATAAAGCTAAATACGGGTTTTGCTCTGAGCAACGAGTAGTAGAGGCAGAGGGGCTTTCCTGAGCGGCGATGCTAGGAAAAGTGCAGGCTGGACAAATCCGTGCAACGAGTGTTGGAAATGAAGACTGGTCTGGAGGCGTGAGTGAAAATCTCCTTTTATACTAAACTCAGGCGGTGCTTGCTGCTGATTGGCCAATGTCATGAGGGCGAGGGGTGAGCGGGGGTTAGCGAAGGCATCGTTTACAGCTGTGACATTACTGGATGGCTGGGGGATGGGTAGCAAAGGAAAAATGATAATATAACTAGCACTATCTAGTGGTGGAGAAAGGAACTAGTTGTCCTGCTTACATAATTATGATGGGCCATTTAATAAAACAAGTTAGGAGGTAAACAGAACAATCCCAGCTCACGTGGTGGGAAATAAAAACAGAAAAATAAATTTGTATCCCAACAATGCTAAATAGCGGAATGGAATTGAGGTCGTCTGAATACCAATTTTAAAGATATGGCATGCATCAGTATAATGTTCCACAATATATAAAATTAACATTACTATAGGCCTAATCACTTCATTCTTGCATCAATCAAGTGATATGGTAAAATTATTAGATAAGTATTTTACAAATATGCTAATTCTTACACTTGGGCAAAAAAAAAAAAAAACCAATTTCAATATTCACAAAAGTTTTCCTTACACTTTTAATTCATCATTGACGGTACTACTTTCTCTGTATTGTAACCAACTTTTCTGAGCAAATCCTGGTTGTGTTTATTTTCATATATGTAGGGACATGTAACATTTTGCAAAGGTTCATTAGGGGTGTGCGAATAGTGGATTTCGGTGTTCAAATATTTTAGAATTAATATGAAAATTTTTGAATAACATGCAAATAGTTTTGAAATTGAATAGCTATCAGTGAACATTTTGTTTGTTATATATACAACAGAAATGGATATAATTTCACTAATCGCACAACAAACTGTTCCCCCATGAAATTGAGATATTTTTTTACAACCAAAATGTATCTAAGTTCTTTGCAATACACAAAAATGCTTTAATGGGAAAGGAAACTATTCCCTTGGTGTCAAAGTTTTATTTTCAGCGACGCGTGACAGACCTGGCTAATTGGCTGCTCACATCCCTGGGTAACTTGTTAGATGCTAGGCGAGTCATGTCTTTAGGAGTCTAGTTGTCTCTTAGCACTGGTGCCCAACCGGAATATAATACTGGCCTCGTAGGCCACCAGCTTGGTACGATGTCCCGTTTGGGCAAAACCACTCTGTGTGGTGCAGGCTTTGGGTGCGTGACTGAGTTCAAGGGAAGGGGACGGTGTGTCTGGCCCATATGGGGTTTCGCTAGTGTTGATCGCTCAGTCCTCTGGTTGTGCTGGTCTGGAGTGTGGGGTGTGCATCTGAGATGTTAGGGTTTTCTAATGTCGTGGTGCCACTAGGTACTGCTGGTGTGTAGGTGGACCCCTTGCCGAACAGGATCTCTTGTACCACTGGATGGTAGTCTTCCGCTATATGGGTGGGTGACTCAACAGTGCTGTAGGAGTAACGGGTGGTACTGGTATGGCGAGTGCTTGCGGTAAAACAGTTTGCTCACATGGACTGAGTAGCCTGAACCCACTGGGAAGGATGCTAAGCCCTTGTGGATCTTTAGAGATAGCCCTCGGCTTCTTTGCCTTCTTATGAACACCACCCCTGCGGGTGTAAGGCATCTATCTCTAGACTAAGATTGGGCCTGCAGGAGTTAGGCAGTCAACGTGCAAGTATAGGTGCAAATTGCTACTGCCAACACCGCACCTCACTCTTGACTTCCCCACTGGAGATGTGGAAGTTGTGAGCTGCTAAATGTCGGTTGCAGGAATGGCACGGTGTTGTCCCAGTGGGGTTGGTCTCCCCTGCACTGGAGCGTAACCCCACTCGGCACCACTAAGTGTGCGATGAGAGGAATTCCCCCCAGCCAGCAAGCCGATCCCACCAGGTGCATACCTAGTGTCATGGTTCTACCGTTCTCTCCACCTGGGTGCAAGGAATGGGTGGCCTTCCAATAATAGTGAGGAGTGTCCCGAGGTCACTGGTCTCCACATGCCCGAAGAAGTTCCCCTCCTTGGCACAGCTGAGTGTGCTGCCACTTTCCAGGGGATGGTATCTTAGTGTCGTGGCTCTATCGTTCACTGCACGGGGCAGAGAATGGGTGGCCTTCCAAGATGTTTTGTCCTGTTGTCAGTGTGGATTCAGAAACAGCAAACCCGGTCTCCTGCTGTCCCCATCAGATCCAATGAGGGTGAAGTAGGAGGTCGGAGTGATACTTGAGAAGTTAGGCAAGATCAATTTTTTATTTTGCCGTTATGAGAAAATAAACAAAGATGGTGTATGTTCATCCCACTCACTGAGCAGGATAGGTGAATCTAATTTCCTTGGATTTTCTTCAGCCTTCATAAGACCAAAGGATCCTGGGGTTATTTGGTACACCTGACCTGCCAAAGAATCAAACTCAAGATTCTTAAGGCCTCTCATCATAGCTACAACCTCGACCTCAACCTGAATAAGGCCAGCTCCAAGAGGTACCAGATATTGCCTAAATCTGGGGTTTTTTTCTGTAGCTTACTAAAAGGATCATAGTGTGGTGTGAATGCATTAAATTTTACTTGAACTGAGAGGGAGGAACGGACAGGAGATTTCTGGATGGCCCCAGCCTGTACGAGGCAGGACAAGAGAGGATACTCTCTAGTGGAACCAGATTATATTCTGGTAATTTAATTACTTTGTCAAGATGGCCTACAAGACAAAAGGACGTAGAATAACACTCCAAAGATTAGCATGCTGAGCAAGGCAGAGAGAATTAGAAGCCCAGAGAGAAAATTCTATTTTGACCAGGGAAGACCCACATATTAAAAACAATTCTGACGTTGCCCCTGTACCCTTATTTGAAGTAGGGACCTGGGTAGGCGACCTTGCACCTTTCGGAAGCGAAGCAATAAGGCAGTGTGGAGATAATCTTTTAGGACTGGCATGGCCTAGTCACTCCGTAGAATATTTGGAGTACTACAGACCAGACCCACCCATTGCCGAATTGTTAAAACCCCTTCTGCCCACACCAAACCCAGGACCCGTGACACGTGCCAGGTACACATGGCAGTGGGTAAAGTAATTTACATTTGCATCCCCCAATCAACCACAAGCTGACGCCCTCTAGCGGCTCCTTCAGCTGGATTCGTACCATCTCGCATCCCCACAAGACCGGCTCCATATAGAGAATGCAGCTGGCCAGAGCCTTCAGAATCTACTTAATTGGTTTTCATTTTTATTTCATTCCCGTGACTGTTGGCCTCATGAAAATTTTTGACGGCAATCACAGTGAGCATAAACAAACCTGCTTAGAGGGACCAAAACACTTCGTTCCAACGTGGGAAGAACTATGACCCAGCCAGGCAACCATTCCACCAGTAATTCTCCCTCACCAAGGTCACCTTGAATTTTAGTGTCCCAGGAGGGAATTCAACCTCTCTACCTCCTGGGATTATATTGTTTTAATTCTCGTGAGAGGGAGTAGCACCACAATAAAGAAAGTCCTATTTTAGTTAATGCTACAGTGAAAATAAATGTCTGTAATGGTTTTTCGTAGTAACTTGCATGACTGCCTTAGGGGCAGGAGCTTGTCTGCATTTACTAGGTTTTTTTTAGTTTTGTGTCAGGACAGACATACAGGCTTGAGGGGCAGACGTTGATGAGATAGGGTCTGCAATATTTGGCACTTGGCCTTGATTGTGCCCTGAATAGTGTTGGGTGGGCAGGCTGCCTGCTCGACAGTCTAGTGGGGCTAGACTGGGCTTACAGTTGTTTGATGTTGGCAGGACCTCTGGCTCATCTCTGACATGCCTTACTGCCATGGGTCGAGAGCTCGTCGGCGTGGGTCCTGGTTGGGATCGCCCGACCGCTGTCGGTGGCTGGTTAGAATAGTCCAGCGTCATCAGCGGGTTTGACACCCAGTACCAGGAGCAGACCCAGGTGGAGGTACGGACGATGGGGTGAGCAGCTCCAGAGGTATTTACCAAGGGGCCAAACAAATTACGGCCGGGGGGGGGGGGGACCTGAGAGGTGGAGGCTTCAACAGCTGAAGGTTGGCATGAGCTTGTTCCTGGGGGGGTTAAGCAGCCAAAGGCTGGGGAAGGTTGGTTAAGCAGTGCTTGTTTCTAGGAGAAGATAGCAGCTTTCCTTCTGTGAGTGAACAGCATTTACAAGAGATATAGGTACTACAATTCATGTCCGCATTGGGGTGGCAGGCAATGATACCCTTAACTAAGTGTAGTTCAGAAGGGGTATATCCCTCCTTGCCAGGTCTGGCCTTGAAAGTGAAAGCAAAAGACAGGTGAAGGGACCTGTTGGCTTGAAGAGCCTACCTGATGGGTGTGCTTGAAGAGTACAAGCAATGAATTATGTAACAGTCAGAACAACTGTACCCTAACTGAAGTTTTGCTGCCTTGAACGGACTTAAGGTGGGGATATGGGGTGTGTGGGTTGACTGCAAGTGTGAGGGGGAACTATGACTCATAGGGGTTGCAGCATGTGCTGAAGAAGCCCGGCATTGGTCATTGGTGATAGCAGGGAGTTTCCTCACGATGCGGAGGAGATCAAACAGAGCAGAGAGCATTAGTACGACTGGTGCTAAGGCTAGCTGCTGGTATTAATTCATGTTCTGCGGCAGTGCAGGGACACCTTTGTATACCTGGGCAGGGGGGGTGTGTCTGGTTCCTTCAGCCTTAGAGCACTTTGGCAGGGTGGCTCCTCCCTTTGTAGGCGTAGGTGGCGCTGCACTGTCTGTGATCTCTCGGGGGAGGCTGGAAGCAGGATTTTCCTCATGTGGATGGTATCTGCTGCTGGAGCTTGGGGGCAACTTCACTGGCGTTGTCAGTTGGTCTCCCTTCTCATGGAATTGTGTTGGCGTGTGATGTAATGTTGAATTGGAGACTTGCGCGTTCAGAGAGACTGGTTTTTTGGGTGCTGAATCAGGCGCACCCTATTCTGACGGGGATTCGATGGAGTCTGGTCCTTGCGGGGTACGGGTTAACGCCTTTTGTATAGGACTGGCCTGGTAGCTTTGTGGCAGGGCGCAATGTCTGGCTCTGGCAAAGAGATTTTGCATTTAAGGCTGACTGGCTTGCTCGGTATATCTGAGTGACGTGGGTTACTGATTCCTGGGCTGGTGCTTGGCAGAATACTAGTACATGGTGGTGCTACAGGTATGGCTGCTGGACACTGTGTGGATGTTGATCATGGAGGTTTGAGACGCCCCCTACCCCTGGCGGGGAGGTGTCAGGAATTTCAAAATCTGCCTCGTCCGTTTAAGCGCAAATTAATTTATACCTACAGTCCCCACGGGGGAAAGAAAAAGAGTTCTAGTCTTAAGAATCCTATTGATGGCTATACCCCCATACCAATACCATTATTTCTATAGCCATAATTCAGCAACTAAGTATATTTAACTATCAGTAGAGCAGTTTTTAAGGGTTTCTATGGATGACACTCAATACTCGCAGACACTAAGTTAGGTAAGTTTAATTATTTAATGAGTATTTCACGCAAGTTCATATGTAACACATCCAGCTCACCAAATTTTCAGTTTATGGTTGGCTTTTGATTTGGAGGTTGTTGGTGCACTTTTACTTGCAGCTGTTTCAGGCGGATCAGTTCTTCTGGAAACTGCATTGGGGTGGCGGGAGGGGTTACGTCGACGTGGCTACTCTTTCAGTTGATTGTCACACCCCCTTTTTCTCCAATATAGATGTGGCGTTGCCCATAATCTAGAATGCACTGCTGCTGTTGCAGCCAGGGTTGCCCCAAGTTCATCTTTTCCCCAATGTGTGGGACTACCAGGACCTCTACCTGGGTGGTTTTGTGGTGGACCCAGATAGTCAGCCGTTTTTCCCCCTCTACTTGGAGGAGGTTTTCGGGTTGAGTCATCTGTACGCTTTTGTCGGCGGGTGTCAGATGGGCTTGTTGGCGGGGTGTGAGCAGGTCACTCCGGATGAAGTTGCCTGTGGCTGCCGTGTCTAGCATCTCCATGGCAGTGTTAGCCGGTTTATCTTGTCATCAATCGGGGTGCGTTAGGGGAGTAGCGCACTTTGGTTAGCGTCTGGATGACATTTAGCACTCCCCCTTCCCTTGGCGCAGGGTGCTCCGTCTCTTTCTTGGTTGGGCAGTCTTTATTGAAATGCCAGCCCAGGCAGAACCAGCTATTAGGGAGTGCTGGGTTATTAGGAGGGGGAGGGGAAGGGTGGTTACAGCAGGGGGTTCCACTCTACCTTCGCTCTGCCTCACTTCCTCCTTCCGCTTTCCACTTGCCTTCCCTGGGCCTGTCTTAAGGCAGCCTACTTTTTAAAATTCCTCTCCATTTCCTTTGCTCTTTGACTGACTAATTCCATAAATATGGAGCTATTAAAGGCCTCTCCTCTTGCAGACACTACACAGGTAAAATACATAACATGCTCTGTATGCTGGTTGAGGGGACTAGCTTTCATAGTAGTTGTGAAGGGACTATGACCTAAAATGATTCAACAACTCAGTAGGGTCTAACTGATTTAATGCTACTGAGCACACAGTCACTGATACAAAAGCAGAATAGTTCCTCTGTACGTATATTGACCTGACTTTCACAATCCAGTTGGCAGCTTACACACAGTTACATATAATATAACAAAATTAATTAAGTGCAGTGCATTTCTGGGGTGTAAGTGAGCCTGCAGGAAATGGGGCGGTGCTAGTCCATGTAAAAGAAACAATAAAAACAGGTTCTAATTAAAAATAACAATTATTGTGTATTGTAGCTAGACAAAAGATGATTGAGACCCAGGAGCTGATAAAACAAAACTGTTAGCAGTAGGTTAGATTGTTTTTGTCCTAGGGATAGTGTAGTGGTAAGCACTGATGAAAGTATTCCAGGGATTAAAGGTAGGATTGTTGGGAAGTACAACTCTTCTGTTGTACTTCATGACCAGTGAAGGTCACGTAGTCCACCGTACCGTAAAACACATTTGCAGATCTTGTACAGAGTCGTCACAAGATGTGTATTGTATGAGCCACATCACCCAAGTGGACGTTACAGCAACAGTGTGGAATCTGACGCCGGCTAACGGCTAGCGGCGCTAAGCCCATGACGGCGCTCACCACTCATGTGACATGCGGGCATGCACGTGCGGAAAGAGGCTCCAGTTTGAACTTTCCTATTACGGAATATTTTACTCGGTGTGCATAGCACTTCTGATTGTGTGAACGCTGTAGGCAGCCATGGTAGGTCTGCGTGACCCCTCCCATTGGGCAGTCCATCGAGGAGAGCTGGCGAGGTAAGACGCTGTCACATATGCAGTACAATTTTTTTGCACTGATGTAGATTACAATAGTTTCACTTTAGTATACTGGTTAACCTTTGCTTTGCATACATTTTGTCAGACATTCCCTCACCATTGTGTTTCCCCTTAACCTAATAATTTATGCCTTTGAAACTTTTTGAATATAATCGAGGAGGAGGAGAAAGGTGTCGCGAGAGGCCACGTGGCCCGCTGAACTTGAATCAGGCACCATCCGCCAATGTTAAAGGCGTTTCAATGTAATTTCTGTATCATATCTGCGTGCAATTTTGAGGGCTTTATTTTCACGTATGTATTTCAGGGTAATTTTCATGTTTAATTGTTTTACGGCCACATCACTTGCGACCACGTCGTTTATCGCAGCCAAGTAAATGTCTGCGCCATCCATGCACTTTGAGGGTTTATTTGTGTAAGATCATGTGCGCCGTAGTTTATTTCAGGGTTCTATGTACTTTTTATTCAGGGTTTCATGTAATTTTCACATAATTGATGATTTTTATGCTTGACCACGCGGTCACTTCAGTATTTGATTTTCTTGCCATCCTGCGTGTTACAAGTTCAAAACCAATGCAGTCTACAAAAGAATAATTTTCCCAGCGGAAATAATAATTTATGTGGACAGAAATTGACGTTTTTACGGAGGAAAATTGAAAATTCATCTGCACCACGTGATCCGCTACGAAGCATATCGAGCGGCATCCGCGCCATCTAAGTTTGCTTTCACACATCTGCGTGTTTATTGTGACCACTCTTGTAGTGTCCCATCATATTTCAACTGTATTTATGTCAAAGGATATGGTGGTATTATTTCCGTCCTAGCCGGCTATGCGTATCGGCAGTCACTTCACTAACCACATGCGGCAAGACAAGCCCTGACGAGGCTGCGTTAGTGATGCAAAATAATCACACGTGTTTGTGCAACTTATTCATTTGTTTCATCTTGTAATTCTCTGCACCCTATCTTCAGGGAAAATCGTCAGTCCACCCTATCGGCTGTCGACCCCTTTCCTTATGGAGATTGTGTTTTCTAACACCACAGAGAAGTCATCCATCTAGGAGTGCGCAAGATTGATTGCGGGATGTGAAGCACCAGAATGGAGTTAGCTAGACTTGTTTGAGTTTTCATAAGCTGTAACGTTGGCACTTTCTTGTATGGCTAACAGAATAAAAGCAAATACACAGTGCTCCAAGTCTTTCCTTTGTACTGGCAGCAACCTGTTGCCCAACTCTGCAAGTGATCCAAGTTTAGTAAAGTTATTTAGTAATGCAAAGTGTTTTGTAAGTACGCTCGGGGGAGATGGACACACACAACCCACAGCATCCCTGAGAACCCTGAGTCTCAACAGTGCGGTGACTGGGAAACACTGCTGGCGCACACCTACAGTAAGTTTATTGTGTCACCGTTCATCTCGTGTCTCACCCGACTGCATCACTGATTACATTTAAGGCATTATGTTGCATTAAATTAAATTAAGTGAATTGAATGTTCTAAATTTTAGTGATGGACCTTTTGCTGTCTCGTTAAAAGTTCAAAGTAATAGTTTTCCTTATCTACTTTAAATGAACAACTGTGAAAACAGCAGTGTTAACATATGAAAGATGCTAACTATTTTCCTATTTAATTTCTTGCAGGTAGTGGAGATGGTGTCAGGCTTTGGACCACTCATCTATGCAGGTTGTTTTGCAGCGACTCTCTCGTCTGCACTGGCCAGCCTGGTGTCTGCACCAAAAGTGTTTCAGGCTTTGTGCCGCGACAACTTGTACCCGTACATCTCTTGGTTTGCAAAGGGGTACGGCAAGAACAACGAACCCATTCGGGGTTATGTTTTGACCTTCTTTATTGCAGTCAGCTTTATTCTCATAGGTAATTTAGTCCAATAGTCAATGAATCTGTTGAAAATATTTGGAACTTGTGTACTATTAACAATGAATGTAACTGCTTTCACCTTGCACTGTTTTAGAATGTGTGGGAAAAGACTACGCTGGGTTAGGTAGGCTGCCCTTTTTATGGGATATCTTGCTTGTGGAGAGAGTCCCCGTACAATAGACGTGCTAATAGCAACCAGCTGCAACAGAATCCCACACTGAGGTTTTCCTAACATCGTTATTGCTGAAAACTTAACTGGGAATTAAAAATGCCAAAGGGTAAAGACCTAAATATTGGGAAAATTGTATATCTTGTATGTTCAGGTACCTACCTAATATATTTATTCAAGGAATAGGACTTCATAAAATGATTGAAGTAAAGTAGTAGAATAATATATACTGAATGATTAATTATGGTCTGAAGATTTTTGAGAGAAAACTGGAAGGTAATAAAGTTGTTGAAGTCTGTCGCAGTTACATATCAGCCACCCAGCATCTGTAGACTACTGGTTCGTTAAATTGGGCCAACAGCGAGGACTTACAGGGGGGTGGGGCCGTAAACTTAACCAAACCAACCATTTTAGTCAAATGTCCAGAGTTTCAGTGTGGGGTAAATTCAGTGAGAAAGTACCACGAATTTTAAGAGTACCACAGGATCACAATAGCTGTGCTAAATGTTAACATTCATACATAGCCAGATAGCTTTGATTTGATAGTATTGATTCGTTATTGCATTTGTAGGCCTAACCATCAGGTTTTTAAATAATTGATTCACTATTCCCCACCCTCCTTTACTATAATCTCTAGTTATCTCTGAACTGCTGTTTAATATTATATGCTTTAAAAATGTTACATGTTAAATTACATGTTTTTTTAATTAAATTTTCAGGTGAACTAAACGCCATTGCACCTCTTATTTCAAACTTCTTCCTCGCAGCATATGCACTAATCAATTTCAGTACATTCCATGCCTCGCTGGCTAAACCTCTTGGCTGGAGGCCGAAGTTCAGGGTGAGTATTGGTTTTGATACTCTATGAATATCATGAAGTCGGAAGTGGCAGAGATATTATATGAATTATGTGGTACATATAAAATTTCAAGTATGCATGAAATAAAATTTTCTTCTAAAGCTGTTTTCTGAAACATAGTTACATCTTGAAATTATACAACTTATTGCATGATTAGAATGATCTACATTAGCCAAATATCGGTGGATAAATTTTATGAATGTATACTGTACATCATTTTTAAAAATTGGAAGTCTCATAATATTTTTGTGAAGTGTAGACATATAAACTAAAATGCAGGATTCACTCCTTGTAGTAAACATGGCTAGTACGTAATGTATGGCATTAATAAAATTTTCTGATAAAGATAAAAATAAGTACATATTGAATGCTGATATTAATGTCCTTTGGGCCAGAACTAGGGTGGTATAGTGGTTAAACTACTCGCCCCCCCACTTTGGTGAACTGGGTTCAATTCCCGGTGGGGTTGCTCCTGGATTTTCGCATGTGGGAATTGTGCCAGACAATGCTGCTGGTCGGTAGGTTTTCTCTGGGATCTCCCATTTCCATCGCCCTTGCATTACGGTGCAGCTCCATAATTGTCTCACTTCATCCTTATCTTCTCTCAAGACCTTGATGTTATAAAGTCGCCCAGATCTCTCCACTCCACCCCCTCTTGGGCCAGGTAACTAGGAATAAATAGCATGGCTGGTGGCTTTAGCGCAGAGGTACTTATGGTAAGTTTATGGTAGATTATTATTTTGTAAATTACATGACCAAAATAGAATTTGAAAATGTTCTTGAGGGCACCAACTGATAAGCTTGCATATCAGTGCAAAATTTTCAAGAAATGATTGATCATCTGGGGCCTTATTCATAGTCAGATATTCATCCAAGGATGATCTTCCTCAGAGTTGGTCTGGGGTTAGTCCGGACTAAGGGTGGACTAACTATATCGTATTCGTAAACCCTGATTATAGTGGGACTAACTTTAGTCGAAGGATCATTGAAGTACCCTGTTGCCAGGTTTATTCTGTATGTGCATTGCAGATTCTCATCTCAAATTAAACCTTTACTACAAAAGGAAGGTCACATTTGAGACAACACACACAATAAAAGTAGCTTCAATCAATTCAAACAGATATTGTTCCTTTACCTAATGACAAAATGATTTGTTAATTGAACCTTACTCAGAATTTCATTTATGATTTGATGCACTTTCGTTTCTACCTCAGGCTATAAGATGCTTACACCCCACGTTGGCGCCGGTTGATGCACTCTCCTTACCTCAGTGTCTCCTCTACCAACGTAAAGAAGCCTTGTTGCACACTCTACTCCTTAGGGGGGAAGAGATATAGCAGAGTTGAGGTAAATTATATCAGATGTGTTTGAGTGCAGATTCCCTCCTCTATACTGGATTATGTGAACTTCTTCCTAAAGTGTCGTCGTGTTCGGAATTTGTAATGCCTGGCTGGGTCTCGGATCTGCCAACGTTGGGAGATCTTGGGGGACACTTTTTCATTGGAGGATATTTAATTGTAGGAGGGGAATCAAACCCCAGGTTGAATCAGACCACATAAACCTCACTCCCTGGAAGTTTGGCCCTGCTGACCGTGAAGGCTGCCAAAATGTGTGATGCCAGCTGTCGTTAAATAAAAAAAAGAAAAAGGGGTGAAATAATGGGTATGCTATGACCAACGAAATGAGATTACTTAAATGCTCTCGGCAATCCTTACTTGCTTTCTCTGGGATTTTCCGGGCGTTTATAAGGGGCAGGCCTAGTTGACTTTGTGGGGACAATATTCACCACCTTACGTGGCCGGGCTGTTTTAGGTGGGACTTGGACAACTATCAGTTTCCCGGTTGCAGTACGTATTGTACATATATGGGTTGGTTCACTCGGGGTAGTACACGGCTGTGGTGGGGGGTTAGGTTTGGTGTCTGCTTCTCGATTCTCCAGGTGGTTCAGATAATCTAGGTCGGACCAAGGCCAACAAATACCCAGTAAATGATAAAGATATGAACTATAGTCCGCTGTTGTAGGGAGTGGTTCCTTGTGAGGTTCACTACGGAGTTCAGTAGGTTGAAGGTCCTGTAATATTTTAATGGACACGTTGGAAGTTACAAAGGAAGTTAGTCCCATCTGTAACAACAGTAATGCCTGTCTGGCTAAACTGCGAATCTGGCTACTGCGTCCTCCACTCTTTCGTGGCATTAGTAACACTGATATTTAAGTAGAACAAACCAGAATACAAATGGCTCACAATTACGAATCTTAACCAAAATGGTGCGCTCTTGGTTTATTCAGTGTCGCTCAAGCCCCCCTGGATTCAGTCTTCTTCAGACGATCCGAGGTAGTGAGCATTAGGAAAATCCAGATACTCAAGAGCGGATCTCTTGGGAGGTACGGGCATTCCGGACAATACTCGAGTGCTCCCACGTCTTATTCAGACTATAGCGTTCTTCATTTGCTAGAAGTCCCAAGCACGTTCGGCCCACTTGCATAGTTAGGAGTAACTTGGGGTAAAATGAACAGGTGTGGGATGTTGGTATACCTCTGGCTGCTGGAGTTGTAGTGAGCGCCTGACGGCATTGGCGTCATGAGAGATTATTCAAATCTTGGGCTGGTTTTCTCCACGAGTGCCTTGGTTGGAGATAAGAGCTTGTGCAGTCTCTTCAGGGGCAGTGGTGGTTATTTCTTCAGGCTGAGAGTCTTCCGTAGACTGGAAGGAGAGTCTTACGCAGACTGTAGCCCTCCGACCTTACTCAGGTTGGCAGGCCGACAGAACTGCCGAGCTGCAGTTTCACATCTCCTTATATACAGAAAAGTTCTGTTTGTTGACTGCCCAAGGGGTGCGGGGGTTGCTAGCCTCACTTCACAGGGGTTGTTTAAATTAGGGTAGTGGACCGTGCCACCATTTCTTATCTCCCTGTCTCGAGGCTGATGTCATATTTATACCCCCTCTCCACGAGGCTCGGGCGGCAGTGATGACATTGTGCAAAGAGTGTTGCTCTCTTGCAGCATCCCTGCCAACTCGTTTCTCTTGCTTCGGCGTGTCTGTGGGCAAAACAATTTCTTTGGTGTGGATGGACGACAGCATGTAGTCTTTTGAGTGGGCAGTAAAGTTTTAATATTTTATCCACGTCTCTGTAGTTGTCCGTAATGCTTGGATCAACCCTGTAGGCACGAGATTATTGCCTGCTGGCTTGCGACTTGCTCCTATATTATCAAACGCGTTATAATGGGGCAAAGTCGAAAAGTAGAGGTCGCATGTGCAATGCGCAGGAGGTGATATGCGTGAGATTTAATGTTGTAATATTTTAATTTAAGTCAAAATTGTGTATGACTGTGTAGAGTAGTGGATAAGGTTTTTGCTGTGTAAATGTGAACTGCAGGTTCAAATCTCACTCATTCATTCAAATTTTTTTATTACGACAATTTGTTTCAACAGCAAGTAGTACATGTCAACAAAATTAATTATCTTTTTTAATATTTCTTTTCATAATTGCAAAAAAAAAATCTTTGAAATATTTATACATCTGATGCTTCATTATATATTGTAATACTGCAGAATGGAAGATGAAAAAATTAATATACTTATAATCTTATTATTCCACATTGATTTGTTAATTTTTCATAGCACATCCCTATGCACTGGTACCATGGGCTGGTTTCATTTTGCTATGCCAGTACTGTCCTTATAATGATGATAATTTTTATTTTAATGCTAAATACGTTACAAAAATTCATTATAAAATAGTTAAAAATTTTCTAACCCAGACGAGATTTCAACTTAAATTCTTCTGCACGTCAAACCACAATGTTACAATTTTTTTTTTGCCGTTGTTGTAGTTGACAAGCTCAAGTTAGACCAACTTGTTGACAAATTCCCAGTGCGAAAAGAGCACTGAAAATCTGCCGTGTCGGAGGCACTGGGGCGTGAACCCGCGACCCTCCAACTAAGTTGGCCACTCCTACCCCTGAGCTATGAGGGCAGGGCATCCATTGAGCTACCAGTGCATTTACTTTACAGAAATACTTTACCATATGTAATGTCAAAGTAGGATTTGTATGAAATACTCTTTGAAAGTATTAGTATCACATCTGGTAAGAATCTGTTTTCAGAGAAGGCATTTTATTAACACAGACATAGAAAGGCATTGCTGTAGCTTAATACTGATGTATTATGATTATATTTCTTTTGAAATATTATTCATGGAACATTTCGCCCAAAGATCGGCATATGTTTGAATACAGATTGACAGAATTGGCCTTAAACGTAGTTTTTGTATTTTGTAAACTTTTGACGTCATCCTCACTGCCTGCTCGGGAGGCAGACCAATGCTGCTCCGCTTGTGTTTGGCAATGCACAAGGTGCGTTGATGCTCGGGTCCCCAGAATCGTTCATGCACAAATGATTCATTGAGCCGTTCCACGACTGGAACGAACCGCAGCACCAAGAATAAACTACGTAGTATGCGTTTACATTGCTAAAGTGTTGTGCTCCCCCTAAAGCAGTCTCTTACGTAAACATGGGAAAATGTTAACTCCCATTTGTTTCCCCTGAGTGTTGTTCTTTTTAATGAGTGCCTGGCTACATGGCCTATGTATGGTTACGAACCACTGAATTGTGATACTTGGAAATAATTTTTAAAATTTTCAATTTGTATGTCATGTTTATTTTAATTCAAAAGGGCATAAATTAATTTTATTAACTCTGTGAAATGTAAATTGACCTTGGCAGTTCTGGCTGTCGCCATGCCAAACACCCAAATTCAAATTCTCAGTTTACTTATTCAATTATTAGATTAATTTAATAATGTTGATTTAAAGGTTTTTTTTTTTTGTATAAAGTGCCTTATGTGTTTTTATTTTAGTTTCCTATGTGTTCTACGAGCCGTCCCGACTTTTCTCGGATAAAATCATTTCCCACGACACGCTTAGCAACAAAGAGTGGAGACTTTATAAAAGAAATCTTAAGTGTCGGAAATGTTACTTTTAATTCGCTGAGTGTTTTAATGTAATTATTTGTCATACTTGTATACTGTTCAGTATGTGTACTTTTATGATTTTTCACTCACGGTGTTGGTGGGATATCTCTGTTGGGTAACGGTATCTCCAAGCCACCAGCCACCATCCACCATCCTCGGTCTTGACCAACGGCCCAAACAAGGTGTACATGCATAGTAGCGTGCACGCTGCATGAGCCACATCATTTTGCATCCATTACAGTAGCTTTAATAGTAAGTGATAAATAACCGGAACCTTTTCATATTGTTTTGCTCCTCTTGCGTAGACACACACTTTCCATCAGACTGGCTGGCCCGGAGAGTTTAATATATGTAAATCCACGTGCTGTTCAGCACCTTTTTCCATGTCTGCCTTAATACGCCATGCCCTCTTTATTCGAGGGACTGTGTATTGTGTGCAATGTACCCGTTCTGCAATATACATAGTTGAGTTGACCCTTGTCTTATTTTCTCATTTAGTATTTTAAGTAACCTCCAGATCTGGCCAACTCCAGAAATTAACCACGTGCTCAACTTTTAAACTGTAAAAGTGTGCTAAGTTACTCTTGTATCAGCTTCTTTTGTTAACATGTGCTGTGATGGGGAACTGCCACATGTCTGACCTGCTACTGCCCTGAGATACCATTCACACCTGCTCACCCATGTATTAGATGAGCTGGCACCCTGGGAATTTTCAACATCTCTACTAAATTTTATCACCATGCATCAGGGTTTCTCTCAAATCCGTCATAACTCCGCCCCTCGTTAGTAACAAAGCCATGTTACTTTATCTATCTTTAATTTGCATGTAATATTAGCAAAACGCTTATTTTATGTTCGCCATGTTTCTTTTTGACTTTAATACTTCATTAGTCCTACCCTAAGATCAGACTAAAAGTTAGGCCGTGCTAAAGCAAGATGATCTTCGGACTAACAATAATACTGCTCTCTGAATTCGAAAAAATTTTGTAGAAGGATGACCTTTCCTTAGTCTGGACTAAAAACGTCTATGAATAAGGCTCCTGGTTTATTGGTTTCCCTGTTGTAGCGTCTAGAATGGGATAGTGCTACGTAACATCTTGTTGGCCTCCAGTATCCCCAGCATACTAATTTTTAAACATTAACCAATAATGTAGCACATATGTTATAAAAGTGCAGTGTGGCTTGATTGCCTGTAGAAAAGATTTCCTTTTGGACGTGGCAGACACCTGTACACAGCCATGAAGCAGCTGGATAAAACTATGGTAGTTTAAAAACTAGAAACAAGTTGAAAGGTAGGTGTGTTGGTATTTGTACAACCAGCAGCATGTACATGAGGTACACCTATTAAAGCACATTTTTTATGTTAAGTGAGCCCAACTCAATTAATAGGCTATCATAATGCAGTCTTAAGGTACAGAATACGTGTGTAAATCCCCTTTTCAGACCTCATAGTCCAACTTCTCAGCACTAAGTCATAATTCTGGTACATTAAGAACCAAATATGTGTTGGGGACACCATGCGGCATATTGCTACTATATTCCCAGATTCCCATGTGACCAATACTGCCAATATCACATGCCCCTCCGCTAATCTCATTAAGGGATGCCAAAAACTTCATGTGGTAGAATTGAAGGTTTTTATTCTTTGTGTAATAAATGTATTTAATAAATTTTGAGATAACTAAATGATGGTGTACAGTATTTTCTGTACTGATATGTTATTTGGATAAAATGTGTTGATTGGAAGGATTATGTGTATGTGAACTCGGATAAAATAGTTTCATATCTAAATGTTGGGAAAAGATATATCCACCACAAGGGATGCCAAATGATCTAAACGACCATATCCTCCCTCTCCTGCTCAACAGAACCTAACTATATAATGCTAAGATGCGCCAGCACTTCATATGTAAATAGTGGGTGTGTCTGACAGAACAATGCTATGTAAAAGACTATGGTTAGCATTTATTCTAGCATTTATTCTGTATGCATAAGATGCTGTATTTGAAATCTTTATAAATATTTGTATACTGATGCACGACGCTTGTTTGACATCTTATATAACTATGACTTCATCTCATCTGTACGTATCATCACGTGTCTCCAAATGGGGTTTGAACCCCGAAATGTCTTGCTATGAGCCCTACAAGTATGCCCCTAGTACACGTACACGTCAGCCAAGATTGTTTGCCTCTATGTCGGATGTCATGCCAACCCCCTCACATGTGATAGAGGTTAGCTAAGCAGACGAAACTAAGGCAACCCAGCATTACAGAGATGCCTAGTTCCACAGCGGACTGAGGAATCCTGCTAGTAAATGAAGCTCTGTCCGTAGGAGGAGCATCTCGTCTCCTGCATCCCTGCACCTCAGACAAGCCCACACCGCCAGGAAATGCCAGTTGCTCTTTTGAGTTCATCTCCAACAGTTCGCTCCACCACCTCTTGTGCTGGGGATATCTGCTGATACCTTTGTCTTAGCAACCTACCAGAAGCTCTCAAAGACCTTCACCAGCAACCCCCGAAGAAGTCTTCAACCCCTTGAACAGCAACTAACCTTCTGGTAACAGCAACACCTCTACCCATGTAGTAGTGGCCCCCAAAGTCCCTTCTAGACAACACATAGTTAGGGTCGGTTAGTATCATAGCTACCTAGCTGCATCTGCTTCTGTTCAGCTTATATCCAGGTCCCCTTCATCTAGTTTACGTAGTTTACTTCTGATCAGTTCGTGGTTAGTTAGGAGGTAGTATAGGCCACTGGGTAAATTCCTCATGGTATAAACACGTTTTTCTCTCAGGTTACAAAATTCTATGGATACTGTAATTTTATTCTTTGTAAATGTCAGTCCACCAGGGTAAAGCAGGATACAGTGTCTTTGCCCAACCAATGACCAAACCTAGAGTAAGACTGTGGGCTCCCTTAACTGGGTGCATGTATGTCATAAACACACCCAGTCGATTGCCACCGTACTGTGAACCTGGTGCGCAGTAAGGTAGAGCCACAATCACTAGCAACTCAATCCACAAGGCAGCTAGTCAACCAGCCCAGCCTTCATTCCATCTACCATACAGAATTGTCGCTGGAGGGAGTGATAGACTGGTCCTGGAGGTCTGCCCACCTTTCGACCCACACTCAACGTCGTCGTCAGACGCCCAGAGTAAACCCATTTCTCTAACAAACGCTCTGAACTGTCGCCGGTTGGAGTAAATAGGTACAGGTCTGGGTTAGCTCGGCCTCTGATTTGGCTATACACCTAGCCAGGGACCGTAGTCGCCTGCTCTCCCCTGACATGGCAGACTGTTGTACCTACCCTTATATGCTGTACACCCATAGGAGTGGTACGAAGTGGCAAGTTACGAAGGCAGCTGCTGCCTCCAAAGTCAACGGGATCTGTAACTCAGCCCCAACTGCACTTTGCAGCATAATCCCATGGAAATGAGCTCAAACCACCCACCAGTTGGAGGGGTCTCCTCTGCCAGCTCCTTCCCACTCCTTATTTCAACCCCGGACTGACAACCGGCCGACTGCATGCGATTGTCACCGACTTCCGTCAGGAACGCACATTCCACTAGGGATTGCGGATCCCTGGTTCCAGTGCCGCATGACCAGCAGCTCTCCGTGGGCTCAACTAAGCACCATCAGCTACAGCGCCACTGCCACCCAAGGTCGGGGCACTAGTTCTGACCAGCAACAGCAGCCGGGTCAGCAGCCACCCCAGGCCACCTCCAGTACAGGTATACCACTGGCTGTGTGCCACCCAGTATACAGGACAGGTAAAACCTCCATCGACTTTGTGCCGAGCCGTCAAGCGATGTGCCTTACCCTATATACCACCTAGGGCCCGGTCGGCAAGTAATAGTCAATCCAATCATATCACCTGTGTCTGTGATGCACGTCAGAACCTTGTCCGACCATGACATCTACATCAGCCACTCAATACGTCGGTGCTTTAAGTAACTTTATCAGATTTTGTCGATGTTTAGAATTTTTCTGTTTTGTAGCAAACACTCACTTCCGTACAAAACTCAAACATTTTAGTTAAGATTGCAAATAGGTTGCTAGGCTACTAAAATATATATAAAAGGACAAGAATCCAAGTACTGATTGTCTAGTACTTGTCGATAGGCACACACACACAGTATGACAACACATTTTGTTCAAGCTGTTTGCACATTTACGTTGACAAATTATATTTTTTATGTAACACCCAGTGTTAGCCGATGGAAAACTTAGTTAATTGCTGAGGCAGTTTGCTTGGCATTACAGTATTTTTTTTTCATTATGCTTGCAGTACTACAACATGTGGCTCAGTCTGATTGGCGCTCTGATCTGTGTCGCAGTCATGTTTCTCATCAGCTGGTGGACTGCTCTCGTCACCTTGACGGTGGAGTTGGCTTTGTATCTGATTGTTGCTTACAGGAAACCAGGTATGGATTTTTTCCATTGTAAAATTATTTTTTTTTTTAGTTTTATTTTCTGGCATTATTAATACATATAAAAACTGACCAAAGCCTGTGTCTGTTAGTCATGTTCCCAGCATTAAAAGATGTAATTATTTCTAGCATCAGTCCTTTCTTCATCATATTACCATAACGTTTTGCTAGAGGTTTACTTCATGATTTTGAAAAAAGAGCAGATGCATAACATGTACATAATTATGATAGGTAACTTGCACTGATAGTAAAAAAAGGTTGCACCCACAAGGAAGCGTCAGTTTGCTATGATAATCTGAAGGGATTCAAAAGTTTCAGAGCCAAAAATTATTACAAACTGAGATCGGCCATATTTGCTGTGCTACGCAAGCATCTTGGTATATCAGGCTGCCATGTTTGTGAACACATTCTGCCCATACAGCTTGAATACCATATTTCTGCATGTATAGGCCGCACCAGAAGTTTTTGATGAAAAATTAGGGGTAATTAATATTTAAAGTATAGACTGTACTGCATTTTTGTATTCCTGTAAATATTGTTAAGTCACGATTCCATACAAACATAAATTCAGACATGATTTCTCGCCTACAAAATGTTTGTGACAGAAAATTTTATGTTGCAATGTTTACAAATATACATTGCACAATTACTATTCCACAGATGGTAACGTGACTTGAGAAACCATGGCAACATGTTACAAAAAATGGCGTTTTATCAATGTGGACTTGTAGAGCCACGGCGGGTGTGCAACCTACATAAGCTATATTTCTTTTGTAAAGCAGTGGAATTATTTTCTCGTGTGTGACATATATGGCCGAGCTCCCCAACATGTTAACATTTTACACGTGCAGGATGAAGATTTAGTTTGTTTATGAATGCAAGTGAACAAATAATTGCGAGAGTGGATTTTTTTTTTTTTAAACTCTTTCCATTCCATTTCTTTCTTCCTTCCTTCCTTTAAGAGATAAAACAATATAATGTACTGTAGGTGTGTTGACAAATTTCTAAACATGTTTTGGGGGAGAAAATATTTTTTCCTCTCAATATCTCGTATATAAGCCACACCCCACTTTTTGTAGTAATATCCTTTGTAATATCTTTCACTCACGCATCCAGTCCAATAGTCCAGTCTGTCAGTTGCACTGTTCACTGCACCAATGTTCACAGTCACAGATTTTCCTCCTGCTGGTCGCACTCTCACAGCTCATTTCTCTCCTCGCGCATCGCCTCATTAAAACTCCAGTCACTTATCCACTCAACTCATCCACTGCCCCTCTGAGGCCTGTTACCCTGACTATCTGGAAGGTTCAACTCACCCCAAGTCACACTGAGAGGAAAGGGGTAAGTACCGTATTTTAGCGTGTTTAGGCGGCATGCCGGTGTGCATGTTATAGGCTGCACCACAAGTTTGTGATGAAAAATCAGGGATAATTGATATTTCAAATATAGACCGCACTGAATTCTTGTATTCCTGTAAATATTGTTAAGCCACTATTCTGTACAAACATAATAAATTCAGACTTAATTCTCCCCTACAAAACATTTGTGACAGGAAATTTGTCTTGTGTTGCAATGTTTATGAATATACATCACACGATTACTATTCCACAGATGGTAATGTGACTTGAGAAAACAAAACCACAGTAACATGTTGCACAAAATTACATCTTATCAATTTGCACTTGTAGAGCCACGGCGGGCCTGCAAACTATGTAAGATATCTTTCTCTTGTACAGTAGAGAAATTATTTTCTCATGTACGACATCTATTGGCAAGCTCCAACATGTTTACATTTTACACATGTGGGATGGTTATTTTGTTTATGAATGCAAATTAACAAATATATAAACTAGTTTTTTTTTTGTTTCCCTTCCTCTCCTTCCTGCCTTTAAGAATTATAACATTAAAATGTACTGTATGTTGATAAATTTCTAAACATGTTTTGGAGAAAAAATAAAAAATATTTTTTTAAAAGCCAATATCTCGTTTATATGCCGCACCCCACTTTTTGTAGTCATTTTTTTTTGTAAAAATGTGCAGCCTATACACGCCAAAATACGGTAAACCATTAGAAAATTCTTCAGATAAACATGGAAATTCAATCAGTTGAAGGTCAGGAGCACTTGCTGCAGAGGGATTATCATGCAGTACACTTTTTATAACCAGGTATGCACATCTTGGATTATCGCTCACCTGTCATTCAAACATCCCGTGTACTCGCTACCCACTATCATAAAACAACTCTGGCCTGTTCCTCCGTTCGCTTGTGCGGGACAACCAAGGTCAACGGAGAGCAGCGACACAGAACACTACACTTTGAAGGGGGGTTACGGACACAATGGCACAAGACAGAATGGAAATTACGTACACTGGCAAGATCTAGTGATAAGACCTGCACTAGCGGACTTCACTTGCACAGCCGAGCTTGAAACGTGAATCATCTACACGTCTCACGTCGTCAAAACTACCTACTATATTTCATTTGTGTAGTTGCTTCCTTGTGGATGCAGCTATTATTTCGATGACTGTATATTTGGAAATGTATTTTGGAAATTTTCTTTAACCGTAAATGTTGGGGACAATCATGCAAGCTTCGATGGTGTAAATATAGTGTCTGTAAGCCATACATGAGCAAGTCTGTAAAAGAATTCAACTTCTTATAAATTTAGTTTCTAGAATGACTAAATATATGTAAAATTGTTATGGAAGTTAGTGCAGCATTAAATAAAGTAGTGTTCTAGTAATTTGTTCAATTAACATCACCTTACAGTGCCCTTGTGTATTTAATGCTCCCTCTGAAATCATTTTACAAATACCAATGTTTAAGTAAACTTGTGCCAAACTCCACACGTAATGTACTAACAAATATTTTTGTAAATTCACTTCCATGCTATTGATAATGTAGAGCAGATTTTTAATTACATGTTTTGCTAAGATGTGCATGTGTGGGAACACGTTTTATTACAACCGACATGTTCGCACATATGTTGTCAGCTGGAATAAATTGGGTAAATTATGGAAAAAGGCTGTCCTAAAGAATACAAAATTCTATGGTTTAAGAAATAAGTACATAAACAGTTTCATCCCTTGGAAGTTATGCTTTACAAATGTTGTAAAAATTATTTTATAGGATTGTTCTTTATTTGCTGTAAAAATCCTGTACGATGCACTTACACTCCTATGATGTTTTGTGTATTCAATAGATGTGAACTGGGGTTCATCCACCCAAGCGCACATGTACAAGACTGCACTGATGTCAGTGCAGCAGTTGAACAACGTAGAGGATCATGTTAAGAACTACCGTCCACAAATCTTGGTTCTATCTGGCATGCCCAGTCACCGTCCACCCCTCGTTGACTTTGCCTACTTGCTGACAAAGAAACTATCCCTTATGTTGTGTGGACACATTATTAAGGTAAGAATCGCCTGGACATTAAAAATTACAATGTTGATTAGTAAATTAAGTTTTCGTTGCCAACTACATAAATAAATTACCTATTTTCATATTTATGACTGTATAAAATTTTTTGTTTGTATAGCGCTTCTACATTATGGTGCATGCCGTTTCTACCAATTAACTACAAACGATTACGACTCATCTCACTGCAACCCTAGTGTACTACTTCTACACATATAAAATTCAAACCCTGTGCCATTTTGTATATGGAAGTAACGGTCTGCCACAATCCTGGAGGGTGGCCGGACACGTAGATACGAGGGGTTGTGAAAAACAGCGGCGCATCTCCCCCCGCGCTGAGAGCCTTCAAGTCATCAGCCGCCTTGGGCCATGCATGAGAGCGCCACCGAGCATACGCGAAGGTCGAGAGATGACCAGAGGGTACTACCCCCACTTTGGCCTTGCACCTGAAGGATGTCGCACACCCTTCCCCGTGGCTGCCACGACACGCGCTGTCTTACTATATAAGGCCATGCGCGGCGATCCTCGCCAATTGTTCCTGCAGTCTTCTCCGAGCACCTGGGTGCTAGAGTCTAGACTACTACGAGACCTTCAACAGCCCTTCCAGAGGCTGTCGCCAACGACCTAACAGTCTTCAGCAGCTACCAGAGGCTGCCACCATTGACGTCGCCGTTAGAGCTCTGCGGCCTCGCTAACGGACGCTCCAGCGACGCCAATAGCTACCAGAAGTATTCTGTATGCATTATACATACCACATGTAATTGTTCTTTGTCGCCTACAGACATCCCCATTTAGAGTTAGGTTTGTGTCCAAGTAATCATAGGCAGTTTTCACATAACTTCCCCACTTAGCTTAGGACCAGGTCACCTTCACCTGGCTACTGTAGGATTACTTCCAACCACCAGTCTGCTTGGCAGGAGAGCACGTGTCACCGTGTTTAATAAGTTTTTAATAAACACAGCTTTGTTTCTCGTACCCTCATGTCTCATTCATAGAGTAATGTCATCAATTACTGGGAGAGCCTTGAGCTGAGTACTGCCGACCGGAAACGGGAAAGTATTCTTATTCCAAAATTAGTTACAACTGGAGACTCTTCCTCAGGCGGCTGCAAGTTGAAAAAACACCTATTAGACGGCCAGCTATTCTATTCCTATGAAGTATACAGGTACTGGAGGAATAGAATAGATGAGTCACGACCACTAGCAACACTTCTCAATCAGGGAGAGACAGTAAATCTGAGTTGTATCCCTACCGGAGCACCTGGGTGCTGGCGGGAGTATTTGCTACAGCCTGACCTTAGTTGGGATTGCACACCCAGTGATATTCTTGGCAACCCACACAACTCCAATGCTTCTGATCAGCCCGCAACAGTGGGGGATCTTCTGAAGCACTGGAGCTCGCATTGGCAAGGCTGTTGCCAGGCAATACTAAGTTAGGGTTATCCACATCCGTGGTGCTCCTTTCGAGGTTCTCCGTAATTACACCAGCTCTATGCCATTCAAGGGGAGGCACGGCGTCAGGAGAGAGGAGCAAAGAGTGGCGCCTTGCTGCCAGACAACTGGCTGGTCTAACCTCACTTACAGCTAGCAGACGAGCCAAATGAGATTGTGCCGTCATACTTTGGTCACTGGCACCACCTACGACAACTGCCATCAACCCAGCTACTTTCCCATCAGCACCGCTACATACACACCTGACCTGTCATCCAGTGGTAAGAGAGTTACTGAATAAGACCGAGAACTGGCTAGGCGTCTCTAATAGTAACTTCTGGAGCAGGGCATCCGAGGACTGGAACTGCGAGTTCTATGTTGTCACGTCATGCCCTTGCTACCGTCCGAGTTGAAGACGAGCGACATAATCAGCTATATCCTGCTACCCCTTGCCAGCAAACCGACAAGGCAACAACCTCTAGCACCTCCCGTCCGTCATCGACTACGACCCGCCCGTCATAGACTACGACTAGCTCCGAAACTAGTTGCAAGCCAGACCCATCCAAGGGACTAGTAAACCGTAAAATTGAGAACGTTGTACCAACTCGTAAGGCCACGTGCCCGACCACTATATCCAGCAGTAAGTAAGCATAAGCCAACCTGCACGTACAACCGACCTAAGTGCAACCAAAGCCACACGACCATGATCCAGCCTTAGCTAATTGGACACGCGTCCATTAGTATTACTTTCAGTGAACACATCTTCATTCTGTTATGAATTGTGTATTGATAGGTGATGGTGATAATTCAAGTGAATGACTACATAAAATGATGAATATTATTGTAAAATATTTGATGGGAAGAAATTCTCATGCAAATGATAGCTGTTCCTTGATTAAAATATGCTGTCTATTTTAGTGTGTGTATTGGTTACACAGATAGTCATGCAATATAAGTGTGACAGAAATTATAGTTTTATTTCTTACTGAATATTTTATGTTTATTGACTATTTTGATTAGTTTAAGTAAAACAAGATATAAAAATTACAGTTTTGAGTTTTTCCTTTTTATTATTGAAAATTATGAATATTTACAAAAGTAGGTAGTGTTCTAGATTACAGTTGAAAATTTAATATTGCCTTATATCATCATCAAATTTCCAGAAGCTTCCTCAAAAAACACATTGCCAAGGTAAAAAGTGTCTGTAGTTGTCCGTACTGCTTGGATTAACCCTGCAACCACGAGATTCATTTTCTGCCGGCGTGCGACTTGCCCCAAATTGCTATCATTACATGATGATGGGGGCGAAGTCTTAGAGTAGAGAGTGCATGCTCGCTGCGCAATAGTGGCATGGGTCAACCTAATTCTGAATTAATACTTTAAAAAAATACAACATTTAAGCAGTACTGTGTTTGCATTTATTAAACTTTTATTACAACACTTTTTAGTATGAAATAAATAATTAGAAAAATTGTTAAGATTTGCAAGTACATAATTATTTTGTTACCAAAACAATTGAAAAATTTTTAATAATTCTCTCTACTGACAAATAGAATAATTTTCCCAATTGATAATAAAGAAATACAACTACACCTTATTAGTTAGAATGCAGTCTTAATAGCTCTTGGCTACAGCGGTGTCAAGAAAAGAGGAGTTATCGCTGGTAGCGAGATGTCTAGACTGAGGTAGAGTGCGGTTCCCAGTGTGCACTGTGTGTGATCCTGAAGGGCTTTGGTTCTCAGACGATATGTGAACCTGACAGGGTGGCAAATTGTTGTGAAGGATATTGAGTGAACAAGGTAAACGACCGGGGATACTGAATATATGGGTTTAATAAAAAGTCACATATATACCAGTCTGTACCCAAATCGCTTGACGAGCAAGGTAACCAAACAGCCAAGAAAGTAGGTTATTCGCAAAGGGAATGGCAGGACAAGGGTGACCCCTGTCAAGCGAATGGTTAGGCACCTGGCGTGGATGTGCTAGCATGGCGGTACAGACTCCCTATCCATAAACTGGAAGGCGTCTCAAGAGAGGGACTGGTGTGTGGAGCACTGCAGATGGTCTCTCGAAGACAAAGCGAGCAGTTGCAAGTAGGCAGCTGAACTGTGTGGAGACTGAAGAGAAACAAATTGCCTAATTAGTATGGGAGCAGGAGCCAGTGTAGCTGGCATATATGTAGACTGGTAGAGAACTCGGCAAAGCAGAGGACTGCTGGAGCTACAGTGTGGGCGCAGTGCTAGAGAAACTGCCCCAAAGGGCCTGTGAGAGTCCTGTTTATCCCAATCCAGCAGGGGCAAGTGAGGGCAATGGAAGGATGAGCAATCAATACTCCTGTTGGAAGGGTTGGTCCATGAGGCAGGACTTATTGAAACCTCAGTGAGGTGTGCATGCAGCTCGGAATTGCCTGTAACCAGGTGAGCCTACGAAGGAGCTGACATTGCAGTACTTAGCAGCAGCGTGGCTTAGCACGAGATGGGTCCAGCTGTGGTGGAGGATCAAAGGGATCACGGACGTCACCCGTGGCATATCATAATTATTTTAAATTGGAAGTGGGTACCTTCCTTCAGCTCCTTATTGGCTATAGTACACTTGTCACTTTACATTAGTGTTGATATAAGAGTTGGGAGGGAGAGCCATACTGTCAATACTGCCAAATTAGACTTGGATGTTTGGAAATTTGGTAGCCAATGTTTTCACCTTCCATTGTCACAATAATACTTTTTAGCACAATTTGTGCAGAATAAACTTTATTTTCATTCAGCACAAGATATGTTTTCTGGAACTAAAGGTAAATATTTGCCAAAACTAAGTACCCTAATAGACCACCTTGATTTGCAATTTTAATATTTCTGGTTTTCCTACATAAGTTTTACTTTTGGCGTTCATGTTACAGTTTCTTTACTACACCTAAGGATTTGTAGATAAATAGTTTTGAATTGGTGACATGCTTGACCAGTTGTCTGACCAAAGCTTCATTTTCAGAACTCGCTATCACAGCGTGAGCGGAATGCAGCAAGCTACAAAGCACACAATTGGCTCCGGGCCCACAAGATTAAATCATTTTATGTACAAGTTGATGAGATGAACTTTGAAGAGGGAACTCGGGCTCTTCTGCAAGCATCTGGAGTGGGCAAGTTAAAACCTAACGTTGTGCTCCTTGGATATAAATCTGACTGGAGCTCCTGCGATAGGCACGAGCTGGCCTGCTACTTCAATGTCATACAGTAAGTTTTTCTCCGGGAAGGTTATGTGGTGTCCAGTGTAGTGTTGTTGCAGAAATTGTGAATGGTGTATTACTCACTATAATCCTTATTTTGCAGTATTTTTTACTGCATGTGCACACAAAGGTTGTTATAATTCATTGCAGATTAAAATTCCCTTCTCGCCCATGTATCATCAGTGTACTAAAAGAACATTATATATGATTGTGGGAGTAAATAAATTTTTGCTCTATAAATGAGGTAATGTAGACTTGTTTTGAAGTATCTAGTCAGAGTTAAATTACTGTTACAATTCCTCTCTCTAGAAATTAAGTGGGCTATATACCAAGTTTGTTAAGGGATGGAGGTCTTAATCAAATAAAATAATTAATTATAATTTCCTTATTTTATTTACAATAACTACAGCAAAATTCTCTGAACTCAAAATCTCACAATAAATTGATATCACTTACTGTTCACAATTAATTACTCCAATTTAATACAATTCATAATTAACACAAAGAAATAAATAATATTAAATAATTAAAAATCAGTCCCAATAGACTCCTCAGTTCAGTCGATGCCCTGCCAGTTGCAATGTTCTAGTCTCCTTCAAGTGCCCTTACGCACAGTAGGCTTCACTTGTCTGTTTCACACTCTCTCGTCCCTTTGCGCCACGAACACCTTGCCTGACACGTCATGCCACAATCTTCTGTCATCGTCCACACTTCACTTCACTCGCACACACTCGCCAGGCGGCCTCCATCAAAGACTGCCGGCCGCTGGGTTGCAGCAGTATATGTAGTGTCTTAGGCCGCCATGTAGAATCTTCCCCAACTCGGGTGGTGCGTCGCGGAGGGCTGAGGCGCCAGCCAGTCTTACCAGAACATTCTTGCATCGTTGCTAAATGCATCGGAAACTCTAGCAGGCGAGAGGAGGCCTGTGATGCCAGAAAGTCTCGCCGCTGTCAGCATTCACGGGATTCCCAGAAAGGGGGCTGACAGCCACGAGCACATCGTTTCAGGTAGAGGGGAGGGCGATGTGGGTCTCCGATTATGGCACGGGGCAGCGGAGTTGGCGCCAGCTGCAGCACATAATAATACAGTTTAAGGTGCTCACTAAGCAGTAAGCTATAGATGTGCTGTATGTGATCACCAGTATCTGTTTCTGAATCATACAAGATGTAAGTGGAATGATACATCAGTAGCAGATTCAGTGGCCCACAGTGTGCATGCTTATTATCGTTAAGAAATATATGTCATGTATACGTATTAGATCCACGTTGAAATAATAACACGGAACTGTAGTGCAACACTCTTAGTTTAATCATGATACATGACTCTCACATCTCTGTACTGTTTTTCTAAAACATCCTCCAGCTCGTTTTATTTTACAGAACCAAAAAGAAACATGGCGTGCAACCACACATCAATTGACTTCACAGTGGACAATACTTACTGCTGCCAACTCTGTAACTGTGTCCACGGGAACGAACTGAAAATAAAAGTCAACCCATGTTTTATTTCCGTAAGGAAATCCACGTGGTGAATGCACCCTAACTCCTTGTCGACGTCACGAGTCTCGGCCGGGAAGCTAGAATACAATACTGAATCAGGCCGGTAGAGGTAACCGGCGACTATGCAGGGAAATGCGGGGTGTGATATGCTGAACATCTAAGCAGTCTCCTATTGCATTGATGGACGTGTAGCTTGTGTAAAGTGACATTATGTACAGAAGCTGACACGTAGCTAGGAACACTAAGCAAGGTGGTGTCAGGATGAGTCCTGAGGAGGACTCGAGGATAGGTTTACCTAGACATGCCTGTACATTGCAGAGTGAGCGGGTTTTGCTATGTACAAAGCAGGGAGAAATCCTAACTAACATAACATTAAATTCAGATTGGCTAGCGCTGGAAGCAAACCCTATCATAAGTGGGGCTTAAACAATGATTGAGTGGTCAGAACCTGAGCAGCTAGCGCTGGGAACGAAAGCTTCTCTAAACTAAAGCTTAACAGGGTACAATGATCAGTTTCCGAGCGAGTGCTGGATAGCAGTGCACAATCTGTTCAGTTCTGAGCAACCGGCGCTAGACGTGAAGACTGGCCTAGAGATGTGGGCTCTCTCCCCTTATATACTAATTCGGGCCGCTGACCGACCTGATTGGCTGGTGCCACTAGGGCAAGAGGTGGTCGCAGAGTGGGAGGTAGTGAATGCATGACTTGCCTATCTGGCGTCACCGGCCAGCTGGATAGGAAGAAGAGCAAAGACAGATGATAATCCTACTATTAGTGCTCTCTAGCGGGAAATAAAATGACTCGTTGCCTTTAAGAATTGTTGTAATAGGCCAGTGAATAAAACAATTTGCATGGCAGACAGTACAATCTTATCTTACGTTGGGACAAATGAAAATGCCAACTTCAGACTCCTAAGCAAACTGGCGTAAGAATGGAGCAGAAGTTTTCTAACCTTCATTGTTGAAAAAACTATAATGCATCAGAGTAATGACTTGCCCTTGTAGGAGCAGCTTGCTCGAAGATGGGGTGAAGTCGGTGAGTAGAGTGCGCATTGTAAATGTGAAGAAATGCATCGCGCATCAAATATTTACATTGAAATAATAAATACTGTACCCTCTTTCTGGAGTATATGTACCTATTACATAGTGAGCAGTGTAAACCAGCAGTAGTCTGCTTAGTTCAGTTTCCGTGATCCCTGCAGCATTTTATAAACAAACTTCTGTTGTTACAGATGTTAGAAATAACACACTACAATCTCTAGTTATTAGAGATTTCATGGGAGCCTTCTTGCCAAAGACTTGATCATATGACACGTTTAAGCTGCTGTGTGAAAAATAGATAATTTCTGCTTGTCATACGTAAAGCATCTTATATGATGTGTGCACTTTATAAAATTTCCAGAAACTTGTATTGCTAATGCTTTGATTCCTTTGTCAGTAAACTGCAAGAGCTTCAGAAAACACATTTCAGACTAAAAAATGTAATTTCTATCTTTAGTCTACTAAAAATACTGTGTAAAGTTAACACAATTTTGCCTTTGGGGCTGTGAAGATTTTGGTGGAGAGCTCACTTGAGAGTTTGGTACTACAGTTTTTTCTCGGTACAACCGAGTTGCCTGGTAAAAATAAACGAGTCTGTGCCAGTACGGTAGTTGAAATAAATTAAAAAACTGCATTTGCTAGAAAAGCTGTCCAGGGTGCTCATGTTGACGAAAGCAACTTGGAAAATCATGCATTTCAAATTGTGTTGATTACTGCCACCAATGTTATATAATTTTTCGATTCAAGACTCTCAAAAATCAATCTGTAAGTAATGCATTGTTTGTGGAAAGTACTAATTTTATATTATAATTTCTAATGCATCTATAGTTAACATTTATCCAACAGGCTGTGACACATAAGGTTACAACAAAATATTTGTGAACCGTTGAAATAAAACTATCAGCAATCATGGCTGTAAAATGGTTATATTTTTTAAAAATATACATAGCAGTTCATTTGGTTCTGCAAAATAGTTAAATGCTTGTTGGCTGCTGTTTCAGAATGTTAAGAGTGTTGACTCGTACATATAGTTTATTACTAACTACGTACTTCCTTGCAAGGATGTACATATAGTATTACTGCAAATTACTGAATTTAAACTTCATTTTTTAATTACGTCCACACATCTGAAGAAAGTAGTTTGCTTATCTTCATTTATAGTAGTTTCGATATGGTCATTGAGGACCTGCTGAAAGGATGATTTTTTTATTGGCTCAAGTTTGGCACTGCATTTACTGTGTTGTACAAATATACTATGGACTGTGTGTTTAAACACCTTTACAAAATTATTACAAGCTTGTGTATTTGTTACGACAGCAAAGCACTGGACATGTACATGGGAGTGGGGATCCTGCGACTGCAGGATGGTCTAGACTACTCAAAAGTGATTGTCGATGGTGATGACATGGCCAATGGGATATGCAATGTAGGTGAGAAAGTGATTGTGCGAGGCTCTCTGGAATCGTTGCCCCGTAACCAGTCTTTCTCGCAGCTTTCTCAAGGTAAGCAAAGATTAGGTTCTTTTACCCTTTTGTTCCATTCATCAGTTTATTAAAATTAAATTCAAGTAACAAAATTTGAAGTTCTCAACTGTGTGTGCAGATGTTTATATTTCACAATTAATTTTGGGTTATTTTCTTTTGCTCTTGTGCGATGTTTCATTTCTAAAACAGCAATTACAATTGTAACAGTTGTTTAAAACAATTTGGCAGAACAATTGTAAAAGATGGGCTTTAATGAAACCATGCTGCTGTAGGGAATGTCGTAGATATTCTATGTAGCTTTAAAATAATTTGAACATCCTTCAATTCAATGTAAAATCTTAGTGTAATAGCTCTTGGACACAGACATGTGTGGAAGAAAAGATGGAGTTTTTAACGTAATGTGCAAAATGTCTGTGTGATCTTGTGTGCCGTCATTATTGAAATAACTGTAGGATAAAAAAATGATTATATTTCTTCTGTGTACTCATATTTAGATCATGTTGGTCAGAATTGTCCCAGCATACAGCCAACAGCATACAAGGAGTAGGAATACAGGGCTGTCTTGACAGTGGGAGTGAAAATAGTTGGTGCCAAGTTGGGTGACTGTGAAGGAAAAACCCTTGTACGAGGTGAATAGAAAATTGAATGAACTATACTGTTGGTGGAGGCCGGCAGTATTCCTGAGCTCCCACTGCTTACACATCACCTCATCCAACTGTATAAAAAAATGGGATATTGTATTAAATTAAGTTCAACTTATTGTCTGAAATAGAAATTTTATTACTGCTCTGCAATTATGTGTGAGAAACTTGAAATGCAAAGTTTTGTGTTTCACCACCTACTGCTTGTATACATAAGCTTATGATATTTTCAATTTTTTTTTTCTGCCGAAACACATGAAGAACTTGGCAAATTATTCAGTACTGGAATTTACCACATTATAAAAGGTGAGAGATTTGCCATGTTACAGCTGTAGTGCTCTAGACTGTCGACACCTGCAAGCAGATGGTATATGCTGGCTCGTAATTTTGCTTTATCTGATACCTACATGCTAACGTGCATTATGGAACCCTTGAGTCGCTAGCAGTAACTGTAACAAATGTTGTTGGAAAGTTTAGAGTTATATGTGCTGTGTAAAGCTCTCTCCTAAGTTCTGCAGTAACGTATATTTATCTGCCAAGCATAACATTTTGCAGTAATTTTTTAAAATTTACTGATTTTGTGACGTTAAAGTGAACAGAGTAGAACCCCTTTTCACACCCTATGAATTTGCACTTTGTGTTTTACACCTATTTACTCTACACCATTACCAGGTAATGCTAAAAGCATAAATTTCGCAACTTTTTGTCCTGGTCCCTGGAGAAGTGTAATAAGTGTTTCATTGTAAATTATGTACTATTAAAAAAATATTTTTGCAAGACATATTGCAGCGAAGGATACCATATTTGTGTATGTACCATCTGCATATTTTTTCATAGAAGGGAAGGTTTAGGCCTTACATGGATTTAGAGATTCAGGAGAAAAATTGAGGACTGGAAATTACTATAAACAGGTTTGTAATAATTTACTTTGTTTACCTCCTGCTGATGAGTGCATCTCTGCAACTAGGATGGTGCAGTCAGCCTTTACTCTTGACAGAAACAAAACAAATAAAGGTTAGAGGTAGAGTGGGAGGGTGATTTTCAGGCTGTCCACTAACCACTAACATGCAGCTCAGGTATGTAACCTTTTTGAAGTCATTAATGTTTTTCGTGGACAAGTAGTTTGATACCATGTGGTGGGGCGATGGAGGGTGAAAGGTGATTTTGAAGGGCGATGTAAGTTGAGATTAGGAATGTTGTGGAAAATACTGTTACCCGATAGGCACCAGACATCATCAGCACGATGTCAGTGTTGTGGTAAAGCTGCTGACTCTTGAAGATCTCTGGATCATGGGTCAATCACCCGGACGTAGTCTTCAGTCGTGGCTGTTGGACCCCTCGTATTAAATATTAAATGTTAACTGTAATGTTTACTAAACGATAGGCCTATTTCAGGCTGGCCTACATGTCTTAAATGAACTGATTTACCATAGCACGTATGGAGATTGATTACACACACAAGACACTAGACAAGAATAATGACACTTTTGGCAGGATTTTTAAGGCCCGTACCCTGAAGTGCCCGAAGGCCTGGCGAAATAAAACATACGAGATCCCTCATCAACGTTGCTTTACTTGCTGTATAAAGCTACTCTCTCCTCTAGGGACACACTTTACACACATTTTGGTCGGCTTGGTCCGCTGGCATGGGCTAAATGGTAAATTGGCGCGAAGCCGTGAAAAACTTGCTTTGTGAAATTAAGCCTACTCAGGCAATACTAGCACTGGGGAACTGAGGTGCGGCGTCTCCAGATCCGTAGTATACTCCCGGAGAGGCAGGTACTGGGTTGCTCGGGGTTCTGCTGGCTGCTGTCGCTTCTTCGCACGGCGAGTCAAGTGATGACCGGGCTGCTTTGGCGTTGATTGCTGGTGTCGGGGCAAAAGGGGGGAAAAATTGAGTCACTGCCCAGAAGGGAGCAGGACTCGGGGCGGAGGTGAGCCGCTGCCGAACAGGGAGCAAGACCCAAGGGAAGGGGCGAGGTTGAGCTGCTGCTCCGACGGAAGAAAGACTCAAAGGAGTAGAAGAGAGATGGGAGAAGGGAGTCGAGCTGCTGCCCCGAAGGGAGCTCGCTTTAATTTTTCATTCCTTTGATTTAACAACAGAGCATATCTAAAATCTTATACTAACAGACAGACCTTAACTGTTATGAGATTTTACATGGATAGATTAGTTTATACTTAACCTATGGTACACTGGAAATGGTTTCAGAATTTATTTTCCTTGTTCATAGTCTTTCTTTAAAACAGCCCCGAGGTTGAATTCTTACACCTTAGTGTTTTATATCTAAGCTATTCAAAGATAAAACAATAATTATAGTATTTCCATGAAGGGATCTCACTCTGGGAGACTTTAACAATTCTCGTTTACTATTTCTTTTTGCGGCCTCATTATAGCACGCTTTTGGTAAAATTAAATTATTTCCATTTCCTTTAACGAGTGTGCCATACGTTCTTATGCAAACTCAAGAATTGTTTTTTACGGGTTCAGCGTAAAAGAAAAGCAACTTTTGTATTTGTAAAGCAACGATGCTGGGTCTTCTTTAGATGTAACCTGACACTTCACCCTGATTGACACATAGATTATTTATACCCTACTCAATTGGTCTACTATACTAATGGCTTTTAGTTTGCCCTACCAGTGCTATACTATGCTGATGTTTACCCAACTTGCTAACAGGAATGATCTTGCATTACTACTCTTCACTAGTACATGGTTACAATATACTTTTTTTTTTATAACATCCGACAGACATTGGGTTCAGTCTGTAGGCACGGGCCTACTGATGTCTGGAAGGCTAGATGGCTTGGCACTTACAATGTCACTATCATTGGTGCTTTCGCCAGTAACTACACTGGGTCGACACTTATGTAGGAGCGCTCGGGTCCCTCACAGGTGTGTGTTCCTCGGTTTGACACTTGTGTTGGTGTGTTAGTCCCAAACATGTTTGAAGAGGGGTGTTTGGTACACCGTTCTTCCCCTTTCCTATGCAGCAGTAGGTTATTGACTTGCTAGCATTAATTCGCTGGTAAAATGTTAGTTCTGTTGTCTGCTGCGCAGGGACACTCGCGCAACCTGCTGATTTATGTACAAAAGTTTGTTGAGTACTCACGCACTGGGTCCTTATTTGTTGTGGTGTTGCTTTTGTGGCCCCCTTTTCTATGGATGGCACCTCTTCTTGGGTGGCTGGTACTTCGATACTGGCCACAGCCATCCGGGAGCGAGCCTCCATGTGGGTTCTTGGAAGTATCCTGGCGAATGGAGAATGCATCTGGTACGTGCCAGTACTTCTCTTCTCAGGGCTCTGGATTTGGCAACTGCTATCCTGCCAGGGACCAAATGAGGTCGTTGCACACCTGGGAGCTGCTGGGGACTCCTTCCTAAGGAGGAGGCATTGTTGTCTAGACGTCTAGCGCTGGTTCAGCGGCTGCGGCCCCTGCCGTGTCGACGAAGTTTGCTGGTGGTTAGCCGAGCTTTGATGGGCTTACTGTATTGGTAGCCCTGGTGGTTGAGGGCAGACTTTCTGCTGAGTGCCTGACCTCGAAGTTACTCTGGCTTGGCTTGATGCTCAGAAGCTGTCGAGACCTGGTGTGTGTTCAGATACCCTCAGGTATCAAGGCTGGTTCGGCCATAGTAGGGAGCTTCCTGAAGACTTACTCGCCTCCCTCTTTGGCTCAAAGTATTGAGGTTATGTCCCTGGGAGAAGACGTGATGATCGAAGGTGAGAGTGTGACATGTACCTCAGCTTGGACGACTATGGTAAGAGGAGCCGTCTCTGTCCGTATTGGTTGGCGAGGCTGATGACTGGGGGACCATTGATCCGTGACCACAGATATGGCCCCCAGTGGAGCAGTGGCCCCGGCGTCCCTCGACAACTGCCCCTCTGCTGTTGGAGAAGACAGGGGCGTTACAGCTGTGGCATTGTCCTCCAGGCCTTCGGAAGTTCCTACGCCCTCAGGTGGCGGCATAGGTGGAATCAACCCCGGCGATAATGGGAAGTTGGCCACATAGAGATCTGGTTCCTGGAAGCATTCCTTCTCCTGCATAGAAGGAAGAACAAGTTAGACCATGACACGTTCAATGTCATTTTCTCCCCGTTGGCCAGATCCTTGCAGATGTCAGCGACCGACGAAACGGTTACCAAGGACAAGGGCTTGTGCACAAACCCCGTCTTGGTTGAATGCCGAGGTTCGTCAACCTCGACGATAGTATACTTCTCGCAGGATATGATGATGCCTGAATGACGGTTGAAATGGCTGAGAAGAGGGAGGGAAATCCAGCACGCATGCACCGTAAGGCTGCGAGGGCGTGGGAGAGTCAGCGCGCATTTGGCTGGGCTATTAGGACAACTAAAGGCTGGTGGTAGTAGATTAGCCTTGAAGTATTTTAAGCCACCGAGTGTAATGACGTTATATCAAATACACCTAAAGGGTTGGTCATGTGGCGAACTTAGTATGAGCGGTTAATGAGGGCCTTAACCTCAGTGCCCGATTATGTGGGGATATCACACAGTACAAGCAAAATCCGAAATTACAACCCTAATGTCTTAAAGGGGCGCTCACAAGTCCCTGGCTAGCTCAGAAGGTGGGGGGGTTCTTCCCTTCACCCTGGGTTTTCTTGTTGAAGGTTGTGTGGCTCGTAAGCATTCTGGTTTGAGGGACAACTTGGGGGGTTGTAACCCCTAGATTTAATTTTACTTAGAAAATTCAGCTTGAAACAGTACGTGTACAGGTGACAATAGTGGCCTCCAAATAGAACGTGATAGCCAGTGTCACGGGAACCATACCAACAAGGCACTACTCTCGTTGTGGCTGGACGCCGGTGTACAATGTGGGATGTGTAGGCTTACGTGTTGGCACACACAGTAATGGGTCCACTTAACCTGCTGTTCACGAGGAAGCGGACCCTTCCTCTTCTCCTCCTCCTGGCTTGCTGGGGCGGCCGTCTGTGGAACAGCAGACAAATCTGGTTGCAGTGGAAGAGGGCTCTAGCTGCTCGCAGACTCTTGTGGTATGTGAGAAGTGTTAGTGTAAGGTTCTGGGAGGGGAAGGGGGTCGTACCCCAATAATTTGGTATTAAGAACAACAATTAATAAATGTTCTAGAGGTATTCTGCCTACTTCTCTAGTAGGCAGCTTAAAAAGAAAATCACCTTCTTGTGTCTTGAGAATTAAATTATTTATATCACTTTCTAAATTTCTTAATGATTGCTTTAGATGTAACTTTTGCCCACTCCTATGGGTTCGTGGCATAAGGCCAAATTAAAAGAACAGTTGTGAAAATCACACAAGACAAAGCTGAGTATGAAAGCGGCCCTATTGTGTACTCCTAAGAGGACAACTGGATCCGGTATGATACTCGTATAGCTCCAGTCCAGCTATTCACTAGCCAGGACAGAATTATAGAGCTGGGACTGCACATGGATAGTCAAACCTTTAAGTGTAGTGAGTTCCTAGTGAAGGGCTCCCCTGAAGATTAGCCACTGCCATACAGTTTGCATTACCTTGGGCAAATTTGGAATACTGCTAGATTGTTGTGTGTGTCTGCCGTTTTGGCGAAATACACATTGCCGGCATTATCTTACATGAAACACAAGCTAACTGAATTCAAAACATAACAATCAAAGGGACAAACAGGTTCCAAAACTCTGAATAAAGTCATCAAATTGATTTGGAATATCAATATGTTTTACTACAGAACGTATTAAAAAAGAGCAATGTTACAAGCATGTGGGCTGCACTCTTCTATGTAAAATAAAAATATTTAATAAAATATTTTACTCTTGTGGAAGCTTATATAAAAAGCCAGGTGAAGGCAACCTGGTAGAAGTACGTAAAGCGCATTATTGTAATGTTTCAATAGTAAATTAATTTAAAGAAATTTTAATCCATAATTCTTCCTAACCTTGGGGGGGGGGGGGGGGGGATTTCCATAAGGGACCTAGACATGTATTCAATAAGGGTGTCCCTCACCCAATTGGTGAGGAAGTAGCCTGGCTAGGGTCTTAAAAGGGGTGTCCAGAAGGGACACATTGTCGTGACCTGCAATACCTGGTTTGGACAAGGTGAGGTATTGAGGTAGTGATTAGGACAACGTGGTGGGAGTCTCTTGTGTCGGATGACACTGGTGCTGCTGGATGGAGGCGCCTGAAGAGGTTGAAGGCCTCTGGTTGGTGTCGGCCGTCCGGGAGGTTGCTGGAGGAGGCTGAAGAGGTTGCAGACCTTCAGGGCGATGGCGCTTCTCCGAAGCCGTCTACGTTGTAGTCCACTGGGCCTTTGGCAGCCACCGGCGCGGGCGAGCTAACACTGTCAGTTCTCACAGCCAGACGGTGCAGCAAGCAATCAATTCTGAGGCCTAGGATGGGGTGCCTTTTATAGTAAATTTTTCAGCTTCTCGGCGCTCGGAGGAGAGCAGGGAAATTGGCCCCGCATCTGGAGGGTGGAGAGCTTGTTCATCATACATGAACCATAGCTCCTTACCGGTGGTGGTGCTTGGCGTGAGGCGTTGACGCATCTTGTCCTTGTACTCTCGGGGAGGCCGCCACTTTCTGGCATGCGACTCGCGTCCCCACAGTGGCGCAAAATTCAAAACATGCTCTGTGTGTTTAGTGAGAGCGGCAAAGTAGTAGGAGCACTTCTTCAGAGAGGAGCCTCAATGTTACTACTTTTGGTAGAGTATTGGAGTACGGTAAAAGCAAGGAACATGTGGTAAGGTTGGGTGAGATGTCCTGCCTCCATTACCGTTTTTCCTTAGGCGTGACTAGCCCCTTAAAGAGTAGCCATCTAAAAAGGGGCGTAGTTGTTTGTGCGTTGTGTGCTTTCTCCAAGTGCAAAAAGTGTTATGCGTCAGGCTTCTGGTTGGTTGCCAACAGGTCACTACTAATGAAGTTTCCGGTTGCCGCCGAATCCAGTAAGACTAACCGTGGACACCCATTAATGCCCACTAATATGTGGGGTGCCTCCAGAGGTAGTGTGTCCTCATGTGTAGTGTCTGATTTTGTGTTGTTAAAGGGGCCGGGTTTGGTCTGAAGTGGTTGCCCTGCATGCACCCCAGATTTTGCATTTCCTACCTGGGCGAGGTTCTTAATGTTGGAGCGAGGCTCTGCACTCTTTGAGTTCGTACATTATTTCCTTCCCTGCTATGCCCTTGCCAGGTAGGGCAACCTCGGTTGAGATGTCTCCCTGGGCAGTGCCAGCAGCAGGGAGGTACGGGGATATGAGGAGGGAGCAGACCATCAACCGCTTGTCGCTCGGGAAGAGGGGTTGGGGTGGCGATCTTGGGAGCGCGTGCTGGCCTGTCAAGCAGTGCCTGCACACTGTTATTCTTTTAAACCTCCCTCACCTGCTCGACGACGTCTTCCACTGTCTGCAGTTTCTGGGTTATTAAGAGGTTCCGGAGAGAGGCGTAGTGTGTGTGTAATGTTACGAGCGCAACTCTCCTTGTTACCTTCCTGGTAAATGCATACATACATCTGCGCCTTCCTGCGGATATAAATTTCAGCTTCCTCCTCCGAACCCTGGACCTTGTATGGAAGTCTGAAATGAGCGGAGCCAAAATCTCCTCCCCAGTCAACTGTGAAGCGAGGCGGTGGCTCAGCTATTCCCACTCAATCACAAACTCACCATACTTATGACGCCGGCTAACAGCCAGTGGCGCTAGAGCCCATGACGGCGCTCACCATGCATGTGTCCCGCACGTGCGTAAAGAGGCCAATCATTTTGAACTTTTATATAAATGTTATTTTTCAGTGTAAAATGTGTTCTATTGTATTTGCAGGGTTTAATATGTTTTAAAATGTGTTCAAGTGTTTGTTACTATTTTTAAATTGTTTGGTTATAATATTCAAACTGAGATTAAGAACACTAATATTCCGGTATGAACGCCATCATAAAGAGATGCTAAAATATTATGAAAATTCATAATAAAATTATAGAAATGTAAAATAATAATCAATTTAATTTGTGCCATTTTATTTTCATGCCTAGATGGATGATCTCACCGAGATGCGTGAAACCACAGCCTTAACAAGGGAAGTGGGCCGACAGCCGCTAGGGTGGACTGACGGTTTTTCCCTGAAGACAGGATACTGTGAATTACAAATGAAAACCCTTAATACACATTAACACGCGTGATTACTCGGCATCACTAATGCAAACTTGTCGGGGCTCGTCCTCCAGCACGTTGGTAGTGTGGTGACGGCCTATACACAGAGCCGGCTAGGACGGGAATAATTGCATCATACAATAATTACACAATTATGTAGACCCTTGAATGATACATGAAATAAGGTGGGACACGAGATGAATATTCACAATACACACACACATGTGTAAAAACAAGCTTAGGTGGCGCAGATGCTGCTGGATGAAGTTCGTAGCGGACCACGTGGTGCAGGTGAAATTGCAATATTTCTGTGTGGAAACTGCAAATTAAAGTCAGACAAAAGGTTATTCTTGCTGAGAAAATTATTCTCATTACGATTGTAGTGGTTACAGGCTTGTAACTTGCCTGATGGCGGTAAAATCAAACATTAATGTGACTGTGTGGTCAAGTACAAAAAGCATCAATTTACATGAAAAATACGTTGAACCCTGAATAAGATTGACATAGAACCCTGAAATAAATTATTGCACATACAATGTTATACAAATAAGCTCTTAAAACGCAATGACGGCGTATACAAAGACTTGGCTTCAGTCTGCCACGTGGTTATACATGATGTTGCCGTAAAATATTCAAATACGAAAATTACCCTCAAATACATACATAAAAATAAAGCTCTTAAAATTGCATGTAGCAATTATGCAGAAGTTAGACTGAAATGCCATAAACATATGCAGATGGCACCTGATTCAAAATGTGCGGGTCGCGTGACCTCTCGGACATCTTTCTTCTCCTTCTCCTAGATTAAGTTAAAAATGCTACAAGGGCATAAGAAATTAGTAAAGCGGATGCATAATGTTGGGGAAAATGTTTGCCAAAAACGTACTGTACGCAAGCAATGATAACTGGTAAACTACATGGACTATGGAAACCTAAATCAGTGAACAAAAGTTGTAGTGCGCACGTGACAGTGTCTTACCTCGCCAGCTCTCCTTGACAGACTGTCCAGATACAAGCGTCGTACGGACCTACCATGGCCGCCTATGGGGTTCACATAAGCGGAAGAGCTATGCACGCCGAGTGAAACATTTTATATTGAAAATAAAATGGCACAAATTAAATTAGATATTGTTTTACATTCCTATAACTTTCTTATGAATTTCAATATTATTTAAATGTCTCTTTGTGATGGTGTTCATACCAGAATATTAAGTGTTCTTAATCTCGGTGCCACAAACACTTTGAATATTCATAACCAAACAATTAAAATTAGTACAAACACTTTAAAACATTTAAAGACATTAAGCACTGTAAAGACAAATAACACATTTTACCCTGAAATTAACATTTGTAGTAAAGTTCAAAATTATCGGCCTCTTTGCGCACGTGCGGAACAGGTGACAAGTGAGCGCCGTCATGGGCTGTACTGCCGTTGGCTGTTAGCCGGCGCCAATGTATTTTATTGAGTATATCTGTACGTTGCTGTCTGGGGATGAATGTATGATCCTTTCATAATGAGTCCTTTGTTGTATGCTGACCCCTGAATTGCCAGAACTCTGATTGTTTGCTACTGAAACCTTGCAAGATGCAATCCATCAGAGCCTGGCATTCCTTATCTCTCTTGTGCTTCCTTTATGTTTTGAAGTTCAACATCTGAGAACAGGAGTTCCCTTACAACAGTATCCACAAACAACTCTTCCTCAGCAATGTTGCAACTTTCCATCACCGCCTTATTGACCGGAGCTCTTGACAATTCGTCTGATACAAAGAATGTTTTCCCTGCTACATGTTCAATGGCGTAGTTGTAACACGAGGTGCATTGCAGCCTTGCTGTCAATTCCGTTAGTGGTGTTTTGGCCAGCAGTCAATATCTTAAACTCCGTGCCCAACACAATTTCTGAATTTCTCACATGCCCAGGTAATCGCCAATGCCTCCTCTATCTGGGCATATCGCGATTCGACCTCGCTCAGGCTTCACTATGCAAATGCCACTGGCTTCCATTCCCCGTGTTGATGCTGCTCTAGAACACTCCCTAACCCATATGAGGAAGTATCTGCCAACACTCGTATTGTCTGTACCCTGCTGATACAGTGCTAATGTGGGCTGCTGAGCTATTTCCTCCTTCAGCTGCTTCACAGTCTGTCGGGGTTCTTCCCACACCCATTCTGAGTCTTGACACAGCAATGTTCGTAGTGGCTGGGTTTTTTCTACTAGTTTGGGGAATTTCATCAAATATGTAACCATACCAAGGAATCTTCGGAGTTCTGTCAGATTAGTTGGTTCTTGCATGTTCTTAATCACTTTAGTCTTGCCAGATCTGTCTGCACTGTACGTTCTGTTATTACATGACTCAAGAACTTCATTGTTTTCATCCAAAACTTGCTTTTTGACTTGAGGGTAATTCCATTTGCCACTAGTTTACTGAGCACTTTTTCCAACCATTGATTGTGTTCTTCTGGTGTACGGCCACACACCAATACGTCATCTGCCTGGCTAATGACAGCTGGCATACCACCCAATAGTTGCTGCATTTGGTGCTGATAATGCTCAGGCCCTGAGTTGATTCAGAATGGTAGGTGGTTGAAGTAGTATCATCCAAACGGTGGGACAAATGTAGTAAGTGGTGCACTACCTTGTGTCAATGGAATCTGCCAAAACCCATTTAAACCGTCTTAATACTGAAAAGTCACTTGGCGTCTTGTAACTGTGCTAGCGATTCTTCTATCGAGGGTAGCTGTAATCTCTCTCTGAGAACAAATCTGTTAATTTCCATGAAGTCCACACAAATCCTTACTTAACTGTCTCTTTGGCACCAGTGCCATTGGTGCACACCATTCTGTTGGCTCCTAGAAAGGTGTTATCACACCATGCTGTACCATTCTGTCAAGTTCCTCTTTCACTCTGTTTCAGAGGGCAACCGGAACACTTTTTGGTGCTAAGACAGCATATGGTTTGGCATCATTCTGAAGCTAAATGTTCTATATCTGGTGGAAGTGGCCTAGACCATCAAAAACTGATGGAAACTTGTCATTACAGCACAACTCTTCCCCGTTACTTCCTCTGCTTTTTTCACCAATACAAGGTATAGTGCCTTTATGGCTGGGCGGCTGAGTAATGGCACTGACAGCCCTTTACCACAAACATGTCCTGTGTAACTTCCTGCTTGCCATATGAGTGTGTTGCTGTGATAGTAGCCTACCTACATCAATAACATTTCTCCCTGCTCCAAAAGACTTTCTGTCGCCTCAGCCACTAAATTAGTCACTACAAACGTGTTCTCCAGTCACAGTCACGTCAGCTCCTGTATCGATCTTGAATGCAAGTACCTTCCCTCATATTCTCAGTTTTACATGCCAAGGTTCTGAACAGCTCTCCATTGCTATTTCTCGGAAGTAATAATCCTGCTCAAGTGTTTGTGGTTGTTTCAATGGGGAAGAATAAACTCTCTCCTCATCTAATTCCTTCACCTCCCCATGTGTGCAGCACCTACCGCAATGCCTCACTTTGTCACAGCGATAGCATTTTGCCTTCGTAGCTGAACACTTGGACCAATGATGATTTGATTTACCACCACATTTAGGGGATTTTGAGGTTATATTGTAACTTCTTCGACTTTGTGGAGCAGAACCTTTTGTCCCTTTATCGTACCTCTTGTCACACTGGCCTGTGCCATGTTGAACAGCCTCCACAGCACTGGACTGCACTTGGCACAAGATGATGATGCTGGCATACCCGTTCCGCCTGTCGAATAGGTGAGATTGCTTGTGCCGACTTCAGATCTTGGTCCATCTGAAGTGATTCCGACAATTTGTCATCTGCAACTACTATTACCAGCTTGTTCAGTTCCGAGGTCACCCAAAACCTTTCAAACCGTTTGATCCATTTTGACCATTCAGCCAGCACCCGGAAATCAAAGTTTCCCGGTGGAATTGCGCCGATGTTGCCATGATAATTATTCACAAAGTCCCGGTTCCTGTGGTGGAAGTTATTGGTCGTTGTGATTGTCCCGACACGTTTTTACTTGAACACTACTGCCGCCCGATATTGCAAACATTGAAACTACCAATTTTACAACATATTGCTGGCGTAGGAGAAACCGCTGCTACCATGTTATGTAATGTTCAACATGCCCACGACTGCGATTCGCCCGCCTGTCTATTCCACTCGCCATCGGCAATAACTATCTCCCCATTCCTGCCAACTTCTTTAAACATGTAAAATATATTTACCTTACATTACAGTCCTCTTTTGGTCTCCCACTGAATTCCTGTAGTTGGAACTTGGCAAGAGAGTGGGATAGTGCTAGGCTATGTCATGATCCAGGATATGTTGGTCTATGGGACAGGTTATGCTGGCAGCCATCACATTGGTATACCTGGTTGGGGCGAGTAATCTGCTCATTCAGCCAACCTATACATGCCAGATGGTATTCATTTGCACAGGCAATTTACCTGACTTTTGAACAGGTAATTCACCTGACTGTAAACGTACCTCGTCCATCGCACTCGAGCCAGTTGCACCTCGTCCATCGCACACTCTACATGATACACAGTGATATTCCAACCCGTCTGTGTATCTGGGAACGTCTTCCCACCCGATGCAGATGTAATGGAACCGTTTTGGGCAATGTGCGCAGTGAATGCATTGAATGACTGTACCAAGGCACGAATCCACGTCATATTTATCACTTGCCTCGAGAGCACTGTGTCCGGGTGTTGTAGCCATGGGAACATCATGCACACTCTGGTCTGAGTCTGATGTGATGTGTGTTAGGTGCCATAGGGTGTTTTTTGCTGCGGACTCCCTGAAGTTCGGATAAGGGTTTGAGACCCGTTTAGCGTAAGCTAAACTCGCAGCGTCTGTTGTGTAATTGTCCCCTTAAGCCGTACCAAGCTGTAAGGTGACTGATTGGAGGGAATTGCATACAGGATATGCAGTTCAAGTATTGCATTAGTCGCGTGATAACGCTCTAGCGATTTAGCCATCCGGCTAAATACTAGAGAGCTGAGAAATTGTGGAGGTCCAGCAATAGCTAGTTCCACTATAAGCACGAAGGTTATACATCTGAGCACAAGGGTTGTGAGCTGAGCATAATCATTTGAATGAAGCGTGTGCTTAACTTGTGATCAATTGACTGTGTACTGCCAGCTGAGGTTGGTGTAGTCAGACTACTGAGGTTAACTGAAGAAGGTTGCACTTGGCCAAGGTTATGCAAACTGTATTGCAGTGGCTAATCTTCAGAGGAGCCCTTCACTAAGAACTCACAACACTTAAGGGTTCGACTATCCACGTGCTTTCTCATCTCTATAATTCTGTCCTGGCTAGTGAATAGCCGGACTGGAGCTATACGGCAGATCCAGTTGTTCTCTTAGGAGCACACGATAGGGCTACTATTATATCTGGCTTTGTCTTGCATGATTTTCGCAACAGTTCTTTTAATTTGGCCTTATGCCACGAACCCATAGGAGTGGGCGAAAGTTACGTCTATAGCTTGTGCTGCTTGTAGGTTCCTGAGGTAGGTGTGGGGGAATTGCATTGTAAGAGTTGGGTAAAAGGGTGGGATTGTCCCAGGACAGCAATATCGAAATGTACTATCAGTAGTTGTTCCAAGGATCTTCTACCTGCTAATCTGATAAAAGGTGTAAAAAGTATGTTCTTTTCTATTATTTCTGGAACAGAGTTGTGAGATATTTCTACTTCCAATCTCTTTAATGCTTGCTTGAGCTTACGCTTTTGTCCACTTCTGTGTGAATGTGGCATAAGGCAGAATTTTAAAGTAATAAAATTAAGAATAAAAATGCTTAAGGTGAAGCTGGGTAATAGTTGTGGCCCTATAGTGTACTTATGAGTACTGGTTTCGCAATACAATTCCACCTTGTTGCTCCATGTCCGACCATTGACCAGCCCGGGTGGAGCACGAGTGTAGGATCAGTAAATTGACTGCCAATTACTCTTAGGTGAGTTTTACACTGAGGGTCAAGTAGATCCAACAGTTCTCACCCTGGTTGGGCCGTTCTCCAGCTGGCAGAGTAGGAAGCTGGCCAAAATACTTGATTCCATGGGTGGAAAGGAGTACTTAGTGCATTTGGGTGCTTCCAAAGATCTACCAGCATGATACATTTTATTTCACCAGCAGAACTCAGTTTGCCTCTTAAAGGTGTATATGCTTGCCGTACGGCGGTAGTTGCGTAGCCGGCTTTACCTTACGTTAGCAAAGCAAAATCCAATTACATAAAAATCTTTTAAGGTCAACAACGGGGTTCATCAAAATTTTAGAAAGGAAAACATTAACACTGACTGTAAATAAAATACGTATATTAAGTACGTATTAAAAATAATTTTGACAGGTGGGATCACGCTCCTCTAACAAAAATAAAATAAAATATTTTGAATTGATAATGCGGAAGTTATTACGTTAATGCCAGGTGAAGGCAACCTACATAAAATTAACTTGGTGTAGTGTGTTTTGACAACGTGAATAACTTCAAGAAACAATAGCCCAATAATAATTTCCTAACTGAATTTAGGGAGGTTTGTCCTGAAGGGACCTAAATGTGTAGTTGGCAAAGAGGGAGTTCTTCACCCAAGCGGTGAAGGCATGGCTGGGCCAGGGCCTTGAGGGAAGTCCATAGGGGACGTCGTTGCAGTGATCTAAAATACCGGGATGGTAGAGAGGAAGGAAGAAGTGGAGGAAGTGGTGAGAGAAGACGTCTGGTGGGTCCTCTGGTAGCCGTTGATGACTCCGGGAGCTACTGGCAGAAGCAGAAGTGGAAGCCTCTGGATGATGGCGGCCCTCCGGGGCTGCTGGAGGTGGCCGAAGAAGTTGAAGGCCTTCTGGTAGGTGGCGGTCCTCTGGAGCTGGTTGGCGTCAACGACCACTGGTTCTTCCATGGTCACCGGTGTGGGTGAAGGAGTCTGCCCTGTACTAGCACCGTCGGCCATCACAGCCAAGAGGGTGATGCAGAATCACTCCTAAGGCATACACTGGGATTCCTTGTATACTAAATTTCCCAGTTCGGTGGTTCTAAGAGGGGTGCGGGGAATTAACCCCGCCTCTTGGGGGTGAAGCTTATGACTTCACACATGGGTTCCTGGATCCTTATCTGGAGCAGAGCTCAGTGCGAAGCGACGACATATTTTGCCCTCATGCACTTGTGGAGGCAGTGACTTTCTGCTGGGTGGCTCGCTACCTTTGAGCGACGCAAAGTTTAAATTGTAGAGACGTGGTAAACAGTAAAAGCGTGGATCATGTTGGTTAATAGTTATGTTGAGGCTGTCAACTTTGGGTGGTCCATGTATCCTGCCTCCATTACTGTTTTTATTTGGAGGTGACTTGCCCATAAGATGATTGCTGTTCAAGATGGGGTGAAGTTAGTCATGTCGAGTGCACTTCCCAGAAGCACCGGAATGCGTCATGTGTCAAACTTTAATTTAATTTTACATGGTGGTAAAATTAATTTTTTTCTTAACCTGTTTATTGTGCTTTTATTGTACTTGACACTATCTAAATAGTATTGTGTATTAGTTCATTGTTTGAAAGTCTGGTGATTTAGACAAGGTTCTCCACTTTTGCGTACATTCTGCAGTTTGTTTTAGGTTTCCACTGAATTCTGGTACAATGCAAGAGCACAAATTTTTATGCCTACTTAATTTGTAATATATGTAAAAATATATATTTACAATTTGGTTTTTCTTTACACTAGTCAGTAGACTGAATCAGCGGTTCAGATTTTAAAGATCGGGAAGCGAAGCTACCATAGTCTGTTACAAGGAACCATCTTAGTATTCACCTGGAGTGATTTTGGAAAACCTTTGTAAATTAAAATCACTATGGTCGGATCAAGATCAAACCAGAGTAATCCCAAATGAGTCCACCGTTTTGCCATTGTGATATATCATTTGGTAAAGGGCTTCTGTCAGGTCTCCACCTGCCTGGTAGAATAAATAGACAGAAAGTTGGTGAAGATAAACCCAAATTAGCATAAATAATGGAAAAATTACTTTTGGGTGTAGTTTGGAGATGATGATGGAATCCAAAACTGTAACCATAAATTTTTTCAATTTATGCGGTGCCCATTGGGTTTTTTGTTTGTGAATGTTAAAATGTCGTAAATTTCATCAACCTATGTAAAATTTTGATTGTGTAGTTACTTCTTGTATGTATACTGAACATGTAATTGTTGTGTTTAGCTAGCAGTGACAGCGACCTCTCGGCACCAGACACACCCAATCTTAATGATGGTCGTGTTAGTGCTGATCCAAGTGCAAAGGAAGAAGACAAGATGAAGACAGTTTCGAGGAGAACTAGGCGGAAGAGAGAACCCGGGAGTGTCGACTACAGGTGAGGAATCCCATCGTAACTTTGCCCCAGTGCCAGTTAGCTCTAGCCAACCAATGCAGAGAACACATGAAAATTTAGGGTAGTGTGCTTCGTTCAGCTAGTGTGGCTGGCACGCACAGATGACTGTAGTTCTAATCCAGTTGTCAGGGCCATTTTGCATGCAGGTAACTGATGATATACTGGATCCAGAAACTTACAATCAAATGGCAATTCATAAGGTGTGTGTATTGGTAATTTATTTTGATGGTTGGTGTCTTCCGATCTCCTCTCACCAGGATGCAAACAGATATTAATTTTGGAGTTAGCTGGTCCCGAACATTTAACAATGTATGAGTGAAGAGAGTGAAGAAATTTGGGCAGCTCTTAACAAAAATGTTTTGAGACCCGATGAGGGTGAAATGGTGAGTATGGAGCAGCACCAGAATAAAGGGGTGGGGGAAAAGGGAGATCCCTGAAAAAACCCACCTACCAGCAGTATTGTCCGGCACAATTCCCTTTTGCGAAAATCCGGAGTGAACTGACCGGGGACTGAAAACGGTTCTCCTTGGTGGGAGGTGAGCAGTCTAACCGCTCAACGACCGTGGCCCCCTAAAAATGTGTGGCTGCTCATGAACACAGCAGAGTGACCAAAATAAACTACAGTATAACCTCATTATCAAAAGACTTGGTAAAGGCACAATAAATTGTCAAAACTGTGTTTTAGTAATAAAGAACAAAATAAAATTCATTAAGTTACCATCAACACGAGTTACGGAAAGGGGAGGGATAAACCGTGTTTGATATATCACCTATTGTAAATTACTCTGTGCAGAAAGGAAATCAAACCTATGTTTATTAGGAGAGATTTTCAACTACTGTATATATAATTAAAATTTGTTCCCGAGCTTCGTCACTATTTTCACATGCAAAAATAAACAAATCTGGCCAATGGCAACGAACTAGTAAGCAAATGAAATGAGGTGGTACTTTTCCCATGTGAAGACAGCCAAAATATTTTTATCTTTACAGCATTTTCAAAATTATCTGATGCCATTAAAGGTAATTAACATCCTTAACATACTGCTTAGCATTGATGTGACAGATTTACTAATGAAAATTTAACCCAACATGAACGAAAGCAGCAAACCTCATAACAAACATAAGAGCATGAAAGAAAATGTTGAATCACTATTTCCTTCTTGCATCTATGTTTTCCAAATGCAGTGCCATGTGAAATGTAAATGTTCCCAATCCAGAAATCTTAAGTATGTAAATGCAGATAACAAACAGACATGATAAACTGCAACAAACTTACGTTAGCTATTCAATACAGAAATGTTATTTAAGTGTACAACCCACATAGACATGAACTGCTACGACTAACTTGGCTAAGGTTAAAAGTAAGCCGCTAGGCTACCAAAAATCTATAAAAGGACAAATTCAAGTACTCACAATCTAGTTCGTGTCAACAGTTACACATAAAGGACGACATACTTAAAACATCACCGCCTAATGAACTGGCCCAGCCAGTAGAATGTTGCGATCACTTCGGCTGTGTTATTAATTAATTTTTACTTAAAAAAACGGGCACTATTTATGGAAAAATGATTTTAATTGTAATTTTTTAAAAAATTTTTCCACTGTTCTTAACAAAACTTTCAACTTGTTGCCAACATTCTGGCTCTTTGTGGCTCAGCTACTCTCCCCTTGTTGTTCTACATCCTGGTTTTGACAGTGGAAACCAGCATAAAGAAAATGTCCATCAATGGCTTCTAGCTGGATTTCTCCCACGAAACTGCGACGGCTTGAGCAAATCCTAGCCCATTAACACCTTCCTCAAGGAGTAGACGAGCATGGTTCTGAAGTGTTATTTCAGAAGTCGGGAGCATGTCTTGATAGCGATGCTGCAGACACATGTGCAGTTTGGTGGCAAAAATATGAGTTCATTATTCCTGAAGCTTACTTTAGGATGCACTGGTCAATGGTTAACAAACTGCACAATTTTCCTATTGTCCACCCCCGTACAGGCATCAAAATGCATAGTCTGTGCTTAAAAATTTCAGAAGTCATACAAGCTTTTTTATTTGCAGTGTATGTACATGGTACGCTGCATACACTGTGAAGGCACCAGAATTTTCAGATCTCAATAATTAATGGTTTTAATTTATGAATGTGATCTATGTCGGCACACATGAGAACTGTCAAGTTCTCTCCCCCCCCCCCCCTCCCCCCAATTACCTGTGCATTGGTAACCCTTCTCTGCAAAAATTTGTTTCAGTATCAAATTTTAAAACATATCAGATTCATCAGCATTACAAATGTCTTTCTATTCATACAGACTCAAGATTTCTCTTTATTTTTTAAGATAGTGAAGAGCATTTAACTGTTAAAGCCAAAGTACCTGCCTATTTTGCTTACGCAAACACACCTTTATTCACATGCTTTCAGAATTTCGTACTTTGCGGCAATTTCTATAGCCTTTCATTTATCTGCAGTTATACTTGAATTTGCTATGATCGGAATCACGTGTTGCTAAAGGGGCCATAAAGTTTTGCCTACAGTACCATACATCGAAATGTTTAGTGTAAAAACAGTACACCGTAAAAAAAGACCATAGTGTCTACAGCTCTTAACTGGTAAAGTTCGAAACACACTACAGTGATGCAGTCACAAGAACAACAGATGTATGCAAGCGATGCCAGGGTGAATGTGATGATGAGAGAGGAGAGAGGAAAGTATCCCCACAAATAGAAAGGATCAAGCAAGGCAATGACAGTGTTGCCAGATGGAACTGCAATTCCACCTTTGCCACATCGTACACTTCAGACACAATGCACCTGTTGCGCACAGAGAGAATGTGTTGAACGTAGTCCATCACAGTATGGTAATATTACTACACGTATGTGTAATGTAGTAGTTTTTATGGCATGTTGCACAGTTTGATGAGGCTTCCAAATAACATATATTTACGTATGTGTGAACAGGTATACGACTCATAAATGCAGAATATAATTATCATGATTTGCATATGTAAATTGTGGGTGCATAAAAACTGTTGTTATGAATGTCTCGTTGAGGCTGTTACTCATTTTATTTTAATGAATATCACAGCCAAGGATTCAAGCGTAGGCCCTCAGGTACTAAATAAAAAAAAAATCTAAGTAGAGAAAATAGCAATACTTGTGTGTTGGTATTAATCGTGCATTATTTGTTGGAAGTTGCATGCTGAACAGGTCACCCAGCCTTTTACAGCACTGGAGACCATAAAAGTATATTTTTATTCCTCTTTTCATTGTGCCAGCCTAGGCAGCAAAAATGAAAACTCTAAAATCCTTGCACTTGATGTGTACCATCAAAGGACATGCAGCATTCTTGCTTTTCCCAGCAATTCTGGCTTGTGTAGATAAACCTTTCCACTAACCGCATTTCTTCTCTCCACCTGAGGCATGCTGTGTCAGACTAAAGGTGGGATAGACCGCTGATTCGTCATGTACCCAACATTGACTTATCCGAAAGGAACGCAACTGTCAGTCACATTAACAATGATGAATGTGTTTGTTTACACTGCAATTTTCAAAAGACAAGCACTATTCGGGCCCATGGTGGCTGAGCGGTTAGACTGCTCGCCTCCCACCAAAGGTAATAGGGTTCAATCCCTGGCAGGTTCACTTCGGATTTTCATAAGTGGGAATCATGCGAGATGATGCCACTGGTCTGTGGGTTTTCTCGGGGATCTTCGGTTTCCCCTGCCCCTTCATTCCAGTGATGCACCATACTCGCCTCGTTTCGGCTCTCAAGACCTCGATGTTAAAGAGCCGCCCAAATCTCTTCGCTCACAAGCACTATTGTATAAATAAAATACGTTTATCAATTTGAATTCAATTAAACTGCATTACAAATTGGTTAGAAGAAGTATACAGACACCTCAAAGCACTTGTTCCTAATCAGTGTTCTAACCTCGAATCCAGTCCATGCTCTTTTTGCTAGACATGATGGCAGAAAAGCGGTTCAATGTTGGGACAAGGAGATTGGTTGTGCGCTGTCAGCGATATCTGTCTAACTCATCTTTAGTCTGTGTGAAACGTGTTCTCTATAAGCAGTAGGTATTACATGATTGCTACCTCATTATGTAAACAGATTAAATCGCAGCACACTCCGTCCTCTGGTATTAATCTCATGGACCATTTTTAAGTTTTAGTATTTTCCCAGTGTTTACAACTACTACATTTAATATTGTTGGTTATCAAGCCAACTTGATGAATGATACTCATGTTTATTGTAGCACAATATCATTTATATTTAATACTGCCACATGAATTTTGTGTATGTTGAGAACTGTGTCATGTAATAATTTTGTTAGCTAAAGAATGTTTAAATTAATTAATTAATTGACTATTATTTTATCCAGGGGTCCAGGTGGTGCAGAGTTGCCAAAATCTGTCATAAATGCTCTCACACATTTCCAGCGCAAACAGAAGAAAGGCACCATTGATGTGTGGTGGCTTTACGATGATGGAGGTTAGTACATTTCAAAGTTTGCAATTTTGTTTCTAGCCAGCAGAGACAATAAATTACTTGCGAATATTTTCTGGACTCTGTGAAGCAGCAATTTTTTTTTTAAGGCATGGATACCATGATGCTTTGTCGCTGCAGTGTTCAGTGAATTCTGTATTTCTGTCTATCACTACAGTTAACTTCAAAGTTGCTGTAAAACGAGCATCTCACTGTGCATCTTCTTAAATCAGGTAATTGTTTGAAACTATCACTTACTGGATGCACAATTCAATTTATGAATGGAAGGTTAAAATTCTTGAGAATTGCCAAACCATGAAGCTGATTACTGTATGTATAAATTGTACGGTGCTAACAGTTCGTAATAAAGCTAAGAAAAAGTTACACTGCGCAGTCAAATGAATCACTTCAGTTGAACAACAATGAAGTTAAAGTGTAAAGGGAAAGAATATGTGACATTTTGGAGATACGACAAGACCAGTTGCCATTTGAAACGCATGGTTCAGAAGAAATGTCTCGTTACAAGCATGATGACAGCGACAAGTGATATGTATGGCCTTTAAGACAGAGGGTGCAGCAATGGGAGTACTCTGAAAAAATTATTCTTATATCCTTTCAGAATGAATTCTTGTGTTAAATATAAGGCATTCAATATTTCAACTGTTAATTTCTTGAAAAGGTGGTATAATGATATCAAATTAGTTTTGAAACTTAGGAAGTAATTTTCTGAAAAATCTGTTGTTTCCATCCATTTATAAACAATTACCACCACCAATCTATTCATTAGTCAAGATTCTTTATCACTACCAGGAACAGGCTCCCAACCACTGGCCAGGTCTGTTTATAGCATAGACCTCTCCAACTTATTCAGCCTTTCCACCACTTTTCCATTCTCACTTTGCTCCAGTCAAAATCTTGCCTCATCTACTCCCTACACTCCTCAGCTTCCTACACTCCCTACACTCGTCCACCTCTCTTGTCTTTCCTGTGGCCACATACACTTCTCTTTTTCCATTCTCTGTATATGTCATGTCCATACTATCTCTCTCTTGTTTCTGTTATGTATGTACCTTACTTTCAAATTAATTCTAATATTATTCTTTTGCATCCTGTTCAGAAATGTAATTCACTTGCCTGCTCTTCACTAACTCTGAAAAAAAGTTTATAAGAATGTTAGTTGTAACTGATTGATGCAGGCTTGACGCTACTTCTGCCTTATATAATCAACACTCGTCGCAACTGGGCCAGCTGCAAGTTGAGGGTGTTTGCGCTTGCCAACAAGACAGAGGAGCTGGACTTGGAGCAAAGAGGGTATTTCCAAAAAATTTTTTCTTTTATTCTAAATATATTATAGTCACTTTATAAGTCAGTGCTGATGAGGGAGGGGGCAAAAACAATTGGCAGCTTGCTGTTTTCTTCAAGGGGAATCCATCTTATACTTGACAAAGCAAAACTTCAGTGCACTGCATATTCATGGTAATCTGTTGTAAATTTTTCCTGAGAGTTTAGTCAATATCAGATGATTGAAACATGCTTTATATCAGTTAAAATATTTCCTGAATATTTCTTAACCTAAATTTTTATTACTTTCAGTTGTATATTTTGATACCGGTACAAAGCAGTTGGGCCATTACAATAAGCTCTTGATGTATAAGAGACTCTTATTAACCCATTCATAGCCCAAATGGGAGCAGTGTTAAATGAAACAACCTTCTACAGTATGTGCCTTGATTGTTCATATCATAAATGTTGACTGTGATTACGTGTAGCCATTTCAGCATCATAATATGTTTGAAACTGAAGGTAGTGTGCAGGTGTCTGCTTTTACAATTAAAATTTTTGGTAACTGTTCCAATATTTGACGTACCACGGGCAATGATGTTAGCCCAATCTAGTCTTGCCACAGCTATGGACCTCGGAGAAGAGCGTTAGGCTGTACACGCTACTGGCGCCCCCTTCTACTGCTATGCCAGGGATTGCTCACATGCCGCCTGCTGGTCTAGAACCTGCTTAACGCCTCGCCATGTGCCTACCCCTTCAGTCGTTGGCAACACAGGACAATGCAACCCAGTCTTTGGCCATCTCTGCCGTACCTGTTTGACTTTCTGCTACCCTATGCCCCCTCCCGTGCTGGCTCTGTGTTTGGGGTATAGTAAATAGGACACACGGTTCTTAGTTCGGGGCTGACTTGCGGAGTTCTTGCAGAACGTCACGCTGCCCGGCCACAAATCGAAGCTTCTAATTTCACATAGCTGACTCGTGCAGCTCAGTTGCCGGAAATCACTCTGCCTTACCACGTACCAAAGCTCTCTACCTGCCTAGTGCAACTCCAGCCGCAGAACGTTACTCTGCCCGAACGCCTACTGAAGTCAACGTCTCACGGCTACATGGCTCTAGCCACGTTCTTACTGCTCAAGTCAGAGTAGCGACTGCCTGGAGTTACCCTCACCTCCTCAATCCCCATGCCACCGTATGTTAATAGACTAAGGGAAACCGCTGTAGGAAGTATAGTTTTGGCCCTTCAGACCTTAATCAGGGTACAGGCTGGATACAATTCCAAATTGACTGCCTTTATCACCAACAGCTGCTATTCTTCACACCCTTCCTCTTTCTGTTTCCCCACTTTGTCCTAACAGTCTGCCAACACACTTCCAGGAGTAGGTAGGCATCTGCCCCCCCCCCCACCCCTTATTTTCCCTTCCTTGTCTTCCAGGAGCTCTGACTCTGCATGTTACTTACATCCTACGGCGACGTCCTGCCTTGCTGAGCAACATGGGAGCAGTGTGTTTCACCTTGCTATTGTCCGCTTCTGTAAAGTGCTTGGGTCTGCTGGGGATGTCCCACCCAGTCAACGTACTTGCAGGAGGCTAATAGTAGGCACCTACCAACCCCCCTTGTATTTTCATCATATCAGGCCATGCCTGTCCCTATTGAACACCCACTGTCTTCCCTCTCTAAGCTATTTCCTGACTATATACAGTGGAACCTCGTTAGTAAAAGTTTGGTTATTGCAAAGAACTCGTTATTGCAAAGTGATTTTGTGGTCCCTTGAACCTGTGGTATGCAATTTCTGGGTGTAAAAGCTGTTTATAACAAAATATGGATAATACATATAACAATATTTTTATGCCCCACATAATTATTAGCCTCATATTCCAAATGTTCAATACAATTTGATTGAAGCAGCACATTGACCAACTTCGGTTCTGTTTAACAGTTCAGTATAATATTAACCTCAACATTTAACAATAAATTCCTTTTAGAGCTAATTCTTCAATCTTTCCGGGAAGTATTTTAAATAACCATGTTAATGACAATTATTTTTTTTTTTCAGCACAAAAATATGCCTTTCGGTACAAGAACTTCAGACAGGTTTTTTTTTTTCCCCAGAAAATAAACTTTTGCTTCAGTAACAACAGTTTTTCTTGATCTCTCGGATAGTTCAATACAATAGCTTGACAGTGTCAAAATGAATTTAGTGTTCATCTTAGATACAATGGAAGCGCTGCACCACCTCACACGTTAGAAACTACTGCTGTGTGCGAGACTGTGATCACAACTGTACATGCTCAGTTACAATGTGACCAACTTGTGAGTGCTGATGTCGATAGTGTTTGGCTCTCTTGTGAAGTTACTCTTTGTGCTTACATAGATGAAAATATCTGATGTAGTTAACCTGTGGAAACATCCTGTTTATGTGCATAGAAAATGAGAGTGACTTATTTTGTTATTAAATATAAATTTTGTATAAAAATGTCCAAATTTTTAGGTTTTTGAGCTTGTACTAACATTACCAAAGTCTGCAGTTTTGACTGAACAAACCTCGTTATAACAAAGTAGCCATATTTTGGTCGCTTTAGGTTTGAATTAATGAGGTTCCACTGTACCTCACCAACAGGCTGGGCAGGATAAAGCAGCCAAGCAGGCGCTAGTCCTGGTTGAGAGCCGGTGGAAACAACGTAGCAGAGTGCCAACAGGGTATACATGTAGAAGAGAGAGGCTGCAGCACATAGGAGGGGAACACCTTCTAGCTCATACGAGGGCTGACACACTTACTTCATACTCTTGTGGCATGTTCCTTGCACCATATCTCTGCTGCCCCATACACCACCAAATAAGCCCCGTAGTTACTGACCGGGCCTCGGCCGTAGGGAAGGTGGTGAGACGCCTGGAACCCTAACCCAGCTATGCTCCTGTCAGAGTTCAGACAAGGCCAACCCCAAGGAGTGCTGCTCACCATGCCATTATTGAGCAATCTAAGGCACCAAACCCAGCAACCAATGAAAACCCTGCAAGACAATGTTGCCTGCTTCCCAACCATCTGGGGGGAAGGCTTCAGACACCATGGACTTCAGACACCAAGATGTTATATTCATAATTAATTTTAACAACTTTACTATACAAATTTTTATATTCACTCTGGGGATATTCTATTTCAGGTAGAAATATTTGATATTAAAATTTTTTGGTGGATTTCAGCAACTTAAATTTATTCATATAGTGTAACTTAATGCTCCATAAAGTTAAACTTGCCCAAGATAGCAGCTGTTGCGTCACCTTTTCACATGCATGCAGTGCGGCCCATGTAGATTTTTACCAGATGTTCAGTGGCAGCTTAAACATTCCTTTCGTGCATCTCACTACTCTTGTCCTATCTCGCGTCTCATTAATATTTTCTAGAGACGTCTCCATAATTTACTCCATGATATTATATAAAAACAGCCAGGGACTGTTTCTGCGTTCTAGACCCATCTGGTTAAAAGTTCTGAAGTGTAGGTGTGCTCTGGCTGGCAGCTATCATAATCATTCGACCTTCAAACACCACACAAGTCAGTAGCAAAGTTACATACTGTGCATTACATACTTAGTAGATGCATGTATTGAGTTCAACTATGTAGTTTAGATCTGTGTAGCAAAATTTATTATTTGTCAGTTTAGTGACCGAGATTCATCATGTTGCTGCATTGAACTTCTCTCTCTTCCTCCTCTATGGGTGAGTGACTGTATGAGGGAAGTTTTAGTTCGTACATTTCATGATTTAAAAGCTTAGCAATTCAAGTTTTGACCTTTTTACATGGGTGCAAGTTTTACTGCAAGATCAGAGTTTGGCGTTTTCTGTGACCTTCTGTTCTGCTGGAACAAACAAAAAAAGAATGACCTTATCCAATGATTTGAAGTTTCAAACTCCTACGAACTTTGATGTATTTCATTTTCACCATGTCTTAAGTCTGCAACTATCTTGTTTAATGGACTTCTAAAAATGTTAAAAGTTCTTTTTTATTCTTGAACAAAGATTTGTCATGTTCTAAAAGCTGATCTCTTTATGTAAAGGGGCCTCTCTTTCATATTTCTTGATGCCGTCGGGTGAGAAACGAGATGAATGATGACTCAAATACTTATTGGCAATTTGGGCACCAGCGGTGCTTCCCAATCACCGCACTTTTGAGACTCAGGGTTCTCAGGGATGCTGTGGGTTCTGTGTGTCCGTCTTACCCGTGCGTACTTACAAATAAACTTTATACTAAACATCACTGGAAATAAACACCTAATAAAATATATGTGTCTAGGGCACTGTCACTACTGAATAAAAGAGTTAAGTACACTGTAGACTTGTTTTTATTGTTATTATGCATACACATCAACGTGCCAATGAAATTGTGATTATCTCGGTCATGACTAGCCCATTCCGTTTGGGTGCTCCCCAGCCCGCAATTACGCTAGCGCTCGCCTAGATGGATGATCTCGCAGAGGTGCGTGAAAGCACAGCCTTCACAAGGGAAGAGGGCCGACAGCCACTAGGGTGGACTGACGGTTTTTCCCTGAAGACAGGACACTGTGAATTACAAATGAAACCCTTAATACATATTAACACGTGTGATTAGTCTGCATCACTAACGTAAACTCATTGGGGCTCGCCCTCCAGCACATGGGTAGTGTGGTGATGGCCTATACACAGAGCTGGATAGGACGGGAATAATTGCACCGTACAGTAATTACAAAATTACATAAACCCTCAAATGATACATGAAACGAAATGGGATACGAGATGACTTATTCACAATAAACACACACAAGTGTGAAAACAAGTTTAGATGGCGCGGATGCCGCTGGTAGCGGGCCACGTGGTGCAGGTGAAATTGCAATATTTCTGCGTGGAAACGGCAAACTAAATTCAGGCAAAAGATTATTATTGCTGAGAAAATTATTCTCTTTACGATTGTAGTGGTTACAGGCTTGTAACATGCCTAATGGCGGTAAAATCAAACATTAATGTGACTGCGTGGCCAAGTACAAAAAGCATCAATTTACATGAAAAATACATTGAACCCTGAATAAGATTGACATAGAACCCTGAAATAAATTATTGCAAATACGATGTTACATAAATAAGCTCTCAAAACGCAACGATGGTGTATACAAAGACTTGGCGTCGGTCGGCCACGTGGTTATACGTGAAGTTGCCGTAAAATATTCATACATAAAAAATTCCCTCAAATAGATACATAAAAATAAAGCTCTTAAAATTGAGTGTAGCAATAATGCAGAAGTTACAATGAAACGCCATAAACATAGGCGGATGGCGCCTGATTCAAGTTGCATGGTTCGCGTGACCTCTCAGACATATTTCTCCTCCTCCTCGATTCAGTAAAAATGCTGCAAGGGCGCAAGAAATTAATAAAGCGGAAGCATAATGCTGGGGAAAATGTCTGGCAAAAACGTACGCAAGTAAAGGTTAACCGGTAAACTAAATTGACTATGGAAACCTAAATCAGTGAGCAAACGTTGTAGTGCGTACGTGACAGTGTCTTACCTTGCCAGCTCTCCTCGACAGTCTAGAGACAAGCATCACACGGACCTACCATGGCCCCCTACGGGGTTCACATAAGCGGAAGTGCTATGCATACTGAGTAAAATATTTTGTTATTGAAAATAAAATGACACAAATTAAATTAAGTATTGTTTTACATTTTTATAATTTTCTCATGAATTTTCGTATTATTGTAGTGTGTCTTTATGACGGCGTTCATGCCGGAATATTAAGTGTTCTTAATCTCGGTGCCGCAGGTACTTTGAATTTTGTAACCAAACAATTTAAAAAATAGTAACATACACTTGAACACATTTTAAGACATATTAAACCCTGAAAATACAATAGAACACATTTTACACTGAAAAATATTTATATGAAAGTTCAAAATTATTGGCCTCTTTGTGCACTAGCGGGACACATGACAAGTGCATGGTGAGCGCCGTCATGGGCTCTAGCGCCACTGGCTGTTAGCCGGCGTCATTCTTTTTCACTTTTTTTTATATTTTGTTATTCATCAAATTATTTTCATCTTTTTTATAAATGTTTGCTGACACTAGGTTGTTTTGTAAACTTTAAATTTTCCATTCAAAACATATTGAGAGAGATCCACAGACTTGCGACTAATGTATTTTTAAAGTAAACATCAGGTGGCAGAATCAATTAACCAGGGGCAAATGCTTGTGCTGCTGGGTGCAGTGTAATTTTTAAATAAGTGCATATATGGACACTGTGTATTACTACTACGGCGCCCACTCTGATCATGGTACTGGAGAAAGGGTTCCTCACTGATCCAAGCGGTTTCTTCTAAAACTGCATCTTTTGTGGCAAATGACACTGTTCTCACCTTGAAAATTCTAATACTTACGTGCCCACTGTTATGTAAGTGAAAGACTAAACTGTTGTTTTACGTTAACTTTATTTACTTTGTTACTCTAACATCCTCACAACCATATCACGTCTTTCCGCCATCTTGCCTATCTCTGTCCTTGTCTCCATGTTGGTGCTACCAACCTTACTCTCTTGACACCCACTCTAAATGAAATCACAATCTGTGAACACTGAATTATATTTTTTCGTAGCTCATGTATCAAAAAATCCTGGATTAAGCCACTAGCAAGCCTTAACTTTAATCTCTCAAATTATTATTTTTTTTAATTTCAAGTTACTTAAACATTAAAGATGATACTTTAATGTTAAATATTTTTTATTTGGCACACACTGTCTGAACATACGGAAACTTCAGGATACTTCTGCTGTAGTATGAGTTGCTGTCCTTGTCTTTCTAACTTGACATGCCACAAGATGTCATCTTTGGCTTTATCACTGCCCCCATTTTGTGCTGTTATGCCTTGTGGCATTGCCAACATGCCTGCTGCATTCTCTCCACACCTTTACCCCTTAGGTGTGTTGGGCTGCTTGCAATCTGACGGCCTACACGTCACTGCTGCTCGTTACATGAGTGGGTGGAACAACCCTCTGTCCAAGGCTGGGCTGGGCTGTGCTGGCAGGTACTGAACGCATACCTCACTTGCAGGATTGCTGGTTACCCCCACCATCAAGCAACGTGTGCCCCTCGCTCTCCACAGCTCCCAGAAGGGTTTATAGGCCATCGACAGGCCAGTTCATGGCAGTTGTCTGGGAATCTGATCCCAGTCTGAGCTCAGAGACCATTAGTCCAGAAATTTCAATTGCACAGATTTTCTTAGATAATGCTATTTTTGAGTTATAAACATTCACCATGTGGCTGTGCCAGCAAGCTTTACAAGGGGTCTCCCTTGTCCCAAGACAGCTCTCCTGTAGCTGCTCTCTCGTTCACTGCGAGACTCGTACTTGGTGATTGGCAAACTTTGTTCTTGTCAGTAAGGCTAGATTGGACATAAGTCTGGAGTTTGTTTTGTGTGGCAGTTTTTCCAAACAACTTTTCATTTTCACAAAACACACCTACTGCTATTCCCTATAATAGTCTTGCCAGTTTCACGCATCGAATTCATTGCAACATGGACTGTGGACTATCTTACCAAAGTTTGGCATCTGGTTGTTAGCAGGTTACTCCACTCTTCTTGTTCTCTTTTACCAAGGACAGGCATTTTTGTCTCTTCTAGGCCCGAGGCGGGAACACCCGGAGGTTCTGTCTGGAGTATCTTGACTAGAGTGGTTACGCCACACTTTGGACTACCTGGAGATCTTGGTAATTAAATCTGTGGTCTTCCTTAGGGAAATCTGTTACCATGATGTCCCAACCCCATGAAGATAATACAACAGGACTTCACTCCATATTTCACAGTAGTGGTTAACCCTCAGCTAGACACTGAGCTCAGTGATTATGTTGCCACCCACAGCTATAAGACGGGGAAGCAAATGGGGATAAACCTCATTGGTTGTGGTACCAGGGAGCATACCAGCTTTTTGGGAGGACCAAACCAGGCCTGTTCTTTCGCCCATCCAACAACCACCAGTGTTCAAAATCCTATCCAGCCGTGCTTGGGACTACTATCAGCGTATACCTTCGCACCTCTCATATGCTAGACTACAGAGCTGGAAAGAAGGTGACTAAGTCTGCAGATCCTTGAGCAGAGACCAGATCCCTCGAGAGTGTACATGGGTCAGAGAGGGAGGCTGCTTGAGCAAGGATCTCAGCTTGTCCTCCTCCAGCACCTTGGCTTAGAGCCACTTAGCACCCGAACTGACATAGAACAAAGTGCCTCTTGTTTCCGTGAGCTGTGTTACAGCTGCCATCTACTCCATCAGAGAAGCAAGTGACAGTTTTCCATTGGCGTGTCAATATGTCGGTATTCGATGATCTTGTCCTAAGCACCTAGCCTTCAGCAAGAGGGATCTGTTGAGTTCTCAGGAGGACCACACTTCAAAGGGCTGATGGACAGGTATAGGCTATTCACAGTAAAATGAGCATTTTTGAAAAGCCCTGCGTAAGATCTACTTGTATGCACGTTGTGTATTCTTCTACCTTATGTAAGATTAACGTTGTCATGGGCCTCATCACTTTATTGATGCGTTGGTCAAGTGAAACTGTGAAATTATTATAAAAGTAAATATTTTAGAAATATGCTCATTTTTACACTTTGATGCATTAAAAAAACCAGAAAGCGAAACAAATAATTTAAATGATCAGAAATGATTACCTAACACTTGTAATTCAACATTAATTATGGAACTACTTCCCATCCATCGCTGCCAACTTTACTGGGCGCATGTCACTCAGGGCGCCTGTTTAAATATATACAGGTAGGGGCAGTGACTTTTTTCTAAGGTTGATTTCAAAAGTGCTCACTTTATCGTGAACAGTCTTTATCAAGATCCCTGCTTGCTTGATAGGATAACCTCTGTGCAAGACCTCATTAAAGGAGAACACTGCTTCCTGGCACTTAGGGGGTTTGGCACCCTCATCACGTAGACCAGAGATGTATTGGGTAATTCAAAGAAACTGCCACTGTGTCTCGGATCTTAGTTCTGTTGACACTTATGTTTACGGTCTTCTTTCATGATGCTCTTAACACCCTTGCTCCAACTCTTAGGAAAGCATGTTCCTTCTATTGGCAGGCTATATGTATGTAACTGGCAAATGGGCACCGGACAGCTAAGTGGCCAATATTCATTTTGCTTTAACACTTTGTTTTTCTCTGGACTCCATGCTGGCAACTCGGTATCAGTGCATATGTGTAGCATCAAAAAATCTCGGCCCTTTTGCTTCATTGGTAGACTTTCTGCACTGCAGTTCTTTTCATTACGTTGTGGCCACCTCTGTTACCAAGGCTTTCTCTTATGCGATTTTGAAGGATATGTTTTCTCCTACTAATATGTGAACTATGTCTTCATTGTGCAATCCATAGAGAAATGGGTCCTGCAGCTCTTCATCCAGAAACTGTTTGTTTATTGAATATCAACACATTTTGTAATTCCACCTTACCCTCTCAAATACCCTTGTAGTATTTCTGTTTACTTTCCACCAACTAGTGGTTGCAACAATTTCAACTGTTTACAAGTTTTTGTACCTGGCTTGTGTAGTGCGTATAAAAGCTTTATGCCCAGTCATTTGCTGCACTCGGATGTTCCAACCGCACAATGCTTACCAGCCAACGCTCTTACCCAGGGTGCCAGCTAGCTACACAGAGGTAACACAATGTTGTACAGTTCTCAAGTTCCTCACAGGATGCACAGCGTGCATCCTACTTGGCTGTGGTTGCGACAAGACTGCTGAACATGGTGGCAGGAGGGAGGCTTTAGCCTGCATTCTTTCGCTGCAGCACACACAACGACCACCCTTTGATATTTAATGTTAACATACGACTCCTAAATAATTTACTTAGTTTCTTTCTCTTTCTGTCTTTACTTAAATTTAAGCTAAGTTCAACCCCATTCTGAGGAGTTGGAGAGTATGGCTATCATGACATAATCACTGTGATGTGCTCGTTGCCTTGCTGCACCAATGGGTTATGGACCATAGGCCCTACCCTCGCTTGGCCTCTTGCTCTGCCATTCCAACGCACACTAAGCAACGTCTGGGTCGTTTTGGTGTGCTTCCGGCTGGTTATTAGGACCGGGCTAGGGACTGGACATCTGTGGTATGACGTCGCATTGTTGCACACACACACATGCTAAATTTTTAGTGCTGAATTCTTATGAACTTTCCTTGCTGATTTTATATTTTCTCACTTCACGCCAAAAAATCTTACATTAATCCCCTCATCACCGCTGAAATATTTTAAAAATTGACAACAAATTACAGTGTTTAATTTATACAGCCAAAAATTCTAACATATTTGCTAGACTGACATGTTTATAACACTTTACTACTATGGTCAAAAGAACCACATTACTCAATTTATTCTGGAGTCATGTCAGTCACCACATATGTAAAATAAAATCAAAAAGTAATTTATTAATTTAGTGTGTGTACTTTAACTGCATGAAAATTTAATTTTATGGTGAATTACCTTTTATTTTTACAGAATGGCGAGTCTATTGGCAAAGTTTCGCATAGACTATTCAGCCTTGAAAATCATTCCAGATATTACGAAAAAGCCCCAAGACTCCACTGTAGCATTTTTTGAGAACCTTATTTCTCCCTTCATAGAGTTGGGTGAAGATGCAGAGGCCAGTAATAGTAAGTTCACCATTTGTTAGCTCGTTTTAACTTAAAAATTCTTGGTTCAAAGAACATGTTGTGATTGCTCTGCACCAAAAACAGAATTCAGCATTCCAATGGCAAACCATGTGCGAAATGCACACACTTCAGAAAAATGTGACGAAACTTACATGAGCAAATACACAAGTTTTGATGATTTGATATATTATGTAAAAATCTTATTAAAAAAAAAAACACATAGGTAGTACTAAATTGTAAAATATGTATGATTGTTATTTTTTAAATTTATATATGTAGTTAAGTTGTCATATGAAGGAACTTTTTTGCTTCAAATTTATTCACTAATTTAATTGACGAAGTGTGATGTACTTACATCCAAGGACACTAGTCTGTTCCTAATATCTTAAACTATTAGCATAGTGCTGAAAGTAGACGCTGTGCTTATTATTAAACTCATCCAGATAAAAACAATTTTTGCATCTCAAGCTATGTATTACTTAAGCATTTGGTGGAGGGAAAGGCTCTCTGAGCAACTAGCAGAACAGCAGTTTGTTAGGGTGTAGTTCCTCTGAGGGCATGAGGTACGCAAACTGTTTAGTTTGCAAGTGAATTCTTGTCAGGGTGTCCACCCACAAGGAAAAGTCAGGGGTAGTAAAAATAATTGTTACTCTGCAAAAGTAGTTGGTTGTGTGAATGCAGGATAATGTAATTATGAGCAGATGCATTTTAAAATCTGAATTTTTGAGTGTGTGAACTGGTAATAATATATCTTTGCCCAGTTACGTAGGGCTTTTAAGTACCGTTATGAAGTAACTATCTAGTCACTTCACACATGAAAGTGGTTAAGGGCATAGCTGAATGATAAGATGGTAGAGATTTTACTGGTACTGAGGGGGGGGGGGGGGGGGGGGGAGATTATTTAGGTATGAGAGACATGTATAACAACAAGGCATGTACAATTACATTGAACTGTACTGTTAACACCCAGGGGAACTACTAAAACTGTTGATAGATTATATTAAATGACATTATTATTATTATGTTTATATACTTTCACCACAATTGGTAATGACTAAATTGGACAGTCTCCACCTTAACATGATGCTGGAGACTGTTTCTAGTAGAACGGCTAGCGACAACCCCACACACCCATTACGTGATCTTCCCTGGCTGCTTGTCAGACGTGGAACGATGCCACGCCCTGGCTCGTGCTGCCCTATATCAGCACGTTGTTTAGACATTGCTGCCCCAGATTGCCAGCTGGTGGAGGGGGATATTGCTGTTGGCTCTTCTTTTGCAATACGCTGTTGTAATTTCTGGCATCCTGGTTTACTAAAGTTGCAATGCCAGGTTCACGTGGGGATTTTAAGTTAGGGCTCATTCATACAACCGTAACAGTACAATATAAAGTATTTGTACATTCCTGAAAATAGGTCAGGGAAAATGGTAGGATTTTTCCTGGAAAACAGGGAAAAGTGAGGAAATTTCAAAAGCAATTTCAGTGGACATCCTGTTTGTGTGCTTATATTACAAATGTCTAAAGGTGACATTTTCAGTATTAAATACAGTGTTTACCCACCTACTACCTGCGTATATCAGAAATGAATTTGGAAAGTGGGAGTGTAAGTCTTAGGAGATAAAAGTTTAGAAGAAAAATGTAGGGCTGAAAAATAATCTGGTTTGTAATAACAAAGACTACTATTCACACCTGCCGACAAGCAAATGTCTTGGGTAAGGATGGCGGAGTCAATCATTGTTGCACTTGGACTGTACCAGTTGACTTAAGAGCTTCCCCTCCTGCTGTAGATGGCTCAACTGGTAACAGCATACACTGCTGAGTAGCAAAACTGTAAAAGTCAAGCATTTAACCTCCCAACTCATGTTATATTTAATTTTGTAGCACATGTATAACTTGTGCAACACTGGTGTGCATTGAAACATGAATTCTTGGAACTGAATTCAAATATTCTGAGGCTAGGGAGGAGAACGGAGCAAGGTAGGCAGTCTATGCTTGCGAGAATAGTAAGGGAGTGGAATGTATTGCAGGAGGAATTGGTAACTTCAGGAGGGGGTTTAGAAAATTCAGAAGGGTGTTGGATGGTAGTTTAGTGGGGGAGAGAATGAGCTTGGCACTGTGTGGTAGTCCAATTGCAAGCAATTTCTTATAATAGTAATTAATACATACTATAATTATTGCTATAATTACCCATTAGAAAATTAGTTTTCCTGTTAGGATATCTAGTATATTGGTCGTGGGTCTTACATGGGGATGGGTGGTGCAAGAGTAATTGTAAAAATAACCACTTTCAATAACAGGTTAGATTTTTCCTTTTTTTTCCACAGTTTACTTAATGAAGATTACTAAATTGTAAAGACATAAAATTCTGCAGTTGAATATACCAAAGTGTTAGATGTATAGTTGTTTTCTGATATGTATTTTACAGCTGGGATCAGCGAGTCTGAACTACTTGCCATGAAGGACAGGACCAATAGACATTTGAGGCTTCGAGAATTGCTGATCGAAAACTCCATGGATGCTAATCTTGTGGTCATGTGAGTACTGGAGCCACCTTCTTTGTATATACAGTTGAACCTCAATTTCACTATTTCTATTGTGCTGTCCTCGCCCTTCACAGAAAGATGTCTATGTGCACAGCCCTTTCTTTCAGCATGGCCGTGATACCTGTGTCGGTATCATACCATAGCATTCCGACATTTCTTAATAACAATGCAGATCCATTACACTGAATTCCCTTGGAGCTGTTTGTTTCTGAACTAACACAAATTTCATAAACCAGAAAATATTGCAGCCACTCTGGACGATTCCTGGACATTTCCAACAGTAGTTAAAAATCTTACACAGTTCCTGCTTTTCCAGATCACTGAGCACCCATGTGCTGGCTGATGTACTTGAATTATGCCTTTCTATACGAGTCTGGTTGTTGGCAAGTTAAGAAATAATTAGACACCTTAGCTGACTCCTTGGTTACCAGTACATGATTGTTGATTGATTATACATGTTTACAAAATATGCACCATGGGTAACTTTAAAATTTTGTCTTTAGGCTGTACTGGAATAAAAAGCAACCTTTGTAAGAAGAAACTGTCAATCACATTGTTTTCTGCACTGCTCACTGCAGAAAGAAGAATTAAGTGCTCTGAATATTAAACAGCTCTGAACTTTACTTTTTTTTGTGGCAAATGTTGTATTGTGTTCAACTGGTGTAGCATCTGATAATACACATTACGGAAGGCATACTGTGGTTACTTACAAAAGTTTATAACCTGCATGCAGTGGATTCACTATCTGCCGAAAATGTATGTACTGAAAAATGGAACACTGAAATTTAGTATCCCAGCAAAATTGCTATATAAATACAAATAAAATTATCTGCTTTTATCATGTATTAAATACTGCATTGATTGAGAGAGATTTTGGTCCAGTCACTTTAGATTTCATGCAATCATTTTGTATAAGAATCCTTAAATACAACCGATTACAGAGAGCTCCGTTCTTAATGATGCATGATTATCCTGTCAAATGTACTTCATTACTGTGTGGTGAAGTGCTCCGTAGAGTTTGACAAAGGTTATGGCAGTCAAGGAGTAAGAGATAATCTGCTATGGTACTATGTCGTTACCCATTTCAGATTACCCCAGATAATTAATCAAGATTATCTGTTGCTCAAAATAGTTGCACCTATCATCACTGAAAGATTTCAAAATAAATGGTTTCAACTGAAAATGCTATGCAATAAATTTTATCCTGTAATTGTTTGCAAAAATGTTTTTACCTTTGTTATTTTTAAACAACCTTTTTCCTTTTTCTATAAAGTTAGCGTTTAATTGTATCTAGTGTAAACCCAACATAATTTCTACACAAAATATTAATTTTACTCGATACTCTGTATCTTCTGAATAAAATTATACCCCTAGAAGTGTATACTTGACCTTCCCTTGTCACCAATAATTCCTAAACTGCATGAAGTGACTTCTTGCTGGTAGTTCTGAGGATTTAAATTAATTCAGTAGACTCTTGTCTTCTGAATAAACTGATATCCTGAAAGGGTCTATTAGGCAAGGATTTTTGCCAAATAATGTGTAATCACCATGCCCGAGCACCACGTAACTTGCGACAGGTGCAACTGTAAGAGAAAAATCAGTGGATATGATTTGAACGATGGTTATTGGAGACCTTAAGGAATAGTTATTAATATGCCTGGAAATCAACCTTTTTAAAATGTGAATTGTTATTAATCACTTCAAAAGGCAGAAATTTCCCACATGCAGATGGTATCGCCAACGTAAGTGTAGATATACAGCTTGGATTGAGTAAGCTTCAGCTGCCCTTGGTGATACACGGCATAGCCCAGCCGTTGCCTGATTTCCTCCCTTTACATACCTGGCGGGGTGGGGGCTAGTTACCTAGCAACCAGCGTAGCGTTCTTGCGCCCTCATTGCCAACCAGTTTTGAAGAGAGAAAAAAGACCCGTGGAGGGGTAAATTGTATTACTCCTCCTGCCGCTGATGCTGCTTCTCCACAGGTTGTGAACACACTGCCCGAGTGATAACATCTCTGCATGCTCTCAGCAGGCAGTGTGTGCTTGGGACATTCAAAACTCTGCTTGCATTTTCAGAGGGCATGGAAGTTTGGGGGTTAGCTTGCATTTCTCTGTCAGCTTACAACAGATTATTAGTGGAAATATTATATGGCAAAGAGAAATAAGCGAAATAACGCCAAAATTCAAGTTAATACACAGTGTAACAAAGAAGTTAGTTAATACACCGCGTAGCAACGGAAGTTCAAGTGTAAAAAAAAAAAAACACCCCCCAACAACACTATTTTATCTTTAAAGAAATTTTTAACTTAATTTAAATTTATAAGCTATGCGCTAACACAATAATGTAAAATTTTAACTCAAAAAGATTTATTGGAGGATGGGGCAAGAAAAATGTAAATAGTTGAGGTTGTTAGCATCTAGGCTGAGTTAATCAGATGCTATGTAGATGTGGCTTAAGGGTATTAAGGCTCGTAAAATTGAAAAAGTAATTATATCAAGTTTATTTCAGTAAAAGATTTGTTCTATAAATTTGTATTCAAAACAACCTTAAGGTAATAATAATAATAACCAAATAAAAATCCACATTCTCTGGAAACTTAAACATCTCGGAAACAAATTAAAATTGTTAAATGTAATTTTTTTTTTAAGTTCAAATACATAGATGCTTAGTCCTGTTAACTACATTCGGAACATACAGAAATTAAAGCAATTACACCAAAATATTAAATTTTTAAAATCTAGTTGAGCTAAAATCTTGTATTAATTATTTGTTATAGTAACTCCACATCATTGCATATGAATTTGGCAAGTACGTATAGAGTCTTTTATGACAATAAAGAACAAATATAACATTTCTAGTGACAAAATGATTTTTTATTTAGGAGAGTTATAGTGAATTTTTTTATAATGTATTAATTACAGTAATACTTTCTCAAAATTCCCTATTTTTATTGTGCTTACTTTATTCACAGATAATTTACTGCTCTCTTTATACCCAACATCAAATTTAATAAGGTTGGAAGTTGTACTTTATCGATGTACATGTGAAGTCATGTAGGGTACTGAAATCTTGGATATTTCAAAATCTTTTGACAGTCCTTTGAGAAAAAAGGTAGATAGAGAATCCACAATACTCTACATCCTATATATTTGGTTTTACGACCATCTGCACTGTATTAGATTCGTATCTAAATTTCTGGCTCTTCAGTGTTTGCCGTCTTTTGTGACCAGTGCCTGTCTTTTACTAATTGCTACCGTTAGCTGTGTTTTGAATGTGGCGATCTGCAGCGAGAGTAAAGGTTATGGCCGTGTGTTCCAGGACCTTGCCGATGCCGCGGAAAAGTATTGTGTCCGCGTCGCTGTACATGGCTTGGTTGGAGACGCTGACCCGCGACATGCCGCCTTTCTTCCTGGTGCGCGGCAACCAGACTTCCGTCCTCACTTTCTACTCTTAAGACTGCCAGTGGCAGCGTGCCGCCGCGTCTTCCCCCCTGGGACCAGTCTTTCCTGTGCAAGCACATCACTTCTACAGATGTAAATGTACCAAAAAGGTCTTGTGCGTTGCATGATGCAACAAGTTTGATTTTGCATCATCTAGTGAAATAGCTCATTGTATGCTCAGGGTTGCCTACTGTTGCTAGGTCAACTCTAATACTCAGAGAAATATTTGTAAATTCATCCTCAAAGGATGAAAAAGGAAACATTAGTTTACCTGTGATATATGTACACATATTGATTAAACACAACAAAATAACAAAACTGAAAACAGTTTTAGTATTGATATTTTAAATATATTTTTGTATGTATAAAATTTTTTTTTTTTAATAATTTAGAAATATTGCTTAATTTTCTAAGTGATATTTTTTTACAGTATTCTTGTACCTAGTGACTACTAGGGTATTTTAAACATGTAGTTGTTTTATATACTATCTGAAGTGTTTTATACTTAAATTTGTAGCATAAATGTGCCAATATTTGTGGCAAAGTAAAAAATTTAGGTTGCATTGGATCTTCTAGTTTGTTCTATTTTGCCAGTTGCTGTATTTGAATTATTTCTCATCTGTGAAGTTTGCATAGAACTGAAACTGTTAGAGTCTGAAATATTTTTTTGTTTTTGTGTATTGCCAAGTTGAAAATGGTGCATTGTTGATTATTATGTATTGTTTAATGTAGAGCTCTCACATTAGAACAAACTGTAATGTTGAAGTATTTATTTTTACAGTATTTAAGATACCTGAAGTGAATTATTATCTTGTATGAAACTTATTGAAGAAATACAGATTTTATAAATATCTTTATTTTAACATTGTCCACATTTTTTTCTCCCCACAACCCACTTTTAGAAAGTAACCAAAATGGGCAGAACTGCTTATATTTACAAGTAATTTGCTTCACAAAATAACTTTAAATTGTCAAAAATACTTCAATTGCGAACATTTTCAACAGCATTGAACATGGAGTGCCCCCCCCCCCCCCCCTACTTATAAATCTACTACCCGCAATCAACCCTTATAGAAATGTGATTGGAATTTGGATAATGGGTTGCAGATGTGTCTCATGTATGGTTGAGTAAGATTATCAGTTTGCATTTCAGCCATTCTGCAGCAAGAGTATCTGCTATTTTTGTGAATAATCTTCGTGCAAGTGGATGAAAAATGAAGCAAACACATCTGTCCACGATTACAAAAGTAATGTTAATGAAATGATTAACTACGAAATAGGACATTATTTTACAGTTTTCGCTATAAAAAAAAAAAAAAAAAAAAAAGTTTGCACGGAAAACACGTTGACACTAATATTTTCATTCTTCAGAAATGTAAATAACCATTTACACTTGACTGTGAGTAGACAATAAATTGCGTGTCGACAATCTATTGTGCTGCCAACACAGCAATTTGCTGCTATTCACAGTGTTTTGTAGTGATTATTTTTGTGCTGAGATGCCGAAAATAGCTACTACTTTTGATCGCGAAAGCGTAACGAAAATGGTTTCTACAGTTTTGACATCAAGAATAAAATAATGTCCAAGTTCTGTAACGTGCATGCCGACTGAGTTGTGAAAAAGTACTTGGCTGTTAGACGTGAAATGTAATGTTATACAAATTTCATTTCCGTATCGAATTTGTTTGTTGGTTTCAGGAAACTTACACAGTGGCTGTTTACGAATCCAGTGGATGCGTCCATTGCTCTCGCATCCCTATGTCCCTTCATACATTCATCCACTGTGGAAATGGCTGCATTGAAGGGATTGATAACATCCGAATTCTGCTACAGCTAGAGCGCGCTTAGGTAGCGCTAGCTGTAACACACTTGAAATGTCAACAATATTTACTGCAGACTAAAATCTTGGCGTTGAGGTTTTGTAAATTCTGCTTGGTGATAGCTGCAAATAGAAATTGAGATTTCTTGTAACGAGGACAATTTGTATTCAATGAGCATATACAAATTACAAATGCAATTGTTGAAATGATTGTGTATAATGAAGTTGATTGCTCTAGTGGTCAGTATTTTAAACAGCATTTTAATTTTTGCCATTATGTTGGGGCTCAATTTAATTTATGCACTGTTAATAGCAAAACAAAAAAACAATGCTTCAACTATTTTAATCAACAACTTAAAAGCAAACACACAACCACACCACACGTGCAAAATCAATGTAAATAAAATGTAAACAAACGACAGATGAATTCCTTAGCTACGGGTTGTGTAGACGAGACGGTGGATTTGATTGTCGTATCCCTTGGTAGTGGACGCGTGAAGAGATGCATCGGCATCCCTAGTGAGAATTCGGAAACTAAGCCAATATGGTAGCGTCCACTAGAGTAAATTTTCTACGGATCCCTTAGGCCAGTATTTGGAAACAGCTAGTGTTGATTTTATTGAATGATTCTGCAAAGAGATTATTTAATGCTAGTGATGAACAAACATGATTTTAGTGATGTAAATTTGCAAGGATTACAAAAGAAAACGTGTGTTCAAGAGGTGGGCATTTTACAAACAAAGTTTGCATGTTTTGTAAATAATGAATTTGTAAACCTTTACTACTATAGATATTGAAATGCACACGACCTGAAAAATCCACACTTTCAACACTTAAATAGTAAATGTGAGTGTGAGGTTTACTTCGGCCAAACTGTGTGCGTATTGCTGCATCTGTACGAATACGAACAGAGACGTATATTATATCAAGTTTTGTTACCTCGAAACAATTAATATTTTCCACTGTTCCATCAAAAAGGCAACAGACCCGCAAGAACCTCAAAACAGTCCCGTCTCACGAAAGATGTTTTAAACTGAAAGCCCCCCCCCCCCCCCCCATTTCCTTTCTTTCCCTCGAAATAAAATAAAACTGAACCCCCAACAAATGACAAAAATGAAACAGGTTGGAAGACCAACCTAGTGATAACATCCTACGTTAATTACTTAACGGAAGTTAGCTAATGTTAGACCTTCAGTACCTGCCATGACAGGGAACGTGAGGAAAGAGGAAAATGCAAGTGTGCATTGGACTCGCATTTGTACATCTTTTTCTTCAGTGAAAAACAGCTGTGCTGGAAGGCTACATTGTGGCCAAAATTTATCCCACATGTCTTAAATTAATGTTTTCTTCATAAATTAATGAATTGTACTTCTGCTGTTTCTTACATTTAATCATTGCTTTTCTATTTCTTATTCACACACTGAAAACGTGCATTAATTTTCGTTCAAAACATTCTAATTCACCAAATTTTTTTAATTTTCTGACACAGAAATTTGGGTTAATTTTTTGATATGAATGCAAAGATATTCATTATTGATTTTATTTTTAAAACAAGTTATAGAAATTTAGCATTGTTTTAATTTTAAACATCAAAATTTAACACTGCTTTTCACTATTTTTTGCACCAAAATCAGGCATTCTATTTACCATTTTCTGGGGTCCCTATTAATAAGGAGTAGTTTCTTTTCCTTAAATGCTTCATTATCACCCGCTCAAATTTCATTGCTATGATAGCCAACATTTCATTTTGTATAGCCTCGTGTCGGGAGCTGTATTCACATTTTTTATGTTAGTGTTTTGCGTTGCATTCCCCGATATTCTAGAAATCATTGCGTTGCTCTGTGCCATTTTGATGTTAGTATTTTCTGTCGGGGGAATGAAGCAAACTCCTCCAGAAATATGGTTTGCGTACGGACAAATCACTCATTCCTCATTAATTCTATTTGGCCTACACTTTGAAATACCAGATTTTATGTGGTAGATTATTCTGGCTGCGACATAAATGTACCCAGATTATAGCCCTTACGATTGGGCGCCAGAAATTTCTTATGTTAGTGGTGGATAATGTAGTATAGCATGCTAAAATGTATACACTGCTTATACATCTTGTGTGCGTGCGCACGTGTGTGTGTGCGAGATATTATTCCTCACCACTGAGGAATAATATCTTCGCAATCATATACGTGTGTAGTACGTGCCATATTACCCACTAAAATTACAATTAAATTGATTTGTACAGGGCATTTGAGAGATGAGAAAATAAAACTTTGCCATGTAGGGACTTTCTTCTATGCACATGGCGCCAGGAATGGAGAAATGTGGCTCCATGTACATTGGCATCCTTTTAAAGACTACGCAATGTGAATTATGCATAAATGCATGCTGAAGCATCAACAAACCAAAAACTTGCAATTTAAATGTTCTCGAAAGAATATTCACGTTGCTGATTGTACCTTGAAACGTGACGCCCTGTCGACTAAGCGTATGTCAATTGTAAGTGGGAGAGTAATTTCTGTTTGGGTGCTAAGTCAAACGCACATTTAATGTGGAGGTAAGTGTTCAGTTACTCTACATGGGGTCAGCGCCTTCCCTGTATAGAGAACTGATTTGGTAGCTTTTTGGCAGGGCATAAAGTCTGGCTTGGCCAGAACAATCTTCCTCTTCAAGTTCTTGGTCTTGTGGGGTATTCCTGGGTGAGGGAGATTGTTAGAGTGAGGGTGTGGAATCTCTGGTGTGACTGGGATGAGAAGTCATCTGATGGCTTGAGCTTGATGTGACCTACTGCAGCGACAAGGTCTGATAAATGGCCGAAAGAAATAAGCATCTGCTTGAGCTTCTCCTCAAGACCATTCCTTTTGGAGTACGGCATCTGGAGTAGCACAGCCTTCACGGTCGTGAGACATGAGACAGACACTTGGTGTTTTCTACTGTGTAACACCACGCGAGTGGAATTCAAACATTGGTGCTCGGCGCTAACGCACAGTGAGCATAGAAAGATAGGTGTCTCTGACAGCAGCTTCAGCACGGGGGTGTGAGTTTCATCCATGTCTTCCCAGCCTAGGGAATGCCGCTTTCCGACACCAAAGTGCAATGGAAAAGGTTGACCAGGCGAGTGCTTGTGGGTAGCAAATATGTGTACCTACTGGCTTGTTTGAGAAACAGTTCCCGAGATCACCCGTTTTCCCCTCACATGCGAGGACAGTTGGGAAAAATGTGCTAGGTCAACAGGAATGTAGAGATGGAAAATAAACATGTGGTGGCATACTCCCCTTGGTGTTTATTGAGAACTTGACGGGAAGCTAACCTGCGTAGTACAGGTATAGGCGACCTAGTTCTGAACTAACAATGGAACGGGCAGAATAGCGCTGTTATAACAACTAAAACTGACGCACATTGTTGTCCAGAAGTGGCCGTGGTGTCTAGTGTATAGATGACAAATAGGCACATTGATAGGAAAACTAAGCAAGGTGTTGACGGGATAAGTCGAGTAATGGAGCTTAGGATAGGTGGTCCTTCTGGCACAAATGTGCGGTGAAGGGAAGGTAGGAATAGCGAGGATAGAAGCTGGCAAGAGCTTCTGCGGTTAGCGCAGTGAAGATTATCAGGCAGGCAGGCAGGCCAGTTCCTGCAGCAAGTGCAGTGGAAGACTGGTCCTGAGTCGAATCTTGACTCCATATTTATACTCTGCCAGGCGGCTGCTCGTGCTCGTTGGCTGGCGTCTTAGGAGTGGTCACCGAGTGCGCGCATGCGGGGGGGAAGGGGTGGCGGCTGCAAAAAGCATAGCTCTCTGGCATGACGTTACTGGCCGGTTGGAAGAATGAGACAGACGAATGACTAAACATACTAGTGATGCCATCTAGCGATAAGTAGTACTCTTGCCTTGAGGTGCATAGCTTTGCGGGACCAGTGAATAATAAAATCTCAGCTGGCTGGCACATCAATTCTTGCAGGGTAGACAGTACACAAACTTCTGGCATCACGAGATAATTATCGGTAATGCTAACTTTGTGGAAATCAGATGTGCTGCAGACTATGCTGATGAGCTGAAGTCGTCGAGATCACCATTGTTGAGAACATGTCATGTGTCAAACTTTCAGCGAACATTTAACCTTTTACCTGTGTAGATATAGGCAATCTGCTGTTCTCAATGAAAAAGGCACATTTAATGACAAATGCAGAAAATGCTGATTCTTTCAATACACATTCTAGAAAGTTTAGCTGTCAAGATAGATAAAATTTCTTTCATTACATTGAGAGTTGAAATTCACCTCTCTGAATACCATTTACAAGAGACTAATTGGACGGTGTTATGCATCAACTGGCTAAGCGAAATTTTTCATTAATTTTAATGAGCACATCATCTGTCGGCCAAGAGGTCGAACTACATGTACAAGAACTGTTAGATCTTTATTCACAATACAAAAACTACAACAGGAGAAAAAGGTAAGCATCATTACTCTAATGTTGGTTCCTACATTTTATATAACTCGGCTATCTGCCAATTCTGTTCTGGTTACTCGACAAGTTGTGTTCTGAATTTTGCATTATACAGCTAAGCGAAAGTCCGTATCATTGTAATGTTGGTAATGTGCCTGATATGTTGAATGCATTGTTTGTTTATTAGTGATGTTAGTTCTGGACGTCAGTCGTGATCCAGCATGGTGAATTTTTGATGTTTTTAGAATGATGGCAACGACAATACTTGCATTATCAAGTGAGGAACAACTGGCAGAGATTGAAAACAGGACTGAAAATTGACCCATATATCAAGGATAAGTTCCAGTATCTTTATTCTATTTACACATTGTATACGCAAAGTAAAATAATCAGAAATGGGAATTAATAAAAAAAATAATGGTTTAGTCTTATGTAAAATTATTTCATGACGAAAAGTATGTTATGTTTTCCTGATAAAAAAATATGATTATGTTTGGTTTACCTTTACAAAGGTTTATTGCAAATAATCCAATTTGGTGTTGCAGGTGGCAGTGTCTCCATTAACATACACACCTTTTAATGCACTATTCAGTACAAATATTTAATGATATAGACCATCTCGTAGAGATCCATCCAGCCACTTCTGAAACAATATTCGATAGTTTACCTCTCATGGAAACAGTTGGCTCTCTCAACTATGTAGCAGACATAAATATAAGTGCCAGCGACATTCCAAAAATTGCTTATTCATCTACAAATAATTCCGCAAATATGAATGCATCACTGAATACTGAAGAACCACAGAATGTACTACCAAGAGAAGTCGTGCAATTAGGCAGACCAAAAAAAAAACTGAAACGGAAAATACCTGATCAAAAAAGAGATATCAGACACATACAATGCCAGCTTAGTCAATCGTATGTTAGTGTTGTAAGGTCATTGATCCAAAAGAATTTAGTGACTTCCATTGCAAGGATAAATGCCATGAAAAAATAAGTATAGCAGATAGAAGGAAGGAATTTGACACATTTTGGAATCTCACAACCTTTAAAGCAAAATTCCTTTACGTGTCTAGTAAAGTATCAATAGCCAAAGTGAAGAGGAAAATGGTTAAAGGACGAAGCAGAAGATACACTTTAGCAGGTGTTCAAATCTGTAAAATGTCTTTTACTCAGACTCTTAAAATATCTGGGGATAGAATCAATGGTTATCTAAAGAAAACACAGGTGTGTCAAATTATTAAGGACAACAGGGGGAAAGTTAGTGGTGTAAGTAGATTGAGCGAACGCAAAGTGGATGAAGTGATAAGCCACATAAACAGATTTCCCTGGTATATGTCACACTATTGCAGGGCAAAGGCATGTAGTGACTTCCTCCCACAACATGTCGCCATTAATGTCTGTATGACCTCTACAAAAGGTTACTGCTATATCTGGGTGGAAGGGCAAGCTGGCCGTGGGGCACAAGAGGTAGGCTCCTGTCTCTGAAAACATTTGCCAGAAAGAAACGTGTAATACTGTGGTCGGATTCCTGCCGAGGGAAGAGTAAGAACAAAAGGCTAGTTCTCACGCTGAAAGCAGTCTTAGCGTCACACCCAACATTAGAAACAGTGGCAAGTCAATTTCTAATTTCTGGACACTATTTTTTTTTGCCCAACAATGCCGATTTTGGAGACATTGAGTGTGCCTTGAAGCTGCAGCAACAATTGTACGCTTCTGGAGATTACGTACAAGTTATGAGAGTCTGCCATAGCAAAAACAAACTGACAATGACGGAAATGAAGAATGGGGATTTTGTGGGATCTGCTTGTTTGGAAAAGAAAATCCCGAACAGGAAAAAGGACATTGAAGGTAAAGGTGTAAGTTGGCTAAAAACAAGAACTACTGAATTTGACAAGAGTAAGCCATATCCCCTTGTTTTGAAAATGTCCAACAGCTTGGGTAAAGAAATTTGCTTGAAAATATGAAATTTGTCAAGAGTTAGTTCTCTAGATGACTTATATAATAATAATAATTACTGGAAAAAGTAGATCACAAACTAATTATTGAGGGCTTCTATTTGGGAATCAAGAAGAGCACTTTCCTCTTGTACATCTTCAAAAATTTTCTTTTCTGCTTGAAGCTCACCAAGTTCAGCGGCTACTTTGTTTCGTGATCCAGCTCAACTAACACTTCACCCTGGTGCTAGAGTCTGAGAGTGAGATACTGCGTCGGGCGGTGGCTTCAGCACCCACACTGTCTACATGCTTACATGTCAACTGCCTCACTCCGACCAGGTCTGATCATAGGTATTAGTCCTAATGTCATTTACCCACAGTGGTGGTATTCAAAAGAGGGTGAAACAGGGTTTGAGCTACTTAGTCCACGAGAGCAAGTTTGTGTACTTCATCGGCTCACAGTTCCAGCTCTACCTGCCACCATACCAGCTATCTTCAAGCCGCCAGCCAAGATAGCCAAAGGGCACCATCCGGTTGTTCAAGCCTTTCTCTTTACGGCACCAACAGTATCCATGGAAGGAACAATCCCTCACTTAGTAGGGCATCCGACCTGTCCAGCACCTCGTCTGCCCACGTACCAAATACCACACTAGCCGATAACGACCATACCACAGAAACTACTCCTAGTACATCTTAAGAGTCAAAACCAATTTAGTCACAGGGATCACGTTGCTCAAGTATATCCACATGAGCAAACCCACAAGTCTGCCGAGTGGTCCTAGCTGAACCTTTGTTCCCAGTCGACAACCAATGAGGCCAGTTTCGTACATGGGCCGAGCACCTGTCTCGCATAGAGAATAAGTCATGTGCCACAAGGACGTGCCTAGCATCCAACCAAAATCACTTTGGGCCGCTAGTCCGTCATGTATCAAAGTGAAATATACTTTAATGTGAAGTACACTGTAATGAAATTTTACTGTATAAATTATTTCATTTTGCAAATCTTCACGTAAATGAAACTACTGTATAAGTGAGCCACAACTTTTTATTAAGCAAGTGTGGCACGTCAACCATTGTAAAGTGGTCCGATGAGAGAACGAAAATGAATAGCCCATCATAGTGCTAAACTCAGTTTTTCTTGTGATCTGATCAATAAAATTGTGTAACTTTCCAAAACATGCATTTTAATTCCCACAACTCCTATATGAACTTGTTTTTGTCCTTGAGAGAGTGATAACATTTACAAGTATCTGCTAACTTTTTAAATGGAAGATGAACCGTGTACAGCTTTATATAATATGGACCAAACTGCAAATCTTCAGTGGTGAAGATAGGAGACAAACTATTTTAGCAGTTACTTTTACAACACTGGGAAAATTTTCTGTCAACATAATAAAAAAAAGTTTTCTTCTATTTGGTATTTTAAACTATTTTCGTACATTTTTAAACATCATATTTTACATTTTCCTTTCAACTATGGTTGTAAACACCCCCATAAATAATAAAGCCATAAGCTTAAAGTATACTTACACAATGAAAGTATGCCATGTTTACTACCAACACACTTTATTTACAAACATTTGTTTTTATAGTTTCTGCATCTAAAACTTTAAAAGTATGTGAAGTAAACATTACGAATTAAAATTAAATTAATAAAGATTCTACTTAAAAAATGTGTTCACAACACATTGTTTTCCAGATGCTGCATCTCATGTGGTTATCACTTCTCTGCAGCACGGTTTTCACTGACGATGAAACTATTGTCATTAGATATGATCTTCAGAGCATTACCAACATATGAACACAGCTCGTACAAGTTCCTTGACCTGCAGTAGACACACATTACTGTCATACAAGCAAACAAAACAAGACGTTATCAATATAATTAGTTAGCCTACGTTCCTCTACATTTGTATGCAAATATATTTAATCAAGTAGGTCCAACTCTGACTCGCAAAAAAAAAAAAAAACCACACACACACTTACAAGAAAATGTCACAAAGAAAGTGGACCCACAATTTTACAATATATTATGTCACAGGTCAGTTAAAAATACATTACATGCAAAATTGTATCCAAAAAATCACTTCCTTGTAGCTGACAATATATATTTTTTTGCAAACGGTGTCAATCATGTTTACTAAGTATGGGTCATTCCATACCATTTCAACCAACAGTGGTTGCCACATAGTTCAGAAAAATTATATTTTTTTTCAATAACTAAACCATACATGTTTAGAGTTCAAAACCAATTTTTGAAATATTTCCATGCTTGTGTTTGGCATACACTGTCTATTCTTACATGACAGTGTGTAGTGCTTTAAACGTTTTCAAGCATTTACAGTAATTGCTGTAGCACTTTTATTCCTAACCCGATTTAAATGAACCAGAAACAGATCTGTTTCTCAAGTTATCAACATTCTACACTTTTTTTTAAATATAATTTTTTAAGGTCATACTAATAATCAGGGTCAAAGGTTTTGATGAAATTTTTAATTTTTCCATTTTTGTGGTCAAATTTTTACTTGAAGGGGACAAAACACCTCAACATCGGTTTATTTTTTTAAAGTAAAACTACGACAACTATACTTCTCAAAAATAATGTAACAATTAAGGTGTTTTTGTCCCCTAAACAGCCAAAATTAAGAATTAAAAAAAAAATTCATATTTTTTGTTCATTCATATTTCTTATGGAGGACAAAAAAAATTATTTATGTGGAAAGTTAGTTTGGTATGTGACAAATTATTAAAATTTAGAGTAGGTAATCTGCAGAATAATGAAAATTCTATTACGCAAACATTCCTTAAAGGTGGTTGAAAGGAAATTATTTCATTAACTCTACATGTATCACAGTTAAGATTAAATTTGGAGTTGTTTATTTACTGAAATAGAACCCTATGTCAAAGAGGAAATAAAATAAAATCTTAATACAGTAGTAGACATCCGAATTTGACCCCCCCCCCCCCCAACCCCAAAAACTGCATTAGAATAGCATTTCTCGTGTGAAGTCAGCTTTAATTATCTATAATCCCAAAAATAACACGTTTTTAAAATGAAATATTAATTTCTTGTAATAGATGCCTTCCGAATCATGCATACCCTAGAGGGTGTGGGATATGAACTCCCCTTGTCCAAAAACAAAATGTAAACTTAGGGCATTGAGTCACTTTAACATGTGCAAAGTGCATTTCTAGTAGTTTCTTGAGGGAAAATCAGACAATGTATTAATGAAATATTATTTTCAGTCAATAGGCAGGTGTCTTCCAAACAAGATTATAGTGTACAAGCCCAATATAACGCAGCTGTGGGGGGAGAGAAAGCTGACAATGGGAAACTGAGCGGTGTAGGGGAGAGAAAGCTGGCATTAGGAAACGTAGGGGTGTGGGGAGAGAAAGCCGACATTGGGAAACTGAGTGGTGTAGGGGAGAGAAAGCCGACATTGGGAAACTGAGCGGTGTAGGGGAGAGAAAGCCGACATTGGGAAACTGAGCGGTGTAGGGGAGAGAAAGATGGTGTTGTGAAATGGAGGGGTGTGGGGAGAGAAAGCTGACATTGGGAAACTGCGGGGTGTAGGGGAGAGAAAGATGGTGTTGGGAAACGGCGGGTTGTAGGGAAGGGAAAGCTGACATTGGGAAACTGAGGGGCGTAGTGGAGAGAAAACTGGCATTGGGAAACGTAGGTGTGTGGGGGACAGCAGACTGGCATGGGAATCTACATTAGTTAAGTGTAGAGGCGGTGATATGCGTACTACTATCACCTTTATCACCCCCACACATTTTGGTCTTGGGCACATCCTGATTTGAAGCACGCTTAACAACAGACATACAGTGTTTTGTGCGCTTTATTTTATTTATGTTTTTTTCTTCTTCATAACACTAACAAGATGTAGCACGTGCGTAAGCCAGAATTTACTTAACGCCAGCAACCACCCCAATACATCAGCGTGCATAAACGCCTCAAGTTCTGTCTGTATCACGTACAGAAGATAGTAGTTTTTGTTTTGGCCCCGCACAATTTTGAATTATGAAGGTTTTACTGTGTCAAACAAAATGATATTTTTCAAAGAATGTAAGAAACGTACATAATTTTCAACAATTTTTACACTTATGGTAAATACAGTAAGTTACCACAAAATCACGTAGATGCACAACAGAGTGACACAAAAGCCTCATGTTTGTTTTGTAGTATGAAAATATCACATGGAAAATAGTAGAATCAAAGATTCTATTTGGGTTTGGGATTCGGTAATTTCACACATGGATTTGAAGGTCAATTTGGATTAGAGGAAAATATTGGATTCACCCCATCCCTATTTAAGTAACAATTTCACGTCATCTTGGTTTTATTTTGTTAATTTTCAATTCTTAACGACTACAACTTTTGGGAATTATGTATTTTAATACTCTGTAGACATTTTATTTTGGTATCATTGTATCACCAAAATAATAGCAGATGGCGTGCTAAACAGTTCAATGTTATAGTGTTCCCGAATAAACCTTACAAAATGCTAACTACGAAAAACAAAACTCAAAACAAATTAGAACAGGTCTGAGAAAGGGCGTGTTTATTCTTCAGTGCCTTGTCTAGTTTCCTTCTTAGTACATCACCGTTTGATACATGCAGGATCAACATATTTTCTCGTGACAACTTTTTTTCTATCTTATCCTGCATAATAATTAATTACTTTTAGCTTACTCAAAAGTGTTCAAACTTCCCCTTCCATTTGACCCCAGCGGAAACATCACTCGCCACATGTTATTGGCTGGACTTATCTTGCGTGGCCATTGACCATAGCAATAACTAGGCTAGGCACACATTGGAGTAGCCAAGTGAAGAGGATTGGGGGGGGGGGGGTGCACAGAACAGTTGCTACCTTTGTTCCTTCAATGTCTCATAGGCAGCCTTCCCTTCAGGCACAGAGTGGCGTACTCATTTGAAATTACAACTATCTCAGATTTTTAACAGATTTTCAGTGTTTTTTTTTTCTTTTTTATCTTGCGGCTTGCAAATTACGAGTAGCAACATTACAATCCATGTATTTTTTTCGCTGTGGACTTACGAACATATTAAAAACCAGTTTTTATTACAATTTATTGCATTTTCCTGATCGCTGTCATACCGTGACAGCTGTTTGAAAAAAATAAAGGTGCTACAAATTATGTCCAATTATACATTCCACTGCCTAACATTAACTGTTGCACACTGTTTTCACGTCAGGGTGGTCATAATGGTGTGGAGACTTTCAGCACAATTTTGTACAAACTAGACAGAAATTTATTTCTACCCAAAGCCATTTCTTGTCCTGAACATTAACATTCTGATGTGAATATTTATACCCAACCCATTTACCTTGGAATTGGATTGAAAATTATCTTAAGCTTGTCGTTGCTCATCTGAACTTTTATATTATGATGTGTACAATTTTACTTGATTTGTAACTTTAAGTGACAAATTTTTTCAAAATATATTTTTCCATGTCGCTGCGCTCCAGCAGTGGATTGAATTTCTAAAGTTATCTGGAAAGAATGTTCTGGTTCATTGTCCTTGCCCCACTCAGCGAGACTCTGGCTGCAGGGAACATTCCAGACTGGGCCACTGAGACTAAGCACCAACAGGCCTCCAAGCCGAGAGTTTGGAGGAGTGTGCAACCTTGTGTGACACGTGTGTGGAAAACTCGGAAGATGATGAGCCAGCAGAGCATTGAGTGGCGGCAAAAGCGACCAGTGGGAGTGGAGTCTGCAGACTGCGGACATTGGTACAGTGGAGAGAGAGAGAGACTGACAAGCAGGAATATTAAACTGAAAGCGTTGGTGTAAGTCATTTGAAATGATGGTCATAGACAGATTGAATACGTGCAATTTATCAGTGTGACTTACTGTATTTACCCGAAAGGAAGCAAGAGGTTTTTTGACAGAAAAGGAATAGAAAAAATAAGGGGTCATCTACAATTCGGGTTCGTCATCAATTCAAAACCTAGACACAAATACCATAAATATGCGACACTGCTAGTTCAGTATTTAAGTTTGTGTTACATGCACAAAATTACTACGGGCTTCTATTCATAATATTTACTCAGGTAGCCGTTAGTCCTCCAAAATTGGTGTGCCATGAGACAGAGGATTTTGACAAAGGTTTTTAATGCTTAAATACAGTGTTCTATGGTTGTATATATTTTTTTAGTGCCAAGACTGTAACTGTCAACTTTGACAAGGGTCCCTTTATCTGATGCCCCCCTCCTCCCACTCCGGCCTTGAAAGAGAAGGCCATAAAGAGGAAGCGCGGCCATAAAGAGGAAGCGCGGCCATAAAGAGGAAGCGCTTTTGCTGGGAAGCAAAATGGCTCAAATCACGGATATATAACACCCACAAAAGATTAAGTGTAAGAAAGATGCTGCTACCATACAGCCAGGATGCACACCTATTTCATTGTGATTAGTTTTTCTTTAAAAGTAAATAAAATATATCATATTATTCATAAAACAGCATTTATTCTTGAAGGGTTTATCATAAATTCATGCAAACATACTTTCAATCAATAGTCCATTCCCACTTGGAAGCGACTTATGAAAATCTACCTTTGAAAAAACACTTTAGGCAAAACATGTCAACCTTTTTTTTTTCTTCAATAACCTGTATTCCACAAATATATAACACTATGGTTAACTTTAGAGTACTGTATTATTGAATAAATGGAACTTTATGTTAGTATTTTCTATAACACGTAATATTTAATTTTATATAATATATAAATATTAACGTGCATTACGTGTAATGTGCTGTGCCGTGGAAAACAAATATGCTAATGTAACGTAACAGCAAGAACTATAGTTAATTCAGACATTTTCAAAACATCATAAAGCTGACCTAAATAATGTTATAGGCCTAAACTGTGAATATTCGTACAAAATGGTTTTTGAAATAGACATAAAACAGAATTCTTTGAAAAGCTGTAAAAAGTAAACAACACATTTGACAGGTATAAAAGTAGAAGTCACATTTCAATGTATATTTTTAGGTGTAGCGAAAGTATACAATCACATGTGAACACATAATGCCATGTAAACACTGATTTTGACAGATGCTACATGGCAATGTTTGTTTACATTTGGCGGAAGGATACGAAGCGGGCCTGCAAGTAGATATTTAGCAGGGCTCCGAGAAAGTTGCTTCCAATGGGGAATGGAGTATAAATAGATTTTTTAGCACTTCACAGAGGTAGTCTTGAATTCAGGTTTAAATATTTTTTCCCTCAAATAAATTTTTTTTTGGAAGGTGTCACCTTCCTTTCGGGTAAATATGGTAATGACTGTTAATATACACACACTGATAAGGACTTTAATTGAATTAAACTTTAAATACTGTGCTACCTGAGAATAACAGAACTAAGAGAGGAGACAGATATTTTAATTATGTACATAAAAAAAAAGTATGAACAAATTAAAAATCAAATTTAGTTCTTTTGATTTTTTCAAGTCCAACTCTAGCCCTCACAATATCGGATACACCCTTCTGGCATCTTGTCCACAATATTTTACCAAGTGACGTCTATAGCGATCTTTCATATTCCAAGGGGTAAAAATTTACCTGATGTATTCACCTAAATTTTTATAGGAATTTTACTGAAATACATTTTTACCTCATAACTTCTCATCCTGAATTTTCATATTTCAATATGTAAATTTGTACCTTTCCAATTTATCTTAGCTTTTATTGAATTTCACATAGTCATTATATATATATATATATATAATCACTTTTCATGATGAGAACTGTAATAATATTCTGAATTGTGTTCCAAAGATAATGTACTAGGAAATTATTCAAAACTTTTGAGAATATACAGCAAGAACAAACAAAAGAATTTTTGGGTGGAGGAACAAATAATTAAAAATGAAAAATGCTTAAAGGGAGCCGCCACCATAATGACTTATAGCATTAGGCCCTGAGCATGAGTACCAAGTCCCATCATTATAGCTCAAACCATTTCAGAGATATAAAAATTTGAAAATGTGAATTGATGGGATTAAGGAGTGTGCCAAATTGAAATGCAGTAGTTCAAACGATTTTGGAAAGAAAGTAAATCAAATAATGACCCTTCCTAAAAAATCCATGAACTTGGTGAAACTCCCCCCTATAAGAGGCTTTGGTGCCATATTGTAAGTACCTAGCACAAATGGTGTGGAAACGTCGCACAAAGGAAAATAGGAAGTTCCAAACTTCCCCATTTTCTGCATCTCCTCCCAGGGTTTGGTGACCCCTCCCATCCCCCTAACAGGAGGGGGTTAGATCAAGAGAGGAAGGATGGTAGATTGTATCAAACTATGGATGGTAGCGATAAGCCTTAAAGAATCCTTATTCAACAAAAAATAAACTTTAAATTCTTGATTAATAGAAATAGACCAGTGGGTTAGGACCAGGGTAACCACAGGATTTCTTATTAGTGGGTGAACCAGGTAATAAAGTGTCAAGCATTAGCTTGAACCTTCACATTTCATTGTGAATGCATTTCCTGAGAACATTAGCAAAGCATCTTCATATAAAGGCCAAAGAAAAATTGTTTACCTATATATTTTTTTTCCATATTTGGACCAAGATTTTCTTTTACATAATTATATCCCATCCTGAAATTTTTTATTTCAATCTGTAAAAATTTACCTGAACTGAATCGTCTTCTTACCTGGTTGATAATAATACTAAAATGTTATATTCTGATGTATAATTTCTTACCTAACTAAGTTGATTTATCAGATCTGATTTTTTTAAAATTATTATTATTATTTATAAACCTTCTCATTTCGCATCCTGAGCTTTCCTATTCAGATACATAAGTTGTACTTAACCCATTTACCTTGATTCTCTCTAAAATAAAGGGAATTTTTTTTCATATTCATATACTTGCTCTGTACTTTCATATTCTGATGTGCAAATTTTTATCTGCCCCATTAACATTGATTTATTTATTTGACAAAACTATATTTCTTACCTATTCACTTCTGTCATAACCTTAGATATTCAGATAAGTAAATTTTTACCTGACCTGTTTACCTGGTTTTGGAACCAAACAAAAATAATACCTAATAATTTATAGTTCTGAACTTCCATGTTCCAATGTGTACATTATTTTTACCTAGCCTGTTTAAATGGATTTTTTTTTTCAAATTCGACTGAAATTCATTTTTATCTAGACATTTCTTCTCCTGAATTTCTATGTTCCGTTGTGTTATTTTTACCTAACCCAAACAGTTAATTTTTTTCATATTTACCTGCATGTTCATAAGAGATGAACCAAAATGGTTTTCTACCTTGTCACTTCTTATGCTGAACTTCCATATTCCAATTTGTAAAAGTTTACCTGTCCAAATTACCTGAATTTCTATCAATGTGACATACCTCGTCACTTATCCTCGTAGACTGTAATATTAAGAAGTGTAATTTCTTACTTGACACATTCATCTGAATTGTGTTCCACGGATAGTAAACTGGAAAATTATTACGAAACATTCAAGACTGTATGGTAAGAACCCACAAAAGAAATTTAAGGTAGAGGTGACAAACTTTGATAAATTACAACCCCTTGGGTAGAAAGAAAGGAAAAAAAATTGGTTACAGGCGGCTGCCACTATAATGACTTAAAGCCTTACAGCCCCATGAGCATGCATGTTGAGTCCCATTGCCAGAGCTCAAACCATTCCAAAGATACAGCAGAAAGTGAACCCCCTCTCAGAATAGTATAATTTAGGTGAGGTCAGTCAGATGTATATAGATGGGATTAAGGAGTGTACCAAATTAGAATGCTGTAGGCCAAACCATTTCAGAAATGCAGCAAATCGAAAAATAACCCCCCTCTGCCCCGGTTATAAACGAAAAAATCCATGGATTGAACAAAACTCCTTAAAAGGTGCTCCAGTGTCAAATTACAAATCCATAGCACAAACTATGTGGAAAAAAAACATGCAATTGAAAATTAGAATTGGCACTGCATACAGAAATAGCAATTTGAAACACTACCTGCCCTTAAAATTGTTAAATTAATGTGGGGTTGACGGTACAGCAATGGGAATCAATGGACCTAAGGAGCATGCTAAATTGAAACACAGTCAAACAGTTTCAGAGATATATGGAATAAAAAAATTTACCCCCCTTAGAAAAAATAAACAATAATAATACTAATAATAATTCATGGGTTGGGTGAAACTCCATAACAGGCAATCTGGTGCCAAAGTGCAAGTCCCTAACATGAATGGCGTGGAAACTGTGCCTAAACAGAAATTGTAAGCAGGAAAATGTAACTCCCTCCCAATTCCAGCTCCACGTAGGATTTGGAGGGGTGATAGTCATGAGGGGATCGAAAGAGGAACGATGGTAGAGTGTATTATACTATGGATGGTAACTATAGGGCTTAAGGAGCCAACAATATGTACCAGCAACACTGGCATTTTTCAACAAAAAATCTTTCTTTCTTGATTAGTAGTAATAGGCCAGGGGTTTGACCTGCGGAACTCAGCAAGCTTGCAATGAACAGGTGAATCAGGCAATGTGTGCATTAAGAATTCGACGTAACCTGCACAAACAAAACCCAAACCCAAGTATTCCACAGCAGCTGAACTTATGGTTGGTGTAACTTGAAGTTGCTGAACCTGTGGGTTATGAATGCTATTCATTGCTTGTGAATTAAGGGGGGAAAAGTACGGAAAATGATCACAAACTAGGAAAATCTTACACTCCTTTCAAGAACAGATGGGGATGAGCACAAAAAAAAGTATCTACAAGCAGGGAACAAATTTTGAATGCCATTCCCTCTTTTAAATAAAAAAAAAAAAAATTAAAATGGTCAGAGAAATGCCTGCCCCCTTAATGGATTAAAGCTATTGGGCCTCTGAACACAAGTCCCAACACAGTGGCTCAAACCATTTAGGAAATAAGAGTTTGAGTTTTGGCATCTCTTTTAGAAACTCAAAATTTGCAACAATCCATGGGTTGAGTGAAAATTTGAAGTCCTTAGTACAAACTGTATGGAAATGGCATGTAATCAAAAATATGAAGCAGTAAAACATACAGATAAATACGTCAGTTTGAAATTTGACCACACTTAAAATTGTAAAATTAAGGTGCGGTCAACAGTACACTGTGAGGGAATGGGAACCTATGTGCCTAAGGAGTGTGCCAAATTGGAATGTGTATGCCAAAACATTTCCGAGCTATTGGAAATCGAAAAAAGGACTCCCCTTAAATATATATATATTTCCATTGGCTTGGTGAAACTCCCTCTTAAGAGATGCCCCAGTGCCAAATTGTAAGACCCTAGCGTGAAGAGTTTGGAAAGGTGCACAAACTAAAATCAAGTGGCAAAATGTACCCCCCCACCTCCCCTACCCCTTATCTCATCTCCAACCTGGGCTTGGAAGAGGGATGGTAGATTGTATGAAACTATAAATGGTAACCATAATGGCAAAGATACCATTTTCCAACTAAAAATTTTCATTCTTTATTATTAGTACAGACACTACTCATAAAAGTTGTTTGATGTAAAGAAACACAAAAAGCTTGTACAGCATATGCAATGAGTTGACTGAAGTTAAGAGGGTTTGTTTGGTACTCAACAGGTGTGTGTTCGGCACCATCATTGAGGCTGCAATGAGGTGATGGAGCAATAGTAGAATTCAAGGGTGGGGGAAACGGGAGTACATTGACAAAATCAGCTGGCCAATGGCAACATGCACCATGCTTCCCTCATGCAAACATTCAGGTGACTCTGCCAAGATTCAACCCTGGTTCACCTTGGTGGGAGGTGAATACTACTAACTACACCACCACAGCCCCTCATCTGTACATCTAATACTCAGGACAAATACAGAATCAATATAGGTAATGATGGCAGTGTTGCTGCAAGGTGAAAGATTCACATTCCTCAAGGTACACACCAATCATGAAGTCTTGCACCTGACGTGTAACAAAAACTATACTGTGAAAGCACAACAATGTAAATTTCTTGAATATAGACAACACTACATGCACACATCACATCCCACAATTATAATATCTGCACAGAAAGCATAATATTGATAAACATGACAAGTCGCATATTAAGTTCCCAAATTACTGAATATTTTAGTAAGCTAAGTGACAACATTCAAAGGTTTATGTGTGACACTTTCTGACAATAACTAAAACGACTTCACCTCACCAGAGCGTGCCTCCAGATCACCCCAGGCAGGGTTTGAACATGAATTACCAGACAGGGTTTTAACATGAACTACCAGCTAACAGAGTGCCTACAGGATATGCCCCTCGTCGCAGGGGCTATTACAGACACGTCAGCTTGTACTGTTCACCCGAGGTCAGAATTCACGCCAACCCCCTGAAGTGTGAATTGAGTCACAGGCCAAACGGCTGAGACTGCATTTCAAGATTGCCTAGTTCCAGAGCGCACCCAGGGATGACACCTCCACATAGCTTCGCCCAGAGAAGAAGCTCACTATTATATCACCCGCACCCTCAGACGAGGGCGGGTCTGCAGAATATGTATGACAGTGTGCTGCACAGAAACCACAGTTGATATCCAACATCTCGCTCCACCACTTTGTGTGTCGGAGCTATCTGCCTTACCAACACCCTTGGGGGCTGCCAACAACTCTTCAACGCACGCCAGACCTTCCAGAAGCTCTTCACCAGCCACCCCCGAAGAAGTCTTCCAACACCATCGTTGCCTTGCCTATGCTTCTGGTAATGGCAACCCCACTACCCTTCTGGTAGTGGTAAACACACCCCACTGCCCTTCTGATAGTGGTATTAGAGTTAGTCAGGGTCAGTTGCTTTTATAGCTACCTAACAGCATCTGCCTTGTTCATGTTAGAACCAGGTCCCCTTCACCTGGTTTACGTAGGTTACTTCCGGTCAGCTTTTGGATAGTTAGGAGGTAGTACGGGCTACCGTATTTATTCCTCACAGAATAAATACGTATTCTCTCTAACCTCTTGAGTATTTATTTATAGGGGGTGACTGTTGTTCCTCTTTAGACACTAGTACGTCAGAGTGAAACAGGAGACTGCGTACTTTGTCTAAATTAGTTTCCGAACCTAGTATAGGACTACGTGCTCCTTTCATCGGGATGCACGTACATCAGAACACACACACACACACACTCGATGGCTATCCATACTGTGCACCCAGTGTACAGTCAGGTAGAGCCACCACCATTAGAAAGACAATCCACAAGAAGGCTAGTCAACAAGCAGAGTCTGTACTCTGTCCACCATGCTGAACTGTCGCCACAGGGAGCACTAGTCTGGTCCTGGGGGCCTGACCACCTTAGGACCCTCACCCACTGTCATTTGTCGGACACCTGGTTAGGGACTATCGTTGCCTGCTTCCTTCTAGCGAGGCTGGTCATACTGCCTAACCTATGCCTTACACCCAGAGGAGTGGAACCAAGTGACAGGAGAGAAAGGCGGCAGCCGCCGCCTTCAAAGCTAACGGGAACTGCACCTGAGCTTCTTGTGCACTTTGCAGTACTAACCCCTGGGAACGTGCTCAGGCCACCTGCCAGCTGGGGAGGCCTCACCTTCCAGCCCCCTCCCCATCCTTATTTTAAGCCTTAACAAAGACACCAGGCAACCTGCATCCAATTCTGTTGGTGTTTCACCAAGGAGAGCACGTCCCCATCGTCATCGCCAACTCCTGGTTCCAGGATCACCACAGCACCAGTCCAACCTGAGCACACCAGAGTTTCAGCAGTAGCAGCACCACCGCCGGACCAGGCCACAGCAGCAGCAGCCGCCGTCACAGGGTCAGCAGCCTCCCTGGGCTACCACCTACCTGGTTAAATCCGTAGCAGTGAGCCGCTTCGCTCACTGGACTGTGAAACCAGTAATTGACGTTGTACCGAGTCGGCAAGCCACATGCCCGGTGCTATAGTGGAAAGGCCAGACTAAGTTACCCTGTGTTACTGACCAACATAATAAGGCTTTACTTGACAGTGACGTCAAACTCTGCCACCAGCCGCCACATGTCAGGTTTCACAGACACTTGAAACAGCACGATGGACATTTTTTGAATAAACAAATCCACAATGCCATTACATCAGTAAAACACTGTCATGGCAAGACCAAACAAATCTCAAATCCATATACAAATTTCTTGCAGTAAATATATTACTCAAAATCAAAACAATTTCTCCACAACAAAACATGTGTGACAGAAAATTTGTGTTATGTTGCAATGTTTACGAATATACATTGCACAGTTACTATTCCACAGATAGTAACGTGACTTGAGAAAGCAAAACCACAGCAACATGTTACACAAAATGGCGTCTTATCAATGTGCACTTGTAGAGTTGTGGCGAGCATGCAAACAACGCAAGATATCTTTCTCTTGTAAAACAGAGAAATTATTTTCTCATGTACAACATCTATGGGCGAGCTCCAACATGTTTACATTTTACATGTGCGGGATGAAGGTTATTTTGTCTATAAACGTGCGTGAAGGAATAACGGTATGTGTGAAGTTTTTTTATTATTATTATTATTAACATTCTTTCCCTTCCCTTCCTTCCTTCAAGAATTAAAACATTAAAATGTACTGTAAGTTGACAAATTTCTGAACATGTTTTGGAGAAAAAAATTCAAAATTTTTTATGCCAATATCTCGTATATAAGCCGCACCCCACTTTTTGTAATCATTTTTTTTTGTAAAAATATGCGGCCCATACACGCAGAAATACAGTAATTCAAACAACTTCTACTCATCAGTGCAAAAAAACTGACAGTACCACCTTCAACAGAGTTTGAGTTACAGCCACCAGCAACATGTCAGAAATTGTTCTCCCTACCAAAGGCTCCACACAAATATATTATTCACTGGCTGAACTATCAAAACCATGCAGCAAGATGAACCGAGTACAGCAGCGTGCCGCTAGAAGCCACTACCAGTACCTTAGCAGAGGCATGAGCCTGGATCCAGAGCCCGCCACTGACGTCACTCACAGAGGATCTATGTCACCCCCTTCACAGCTGCTACAACCTCTCAGAGACAACCCCCTTATGTCAGGCGAGCAAGGGGCACGCCACCGAGGAGTATAAATCAGGGCCGCATCTAGGTGGCTCTGGACCAGTCTTCAAGCAATTTATGTCTGTCTTGTTCCTTCATTGCACCACACAGTGCCATGAGAACCATCAGCTCCTACAGCGGTCTTCATCGCGCACTAGTGGTGCTGAAGAGATTCCGCACCTCAAGACTTCACCACCCCTTCGGGGGACATAGATCCTTCTCTTCACTAAGTCTTGCATCGCAGCTAACAACCGACACGCACGGTCCCTTCTGGAAAACAGCTGTAGTGTAGCTTGAAGTCAGAATTGTTTTGACAGCCACTTTACTGTCTACCCTATTAGTCACCTGTGTTCAAATAGGGTGTTTCGACTTCCTTAAACTCACATGGATAGGAGGTATTACTTCACCATCATTGTTTATTTCCGCTAGAAGAAATAAACACAGTTTTACAAACTTACAAATATTGCTCCCATAGTCATAGTACCCTTCGCTGTAAACATCAGGCCTGTACGAGGGACAGCAGGTGACTGGGACTTTATTCTCTACGTTCAGACACATGACTACACAACAACAGTACAATCTTTGAAGGCCACATATTCACTGTATTCGTGTGGTGAAATGTAGAGCCACGACACTAGAATACCACTCCCTTAGGGATTGGACTGCCAGTCTAGGGTTTGCTCTTTTCATTGTGCACTAGTGGTGCCGAGAGGAGTATTTCGTGGGGTCTTGGAGGATCAGTTCCTCTGGGACACTCGCCACATCAAAGTTGGAAGGCCACCCGTTCTCTGCATCTGGTGTAGTGAACGGTAGAGCCACAACATTAGGTATTCGCTCCTAAAAGAGTCTGCTTGTCGACTTAGAGGTTGCCCTCCTCACTGCGCACTAGCGGTGCCGAGAGTGGTACTTTTCCAGGTCTGGGAAGACCAACTCTAGTAGGACAACACCTCCGTATTGGGACGGTTTCCAGTGCTACGTCGCTCACCTCTGGTATTGGAGGTGGGGGACGAGTTACGGCACTGGCTGTCCGCCGCTATACGCACATGCATCACACACCTCCACATCAACTGTTCCACCTCTACGAAGCCTGATCCTCATGCCATTTAACTGTAGTGATGGCGAAACGAGTAAAGGCTACCTCTAATTACCCACGGGAGCGTTACTGCCTCCTGGTTAGGTTCGCATATCTCAGTCCACGAGAACAGGCAGCCAAACTCCGAAAGCTCTCAATACCAGTTCCGCCAGCCTACAAACCTGCTACTTTGGAACCACCAACCAGGATCGCTGAGCGTTACCACCCAGTCATGCAGGCCTACTTCAGTGGCCAGGACATAGTACTAGGTCACATCACCTGCCAGATGCCGGGAGAACCAGGAAACTCAGTCACTACCGAAATGCACCACCAGGCCAACCAGCACACCCATATCAGTTGCGTCTCAGTTGACACAGCCGTAACTTCCAAGTACACGTTGCCCACATTTTCCCGAGTGATCCCACCTAAGCAGAAAGTAGTGCCCCCAGAGCCCGACTTTGACCCTTGCAGACAACCGACCTATCCAGTAGTGTACACTGGCCGAGCACCAATCCCATGCAGGGATTAAATTACCACTCAGGTGTTTATAGACTAGCACCAACCAAAATCAATTTGACCTTGTGAAGACGAGACAACTACCGAAGTCCGTCATACGTCAATTAATTAAATATTTTATTTTTCTGGACATGCATTCAAAATATGTGGGGATGGGTGGTACTTAGGGATGTACATTATACAGTGTTCTTTTCTCTTCTATCCTTCAATAAATAAAACCAATTATCAATAACCATTTGTCAGTGATATATTTTAATAATTTTAATTGACAGATTGTGTTGCTTTCAAAATTATATAACTTAATATGTTGTATATAACTTTTTGTACCAACTGTTCACTTTCTAGGAAAGTATATACTATACATTAATTTCCTAGCATGCTAATTAATACTAGTATTAAAAACAAATGAAATTAATGGTGATAAAATAACCTGTTGGCATGAAAACAATATTCAGTTAAAAAAAGTTTAAGTACAATAAATACAGTATTTTCTTGTATAATTGTAACCCTTGCATTATTGATGCACCATACATTAAATTTTAAATACTGAAAAGAGTAAACAAATTTTCATTGGAGTGTGCACAAATGCAGAGCCTTTGTCCTTTAGCATAATTTTCTGGACTTAGTTATGCTTTATTTGCATGAAGCAGAGGAATAGTCTGAAAGTAACACTTTAGCTGAGCTTCAGAACAATTGTGAGTAAGCGTGAATGAATTATATAAACTGTGCGATGATTACGCAATAAAATACTGTACTTTATGAAAGAAGAAAAATATGTTCCACTATGTTGTCACTGAATATGTGACAACCTTACATTGTAGCCTGCTCCGAAACATAATGAAAATGTATAGTATAAAAGTTATATGTATACACAGTGACGTCCTTCATTTACTCACATGTTGGCGAGGTTCTCAGCAATAACTCTGTACTGAGTGTCATCGAGGTGCAGCCTGCTGGTGTCCTGGTCCCGCAGCCAGTTCTCCATCTGTGCCTGCTGGTACTGGTGCTTGGCATTCACCTGCTCCAGCGCTTGCCTCTGCTTCGCCAGCTTGTCCTGTACCTCCACCAGATGTGCTGAATACTGCTTCTCAGCAGCGCTCATCGTCGGCTGCCTCGTGCTCACTGCACGCAGCACTCGCTCCGTGCGGCACGTCATCTCCTCCTGCTTATCCTACGTCCAACATGCAACAATCAGTTCAGCAATGTGCCCAATATGTCCCTGACAGTCGTCAATGTGGCTGCTGAGCAAAATTGGCTTGTCTAACAGATGATGAAACTTAACCAGCAGTTATGTGTAACCAAGATATTCTAACACTGCTTTTTGTTATCTTTTATGAAGATAAAGCCCAACCCAAAAATACTTAAAAGAAAATCACACTTGTCAAACTTTTTCCTTTAATGGTTATGTTTAAACTAAGGTGCTTATGGTCTTACAGTTCTTAGCAAACAGATACATTACACTATCCCAGTTTGAAACTTCTAACACGTGCATAGCAAACTGGAAAATTTAAATTCTCTAATTCACTCCGTAATCACACATTAGGGTTTATTTACTGTATTCCTCCAGCCTGCATTCTTTTCTAAATAATATTACCAAAACTATTAAACCTAAAATACACTGGCGGAAAATGAAAAATGGACACCACTAAAGCGGTATTGTAGAAACACAACATGCGCATGGGGCACTGATAGAGGGCAGTACATGCAATGTTTAACAGTGCCCTGCTATGGACAGAGTAGGAACTGCGTACTAGGCATAACACCGCTGAGCCCAATACAACTGTAGTTGATTTGGTGAAAGAGTACTCTGTTGTTTCAAGCATCTGCCTGTCTGTAATAAGCATTGTAGACATGCCATGACGGCATAGACAACTACACTTCATGAAATTAACAGATTTAGAACAAAGTCATATTGTGGGCCTGAGGGAGGCTGGATGGTCCTTCCGAAGAATTGCCCCACGTGTAGGACGTGAGGTGTCTGCTGTGTATCATTAATGATGCAGGTGGTCCAACGATTGTGCATGTGCTCATCAATCTGGTTCCAGATGGCAGCAGCATACGGTTTCCCACCTACTGCTGCATCATATGAGCATCCATTACTGAATGCATGATGACCACCGCACAGATTAGATCCACTGTTGCGTTTTCAACCTTTTTGGGATGCTGGGCTACGATCAAGGGAGCAGCTCGCCAGGCTTCCTCACACACCTCATCACCATGCAGCCCATCTCGGATGGTGTAATGCAAATGGAGGGAGGGATGAATGGCACAGAGTTTGTGAGTGCGGCATCGACCAGAAGAGCGGCAACAACCAGCGTGTACACTGCAGCAACATACAGGACCAATTCCTGGCATAATGGTGTGGGGGGATAGTAGCCTACAATGACCATATGCCTCCGGTGTTTGTTGAGGGAACACAGAATGGTGAACACTACATCCTGATCATCCAGCTCACTTTGTTGCCGTTCTTACAACGCCAAGATGTTCTCTTCCAGCAGGACAATGCCCGTACACACAACGTCTCATGTTACCCAACATGCTCTTGAAGGTGTTCAACTCCCCTGGCCAGCACGATCACCCGACCTGTCCCCCACTGAACACGTGTGGGAAATGATGAGACAGCATTTGGTGTAGCGTCTGCAATACCAGCAACAAACCCCACCAATTGCAACAACAGGTGGAATTAGTGTGGAACGCTATTCCCCAAGATCACATCCGACACCTTTATGATTGTCTCTATGCACAATGCAGCACTGCATTATCACTAAAAATGGCTACATCAGATATTAACTTTGTTCAAGACACACTGTAGCCTCTGTCAATACGTGTACGACGATGTGGTCATTATCATATACAGTGTACAACCTGTATTATTATTATTTAATACAACCTCTATTCATGTGGGAGCATTGCGTCCGGGTGTTCATTTTCCATCAGTGTATTTCCCCAGTTAGTGTAGTTACTATAGCGTTCGCCGCCCATCAAGGCAAGCTGAGTTTGATTCCCAGTGGGGTCACTCCTGTATTTTCACATGTGGAAATCATGCCGGATGATGCAGCTGGTCAATGAGTTTTCTCAGGGATCTCCCGTTACTTCCTCTCTTGCAGTCTGGTGCTACTCCATATTCACTTCACGTCACCCTCATCAACCCTCAAGATCTCCTTGTCAAGAATTGCCCAAACCTGTCCTTTCCACTCAAATCATTCCCAATTTTAATTTTTACACCATGTTTGCCATTATGCTGAAAGTAAATCCTACTGTTAAGTGAATAATTAAAAATTTAATCTTCACCAATAAACACACTGCAAAATCTTAAATCACAATAAAAATATAAAAATGTAAAACAATACCTGTATGTGCATGATCTTTGCAGCACTACAAAAAATGATTTGTGTACATTCAAATTGTAGACATTACATAAATTTTTAAATATTACCACTTAATAATAAACTACCTATTTTTAGAAACAAAATATTTATTTTTTAAATGCATTATTTAAAATTACAAATTTAACTTAGGTGTTAATGGCTATGAGCCAGCAACAGTGACACCATGATGCCGCTCGCAGTAACACGTGGGTGAGACCCGCTACGAACACGCACTTTCCCAAAAAGGGATAATTGATCTCACTGTCTTATGTCTTTCTTTTTCAGGGTAAAATGTGTTTGCAAAGTGTAATATCTTTATTTTCAGAGTTTCAATGTCATATTTACTATTTCAAATTCAAAGTGTGCGTGGCGCATAAGAGAAAGACAATACTATTCAGGCTAAGACACCTTTCAAAGACATTTGAATAACAACGGAAATTCAGAATTAACAGTATATCTGTGAAAATGAATTAAAATACCTTTTGTGCCATTTTTAATTCAACATATTAATATTTTAATCTGCGTGCATAGCACTTCCGCTTGTGTGAACCCTGTAGGTCTGCGCGACCCCTGCCTCTGGGCAGTCGTTCTAGGAGAGCTGGTGAGGTAAGACGCTGTCACGTATACACTTCACACTTTTGCACTGATGTAGATTTCCGTAGTTCCATTTTAGTATACCGATTAACATTTGCTTTGCGTACGTTTTGCCAGACATCGCCAGTGTAATGGTATCCGCTTAACTTAATTATTTTGCAGCCCTTGTGGCTTTTTGAACGAGATGAGAGGAGAATATGACTGTGAGGCCACGTGGCCAGCACAACTTGTGTATCAGGCACCATTCGTCCAAGTTTAGGGCTTTTCAGTGTAATTTCTGTTTAATTTCAGCAAACAATATTAAGGGCAACATTTGTGTGTAATTAATTTTAGAGTTTTGTCATGTTTAGTTGTTTTACGGCCACATCGCTCATGGCCACATGGTTAGCTACCACCGAGTCCGTATCTGCGACATCACTGCGTTTAGAGGGATAATACTTGTTCCATCTTGTGCGCCTTATTGTATCTCAGAATAACATGTATTAATTTCATTCAGGGTTCATGTATTTTTCATGTTTGATGCTTTTGTTCATGACCACACGGTCAATTCACATGTTTGTATTTTCCCACCATCCGGCATTTTGCAAGCTTTTGTATGCTTGTTTATTGAAAGGTACATTTTATTAAATGCAGTTATCATTTTGGCCAGTCAATATTGGCCAAATTTAATGTAAAATCATGCATTCTATGCCCACACGTGTGGTCCGCTAAGAACTTCATCCAGCGCCATCTAAGACTACTTTCACACATGTGTGTGTTTATTGTACCTGTTCATATCGTGTCCTATATTTATCAAGTGATATTTGTGTAATTTTTGTATGGCGTCACTATTTTCTGTCCTAACCCGCTATGTGTATTGACCGTCGCTACACACCACTTGGTTAGGGGACGAGTCTCGACGAGTAGGCATTAGCAGCAAAGCTAAGCGCACGTATTTGTGTTCATGTTCATACTCCGGGTCCTGTATCTCGGCAAAACCTATAGTCCATCATAGCGGCTGTAGGTCCTTTGCCTTGTGGAGGCTGTGTTATCAGACACAGCGGAGAATCATCTAGGAGTGCGCAAGTTAAGAAATGTGCTGGGAGAATCACCCACTGGAGCTGGCTAGTCACGTCCGAGTAGTTAACCATATAACTCATTTTGGCACTGTGTAACTTGCATTAATTAACCTATCTTCACAGTGTAAAAGTGTAAGTCCTTGTCGCGTCAGTACCTAGCTCCACCAAGTGTTTTGTTTGCAGTGTTTTGGTAGGTATAAAAGTTGTTTTGTAAGTACGCACGGGTGAGACAAACACACAGAATCCACAGCATCCCTGAGATCCCAGAGTCTCTAAGTGCGGTGTGTAGGAACCACCGCTGGCACCCATCTACCAGGTAAAAGTGTATCGTAATTGTCTCGTGTCTCGCCCGACTGAGTCAGTGTCATGACATTTTAATGGCAGTAGGAGATTGAAAATGTACGCTACAAACACATCTTAATATATTTATCCATTTAGTGCCACTTTCAACACACACAAGTTTCTTAGCAAGAAAGATACAATGCTTTATACACAAATCAAACAGTCATCAAACTCTTCCTGAAAATACCTACACTTTCAATTCCATAATTTCTCCACCCATTTAATAAGAGCGGGATGTAATACACCATCACCACTTACAAAGAAAATTACAGTACATCCATAACTAATTAGAATGTTATAAGCTTTTTTCTGCAAATATTGCATTCAGTTCATACCCTTCAGTCCTGTTTCTGTAATTACTGGTAACAGGTATCTTAAGATGGAATATTTTAACAGACGGAGGGGAGAAGTATAAATGGTTATTACTGAAATAATGAACACACAATACAAGGTCAATTCACACATGTAATGAACATTATCCACAAACACAAACACTTAAACAGTAAAGTGTGTATGACAAGGCAAACGTGTTCGCTGTATGTTAGCATATTTGGTAGTAGGTGAAAGTGAAAGTTGCAAGTAAAATGTGCTAATGATTTATAATTATAAAATTTATAATTATAAAATAAGGTGAAATGTGGATACAAGTTGGCAGATCTGATGAGTACACAATATTTAAGTCAACTGATTATTTTCAGTAATACGTCAAATTTGTATGTAGTTCTCATATTTTTTTTATAGTAACAGGTCTTCAAATAGTAGTAATTTATTAACAAAATCATCATATTTATCTCCCTTTTGGATCAATTTTCTTAACGATCTTTTCCTGCTGGCTGTTATGCCATGTTAACTGATCTCTCAAACTAACAGCATGTACCAAAACACTATGTTGGTCAATTTTCATGAAAATGTGTATCATGTTGTATAACGTTCTTACAAAACCATCTGCATAGCGCATAGTGATTTTGTAAATGGGCAAGTTAAGTTGCCAGCAAACAAAGAGTGAAATCACCCGAGAATGTGATTAAATTTGAGGACTGGTTAACTTTAATCAGCATCATTTTGGAGCACTGAATTTACTTACAAATCATATTACATGGAGAAAGTTTACCCTACTGGTACCAAAGTAGCCAGTGAATAGTGAATTTGTCATATGTGTCCTACACACTCATGGGAATCAGTCTTGTAAATGTTTACATTGCCTAATATAATTTTTTGATGCATACAACCTTACATGTGAATGGTACACAATCCCTTATCTTTAAAGCAATACACAGTAGTTACCAGTGCCTAGTTAACATATATGAAATAGTATTTAACTCGCTAATAATTTAATTTTCTATGTTCAACACTAACAAAAATGTGGCTGCCAATAACCACATACATATGCATTCTGCATAATAAAAGAAAATGTTATTGTAATTCTGTAAAATTAGAAATGGGACTTTAGGTAAGGGTAGTTACACTCTTTAAATTGAGAATTTCTACCTACAGGTTTGGTACACATTTAAAATATATTTATACCGAAAGTAAATAAAGTTTAGTTACAGAAAGCTGTATTTTAAAATCACAATATAATTACACAAATTAAAAAAAAAAATTGTTATAATGCTATTATTTTACAACCTTCATCTATAACAATCAGTACAGATCTGAGAGTACTCAAAAATCGAGCTCAGAGTAAAACAGCCTACCTGTTTGAAGCTTGAGCTCAACTCAACATATTTTTCAGTCTCAACAAAAAAAAAAAAAAAACTGATCGTCTATACAGACAGGTAATTTGACCAGCAACCGAGACAGTGTTTTACTGTTTATAGAAGAAAACAAAACTTTGTTTATGAATGGAATGCGAATATTTAAAAGGTAGCTGTATTCCAGTAAAAGATTACACAGAACCTTTAGATGTGGCCCCCGATGAGACAGTTGTTTACAGTCTGCTAGAAAATACAATGTCATTCACTAAACAATATTTTAAAAAGGTAAACATGTTCTGGTTGAAAATTATACCTCAGAACTGCACATATAAACACAAGACTACCATTAAAATTAGCAGAGAACCCAAATCTCGAATCAGCCTAAGATGCAGTGATCAGTAAGAAGGTCTGTTTACAAGTTATTCCTTCTCACAGCAAGAGAGTGTAAGTTGTTTATAACCAACACTTCTACGATGAATTCCTGTTTATAGTGAAGTTCCAGCTCGGTTCGGTCAAAATTAGTTCAGTTTGTATTAATTTATTGAATGCTTTGTGTATGTTGAAACATTTTCCCTCATGTAAAGTGCATTCATCAATACACAACATTTAAGAAATTAAAGCAACAATGAAAAAGATACTCAACTTCCACAGTTTTTCCAAAACAATGTTTGTAGTTTTAGTCCCAAGCTATGAACTCTGGCGATGCCACCTGCTGTAGGATAACATTAATGAGGGCCAAAAAATTAAAATGGTACCCCCAACATTAAGTGATAAAACAAGCATTTTGAAAACTGTAAAACATATATATCCAATAAATGTACAAGTTCCTTGAACTGTAAAAAGGAGAACCTAAAAGCCTGCAGCCAAGAAAGGTTCCATCGTCTCAACTTCCCTTGAGGGTCCACACCAGGAATTGCGTACACAGATAATTGCCCCCAATTTATGTGATTGTATTGAACTATGGATACCTTTTTGCAACGTAAAATTGAGGGTGTGGGAGGGATAAAATTAATATTTGTCTCCATTCCCCCACATAAGTGGGGGGTAACTGCCCCTGTTGCCTTCCTGGCTACAGCACCACTGTAGGAGGGTGACCTACCATGAGAAGATAACAAAAAACATAATGCAGATTTTCTCTCTTAAAAAAAAACATCATAGCTGAGCCATTCTTTTCTGTTTTTAAAAGGGTTCATAATTTTAAGTTTGTCACCTAGAGAATACATTACTTTTCCTCCGACATATTGCACCGACCCACGCCAGCAAACTAGTTGTTGCCTGGATGGAGATCAAATCTGTATGCATTGGCAGTTTTCCTTTGGTCTCTTGAAAAACTATCCAAACAAGTTCCTTTGGATTTCAGTATTGACTTAGATTTATTTTCAAAATTCTTTTTGAATGCCTATTTCAGTTACAAAATGCATTTCCACAGGTTATCAAGATTATCAAGTCCATGTGTGTAAATTCTGTATATTAATTCCAAGACCAGTATAAATGTGTTAATATATTTTAATTAAAACTGTACTGTGTGTATGACATAAGGACTGCTGGCTGAAGTCAAATGAAACATACTGTACAACATTCTAATACTTACTCATAGGTACTTAAGTTTTCAGGTGCATTTCAATTATCTTTGTGAATATCTATATTTCAGTTTACATGCTTTTCCAGATATAGTTTCCCACCTCTATAGTGAATAAAGTGTTCTCGTCAGAATGACTGGAATTTGGCTCTAGTGTATTTTAAATGCAGACATGTTCAAATTTAAAATCATTCTTGAGGGCCGGAGACATGAACACAGATTATTGTCAAAACACAAATGTTTTCTTTATTGCAAAACATATTTTTTGTATCTAATAAGAGACCTTGAGCTCGACTTGAAGCGAGGGAACTTTTCAACAGCCTTGCTCGGGTTCTGCTCGAATAAAAATCCTAGGCTCGCAGACCTCTGATAATCAGTTAAGTATAATGCACTCAACATACTTCACTAAATAAAAACTATTTTATTACAAGCTAGTATCACCCATGCTAAGAACTTCAGATATACAGAATCCTTGCAATTACTGACGTTGGAATTAGCAATTTTATATCAGCGTTGATAATTTCACAGAAAAAAAAAAACTGCAAGATCGAAACAGCATACCCCCTTCTTCACAATTAATGTATTATTTCTTTACTCTTGTTTGCTGAACCAAATAAACAGACCCAGATCTACAAAGCAGCCAGATGTTTAGCAAGTTCTCTTAGCAAACATAACAATCACAAAACAAATGCGGCTAATACACGTGTTTACATGAGATACTTAATAACACACTTATATCTACATTTCAGAAGATATAAAAATTGAACCATAAAAAAATAATCACATCCATTTAGCTGACACATCAAACAAAACCAAACACTAACATAAAGGACTAAACACCAAATCAAAAAAATCAAGAAGCACAATTTGATTAACACACAATATACAAAAGGTAAGTGTACAGTGCTGCTGTGTTGAATTTCTCTGGACAATATGCACATTTTTCTTTGAAAACAGCGCAATAAATTGAAGTACAACTGAACAATGGGGGTTCCCTCAGAAAAAAGCTGCTCACATAGGGAAGTAAGTATGGGCAAGGAGGGGCTTTCTACTATTTTAGCAAATGTTTGATTACAAATAACAACAGTTCTTATATTTATCACATATGTTATTAGTGGTACCCTGGCATACTTCTACCCTTGCCTATAAAAGAAGGAAATCCTTGATGATACAGATTTTGAGAAATGTGTGTTCTGATCTTAAGTGTTGGGGTACCACACTGATTCAAGCATTACGGAGCGTACTGCTGCATTTCCTAACAAAAATCTCTTCATGGGCTCAAACTGCCAAAGGCAAAAGTCTGATGTAGCTATGGAGATGTCATAATGCCTGCTGTCACATAAACCAACAGCTGATTTTGGTATGAAATTTAATAACTTCAGTTTCTGTTAGTAAAATCATTATTAATAAATACTGTCTTTTTTTTTTACTCTAGTTTAATAAAGTTTTCTCAGTAACCACCATCAAGTCCTATACTAAAGATCACTGAACAGCATCAACAAACTAAAACTAAATTTGAATAAAGCATAAATGGCTGACGTTAAAACCATGCAAGTTAAAGATGTATGCTGAAATGAGACAGACCTTTAAAATGTGGAAAATACACTGTCATACAATAAAAATATGCACACAGAAGGATACACCAGATGACACCAAAACATTAGAGAGGTAGTGATAAAGAAGTGTAATACAAGTGATCCAAAAATAGTGTAACAGGACAATTGCATATGGATCTGTGGTACACCATCCAACTATCTTCAATAGCGTGTTGCACCTCCTCGCACTGTGTTACTTGCCGCATCACGGAACTGCACGAGTCCAGCAGACTCGGAATGTTATCCTGAGGCGGACGGACTTACAATTTTTGGACGGTGTGTTCCAAAACCCGGATACTGTGGCATGGTGGCAGCTGGCATTTCAACTGGTCCCACACATGCTCAACTGGGGACATGTCAGGGGAGCGGGCGGGCCATGGTAGTGTTTGGACATGATGGTAGCAGTCATGGGTGACCCGTGCCGTGTGTGGTTGGGCATTATACTGATGGAATAACACACCTAGAATCCTGGTCATAAATAGGAGCAGATGAGGACGTAGGATCTCATCCACACACCACTGGGCTGTCACTTTTTCCACGTAACATGAAAAGAGTGGATCAACTACTGTACGCTATGGTGCCATAGACCATGGGAGACCATGCCTACCATAGGGGAAGTGTGCTGCTTGATATCGAAGTTGGGATTGTGGCCTTCATCAAGGGCTCTCCACACATGAGTGCGGTGATCCAGTCCCCATAATGAAAGCGGCAGTCATCACTAAACACTATACACTGCCAGTCTGTGGTCTTCCACATTGCGCTGGCCTGGCACCACTGCACTGCAAACGGAGCTGTGCTGTTGCAGAGTTATTGGCAGCACATGCGATGGGTGCTAGGCTCACAGATTTGCCTCTGCAAGGCATTGGGAAATGGTTGCATTGGGGGTAGTACACAGACAAGTTTTCTGTAGTTTTTTTAAAGGCGTACCTGGCAGCTCAAAATATTTCAGCTTTTAAAAGAGGGAGAACTGACTGCCAAGATATTTTTTCCCAATTGAAATGTAATCTGTACATAGTTTAAAATGTTATGTTAACTCATGACACTTGTGCAAAATGTAGCACAAGTAATATGACACACTGTCAAATCCAAACTGTTTTTCAATAATACTGACAAACTCATATCTCTCATTCTTTGCGGCTGAAGTTATCATTACAATATGAATTTTCTAATTATTGATACTCAACATTAGCTATTTAATTGTCAGTTAAATAAATATAAAAAAAAAAAAAAGTCACATCAACTTGTGATAACACTTGTAATATTAATCAAGCCAAGCAAATGTTTTATTTTGACTGTGATAATATTTAAACATGTATAGGACGTTTGCACACATGACTTCACATTCGCCTGAACAGTAAACGACTACTGGACAGAGTCATGTTTTCCTGGAACAGACCCCTCACCACAACCACACCCATGACTAAGGAGGTTACCATTAGTTAAGAACACTCTTAAGTTTTTAGTGTGCAGAAAAACACTAATTTAAAATTGCCACATTAGATGAAATGTGTGTGTGTTATACCATTAAATATCCTGTGCAACATTTTCATGCTGTTTTGCAACTTGGTAGCCAATGTTATTTTCTATAAGATTAAGAAGTGGTTATAACCACACCCCAAAAATTAAATGTGAACAAACTTATAATACTAGAAGGGTCATAAAAACTGAAATATGCATGTAATGGTTGTCAAATATTATTTCTAGTTACATTATTACTTACTTTTTTTGTTGTTGTAAAGACATGTGAGCAATTTGAGACTTATAATACTAAAGCTGGAAATTCCATACTTTTTCTGCTATATCTGCTATGTCCATAGTACAAAACAAGTTCAGTAGTTCATAGTAGTTCAGTAGTCATCTGTTATAGTTGGAGAATTTACTCCCAGTTTAAGAATAAATACACAAATAAATGAAATACTTCACCTTCTCATGCACATTTAATATATGATATAAATACTAGTAACCACCATTTCTGTATGCAAATGGTTTACTTTCATAAAAATTAAGTATATCACTTTAAAGATAAGGCTTTATTTCAGCGTTCCCAAACTTTCCTGCTCAATTTATTGAAACTTATCATTTGTGTGTTTCTCTGATTGGATGGTGAGGTAGGCCTATACTTTTTATAATTTTCCACCATGGCATTGAACTAAATTCAACATTACACACGTTAATTTTGAGTACATACAATGTGCTTGCCCATTTCTACAACACAGGCTGGTATGATTTCTGCTTCTCAGTTAATCAATGCACTTATTGGTGTCATCTACTTCGATTAACAACTGTGTAAGCACAAAATAATAACCATGTTTAACTGAATTCCAGACTATGTTTTATTCCAATGTTAACTTCCAAAAGATTATGGGTGATCTTATTTTTACATTATAAAAATTTTGAGTCCAAAGTAAAAGTCAATGTTTTTTTTTGGATAGATATGTGTTTCATAACAGTACGAAACACTTAAATAAATATTAAAAATTCTACCATACTGTACTTTATAATTTAAAAAAATATAGGGATAGACGAAGAAAATGTGACTTCATTTGGTTTAAATATGTTTGAGGTGTAATATACCTATGCACTATAATATAAACAACAAATAATTTTAACAATGTTAAGCCTTTATTTTGGTGACAAAGATAAAACAATCCTGTTAAATTACATGCCCATACAATTTAAGGAGAAGAAAAAACTTGATTAGTTGTCAAAGTAAAAGTGTGAGGGTCGTCTTATTTGCCAGGTCATCCTATATTCGAGTGGATATGTTGAACAGGACATGATGGTGGAAGGGGAAAAGAGAGAAAGGAAGTAGTAGTTGAGCACATGTTCCACTTACTACGCACAAGCCCTTTTCAATAAAGCAATCATCAAATTTATGAACTTGCAATTAAAGGCAATTGTGCACCTGGTGCTTGAACTAAACTGTGGTGTTTGAAAAACGTGTATTTTGAATAAACTATTAAACATGTCCCAAATATGTTTACCTATAAAAGAAAACATAAAACAGAATGATACTTTGAAGATCCTGCCCAAGCTATAAATATTGTTGTATGTCCCTTCTTTGCCCCGTGTGAGCAGGATGTTAGAATGATAAGAGAGCAATAAAACTATCAGAGTTTCTAGTTACAAAGTGTGCGGCCACACACTCTTCCGCCTGGAGCCATGATAAGCCATTTGTGGCTCTCGCACACTCCTGACCTTCAACAGATTGAATTTCTGCATTTATCTGAAGAATGTTTTGGTTTTGACATCCTTGCCTGTCTCAGCGTGACTCAGGGCATGGGGAGTATTCCAGATCTCGGTTGCTGATACTATAAAAGCGTGTCAGGCCTCCAAGTCAGCAGTTGATGAGTGTCTGGAGTTTGTGGAATTGTGCAACCTTAAGCGACAGATGACGAACGGTGCCCGAAGAGACCAGCGGGAGGAGAATCTGCGACTGCGAGTATCGGTGCAGTGAAGGGTGTGACTGGCAAGTTGGAGTACTGGACTGGATGCATCAGTGAAAGACATTTCAAATGATGGTAACAGACAGATTGATCATGTGTAAATGATGATGAGTTTGAGTTATTTGATTGTAACCCGACAGACACATTGAGAAGGACTTAAATTAGAGTTGAGATAGACATTAGATACTATGCTCATTGAGAAAAAAACAAGAGTAATAGTGGAGATGGATAGAAAAATGCTGTAAATAATAGCTGTGTGAATAAATCAAAATAAAATTTAGTTGTTTTATTTTTATTAAAACCTCCATCCCTCATGAACTTTGATATTCCCCTCCCGCATCTTGTAAAAATATTATTTTGGAGACCTGCAATGTAACATTCTGCCTTACCTAGACACAAGCGAAGCTACGATAAGTGATTATATTGAATCTTACAACACTTCCCACCAATAAATTGATAGGGTCACCACTGAAAGTTCCATAGGTATATGCAACACAACGAAAACACTGTATGCCATTTCAGGGCATTGCACTTAACGGCAACAGTGCATTTGATGCAAATGGCAGCGTCATCCTTATTACTCCCATGCTTCTGAGCCTCAAGTGTGAAAATAGTTCTAGGTAGGCCACCACCTCAAGGGGATGTGGGAAGCATGATTCATGGTCCCAAAAACCAACACTGGCCTATCAAAACTACATGACTGTAGTTTCAAAATGTCACGTGTGCATTTATTAAGTTAAATAAAAAATTATGAAGTCCCTTATTAAAACATATTATGTACACCAAATATAAATACTTTTATATTTTTACAGAAAACATACTCTTGCAATCAAAATTAAAAAAGTTATACATTTTCAGAAGCCCCAGCTACAAAACATTTTATTTGCCACTCCAGCAAGGTCCTGCAATTTTCACGACTGTACAAATCATTGCAAAGTATTTCTGGCATCACAATCTCATCAATTCAGTTTTAAATAAACAAAAGAAGAAATAGTTGAAGGGGAATGCTGCCTCAACACTTATAACCAAAGAAACTCCTGGCCTTTTCTGCAGTGTGCAGCTCTTCAAGCCGTCGCTGGAGGGCCAGATACGCCTGCTGTGAGTGGTACAATTGTAAATAGTGCAATTCGTCCAAGCGACGTTGCTCTGCCTTGTGGGCCTCTCTCTGTAAATTCTCCTCTGCCCACCTCCTTCGCTGTTCCTCTTCAAGCAGTGAGATCTCAAGATCCATCTTCTGCAGCTTCCTCAGTGCTAGTTCAATACGCAGCTCACTTTCCTTCCATGCCTGACCAGAAACTTCAGTATCCTTGCCATTTAGCTTTTCATCCACGTCTGGAAAACAACAATGTACTGAATTACATACTTAAAATATTGCAGTTCACTCGTTCAGTTTCAAGATTTTATAAGATTGTTAAATTTAGAATACAATATGTTATAATAGAGTATAAGTCTGTTTTATTTTTTAAAAATTCTGTGGAAAACAGATGTTTTAGGCACAAAAATTTTATAAGTGGGAAGTAATAATAATTATACACAATGGGCAGACATCAAACAACAACATTCAATTTAATCATTTGTCTGTACAAACAGCCAGTCTATATAGCTTACATGACTGCATAACTTACATTTATCCAGAAAGAAAACATTAGCTTTAAATTTATATATACACACACATATGCCTAACACGGACATCCCAAAAATTTCCAAAACTGTTGCAGATCACGAAATGTGGTACGGGGGCAAGTAATTTTCTGCAAAGTGACTATTTGTAACACATGTATGGACAGAAATAATTAAACCACATTGCTTTTTCCCATGGAAACATACATTTATTTAAACAGGATCTAAAAGAACGTGCAAAGAAGACTTCAGTGATATAGCATATGCAATGGAAAATAACACAGAAACACCACCAAATAATGGTTAAATATGATTAAGTTAAGTGGCCCGGTAGCTTCGGGCAGGGGACCTGTACTCACATCTGTAAGAAAGCAACATGCGCAGTGACTCATCTTGGCGGGACCACTTCCTTATAGCAGCGTAGCGCTTACCTTAATGGGACATAGAATGCGATATTGGAGAAAGGTGAGCACCGTAGTGTAAGAGCAAGTCTGATATCAATACATTACACTTTATTCAAATACCAATGTGTTTCCTAGTCATTAACTGTAGTCAGTAATGAGTGCATACAGATGCACACCAAAATTGAATAAACCAACCTAAGGAGAAATGCAATTGCATCCACATGCACAGTATGGTTGAAATGCTTCACATTATATATTTTTACCATATATGCTCAATGTGTTTACCATTGACAGCAATACACATCTGTAAACACACATGTAGTGAGTGACAAGTGGCCTGAAGTGTTTCTGGCGTAATGCATCTGCAAGTTGCCACAATGCGTTCCTGCATGTCTCCTAGCATCGTAGGAACCATGATGCACACACTATCTTTTAAGTGTTCCCCACAGGAAACACATTGAGAGGTGTGAGGTCAGGGGAGCGAGCTGGCCATCTTACAACACCACCATGCGCTAACCACCGGTTTGGAAATGTTTCACTTACCACTTGCCTCACACCAAAACAAAATGTGCACGACAACCATAATGCTGAAACCACATATCACGATGTATGTTGAGCGGTGTGTTTTCCAGAAGTGCCGGTAAGGTCTCTCTGAGGAAATGGGCTTACGTACAGCCATTCAATGTTCCTTAAATGAAGTATGGCTTTATGACGTAGTTTGCAACGATTCTACACCACATTATCACTTTCCACTGTTGCTGGTGCTCCACGTGCCAGACCAAACACTTATTCTACGTCACCTAGTAGTGCATAATTCAGAAATTTACGCGCCCATGGTTTGTGAAGGTAGTTTCATCGGTAAATTATATTTTCTTACGAAATTTTCTGTCTTCTCTTACAGACATCAGAACTAACCTACAAAACTTAACACGCTGATGGAAATCATCTTCATGTAGGCCTAATGCCTGATGAAGAGCCACATGATATAGATGGAATTTCCGTTGACACAGTATCCGTAACACACTTGTTTTACTTATTCCTGCAAACCTGGAAAGTTCTCGCATACATATGTGGGGGTTTGCTTTGATACATGCCAACACATCATGTTGATGCGTCTTGCCTGTAGCAGTCTTTCATCGCACTTGTGTTGTGGAATTCCAATCACTTCATGACAAGACACGTGTGCAAATTCTTAGTATAGTTTGCCCTGAGATGGGCGTCCAATTAGGATACCTATCACCATACCTTTGGACGGCTTGCTTGGCATTTCTGCCACACTCACCACAAATAAGTAGAGCGTCCAGTTTTTCCTCATTCGTGAACTTCATTGCATACGCACAGCCACACTCTGCAATACCACTTACCATAAAATATTACGGGGACTGGTGATGCGCTGCTATAAGGAAGCTGTCCCGACAGGACGAGTCACAGCGTATGTTGCTTGCTTACAGCTGTGAGTACAAATCGACTGCCCCATGCTACCTTTCCATTGCATATTCTATATCACTGAATTCCTCTTTGCACGTAATTTCAGTTGCCGTTAAAATAAATGTATGATTCCAGGGGAAAAATCATGTGTGGTTTAATTATGTCTATCCATACACATGTTACAAATAGTCACTTTGTGGCAAATTACTTGCATGCGTATATAATTTTAATTAGTGAAAATCACATTTCATGATTTGTAACTGCGTCTGAAATTTTGGGGGTGTCCACATTAGGCAGACCACCCTATGTATACACACATGCAGGCAGGCACCCACACACATGCAGGTAGTATGTTTAAAACAAAGATAACTATTCTACAAAAAATAACTGCCAATTTTATTTTTTTATCACACCACAGAAATAGTCAGCCATTTGTGACAACGTCAATGCAAGTTGAGAGGACTTGATATGCCAGAATGTGAGTCGGAAGAACTTTCTCCCCTTCACTTTCAACTGAATCAATTGCTGCACAAATAAATATTGCTGACAGTTTGTATTTCACATGATGCTGCTATTTCAACTGATGCCTGGTCAGCATATGAGCACGCATAATTAAAGGCATTCTAGCAGTTCATCCACTCATCACACTTAAAAAAACACACCACTGTTTTCTGCAGCTGCTCGTACAATAGTCAATACTACTACGTTATTATTTCTGAATATTTACCTGATTTTATTCATCAGTTGTTTTTCAGAGGTATTATCCAAATTTTGGCACGAAAAGACATAAATAATAATTTAGAAAACATTCTTACATTGTTAGATATTCACTGCCTTTATTACTCTAAGAGCACTGATGGATGATAATAAATAAGATACTCTTTCAACAGTGCTCCAATAATAAAGGCAGTGAACATCTACCCATGTAAGAAGGTTCTCCAATTATTATTTGTGTCTTGTTATGTCGAAAATCTTGATAATCCCTCAGGAAAATAAATTGTGACAAAACTTGGGTAAATATACTGCTTATATACAACATTCTCCTTATAGAAAAACCACAAAAGAATCGAGGCCATGGACTGAACTCATGCTGATGTTAAGTGAGAGTGTGTATAAATATAAATGCCTAAACATTAAAGGCTGTTCATGATAAAGTGAACACATTTGAAAACAACCTTAGAAAAAGTCACTGCCCTTCCTGCATATATTAAAACGGGTACACTAAGTGACATGCGTTCAATAAAGTTGGCAACGATGGAGGGAAAGTAGTTTCATTTCTTAACGTCAAATAGAACCATTTGTGATATTAAATTATTTCTTTCGCTTTATGTTATTTTTTAATGCATCGGAATGTAAAAATTACCTTATTTTAAAAACATTTAATTTTACAATAATTTAACAGTTTCAACTGACAAGACGCATGAATAAAGTGATGAGGGCCATGGCAGATATTAAGCAGGGCTTTCAGAAGTGCTCATTTTACCATGAATAGCCTATAATTGTATTCCACAAGGTTATGAAAACCCACATAGACAACCAAGCATGGGCAATTCTACATAATGATTTTAATCAACTTTCTGATCTAATATTGCACCACAGAGATATAGTGAAACCTCTACATAATGAACCTCTTTATAACAAAAACCTCTCTATAACAAAATCTGTGTTTGGTCTGGTCAAAACTGTATATGATACAATGTATTTTATACTCTTTATAACAAATTATTTTTCGCTCTTCGGCACAAAACCTCTTATAACAAAGACTGAACAGTATTACATTTACTTTCTTTTTATATTTCTCCTTTTTTTTTTTAAACCAAACTTTATATTAAAAAAACTACATTTGTCACATATTTCAGATAAAAAATAAAATTATCAAAATTCATAATGTCTGTTAACTGCTGTAGAAGCTAAATTATCTCACTGTGTGTGTACCAAATATGTTTTTATAATAAAAGTTTTCATTACTTATATAAAATTGAAGAATTTTGCAAATGTTTTGTTTACATAATGTTGCTCCAAACAAAATTAGAGGCATATTTCTCTTTCTATGACAATAATATTTTATTAATAGGGGCCATAATGTTTTACTGTATGTGTTCAAAAGAGAATCATTTTAATACTTTTCTTAGGTAAATCAATACAAAAGAACCAATGCTACTCAATTTCAGCAGCAATTAGATTCAAAATTGACTGCATGATAAAAAAAGGAACACATTGTAACTCAACTCTCTATAAAGAACCTCTCTATAACAAACACACAAAATCTCGGTCCCTTCAGTTTTGTTTACAGCGGTTTCACTGTATTTCTGTTCATCTATTTCATATGCTGTACATTTTTACATGACACTGTAGCAAAGATACTGTTAAATGTTGCTGCTCTGCATCGCTTCTCTTGCCTGTCCCACTTGAGTGTGCAAAGGACAAGGGTGGCTCTAGTAAACTAAGGAGCGCGCAGAGATTCACAAAGATATGCCGCTGTGTGTGCCGCTGCGATGAGCCTATCGGGACTCGTGTTGGCTTCTGCCCTTGAGGAGGTTAAATTGCTAGGGTTATCACTACAATAATTTTCTGGACATTGCCTATCCTCTCTCAGTGAAACTAAGGGAGCAGGGAACTTTCTCAGGCCAGTTAGTCTATTTAAGCTGCAATGGGCATCCGAGATGTCAATCTTATGCCCAGTTGCACCAACGAAATTTCATGATTCTGGATCTCCGATTCGTTGATCTTGGTTCCAAAGTGAGAGATCGAAATTAAGTATGAGATAAATTTTGCTATTGGTTCGTAATATATGACGACATGGAAGTAGGCGTATTTTTTTATTATAGATAGAACTAGATGTGCAATGTTTGATCTGTTTTAAGTGAATTATTGTTGTACGAATTTTACTGAATAATATTCAAGTGCGTATAATGTTGTTTTAATTTCCCAAGAAAACAAACAAACATTGTCCTATCTGTTGGCGTATTTTCAAACTACATTTGTTGACGATGGCTGCTGATCTCGGATCAAGATTTCTAAACGCTAATTTCGGCAGTTCAAAATGAACTTCATCTCGATCTCCAGTCCAGCTCTGAACTCGAATGGTGCAAAAGTTTTCTGCGTCTATCTTAGATCCGATTTTGGATCGAGTTATGAACCACGATGGTGCAACCAGGCATAAGATACGATGGGCAGTCATTCTTGAAAAATATAAGGAAATTCAACAAGCAAAAAAATTACGTCGGAGTGCTCTCCATGATGTCCAAAATGAATCCTTGGGATTCACAAAAGGTGCTTAGACCACCGTATGATTACTTAAATTCGAAACACATTCTGAGACGTAAATCTAAAGTCAAATCTTGCTTAACTGAGATACTTTCTCTTGATATATACTGCAATACCTTACTTACATAGAACTTGCTTCGAGAAACAAAATATTACAAAACACCTCAAAGATAAATCATGCCTAGCAAAATGACAAAAATAAAAGAAACATGAGTCTTTAACATGTGAACAAAATTTAAAAAATTAAAATGACCAATTTAGTGGAGAGTTGAACCTGAATAGTACAAATCTAGCTAATATAAGCTCGGACTTCCAAAATAAAATTATACAATCATAATATTTACCATGCATTAAGTAAACAAAATTAAAAATGATGGTATCACTACACTATATGTAATTTCACTGCCAATAAACTGTCAAAACATTTTTATTAAATTCCAAATTTTTTCAATGTGCATCATTAAAGAGGATTCTATAAAGAGAAAGAAAAATCCTCACACAATAATAAAGGAAATGTAATTGGCACGATAAGTGAATGCTTGACTGTTGGAAATATTCATAATCAATGACAGCAATATGAACACAACTAATGAGATTAAAGTGCGGACTACATACTGTAGCTAGGCCCTAACATCAATCATCCCCCATCCAGTGCCTTCCATAGCACTGTCACAGCAATCATATATACCAATCGTCCACAGTTCACTAATGCAGTCGGACTGACCAGAATGTGCTAACCAGTGGATTTAGAGAGTGCTGATCGGTGCCATACTGGACTGTACAGGACTAAACTGAATCAGGAGTTTCCTGTTTTAAACCAACTACTTAAAATATAATATTTATACCATCCAATGTTTGCATAACTGTTCAATTAATTGTACACATTTTATGAGTGGATTCTGCGTAAATTATTAAAGGATTGTGAGGGGGTGTATAAGTCTAAAGGGTTGCGCGGGGGGCATCCTTGAGATCAGGTGCCAGGGACAAATTGCCATATACGTCTCCCCTCCCCCTTGTGGGCAACCCTGCATGTGTGTACCTAACTGTTTTAACAGTTATTAAGATTATCAACAACAGTATCCATGACCAATCACCAAAGTATGAAGTATTGTGTGAATATTTGGTTTGCTCAAACTATAATGAACAAAACTTCCATTTCTGCTTTTGGTAAGAAAACTGGTAGCCAAAAGTAACCAAAACAGTTTCCAAAAGAAGTTTTCCATGTATGTATTTATCTTTTATACTATTAAATGTTTGTTGCTCTACAGTATTTACATGCGATCTTTATTATTAAACTAGGGGTTAACCGTGACCCTTTTTTTTTTGTATTGTCACGGGGCTAGAACAGTTACAATGTTAGAAAATTTGGTTATCATACAAAGACTGAAAAAAATATTGCATTGATATATGTAGGTAATAATGAAATTATGTGAATTTAACTTAACAATGAAGCGACTGCGGTCCCATTTGATATTTCCCTATCCATTTCACCACTGCGGCCCCACTTAAAACAGTTCTATCCACTGAGCCACTAAGGCCCCACTTGGAATCGCTCTATCCACTGAGCCACTAAGGCCCCACTTGGAATTGCTCTATCCACTGAGCTACTAAGGCCCCACTTGGAATTGCTCTATCCACTGAGCTACTAAGGCCCCACTTGATATATATCTATCCACTTGGCCACTGTGGCCCCACTTAACATAGTTCTATCCACTGAGCTACTAAGGCCCCACTTGGAATTGCTCTATCCACTGAGCTACTAAGGCCCCACTTGATATATATCTATCCACTTGGCCACTGTGGTCCCACTTAACATAGTTCTATCCACTGAGCCACTAAAGCCCCACTTGGAATTGCTCTATCCACTGAGCTACTAAGGCCCCACTTGGAATTGCTCTATCCACTGAGCTACTAAGGCCCCACTTGATATATATCTATCCACTTGGCCACTGTGGCCCCACTTAACATAGTTCTATCCACTGAGCCACTAAAGCCCCACTTTGAATTGCTCTATCCACTGAGCTACTAAGGCCCCACTTGGAATTGCTCTATCCACTGAGCTACTAAGGCCCCACTTGATATATATCTATCCACTTGGCCACTGTGGTCCCACTTAACATAGTTCTATCCACTGAGCCACTAAAGCCCCACTTGGAATTGCTCTATCCACTGAGCTACTAAGGCCCCACTTGATATATATCTATCCACTTGGCCACTGTGGTCCCACTTAACATAGTTCTATCCACTGAGCCACTAAAGCCCCACTTGGAATTGCTCTATCCACTGAGCTACTAAGGACCCACTTGGAATTTCTCTATCCAATGAGCTACTAAGGCCCCACTTGATATATATCTATCCACATGGCCACTGTGGCCCCACTTAACATAGTTCTATCCACTGAGCCACTAAAGCCCCACTTTGAATTGCTCTATCCACTGAGCTACTAAGGCCCCACTTGGAATTGCTCTATCCACTGAGCTACTAAGGCCCCACTTGATATATATCTATCCACTTGGCCACTGTGGTCCCACTTAACATAGTTCTATCCACTGAGCCACTAAAGCCCCACTTGGAATTGCTCTATCCACTGAGCTACTAAGGCCCCACTTGATATATATCTATCCACTTGGCCACTGTGGCCCCACTTAACATAGTTCTATCCACTGAGCCACTAAGGCCCCACTTGGAATTGCTCATCCACTGAGCTACTAAGGCCCCACTTGATATATAGCTATCCACTTGGCCACTGTGGTCCCACTTAACATAGTTCTATCCACTGATCCACTAAGGCCCCACTTGGAATTGCTCTATCCACTGAGCTACTAAGGCCCCACTTGATATATATCTATCCACTTGGCCACTGTGGTCCCACTTAACATAGTTCTATCCACTGAGCTACTAAGGCCCCACTTGGAATTGCTCTATCCACTGAGCTACTAAGGCCCCACTTGATATATATCTATCCACTTGGCCACTGTGGCCCCACTTAACATAGTTCTATCCACTGAGCCACTAAGGCCCCACTTGGAATTGCTCTATCCACTGAGCTACTAAGGCCCCACTTGATATATATCTATCCACTTGGCCACTCTGGCCCCACTTAAATAGTTCTATCCACTGAGCCACTAAAGCCCCACTTGGAATCGCTCTATCCACTGAGCCACTGTGGCCCCACATAATTAACTCAACATTGAAGTAAGACATTTAAAGTAAACAAAAATGATATTCTATTACCTTTATATCTCTATGCAATATTCTCTATGCATTAATACAAAACTTTCATAAGAAAAAAGTAATAAAAAATTAGTTTTCAGGGTAAAAGGTAATGATTACGTAATCTGATCTTGCTGAAATTCGAACTTGACCTGTATTTTACCCTGAGGATTCTCTCTGAAAAATTTGAAGAACTTCTGTTGAGTTTCATGGGACTTAGAGGTATTAAAGACAGATGGACAGACAGAGATAGCCTACTTATATAGTAGTATTATGGCATATTCCATAGTCTAATGGTTCTGCCATAATAAAAAAACTCAAAAGGACTGAATTTTGTAGATTAATTAAATAATTAAGTAATCTGGACACACCTATTTACGGAGGTTGTTATTTCAAAGCTTAGAAATTAAGTAATATTTTTGTATTAATTTAAATAATGAATCTCGAATTCAAGTAACAAGTACGCATAACCTTTTTTGTATGAAATAATGAATAACAAATTCTAATAACTTTTAATAAACATATAGGCCTAGTATAATTTTTACATAAAAATACACAAATGTCAAATTTTAACAACATAAAAGACATTATAATAATTTTATTCATAACTTACTGAACCTGATTGTTTCATTAAAATAACACTTGATTTTCACTTGTTTCCATGAAAAATGATGTATTTGAGGTGAATATCACTGTTTTTCATGAAAAATCATATTTTTAAAAACCAAAATTTAAAGACATTTTAATAATGTCAGAAAGTTCCTGAACTTGAGACAGAAGTTACATTTTACAGTGTGCTATTAAAAACCTTGTAACACAAGGAAGAATGAAACTTGCATCACAACTTTATTTTCAAAAGATCCAAATTACATTTGAAAACAGGACAAATAAAAAACACTACAAAAATTACTGTTCTGCTGTCTTTTTCCATACTGTAGCTATTCAGATTTAGTGATGGAATGTCATAGTAAACGTTGCTTGAAATTATGATTGTATGCCACCAACTCTGTCCCTTCCCCAGCAATCATTGCATTGGCCTCAAACAACGAACACGGAAAAATACAGTTGCCTCTCACGGTCACACAAGCAAGAAAAAATACTTATTAACAAGGATTTCTCTTTATCGAGAACCATCATATGTTTATTTTTCACTTCTTTAATCTCCTTCGATAAAAGCCAGGAAGAGACTAAAGAAGAAATATGATGTGATTCAACAAACTTTAGATCCAGAACATATCATGAATAGTTGACCCATACAACAAAGGATGATTGGATGTAGTGATTTTCTATTCCGTCACCGTACATAGATGAATTTTCACAGAGTAAACTTCAAACTCACTTTCCAGGCACACAATAAGTAGGTGAATATAAAATACTTCAAAACATAATGCAATTGTTCATAGTATTACACAAACTAATTAAACTACAACCAAAATATTCAACAAAATTAGCACTTACTGGCATGTCTGATGGTATCTTGCGAATCTGCCAACTTTTCTGTAGAATTTTCCTGATGCATCCACTTGGCTTCATCATGAGCTGTATTGTAAGACTCTGACGGGTATTCAAATTGATTCTGTGCAGGTATAGTGGCTTTACACTGATCCATTCCTTGGCTTCCACATACACAATAAGTGCATTTTTCCATTGAGTTTACAACCTGTGAAGTAACAGTCTGGAAACAAGACAGAGCACAGAGTACTTTGCTCTGCCATGCTTCTTCAGTCCACAAGTGTTAACACATACACACACACACACACAAAGCGTGGTACGCATAGTTACAACGTGTTACAATTGAGATGGTTCCTGTTGCATATAATGTGATGCGAAAGAAACCCAGCATTTACCAACAGTGAGGAGCATACGTAATCTCAGATAACCACGTGCAGCAAGAAACATAACATTAATATAAAATATTACGTATCAACCCTATTTCAAACATATATTTAAAAAATAATTTTTTGTAACCATTATAATTTATGTAGGATAGTTACCAATGTTTAAATTTTTTTATGCAGCTAAGTTACATTCTGAAGCTTTACATGGTTTTATAGTATCAACTTACAGCTATGTAACTTTGTAACCTCATAAATCTATGGCATATGTAACGATCTGTAACCTCATAAAACCTATGGCAGATATTAAGCTCTGTAACCTACACTCTATAACCTCATACAACCTATAATAGATAACAAATCATAGTTTTAAATTTGATTTGGTGAAATTAATCAAAATGATGTACCTAAAAATTACTAGGCAACAAGAAATATTTTATCTTTGGAGCCCTTCGGACCCCTGCCTTTAGCCCAGTTCCAACGGCAGCAGCAGTAGCAGGTGGAGAAAACCCCCAATCTCAGTGTATAGCAGAGTAACCCCGAGTGTAGCAAGTGTGGCAGTCGTGCAAGACACCACAGGAGATAGGGATGGGGGTTTCCCAGGGCAGGCTGGCCAGCTCACCAACCGAGGCCATAGCGACAGTGCTAAGGGTAAACCCACCGAGCGCTGACCATGAGGTCACGCAGCCTGTACTTTTGAACCCCTCAGGGCTAAGACTCGCTCAGCATTAAAAATAAAAGGAGAACTGTTCAGATAGCTCAACATACTTATTAAGGGAATAATGAATTACAGGCCTAATTTTCCAACATTTGTTTAATTGTTTTTAGTAAGGGTTTGTGTGTTTATACCTGGCTGACAAAGGAGAGTCGCTGGCCCTCTCTTCCTGCAGCCGTGACGGGCATTTTGGAAGACGCAGTGGTCAAGGGAAGACGTGTATGTTGTGTGCGGGCTTTCAAATTTTGCAATAGTCTGAACAAATAGTGCTTTTAAATCTGTAAGTTAAAGAAACCTTTTCTCTTTTAACCTCCATGTCCCTTGCATTAAGGTGGACACATTTCACTTACCTAATATTAATTCCTTTCATTCTTGCACCATGTGTGCAGGTGCATGGACTTTTGACACATATGGGATAGAGCAACTCCGGTGGAGTTTTTAAAATTGGTAAATATCCCGGCCAGCAAGGCTCTTGCGTGCGCATCACAGTAATTTTTCTCTAGCGCACACTTCCACTCTACCCGCATGATTATTATTAATATTTTGAGAGGAACTGTGTTAATTTTTGTATCTTTCAATGTACTACGTGTTCAAGTGTAATATGTGTTTAATGCTCTTTAGAACTGTGTCCAAGAGACGTTTGTTCTACCCTACTATTTCCATCCCCATAAATAAGAGAACGTACAGTGCAATTCCAACACAGTTGCGTGGGCCTATTTGCCACATGACCGGACTGTGATTGTCAATGCTCACCACCATCAGGCAGGCAATTAGAACTCCACCCTGATTTATGATCTCCTCTGTATTAGCCCTGCAGCTAGCTGACACCCATGAACACACAGCCACTTAAACTGGTTTCTTAGTAACGGTGAGCACCACACTCGGCAGGGTCTTAAACCCCAGACGGTGACACTTTATAGAAGCACACCACTTGTTGGAGCAGTGCTGGATGTGGTGTTGGTTACGCCAGAGAATGCCATAATTGGTTCAGTAGTCTTACATGACATCAGAAATCACAATATTCTGGTGGTGGAAATCAGGATTGGAAGGCTGAGTGAGAGAGGGTCCTAGGCCCTGAATTAAGAGGAATTGTAAAGAAAATATTGGAGAAATTTGTCGCACAGATAATAATGGACAAGAGATAAGATCACATAATCGGATAATGGGTACTATGGATCATATGAAACAGATAGGAAGGTTGATTAAGCATGCAAAGAATGAATACCTAGGCAGCATGATAAACAAAAAGAAAGGAAAGGAATGGAGAGAGGGTTTGAAGGGAAATTGAGGTGAGGTGAAGTGAGGTGAGGTGAAAAGTAGGATGCAGACATACAGAAACTTCAGATTAAGAGAGCAGAATATCGCTATATAATGTTATAGAGAGATTGAGAGTAGCAAGGCAGTGGAGCAAGATAGTATATGGACTGGAGCCCGACAGTTTGGTGGGAAAGAGCTGATATCTTGAAGAAATCAAATAGTGCTGTTAAATCTGTAAGTTACCAAAACTTTTTCTCTTTTAGACCCCATGTCCTTCGCATTGCGGCAGACTCGTTTCACTTAATTTTATTTTTATTCCTGGAACCTATTTAGAGGTATATGTTGTTCACGGTAAAGTGAGCACTTTTGAAGTCCTAGTTACTTTTTTCTTCCAGCCGTTATTTATCCTGTAACCATCTTTCTAAATAAATATTGTCATATAAGTAATAAACAGAGCGTGTATATTCATTCCTCCGCACTAGGAAGTTAACGTCTAGGGCTAAAATAAAACATATTTATTGACTATTATTCCAAATGAGACAGCTTTCAAAAGTGCTCACTTTAACGTGAATAGCCTACACGCAAGTTGCCACAGGGCTGGAAGGAGGTATTGGTGGTACTGTTTTACAAGCAAGGGGAGGAAAGGAAAAAGCCTGACAGATACAGGCCCATAAGTCTCACACTGAGTACAGGAAAGGTGATGGGAGAGACTTGTAGTACAGTATGAGATAGAGGTTATGGATGAAAAGAACCGGCTGCAGGAGTACCAATATGGTGTAAAGGCAGGCTACTCTTGTGAGATGCAACTGGCTGGACTGCTGGATGGTTTGGCGCAGGCGGTAGATGTAAGGTGGATGCCTGCATCATAGACTTTGAGAAGGCCTTTGATAAGGTGCCCCCCAGGATTTTTAAGCAAAAAGTGGATAAGACACTGTAAGTGGGTCGTGAACTTCCTCAGGGGGAGAAAGCAGGGGGTGTAAGTGGGGGGGGGGGGGGTGTGTCCTTGTCGCAGGAAGGTGGAGTTACATCAGAGGTTCCGCAAGGACTAGTGTGCTGGGCCTCTTGTTCAAAATGATGGTTAATGACCTGGGTATAATCATGGGTGGCAAAGTGAGGTTGTTTGCAGAAGATTGTGTGCTGTATGCAAAGGTGGGTAGTGATCGAATAAGGTGCAGGAGGGCATAGAACAAATAAGGTCAACAAAAAAGAATAAAATGAAGATTAATGTACAAAACACAAAGATAGTATAGTTCACTAGAGAAAGGTACAAGGCACTTATAAATAAATGGTATACTTGGGATTAACAATAAAAAAAAATTAATTATTAAAATTAATTGTTAAAAAGTGTGTAACTTTAAACTTATTAGTTAATTTTAACACTAATAACCTTTTAACTTTTGATAATTAAAATACCTGGTTCACATTTAAAACTAACATTAGTTAACTTTGCAGTGGCCTGGAGGCCGAAGATGATGACAAAATAAATGCAAATGCCGTTGACATCTTGACAAATGTCTTAAAGATACACAACATATTTGACAGCAGACAAGTTGCACACCATAGTATGCAGATTGATGCACTGGCATTATGTACTGAATTGAAGATCATCATTAATAACACGCAATGTGATTGTGAGGTAGGCGAGATGCCATCGTCGCGATCTTTCAATACAATCTCTCACTAGGCAACAAAATCACAGTTGCACAGTTGATGTTCCTCGTGCGGCATGCCTTATATTAGGATTGTTTGTGTAGTCACTACACTAGCCTAGTTTTGTGCTAAGTTGTGCTATAAGAGTTTATGTAAGAAGTTTTATTTGAAATGGTTTTGTAGAAGATTGTTAATTCATCACTTTGATAAGAAGGCCTATCTGATTAGGAATCCAGGAACCAAGTTGTGGCGACTTTTTTTCTGGCACTGTAAACTGTGTTTTTTTTTATGTTCTGAATAAACACAGACAAAAAACATTTTGAGAGATTATTTTACCTGTAAAATCCTTGTTGGTCTTTAACATTTAACTTTAATTAACATAGTTAATTTTGTTTTAATTAAAAATTAAATCAATTAATTTGTATGGATTTTAACTTATAACTTTAATCAGTTAAATTACTTTGTTAACTTCTCCAAGTAGCCTATGATAAATGGCAAAGACAAGGTTCATAGTAGAAGTGCTGGAGGTACTGATTCAGAGTGATCTTAGGAGAAAAAAGCAAGTACATACAGAGAATGGTATCAAAGGGGAGAACGGCTGAGCACCGTATTTCATCACACACCTGGGATCATCTCAGTGGGGTCAATAATTCCCAGAATATCCACATTTGGGCTAAGGAGAATCCTCACACTGTGCATAAAACACCTACTCACTATTAAAAAATTGGGTGTGAAGTTGATACAGTCATCTAAGTACTTTCCATTGTGAATCAGCTGGATGACGTGGAACTCTGACTGACCACTTTCCACACTTCCAATGCAAAAGAGAAAATGTGTCTCTTGAAGATTGTGCATTTCCAAAGGGCTTTGGCCCCCCCCCCCCCACATCTCCTGACTTTACCCCACCCGGATTTCTTCCTACGAGGCACGCTGAAAGGGAAAGTCTATCGCAGGCATTGTTTGAAAATAATGGCGACCACTTCTGACACTTGCTGTGGCATTACCATAAATCTCGTACACCAAGGTATACGTTTGATCACATTTCTCTCAAGAAATGTTCCGCCCCGTTCTTGTTTCCCCTCTTTCTTATACCGTAAGTCCATCTCTCAGGCAGGCAACCAGACAACTGGCAGTGACAAATTCACAGCGCAATGTTCAATGCTGCTGTGGATGCCACTTGCCAGTGCATGCAATAGTATATAATCTTTCTAAACTTTTGACATATACAGAACAATTTTATTGGCATATTTTCCTTTTCACAAAGCTATAGGTCAACCTTAAAAGAAACAATTTTACCAAAATACAATTAAGAACAAGAGCAGGAAATTAATGTAGCACCTAGAAAAATTATGTTTATAGAAAGTTTTGGCTCTTATTCTGAAATTCTACTAACTTACAACAAAAACTCAACAATTTCCACCCTATTAAATATACTACAGTCAAGTTGGATTCAAAACTCAGATTCACTTAACATGTACACTTAAAAACCTAGCGACTACTAACCTTTGAAACAAAATTACTGGAATCTATGTAACAAATCTGAGTTGACATATTACTTCCCTTCAATTTTTTTTTTTTCAAATGTTGTATATTTGTGCTAATATTTATATTACACTTCCACAAGTACACTTAAAAACCTAGTGTATATTAACCATAAAAAATAAACAGAATCTAATAAAATCTGAGAATGCATACTACTTTAATTTTTTTTATATTTCACATAGGCCTACTTAAGCTAAGATTTTCTGTTATCATTCCACAAGTAGGCCTACAGTTAAAAACCCAGTATTTATTAACCTTTCAGTAGTGTGCGGAACTCGGAGTTATTTTTGGAACTGAGAGTATACTAGAGAAATTTTAATTTTTCTTGAAAATTTCACAAGTTTTCATTAAACACTTTGTATTAAGGACCATTATATTCAATGCGCCGGCATTTGGTTTTGGGACAGAAGGACTTCGAACTTGGAGTGGTGCCAAAGTTCAGTAACACCTGACAGAAAAATATTTCTTTTTTTGTGAAAATTTGAAATTGTACTGTATACTTGAATAATGAAATTTTGTTACCTACTGAATGTCCCATGCAGAGAATTATTACATTCAGTACAATATCATTAGGTTTTCAGACAGTAGGGCTCCGAACACAGTCATTTTTTAAGGGTGAGTACACCGCACATATTTAATTTTTCTTGAAAATTTTGAATCCCCCCCCCCCCCCCCTCAAATACTTACAATGGATCGAAAAGTGCCTTTCAGGGGGATCGTTTTTACATATGGGGGGGGGGGGGGCGTTAGCAGTAATTTTTTGGGAAAAAGGGAAGTTATGAAGAAGGCAAATTTTTAGGGAAGGAAGAAAATGTTAAGGGGGAAATGGAAATTCTGAAGGAAAAGTGGTAGATTTTGAGAGAAAAACAAAAAGTTTTGAGGGAAAAATGACTACTGGATGACCAGAATGACAGAGCATGAAAACCTCCATGCTCCACCACTACTCGACCTCGTGCCCAACTTATCTTTTACGTACTACTCATTAAGTATTCAAAATTCTTAAGAAAAAAATTTAATTTGTTCAGTGTAATCGCTGTTTGAAAAATAGCTCCAACTCTGATATTCTTCTACAAAAAACCATTCAGTACGTGGTGAAATTTCTTTATTCGAGTATGTGGCACAGTTTCAATTTTTCCATCAAGTGTTAGGAAAACTTCCGCAGTAGGCCTACTCCAAGTTCAGGAAACTACTGTTCCAAATCCAAACACATTCACAGTGAATCTAACGATAAGTGGGATGGACCCTTGCGTTTTTTTGTGAAACAGTCGTTTGCCCGTATATGCAAATCTCGGCATGTGTACTAGGTTTTTAAGTGTAATTTTGCAAATGCAACAGAAAATCTAAGCACAAGAATGAAAAATATATACAAAAAATTAGAGAAGTACGCATGGGCCTACCTGAAGCCCCTCCAAAATTCCAAGTAATTATGATGTATTATTTTTTTTGATTTTCGAAACAGCCCCTATTCTTAAGACTTACCTTAAGGTTCGTATAGGACTACACTAAGTGTAATTGCACAAGAGTAACAGGAAATAAAAGCACAAGTGAGCAAAATTTAAAATAAATATTAAGGAAAGTTTGCATTTGCTTTTATAAGTTAAAATGTTTATTTTTTAAGGTAAGAATAGGCCTACACTTGGTTTTTAAGCGCAGGCCTACTTGTGGAAGTGTAACAGAAAATCTTAGCACACGTAATCAAAATTAAAAAGAAAATTAAGGGAAGTATGCATACTATGATTTTATTACAATGATTCTGGTACCTAATTTTTTCAAAGGTTTGTAGTCAATAAGTTTTTAAGTGTACTTGGGAAATTGATCCGAGATTCGAATCTAACTTCGACTACAGTATCGAACATGGGCAGAAGACAATAATGGTATAACATCTATGAAATTTAAATGAAATATTATGTTAACAGAATCCTACCTTAATGTCTTCATATTTTTCTGCAAGGTGTTCAGCAGATTCTTTCAGCTGTTGCCGACTCTCCTCTATGCTACTCAACTCTCGCAGTTGATGTTCTTTCATTGTGCGTAGCATTCGTACTTTGCGCTGTATTTCATCACACACTCGGGACTGTTTCTGTACGTATTCTTCTCTCAGAACATTGGTGGCTTTACTTATCAACGCCAGACATTCTTGGGGAGATGGTTCTGCTGACTGTGAAAGCTTCAGCAATGGCTGAGATGTGTTGCGCTGGAGGAGACGCTGAATGTGTTCCACAAATGACTCCCTCTGTGTTTCAAGTCCAGTTCCTTGATTGTGCTCTTTAGATGCAAGCGAAGAGTCGTGGAAAGTGGTCGCAGACATGAGCAGCACGCTCACAACCTCACCTGTCGCCAAAAGACATATCAAAACCGGCGGAGATGTGCCGATTGTCAACGCCTGAACTGGAGCTACCGGCGAGGATGATGACGTACGAGTACAAATAAGATACTGTGCACTGCTCGACTCTTTCATTAATGGCATCAGCAGATCTGTTTCTTCAGCCTTTGCATCAGCATATCGTTCAAGTTCATACACCAAGGGTAGCAACATCACGTGAACACCTGTATCATGAGAGCAAAAGTACCGTGATACTGAGGTGTTGTCATGATGGAGTAAAATGGGACATGAATAAATATCGTCATCTTCCTTTAGTCCTAAACCTAACTCGAGCTCGACACTTTCAAAAACATACAGAGAAGCTCTAGCATCATTCCAAGAACCCTCTTCATCCTCCGACGTTAGTAACAAGGAGTGGTAGATGGTACCCGAGCACGTTGCTACAATCACTATAGGAGGATTAGTCTGCAAGCATAAAATAGAACATGCATCACCTCCATAGTTGTCATCTGCTTGTGGAAACATACGTAGTGGTCCTTTAATGTCCACTTTGGAAGACGTGTCTGCCCGAGACATTTTAACTGTGTAAACATCTCCGTTCCCTTGCAAAGCATACACGGGCCACGTGACACAGGCATTTGAGGCCGACTTGTCCTCAGGAATGTCTCCTTCCACAAATGGAAGTGCGAAGTCAAAATCCACACATGTATCTCCCAAACCTACCAATATGGGCACTCGAGTCGAGGATGGCCGACGTCCTACAGTCCATACCTTGACAAGAGTGGGATGATCACCAGCCACTTGATACAAGCGGAAAGTATTCTCAGAAGACAAGACTAGAAGGTGCGAGTCTGTGGCAGATCCAGGATGCCAGCGGACTTGTTTCACGACGACATGAGGGTTGCATCTGAAGTACCGTTCATCTACAATTCGTGACCGGCACATCACTTCCGCCTTCCCACCCTGGAACATGCCCAGCTTTCCCCAACGCCGCGGTAATTCTAGTACTACGATTCCAAGAGTGCCAAATGCTACAACGAAGCTTGAAGTACGATTTGCCTTCACGCGTTCTATTTCAAAGCTGGGTGGATCTGTCGGCAAAAGTGTTTGATACGTTTTCTGAACATCATTGTAGTCAGAGCTCTTAATATTCAATGCCCATAAGCAAATGTCCTCACCATTCCAAACGAACAGCATACTATCAGCGCAATCCGTCAGGTTCCTAGTTTTTGGTATCATTTTGCACAAATGCTTACTTAAATTTTGTAGCACAGTTTGGTTTGATAACCCAAGAAAATCTGTAACAGCATCCATTTTCACCTACAATAGTTCAAACTCAATAAATAAGATGAACGGAACAATCACAGATGATAAACAGAAAAAGAAATTACATATAGTTTACATTGCCCCACGTTCAAAAATATACACAAAAACAACGCACGGCCATGGCGAATAATTTTTGCAGTGTAACCACCACCTACACAAATTACACACTCCAATCACACAATATGGACATAAACTTAAAGATACATATTATAATTTTTAGTAATGAAAGTAACTTATTACAATATTCCTGACTACTCACCCGAATTTACACATCGCATTCCACAAACGTATCGACTAAAGATTTTTTCTTCTAATCTTGGCAATAAACAGTATTAAATTAGCTATGAGTTAAGTTTTAGGGGAAGGGAACAACAACAGGGTGGAACTGGTGGGGGCAAAAGCGGCATACCGTTAGTGTTTCTGTTTCTTTTTATATGGTGAGAGAGTGTGCACAGTGATTGCTGTGGGTTTAGAGCACAGGTTAGACAGCGTATGTGTCACACTGTTGCGGATTTTAGGGTGTGCCTGTTGCCTGCGTACCACAGTAGTTGGAGAAAATGGGTCTGAAGAAATTTCAAGTTCTGTTCGATAATCCGTATGCAACATATTACAGTGGTCAACAAGTAACTGGAAGATTGATAATTGCTGTAGATTCGCCCAAGAAAATAAGGGGTGAGTGTTGCTTTGCTACTAAATTTTGTACTTGAACAATTTATTAGGGTTGTAACCTTGTATTTCAAGTGCCATGGGCGTACCTTTCAAATCGAAGTAGAAATCAAACCCAAGTTTTTTTTTATAACGAATTTGCAGTGTGTACGATAGGGATCATTCTTGAATTTTATAGTTGAAAAAATTCTGTCAATTAAGTTGTTAGGCCACTTATTGAACTAGACCTACTTATAGCCTGAATGTCTGCAGGGGGTCCCTGTTCATTGGCTTGTAATGTCTGCTACTGGCCTACCAGTTATGGTAATTAAGAATCACAACTTTTACGAAGGAAAAAAAAATCAGAAAATGGTATAAATCGACTTAACTAATTGCACTGAACACGTATTTAATGTGGACATCACAGTATTCACATTACATAGGCCTACTACAACATGAATTGATATTGGGAAGGACTATGAATATCTGGGAAATTTTTGGTGTAAAATATGTAGGCCTAAATATTATGTAAACTATTTGTCAATTGGTTGCTTTACGGCACTGAATGCAGGAAGATCTAACCTAACTTAATGTAATTTCACAATAGGGGAGTCACAAGGGGTGTGTGTGCTGACACATGCGATAGCGCGTCAGCACACTTACCCCTTGCGACCCTTTTTACATGGAACTCTTAAGCTTTGTGGATGTTAGAGCATTTAACACGTTGCCTACAAAAAACTGCTGTTGTGCCATAAATCACAGTTTTGTGGCTTTACTCTTCTGCTGGTGTTAAAAGATCTGGCTTGCAATGTTTGGCTACGTTTGAACATTATTTTTGAGTATGATGGTGCTACACTTGATGGTGAAGCATGGGGGTTGGGTATTCAGACATGCTGATTCCCGTGGGAAAAGTCACAAGAAGGGGTCACGGAAATCAATCTGTCATTATAATAAATAATGTAAAATGTTTTTCACACAATGCACCTATGTAGGCGGTGTATAAAACTCCTTCACTACGAGCAGGAAATAATGCATACAAACACATTCTTTGGTGTATCAGTGGCAAAAACTGAACTCGCAAAGTACCTGATTAAGTGTGGGTGTCCTCCTGCTGTACCAAGGAAGACTGCCGCACATCCTGCCCCACACGCTCTATCCTTTGGGTGTTTGCCCCTGTGTTGGGATCAATGAAATTCATACAGTGATTTATAAGAATTTGTTCAGTCATTGTCTGAAGGACAATCTTAAGCATGCCAACAGTCCCTTATAATTGTCATTGTAGGCTCTATGAATTGCTTGATCACACACAGCAGTATTCTGCTGATACAATCCTTAACAGGAATGAGAAATGCATAATTATGCCTAGTCTCTCTCCAGATTCTGCCGAAATAAAATCCACTGCCCCTGGATTATATGCCTCTTATTTAACTTTCTCTTTACAAATTTTGTCTCGTGTACCTCAACGAAAGAGCTCCTGCCACTCGCCCCAGTTTCCCCCTTGTTTAACAAATGCACGAGTCAACCATCAGCTTACACATTCTGATTAAAAATATGGTGTGTGGTTTAAAAATTACCTGGAAATTATGCTCAATTTACAAATATCCGCAACAGACTGATACCACACACTTGACTGAAAATATTTTTTAAAATTACATAGCGCTTACCAGTATGTGTCCTAATAGACATTGGCAACAAAAAAAAAAAACCAGTCATTGGTCAATTTGTCTACCGCCATGCAAAAGTTGGTTGTTACCTCACACAACAGTACACCATGAACTGCTAAATAATCAAACAGTAAATTCATACATGTCCAGGTAACGCCTGCCACATGAGACTTATATCTACTAAAGCACTCGTACTAGCACCCTCCATTCGTAAATCACAAGCCTTCACGCAGTCAATTCAGAAGGAACACGACATGCCCACAGAAACACTCCACTTACCACAAAGTGAGCACACCTCATCCTTTGGGTACCGGGAAGGGGGAGGCTGCCCCTTGCTCAACTTTGTCGTCGTGTGGGACACTTGCAGCGCATAGGTCATTGCTGTCAGTTTTCTGTAGCCTGCCACTCCCAAGCTGTATGAGGTAGGATGGAAGTGCCTGCGCATGTGTGCGTGCACACGTAAACGCACCACCTGGATTGAAGCTCAAGGGGCCGGGAAGTCACGGGCGTGCGGCCTGCAATGTAGCCTGTGTGCTTTCTCTCATGCTTCAACCTCTGCCTGCGGTGAATAGGGCTTTCCTCCAGTTCTACCTGGTCCTACACCTCCAAGTGGCCCGGCCTTGGCAGGTCTCACCATGGCGGTACCTGCATGGGCGACACCCCCATTGCGACATTGGTGCATTTGCTCAAGCAGAACAGTGCTCACGGTAGGTGCACGTACCACTTCTTGTTGGCTTTGTCGATGCGCACCCACAACTGGGCTTTCACTTTGTTTCTGGCGCTCAGTTGGGTTTCCTTGCGTCTGCCTTATGTGCAGATGGGCGCTGTCCATCTGACATCTACGGCCTGCGAACTAGGTGTCGTCGGACAGAAGCACTCTGCAATAATCTCAAAGGGGAAAGAATCCAAGACTCCAGCATGTGGGCGATAGTTCCAGTCCTGGTGGGGGCGATGAAGCGTTAGCCCCTGGTAGTTCTGGGCTAGGGTCCCATGACGTTGAGATCAACTGTTAAATGGCTGGGTGGGTTGCCTAGGGCTTTGCTGCTCCACTCAGTCACGGTGATGGGTCTTGCACGTTTGACACACTGCATATGCGCGCGTGTACTGTTGGGTTTCCTTGTTGACTCCTGGCAAGTGGAAGTGGTCGCCCTTGGCACCTCATCTCGTTGGCGTTAGGATGGCATGCCGAGATGTTATCATGATGCAGTTGGTAATGGCTGCTAAAAATAATTTTAGCGTAGTTTGCTATATCTATCAAACTTTAATCAATTTTAGCTTAACCTTGTAGGCCTATACTGGCAATATAAATTCATCAAATATGTTAATAGGGCTACGTATCTTTTTTGTCCTCTGAAGATTGTCATATGGAAATTAGGTTTTATGCCATATCGCAGCGACCAAGATTTTCACCAAATTCTTCACACAATTAACGGTGTGGTAAGCCATGCAATGCAAACTTTGGCTCAGTATCTTATTTTCAAAATAACGTTAGTAAACCTATAATTCAAAACCTGAGACTGATTAAATTCATAACCGATGCTAGAATGTGACCTCCGTAATGCAGTTGAGTGCACACTAGCTTATGGTAAAAGGTTTTCGGGGTTCGAGTCCTGGATAAGGCATGTGTGTATTTGTAATTGTTTCGCTACTGTTGCATATATTTCTGGTTTCAAGTCTAATGATATTGCTTTCAACAAGACTACAAGTTCTACCTACGAACTCAGCTTTTAAAAACCTATTAAAAACTTTATTGCACCCATGTTGAGGATATTAGGCTCGTTATACCAGAACTTCTTTTTCTCTTTGCTACCCATTAATTACACCATCAGGATATACACCTTGGGGCTTACCAAGGTAGCTTGAGTGCACATTAAATGTATAATTTCCATAGGTTGCATATCAAATCTGAATTACAATTTTATATTTTTGCACCATGTACATTAAGTTTATATGTAATTCAACCAATATCATTTTGGAATTTCATTTCTAATAGAAATGGCTATTGTGCTGTCTGTAAAATTGTGGGATCTTAAATTTATAAGCAATAGTATATCAGCTGTATTATTTTGTTTAACATTTGTTATTTTGTGTCCAAAACTGTGGTGAGAAAATATAGTAGTCTACAGTACGTATCTGACCGAATGAGATGAAAAATGATTTAACATGGCAAAATTCTTTGCATCAAAATGTAAGGAAGTTACATTTCCTTTGTCCATCTCTATATTTTTCTAATTATAAAAAAATATGTTAATGCTCTTGAGATTTTTTTAATGGCTTGAACTGTATTATGTCATTTAATAATAATTGAACATTAATTGTTGATACTGTATAAAAGTATATAAATTTACCTCAAAATAGCTAGTATAATAAAATAAGAAAATCCTCAATTTTCTTGAATTAAACACTTTATACAACATAGTCTTACATTTGGGTGAATATGGTACATAAAATTATTTTAAAAATTGTATAATGTACAGAATTCTCTGTGTGCTGGAAAACTTAACCACGTTTTAGCAAGCATTGCTTACTTTGAGAATAGAATTAGGAAACCATTGGTGAAATTAATTAATGGTAATTCTGAAGAAATTCATGCTTGCTCTTAGCATATAAGTCCAGTGTGTGGAGTAGAGATATTTGGGCAGCTCTTAACATTGGGATCTTAAGAGTTGATGAGGGTGAAGCGAGGTGAGTATGTAGCAATGCTGGAATGCAACAAGGGCGGGGGAAACAGAAGATCCCAGAGAGAACCTACCGGCCAGCGGCATCGTCTGGCAAAATTCCTACGTGCAAAAATCAGGGAGAGGCTCTGCTGGAAATACAGTCCGATTCACCTTGCTGTGAGGCGAGTACTCTAGCAGCTGTGCCACAGTGGCCTCATGGGGTGTGTGCTATTGCTCAGTCTTCTTAGTGTTTATTTTGGCAGTTTTTGTAAATCCTGTACATATTTAATACTGGTTCTCTTTGCAGGAATAGTGATACGTTTTAAAGGCGAGGCTGAGGTGAAATGGCAGGCTACTGAATCGAGGAAGAATGATGACGGCACATCAAATAATGTCTCTGTAGACTATTCAGGGCAGGAGCAATACTTTGAGAACAAGTTCAATCTACTAGGTGGTGGAAGTAAGTATCTGTGGTACTTGGTAAATTAAAATAAATAACAGGGGGTAAAATTGTAGCGTATCTGTTTGACTGCGCAGTCTCAAGGATGTGCTGCTGGTCACCAGAGAATTCATTATTTTATACAGTCTTTGTACAAAATATTGTTCAACTTGTAGGCAATACTTAACAGTACCATTTCCTCGGAGACCTCATTTATTTTGCAAAATGGCATGTGAAAAGTACAATTTTAGTATTTTTGGGATGTACAAATGATACTGTTCTGAAATGAGATAATTCACGTTGAAGGATGTTCTTCAAGAAATTGTTTAAAACATGCTATGGAATGTTGCAATTTTTAAAAATTTACTCAAATTAAGGTCATTTTAATGTATTTTATTTGTAGCAATCCAAGGATTAAAAAAAAAAATTTTTAAGCGTACCTTGGATTGAGACATGGCTTTTGTCATCCTTGTTAAAGCTTCTGTAAAGCACCAATCCATGTGAAATTATAAAGGGGCTGAAGCTGCACCATTTTTATTTTGATTAAAATTTGTTCCTATGTCACTATCCTAAAGATGAAAGAAAATCCTTAATTTAGATTTTTTTCTACAAGTGAATGATGGCATCCATTTTTTACACACACTGCAAGCAAATTTCACAGATTTCAGAGGTTTGCGCAGCTAGCCGTAACTTTTTTTAATAAGTCACTTATTGTGGAGTTTTTAGTGTCATTTAAAAGCTTACATAATATACTATGACACAGTATATATATTATAAAATACATTTTGTATTTTTAATATAGCGACCATCTTCCAACAATCAGATTACTTTTTTACCCCACTTTATACCCCACCCTGCTTCACCAAAGTTGTATTTAGAGATCTGATCTTGTGTGCTTAGTGTCTACATGTAGAACAGTGTGCAACATAAAAGTTATCTGGGTTGAAGACTTCCTTCGTAGAAAAAATAGTCTCCAGCTTGGGGGAAAAAAATGAAAAATTGAGTTTTTTTTTTTATGAAAGATACTCTTTATGAATAGCTTTAGGGCACAAGTTGTCCCATTCTGTTATTTTCAGCCCTGTTAAGTACACAGACCTTTGAAGAAAAAAAACCCTCAGATTTTTAAATTTAATCTATTGTGCATTATATAATCCCATTTCATCCTGAAGTTAATTAAAGTATCTCAAAGGAGTGCAACTGTGAATTACCTTTACTTAAGTGGTTGGCAAGCAGTGAACTTAGTGGCCAGGAAGCGAACAAGGGTGGGGCGGGAAAATTTGAAATTTAGCGGAGGTGTTATCTTATGTTTAAGCCAGGTGGCTGTCTAGATTTGGTGACGTATTAGTGAAAGAGTAGTTTATGTGCTTCCCACCAACAAATTTAGCAGTTATGGAGTTGAACTGTCCTATGTTGCTGTCTAAATTACACATCAAACTCCTCGGATGATTAGAAAGATACATTATTGCCTTCATAATTTCATTGCACAACCTAGATTCTTTTAACTCTGGTATAAATTTTTTTTTTTACTTCCTTTGGTTCCCTGGCAAAAGTACTACTCAGTTATAAATGTTACCCAAATACACGATTAAGCCAATTCACAATGTCTTTCCTAAGTAAAGCAATTATGTCTACATCACAATGAGCATTCTTTCTGTGTTCCACAGTTTCACTGATGGCTATGTGCATTTTCAAGATTTTTACAGCTATCAGTTTCCAAAAAAGGTGGGTTACCAATTTTCGTGTGTACTGATAGATTCTTAATTTTATTACAGTAGTTTCTCAGCCAATGGTTGCGACTTTCAACTTTGTTGCGGTCGGGCGACAGTAGGCACCCTGGGTTCTGGTGGTGGGGGTTCACTTCTCACCCTGGTTGCTTGCATTAAAACACTTATTTATTAATATTATCTAATTACACGTTTCCGACCTCCGCCGATAGCCATTACACTTATCTAGACTTCTGTATACATTCAGACAGTGAGGTGGACGGAGCTCCTCTACTGCTCTCCCTCCCTTCCCCTCATCCAGCTTCCCACCTCAGTCGCCTGCCAGGTGGCCAATGGTCAACACATATGATGCTGCTCCTATAACAAATCAAATCTTATGCCACTCTTGCACCAAAATAATATATATATATATATATATATATATATATATATATATATATATATATATTACACACACACCTATGTCCACACAGCTCAGTTGCCTGCCAGACTTCCGAGGGTGAAGACCTATGCCGCTCTCAAATAGTAGAACCCCATAACACCAATTACACATACATATCATTCCCAAAAAATATAATTTTTCTAAACACGGGTTAAGCCTTAATCCCATACATCAAATTTCCAAGAAATTTTAATCTGACTTGCAAATTAATTTGCTAATCCAATTTGTAAATATGGCACATGCCAATTTTGCACAAGTGGGCCAGAACCGGCACACCCCAGATGAATACTGGGGTGGGATGGTTCTGTAACGTAGGCCATGACTACTTCCTTCCTTGCTTCTTTAAATAACATGCTCAGTCTCTAATGAGCACGCTGTCAACAAGGCATTAAGCCCTACCTACATACCTAGAAAGGGACATGAAATTCCCAAAAACAGAGAGTTCAGTTGAGGATGTCAAATAGGCCCAAATAATGATCAGAAGCAGAAGTAGCTTATATGCTGGGAAACTGATTTAGCCAAAAAATAATTTTAAAGCTAGGTTTAAAAATCTTTGGTTCGCATTTACTTGGAACTCTAAATGACACCCACCAAATCTTCCAGCAGGCACTACGGCCTGCTATAGCAACTTCAGTAACATTTCTCACCACCTGACACATACATTAGCCTCAGCCTAACTATACCTGCACTTGGTAATGAGTATTAAAGCAAAATATTCTATAGGATATTCATGGTAAAGTGAGAACTTGGAAGCCCTCTCATTTACAATAATATTCAATAAATATATTTTTGTAGCTTTACATATTACCCTTCGATGCCGATGAAATATGTACACTGTGTTTATTACCTACATGGCAATTTTTATTTCAAAAGTTTTGGAAGGATAAAATATGGCTGACAGAAAAAAAAATTACTAGGGATTCAAAAATGTTCACTTTACTGTGTACAGCCTATAGCAGAACACCCTATCTTTGGCCAGATGGGAGTGTGCACTGTCCAAACTTGGAGAGATATAGGTGAAAATGGTGGTATTGGAAAAGGAGGCATGGGATGATGAAAGGTCATAATGTAAGTTGATAAAAAAAGTGCAAAATTTAAGAAAAAAAAGGGGGGGTATTAATTTTATTAAATAAACCATGTTATAAAAAGTTTAAATTAATGTCTTCTTCAAAAAAATATAAAAATGTATAGTGTATTTGGCTACAGCTTGAAATAATTTTTTTATGTCAAAATCACATAAACTAACTTGGTCAAATTGTGTGGATTGCCTAAATTTGCATCTCAAGTTTCACTATAAAATTAAAACATGAAATGCACAGCCAGAAGTCGGAGCCTAATTGTAATCCAGCCATATGTCTAAAAGCAAATGCTTTATGGTATTCATTTATATGACTTAGATGGAACGTATATCAACTTGGATATAAATAATTTCTCTAAATGTAAGTTTTGCACAAAAAGTTACAATCTCTATATTTGCATTAAAATAAATATTTTGACTGATTTTGTATTCCCATCACATTGCTGCTAATATGGTTTAAATACATAAAATATTCTCAACCTAGACAAATAACAGGTAAACTAAATAAGTAATAGGTTTCAACCTTCCAAAAAAAGAAATTGTATCTCTAAATTGTAATTCATGAAATTTAAATCCATCGCACTTGGAAGGTAGAATATCTAAGGCAAAAATAAATACAGTTGACTATTATTCCAAAATGGGAAGGCTTTAAAAAGAGCCACTTTACCATGAATAGCATATATGTATGAATGTAATTACTATTTGTGTAGTATAAGATCTTGGTACCATTGGTTAATTAATTTTTGAGTTAATAAGGAGGTTTGTTGTTTGTATTTATAGGTGGTGAGACTGTAATTCCAGAAGGTGAACATAATTATCCGTTTGTTACTAACCTTCCTCCAAACCTCCCACCATCATTTGAAGGAGAACATGGCTTCATTCGGTACACTGTAAAAGTAATTCTGGACAGGCCTTGGAAATTTGATCAGGAGGTTAAGGCTGCCTTTACTGTTCTCACGCCACTGGACCTCAACACTCATGCCACTGCAAAGGTGAGAAGTATGTTTGATGACGTGTATTGTATTCACTAGCTCATGTACTGTTGTAATTATATTGCAAAAGTGACATTAAAATTAATATTATAGGGAAAGTGGTATGAGTACACGGTTCATTACAACAGTGACGTTTTCTCATTGTTTTTTTTTTTAATACACTTTATATTCCAAAATTTTATAGTGCATTTATGCACATTAGGAAAACAATTTGACACATTATTTAATTAGATGTAAAACTTTTGCTCTGTAATCTTGTAACATTGTCAAAGGGTCCTACAACTGTCAAGCTGTTATAACCCATAATGTTTAAATTTGGTGTAATATATAAAATTATTGCTTAAGTTGTGTTTCGTTTTTGGTAATTTGTATAATTTGTTACATTAGGTTCAGTTGGATATTTAACGTTTTTCAAACCAGTTTATTGAGATATACATACACACAAATTAATATTTGTTCAGATGTAATTCATGGTAAATTCAAATATGTTTATATTTTTATGTCCATAGTATTAGTGTAATAGTATAGACAACAGACTTTAGTGTCATATCTTAAGGATGGCATGCTGCTCATCTGCAATAGTGACACACACTCGGCTCCTCTAGCTATGTAAAGAAGAGACTTAGCACTCAACTCCTTTCCATCCTCTACCTACTGGGGTCTCCACTTTCCCTGTTCCAGCGGGAAGAACGGTGGGGAAAGGGGTGAGATATAGCCAAGTTTATGTAATAATTCTGGGTGAATTTTATCCGGTGTGTTATAGTGCTGATTCCCTCCTTTAAGAAGAGTTTCATGAACTTCCTACAAAAGTGTAGTCGAGCTCAGAATTTGTATTGCCTGGCTCTGCCCACGTTGGGAGATCTAGGGGAACACTTTCTCGGCGGAGGTGAATCAAACCCCAGGGTGAGCTTGACCTCATAGACCTCCCTCCTTCCCAGGGAGTTTGGTCCTGCTCACCGTGAAGGCTGCCAAAATGCACGATACCAGCTTCACAAAATAAGAAGGGGATGATAATAGTATGCTGAAACCAACAAAGTGAGTATGAATGAATTCGCCCAGCAATCCTTACTCACTTGCTCGGGTGCTTCCCAGGCATTTATAAAGGCCGGATCTAGTTGGCTTCCTTGTGGGGACAAAGTCTGGGACAATATTTACAACCTTCGTGACCGGACTGTTAGTTTCTTGGCGGTGGTACGTATCGTGCACTATGGGTTGGTTCACTTAGGACGGAACATGGTCGTGGTGGGGGGTTAGGTTTGGTATCTGTTTCTCATTTCTCCAGGTGGCTTAAATGTTCTAGGTTGGGCCAAGGCCAACAAATACCTAATAAATGATCTAGATGTGAGTTACAATCCTCTGTGTGGTTCACTACGGGGTTCAATAAGTTGAGGGCCTGGTGGTAATTCATTAGACTCACTGGAAGTTCTTGTAGTAGCAGATGGGATTATCTTTCTTTGTAATGCCCATCGGGCTAAATGGCGAATCTGTCTACTGCATCGTCCACCCTTTCGTAGCATTAGAAACACTGATATTTAAGAAAAATCAAAATAAAATGTAATTGGTTTACAGTTATCAATCTTAAACAAAATGGCACACTCTGTCTATCCAGCATTGCTCAAGCCCTCCTGGATTCAGTTTTCTTCAGGCGATCAGAGGTAATGAGTGGTTAGATATACAGATAGTAGAGAATGGATCTCTTGGGAGGCATGGGTGTTCCGGACAATACTTGGGTGCTCCCATGTCTTATTCAGATTATAGCCTCCTTCAGGTACCAGGAGTCCCAAGTGTGTTCGGCCCACTCGCGTCTTTCCATGAGCGGTCGCTTTACTTACAGGGCCATTATAATAACTGACAATACTTTTATATTTGCTCTGAATGACTGGACATATAATAACTGAGTGACGTGAGGGTTCAATTTTTAACACAAGTTTATTTATTTAAATACGGTAGAAATTCATGGGGATGTATAGCCCTGTACATCAAAAGAAAATAATTTTAATCTTATAAAATTTTACTGCAGGTGAAGGCGAACCTGTGGGTGAGAGTAAAATGAAATAAATTCCAAATTTTCTAGATTGAAGACTGATTTGCTCGTATGGGGCGGCAGTCCAGAAGGAACGACAGTATGACCTGCTACCGTGAAGTTTGAAGGATTGAACTCGGGGTAAGAGGAACAGGTGCGCGACATCTGTATACCTTTGGCTGCTGCAGTCGTGGTGAACGTCTGACAGAGTTGGGCGTCGTGAGAGTCTGTTTAAATCTCTGGTGGGTTTTCTCCGCTAGTTTATTGGTGGTGATGGAGAGCTTATACAGTCCCTTTAGAGTTGGTTGCGGGCACTTCAGTTGGAGAGTCTTCTGCAGACCAGAGGGTCTTGGCAGACTGGTGACCTCCAACCTTACTCAGGTCGGCAGGCCGACGGAACTGTCAAGCCGTGGTTTCACATCTCCTTATATACAGAAAATTTCTGTTTGTAGGCTGTCCGAGGGGTGCTTGAATAGCTAGCCTCGTCTTACAGGGGTTGTTTAAATTAGGGTTGTGGGTTGCGCCACCATTTCTTATTTCTCTGTCTAGAGGCTGACTACATATGTACCACCTCTCCACGAGGCTCAGGCAACAGTTAAGACATTGTGCGAAGGGTGCTGCTCTCCTGCAACATCTCTGTCAATTAACTTCTCTTGCTATAGCGGGTCGGTGGTTCAGTGGGTAAATCAACTTCTTCAGCGTGGGTGGATGACCGCATGCCAGCTTTGGAGTGGGCAGTACACTTCTAATAATTTAACCACGTGTTTGTAGTTGTCCGTAATGCTTGGATCCACCCTGTAGGCAAGAGATTTATTGCCTGCTGGCATGTTACTTCATGATGGGGCATAGTCGAAAAGTTGAGGTTTCTTGTGCAATGCGCAGGAGTGTGACATGCGTCAATTGCCCACACCCTGAAGCGACGTAGACCCATCTTCGTGAGTGAGGAATTCTTGTGCTTCAGGTCTGGGGGAATTTCCCTCTGTCATTCTTCGGGTTTTACTCTGAGTTGTGGCTCTTGACTCACGCCTCTTCTGTGTTAGCATGGCTAGTTCCGCAGTGAGGCCTCGTATCTAGGCACACGTAACATCTGTTCCATGTCTTCGGGTTAGTGGCCTTCTCCCTCTGTTTTTCGGTCTCTGTCTTCCCTTCTGCTGCATGCCTGGGGCGGCGGCTCGCCGGCTCTTTCTTAGCTTCTCAGTGGGGAGGAAAAAGTGTAGTAGGGAGGAGGGAGCAGGTCACGTCTTTTATGAACCGTAGCCTTCCTAGTTTGAGTGCCAGCTCACATGCACAGTGAAAGATTTGTATATTACATAACAATTACATTGTTAATAAAGTCATATTCTGGTTTATTTATACCTCTGGCCTCGAGATAAAAGTGTATTAAATAAAAAGTCCAACTTGCAAGAACAAGGAAGGGTGTGTTTTCCGTGGCACCTACTGGGAACTATTTTAACTGGCATTTCCCTGTGCCAGTCATTTGCAATAACACATAGAGTATTAGTATGTTTTTCTCATTGTTAATGTTAGATAGTGAAACAGAAATTGGTAATGTTACCACAACACAAGTATAGAACATATCATTTACATTAGGCCACTGCCTGGTAATAACTTGACGTGGCCCTCGGTACCCTGCTTGGGAGGCAGACCAATGCTGCTCGCTGTGCATCAGCCACGCACGGCCGTGCGCGACATGTACAGTCCACTGTGCCGTTCTTGCAAGAACGGGTCTAGTGATCCAAACGACACACTCACCAAGAGAGATCTAGTGTGTCTATGATTAAATCAGAAGAGTGTTGCGATCCCCTGAAAGCAGAGCCTAAAGTAAATACAGGGTATCGTTATATCCTGTGTGCTCCCCCTCAATGCTTCTTCATTAATTAGGGTGCCCGGCCACTTGACCTACGAAGTGAGAGAGATCTACATTTGGAGACTCTAAATTCAGTGCATAATTTGTGAGAGTTGATGCTATGTCTTTTTAATTTAAATGGGTGTATTTATGTTTTCAGTTTTCATTAATGTAAATAGTAAATTTGTCTTGGTAGTTCAGGCAGCCACCATGCCATGCCCACAAACTTAATTCCCTAGAGGTTTCACTAAATTGTTTTATTTTTATTAAAATTTAATTTAAATGGTCTTTTGTATGTGTAGTGTCTTGTGTAATTTGTATATGATTTTATGTTCTTTTGCAAGCCTGTTCAGGCTTTTGCAAGTAATCAGAATTTTTCCTGACATGTGTAGCAAAAAAGACATTGAACATTTAAAAGAAATAATTCTGTGTTGGAATTAATACCTTAATTTATCCATGTGTTTTGCTATGTTGTATTCAGTTTTACATGTACTTGTTTGTAAGATATGTGTAACAGTTTTTTCCCTCACGGAGCTGGCGGGAGATCTCCGCTTGGTAACAGCATCTTCACGTCATCCTCAGTCTAGTTTGACGGGCCTAAGAGAGTGTGCGCATTCCACATTGCGGGGGAACATAATCACCTTTGTCTGATCACTAAGTACAATAATAACTGATTTTTATACCGGAACATTTAATTTCTTTTCTCCCCTGTGCCACTTTATTGCCTTTAACTGTTCACGTGCTAACGAGTGCTTTTTGCAGTGTCTGCTGATGGTGGGCCTTGTACGCTATGCCTGTTTCATTCAAGGGATTTTGTTGAGTTGATTTCTTCGGTGTTGGATTGATGACTGCATGCTGACTTTTGAGTGGGCAGTACAATTTTAATAATTTAACCGTGTGTCTGTAGTTGTCCGTAGTGTTTGGATCAACCCTGTAGGCACGAGATTTATTGCCTGCCCGCATGTGACTCCCCCTATGTTATTAAATACTTGATAATGGAGCAAAGTCAAAATGTAGAGGTCGCATGTGCAATGCGCATGAGTAAAACATGTCAACAGGGAGAGGGCACTTTTAGTAAGATACTTGGTTGGACTGTCTCAATCTTGGATACATGCCACAATCATGCATGGCATCATAACCATATGCTGCTCTGCAGCAGTTTTGTCCATAATTGTTGCACATTATGCTTTGGATCACACACTTTTGACATGTGGATGAAGCTATTATCCCATCTGGTCCCACAAATATTCTGAGAAACCAGTTACTGGGTAGGCAATACAAGTGTTTAAATATGATTTAAACATTCTTAGGAAACCAAAGTTGTGAGCATATGAACATTACCTTGCTGGAATTTGGCTCCTGGGCTCTCTGCCATGAAATTTGATATAAGGCCACGATATGTCTTTGCTGTATGACTGTGCATTCACTGACTGTTGTATCTTTACCAGTGGTAAACAAGCATATATGGTAACCCCCCAATAATCACATTGGTAGTAAGAGATGTGTGCTGCTATAAAGTTAGGAAGAGTTTGTTAGTGCGTAACTGTGATCCTCCGAATTCTGTCACAATGGTAAACTGTTCATAAAGAAAAGTGTAATCATGCCTGGCAATTATCATAAGTGTTATGTAACACATTGTTCTCAGGGCTGTTTGATATGCCACATGAAGTGTATCGCTTTGGTATGATGTGCCTGCACGTTGCACGAAATTTAAATCAGAGGCATGATTTCATCCACCTACCATCTTAGTTTTCACACCGGATTTTTTTAGGGTTTACAAATTATGCGAATGAGATTATTGTGTAAAATTACAACACAAAAATAAATGCTTACTACATGAATTTTGGGAATACTTCAGTATATAATGTAAACTTAGTGTATCCTATGAAAAGTGGAAAGTTCATTCATCTGCATTTTTAATGGCTACTACTCAGTCACATCTGCTTTAAGTCTGTCCAAATGACACTTCCGCTTGTTGTTCACGCAGACACGAAAAGGGCATTGGGGGAAGGGGTGTGTTGAAGTACTGGCAGTCTTTTCTGTTTGTTATTTGTAAACATGCATAAATGGAATTACAGACATAGTATACATATAGTAATACAGTACAGTACTAGATTGGCAGATGCTTATAAATAAACACACACAAGTTATGATAATGATTGAAATGTAAATTGGCATAGTTCATTTTATAGTTGGCCCCATTTATTTAATAAAGAAGTCTGTAATGTAGGCCTGCTTCTTACGAAACACCAGCGCTACATAATGTCGGAATAACTCTAAATTACCCAACATCTCTGGTGTGGGATTGGGGTCGTTGACGACGTCTTCCAACATCTGTAGCGTGTTTAGGCAGGCATCCCTGGAAGGCTTGGGCATTTTTAAGTCTTCCTTCTTCCTTGTTTATCTCCCCTCATCTGATGACCAGGGCGCCTGTACGAAGGTATCACCATGTCGCCTTGTTACACACCAGAATGTATTTGAGACGTGTGGAGGTGCAAGGCTGAGGCTGGGGCTCTACCTTGCTCACTTTCACTAAGTGATCGACATCCTCTTAAACATCTATGGAGGCTGACAGAGGGAGGGTGGGGCTTCGTCAACAAAGAAGTCAAAGAAGTGTGCATGTTGAAAGCAGTTGCGTATGACCTCCAGGCTGATTTTGTCCCCCACGATGCGTTTATAGCTTGCATGACCTTGAACACCTTCCACTTCCTGTATCCTGCCCAAGATCCAGATCCACGATGACACTGGCTGTGCGCATGAGTGAAAAGTTGACCTTCAGAGCTTTGATTATACTCTGGTCCAGAGGCTGAATGGTGTTGGGTGGTAACACCAGCTCAATGTTGGTCAGATTCTGGATGTATGGGTGGGCATGGCAGTTGTCGAAGAGCACAATGCTCCGGTTCCTGTTACACATGCAGGAGTCGAATGCAGAAACCCAGTTCGTGAACATTGCTGACGTGACCCAGGCCTGCTTGTTACAGTCATATTGACACTGCAATGTACATTCCCCAGGTGGGTTCTTGAACTTCCCGATCACGAGTGGGTTCATCTTTCCACTGTTGTCGATATTGCAGCACAGGATGATGGTGAGGCGTTCCTTGCTTCTCTTCCCTCAGTTGCATTTGTCCTATTTGGCAGCAGGTTGAGAAACATTGCAGTCTCATCCATATTGTAGACATCCCGGGGCTGGTAGCACCCCAGGATGTCTTCGAGTACTGGCAGCCAACTATCACAGAGCCTGCAGGGACAGCTTCACTTTCGCCGCAGATTTTGTGCAGAGTGATGTTGTGGTGGCTCTTAAAGTGGTCCAGACACCCTTTTGAAGCCTTGGCGTCATCCGGGCCCATCTTGAGTGCAAACAGATTGGCCTTCTGTTGCAACATAGGCCTGCTAGCTGGCACAACTTGGGCTCTGTGTGGCCGAACCAATCAAAAACTGCCTTCTCCAGATCTGAATGTGTTGACTATTTGAAGCTCTTGGCCTTCATATTTTGGCCTTCCCTCTTGACCGTATATACGATCGCTTCCCTATTTCTCGTGGTGAATAGTCAACGACAACATCCTGTACCGTGGCTCTACCTCAATTTATGAATATTTCCCTCCTACTTCTTTGATTATCTTAAAGTTTTGGATGAGAGTGAGAGTATTCAGCTTGTTTGCACTCATTTCTTGAAATAAAAAATTCATATTCATAGCCAAAAAAAACATATGCAGGTTGTCAACAAATCAAAAGCACATCAATTCAAAATCATAAATCCAATTGTAATCCAATGAAAAATAGCTTAGCAGGTCGCTGAGATTCAATACAGTCAATTCCAAATGCAATCCAGACTTGAAAACCAAAAAGAGAAGCAAAACCTGAACTTATAAAATCATCAAAAAGCATTTGCAACAGCCAAACACAGTGCGTACAATAACTAACTAAAATGGCAAAGCGATCTCGACACTAAAGACTGAAGGGGCAAGGATAAGGGTAGGTACCGCATGCGGTTTTAATTTCCGGCTTTGTTGCTATGTGCACGATAGTGGACCGTTGCTGTTGCCACAGAGAATAAGCGGGGTGTGGCTGAGTGGGAGAGGGTGGGTGATGGACGGAATCCATTTGCGACATCACGTGTCGTGCATCACGTGACAGGCTGACCTTCAGGGGCCATGTTGTGCACTGGTTTCAAAACACCACTACTACATTTTTTAACTGTCCCCCCCCCCCCCCCCCATATTGTACAAATGATGAGTAGCTACGTTAAAACCCTTAAATTTTATCACTTTGGACTGGCAAACATATTTTTTTTAATGGTTTTCATTGTATTTTTTTTTCATCCCCCCCCCCCCCCCCCCCCAGAGAATGGCCTCGTAAAATTGCTGCCTGGTTAAATCTGGTACTCATATAATCTGGGTCCGACTGTATAGTCATTAAAATGGTGTTATACACTCAAATTTTATTTAAACTTGTATTACATTTTTTTAAATTATTTGCTTACTGATTTTGGAGTGATTTTATTTTTGTAACTGCCAATTGTACCAATTGTACAGGCTGAAGAGCTCTGTGAGTTTTGGGGCACCTTTACATTAGGTTACAAAACAAAACTTATAAGGTTGCTGGCTGTAGTAAAATGGACCTGGAGATTGCTCTGGAATTATTTCTCAGCTTCTTGCAAACATTTTCTTATATTATGGCATTAAATGTTGTGGTGCTCCATCATGACCAAACCACATGATCTGACAGTTTAAGAAAAGTATCTTTCAAAAACTTTGGTAGGGAGTTTTCCAAAAACTGCCTGCTGGTCTTATCCTGTCGAAGAAGGGTGTAGGCCTCGATTAAATTATTTCCGAAAATGGGTGCTTATATTTTAATATTCAATTTTACCTGGTGTCCACGTACAGTTACACCATAAGGGTTATTGCCTCAGATGAAATTCATTTACTGTCACTAACAGACCTCATAAATGAAGATTAATCAGCAAGTAAAATTAGTGAAAGAAATTGTGGAATGTCCCACACTTCCGAAGAATCTGTCAAGGAAAAACACATGCTTGTGGGGTGGCCTGTTTATTTATTGTGTACATTTTTTTTGTTTTTGGGATACATTTGCTGGTCATATAGTTTTCCTTGATGGACGGTCATTCAGTTGCCAGTGCAGTGACCACTGGCATACATACGTGTGGATGACTGCTCACACAGCCAGCAACATCTTCTCTACCATGCGTAGCATGCATGCTGCCCTGACATCAGCCAATTGGGGTAAAATTGCCCTTTTTGCTTAAATATTCGCACGTATAATCATCGCCTGGGAGGTTGTCTGCGAGCTGCATAATGTGCACTGCTTCCTATGCATTTTGAGTCACTGCAGTATGTACCAATTGTACATCAGCTAGTTAGAGGAAAGTGTACTGCACTACAACATTGAGTTAGGGTAACATTGCTCATAAACTGGGGGCAGATAACTCCATACACTGCCATCACCTGAAGCACCAAAGAAAAAAAAGCGTAAAGTTTTCTGTGCAATTTCCTACACTGGATGTATCCATACACAGCAATTCGAGACAAAGGTGTAGAGGGATGTCCGTGTCTGGCCAGACAAAGCAAGTTTGTTCCCAACCCCATAGGTTCCCCACACATTGCCCTCTCCTCCCCCCCCCCTTCATATAGTTCAGTTCCCCTGCTCCAAATCATACATAAACACCGCACTAGTTCCACAGGTATTCACATTGTATTGTTTGCAACAGTGACTAGTCAATTCTTCACGTGATTGTTGAAGGGTAGCAGGAGCATTTGAGCATTCTCTACTTAGTGGAAAACGTATGGTCCCTGTGGTTTGCAGACAGTTCATTAATAGTTCAGCTGTTGTTTGTATGTGGCTTTAGGATAAAATTGACCACTCACTGTGGCCAGATTATCGATTTCGGTTTGACATAAAATATGCCACTGGTCTTTTGAATTTGTAAATTATGTGAATTGTTCTATATTTTCAACCTGCATTGCATCTTGTAACAGTTGATATCTTTGATGTAAAATTCATTTTGTAATTTACATACAACATATTGTGTTGTAATTTACTGCATATTTATGTATCCTTTTTTTAAAATCCATATTCCTGTTGGGGTAGTACTGGATTTTTTTTTACATGTTGGAAATTGCTGGTGGATTTTCTCTGAGAATTCTCGTTTCCCCCACTCTATCCTTGCATTCTGTTGCTGCTCCGTCTCCACCCAAATCTCTCACTATCACTATTCTTTTCTTCATTCTATAGTGCAGAACTACACACACTCAATGGACATGGCTGCACTAGATAACTGAGACAAAAGTTTTTGTTGTGAATCAACAGTAGTTTCCTTACCAATTCTGCCTTTCTGCAAGACCTCGGAATAAAAAATTTGAGTTTTTATATTGAAGCAAATGTACACAATTTAAATTGGAGTCCCATAACCTGGCATCCTGTATTTATTCGTAAATACTTCAATTTTTGCAATAAAGTATTTTATGAATTGTTATTATGTAAAACAGTAGAAGTTATTGTAAATTAATTGCTAGTTTTTGTTCTAGCCTTTTGCATTTTTGTATAAATTGCTCTGCTTCATGATGTCATCGGTGGCTTTGAAGATACGGTCAAACATTTCAACATTCATCTGGTGATACTCCCCGAACTTCTGGGACACGTTACATACTCGCTGTCACTTCTGTCAATATAACTGTAATGAACCTACTCTCAACTGTTTGAACAAGATTATCACATAGCATACAATCAAGAACTTCTTCCTCTGAATCACTTGTGTCTATGCCAAATAATCAAAAAATCTGGAGTGGACAATATGACTGTAAACCTTTGTGTCCAATGTATGCGTTGTTGAGACACAACTGACTGTTTGGTGATGGCCATGTCTGGAGTTATCTACGTTCAATGTAGGAGCAGTCCGGAGTCATTACAGGCTATATTCCTACCTGCCTGCAAGAGTTACATTTTTCATTGGCAATTTTTTTGTGCATAATGCACAACTTTGCCAAAACTTAACTACCTACATAGTTGATACTCTGCTTCATTTACAAAGGCAGTTTTTTTGACAGTTCTACTAAAGTAGTACCAGTGTTGTTGCTCTGCTTATGTATCCCTCCGCCTCAACTGTTCTGACACGTGGAAGCCATGCTGTTTGTCAGTTGTTGACATTACGAGGGACTGTGATGTTTTATATATATATATACAGCAAACTTGTTTCGGAGAGAATGAACTTTTCTAATGCCGCAGAAACTGCAAAATCCAAAATGTGCATTTGCAGAAACTATTTTTGAATGGTTATAGCAGTAAATTAAAATGTTATCTAGTCCAATGGTGTATGCATGTGCTAAATAATTTCAGTTAATATTTTTAACGACAATTTCCCACATTCAAATTTGTTAAAAGATACACAACATAGAGATCTTAAATTTTTTCTGAACACAGATTGCAGAGAGTATTACTTAATTCAGAATTAACTGAATGAGGTATTTTATGGGATTCATAAACATAGAAAATTGAATATATGTTATCTTTTGCTGGTAAACATGGAAAGAGGATGAAAACTTGGTTGGAGGTGGGTTTATTTGTTATCATTATTTGTTTCATCTTTATTTTTTTTATCCATAGAATGCTTTCCTGTTAGCTGCAAATTTTAGCTTACACAATTGCCAATGTTATATTTTTAAACTTTGTTTTTTCTTTATAATAGTGATGTTTTATTATTTTGTTACATTTTAAAGTTAAGAGTTTATTTGTATATGAATCACCCACAAAATGTATATGTTTGTATCCTGACAGAAGAAAATATTTGGTACTTTATACCTGTGTTATTGTGCGACACATTAAAATAAGTTACAGGTTTACTGTTGCTGTAACACTCTTAGAAAGGTGGCAAAGCTTAAAGTTCAGCCTATAATAATCGGTGCCAAAAATTCATAGTTTATTTTATATTTGACGTAATAGTCATTACAAATGCGTACACATGGCCAAAATGAAATAACTCTATACTCACATCTGAACGCACCTTGCATATTTAAAAAATAGTTTTGCACACAAGAAAGTACAAAATAACTCTAAGAGTACACAGTGTTTACAAATAACTTGACTTATTTTTGCTATAGACTCAAGAAGTGACAATTCACATAAACTATAATTAAATAACATTTTTAAAAATATGTGGTGTTATTACTTTCATGTACTTTAGTTAACATATTCAAGCTAAAACTTAGACTGAAAGTTGTAAATCTGATACCGTAATACACACACTGACATACATTAGGCAACAGAAACATTTTGTAATTGTACTCAAAATAATAAAATCTAAAAAATTCTGGACATAAGCGTGCATAAATAAATATCACGTGATGTTAGGCACAAAGGTGGATAAGCCTACAGAATTAATTTGGCCTCGTGTAATTACACCCAGTGAATACAAATCAAAAATAGGTAAACTATGTATGAAGTTAGCACATATTACCTGAGACTGCCGAAATCAAAACCCAACTATTTACGTTATATAAAATGTGATAGTGGTCGAAAATACACCTATCATTTTGCGTGCTTCAAGTAACGGTCACTTCAGTAACATGTAAAAAAAACTTTTTGATTGTAAATATGTGTATGTGCACATTATGTACTACGTGATTCATGCAGGAAACTTTCATCACATCGCAATCACAGCACATGAGCAAAAAAACATGTTGCTGGGTCACTGCCGTCATAAGAAAATTATGAGATATTAATAATACACAGGAAACAGCACTCCACGGGAAATAATATAGTAATCCGTTGTACGAAGTCACTGTTTAAAAAAGATTTAAAGGAATAAAATGAAAAACGTAGACACTCGTGAGAACGTAGTAACCACATAGTAGCCAACATGGCATTGGTCACGTGCAGAGTTCGCTGGATTCTTGCTCGCATCGGGCAAAGTGGGCCAGAGCACTGCAGTTTCTGTGCCCTATTTTCAACACGTGTTGCCAATGTGAACACCTACACAAACATGTTATGAATCAGCTGATCACAGGCACTGTGAATGGAGTACTTAGTGACTCCATTATGAAGTTGGTAGTTCTGTCTGTCAAGAAAGAGTCTTTGTAAATGTAACACAGTGTAGGAGTGCACAGATTGTACTTTTGTCAGGATACAATGTTATTAAGTGTTGCGGGGTTTGAGTTAAAATGATTTTTGCATCCTTACTTTAAGTATTGCTACTGTACTGTTTGTTGGTAACAATGAATAATTATCCTGTATAGTGCTATCGAGTAGGGGGTAAAAAGAAATGTTGCAACAGAACACATGTGAAGTAAAACCGTAATTACGTAATACAATCGAGAAAAGAATAAAGAAATTGCTTGTGCAAAACTGTACGAAATACGAGTGAGCTATGACTTGAGACGACATTTGCTGCGGGCAGCTCCAAGCTGTTGTATATAGAAGTGATACCTGTTTTACTTTTATATCTACTGTAGACATTCCAGTGCCTCTCACTGAAGCTTTTACACTGGCAAAATCCTTTGCTGAAATATGGGAGGGGGAGGCATGTTAAGTCCCGAGTGCAAGGTTAGTATACCAATGTCATTCCTGGCAAACTACAGCTAACCTTGTGACTATATTTTGGGTGGCCTAGTTTTCGGACATCACAGTAATGCAAAAGTTGAGTGTCAATGTTGTTGGAGGAGAGAACATTACTGTATGTGGATTCCTTGGAATTTGCTCAGTCAGTTGGCTGTGCACTGCTCGTGGACTATTGTCGTTACATCCACAATGGACCTGGATGAGGCTTCAGCTGTCAAATTTCATAGTTTGGTACGTGTTGCTCTTCGAAAGCTTCCGTTTCAGATGCAGATTTGCTTCACTGGCAAGGTTGTGCACTGGGGTCGCCCACATGCTGTCACATATTTCTTCTACTATGCAACACTTATGTCCCAATCTGGCAAGTCCATGAAGGCATTAGGGACGAAAATGTATACAAATTTCCATAAAAACTCCCAAGGTTTAATGTCAGCGTGGCTAGTATCGGGAACAACATAGTAAAATAGAAAAAGTTGAGGAATTTTACATTTCTGGAAAAATTATAGGAAATAGCGGGGTAATTTATGCGAGGTCAAAGAATTGATAACAATATTTAGTCTTGTGTTAAATACATTATTTAACACAACTTTTGCTGCATTTTATCTTGTGAATCATACAATGCATTTTTACACCTTTGTAAAAAGATTTTAAAACGCAGAAAATTTTGTTGCCAGCAGTTATTACACATATTTGTGTCTGAATTTTTTAATTTACACAGCAGACATTGACATAATGGAAAGTGTGATTTTAGGTGATTGATTTTGATTTTTCAAAGGAAATACTAAGTGAAATAACAATTTGAGCTCGTGTAGTTCTCAACGAAGTGCTACATTGTATGCCATGTAGTTTTTTTTAATTGTGAATTTGTTTCTGGCCTTTAGAGAGGTAGTTTAGTAAAAGTAACAGGATATCTGGAAAAGTTTGGTTAAATGTCAGAAAATCTGTGGAATCATCACACTGTTTATTACTTACATGGCAATATTTATTTTAAAATATTGTTAAAGAATAAAAGATGGCTGGAATAAAAATGTAACTAGGGCTTCAAAAGTGCTCACTTAGCATGAATATCCTATAACATAAAGTATTTAACAAACATTGTTTACATGTGTGATAATGTGCTGATTGCAGGATCCCGTGAAGATGGAGGCAGAGAAGTTTCTGTGCTGTTTGTGTTGCAAGTCAGGACCTATATCCTTGGTCCTCTCTTTGCCGGCAAGTGGCTACGTCCCTGGACAAGACATACCGCTGCTTATTGAGGTTGACAATCAGAGCAGCAGTGTTATAGCCTCTGTCAACTGTGTACTTAGGAAGGTGAGAAACCATTTTTTTAATCCTTTTTTGTTGAGGAAAGGTGTTATATTGGCAGGTGTTAATTTTTAAACATAACTACGTAATTCAACAAAATGGTAGAAATTTAAATTGAAAAAAAATGTACACATAAGAATTCAGTATTGTTACTTACATTGGTTCCCTCCTTAGCTACCTACAGAACTTTGAGTCATGCTCAGGTATTCTGACAGCTCTCTTCACTGTGGATTTAGTTTAATCCATATGTGTTTTTGACTGTTGAATATTTTATTCAGAGCTTCGTATTTCGTTAGTGAACATACCCAAATAGAAAACATAAATATGGTTGAAAGTTAAGAAAAGCACTTTATTATAAAAAGGTGAAAGTAAGTACAGTGAAGCACTACTTTAACAAACCTCACGTTAATGAATATTTCATTATAACAAACAACTGTTTTGATCCTGACAAAAGTTTGTGCATTATAATGGGTTTTATGTTTTACTTGATGCACATCATTTTCCAACTATTAACATGATTTTTGCCTTATCACTGTGAACCTAAATAATGCTGTCAATGGGGTCCTATAAACGGTAAAAATCTTCCAGAAATGCCTACAGGACAGGATACGCACCTTGTATGATGGGCTATTACAGATGCAGAGAAATTGTACTGTTCACCCCACTGTAAAGTAATACGCTCGTTTCTAGAAGCTAAAATGAGCTGATCACTAAGCTGCCGAGATGAAGTTACGTAATATTGTCCATTTCATATAAGTGGGGTAAAATCTGACCAACCTACACTCTATGTAAACAGTAAATGCTTTCGTTCGTACAGTTGTATCAGCTGATGAACTGTGGGATCCGTGTTTTTCAGTTGGCTATTTTTATGGCGACTGGAAGAAAATAGTACTCAGAATTAAAAGTTGTAATTTAAAATCATAATTATACTTACAACATTTATGGTTTAAATTATGTTTTTAAAGCAATATTTAGGGGCAAGATTTTGTGGTGTTATTTTAAGGCAAATTTCATTTTTAAAAATACGTGATTTCGGTGTTATTGGTTTTATCATGAAAGTCTGTAACGCAGAGAATTACCATAGGTTAAAAAATTACTTTTTAAATGTGGTTTTTCTTCGTAACTTGTATGTTGAGGTTTTTAAACAGTGTGAATTTTCGTTAGTCTTACGTAAATGGCTTGGATATGGTTTTATATAGGAAAAAAACATCCAATACTGGAAATAAAATTATTTTAAAATTTGCTTTTACAATTTTGCTATTCTCATTAAATTATAATTTGTCATCCACGTGGTATTCAATATTTACTGCGTTATTCACTCAGCCAGGATGACAACAGCTTAAAATTAATTTTTTTCTTCCGATTATCTGAAAAGCTAAATTATTAGCATCGTCAATCAGTTTACACATTTTTGGATTAAGATTGTTGGTCATAGTTTCACAGATAAAATAATGTATTTTGGTCAAATTTGATTTATTTTGTTTTTTAACTGAAATTTCAGTGTTAGGCGGCGTATAACTTATATTTCTGTGTTTGGCGGTGTATAACTTGTATTTTGGTGTTTGGCGGTGTAATAACTTGCATTTCAGTGTTATTTCGGGTTAATGCTATTCACCATTAATCTTGGCTCTAGCAATATTACATTTTTTTGGCTATTAGTGACTGGACTTTAAAAACATGTTAAGCATTTATGACAGCATATGTCAACACGTACAAACAGTAAATGTTTCCAGCCAATGGCTGGTCATGTTTACGTTTCCAGTTTCCAGCCCGGGGAATGGCCGTTGGCTCGTGCTTTTTTCTGTGTTTATTATACAAATATCTTGTTGGTATTGTTGGAATATTTAATCAGTAGTTAATAATTTTTTATGTGCTTTTTTCAAGCATAGTTGGTTGTAGGTACCATTGTGCGTTTTCTTGAGTGAAATGTAACATTATTGGCACGTGTTACCGCATCCCTTCCTCCATTTTCCTTACCGCCTTCCACAATGAAGTGGTACGAATACAATTTATGTATAAGTTTAAGTTTGTTTGTATCAGGAAAAGAGTGCAGTGTTGATTTTTCTGAATGATTCTCAAAATAAATTATTAAATGCTAGTGGCGAACAAACTTGATTTTAGAAGTAAACTTGGCAAGGACTGCCATAAAATAGTGTTCAAGAGGTTGCAAATTTTACAAACAGTAAGTTTACGTGTATTTAAAATGTATTTGTAAATTAACACAATAATTGAAATGCACGTGGCCTGAAAAAGGTGCACTTTCCAAACTTGTAGTGAGTGAATAATATTTGTTTATTCGTCTATATCAGAAATTTGAGTGTAAAGTGTGTGTGTGTGTGTATATATTGCTACATCTGTATGAATACGAACAGCGCTGTATGTATTACATATTGTTTTTTCATTAAAAATTAAAATTTTCTAACTGAAATAATTTAAATGTTATTTCTATACGAGCAAAATTTTCCATTGCTCCATCCAAACAATATGCTACCTAAAATGCTACACACTCGTAAGAACATCAAAATGTCATCTTACGAAAGATGTAAAACTAAAGACCCCCCGTCATGAAAGTTTCCTTTCCCTCTAAATAAATAAACCAAACCCCAACAAATTTAGCTCCGTTGTTACAAAAATAAAACAAGTTGGAATGCCAACCTAGCTGTAATATCCTACATTAATTACTAGACGGAAGTTAGCTACTGTCAGATTTTCAGTGCCTACCCATGACATGGAACAGGAGGGAGGAAAATGCAAGTGTGCATTGGACTCAAAACAGTTGTTGCCAAACGTCATTTTCTTCAGTGACAAAACAGCTGTGGTAGAAGAATACATTATGGCAGTACTACTCACTACAATTGCAACACAAGGAACTCTGATTCGTGCCACGTCAGCCGAAATTCCGTCCGGCCTGCGACATCACACGCCCCGAGAGTAACGCCACAGCCCCCCCCCCCCCCCCAAACAAGGGCAAGTCAGCCAGTATAAATATCGGTACATGACCCTTATTCACGAGTTCACGCTCCATCACACTGCGAGGTGCCAGAGGCAGCCAACGGGTCTTCGCGACTTCACCAAAGAGTGTAAACTCCTCTACCGCACTTCTGATGCCGGAGGGAGCAAACAGGTCCTCGTGGCCTCTTCAAGAGTCTGCTCCTTCATCATACTCCTGGTACTGAAGGAACCATCAGCAGCCACTCGCTCCACCACCTCGTGTTCTGTGGCCATCTACTACCATCCAGGTCTTCTAGATCTACCAGCAGCTGAGCTACGCCTTCGCAGATCCTCTGTGAACCAACCCCTGATGAAGTTGTCAATGACACGTAAATACCACCGTCCCTTCAGGAATGCCAAAACTTAGCACTGCCCTTTTGGTTAGTTTGTTTTCATATCCACTTGAATTTTCTACCTTACCTCTCTAACGTAATTTAATTTCGATCCAATTATTGTTTGATAGGAGGTATTACGTACCACCAGGTTTATTCTTTCTCGTATTAAATGTGTTTTATACAACTGCTGAATATTATTTCAAGTGTGTTGCAATTTCCTAAAACCAGTTTAAAACTTCAGAAGGCATGCACCCAGTACTAAAGCAAAGCCTTTCACAGGGTTGAGAAAAATCCCATTTGGTATAGCAAACGCCTGGATCAGGGGCAACCATCCCGACAGCACGTAGAGAGCCACCAGCAGTTACAGCCGCACCAGGTCCCAGCGCTAGTTCCAGACAGCCACCACAAGTGCAGACGCGGGGTCAGCAGTTTCCACAGGCTATTAGTCGCCCAGGTATACAGGTGATACTAAAATCCACCCAGACGATCCAGGTAATACTCGCCGTCCCTGATCTCATACCTAGTCAGAAAGATGTACTACCCGTACTTTATACCGGCAAGGCTCAGATGCTTAACTAAGGCCAAGTCAAAGTATCTGGGTGTGTCTAGCCTCACGTAAAACAAAAACAGCCACACTGTGACTGTCCGCCATTAATCCAAAGATGTCACGTGTCACACTTTAACAAATTTTTACATTGCAAATTTATCCATATTATTAAAAATATTCACGTTATACACTAAGACTAAATTGTTTGCTAACGTCGTAAATTAATATTTCACCTCCTCCCCCTCCCCACTTCAAATATAACCAAACATTAGTAAAATAATGCAGTATTTACACAAAAAAAAAGTATTTTGGTCATGCCATAACTATTCCACAGATGTTAGCATGACTTGAGATGATGAAACCATGGCATGTTGCACAAAATGGAATATCTGTACACAGAGCGTGCACTGCATTGTGTAGAGACTACATGGTGTCTTTCCCTTATACTGCAATGACATAATTTTCTCGTATGCTGCAAATGGTTAATGTGAAGACGTTTCTTTTCAAGCAGCACAAAGATTGTCATTTTTAAACGCGAATAAACCACTGCACCATTAGTGTGTTGTGTACTGCTTCAGTATGGTTTGAAAATTGACAAGAGTTAAATGAAATTAGATTTTGCAATTTTTTTTGCAGGTTATGTTGCTTTTTAATGCCTAGTTTATCTTCAACAGATAATCTTATCTTAAATCGTAGTCTGCTTGTGTAGTTTTTTAAAAGATGAAAAACTTACTGTGTTATAAATAACTGTTTGATAATCTGAAAAACATGTATCCCTAGACATTTTTTGAAATAGGCCTACTGTGTTATAGTAGAAATCAGTAATGCTCCTAAACATATATACAAGTTGAAATGTATGGTGTAAATTATAATCAAACATAATAGATGTATTAAAATTATCAGTGTATTAAATGTTCATGAGAGACTGGCTCATAGTATAACAATTATACAAAATTGAAAATTATTTAATTAAAAATCCTACTAAAAATCTAGTTTTTGACACATCATTATGTTCCTTATGATTAAATAAAATACTTTATACAGCAATGATGAGGCGTGTAGTTGTAAATGTTGTATACACTTTGCTCAAAATTTCTGTGCGAGTGTTTTTACGATTAAGAACGTCTCTTCAACAAACAAGCAACATTTCTGGTACCTTCAAGTTTGTTATAGTGAATTTTTACTGTCTGTACAGTATTATTTATTACATGAAAATTTGTGTTGATAGTTTTGTCAAAACTTGTACTTGATGGCATAGTTATCACACTAGCGCAGAATGCTTTCTCATTTGTTATGTTGAGACGCATAAGCCAGCTGTGGCCGTAAGGTGCAATGTGGAATTTGATGGAACTTTGTGTAGCTTGACGTGTGATGTCCTATGGACAAAGAAGGCACGTAATGGACCAAGGGTTTTGCTGGTTGTGACAGCATACACACCCAGGGATGAGTTTCTCTTATTCACAGCGTGGAACGGGAGCTCGGCCAGTGTAGAGGACTGGTGGTGTGGCCTTCCGGCTAGGCACAAAGTTGGGGATGGCTAGTAAAATATTTCGCTTAGGAGGGACCACTCTCGTGGGGATGCCTGGGCGAGGGGTGGCCTGTGGAGGTTGCTGGACCTGCTGCGGTTCTGGCGGTGATGTGCTGGGGTTGGCTTCGGAACCTGGTGTGTAGGCGGGCAGGTGTTCGTCAGTGCTGGTTGTCGTCTAGGTTGACTCAGTTAGCTGGAATCCCTAAACCACGGGTTAGCTATACCAAATGAGGTTTTTTTTGCCACTCAGATAGGCTAGTAACAAGAGGTGAATGGCTCCTTCGAGTTTGACTGGTGGTGTGAATAGACCTGGTATGGGTGCTGGTGAGGCTTGTTTCTATAGGTGACGGATGGCTCGAGCTTTCTCCAGGGGACTGAGGTTATCAAGTTAGGTTGGGATGGGACTAAGCTCCTGTTGGTATGGAGAGATACTGCAGCAGCCCTTTTAACCCTCTCACGAATACCACCCCAACAGGAGTAGGGCATGAGGAAAGATTCCCAAATACCAGTCCCGCGAAGGTGGAGCAGGTGACTTTCGTCCCTACTTATGTGTACTTCCACGCAGAGCATTCACCAGGCCAAGATCGCAATATGTTGGTGGGTTCCCCTGAAGGGTCAGTCCCCTCAGACCCAGGGAAAAACCCGCTGGCACTAGAAGCGTGGTAGAAGGAGCACAATCCAGACTGACAGTCCAACCCTAAGAGGATGAGCACCTAGTATCTGGGCTCAACCGTTCTGTACACCTGGGTGCATAGAAAGGTTGCCGTCCAATATAGGTGTGTGTGAGAATTTGGTAGTCTAGTTAGAATAAAATTCCTGGTCACCTACTATACCTTGACGGACCTGATGTTTACAGGATAAGGTTCTAAGTCTACAAGAATAATATAGTGGGATAAACTGTGTTTATTTCTGTACGAAAATAAACATGGTAGCACGGTATTTTTTTTTTTTTTTTTTTTTTTTTTCAGATTTGAGTATAGCATTTTGAAATGATGAATAATATATAGGTAGGGACCCCTGAAATTGGTGATTAAAACTTACTAATATCTGTGCAAAAAATTCTTGAAAACAGTGAATAAAATACAACGTAGCAGTGCAAAAAAATATTTTGAAAATTTACCTTACATGTAAAATACTTATCACTAAGGACCCCAGAAAATGGTAAAATAGAATGCCTGAGTATTTAAAAATGAAAGTGGTGTCAATCTTGGTGTCTAAAATGAAAGCGATCCTAAATTTGTTTAAAAATAAAATCAATAATTAATATCTTTGCATTCATATTAAAATAAACCAAATTTCTGTGTTTGAAAACTAAGAAATTTGGTAAATTAGAATGTTTTGAAGGAAAATTAATGCACATGTTCAGTGTCTGAATAAGAAATAGAAAATTAATTATTAACTACAAGGAACAGCAGTAATTACTACAATTAATTTAAGAAATGTGGGGTAAATTTTGACAATTCTAGAAATGTAGTACGGTCATAATGTATCCTTCCACCACATCGGTTCTGTCACTGAAGAAAAAGATGTTTGTAAGCAAATGCGAGTCCAATGCAAACTCACATTTTCCTCTTCCTTGTGTTCCCTGTCATGGCAGACACTGAATGTCTGAGGTTAGCTAACTTCCATCCAGTAATTAATGTAGGATATTATAGTTAGGTTGGCATTCAAACTTTTTTAATTTTTGTAATTTTTTGGGGTTCTGTTTACTTTATCTCGAGAGGGTCAAAGGAAACAGTGAGGGGGTTGGGGGGGGGGCAGCTTTAGTTTAACGCCTTTTGTAAGACAGCATTGTTTTGAGGTTCTTAAAGAGTGTGAGTTACATATTGTTTTGATGGAGGAGAGGAAAATATTGCTTGTATGGAAATAACATATTAAAAAAAAAACGCAATATGTAAGTCATGGTTTGTATTCGTACAGATGCAGCAATACACACACACACACACGCAGTTTGGCCAAAGTTAACGTTAGACTCAAAACAAATATTATTCCTACACAATTTTAGTGTTGCAAATGCGATTTTTTTCAGACCCCATGCATTTATCTAACTATAGTAACGGTTTACACACACATTATTTACAAAATATGCAAACTTACTGTATGTAAAAATTGCAACTTCTTGAACATGTGTTTTTTTATTGTAATCCTTACAAGTTTGCGTTACTGAAGTCATGTTTGTTCGTCACTAACATTAAATAATTTATTTGCAAAATCGTTCAATAAAATACACACACTGCACATTTCCTGAAACCAATAAACTTAAATTCAATACGAAACTGATATTCGTGTCGCTTTATTGCGGATGGGGTTAAGGAAAATAAAGGAACCGGCAGTTTTATGATGTGGTCGTAAAACATACATTTCACTTTTATTTCCCCCTAACCTCAAAAACTAGGACAGCCAAGTACTTTTTCACAACTCGGCTGGCACGCATGTTAAAGAACTTGCGCATAGTTTTTTTTATTCCCCATGTTAAAAAATGTAGAAGCCTTCATGCTTCATTACGCATTCAAGGTACAAAAAATAGTTATTTTCAGCATCTCAGCACAAAAATAATCAAAGAGCAGCAAAATAGATAAACTTGCAGTGTCGACACACAATCAATTGTAAACTATTATTTACAGTGTCTGAAGAATGTATATATTCATGTTAATGTCTTTTTCGTGCAAAATTTTGCCTTTTGGAAACAGTGATATGTCACATTTAGTTGTATTTCGCGGTTCAACATTCTCAGGGGTCCCTATATAAAGGATCAGTTATTTCACTTAGGGTCTTCACCAGCATTTATTTATCTATGACTATTTATATTCCTTTTATACCAGTAAAGGATCTCTTCGGTCTTATATGCACAGATGTGATATCAAGTCAAATAGCTTTTGATATTTTAATTTCCTAACTAACAATTGATAATAAATAATAAGTAGCACGCAGTAAAAAGAAAGTTTTTTTTTATGATACTATTTAAATTTAGGTGTAGTTAATTTACTGTTTCAAGCTGAATCTAATAAATTGGTATTATTATTAGTGACCAACTGGATATATTTTTGGGTTCTTTTAGATTAATTTGAATTTTGTTTAATTCATTTAATTTAAACTTAGTCTGTTCCAACTAGTAGTAAAGAATTCTAAATTTGTGGTTGGCCAATCACTCTCATATTTTTCTGTGAGGCTTACGAAGTTAACTTTACCTATTGACCAGCACCCAAGTAAGTGAGAAAGACAGTCGGAAGCTTCATCACGCTGTATTCGAGCAGGGCGCGGTGGCTGTAGCACGGCGCTAGAGTGAATTCTAGCCATGCTTGCTGTTTAGCAACAATAAGTGTGCCCTTTGGACCCGTCTATACAGCAATTTTTCATCCCGGAGTGGCGCTGGTGCATCGTCGTGCCATCTCTCGAAAGCATTGGAACTACTTTTAGTTCACGTCATGGCCATGGAGTGCTGCTGACATGCAGGATCTTCTTGTTGTACGTGTTTTCGGCATGTTACTCATCCACAGGCACTTGGAGTGACATTCAGGTTTTTCGTGGCAGCAGAGGAGTTGGTGTTTTCTACTGTAATGTAGTTGTCGAGTCACTTCAGCAATAACTACTGTGTAGTTATTAGTTTGCAAGATGCATAGTGCCATAGAGAATAATGTAGCAATGTACAATAGACTCGATTATCTGCTTTGCGGCTTAACCGCAGCACATTCAGAACGATAAATATGAATTTTGGAAATTAACTTAAACACTGCCAGAACGAAGTATTTTAATAAAATGCCCATCTTAACTAATGAAATTCGTAACAGGTACTCTCTGAAAATAACTGTAGAATGAAATGTGTTAGTTTTCGATGCAAATGCACGTCAAAATGTGTTCCCGATGGGGCGATGAGCTTAGTTATGTCACAAGACAGCGAGCTGACAATACCACACAACTCGCTAGCCTAGCCTAGCTGCCGCCTGCCAGTTATAGCCGGAACCCGGAACTACCACTGCGTATCGCATTCCCACGGTCAGTGTCAGTTTTATCTCGCCAGTCAGTAGTTACGTTCAGTTTGGTTTTTGCTCATTTTCAGCCGAAAAATGTCTGCAAAACATAAACGTGTGGTTTTAAATTTACAGCAAAAGCTGGGAATTATTAATAAACTTGGAGGAAGTGTAATAAAACAGCTTTCATTTATGTATGGAGTGGGAGAAACAACAATTCGGGATATATGAAATAATAAATCCAAACTTATTGAGTTTGCGAGCAGTGCGGACTTGACAAGTGGATTGGCGAATAGGAAAGCGATGAAACTATAGATGTACACTGAACTAGATAAGGCTATGTTGGAGTGGTTTAGCCAGAAACATGCTGCGGGAACGCTAGTGTTGGGTTTAGTGTGCGTGAAACAAACCCAATATTTTTTTAAGAACAGAGAATTGAGGCGAAACTTTTTTCCTACATTAAACACTGTTTTCCACATGCTGAAACAGCCGGCTGTATACCGCAAGCACTGGACAGTGTGGGAGGTGTGTGTGTGACACGGGTGACATGCAATTCGTTTTGCACATCTTTGTTTCTACACTTCGGGGGGGAAGTGGCCTGTTGCCTGGCAACAGAGTGACGTCAGCCTGCCTTCCCTCTTACGTAAATTCATATCCCAGTATCACTCGGTGATAAACACCACACGCATCCTGTTGCGTTGTTTGTATTAACTGTAGCTGTGCATTTCTTGTAATGTTCATGAGAGAACTACTGTGATTACCTGCATTTTTTACGCATTTTTTAAATTTCTTGGTTTGTTAATAAATAATAGGGTACGGAAATTATGCGTGGCCGTAAAATATGCGGGTAAATACAGTAGTATGTCAAGGATAGGCTAGGTTTCACACTGAAACACCCAGTATTCAGTTACGACCATACGAAACTTAGTGTTGGAAAAACTATTTTTCTCTTAGTATGCGTATTATATGCGATTTTGGGTTATCCGCGGCAATCACCCCCTCCATTATCGTGGATAATCAAGAGTTGACTATAGTTATTTGTTCTGTTGTCTTAGTAACTGCTGTTAACCAGTTCTACATCTAGGTAAGTTTTTCCAACCTCTGGAATGAGTAAGTTAGATTCTCCGTTTTGACCTAAAAATTTGTATCTGCAAGCAACTGAAACTAATTTTCCACGTTCCCATCTGTTCTGGTTTTTAGAGGTTTTATGAATAGGTTTCAACGTAGTTCCATTCCCTCTTCTTTTGCTGTACTCTGAAGTTGATATAGTCCGTTCCATGTTCTGGCTTCCCAGTTCATCCTGTTCCAATGGCTGTCTGCGCAGCTTCTCGTTGGGAATAACCTAAATTCACGTGATGTATCCAGCCCGATTACCACCAGTGATTTTCTTCAGAGCACAGATATGAATATGAATCCACAATAACATTTATGTTTAAAGATTGAAATAATGATAGTACAGGATAAATATAAAAAAAAATTTTTAAATGAATGTTTAGCCATTTAATAAAATAATTTTAAGTCTTTGTAAGGGATCCCATTTTATATTTTTTATTATCTCTATAGCAAAAGATATTAAATAATGTTTTAACTTTAGTGAAAAGATCTTTTAATATTAACTGTTAATAATTTTTTGAAACATGAAATCTGTTGTTAAAAGAATTTTTTTAAACATAAAACGTTTGCCCTTAAATACTCATATGTCAAATGCACTTGTTGATAAAGTTTCTTGTGTCATAATATAATGAAACCATCAACTTGTTGAATTCTCATGTTATTTATTTGTAATACCGCTTGAGTAATGCTTCTATCCTTTAACTACCTTTATTTTACTATGTGGACATAATGTTAAATTTTGTGTTACGACTCCCATGTTTGCCAGCATGTCTTTTAGTCTTAGATATTTTTTTTAAAACAAAAACGTGGTAGCAGAAGTTTGTCATTAATATGGGCAAGTGTCGTAACAATACTATGGTGACATCCCTCGGCGCACACAGTACTAGGTGACCTTGAAGCATCATCTTGGTGGCTTGGCTGGTGAACAGTAAAGTTTATTCAGGTAGACGAGCATGCATCTTTTCCCTAATGAGTAGAAATTGATTTAAATAATTAGAAAAGACGTCACTCGTCAAGTGTATGTCATATTTAGACAGTAACTTATTTTCTGTTCATTACATTGCAAGCTGATCTGATGGGTATGACATCCATTATTTTTCTGCACGTTTCAGTCTTTTCTATCATTCAAATTAACAAATGTACTCGGCAGAAAATTAGAAAATATCAATATTTAGCAAGAATCATTACACTGATTTTATTAAATGGATACTTTGTCATACAATAGAAGTAGTACTATTAAACAGTATCAATGTGTTCTTGTAACTGTTATGATTACTGCCAGATAAATTATGTATAAATAAATACCACTGTTCACATGTGCAGTCCTTTTAGAGTATTCTTTTTATTAGTAACGTGAAATTTTATAAAACCACCACCAGTTATATTTGAAGTTCAAGAAATTACTATTTGTGATGGGTGGATTTGGTAGACCCATGTTATAAGATTCCAGCTTGTTAAATTTCCTTGTTTGACTTTGTCTAAAGGTTGCATAAACATTTTTTCATTATGTATAATTTTGATTGTTTTCACTTCTATTAAGTAGAATTTTTCAGTTTTGGTTAGCAATGTTTTACACACATTTCTTGCTATATGTGCTCAGTAAAACACATTTGATGAATTCTTTTAATTGTGTTAATATTAATAATTAGGTTCTGCACACTGAAATGGTATAATCACTCTTCACATGTCTACCTCCAAAGTATTTGTAATTGTTAATATACTGATGTTTGTACTATTCATAGATGATACCAGTAGAATGCCGAATTACTGCTTATCCAGAACATTTTCACCGTTTCTTCTTCATTCTATCAGTTTTTATAATTTTTATTGTTATAGGCTATTTTTGGAAAAGTGAGCACTTTTTGAATCCTTCTTATTTGGAATAATAGTCTATAAATATATTTTACTGTAGTCTTAGATAATCTTCGTGTCTGGTGAAATATATACACTATGTTTTACTCGCACTGCAGGATTTATATAAGAAAGTGGTGCAAGGATAAAAATTGCTGGTAGTAAAAAAGTAACTAGGGTTTCAAATTGCTCACTTTACTGTGAACAGTCTAATTATGTTGTGGTTGTTATTAGCGTTTGCCTGCAATGGATTCCTTTTCAATTAATACCATGTGGATATGTGTTTCAGAAACTTCAGTTTCATGTGTCGACCCCCTCGAGGGAGGTGAAAAGGGATAAGATTACCTTGAACGAGCTGAAACTGGATTCAGTGGCTGCAGGTCGCTCCAAAGTTTGGTCGGAAGTGTTCAAATTGCCTCCACTGCCTCCGTCCAACCTCACAGGCTGCAACATTATTGACCTTGACTATGATTTGAAGGTGGGTGAAAATTCCTGTGGTGGGTGATATAAAGTGTCATAACTTATACCTTTCATACCACCCAGTAAAGAATTTTGTTTTATCGTTAGTGCTGTGTACATGTTTGAGGAACTAACTGTATCCTCTCCTAATTTGGTGGGCATTAATTTATTTTGAAAATTATTTTTTTTTATATTACAAACGTTCAAATTTACATTTTAAATTTAACTGTAAAAATTTAAAATTCTTGGTGAACTAATACAGTTATGACAAAAATGTGTTTTTAGATAGGCAATAATAAGAAAGCAACCTGTATTCTTATTCTTCTTATGCGTTATTGCATTTGGGAGTTGGAGACAGTGAAAACTAATCGCACACGCTGACACTTTATTAAACTATCTGTGGTGTTGTTAATGGCAAGTTAAAGGTTATAACTGTGGCGTGGATATAGTTGTTATTGGATGCTGTTGGCTGCGGTTGTGGTTAGAATGTTAAAGGTCTGAATAAGACTCTGCAAGTACTAATAATTGGCAAAATTTGTCGCAAATAAATCAGTTGTCATTTTAACCAAGGGATTGAGTATGGCTTGGCCGATGAAGTAATACTAAGCAAAAATATTAACATAAATAAAAACAAATGCGCTCAATTTCAAGTGAATAGTTAATACTAAATTAATTTCAATAAGTTTTTTAAATTACATGTTTATTCTGTTGGTTTAAACAAACATATACTTTGAGGTTATGTATTTAATTTATCAGGTCTAAAATACAGTCTGCATCAGATTGCCTGATGTTTTGAAGGTTGACTTTAATGAATTCAGTTTGTATTGAATGCTGTGTTGTCTGCTAACAGTTTTTCCTTGACTGTTGTCACTTTTTTGCCCACTTAAATTGTCTATCTTATTATCTATTATTAAAATTAGTGGTGTATTTCATTTCTATGCTGTACACACCTAATACAAAGTGCTTAAAGTATTCACAAAATTAAATATTTAATTTAAGTAATAAAAAGCTCACCAAAACTTGTATCAGCATCGCTGTAATCGGTGGCATCGGCAGTTGAGAATCTGTATCGTTGCTATAGACAAAAAGTGGTATCTGCCCATCCCTACAAAATAACCTGTTGGTATTTTTAAGTACATCTAATAATTTTGCCTTAATTGCAAGTTAAAGCAGCCCGCCATCACTTCGCTCAGGTTTTATGGAATCTATATATTGCATCATATATTTCTAACCACTGAGCACTGTGGCCCCACTTGGGATCGCTCTAGTCACTGGGCCACTATGGCCCCACTTGGGATCGCTCTAGTCACTGGGCCACTATGGCCCCACTTGGGATCGCTCTAGTCACTGGGCCACTATGGCCCCACTTGGGATCGCTCTAGTCACTGGGCCACTATGGCCCCACTTGGGATCGCTCTAGTCACTGGGCCACTATGGCCCCACTTGGGATCGCTCTAGTCACTGGGCCACTATGACCCCACTTTATATATTTATATCCATTGAGCCACTGTGGCTCCATTTGATATATGCATATAGCCATATGGAAGAATGTAGCTTTCTAACGGTGAAATAATAATAAGAATCGGCCGTGTAGTTTTAGTAGAGCATGTTTAAAAATCAGCCAAGTAGCTCTTTTTTTTTTTGTTTTTCACAACTTTTAAAATTTCTCAAAGAATTATTTTTTTTAATTAAACATAGTTTATATCCATTGGGAAGAACGTAGCTTTCTAACAGTGAAATAATTATAAGAATGTAGTTCCAGACATTACCTCAAACAAACAAACTTTACCTATTTTTTGGAGGGGTGCATATGCTACCCCCACCTACTTGTGCTATAAAATTCATATCAAAGAGCTTGCAAGGAGAACTGAAAATCATTTTAGTTTTAGGATCATTAAAGATGACTGTAGTTTTTAGGTTTTCTGAGGGGAAGGTTTGGTTTAAGAGGTTACATTTGTGTGTGTGTGCGTGTGTGCATATGTTCATATGTTTGCATGTGTGCATGTGCACACATGCATGTGTGTGCACTTTTGTCAGCAAAAATTTAGGGCTTGTATAATGTTACCAAACTTGATACCTTTTCATTACCGAGTGCATGTATGTTTTTTTTACCATTTTCAGAATAGTTGCCACTAAAATCTATTGGGTGCTGTCATCTCTCTGTAACCTTTCAGCGAATTTGAACTGACACGTGACGTCTAGCGGGATAAGTTAGAAGAGTTTCTTTTTCGGATGCCAAGTCGAGTGCATCCTGTCTGTGGGGTTTCTAGTCCTGGCGGGGAACTGGGGTTCGCCCGTTATACAGGACTGACCTGGTAGCTGTGCCTATGAATACATTTGTCTTAAAAATTGTTAAGCATGCTTTTATATTTTTACTTTGATAGCCTAAAATAAAATACTTGTCAGCACGGTAACATTTGTGAGATGGACAAATCTCATTTTACTTAGTTACTAATATTTTGCAAAAAAAAAAAAAAAAAAAAGCTGTTTAAAATCTATTTTAATGGGCTCATACCTCTATTAATATTTGGTTTAGGTTTAAAGTGTCCCATATGTTTACAGTCTACTTTTTCATAAAGAATTAAAAGTTTATCTGTCTAATAGTGAAACATCCTATATATATTATTATATTTCCAGTAGGCACTTGACATGCATTCCAAGTTAATATCCAGTAAAGAAGAGTGCAATGCTTATCAAACAGCCCACCAACTATTATACTCTCCATCAGTTTTACTACTGCTTGGCACAAAACAGCCTTGCTTCCTCCTCTTACACAGAGTAAAATCCAAATGAGAAAATAGTCCAAAACAAGTCAGGAGAGTCTGGTGAGTACATTGTTGCTTCATGAAGGGGTAGGATTGTTCACTTCAGTAGTGACAGCAACCAAGAGCAGTTGAGAGCTGCTCTGCATGTGCATATTACTTGTCAAAAAACAAGTTCCACAGTGTGGTAGTAGAGCAATGTTATCAGTTTGGTATGTATAGCACAAGTAGTGTCGTGTGGTTTCCCTACCTCAAGTAGCAGCAGCAACAGCAAGCATTTAGGAAAGCACTCTCCTATGTTCTCTCCCTCAAAGCTGTGGGATGATTACTTCTCATTTGAACTTTACTATACTTTGCAAGAGGGGAAAGAGGAAGCATGTACTCACCTTCAGCTATCTTCAGATATACGTGGCTGTCACTCGTCAAGACCAGGTGCTAATCACTTTCTTCCCTTACACACTTGGGAGGGGTCGTCTAGCAACTCCTTTTATGCCTGGCGAGAGAGCAAGTTATTTATTGCCTGGCAACTACCTTGTAGCCTTTGAAGGCAACCTAACCTAGCATTCAGTACTGAAATTTTTTTAACGTAAATGCTATATAAATATTGTCGTAATACACGAGATCCATACTTTACAAAGTGGCATTAAATATTGTATGTTGCAGGTGTTAGCTGTCATCTCGGGTCCGCACAAGGACCTGGAAGTGAAGACTCCCATCATCGTGGGCACAGTTCCATTGTTGGCCTTCCAGCAGCCGGGGGCAGTTCAGCCAACTGCTCCAGTGAGGGCAGGAGGGGAAGCCAAGAGGGAAGGGAATGGTTTCCCCACCGCAGTGACTGGTCCCACCTGGAGTGGACCACAGCAGCCAGCTGATCCATCCCAGATACCGTTGTTGCAGCCCTTTGGTTCTCCAGACCAACCCCAGCCTTCCCCTCAGCCAGGCTTTGCCTACCCTCAGCGGCCAGTTACTCCAGTAGAACCACAGCCAGCTACATACCCTCAGCAGCCGGGCTTCCAGCCTCCTCCGGGGACGTATCCTGAGCAGCTGGGCTTCCAGCCTCCTCCAGGGACGTACCCTCAGCAGCCTGGCACCCAACCTCCTCCAGGGACGTACCCTCAGCAGCCGGGCACCCAACCTCCTCCAGGGACGTACCCTCAGCAGCCGGGCACCCAACCTCCAGCAGGGTCTTATCCACAGCAAGCAGGGGCCAGTTGCCGCCATCCTCTCTCTACCCCACCATCCGTAAGTCACTTCTTTGGTGTTCTTGCTTTTAATCTGCTTGCTGTTGCTCCTTTAGAAAGTTGCATCACCTTAGAGATTAAATTGTATTTATGTAAAATGTGAAGTTAGTACAGTCGACTCTTAATCTATCGTTATTCAGGGGACTGCCAAAAAATTTCCATATATGTGGGATTTCAGTAGATGCGGTTTCTGACATGTACATCAATAAAATACAACTTCTAATAGTAGCAGCTGTTCATTATCTGTTAATACAGTTTAGCTAATAAACATAACAAGAAATGGAAATTTTAGAAAAAAAATATTATTGTAAATAATACAGTAAAAAACATTTCACCTAAACTTGTTTAAATATAAAAAACTTCTCAAAATACTGTATTATGTAAGCTGACCTAAAACTCTCAAACCCTCAAAACATGAAAATAATATGACACAGAATGCAAGTCAAATTTTGAAGCCCCACACGCACTCATTCAGCTAAGAGGGCACAGAGAAGTTATTGATCTGGCCATGTGTTCACAGCTGTTTGATGGGGAGGAGTGCAGCGGGAGAATTACCCCTCCACGCTGCTACTTGCAGACACCTTGTGCGCGTGGCAAATGTCGTGTCTTTTAAAGTAATTATATTTTACTGCAAAAAAACTTTTAATTTTGAGACAAAAATAAATAAATAATGCAATTATAATTTATTTCTTCATTGTCTGATAATTAATAGAAGCAAGATTATAGGGTGAATAGAAATAAAAGTGAAATATCACCGAAATTCAAGTAAATACACCGCCAACACCAAAATTAAAGTTAATACACATCAAAACACCGAAATTACAGCTAAAACACAAAATAAATTAACTATAGCCAGGGGGGAAAAAAAAAAAAAAATTTTATCTTTAAAAAACAAAATTCGGACTATTTAAATCTAAATTTATGAGTTGTGTACTAATAAAAATATTGTAGATTGGTTCAAAGATTTTTTAAACATAGAGGATAGGGAAAGAGAATATCTACATACCTATATTTCAGGTTATTAACATGTAGTATAAATTAATCAGATGCTGTGTAGTGTGGCAAAAATTGTATTCTGTTAAAGAAGGCTAGCAAAATTGAAAAAGTAAAGAACTTATGAAAATAATGTGGTTTCAAAGAAAGATTTTTTTTCTGTTTATTCATATTCAAAATATTTTTGTTTAGTAACCAAATGAAAATCCACATTCTCTGAAAAATTCAACGTATGTGCCATAAAAAACTAATTAGCCATAAAATGTGATTTTTTTCTCTTTTAGTTTAAATACAAATATGCTCGTTCTTGAATATATAGATGTATAAATGGTAAGTATTTCAAATGTTTACTTGAAAATGTGTATAAGTAAACACTATTGTGAAATATATTCAGAATACAAAGAAAAAAAAGCAATTATACTGAAATATTAAAGTTCAAAATCAAGTTGTACAAATATATTTTTTTTATAATCACTTATTGTAGTAACCCAAAGTTATCGTGACTGAATTTGAGTAGTACATATTGGTGCACACGTAGTAAATCTTTTATAATGATTAAGATGAAATCTGCCATTTTTAATGACAAAAATTTTCTTTTATTAACACCTAAAAATCTTGGCTCTAATAATTAATCATTCAAAACCACGTCCTCTGATTTTCCCTGTCGGGCTCAGTGCTTACCTACCCATTATTAGAGGGAACATGGTGTCTAATAGGTCCTTACATTTTATCAGTGTATTCAAAATATGAGTGTCTATTGAAATTAATTAATTTAAATCTTCAGACTTCCTCGCAAGAAGTTATTGGAAATGAACTTTGCACTTATAATTAAAGTCGCTCGAGGTTAAAACAATTTTTGGTGACAAACTGAGTTCAAGTATATGCTCCTGGGCATATAATTTTATTGGCGCAGATGTTGCCCCCTTGATTTAAATACATATTACGTTTTAAAATCATGTTAATTTTACGCCAAATACAATAGAACACCAACATATGGGAAAAAACCACCTTTAATCACAACAGAAAACATCTTTTCATATAACAATTCCTCGTTAACGTGTTTTGTGTAACATTTTCAGTAAAACCATTTGCTTTGAAATACAATTGATGTTAGGTGCAACCATTTTGAATGATGCATAATCTTGATAAAATTACGATCGCCTGGCGCAATTTATTTGTTCTACTGCCGGTGGGCGGCGTGTGTGGAAGGCAAGCGAAGCGAGTGTGGCTGAGAGAGAGGCCATGCCTTTATCTTTTGCTCGACAACTTTTCTCTGTGAAAAAGCATGTGAGGGGCAGAAGGAAGGTGTGAGTCTGGGGCAGAAAATAGTGTGAGAGAGAGGACACTAGGTCACCATGCTCGTTGCTTTGGATAAACACTTCATCTCTCGTTGGGGAAGTAGCAAGCCTCTCGCTTGCCACACTGTCGACAAGATGTTTTTGAGCGAGCTGGCAACACTGTTCGAAGACATCATGAGCATGGTCCTTGTAATTCCATTGTCATGCAGAGTGCGCCAATAATCAGAGCTACCTTTACGGTAAACAATATGAAATTTGCGAATATATCGTTGGTGTAGTGTGTAATTGCACAGCTTACCGTATTTACTGCATTGTAAGCCGACCTTTTTTTTTTTTATCATTTTGAATCTCCCAAAATCACCCCTTGGCTTAGAATCAGGACATGCAAAATTAGATACAGTTCCAACCAATTATATATAAAACAAGCTGATAAAATGGACAGTGTATATTTGGCAGTACCGTTGCAGGCCTCTAACAAGGTCATGGCAGGCGCAGCAAGTGGCGGCAGTCGCGAAGTATACGTGACTATGGCACAGTGCCGTATCTACGATCTACCAGTCCCAGTACCCATCTGCAGCTGTATTCACATCACAAATCTTATCTAAACTACCGCTGTTTAAAATGGTTTTATCGTCCACGAATTTCGTATAAAATCTTCTGAATAAATATTTGTTTACTTGAAAATCTAAAACAAAAAGTTAGCCACAGAGAAGACAATTTCTAAAAAAAAGCAATTTTTATCAGATGCTGCTGCTGTTCGTCTAAACTCTTGACACATCCGCGCACTACACCGTCTTCACAAACAGAGTTTGAAAATGAGGGGTCAGGACACAGAACAGAAGAAGCAAAGCGGGCGCTAGAAGGGAAGACCGACCAGGCAGTTATTTCCGTAGGTTGGTGGGGGAGGGGGGTGGGGGGGGGGGAAGTTGACATCTATTTTGCAACCCCTGGATGTCTACATAAATAAACCATTCAAGAACACTCTTAAAATGCTTTACACACAATGTGCTCTTTCTGAGAACCAATAGAAAAATATATAATAATGTGGTACTCCTGTCTCATGTGTTATTGATTATTACTGATCAGTTTTTTTACAGTAGTAGTGCTATTTTTACAAGTTGATGTTATTAAAATTAATAATTATTCATTATCATTACAATCTTTTTTACAGTTGTAGTGCTTTTCTTGCAAATTGATATTACAGTTAAAAAACCAAAAACCATAGCAGTGTACATCATTTGGTGTAAGGTAACAATATAAATAAATAAAATTTTAAGTGACATCATTTGATGTAATGGTTAAGAACTTTGAGACATGATTTCATGGTCTAAACAACCTCAACTGCATTCCTTTATTCCCTCTCATTACGCCTCAGCTTCCCACCTCGCTCTCACTCAATCACCAAACTTAATTATTTCCCTTTCCCTACTGCTGGTCTCTCTCTTCTACTTCTTCCTCGCTCTCTTCCCCTAGTCATCCCATTCCTTCATCCTATCCCCCCTCCCCCCCTTCCCCCATCCCAAAACGGGTGAGCGCTGAACAAAGCATTCTCATCCTCTAGCTCCTAACCCCCCCCCCCCCCCATCACTCTTCCACTTCGGCAACGTATCGATCCGTAATACGCAGAGGCATTTTTTTTTTTTGTCCTCTTCCTACATTCACGTGCTGTGGCACTTAACTGCGACATCTTTTCTCCACTTCCGCCATTTTCCTCCTCCCCCTTCTTCCTTCCTCATTCCTATCTATTCACGTCCATGAATGTGAAAAATTATTTGGTGTCAGCTTACAATGCAGTAAATACGGTAGTGTTTGTTACCGGCCACACAAATAAAGAATTTGTCAGCTATTATGTTTTCTAGAAACATGGCAGAATGCCACAACAATCAATTTTTAACTATATGCAAATTATCATGAGAAAAAACTAATTTGAATTATGTAGTCTTAGGCAGATTGAAAGCTGCCACATACAGTGACTATTAAAATACGGGATGTGCAGGATCCCGAACGTTCGGGGAAAGAGTCTGGAAAATAGCTTTCCCAAAATGTCGGGCAAGAATTAGCTGACTCCAGAGTTTTTCAGGATAATGGTGTTGAATGCACATTTGTAATGATGATATTTCCTATGAGCAGAAAAAAAAAATATTTCTCTTCCCTTCAAGCTTAAACTAATTGTTGTGTGCATTCTCCGAAACTTTAATATTTTCCGTTGCATTACGATCTTATAAACTCATTATTTACCTAATTGCAGATTTACATTTTTCTAAAAATCTTTATTCTAAATTGTTTGCACATTTATATAAACATTAACATACACTATTTGTTTTCCGTCTTTCGGTTGATACATTTTTATAAGCTTTACATAATTTTTTATTGTTCATATGCATACTATGTAAGATCGCACTAATGGAAAGGAATTCTCCACTTTATCACATCAATTACACACACATTTATTAAATACAATGCTAAATAAATTAGTTTTGCTCTCGTCAAAATTGAATACAACCTTAAAATAAATGCCATTACTGCAATATTAACATTTTGGTAATCCAAAGATGTTTCTGAGTGTTGCATCCCGTGACATAAGTTTTCAATTATGGTTATCCAGAAAAACCATAGAACAAATTAAAGAAATCCTTACTCTTTGAGGCGCAAACTTTTTTCACTTGTCTCCAAGTGAAGTGTACTTGTTTAACTTATCTATGGCAAGAAATTTATGAAATATTTTTTCTCGCATATTGTTTATTTGAACTTACTTTCTCTACATTGTTAGAGTTGCAAATGGAAAACTATATAAGTCGGTAAACAGTAAAAAAAATTAGGCGCGTGGGAATTCAACGAACGTCTGCCAGAGAGCAAATCATTGGCTAGATGTACATCTTGCAAGAAGGTGTTAAAATGTGAGCATGGGAGCACATCTGGACTGCTGAGACACTTGAACCAACATCCTGCATTAAAAAAAGATTTTTTAAATGAATTGTCAATATACCTAGTTATCATTTTGACACACGTGATATTTTTCCCCATCCCATCCTGTTACCAGAGGGAAAAAAAATTTTCCCTCCTGAAAATTCTCGAACACAGAATATCCATTCCCACACACTCGTAATTAAAATTATTTATGCGACTATTATAACTTCCTACCAGCAAAATGTTTGTGTCTCGGCAAAGTTTATATCTCATCTGAACGTGTGACATTTTTTTCGTTAAAGAGTAAACAACAGTGTTTGTACATCTTTTTATAAAGAAACTACAAAACATATTATTTTCTTCAATATTTACAAATTTTATTGTTTCTAATTTTTAAAATTATTTTTACATGAACTACTTTCACCTTACCTGCAATGTTATAAATATAAATTCACAGAACTATAACTCGGCACATGTCTCACTCCCACTTCAACATAATTCTTAGGTCATTTAACTATTGGGGCATATTGTCTTCCGTATGGAGTAATGATGGGGTGACTTAAGGTTTTTGTCTATGCCGATTCTCAATTTGCTTCCAAAATTGTTGTTTCAATAAATGTTAAATATATTACAACATATTTCTTAGTTGAATTAGCAAATCTAGGGGCATTAACTATTTCATCCCGTATTCTGTGAAAGAAATTTATAGTTTGTCATACAGAAATGGCCCTGCTAGGTAAAAAAAAAACAATTTAACATTGTGTGATTTCAAGAATACTGCAAATTTCCCAAAACAATATAATTTCAAGGATATACGGTACATATGTATATTCTTTTTGTAAAATTTTTAGTGAGACGTTTTTAACTTTTGATTTTGTTGCTGCCAGTGGCGTTTTATAATACTGCTGAATGAAAAAAAAAAATCACTGAATGTAAACAAAACAAATCAATCGCCACGTATTGGACGTTGGCGCATTCACCTCTCCTTGGCCTATCCTACCTTGGGTTCGTTCTACGTAGAAACGGGGTGAATCGAGGTGGCTGTTAGTGCTGATTTCCTTCGGGTGTGGCTTTGCTGCCCTTCTGCGGTGTAACGACGTCTAAATAGTGTTGAGGCTGGTGGGTTGAGTATCTGTCCAGGTTGGGGGATCTAGCGGGTTAAGGGTTGGGAGCAAATGGAGAGGAATCAAACCCCAGGGTGAGTTTGATCATGAAAATCTCTCTACCAGGGAGCTTGATCTTACTCACCGTAAAGGCTCTCAAGATGTGCAATGCCAGCTGTCACTAATAAAATTGAAAGAATGACTCATGCTGCTTATTCCAACTTTGTACAACGATTAAGACTCATCTCACTGCAACCTAGTATACTACTACTACACGTGTGAGATTCAAATCCCGCACCAACATGTACACGGAAGTCGCGGCCTTCCACAATCCTGGAGGGCAGCCGGACATGTGGTTATGAGGGGTTGTGCAAGACAGCGGTGCATCACCCCCCTACCACGTGCTGATAGCCTACAAGCTATCAGCCGCCTCGGGGCATGCCCGAGTGCCACCGAGAATACGTGAAGGCCGAGAGATGACCTGAGGATGCTACCCCCACTCTGGCCTCACAGCAGAGGGACGTCACATGCCCTCCCCCTGCGGACGCCATAATATGCGCTACCCTGACTATACAAGTCAGTGTGCAGCAGACCTCACCGGTTGCTCTTCTTCAGTCTTCGAGCTCGCTCTGCCACTTTTAGTGCTGGAGCCCTCCGACCACTGTTAGATCTTCAGCAGCCCTCTCAGAGGCTGCCACCAATTGCTCAACACTCTTCAGCAGCCACCAGAGGCTGCCTACATTGACGTCACCATTAGAGCTCTGCGGCACCTGTGACCAGACGCTACAGCGATGCCAATCACTAATAGCTACCAGAAGTTTTCTGTAGCTACCAGACTACCACACTTAACTTCTTTGTCTCCTACACACATCCCAATAGTTAGATTTGTAGTAAGCAATTTTTGACAGTTTTAATTTCACTTCTCTCATTAGCCTCGGACCAGGTCGCCTACACCTGGCTACCCTAGGTTTACTTCCAGCCACCGGTCTTCTTGTTGGGAGAGAACATGTCAGTGCATTTACTAAGCTCTTAATAAACACTGCATTGTTTCTTTTAACTTCGAGTCTCCTTCATAGAGTACTTTGTAACCAACTACTGGGAGAACCTCGAGTCGAGTACCGCGGACCTAGAATGGGAAATTATTACTACGAACTAGCTACAACTGGAGACTCCCCCTCAGGCGGCTCCAGTTGCAATACACACATATTAGACGGCCATCTATTTTATTCTTGCCAAGTATACAGGTACTGCAGGAGTAGAATAGAGGAGCCCCGACCACTAGCAACACTTTTCACCCAGGGAGAGACAGTACGCCTGAGTTATATCCCTAGTGGAGCTCCCGAGTGCTGATGGGGGTATCTGCTTAGGTGCTATGGCCTTGCCTTGGTTGGGATCGCACACCCAATAATAGTCTTGGTAGCCCACACGGCTTCAACGCATCTGGTTTGCCCGCTCGTGCTACCAAACCACCATTGGGCAACACTATTCTAGGGCTGCTCGATTCATAGTTCTCAGCAGCTAACCCGCTAGATTCATAGTTCTCAGCAGCTAACCCGCTCGATTCATAGTTCTCAGCAGCTAACCCGCTCTATGCCATTTAAAGTGAGTCACGGTGCAAAGAGGGAGGATCAAAGAGTTGCGTGCCTTGCTGCCAAGCAGCCGGCTGGTTTTGTCCCCCTTACAGCTAATCAACGAGCCAAACGAGATTGTGCCTCTTTGCTCAGATCATTAGAACAACCTACGTCTACAGCAGGAGATCTAGCTACTTTCTTGTCATCACCTCTTCACACGCATCCTGCCTGCCACCCAATTGTGTGTGGGTTAATTAAATGGACTGAGGAACACCTTGGCATTTCGAACGCTAACTTCTGGAGCTCAGCAGTTACCAGATGGCATGGTAGTTTTTGCGTTGCTACACCTCGGACCCTCGCTGCAGCCTGGGCTGAGAAAGATCAGCTCAACCAACTATACCCAGCTAGTCCTCACACTCACAACATTAGTAAGCCTGCTGCCGTTGGCACCTCCCGCCAGTCGCCTATGGTAACTAGTCACACCACTAGCCATAGGGTAGACCAATCCAAGGGACGTGTCAATCGCAACGTTGAGAACTTTGTTCCTTCACGTAAGGCCATGTGTCCAGCTACCATATCCAACCGTAAATGCCAGTAAGCATAACCGGCAGAGTTGCAACCAAAGCGACACTACTGTGATCCATCCTTAGCTAACCGGACGCATGTCAAGAATAAATAATATAAATGGGGAAAATAATATAATGAGATGGGGGTGTACCAATTACTGCCCTAGGTAGCAACCTAGTCTGCGTACCTGATGCTGCTGGGGCATTTGTATGGGGCTGGTTTGGTAGGCTTACATACTGGGACAAAATGGTTGATAGTGTTCCTGCCTTGTAAGTATGTACTGGTTTAGGAGGGAAGCATATGCTAATAAACTTCTCTGCGCTGTATGTATTTGATAAGTGGTGGGGGTTACATGAATAACTGGGCACAGTTGTGGTACGGGTTTCGCTACTGACTTGTTTGCTGGGAGTGCTAAATAACTAACGTGGTCTAGATCTGATGGGTGTCGGATTAGCTAATGCTGGATCATGGTCGTGTGGCTTTGGTTGCACTTTTGTCAGTTGTGCGTGCGGGTTGGCTTATGCTTACTTACGGCTGGATATAGTGCTTGGGCACATGGCCTTAAGAGTTGTTACAACGTTCTTGACTTTATGGGATTACTATTCCCTTGGATGTGTCTGGCTTGTGACTCGTTTCGAAGCTAGTCGTAGTCGATGATGGGCGGGAGTTACTAGGGGTTGGTGCCTTGTCGGTTTGCGAACGAGGTGTTGCGGGATATAGCTGATTACTTCGCTCGTCTTCGGCTCGGGTGGTAGCAAGGGCACGACGCGACACAGCGCAGAACTCGTCGTTCCAGTCCTCTGATGCCCTGCTCCAGAAATTACTATTAGACACCTACCCAGTTCTCGGTCTTATTCAGTAACTCTCTTACCACTGGATGACAGGTCGGGTGTATATGTAGCAGTGCTGGTTGGAAAATAGCTGGGTTAATGGCAGTCATCGTAGGTGGTGCCAGTGACCGAAGTAAGGCAGCATGATCTCATTCGGCTCATCGGCTCTGGTGCTTCAGAAGATCCCCCACTGTTGCGGGCTGATTAGAAGCGTTGGAGCAGTGTGGGTTGCCAAGACTCACTGGGTGTGCGATCCCAACCAAGGCCAGGCTGTAGCACCTAAGCAAATACCCCCGCCAGCACCCAGGTGCTCGGGTAGGGATACAACTCAGATGTACACTCTCTCCCTGATTGAGAAGTGTTGCTAGTGGTTTTGGCTCGTCTATGCTATTCCTCCAGTTGTATCTAATTTCAGAATAAGAATAATGTCCCGGTTCTGGTCTGCGGTACTCAGCTCGAGGTTCTCCCAGTAATTGGTTAGAGATTACTCTATGAATGAGACTTGAGGGTAAGAGAAACAAAGCCGTGTTTACTAAAAACTTATTAAACACTGTGACCCATGCTCTCCTGCCAGGCAGACCGGTGGTTGGAAGTAATCCTACGGTAGCCAGGTGTAGGTGACCTGGTCCTAAGCTAAGTGGGGAAGTTAAGTGAAAACTGGTGAAAATTTCTTAGATACAAACCTAACTCTAAATAGGGGTGTCTGTAGGAGACAAAGAAGAATTACGTGTGGTATGTATATGGTGCTACAGAAAGCTTCTGGTAGCTATTGGTGTCGCTGGAGCGTCCGGTAGCAGGGCTGTAGAACTCTTACAGCGACGTCAATGATGGCAGCCTCTGGTGGCTGCTGAAGACTGTTAGGTCGGAAGGGGCTGTTGAAGGTCTCGTAGTAATCTATACTCCAGCACCCAGGTGCTAGGAGAAGACTGCAGGGACAACTGGCGAGGTCCGCCGCGCACTGCTTTATATAGCGAGGCAGTACGTGTTGTGGGGGCCGTAGGGGAGGGCGTGTGACATCCCTCAGGTGCAAGGCCGGAGTGAGAGTAGCATCCTCTGGTCATCTCTCGGCTTTTGCGTATACTCGGGGGTGCTTGTGCATGGCCCGAGGCGGCTGATGGCTTGTTGGCTCTTAGCACGGTGGGGGTGATGCGCTGCTGTCTTTCACAACCCCTCGTATCCATGTGTCCGGCCACCCTCCAGAATTGTGGCAGACCGTTGCTTCCGTGTACGAAATGGCGCGGGGTTTGAATCTCGCGTGTGTAGAAGTAGTACACTAATGTTGCAGTGAGATGAGTCGTAATTGTTTGTAGTTAATTGGTATAAGCAGCATGCATCATAGTTAGGGGCATGCAAGATTTGCATTTTCGATAGAACAAATTTTTATGCAAAATTTTATGTTTTAAAATGAATACTCTATTTTTAACTTTTGATGATAATACTACAAAAATTTGGGAAAAAGCACTTTTTAGCTGCAAATAGCATATCAGTTTGATAACAAGTTTTTATTCCATGAATTCTCAAGCGTGAGAAAATATTTATTAAATAAGGGAAAAATCAAAATTGAGAAATTAGGTTATAGCGTTGATTCTGCTGGGAAATCATCCCTACCAAGCAATATCCCATGGTATTTTGCTCAGCAGAAAATTTACAGGCTTTTGTTATATTTTGAAAAATTTGTTCTCTATCAACATAGAAACACTATATAAGTAGCCTAAATTATTGACAGAATCACTTGTTTAACCTCGGATTACGTGCATAACGTAAACAGTCCATAGTGATCATACAGCACTGCTGTTAGTGACTGTCAAAATTCTCATGGTTTCGAGTATCGATAGTAGTGCTGTGAAAGATCACTGGTGGTTATATTGCAACACTGTGTGCCTGCGACAAACTAACATATCTTTTGGGTATTTCTACAATCATAGACATATTTAGTTAAAACATCTTTAAATTTTGTATTGCCACCTGTTCCGACTTGTGCTATCACGCCTGGGGTGTGGGTGAAGTTAGTTTTGTTTGATTATTTGGGCAATTTTTATGACGTAATTTTCTTTTTAAAATACTAAAACCCGCTATTAAAAAAAAAAAGCAACGTGCTGCAGAATTGTTGTGAAAACATGACTTGAATGCAAGTGGCGATAAAACTATATTTTGTAAATTTTGCAACACATTAGTGAATTGGGACCGTAGAGACTTGTGCGTAAAGCACAAAGTGGGAAGAAGAAGAAGGGAAAAAATCAGCTGAAAATTTGAAGTTCAAGCTTGTGGTCTGTGTCTCAGTTTACAATTGTTACTGTTATTTTACATGGTTTTGTTTGTATTTACATAGTTAACTGTTAACAAAAAAATAACACTGCTTTCATAAAAATTAACACCGATTTTCAAGAATAATAACCTCGAATTCTGTATAGAAATGAACACCAAATGTGCATGCCCCTAGTCATAGCGAATCCAAATAGGAACTGCAGTTTTCTGAAATTAGAGGTTCTTCCCTGACTGGGCCTACTTGTCTCACTATTGACTGAGGGCGGTGTGCTGTAGGCTCACTGGAATGCTCGACAGGTTTTACAATTACGGGCAGAACGAGCTCTTGCAGTGCCTGTCGGGCTAGACATCTAATCTGGCCGTGACGACCACCGCCTTTTTTAGGCATTGATTAATGAAAATATAACAGAAACAATTATCTTAACAGGCTCGTAGTTATTAACATTAATTATGATGGTGTGCTCGTAACCTAGTAGCGGCGCTCAAGCCCTCCTGGGTGTCTTCTTGTGCAGATGCTCCGAGGTAATGAGTATGACAAAAGGCCGGCTAGATAGGAGCGTTTCTCGGGCAGGCTTGGGTGTACTGGACACGCCTCAAGAGTTCCCAGTGTTGTTTAGACTCAATAGCCTACTTTAGGCTCCAGGAATCCTAAAAGGTTTGGCACACTCTTGACTGGTCTGTAGAGGTTTTGTTAATTTAATGAGGTACCAATTACAAGTAAATAATTTACACTTGCGTAAGTGAAATGACTACCTCACAAAAGGTTACGTTTGCTACAGCGTATTTATTGCAACTATTGGAAAACAAGGGGGTGCGTGGTTCTATGTAAAGAATGCTAATTATAAAATATTACAATTTATTTTTGAGTCACGTTAATGAAGGTAAGGCCAACCTGCATAAAGAAATATTAAAACCTAAATAACTCCAGAAGTTCTATTCACAATTAACAGGGAGTAATGAGGCGTGGTTTGTCCAGAAGGGACAACGTTTAAGGCCTGCTACCTTAGCGTGCACTAGATTTACTTGGATTATTGGGTGCAGGGGTAGGAACGGAATGATACCTTGGAGGGGGTTTTCTCCGCGGACTGCGGGGTTGGCATTGTAGCTTCTGGTGGTGGTCGAGGAACCTTCCTCCGACCTTATACAGGTCGACAGGCAGACGTGAACTGCCAAGAGCGGTTTCGCTTCTCCTTATATACTCAAAATTGCACCTGGCTGTTGTCGCAGGGGTGCGGGGTTTGCTAGCCTCCAATCACAGGGGTTTGTTATTACAGGACAGTGGACTGCGTCGCGCATTTCTTATCTCCGTGCCTGGAGGCTGTTGACATATTTACCGCCTCTCCACAAGGCTTGGCAGCAGTGATGTTGGACGCAGGGGTGCTGCTCTCTTATGGCAGCCCTGCTAGCTTCCTTCTCTCTATCTGCGTCTCTGGGGATAAAACAAGCTTCGTCTTTGGGGGTGGCGACCGCATGTCTATGGGTGGGCAGTACAATCTCAGTAAATATCCACGTGTCTGTAGTTGTTCGAACTGCATGGATCAACCCTGTAGCAATGGGATTATTTGCCGGCATGCAACTTGCCCTGTATTGCTTCCATTACTTGATGATGGGGTGAAGTCTAAAAGTAGAGCTAGCAAGCTCGCTGAGCAGTAGTGGCACACATCAAGGTTAAATACGTACATTAGCGCGGACAAAATGTCAAAGTGAGACATTTTACGGTTTTTTTACATCAGACTTTTTTACATGAGACTTGATATTTTATGAAAACAGTCAGTTTAATGTATCAATTTAGATACCAAACTTCAGTTTCACAAAATTTTACGTGCAATTGTCAATGTAAACAAACATTTGATTTGGTGCTGCGGCCATATATTACTGCACACATTCTAGTTTTGAGTGTTCACTTCGTACCAATGTTGCTCTCTCTTGGAGGCAGTTTGTTTTCAAACTACTGTAGCTTATTTCAAAGTGCATATTTTACTGCTTGTGTTATCTTTGGGATATGTGTGATTACATTTTGTTTTGCAGGAAACAAATTTAACGTAATTATGTGCATGTGTTGCATGTAGAACTGTGACTTCAGAGATTTAAAAATGTCTTAAAATGAAATCGAGAATTTCTTCATCTCAAATATTTCTTGATGTTAGAACTTGCACAGATTTAGATTTTTTATTTTTAAGTGCTGAAGTAAATTAGTGTATATAACATGGGAAAAGAGTTCATTTCTTGTGGAGAAAGCTAATTTCGTGAGATATCGCTAGAGCCCCTCGAAAGTGGTAAATAAAATTTCTAATTTTCGTCATAAACTGCTAAAAGCGGTGCAAAAATTCACTTAAAAACATTAAGGCTGTAAATAAAAACTTTACCGTCACTCATAAATGTTTTAAAATCAGGTGCAAAAACTTTCTTAAAAAGAATGAAATTGTGTCTTGTAGGTAATTATTCTGGAAATAATTCACTATAATGCAGGATTTCACAATCATGTTACTGGCTACTGAAAATGATATATTAACAAACAAAAATATTATCAACGATTACATTTTGACACAGCACTACAAAATGTAGTGATACAGTACAGAAAATTATATATAAATTTTTGCACAAACAGAGTTCACTACAGAAACAAGTGTCAAATTGATAAATACCAATATATGTTTTTTTTTTTTTTCTCTAAATGTGCTTCTGCCGACTAACAAAAAAGGTGTTCTCTAGCTCTGATAAGAGTATAGTTTGTGACATAGGATGTTCTATGAGCCCCACAAGTTCTGCAATTTTCTCAATAAGTGCAGTGCAGTGTTCTAAAACCAGTGTATAGCACTTCACAGTGTCACGCTCGGTGATACTTTAAGTTGCTGATATAGTTTGCAACACCACCCTCAGCTTCTGTTCGTTGAAAGAGTACAATCAAAGAATTATGAAGCACCAGGAACTGTTATTTCTTTCAAAATACCTACAAGAAATTTACATATACGACTATAGTAAACCCGTGATCCTATCATACAATATGTAAACCAGGCATAATAAAATTAATTGAATATCAAATATTTAACAGCCACCACGAGCACACATTAACCTTAGTCGTACACACAGCAGATTAACATGACATAAAAATTTAGGATATTATAGCTATGTTGGCATTCCAACCCGTTTTGTTTTAGCCTAGTTAAGTTTGTTTGGGTTCTGTTTACTTTATTTTGAGGGGAAAAAAGGAAACTGGGTGAAGTAATTTTCAGGGGGAGGGGGGTGCTTTAGTTTAAAGTCTTTCATGAGACTGCATTGTTTTGATGTTCTTACTGAGTGTGTGGCATTCTGAGTTGCATATTGTTTTGATGGAGCAGTGGAAAATTTTGCTAATGGAAATATATAAGTTGCTGTTCATATTCGTACAGATGCAGCAATACACACACATTTTCGCCAAAGGTAACCTTACACTCGTTGAATTTATGATATGGGCAAAGAAAAAAATATTTTACACACTACAAACATATTGAAAGTGTAATTTTTTTAGGATACGGGCATTTCAATAATTATAGTAATGGTTTGCAAATACATTATTTACAAAACACGCAGACTTACTGTTAGCTAATTCGCAATCTCTTGAACACGTATTTTCCTATGAAAATCATGTTTGTAAGTCACTAACATTGTATAATTTATTTGCAGAATCATTCAGTAAAATTGTGCGCATGTTTCCTTAAACCAATAAACTTGCTCTTTGGTGGGTCGCCGCCGATGCTAACCTCCAAATTTACATGGGGATCGGAACTACTTCGCTGCACATATTTTGAATTATGAAGGTAACGGAATACTGTTTTAATTTTTAAGGAAGTAAAAAAAAGGAACAAATGAATAGCTTTTCATTCTTGCTATAATTTGTTCACTCACGTTTGTAAACAAAATAACCATCATCCCGTACGCGTAAAATGTGAACATGGAGCTGGATCATAGATGCCTACATGAGAAAATAATTTTGCTGCTGTAAAAGAGAAAGATATTGTATGTAGTTTGCACACCTGCCGCCGGCACGCCTTAAGTGCACGTTGATGGAGGCCATTTTGTATAACATGTTGCAGTGGTCTGTGGAATAGTAATTGCGCAACGTATATGTGTAAACACTGAACTATAATACAAATTTTCTATTACAACTGTTTTGTAGGGAAGAAATTAAGTCTGAATTTGTTATGTTGGTATGGAATTGTGACTTAACAATATTTACAGGAATACAAAAACTTAGTGCTAGTTTTTAAAACACGAGTGCGTGTTTTCTTTTTAATACTATAAACAAAGTTGTACTAGAAAATGTCGACAACCTACACCAAACATATTTCTTATAACCTCAGAAGTGTTGACCACAGTTAAAGGCATTAATTTGCATGTCTAATTAGAAAAAGAATAGTAACCATTAGTCAATATTCACAAACCAATATTATTTACTGAAATTGTGTATTATATGTTTATAGTGCTAAATAGTACATTACTTCTTGCTGTTTGAGTATACAGTGGATGTGAGCCAGCTAATGAAATGAAAACACCGGCTGAAAGTAAGATGGCAGTCAGTGTTTATTTTGATCTAGGTGTGTGGAGATATAAGCAACCAATGTGCTGAAAATAGAAACTTAGCAGGGTTCCAAAAAGTGCTCACTTCACCATGAACAGCATTTACCTCGTTACCTAGTAAAAAGCAAAATGAATTACTTGGAAGATTTGTGTTGTGAAAATGTAGTTTTATTTTGTTGGTTCCTTTATCATGTACTGTCATCTCTCTTTACAGCTATGCCGACTTTCGAGCAAAGCCAGTACACTGCAAAGACCATCCAAGACTCGAGTGACAATCAGTATACACAAGGCATGCAGCAGTTTGCCCCCATGTACCCAGTATACAACCTGCCATCAACTATCGTTCAGAAATAAACAGTTGTACATGTGACCACTACTGCCATGGCTTAGACAGCTCATAATGTTTTCCATATTTAGCAATATTTATGTTATGATTGGGTATTAACACCCATCCATCTCAAACAAGTTTTCTGAAGTAAGAGTTAACTTGGCAGTTTAGTAATTGCTGCAAGAAAAATTCCAGGACCGTAAAAGGATTTAATGATTTTTCCGTACAGTGTGAAATGTAAAGCATATATTTTTGTAAAAGACCAAGTCATGTTTATCAGCAGTGATTTTTTTTTTTCAGAACCTGTTGCATTGAGGCAGCTTAGAGCAGTATGCAAGAAATCTAGATAATTGCTAAATTTAAGAAATACTAGAATGTATTATATTGTGTTAAAAAAAAGTATTTAATTTTTTTATATATATTAGGTGTGTAATAGTTGGGTTCTATGCTTTGGAAATTGAAAAAAAGTCGGTATCAATTTTTTTTATGCATAAACTTGTGGTATATTGCTGTAACCAGAATCGTTGTTGAGTGCAAATATTTTGAGTTGACAGGTTGTTGAAATGTGATTTATAGGGTGGATATTCAGTGGCTAGACCAGTGTGAAATCAGTGTGATTGTGAATGAGTTTTTATAAAGCCCCTTAAAATAATGCTTGTACAGTATACAACATTAAAAATTATGTTGACTGATTTTTCCTGCAATTTTTATACAAGACTGTAAGAAGCATTATTTAAAGTTTTTGTACTTGTTAAATTTATTCTTAGAATAGTTTGCGAGCTATTTAGTCTTCCTATACATTTGTTAAAATTTTTCTCGTTTTCTCTTTGTTAATGAGATTTCAGCAGAAACTTCTCAATTTTGATAATGTTTTCATTCTCAAAGTGTGAAAGAGAAGGGAGTTTTATATTATTATAGCATAGAATTGATAATATGGCTGCTTTTGATATTACTTAGAATTTGTAATAAAGTGTGTTGACAATGTAGCAGACTTTGTCTCTTGAGTGCTTAGTATGTAGTTGGTTATTGTCATGTACTTGCAATGTGTTGAAAATTTATTTTATGCAACATAAAGCAGCCGCTTTATGTGATATGTTAACCATATATAAAATTTATTACGTTGTATATTATTTGTTGAAATTGTAACCAAAATACTTAGCACAATCTCAGGCTTTTATTGTAGTTTCGTATATGCGGCGGTTATTTGAGAGGTAAATAGTCAAGTTGCAGCATTTGATACATAAACTATGAACATGGAGGACTTTTGAATTCAGCTTTAATCAGTAGGGGCTTGTGGATACTCAAAAATCTTTGACTTTTAATTATTTTGTGATGCGATTAAAAACCTTTTCTTAAAAAAAATTCAATGTTTTAAGGCTTTGGGTTTGTAACAGTCTTGCTTAATTGTACAGCTTGTCGGAAAATCGAATGAATGACTATCATAGTTTTTGGAGCATGTGCAGCAAGTAAAGTGAATCTGCTCGTTATACTATTATTTTTGAAATATGAAAATGGAGGAAATTGTTAAAAAGAATCTCAAATGGGAGTATCTTCTGGTGATAATGAAGCAACATGTTTAATTTGCCTAAAATTCTTACTCAAAGTATTTTTGTGTTTAGAAATTCCACGTTCCAAATAAATCTTAAGTTTAGAGAGAGTAGTGAAATTGGCAGATGTGATAACAATAGCTAGGAAATGTAATTTTGTTAAAATGAGGCAAAATGTATTATAGAAATGAGTAATGTTAATTGTATTATTCGAAATGCAGCAAAATTTTTTGTGTTAAAATTTTAGAAAAGTTGAACTTGATCATACCTCCATATGATGTAAAAAAAAATGTCTTTTATTATAAAAATATGATAAAATTCAACTCTTCAGAAAACGTGTGAAATTTTTGTAATAGTAATTATTGTATTCCTGATAAATTTGATCTTAAAAACTTTTATTTCACAGACCCCTAATAGTCGCTGCATTTTTCATGCAGAATGGGATATCAGCTATTAAAACCACTGTTGTAATGTTCAACAATTCATCGCACAAAAAAAGAGTGAAATTGATATTAGTGCTGTATATCTCGAATGGTTTCAATGTTCCTACTGAAAATGTTAATTGGCTATGTGTGTTTATGCTTTACACTGTGGAATAAAATATGGGATCTCCACTTATCACTTAATTTTGTTGGTGATAATATTTGTGAGGAGTGGGAAATGTAAGATCAGCATAGACATTGGGTACATAATTTATGTATAAAAAACTATTTCCCCTATTTTTAAGATTATTTTTCCAATGCAGGCTAGTAGCTCTTTCAATGGCTGTTGTGTGTGCATATTTTTAACTTGTATGCATTTTTTTACTTACCTGTATATTATTTCTTGTGCACAATATAGGAAATTCTTTATACATGTAAACCACAGGCAAGTGCCTATTGATGTGGCATAATTATTTACTAAGTTATGACATAGAAATGTCAGGCTAAGTGACCTAATCTCAGGCACTAATCTATACCCAGACTTAATGTAAACACATATTGGACTACAACTCTACCGAAGTTTTTGTATTTTTGGATGTATGTATTTTACTGAAGTTGCAGTGTAATTTGTTCAGCTGGTAATTTGCGAATAATAAATAGCATAACTTTGAAGCATTAGTTTTTATTTTAATTTGTAGTACAGCAAAAACCTGATATAACGCGGCTATTGGGGGACATAACTCAGTCCTCATTAAAGCTTTCCACGCTATTCCGGGCGTGGTAGAGTAGAGTAGCAAAATCAAAAAGCCAGTGTTCTGAGGCGTTGCACCTATCTGTCAAACATGGCACAAGTGTTATTTACCGCCATAACTCGTTTAGCCTCTTGCTATCAGATCTGCATCACTGGACTTGACAGCACCCACGGGAGGAGAAACAGAAGAGAACCATGGTATGGTGAAGAGGTTCACGTGCATTCAAGCAAGAAAAGCTATAAAATAAAAAAAGCTACGTTTTCCAGGCTAATTATGTATTTATTCCACCAAAGGAAGTGTTCGCTGCGACTTGTCTCACAGGTTAGAGGAAGGAGTGAGGGGAGAGGAAAAACACATCCAAATGAAACTAAACAGAGGTCAAGGCAGACTTACACTGCAGATGGTATCAATTAGTGCTTCACGTGTTGTGCAACATGTCGCTTGTTCATCTTAGTTGTGTTTTACAAAGGAAAACTAAAACAGAGCAAATGATTTGTGGCCTGCAAAGAAAGGCAGCTTTACTGCATTAGGCCTTGTCCATGACGCATGTCTTAACATGTGTGCCTTCAGGACAATAAAACATACCGCCTCAAATTTTTGAATTTGTTCCTTTAAAAGCGGGAAGACATACAGAGTAGCAGATATGCAAATAATAATCAGTGTACATCATAATTATAACGATTACATAGTGCTATATCCCGCAGGAGATTAATTATACATAGCGCTATATCCCATAGGAGATTAATTATAGGCTTGTAAATGGCTTAGTCTCTACCTTACCCTAAGTCTGAACCCAAAGTCCCTCGTGTTGCAAGTCAGTTTTATACCAAATGTGCCAAAGAAGTCTGCATCCCTTTTACAACAGTATTCCAGCTTATTTTAGCTTAAACATTTTGGCACCTGAATTCAAGACTACCCCTGTGAACTGCTGAAAAAATTATATGATATATTTGATTAACTTTTAAAGAAAGGCTAATCACTATAAAATAGGTGTCTAACCTGGCTGTATGGTGCCAGCATTTTTCATACACTAAAACTTTTGTGGGAATTAAATACTTATTCGTGACTTCAGCCATTTTGCTTCCCAGCAAAGCATTTCGACCCTTGTCAAAGTTGACAGTTACAGCCTTTGGACATATGGTATTTAAACATTAAAAGCCTTTGTCAAAATTGCCTAGGTTTTGAATTGAAGATTCTCCAATTGTACAGGACCCCTCATTTTTTCTATTCCTTTCCTGACAAAAAACCTAGTCTTCCTTTAGAGCAAATAGGGTACTTAAATGTTACGCTATACAATGCACGTGTATTTAATGTTAGTCCTTTAGGCTTTCTTCTGCCTTCTGGAATGAAAACATGTTGAGTTGAATCACTTGTATGCTGCAATTATATAACCCTGTGATTAACGTTAAAGTACTATTTTCTTGAATAGATTAATAATCTACTTAGTATCTTCTATAACTTGTAATATTCTTTCGTATTAAATACAACTTAACAGCAACGTGTTTGTGACGGTCTGTAAAAAATAGTTCAGTTACAATATTTTTTAACCTCGTTTTTATGTATACTATTTGTAAATTAAACTGTGCCAATTGATATATTTGTATGGTTAGGTAGCACTGACGGAAACATTTCAACGCAAATTACAGTGCATAGGCTGTAGTGACACATTTTTTTTCCCCGTACGGAAGAAAGCCTGTTCAATAAGTGAAGCGGAGAGAGTGTGTGTGTATCTCTCTCTGTCTCTCACAATAGACTCTCTATTATCCGCGATAATGGAGGGGGCGATTGCTGCGGATAACCCAAAATCGCAGATAATCCGCATACTAAGAGAAAAATACAGTTTTTCCAACACTAAGTTTCGTATGGTCGTAAATGAATACTGGGTGTTTCAGTGTGAAACCTAGCCTATCCTTGACATATTACAGTGGAAGCTGGGAATATCATGACCCAGTACACCATTGGGCAATTTGTCTCCCGGCCTCAATAAATAAGGGGAAAGTGTGCGGTCAGGTAGGCGTGTGGTCTGTCAGCGGGAGGTCGTGAGTCGTGGACAATGTTGGACGAGACGGAGGGAGCGGGTGCACATTCTCCCTCCTTTCAGCGCAGAGATCTATTTTACTGATTCTTTAAAGCCAATATTGTATGTTTTCCTATATATGCAAATAAAATGTGTTCTTACGTTACCATATTGGCGAGTAAGGCAGTGTGCGTGTATGGGATACGTCAGAAGTTTTTGATGAAAAATTCAGGATAATTAATATTTCAAGTAGACTGCAGTAAATTTGTATATTCCCGCAAACATTGCCGGACCTCCTCATGACCGTGCAGAGGCCAACATGCCGCTTAAAATTCATAGAAATGCAACACATTGATGTGAATTGCATCAATAAGCATGTTTTCCCAATACTGGGCCGCTGTTACGAATTGAACCGGCCCTGTAACGATGGCAGTGGCGGCAGCTGGCTGAATAATCTTGTAGCGACCAACCGTCAGCTGCCCAGCCCCGATGATCTAGGCACAAGTTACAACAGCAAGCCGTCAATCTCCTACGCGTATAGCTCTATGTAATCATTATAAATATGATGTAGCCACTTTGAAGATAATGTGTATATACCAGCTATGTGGTATGTGCTCCTATTTTCGAGAAGAAAAAATTCCAAATCTGACTACTCGGTTGCTAGGCAACAGGCCACATCCCCCCCCCCCCCCTGGAGAGGAGAAACAGACGTTCAAAGTGAACTGCATGTCGCCTGTGTCACACACACCTGCTACACTGTTCAGTGCATGCGGCTGTTTCAGCATATGGAAAACAGTGTTTAATGTAGGAAACCAGTTTCACCTTCCATTCCCAGTGCTTCAAAACAATATTGGGCTTGTTTCACACACACTTAGCCCAACACTGGCGTTCCCGCGGCACATTTCTGGTTAAACCACTCCAGCACAGCCTTATCTAGTTCCACGTACTTAGACAGTTTCGAAGTTTTCCTATTCGCCAATCCAATTTTTGAGTCTGCACTGCTCGCAAATTCAGTAAGTTTGGATTTATTGTTTCGTATATCCCGAATTGTTGTTTCTCCCACCCCATACATAAATGAAAGCGGTCTTACTACACTTCATCCAAGTTTATTAATAATTTCCAGCTTCTACTGTAATTATAAAAGCACACGTCTACGTTTTGCAGACATTTTTCGGCTGAAAATGAGCAAAAACAAAACCGAACATAACTACTGACTGGCGAGATACAAGACTGACCTTGGGAATGCAATACGCAGGTGGAATGCGGTGGTAGCGCCGAGTTCCAGCTATATCTGGCAGGCGGCAACTAGGCTAGCGAGTTGTGCAAGGTTGCCAGCTTGCTGTCTTGCGACGTAACTAAGCTCATCGCCCCATCAGGAACACATTTTGACGTGCATTTGCATAGATAAACAAACTTTTTCATTCCACAGTTATTTTCAGAGTACCTGTTACGAATTTCATTAGTTAAGATGGGCGTTTTATTAAATAACTTCATTCTGGCAGTGTTTGAGTTAATTTCCAAAATTTATTTTTATCTTTCTGAACATGCCGCGGTTAAGCCGCAAAGCAATCCGTTCGCAAATAATCGAGTCTAATATATATATATATATAAAATTAAAATTGTAATTTTATGAGTTGAAACATGTACGGCGAGATCGTGTGAAGCAGACTTGCGGCGGGACTCGTGACCGTGTGAAGCGCGCTTTTGTTATCTGTATGCTGTAACTCCACTCCCTCATGCAACACCTCGTTTCCATAAGTACCTTGTGCTGCTCTCCCCAAGCGCATTGTTCTATAAATAGAATCCTGCCCTTTCTGCCTTAACCATTTTCATGAACCAGTTCTGCTTTTCCGTAGTCGTTCACGGTCATTGTGCTGTCAACTGTGTTTGGTTTCAAACAACTTGGTGTATGTGGGTCGAACGTTATTGTTAAATGAAAACAAATTTCATTTAAACATAAAAGTCCAAGCTATAGCTGGAATAGACTACAGCTACATATTTGCAGATTTTCGCATAATTTTTTTCAATACTGTGGCATACCAATTAAAGATGGGGACACCACCACATACAGGCGCTCCTTCTGCCTGATGAAGAGATCTACCTCTTCATCCCGGTGTTGTACGTGGGAGCGCAAGTCTCCGGAGAAATGCTAAATGACTTGGGACCTGAACTGGGGCCATCCATCTATAAATTCCTCGTATTTTTCCCCACCATTTTCTGGCTGGTCTGCTCAGTTGGTGGTGCACTCGGCTCACCCATTGTTTCCAGGGAATGAGGCGTTCCCTCAATTCCCGTTTGCATTTCTGTACGAAACTCTCGGGGTCCTCGTATGGTTTCCCATGTAACTTGGTCAGTAGTAGTTCGCTGGGTATTCCAGAATTGACTGGATTGCACGGGTTCAGAGGTTTATGGGCACGGGGTGATATACTGGACTCCCTGAATTCAGTCGACAAGCCCCTCTGCAAGGAGTCATCGAAAAAGGGAGTGGGGGGGGGGGGGGGGGGGGGGGTGACTGGTTCTGTCCCAGCTCTCAAGTCTCAACATAGAGCTGAATGGCTCCACATTGGGCCCCATATTGATGCGTCTAACGTGGGTGTTGAATAGGGCGGGGGGAGGGGGGTGACTGGCTCGGTCCCAGCTCCCAAGCCTGAACTACATGGAGCTGTTATGGCTCCACATTGTGCACCAGATGTACACGTAGTCCAACATCACACACACAACACATCCAGCGAGTATCTCTTCTCTTCCGAGCTTTTTTTTTTACACTGTGTTTACACACATAGCACTGCCTCTGTTGAGTCTTTTTTTTGAAGCAGTAGATGGCACAGGTTCTGGGAAGTGTGGCAGTCAATCGCAGGGGGGCTGGAATTCCAGCAGGGGCCTCATTAGAAGGGCATCCACCTTTTATGGGCATGCATGTTGTGCTGAATTCTTCTACGAGTTGCCTTACAAACCTTAGCCTGTAGTCCAATAGTTTCACATTTTTGCCTGTCTTGCAGTAGTATAAAATAAAAGAATGTGCAAGTTTTTTTTGTACCATTCTAGTGATTTAAGAGTACTGTCAACGAAACTCATCTGCATGTCACATTTGTGAACAGAACCCATGTTTTTGTTGTAGTCTTGGAACTGTGATAGGTTTTTTGACATGCTCACCAGTTCAGAAATTTTTCTTGTCAGTCTTTTATTTCATGCTGGTGTATTGAGATTGTATGTACGTCACATCTGTTGTGCCATTTCTCAGCCAGTATTGTTTCTGTATGATATGGCACATTCATTTTTTTTTTTCCAACTTTCTGGGGAAATTTTGGCATGCATTTTCTATTTACTCTGACTGTAGCACAAGCATATGAAGTCAGGAGTGTCCTGACGATGGAACTAGATATTTCTAGACTTGTATCTGCATCAATATTGGTTGTGGCACTTGTGCACACCAAAAAATCAAGTATGTAGCCAGTTTGACAATCGCACAGAACAAACAATTTGATTCCAAACCTATACATTTGGATGGATTTTATTATTTGAATGACAATAGTCCTTTCCAAAGAACAATACTTTTATCAATGCAAACATTTTTATATGGATAAAAACTTTACTTGAATTTCATTTTTATTGATTGAAGAAAATAACTTATTTTGTACAATATGTCACCAGCTGGTTGATGCAGGTTGTCTGCAAAATGGAGAAGTCGTAGCATTAATAGAAAACCTTTCTTCGGAGACATAATTTTTCTGAACATCGGCGTGAGAGAAGTGGATCAGTGGACCAATAATATTTTAGACTATTTTTTGCCAGTGTGTGCAGTTAGCATAATGATGGCAAATAATGTGTACAGCAACAATACTGTAGACTTCTCGTACTGTTTTAGTTTGGAGTGTTGCTTTACATCAAAGTTATCTGTCACAAAGGTAAAATATTTATCCCTCTCCCAGACAATATATTCAACCAAATCAGGATCAAACATTTGCTTGAACACCTCAGATTTGCTCAGATTTTCTAATAAATCAATCAGTAATACCAGATCTTAATCGTCAAACTACAGAATTAGTGGAGAAAATTCAGAGTCCTTTTGCAACTGAAAAATATTGGTAGCATTACTGGAGGTAGAGGGTGTTTTTTTGTGTACCGACCTCATTTTTCATGGCTCGTTTCCCGTGACTTGATTATTGTTACGAACTTCACCATCAGAATCAAAAATAATCAAACTACTATCACTTGCTGATTTCCAGTTTGCTATTATATCTTGTATTTCCCTGCTGCGCGGGCAGCTCACTCACTCCCACCAATGGCTATATCACCTGACTGTCGTCGCTTCCCTGGGACGTAATGCCAGACTGATTGTCCATTTCCCCCAAGAGTTATCTCTTAGTGGAAATCAACAAAAACGGCAATTGTGAGATACACAATCTGGGTCACAGAGGAAAAACATAGATATCCTCTGTGGCCTATACCAATGTACTCTGGGCTGTTCTTCTCGTCCCGGCATAGAATTGGTCAGGGAGATGCACGTGAACACTGTGTTCACGTCAGTCTTGTGTCCATGTGTGTTATTGTTCCTAGATTTCCCCGCAGAAAAGTTAATGTGCTGACATCACATGCACAAATGTTATTATATGACTTCAACTTACCTCTTTGCACTGTGTGTGTGTGTGTGCGTGTGTGTCATATATATATATATATATCCATAATATGCAAATTTTAGGTGAACATTATTACAAAAGAACTAACTTTATTAGCCAAGCATACATATAAAGGTACAAATGTAAATACAATCTTATAAATTTTAATTAGGCTACGTCAAGAGGAAAAAACCTTAAATGCTTAAAACTGCAAATGTTTGTATTTTGCATAGGTACTGAATCACACAATGACGCATTTTGTATTTTCCTAGTCATTTAAGATAAAAAAAAACTTCACAAAATGCAAAACTCATGAAAATATACATTATGGTAACCATACACCATGAAAGCTTTGTCTGGAAAAACACACGTTTTTCACTTCAGACAAATAAACGATACACTTGACACAGTATAGTACCACATCAATAGCTGAATTTATAATCACTCTTCTTCCCAAGAATATAGGTACAGAATAGGCACTGATATATCACAGTTACTTGGCAAGGATTTAAGGGTAAATTTTTTATCACAAAGATACAAGATATAGTTATATTCATAAATTACTTCACAAAAATATAATTTGCTTCAAAAATACATTCATATAAATAAAAAAAAATATTACACACAGAAAACACACTATACAACATCTATGAAATTCTATATTCCCCACAGATCATTTTTACCATATTGTCTTAAAGATCAACTACCCAGCATCCAGCAAAGTTAAAAATTTGGTTTAGTTGAGAGCAGCAATCTTAAATTAAATAATTTTAAAAAATGTATTACTTACATGTGGTATAATGTGACAGAAAATGAAAATGAGGGGCAGATCAAATGGTTTCGGAATTCACAAGTGGAACAGATCCTTAAAAAATAGCAATGAGGGTGAGATTGTACAAAACAAAATTTGGTTTAACATACATACGTATACTACATTGGAGAAACCAAAATACCAACTTAACACAGAGTCCTAGTGCGGGACTGGCTGAGTGAAAGGTTACAGTTTTACATGTGATTTTAGACTTGACTCGGGCACCTATCACAACATCACTTTCAAACAAAAAACACTTTGATAATTTCTACAAAACACTACTGTAAAATTTTTAATACCCTGAAAATTGCATGTAAATTAAGGATTATAGACTCTAATAATAAAAATAATAAAAAAAAAAAAAACTCTTGTTAATTTACTCGTACTTGCTCTCATGTAGCACAGTTATTCTCTTCACAGGGCACAGAGTACTTCTTGTTTGGAATCCATGTTGCAAAAAGTAGTCGAGACACACCTCGAATAATTGAACATGTAAAACCCTAGCTATCTATCTGCTCGGCCGGTCCCGAGCACTCGGCAGTGCCTTTCAAACTACACTGAAAGTTGCAACCATTAAAACTAACAATTTAATGGACTTGCTAGTTCAACAGTTATGTTTCTTAAACAGGATGTCCACTAAAATTACATTTTGGAATTCCCTGACTTTCCCCTGTTTTCCATTTTCTCTGATCTATTTTCAGGGCCAAAACCTTTCAATACCATATTTTTTTAACTGCTTACAGAACAAATATGCTATAATCTATTCACAGTTTCTTCACACTTTTTGAATTAAACCTTTGAAAAATCACCCCGTGTGTCCAACATTTACTTATTTTCAAAATATGCCATGTATCACAAGTGTTTTATACCTCTGTTAACATGAAAGTAGTTTTACCTGCATTTTATTTATAAATAATATTTTGTTTATAATAAATATGAATAAAAACAGTGAGAAAATGTGTGTGTTGGTAGTGTCTAGTGAGATATAGTTTTAATGCAAAATATAATTACAACTGAGTGAGCACAAATTTGGTGCGTCATCCTTTGGTGTAATCTTCTAGACTTAGTTAAACTTAGTTTGTCTGAGGCGGAGGAATATCCTGTAAGTAGAACTTTAATAGCAGGGCTTCAGAAAAGTGTAAAGTAACCATGAATGGAATATATCAGTGTAGTTAAATTAAATTACACTAAAACAGACCAAGTAAGCAGGGCCAACATTTTATTCAGCCCATCACTATTTCTCACGAAATATGCTATTGACTTCACAAGTGTGCTCATTAGAAACACACAAATACTTTATTTTGTACATATAGACCTATGTTACTGGCAAAGCTGTATTACTGCCAGATCATAAACAGAAAAATTGAAATTTCAAAATGCATTTGCTTACAATTACATTATCCTGTATTCGCACAACTAACAACTTTTGCAGAATAGTAATTATTTACATTTTCCCTGACCAAAGTGAAAATTTCCTGACTTTACCCTGACTTTTTCCTGTCACATTAAATTCCCTGACACTTCCGTTTTCCCTGTGGGTGGTCACCTTGTTAAAACTTCCTAAATAAGATGTAAATCAGAAAATTTATAAACTAAACAGTATTATAAAAATATGTGAACAGTTATATAATACAGAACACTTCCTCCATTAATGTTTCTCTAGATGTTTATTGGAGATAAATCACTGCACAATTTCTCTCTAGTATTGTTAACTTGAACTTGCGATATACTGAGATACACACTAATCCATAAGCATGTACATTAACAGAAATACTTGTGCATCATAACGTACTGAATAAAAATTGATGACAGTGTACACTGATCTATGTAGCAAACTCTAACATAAATACAATGAACAACCAGCATCTGCTGAAAATCACTAGATGACTAAAAATTTTATATCTAAAAAGTTAAAAAAATTTGTGAAATAAGAAAAACTTTTAAAAGGTGTAAGCCTAGTTAGTGTTGAAAATGACAATCTACTCATGAAGTATTTACAGAAATTTTATTCACATGGCTATAAATTCCAAATTATTACAAGAAATGTAACTGCTTTTTACATGCTAAACAACTAAATGCTATTCATGATAAAGTGAGCACTTTCGAAATCAACCTTACAAAAAAGTCACTACTCCTACTTGCATATATTAATTGGCGCCCAGTAAAGTTGGTAATGATGGATGTAAAGTAGTTCCACGTCTTAACGTTGAATAAAAAGTGTTAGGTAACCATTTGTAATAACTTCAATTATTTCTTTCGATTACTGTTTTTTTTAATGCACTGAAGTGTAAAAATTACTAAATTTGTAACATATTTCTTTTCTAATAATTCCACAGATTCACCTGACCGATGCATGAATAAAGTGATAAGACCCATGCCAACATTAATTTTACATAAGGCGGAAGAATACACGACGCGCATACAAGTAGATCTTAAGCAGGGCTTTAAAAGTGCTCAGTTTACCGTGAACAGCCTATAGGAGACAATACTTCAGCTATGAACAGCTTAATGAATGTCAGTGCGTGGCTTTAATTTACGGTGATACAATAACTGCATTATGTGAAAATACAATATATAAAAATACTCATTTACAGTAGAAAAAATCTGAATCAAGTTCATGTTGCACATAAATATGACACCGCAATTTCTCTTCTCCCCAAAGTGGGGGGACTATGTTATTAAGCCACATATAAATGGCAAATTTATAGTACGCTCCTACAGCATTTCATTACAGAACAAAATATTCCACAGGACACCACATTGACATTGTGCTCAATTTACCCCCCACTCCCACATGTTCACGTTTCCACTTGGTCATGGGCATCAACTTGCCTGTTCATCTGTGTGAAGCATCATCTACAAATTCACTGAATATATTTCTTGCATACTGCGAACAAACTTCACATAATAGTTTTTCTTGCCTTGCTGGCATGGTCTCTTATACAAAAATTACCCGTGTTGCTTAACGGACCTCAAGTAGGACATATTTATCAATATTTTGAAGTTTTTCAAATTCTAAATAGTTCAAAATTTTAAAGTTTGCAAATAAGATTAAGGAAATAAAGCTGCGTTGTAATAGGCAAAAAGTACATTTCACAGCCCACAATGGTTCCAATTTTTGCCCCAGTCGCAGATGAATATAAGAATGCTGTTTAGAACACGCGGGTCTCACGATCATCCTGTGCCACTCAAAATGTGCAATATGAAAACTATTCATTTTTAACTTCAGTCTCCATTCTTTACAAAGTGAAGTGAAGAGATATGGGTGGCTCTTAACAGCGAGGTCTTGAGAGGCAATGTTCTTTACAAAGGTTTAAACGCTAGTCACCCACATGATATTACAACTGGTCAGAAGAAGAAGAAGAAAAAGTTTAACCTGATCGGCAGACAGCTGTCGTGAGAGATTCCCTTGAGATACCTTCTGCACAAGATATATTTTTAAGTTAAACACATTGGTATAGTTTTTATTAATTTCACTGAATTGTACGTGAACAGAATTTTTTTCATCTTTATGCGAGGTTGTAACCATTAGTCTGAAAATGAAAGTTAGTTTACACAACAGTTGTTTCTAATATATATATATATATATATATATATATATATATATATATATATATATAAAAACCACCTATAGTAATTTACACTGTTCGTTTCAATATCACAGACTTACTTCAACTGCTTATTTTTCTACAAATGATAATATACATCTGAGAATCTAACAAACACCATACCTCTATAAAAAAATCTACTTAGTGTCTTAAAATAACGTTTCAACCAAAAGCTTTAAGGAATATACATATATATACACTCATGCTATTGTCATGAGCTGTCAAGTACAGACAGTATGTTACAAGGACAATGCTAGACAAAAACCCCTAGCTTTTTCTCCACCAGGCTGGTCACCATTCTCTGTCGCTCTTCATCGATAGCCTTGATGAGAGCTGTCTTCCGTTCCTCGGTCTCTCGCTTCATACTGCAGTCGAAGATGCGCTGCATGATGAAATCAGACTGGTCTGGATTGGACAACACCACCTTGTTGATAATGCGCAGAGGGGCTGGCAGTTCTATGGCCGGCGTCTTCAACACTGGGACAATACGTCTGTTAATGTTCGTGTTGTATGGCAAACAGACAGTACTGCGCACTAGGTGTGCACAGAATTCATCGTCAATGAAGTGCTCCGTGATGTAAAACACAATCTAAAACCAGAAAACAAAAGTGTCTAAGTAAAATGAAACGCACGACTATTCTGGCAGCACAAGGGCAAGGATTCGTAACATCATAATGCAGATTCAGAAAGGATGAACAAACCTTCTAAAAACCATAGCTATAGCCTTACATGCAGTAGACAATTTTTAAAACTGTAAAACACTTGGAATACAGTACCTCCACTGAAAGCTGCAAATGAGATTTAAACACTACGCTAATTCTGAAATGAGACTATGAAACTATAAAAACACTAAAAACACTTTCTCCCATTGACAAGTAAAATAAAATCAGCAACAACCTGATGGAATGAAATGAGGCAAATGCTGACTAACTTCTCAAAATTATATGAAACCAGAAGTGTCCAAAAACCAATACAAAATAATGGCTTGCATCACAAGGAAAAACACATTCTAGGATTATACACTGTGCATACAATGGTACAAAATGCCTTAGCAAAAATTACAATTGTGAGTGTACTGAAATGCGAAATAAAAGAAGGGTGGAGGAGGAGGCACATTTTCATAATTCGTCAACATGCAGGGTTTCAGCACTGCCACACTGGTACTCGCATATCCCCGAACATATGCCCGCTAGCTTTTGATTAAGGGTCATTACCTCAAGGAAGGTAACTGGCCAGTGGCTGTGCGAGTACTCGCGACTCCAAAACGTGATGAATGCATCATCACCTTGATGCGTGATGCCTTGGCTGACTGGCGAGGACTACGTCAAGGAGGGTTTGGTTTTGTTGGGCATTAGGTCAGATGCACCCTTTCTTTTACGGGGTTGCTAGTTCTATTTAGTCCCTATGTGGCACTGGTGCTCGTCCAGTGTAGAGGCCTGGCAACTTTGCGGCAAAGCACAAAGTCGGGTTTGCACAAAGTAATCTTGCGTTTCAGGCTCTTAGCTTTTGGAGGGATACCTGGGCGACGCATAACCTCTGTGGCAGGCTTGGTCTTGGAGGTTTCAGTAGGACGTACGTGTGCTGCAGGTAAGTGTCAATAATCTGGCTTTGGATGTTCAACCGTGCTGGTGGGGGCAGAGCAACTGATTCGAGTCTGAAATACGCAGTAGGAACTGTAGGTGGCGGATCTAGCTGACTGAGATACTCCGCGATCCAAGGGTGAATCTCCTTGATCAGATGTGTCGGCGCCTCAAACAAGTCCTTAGGAATCTCCGGGGTCATGTACCAGTAGAAGGCGCAGAGCCTGTGCTTGTTCCTTAGGCACAAGCTGGTTTGTATAGGCGACGAGGGAGGGGATAAGCTCTTGTAAACACCCGGAAGCAGTAAGCACCTGTTTCACCTTTTCACGAATACCACGTTGAAGAGAGTATAGCATTTGGTGGCAAAGCACTTTCACGTCTGTGAGGCGAAATGAAGGAATGGTGTAACTCTACGTAGTGTAGCGCCATGTCTACAGACTCAGTAGACACCTTCACAGTACTCTGCGCCTAAACATGCTGAGCACTGGGAATCGGGCCTCGCCATCAACAGTCTCTGCACATGGGTGTAGGCTCTGAGCCAAAGTCTTCCCAACCCAGGGAATGACCCCTCCGGGACCTAAACGCGGTGGAGAAGACTAGCACCGAGCTGACAAGCTGAACTCGAGAAGCAGAGTACCTTGGTGTGGGATCTACCGCTCTGCCTTCTAGGGTATCCAGAAAGGGTGACCGTTGTTAGTGGGTGTGGGTATTCAGACAGTATGCTGGCTCAACTGAGTAGGTTTTCCAGGTCACCTGCGTTTCTCTCAGCGGCATGAAGAAAACTACGATAGGTGCACAGTCTACAGGAAAGGGGTACTCTTGAGTCAGATAAAACACAATGTTTATTCCATCCAATGGGAAATAAACATGTGGCATCGCACTACCTCCTAATGTTGGCAAGAGCTTTAGGGAAGCTAAACCTACATTATCCAGGTAGATAAGATTTGGTTCTGAATTACAAAGTTGGGGTAGACGAGCACTGTGAAAACAACTTAAACTTGTACTAACTCCCTACGCAACTGTTGTCCAGAAGGGGTCGCAGTGTTTAAGTGTGTAGACAATGTGGCGGTTGGATTTCTTCGGCACGAATGCAGTAAAGACTAAGCAGGGTTGAGACAGGCTGGCTCCGGCGACAAGGCGTGGAAGAGATAAATGAGTATGTTTTACCTTCAGCACTAAGAGTGAAGAAGAAAGATAAAGCTAGGAGCATAGTTGAGTAGGTTGGAGTTACAGACTGATCAGTTCCTTTGGCAGCTAGTGCGGTGAGGGAATGAATTCATTTGTTGCCTTGACTCAGTGGGTGACAACGGAGTAAGATGGCTTCACCCATTTAAAAGGCTCATACACCGGCGTGTGGCAGTTGGTACTTCTTGGCGATGCAGGCCTCTTGACTTTTCCTTGCTTTACCAACCTGGTGCAGTGTAGCTAGACATACAACTTTAGGCTGAGGCGCTTCTGTGAGCTCGTGTTCCTACTGCCAGCCCTGCGGCACCATAGTGTCTGGCCCAGGAGGAGCTGACTGGGGCTCGAGTTAATGGCTTCGTTTGTGCGGCATTGCAGAGCAAAGAGGATTCTAGAGATGTGGTGATTCCAATGTCTCTGGTCCTCTCCCGTACTAAGGCAGAGGCTCTGCTTGAGTTCCTGATTTCTGCGCTCAGTGAGGTTGGCTTGCAGGTGGTATGGCGGAGTTGTCCAGGGCTCAGGTCCCCATTCTTGGTATGCTAGTTGCCACTTCTTACTTGCAAACTGGGTCCTGTTGTCAGTCAGTATACTTTGTGGGTATCCCTAGCGTGGGAAAGTTTCATCGATGAACTTCTCTATTATGTAGTGGGTTTCCTGGCTCGGTAGTGGGAAGGCTTCTACCAGGAGCACAAATCTGTCATGACTAATAGGTACCTGTTTCCCTTGGCGCTGCAGGGGCAAGGTCCCATTAAATCGGCAGCTATTTGTATCCATGAGGTATGCGGCTTTCTAGGTTTGACAACAGGTTGCCTGGCCAGGTAGGATTTGTGGGTACAACACGTGGTACAGCCGCGGACGTACTGGCAGACGTCTCGCCTCATGCAGTCTCAGATATATCTGGTGCTGATGTCGGCAAGGGGTTCACGGGTGTCCTGTGTCGGGATGTTCGTGGAAGTGCCAGCAGATGTCGACGTGCAAGTCCTTCGGTATCCATATCCTCTACTTAGCTTCCGGCTGGTTGATGTGCGACCAAATGACGTCTCGCAGCGCTAACAGTTGTGGTTATTTCCGTAGAAATTCCTTCACGCCGGGATCCTGCTGTTGGTGTCGCTCAATCAGTTTTCCGCTTATCTTGAGCTGAAGAAGCCTGAGCTGTTATTCGGTGCTGCTCCCAGAGCTTTGGGAGGCAAGATGCAGTCCACATCTTCATCTGGCTTGGCCTCTTCGTCCAGGTTTGACCCTCTGGGTAATGCGTCTGGCAGGTCACTGTCCTTGCCTGCGAGGACCAGCAGCCCACTGAGGGCACCAGTTACAGCCAGTAGCAGCAGCAGCCAAGCCAGGATCTACCCTGGGTGATGCCCACAGCAGGTAAAAGAGTGCCTTTGTCCACACAATCAGTGTGTAGAGCCATCAACAACACACCTGACTTTGTGCTGTGCTGTGCTGTAGGCCTACTCTCTAAAGCCCATACCACAGCAGGGTGGCCAACAGGCAGCAAATAATCCAAAATTCCCCTCAGCCTCAGTAAGAAGCCAGTACCTATGTCCGACGATATCACTGCCATTTTATTTTATCAACGTCACATGTCAATACGATGAGTTGATTGGGAAGCCCATTAACTTCATGCAAACACCAGATGCAATCACTGTTGCTGCAAGGTTATGATTTGCAGGTTGAATGACCTGTTACAAGCCGACCTCATCGAGATGATCATGCTTGTGTCAACAAATCATCTATCCACCACCACATTCTTCGACTTGACCATCCTGGTCCAGGCAAATTTGCTTTCGCGCTGATGATGGTTAACAGGTACTTGCAGCCCTTGTTGCAGATGATATCTGCTCATAAGATTTTGCAACTAGCTAGCCCACCAAAAGCGAGTATGTGTGATAAGGAACCCCAACATTTAAAGAAGGGCCGGTCATATTATTTATTATTTTGGTGGTTAATGATGTCTTCTGAAGATGCAGATGGTAGCCATATTTGGTAGGATGACGCCATAGTGATGGCACCCTTTCAGCATGGTCGAAGGGACCGCTAGCCACCAGCAATGGTTTCAATTTATCAACTGACTGACTGCTACAATTTGCAGTAACTTTCTTGTTTGTTCATAAACATTTTCACCATGACCCAGTGGTCTTGGCATATGCTCTACGTACTGATGTTAACTGGCAGGATTAATATAGTATTTAAAAGTTCTGGTGTAAATAAGTAATTTTCAATTGAAAGAACTTTTTCTTTTGTTAGTAAGTTAATTTTTGAGATTTGAAAGAACATTTAAATTTGTGCAACTTTTTAAGAGAGTGTTTTAGTTGATTTACCATCAGCACAATCTTCATTACATACACTCTTTGACCCTCTAATAAAACCACAAAAACTAGCTTTAACAAAACCATGAAAATTATCATGAAGTGTTATGTTTTGTATTTAGTCCTGTCATGGTCTTGTGTGTGCAAGTTTGTGTCTTGTCTTTTCTGTCTGCCTTTAAGTGTTAAGTTTTGTCTTGTGTGCGCAATAAATATGAAATCTATGCACAAAAATTTCCACCTTATTCTTATCAAACTTTATGGTGCTCAACAAATAAATTGAACTACGTTAAGTATTCTACTCAGAAACTCACCACATCAAAACCAGTGTGCGTGTGGTCTATATATTTATATCACACACTGGGGTTCTCGTTTAAAAAATTCCACATACAATAATGTTTACTTTTTAAACACAACTATTATCAATCCAAATTCAGTTTAAATGCAAATTTCAAAAACTTAAAACTGTAAAACTTACCAGCCACCACTCATGACTAAAAATAGTGGTCTACAATATCAATATAAAATATTTAATACCTTTGTGCTCTTCTGGATGGCAGAAGTGACCACAGAAAATTTGTCTTGCCCCAGAACTTCTTCTACGAAAAAGCCTGTCAAGTTAAACTTCTTGGCAATTTCTTTGGCAAATTCAGCTGCGATGCGACTGTCTATTTCTGCACTAACCACACAAAAGTCAAACTGTTCATCAACTTGCATGGGTAATTTTTCATTCAACTCTACCATCACATCTTGCTGTATTGATGCTAGCACACTAGTATTAGTCACTGCGTTCGCCTGAACAACAGAACTTTCTATTGTATCAAGAAGTTTGTTGTTTGGCCAAGTCGACAAAACCACCTGGGTGCATAACACAAAACACTTTTTAATACCTGCAGTAAACTACTGTTTCATAAAATACAAGCACAAATAGATACCATAGGGTAAGTGACAATATACTACGTTATGAAAGTTGGGCATTCATATATAAACATACAAAAAAATACAATGCAAACACAATCTATGGAATATATGCGTGAAATGAAATAAGAAATTACCATGCTTTCCCTCTTTTCAAATGTGAAAAAGCAACTAGTTTAATATTGTGTTTAAAGAAATTACCTTTTTCTTAGGTCCCAATGTGACACCCTTTAGAAAAACATAAACAATATTTACCTACATTTATCTCGCAGATTATCAATATGTAAAGTACTGAGTGGAGTGGAAAAATTTGGACAGCTCTTAACAACGTGGTCTTGAGAACCGATGGGTGTGAAATAAGGCGAGATTGGAGCAGCAATGGAATGCAAGGGTGAGGGGAAAATGGGAGATCCCAGAGAAAACCCGCCAACCTGCAGTATTGTCTGGGGATTGAATCCAGTTAAAGTACTGAGAATTCTTGATAAATAATAAGTTAAATGTCTAATATTTATCTAGGCCAAACACATACTATTAAACATACAGTAGATTCTAGTTTACTAGATGGGAATTTATATCTTGGAATGTGTATTTACCAACTTATATTGGCTATTCATGGTGAGCACATTTTAAGGCCCTCCTAACAGGAAATAACAAGTAATAAAAATATTTTATTGCAGCCTCATACGTTAATTTTGAGAATGGTGAAATCCTATATACGCTATATTTATTCGTCACATGGCAATGTTTATATTAAATAGTGGCATAAAGTAGAAATTTAACAGAACCTTAAAAAGTACTCACTTTACTGTCAATAGCCTATACCAAAAACTACTGTTACTCTCTCTCTCTCTCGTATAACTTGACATATACAAAATAAACAATGTGCCATTAAAAAAAAATCCTATATTGGCTGATACATGAAGCAATGAAAATTAATATTACGTTGGCTATTCTGACTGCACTGCCGACGCACATCAGATATGCAGAAAATACACGGATAAGAAAGAGTTCCTAGATTAATTAATTAATTTTATTTTACGTGATCACAATCTAGCTGTTATAGTGTTACAAACTAATCTTCGTGCTTAAGTAGTAATATATAGGTTTTCAAAATGATGTACATAAAAAAGTCTGTATTCAAATGGAACGCAACTTCGAAAATTAGGAGTTCTTTTTGGGTTGCACACCTTCAAGCTTGTATGGAAGGTGTGTACCTTCCATACAAGCTTGATATTAATGCCAAAAGCCTACAGAAATACAGCAGGGTATTGTTGAATTTTTTTTCCTTCAAATATCTTGATGAAATATGTTTCAAACTCTTTGTCATTTCGAGCCAGTAATAGGAGGAAAGTGAACTTTTACAAAGACATAATCAAGAGACATGCCTACGTGCTGCAACCTGTTAAGGAACACGCTCGACTCACAACACGCCCTGCCACGCTATCTGTTAATCAGCTCCTGAACCACAACCAGCCAAAAAATAAATAGTTTTCTTATGTAAAATAACAAATTTATGAACAGATAAAAATGGTTTCATTTGCTCGCGAGCTCTGTATAATTTTTAAAGTAACATTTATATTTCCGTGTACAGCGATTTTGATCATTGGGCCGGTGATAATTTTCGCTATGCTTACCTCCATACACGCCAAGTTCTCCTCCCACAAACCCATTTTTTTTGTTGTTGTTTTCATGGTGTTACTATACTGTATTAATAAAAAGCAGAAAGTGAGATGAGCGTGCGTAGTTTTGAATCAATTCTTATGTTAATCCATGCCACATATTTCTAACTCGAGCTGTTTAGTATCAGTAATAGCAGAATAACTGCTTTGCAAAAGTTGTTGGTAAGTTTTTGTTGGCGAATGAAAAGTGCATTGTCAAGCAAGTTCCCCAAATTACTTATTTCCAGTCTTAACATATTAGCTGCAACATCCAAAGCGTGATGAAACTACAATTACCATCTCGCAAATGTTAACCCAAATTCGTTGTCTATAATAAATAAAAAAGAGTTGGCAAATACTTGATTTTTTTCGGAAGGTTTTCTATTTGTACTTTTATAACCTACGAATTTTTAGGCAGATGTCAGTGTATATTACTTTAAAATTTATTTATCATTACAATGGAAAGTGGATTAACTGACAGCATGTTAATAAAATTAATATACAGCCGCCACTTGTCGCACCAGCTGATGGCGAAAGGATATATAAACAGAAAGTAAACATTGGCACTACTTTCATCGAACTGTCAAAATATTGCCAAGTTACAGGAGACAGAGAGTATGTCTACAGTTTACTTCACACAAAAAATACTACGCAAAGAAATTTGACCATTTTTTTTCAGCCATGTAAAAAAAAAAAAAAAAAAAAAAAAAAAAAAAAAAAAAAAAAAAAAAAAAAAAAAAAACACACACGCGCGCACACACACACACACACACACAGTGCTGTTACATTACTTACTAAATAAAATGCACACTGGGTTAATCATCTATACAGAATTGAAATTATGGCCATGAATTGTAACAATCAAATGTTAGCTAATATGTATAAATATGCTAGAAATTGTTTGCAAAACCACTTCTTTAAAACTCAAATTGCTGCTCACTAAACTAACAGCAATTTCAGTCCAGATAGTGGAAGTGGAGGGAGGGAGGGGTGGAGGGAGGGAGGGAGGGAGGGAGGGAGGGAGGGAGGGAGGGAGGGAGGGCGGGAGGGAGGTAGGTAGGTAGGTAGGTAGGTAGGTAGTTGGGTTTAACGTCTTGCTGACATCAAAGTCATTAGAGACGAAGCAAGTTGCTCAGGCAGAGGGATCAGGGAAGAAATAGGAAGGAATTGGCCATGGCCTTTGTTAAAAAACCCCTTCATACCATTCGCCTGGAGTGATTTAGGGAAACCATGCAAAACCGAAATCAGGATGGCCAGACCGGGAATCAAACCCTGGTCCTCCTGAATACGAGTTCAGTGAGTACCACTGCGTCTCCTTGGAAGAGATGCCTGGACAGCTCTTAACATTGGCTTCTTGAGACATGACAAGGGTGAAGCGAGAGTGAGACAAGAATGGTGCAGCGCACGAATGCAAGGGTAGGGAGCCCCACGAAAACTTGCTGACCAGCAACACTGTACGGCAAAATTTCCACATGCAAAAATCCAGTAGTGACCTCCCAGGAATTGAACCCAATTCACTAAGAAAAATGCAGTTGAACCCAGGACTGACCTCCAATGTCTCACATTCCGCTGGAGTTACAGGAATTAACGAAACAAAAACATTGTGGTATGACACAACAGATTCATCTTTGTTGCTGCGTGGTTTCCTCTTCCACGGGTAGCACGGAAACAACCTTCGTAACAGTCCATTCGACTTCCTTGTGTGGCGAACCCGTTTCCTTGCAGCCATTACGCACTACTGTGGAAAAAACTGAAAACAAGACATACAATAGACTCTCACTAGATGCCAAACACAGTCCGGGGCTTACTTGTAGGTGAAAGGAAAATTTGAGGTATAAAAATCATTAGTTTATTAATAGATAGAAACATGCACATATTTAAAGTTGTTTCTTGGATCCATTACTGCTAGTATACTTACACTACCTCAATACAACCAGTAATCAAGAGCACCTGTTAAACATGTATGTATGCACAATCATCGACAGCTGCTACAATAAAGTGACTTCGGTGAGCAGTTAAAGAAGCTCTTCAGATTCTGTCACACCGCCAAGCTTAATTTCATTTGGCTGTCATTTAACAACGATAATGTTCAAAGTTCTTATAATGTTTACAACCTCACAGCATTAGCAGATCAGAGAAGCGGGTGAAATTAATGTTCCAGCTACTGTTGCTGTATACCCGCAAGGTAGCTCCCGTGGAACTGCAAGAGGTAATGGCACGAGTCAAGCAAGCGTAGTACGCATTATGCACTGTCACAAGTTCCATCCATATCATGTCTCTCTCCATCAAGAGCTACATGGAAATGATCCACATGTCCAATAGATCAATTTTGTCTGGTGTAGATTACCTAGCCTTATTTTATGTGGTTGGCATCTATTCCCTGATTTTTTGACAAGAAGCTTAGTTTAGATGATATATTATTGGTTTCTTAGAGTCAAATCTATTTTGTATCCAATACTATGGTCTTGTACCCCTTATTTGTACTACAATTTGTAATGCACCTTTGAAAAAAACATGCTTTTATCAAATGTCTGATAATAGCTCCTGTTTATATTATTACAATGTGGAAAGCTCAGCGACAGAGGACGTAGGTTTCCGCTCTAGACTGAAGTAATACCCTAGTGTAAATGCATTTAACAACACCCTGAACAATTACACATATGTGCCCCAAAGCAGGTACACAAGGTGGTAGAATGTGGGACTGATCAAAACATCAGGTCTGTGAGACACCCCAGAGCAAATGTGACACATACAGCAGACACCTTAATAAGGAGCGTATCCACCCCCAACAGCCACACATGCAGCAATTCTGGCATGTAATCTGTCATACAAATGCTGAATCTCTCTCTGGGACATGGTAACCCATGCTTGAAGTACTTATTGGCATGGCTGGGCGTCAGATGCTGCCCCATCACTTCCCCCATATGCTCGATGGGGCTGAAGTCTGGAGATATAACAGACCAGCGTAGCATGCATATACCATGTAGAGCATGTGATAGCATGCTGTGTTGCCCAAGTGACACGAGGACGCACGTTATTGTGCTGGAAGATTGGTACCTGTCAGTGGCGGCCGGCAGTTGAAACGATGGATGTAACCATCGCCACTCTCCTCCTCCCCCGCAAATTTTTCCCCTGCATGTGGGTAAATAGAGATATCACTCCTCCCCTCCCCCCAAACTCTTTTCTAAAAATATGAGATTTAGCGGGCTACAGTGTAGCCATTACATATAATTTATAAAAGAGGTTTGCATGCACGGCTACCTTCTTAGTAAAACTAGACTTATCAACCCCAAATTGATCTCGTATACTTTACATTATGTTGGATAGTTTCACCTCTACAAAAACAATATTTTTCTTTTGGATGTCTAATCTCAAAACTGGTTTTATTTTACAAATGCATTACTATTCCAAGTTATTCTCATAAAAAAAAACATGCGGCATATTTCAGCCCACACCATGTTACAATTTATCTTTTAATTAAGAAAAAGTTTGTAGGAGTCATAGAGGTAGCTCCCGTTGTCATTCTAAATAGTGCCTGGTTCATGAGTAGCTGGGAAACGTATTAGAAACAGTACATTGACGTGTGCTCTCGTCCCCTTCCTAGCCCGTTTGTCAAGCCGAGTACTCAGACTGCACCGCAGCAGACGTCCACACTCTACATTAGTGCACCAGTGCGGGAGTGTGCACATGATGCAGAGTGCGTGGTTGAGTGCAGTGCAGAGTAGAGCAAGCTAGAGCAGAACTAGCGCCGTTCCTCGAGCACCCTTGCCCGGCCACGAACTCTGCTACGCGGAGTGATACGCACTAGGATGAAAAAGGACGTGAAATATTATTGAGATGTTTTTCAGGCACGCAAGTGCAATTTACATGTGTAATAAAGATGCATGTCCCTTAAACTCTTTTCAGTGCCTAATGTATTTTTAGTGCTTTCTGCAAAGATATGTTTATTTCCATCTCACATGTGTTCTGTTCATTTCATCCCTGCAAGGGAAATTGTATGAGGATTAATGTACGTAATTTTATATTATGTTATTTCTGAGCAAGCTAGCAGGTAAGCGAGAGTTCATGCAAAGTGTGTCAGAACACAGTACCACGTGACGCGTTCGCCCGCCAACGCCGGCAACGGCACTACATGGGCCCAGTAGTGATCGTCCAACATCTTGAGGATATATTTAGTACTGCGATAGACTTTAATTAACCGGAACCGTTTTCTTTCTGCCACCCACATCACAGCCCTTCGTCTCCCCCAGTGCTAGCATTGCCTGGCACGATTATGGAACTCAGTCTCAATGGTAATAAATTCAATGATTTGCAGATATTTGTGAAGAAAATGTTAGTAAATTACTCAGCATCAACAGCATGCAAAAGTTAAGAAATTATATAGTGTCATACATGTGGCAAGTAGATATATATTTAGAGTTCTCCAAATAATCACAGTTATTTACAATTCATCTCTAATTAGTGGGAATTTCGACACACTACTTTAAAGCCATTAAAATAAACACGGTATCACAAACTGTACTGTTCAAATTCCACCAAGTCAAATCTGGCCATGCGTAGGCCTACCTATAATTAATTACATTCATAACAGCAGTTATAAAGTCTCTTAAATTATGAACAAATATTAATTCGGAATACAATAGTGTGTGGGTAGATAATAAAACTGAATATTAAATATTATTTGCCTATATGTTTCCTTCACTATTAAGAAATATTCAGGAGTAGTTATGTTAGTGTATCGTAGCCCACCAATTTATGATGCCTTTCACAGTACTGTATGTAAGCGTATGATTTAGAACCGGAAAAAAAAAGACCAGGAATTATAACTAACTACAGTCTCAGTATGTAGTTGAAAAGTTCAATTAAATGAACACGAGACAGCAATTCTTAATCCCTTTTCTTTATTAACAAATGGAATGGCATTTTCAGTTTGTCTCAGCAGATTAGACTGCCTATTTTCTCGTTGAAAATTTTTTTTTTAAAGACCAGTTAAATTGGTGCTGGGAATACATGCCTTATCCAGGCGCCTTCCTCCCATTTCCCCGCCCCCCTACCCAACGCATTTGAAATTGTAATAAATTTGCAATATTGAAAAAGAGTGTTTGTTGTTCTTTTAAAATCTGCAACGAAGACTGAGGAAGAGTCCATATCAATCGGAGTCTTACTATGCTGGTCTGTTATCTGTCATCTGACCACGCTCACTAATGGCCACTGTGCAGTCTGAGGGGATTTGGGGAGAGTAGGTAGAGAAGTCCTCCCTCTCCCACCCACATACGTTCATGTCCAGTGTGTACGACACCTGCAGGCAAACTAGCCCCATAGCTGCTTCGACGCTACTGTTACCTAGTGGCAGATAGCGGAACTACTTGCAGCTAGATGCGGACATTTATCGGTATCGCTGACTGCTCCTAACTAGCGTTCCACCTTATACCTTGACCATCAGCTGGTAGGCCAAGCAGCTGCACTTCGTGTGTTCATGTATGACACAAAGACCATACTCAAACAATATATCATATTCAAGAACAAAAATTGCATTGTTTCCTTGGTATTAACAACATACAAACAAAAGCCACAAAAAAAAAAACATGTGGCACCACAAGAACTCATTTACACCACAGGACCCTGCTACAACCAACATACAACATATAAAGAAAGATGGATTAGTCAAATAATTAAACTGGGTAGTCATACATGGAAAAAACAAATCAGGATATACAAGACATTTTTGTATTACCAATAAAATGAAGGTCCCCGGCAAGATGGGACTTGTGGTTGCACAACATGAAATCTTTTGCTTTAAATTTATTAATTTTCTTTTTTAATTTATGGTTCCAACATAATTTAATGAAAATCTTTAAGAGTACATATTTAACATTCATGCAAGAATAATTAACAATAGATAAATATAAAAAAAAATTCAAATTGATTATAAAACATTTAATTTCTCATTCTTTGTTAAACTTCAGATGCAAGTCTCATTGAAATTCAACTGACTACTCACAGCCTAAGATTATTAAAAAAAAATTCCCAGAACATCATTTAAATAAAATGCATTAGTTATAAATAGCATATTGTACTTTTAAAGGCACTACTCTTAAATGTCCCAACAAGTTAATTAGCAGTCATGTGCATGATAAAAGTTCAGCATTTTAACTTTTATAGTAATATTTTACAAATAAAAGTTCATATTTACATAAAAAGAATAATTCAGATAACAGACTTAGTTGAATGTAGACATTGTCCCACCTGAAAAAAAAAAACAGGCAAATTTTGCTGAAAAAAATGAAGATAAATATTCATCCACTGTGAAACCGCAGCATAAAGGAATTTAAAAACAAAACTTGACTATGTTACCACCAGTGTAAGAGGGTGGGCCTTAAGCCCAAGTGTTATGCAATGTCAACAAGTAGTAAAAGTAAATAGTAAAATTAACAGTGAAAGTTTGGCCTTTTATTTTTTATATTTATAACAGTGTTTATACACATAATGTAAGGAAATGAGATTTTTCCAGAGAGCCCTAGTTTTTCCCTAAACCAGCAAAGAGTATTAAAGGTAATGAACAACTGGCAGAGGTCAAGAGCGTAGGAATCAGGAGCAGGAGTCAGTAAGATTATTGGAACGGGGATATGTAGGCCGAGGAAAGTGATCTTGAATCTTGGTGACCTTAGTATTGAGCACAATGTTTACAAAAGCAGATTGATGCATGCCACTTTAGTATACTACTATAAATGATCGTGACTCATCTCACACTATGCCAGTATACCTAATACACCCAAGTGAGAGTTTAACCCCGCCAACTTGTACACGGACGTTGCGGAAGTGCAACAACCCTGGAGCGTGCTTCCGAACACGTAAATATGAAAGTTGCGCAAGCCAGCGGCACGTAGCCCTCCCCTCCACTGCGCTGAGAGCCTACAAGTCACCTCAGGGCACGGCCGAGCGCTATTGAACATATACAAAGCAGAGAGATGACCAGAGGGTTGCTACCCCCACTCCGGACTCGCACTGGAGGGACGTCACACGCCCCTCCGTGGCTCAACTTGCTGCCAAGGAGCAGGCTGTATTGGCTCCACCGACTTTGGACAGACAGGCAGAACGAGACAGCACTGCCTTAATCAGACTTTTGGAGAAACCAACCTCTCCCGTATTTGAACGAATTGTATTTCCTCCGCACACCCGTACACACCACAACTACCATCCCGTCTTGAGTGGTCTGGTGCAAGGGACCGAGGTAACATACGGGGTCTCCAACCCCAGGTTCTGGAGTACCGAAGGAACAGCCTGGAATCTGCGGTACCGTATTGGCCAACTCGGTATCACCGACCTGAAGCCTGCAGACTGTACCACCAGTTCCTGCCAGCAGCCAGCCACAGTGCTACAGCCAGCCGAAGCAATGTCAAGTAAGCCAGGTATACCAGACACCTCCTGCCAGTTACCTACCTCGACAAGTAAACCTCTAGGGGGAGATAAGGTAGCTATCCGAAAGTCACTAGCCAGCCAGGCTATCGATAACTTTGTACAACCCGCAAACCAACATGCCCAGTTAAAGTAATGAGCCATAAACATCAACTGGAGTAATAAATACCTAACGTAGCATGCTTGGTCTAGCGCACCCAAAGCCATGACGACCGCGCCAACTAGTCAGTAACCCGGGCACGTGTCAAGCGAAAGGATGAATGTCTTTTGGCGCTTGATTTACTATGTTGGCTGGTGTGCTAAGAGTAGGCAGTACAGAGTTGGTGTCAACACTGCATGATTTGTCCTCCCCCAATTAGCTACCCAGTAGTATGTGGTCAACCCACTGGGTTTCACTTATAGTGAAATTATCATTTCAGGCAGATGTCAAGGAAAGTTTGTCAAGACGTTTGGGTCTAGTTAAGCCAGCAGAGAAGATTGTGTCCTGTGAGGTACAGTTGTAATAGCAAGAACTTTGACTCTTCTAATTCTGAGTTTTCCAGTTAGAATGATAAATTTGTCCGATAGCACCATTTGTCTTGAGAAGGGGGCCGTAATAGCAGTTTGCAAGCAGGTCACACACGTACTTCCAAAAGTTCCAGATGATTCTAGAGTAGAACAAATAGAATGTCCTCCACCCACGAACAAAATAAAATCTTAAATGGCGACAGGAGAAGGATGTCCCTGAATTACTGCAGAGAAATAGTGATGCCTTCTCGTTTAGCCCAAATGACTTGGAAGGACTAATGTGATCTGCCACTAAGACAACTGCCACTTGCTTCACATGAGACGGTTGAGAGTATTCTGAAGGAAATGAAGGAGTTAGAGGTGATAGAACCATCAGTTAGCCCTTGGTCGTCACCCATTGTACTCGTTAAGAAGAAAGAAGTTCTGCGAGGTTTTGTGTAGATTATCACCAGTTTAATAATGTGACAAAGAAAGACTTTTATCCGCTTCCAAGGACAGATGACACATTCAACAGCCTAGCAGGTTCACAATGGTTTTCTACTTTGGACGTGAAGAGTGGATGATACTGGCAGTGCGAATTGGACCCAGAGGACCAAGAGAAGACTACATTCTGTGTCCAAAGGAAAGGAACCTGGCAGTTCAAAATTATGCCTTTCGGGCTACGTAATGCCCCTGCCACCTTCAAATGACTGATGGAAAAAGTTTTGCCTTTAGATATCTATCAAGTTTATCTACATGATCTTGTTGTGACAGTAAGGACATTTGAAGAGCACCTATCTAGTTTAAACTCTATATTCCAGAAAGTGACCACAGCCAACTTTAAATTGGTTCCTAAGAAGTGCCACCTGTTTCAAAAGAAAAGAAATTTCTTGGGACATGTACTGTCTGCCCATGGGATTGAAACAGACCCAGAGAAGAGAAAAGCAATAAGAAATTAGCCGATGCCAACTGACAAAACTGATGTGCGGAATATTCTGAGATTATATGGCTACTACCATCAACATGTACCTCGGTTCGTCACTATTGCCAAGCCACAACACGAACTGACTGAGGTGAACAGAAGATTTCAATGGACCACCGAGTGTGAAGATGCATTAAGTAAACTAAAGAAAATTCTGATATCTTCTCCAGTCCTGGATTTCCAGAAAAGTTAGGGTGTATTCATTTTGGACACTGATGCTAGTGATGTAGGCATTGTGTTATCTCAGGTTCAAGATGGGAAGGAAAGACCACAAGAATAATTCAGTAAGTTTGAGAGAAATTGCTGTTTTACATGCACGGAGCTTATGGCAATGGTGAAGTCAATTTCACAATTTCACCCCTACCTTTATGACAGCCATTTTGTTCTAATAAGCAATCATTCTCCATTACGCTGGCTATTAAATATTAAGAACCTCGAAGGTCAAATAGCCCGGTGGTTACATCATCAAGAATATGACTTTGAAATAAAGCACAGATCTGGACGCCTTCACAGCAATGCAGATTCACATTCTGGGCCATGAGAGCCATTTTGACATCATTGCAAACGCCAGGAAGTAAAGAGTGGTGAATTGCTGAAGGTAACAAGGACAAGAATTCAAGGTTCTCCATCTTGTGATGGGACATCTATGTGGAGTGATGAGGATATTAGGAAAGAACAGCTTAATGATCCCACTTTGTAGCCATTATTAATGTGGAAAGAAGCTGGCTGTTTGCCGAAATGGGGAGAGATATTTAGTCTAAGTGCATCAGTCAAAGCATACTGGCCACAGTGTAATCCCCACATACAAAAGAATGTGTGGGGTAACACCATCAAGGATACTGTTTGGAGGAGAGCTACACCTTCCCAGTGACCTGCTGTTTAGCCGATCGACAGAAAAGGAAGATGCAGTCCCTGATTATGACAGCGAATTACGTAACAGACATGTTGGCATTCATGATTTTGCTCAACAACGGCACCTCAGAATAAATAGTGACAGGACGAAGACGTGGTATGATATGAGAATGTCGGAAGAGGTATTTTAACGACAACTGGTGTGGCACTCTACGAAGGTTCAGATGTTGTAGAGTATCTTCGGGACGAACAGACTTGAGGAGGGGGCGGTGTTACATGTCGCTGATCCATGCTGCTGACATTGGCCTGTCCTGCACGAGTGAAAAGGACAGAGTCGTTATATGACAGCGGCGGTAACACAAGTGATAGACCAATGGCAGCCTATCAGATACAAAAAGTGAGCTGACATGATAATCTCTTTTACAGCACACTCTTGGTTATTGATTTCTGCATCTATCTGAAGAATGCTCTGGATTACTTACCTCGTTCTCTCAGCATGACTCGGGGTGCATTAAACCTTCCAGATGGTCAGGGCGAACAACATGAATTTTGCCACAGGCCTCCAGGCAGGGAGTTGATGAGTGTATGAGTGGCTGAGTTCCGAGCGATATAAGAACGAGCGATGAGAGAAGTGACTAATGGAAGGGAAGTCTGCGACTGTGAATCTCAAGGAATGAAGGGTGCGGCTGGCAGACTGGACTATTGGACTAGATTCGTGAGTGAAAGACATTATAAATGATGGCAACAGATAGACTGAACACGTGTTGATGAGTACAAGTTAATTGACTGTAACCAATAGACACAATTAAGGACGTTAATTAAAGTCGAAATAGACATTAAATATTGGGATCACTGTTAAATAAAAAGAGTAAAAGTGGAGACCAATAATTTAATGCTGTAAATAATAGTGGAGTGAATAAATTAAAAATCAATTTAGTTTCCTTTATATTTTTATCATGACTTGCATCCCTCACGAACACATATTCGCTCCTCACGCTTCCCATGTAACAATACAAAAGGCAATGGGACATTAAAATAATATTTTTAGCAATCTGTTTTCACTGACTTATATACTGAAAATTAGGTTTAAAAAAAATATTTTAAAAATCAGTGACACACCTTAAAACAACACAATTGAACCAATAAACAAATCTCAGTGTTTATAGATGAACTTCTGTCTAAAAAAACAGCTAGGATATAAGGAAGTAAAAATAAGAACGTATGCATAAAATAAAATATTTGTCAGGTAATTATAATGTGGAAGTATAAAATTATAAAGAGAAATATGTTTAAATTTAGACACAACTCAAAAATGAATGTGCATATAGGCTAATAAACACAATTTTATTATACAGCAAGGTTTTACACATCAATTTTGCAGAATTTTTTCAGTAGAGGCCTGTCCTTTTGTAATACATATTTTACATAAACCATTTTTCAAGGAGAAACTTGTTCACTGCTGTAACTTATAGGTCACATCCTTCCAATAAAGGAGGTCATTGATTGTGACATTTTCACTTTCAGCAGGCAAACATATTTGTAACACCAAACTGAAGCACTGTTCCAATTTATCACAGATGGCAAATAATTGGTTTAAAATTTCTGATATTTGTGATTATCATGCATTAGCATTTTGGATGTTACAGCACTGTGTATGTCAAGTCTGGAAATATTAGGACTTATAGGGAATTGTCAGACAGTGAACTTTCAATCATGATAATAACGTATTTCACAATTAGAAGCGGTGTGTAATCTCAGCTCATTACCATAGGTAGGTATGGTTGGGTTGCTACTTTAGCTTACAAGTAGTGCCACAGTCACTAACAACACTGGGGACATGGTGGCTGAGCGATTAGCACGCTCACCTCTCACCAAGGCAATCCGGGTTCAATTAAGTGGGAATCGTGCCGGATGGTGCAGTTAGTCGGCGGGTTTTCTTGCGGATCTTCAGTTTCCCCCGCCCCTCCATATTCACTTCAATCACCCTCATCAAATCTGAAGACCTCGCTGTTAAGAGCCGCCCAAATCTCTTCACTCACTCGCATTACTAACAAACTACTTGCCAGCAACATTTCTTGGCTTTTGCTGTCCAAAAACAACGTGGGTTTGAAATGTGTGATACTGGTTTGGGAAAATAACATAGTTGCTTAAAATAATATGCACATGCATACCACTTGCTTCCTTTCATTAATTTAACACATAAACAAGAAACTTTTAAGCATTAGGGTGAATGGTAACGGAGGAAGGGAAGCATCGTCCAGTATCAGACATGGCGAACTATCACAGCCCAGCAATTACAGGCCAAATAGAAATTATTAGTAATCAGAACAGCTGCACTTGGAAATATGTTACTTTAAAAAATATAAAACTCTGCATATTAGTTTGTATATTTATTTTACACATCCAAAAGATTCCTCGTGGTAGTGCTTGTCTTGGGAACATATTTTCTAACAGGTAGCAGTACAGTTTGCTACTGTATTCCATAATGAATGACATAAAAATTCTTCCCATATCTGATTAACTATTCTTACAGCACATTAACCAGTTAATTTTCAGTTATGACAATGAACATTATCAAAAATTATTTTTGTTCCAAACATCAAAACTACATCGCTGACTTGAATTAAGAAGTAAATGGGAAAAAGCTAGTGCAGAAAATTGCAAATTTAGTTCTCTGTTGAACAACACAGTATTAATTTTATGTTAGTTACCTTAAGCATTTAGTGTATATACTTGCTGTACATATAAACGCCATATTTGTAAATCGCACCCGAACGAGGCCAGGGCAGGTCGCTAGTTAAATATAAAATATTATAAATGTGTATTTAATTAACGCAAAACCAAGTATTGCACATATGGGGCTGACAATCTAAAAGTTAACATAATTATTTGTCCATTATTTTTTAATAAGTTTGGGAAAGAGATTTTTTTAAAATGGTCAATGTTTTACCCTCAACTTTGACTACTCATTAAAACACCAAAATTTCAAGTGTTTGTGGTCAATGTAACAGGATGCTACAATGACCATCAAAATAACAAGAAGTATGAAGTAAAATTAATTTAAGACATTAATGGTGTCAGCAGTGGTATCTATTAAAGTTGGCAGCCGGCAGCTGCTGCACTCTGCTGGCCATTATGCAAAAGTCAGTTATTAAAATGTCCTCAGTCAGAATGCATGTGTTTTGTGTGTGTCTGTCAACAGGTTATGGGCCCAGGCATCAGGTACCAAACTGTGAAAAGATGTGTCACGTATTTAAGTTAATGAAGATGTGTGGCCGGAATTCCTTGTGAAACGGGATGTTCTCATAGCAATGGCTGCGGCAGGCATCGTAGTTCCAAGCCTAAAACAATTTGACGGTACTGCTTTTTCTGATTGGGAGTTTAGACTGACAGTTTGATTGGAAAGAGAACAGTGTCTAGAAGCTTTATGTGAGAGGAAAAGTGAAATGTCCGAAAATGAATTTAAGAAAATAGACCTAAAAGCACGGGCTATTATAGTGCAATTGGTTACAGACAGTGTGTTAGGGGACAATAAAATGAAAACCTCAGCACAAGACATGTTTTTAGCCCTGAAAGTGACATATACTAGGCAAGGTTTGTCAGCAAGAGTGGATTTGAAACGTGAACTAGCAGAAATGTGATTTAAGGGAGGTAATCTGCCGATTTTCTTGATAGCCTTTTTCGGAAACTGCATGAGATTCGTGTAACAGGTACTACCTATGATGACGAAGAAATGATATCACAGCTTATTATCACTATGCCCAAGTCTTATCAGGCTGTTACCACATTGATTGATGTCATATTTTCTCAAACCCATCAGGCTGTGACAATCGAGTTTGTGAAAAATAAACTGATACAAGAAGAAATGTGACAGTTGAGAGAGACAGGTCAAACGGGAATGCAAGAAGATGTATCATTTTATGCGTCAGGCTCTACGAGACAAGGTAAATGGTCTAATTTACAGTCCTACAATAAACCAAATTCATCAAAAACACCTACAGACTTTCCTTTCAAGTGTAATGTCTGCGGAGTCCGTGGTTATAAGAAAGTGGATTGCCTGAATCGGAGTCCGTGGTCACAAGAAAGTGGATTGCCTGAATCGGAGTCCGTGATCACAAGAAAGTGGATTGCCTGAATCAGAGTCCGTGGTCACAAGAAAGTGGATTGCCTGAATTGAAGACCAAACATGAATTACGGGAAAAATAAACAGAACCGTGGTGATCATGGTAACGCGTACACAAAGAAGTGTTTCTGTTTTCATGATGACAAAGGATGAAGAAGAAATAGCGTTTTCTTCTAACGGAAAGAAGAAGTAGCTATAACATTGGTAAGTTGTGATAACTGTAATCCACGGCAGCAGTGTTATGTTTTTGGCAGATTCTGCATGTACATGTCATTTGATTGGGTCGGATGCCGCTCATCTACTGACAGACATAGAAGAAGTAAATATTTTAATAAATGTTGCAATGATTGCAGGCAACAAAGCGTGGCACTTTGTTATTGTCATATAATAAACCCATAAAATTGAAAGACGTTTTATTGCGCGGTGACTGGCTGTACAATTTAATTTATATGCCCAAAATATAAAATGAAGAATTTACAGTGATTTTTGAGTGTGGGGCGGTCAGAATAGTGAAGAATGGTGTAACCTGCATTGAAGGTGAGAAACTTGGAAATATGTATGCATAAGACGGTACCCAAGAACGAATCATGCAGCTAATCTGACTGTGACTAGCGACTTGAGGTATTTCATCGAAGAATGAGACATTCTTCCGTGTACCCAATGAACACAATGTAAGATGTATGCCTTAGAGGGAAGATAACTCGTACCTCATTCAAACCAATACCAGACTACAAGAAAGCAACACGATTTCTGGAAATTATGAGCAGTGATGCTGCCGGGCCAATCACACCTGTAAGTCATGACAAATACAGGTTTTATGTGACATTCAATGATCACTATTCTCATTTCACATGTGTATATGTTGCAAAATAAAGGTGACGTTCCAACAACTTTATTGAATATGAAGCCAAAGTGACAGCTAAGTTTGGCTGCAATATTTATCTATTTAGATCAGACAAGGGATGTGAGTATAGTTCCTTGGAGTTCAGAAAATTTTGCAAAAAGAAAGGAATTCAGCTCGAGCCTAATATAGCCAGGAATCCTGAGCAATCTGGAATTTGCGAAAGAATGAATATGAGAAGATGATTAATTTTGGACTCTGGTCTTGACAAAACTACGTGGAGTGAAACTATCCGACTGGCAGTGCACATTATTAATGGTTTACCAACATCTGCATTACCCAACAAGCAGAGGCCAGCAGAGTTATGGTATGGGCATCCTGTTTAACTGGAAAAAATGTGAGTTTTCGGTTCTACTGCATACACACATATACCAAAGGAGGATCGTACTGGAAAATTAAGTGAACCCAGTAAGCCTCTTGTTATGATAGGGTATGTTACCAATGGCTATCGACTATTGGATACCAAACTGGGGAAGGTGGTTACTGTTCGCTCAGTCATATTCAATGAAACTTCAAAACGCACACGGAAGGAGGTGATTGGTACTCCAAGGGAAGGTGAAGATGAGAATGGGGACGGAAATCACATTAGTACCTCACCAGCGATTCCATTGACTTCGCCAGAACAAGAAAATCCAAGAGGAAAACTCATTTGCCTTCGAAGTTTGAAGACTTTGATATGACTATGATGGTTGCATTATCAATGGGATCCTTACCTATGGAAAATCCTACTACATTCGAGGAAGCAGATGAAGCTAAGGAAGGATGGGAAGATGCGATTGCAGAAGAGTTAGAGAATCATGCAAGGAAAAATACTTGGGAACTTGTACCATGTCCATCTTATGTGAACGTAATAGACTCTAGTGGGTATTTACCAGAAAGTCATTAGATGGTATTGATGTCAAAAGAGCTAGGTTGGTTGCACTGGGGTTTCAACAAGAAAAGTCAGTTTATGAAGATGTGTATGCTCCAGTAACATGTATGGTAACACTCGAGAGTTCTTTTAGTTTTTGAAATTGAGTTTGATGTACAAATCCATGAGATGGATGTTAAGTCAGCATTTTTAAATGGTACTATGGAGGAGAAAGTGTACATTAAACCTCCAAAAGGTTTAGAAAATGTACCTCATCATTTTGTTAGTTTGTTACATAAATGTTTGAATGGTCTGAGAGTGTCGCCTAAAGCATGGAATGAATGTTTAGATAACACCATAATTGAGATTGGGTTTATCAGGAGTAAAGTGGATCCCTGTTTACATATCAAAAGTTCAACTTTTTGTTCTTATTTGGGTTGATGACTTAATTTTAATCTCAAGCTGTGATAAAGAAATTGCTAGAACAAAAAATTCTTTAAAAAACAAATTTGAAATGAAGAATATGGGAAATAAGGATACATTCAAATTTCTAGGAATAGATATTGAAAAATATGGTGATGGTATTGGTCTTTCTGAAAAAATGCTAATTTAAAAGTTTTGATTTCTTTCAATATGACAGAGTACAAGGGTAGCAGTATTCCAATTCAGGTTGGGCTGCAATTACCTGTAGATAATGAAAATGTAAATTATCCTGCACCTTATCATGAATTAGTAGGGTGTCTCATATATATTATGTTAGGCACACGACCTGTGGCCTATTTCAGCCACAATTATGCTGATACACATTTTACGGAACTAAAGAGAGTTCTAAGGTACTTGAATACAACCAAAACTTGGAAATTAAAGTTTATCAAGAGTCCACTTAACTCAAAGTTAAAACTAACCTCGTTGATGCAGATTATGCAACTGAAATTAATGATCGAAAAAGTATTTCAGGCTTTATTGTGAAGTTGAATAATTGCTTAGTAGGATGAAAATCCAAGAAACAATCAGTTGTGTCTTTATCATCATCTGAGTCAGAGTATGTTGCCATGACAGTTTGTTTAACCAAATGTGTATTTCTTAGGCAACTAATTGAGGGAATGTATGGTCTGGAGTTAAGTCCAATTGTACTTTTTCAAGACAATCAATCTGCGATTAAAATGGCTAACACAGCTGAGATGAAAAAGTCAAAACATGTTACTGTCAAGTATCATTTTTAAAGGATTTAGTAGCTGAAGTAAGATTAAATACATTGCTTCAAGTGAACAAATCACAGATTTAATGACCAAAGGTTTACCTTTTCATTAATTTACATATTTTTGCCAGAAACTTGGTCTAATGTAAAGTTAATATTCTTTTGTATTGAAGTTTTTATTGTTTGTTTACGGAGTTATAGTGTTTACAAAATTGACTGGGGGTATTGAAGTTGGTATTCAATACTGTAAATAATATGTATAAAGTTGGCAGCAGTCAACTGCTGCGCTCTGCTGGCCATTGTGCACAAGTCAGAATGCATGTGTTTTTGTGCGCCTCTGTCAATAGTATCTTCCTGTTTTACAATAAAATATACTTAGCAAAATAAACAAAATCTATTAGCATACTAAAACCATTTAAAGATGTCCTGCCAAATTTGTTTAATTTTTGGTAAAAGTTAACCAAACAGTCAAATTACCTAACCCCATTCGATGGCACATTTCTGTGCTTGCCCACCAGTTCCTACCATACTGTACTAATAACACATCATTCTCTTGTGAATGTGGGGGCCACAGTGGCTGAGCGATTAGTATGCTCGCCTCCCACCAACGCGAACCGGGTTCAATCCCCGGCTAGGTCACCGGATTTTCGCAAGTGGGAATCGTGCTGGACGATGCCGTTGGTCGGCGGGTTTTCTCGGGGATCTCCCATTTCCCCCGCCCCTTCATTCCGGTGCCACTCCATCTTTACTTCAATCACCTTCATTGGCTCTCAAGACCTCGCTGTTAAGAGCCGCCTAAATCTCTTCACTCACTCTTGTGAATGTCCCATACAGTTTGCTGAATGGTATACTTGGCTTTACGAAAGAACCACTACTGGCAAAGTAATAATTTATTTAGATAGACTTCAATATAAGAAATATTTCTCATGACATATGTATAATTTCTCATTACTCCTCTGATGTATTTTTATGAGCATGTTAACTGCTTTTGCTTAAGGCACCTTCACTGCATGCTGGACAAATGTAGTTTTGTGATTTTAGGTAGCAATTATGGCATATTAAATGTGGATGATAATTTTATCCTTGATGTATCTATAACAGGGTACCTTAAACTGCAAAATACATGTAGCTACTTCAGGATGAGGTATCTGGCCACCTGCAGAAGGGTAGTTAAATAAGATCATTAATGGTGGTATCATACTTTCACAACATATCTGACAACTGATCCAAACAAACACCTACTGTTGCAAAATACCATGAAGTACACACTGCATGTTAATAAACGAAAATCCAAAATTTGATCATTTATACAGCATCTAAGTGTTGTTTTCAATAGCAATATATTTACCAAAAAAACTTATATAGAAATATTATTTAAAAATTACAACCAAAGATGGAATAAGAAAATAAAATTTTATTCAGCAGAGTATACACTTGTCAAACACCTAACTTCAACAAACATAAACAACACAAATTTCAGTAACATGTAAAATACTGACCAAAATGCTGTAGTACAGTAAACTGAAGTCTGCCACCAATGCCAAAAAATTACAAAAATAACAAGAATTCCTCTAAACTGTCCTGGGCCCTATTTCGTAAAACTACAAGTCTACAGGTACAGGCAATATTTTCAAAAATTGTAAAATGAAAGTGTTTTTGTATGACAGTATAGCAGTGGAACTAAATTTTATACACTGAACTACCATCGTCTATTTCACATTCTCTTGTACACCAACATCAACTACAGAATATTCCCACCATATTAACTCCAGTACACTCCTTTTCCTTTCTCCACTACCTTACACCAGTAATAACAATAATACTATAAGTTTACCAATTCAGAAACTTGCATAATATAAATTTACACACTTAACACTCTCCCCGGGAATTTAAAATAAACATTGTACAACAGCTTATCCCTAGAAATAAATGTTTAACTTGAACTTTTCTACCGGACTTCTATAACCACCTAATGTTACAACTCTGGTAAACTGTTGGCATTTGATAGGACAGTACACCAAGCTAATGCCCTCTTTGTTTTCTTGTTCACAAATGAACTTAAATCCGACATTGATATGATTGGAACTTTTGAACACACTATCATTCTTGATCATTTCTATTGTACTTTGATTGTCAACATTCAAGTTCACAGACAGTACCTCACCTGTAAGCTCCTTATACAGCGATTTCAAAAACAATACTTCCTTCACACACTTACTGGCTGCAATAAACTCACTTTCAGCTATACTCAGCGATACTACAGGCTGACGTTTTGTGGACCATGAAATTGGGCCTCCTGCATACATGATGATGTATCCCGATGTGCTTCTTCAAAATATGTCACTGGCAGCATCAATCACTGTAGTATTGTCCTGCGAGGAATACTGAAGTCCTAGGTTTTGCGTATCCTGTAGATATATAAAAATTCTTTTGACACTTTGGACAGCTTCTATTGTCGGGTTAGTGGTTTTCCTTGAAGCCATATTGACAACATAGGTTATGTCTGGTCTCGCCCTATTGGACAAGTACAGCTTACTTCCAACTGCTTCTCTGTATGGGAACTTACCACTCTCTTTTGGTTTGTTATCTTATAGATATTCGCTCACTGGGTTTTTCTATACTGATTTTGAACAGTCCATGTTGAATAATTTCAGCAGCTTTGCAGTGTAAGGTCTTTGATGAAGACTGATGGATTCACTTGTATTTATCATTTCAATGCCAATGAAGGTTTCTGGGTTCTCAGTTATTTTAACTTCAAATTCTGTCTGAAGATTTTCCACGAGTTCAATCCTTTGATTTTTCCTTTTTGAGATCACTAGTCCATCATCAACCCAAATTGCTATGAACAAATCCCCTTGACTGTTCTTAAAGACTAATTTGTCTGTATTAAGTTGCTGCATTCCATGTTCCTTGAAGAAATCAACAAACCAAGCCTGTTTCAGCCCATATAGGGATTTTTTAAATTTTACCACAGATCCCATTTCATTCTCAAAGCCTTCAGGCAAGGACATCAAAATATCTTCTTCCAGATTACCATAAAAAAAAGTTGTTTTTATATCAAGCTGTTTGAAAGACATTTATTTACTTTTCCTATATGCAATGAGGAACCTCAGTGTATTCACTGATACCACAGAGTTAAAGGTTTCATCATAATCATATCTTGCCTTTTGTTTGAACCCTAGCATAAATAGCCTGGCTTTGTATTTATTGTCGTCCTTGACACAAAATACCCATCTGCTAGAAAACAAATTTTGTTTCCCTTTCACACTGGCTTGCTCCACAAATTCAAAGACCTCATTTTTCTTCAATGAAGATTTTTCTTCCTGAATGGCAGTCAACCACATGTCCTTGTCCTCACCAGAAACAGCTTCTTGATACGTGAGTTGCATCATATTCTTGCACGTATTGCAGTGTTCTCCACTTTCTCTTTCCTAGTTCACAACCATCATCAGCTTCAAGAGTTCTAACAAATTCCTGAGTGGGGTCTTCGCTAGCTTTTTCATTTTTCGTTGGAGCAAACCCGTGAAAGGGTTCGTCATCCTCTTACCAATCCAGATAAGAAAACTGTGACACCTTCTCACTTAGGGCAAGGGTTTCAGAGTTTCTTTCACTCTCCTCAATTGAATTTCCATCCTTTTTTACTCTATCAGAAGAATTTTCCAACTAAATCACTTCAGAGCATTCAACGAACGTCACAAATCTTGAAATGTCAATTTGCCTTCTTCTTCATTCAACAATCTGTATCCATTCTATGCATATCCAACCATAACAAACCTTCTGCATTTATCATCCAATTTTTTTTACTAGTTTCAACTTCTTTGCATAGACCACTGCACCAAACAATCTCAGATTCGAGAAGTCAGGTTTTTTTTTCCAAACCACAATTCTGCAGGTGTTGACTCAACAGTAACAGATGGGTTCTGTTTAATAAGTAGGTTGCTGTACGCAGAGCTTCTCCCCATAACTCTTTCTCCATCCAAGTCAAAAAGGAGAGCACTTGTTTCATCCAGCAATGTTCTGTTGAGTCTTTCCACTCGTCCATTGAGTTGCGGAGTTGCCACAGGAGCACAGTCCACCATAATCCCCTTCTCACAGCACCAGTCAATGAACTCTCCAGAATTATACTCGCCTCCCATGTCACAATGGACGTTGTGAACCCTTAGGTTCAACTTTGATTCTACTTGGGCAACATAGGCTCGGGTAGCTTCAAAAATAGCCTATTTATTTTTTATCAGAGTCACCATTGCAAAATGTATGTACAGTCATCCAAGAATGTGACAAAATATTTGAATCCATCCCATGTGGTGTCAAGAGGTCTGCACACATTCGTGTGTATTATCTCCAATGGTCTTATTCTGCCCTATCTCTTTTTTCCCAGTTTGTTTTGACCTTAAAAAGGTCAAACTGGGTTTCAGGAGCACACATTTTCAGGTGTTCTCATCCAGTTGACATATCTACTAGTCTCTCCATGCTTTCAAAATTCAAATGTCCTAGCTTTTTGTGCCAATTATTCAAATTAATTATTTGTTTGCATTCAGACAACATAGTTTTTTCACAAGAAGTCATTTTTACATTGTACAGTCCAACACGTTCTTTATAACCTACAATCTTAATACCACTTTTTGATATTTATATTCTCTCCTCAGTAAATTTAACAACACCTCCATTCTCAGTAATTTTGCTGACATCAAGTTTTTTGTCAAACCTAGTACATACAGCACATCCTTCAAAATACATTCCTGATACTCTACATCACCCTTAATCTCTGCGCTTAGGTTTTAATTTCTCTGTGATGTACAGCCCGAGTCCAGTATCAATGTCCCTACGTGATTTTACCAGCAGTAAAAAATGCAACTTTGTACCTGTCCTGTGAAGCAAGTTTGTTATTTTTGTTTCTAAAGAAGCACTTCTGTTCAGTGTGACTGTCCCTCTTGCAAATCTTACACCCTGTGGGTTTTTGAACACAATTCCTAGCAATATGACCTCTATTATTAAGCCTGTAACACAAAATGCCCTTATCTCCAGTCTTGAATGCAATGTTATTGCATGCATTAGGACACCTTTCATCATCTGCTAATAACCTAGAAGTCAGTTTCACGAGAGTCTTGTCACACTTGTGAGTAGATTCCTAAGCAGTCAAAAAATAATTGAATCCACCTGGTAGCGAAGACAAAATTTTTCCTATCATTGTCTCACCATCAATGGTATGACCTATACTTTTTAGTTTTACAGATAAATTTTGAAGTTCAGAGAGACCTGTTGCAACATCTTCAATTTTATAATCGAAAAAAGTTTTAAGCAGCAAACTTTTATTTTGACTACTGTCCCTTTCATAAATTGGGCACAGTTTCTCGAACATCTCTGTGGCAGTATTACAGGCTATAATGAATTGGATGTTACCTAGTCAATTGTGGTAATGATCTACCTCTGAGCCTTGGCATCCTTCCTCACTCAATCCTTATCCTTTTCCACAGCATCTTCCACTGTAGTAGTAATCACTTCACGCACATCTGCGGCTTTAAATAACACAACTATTTGGAATTTCCAAATACTACAGTTTGAGTTACCTACAAGTTTCTCAACAAGAGCAAAATTATCTGACACTGTAGCCATTTTCCATCACTGCTCTTACGGTTCCACACTTGGCCTAATTTACTGAGCAACATCCTGGGCCCATGACTTGTCAGACTGTATAACAGTGGAATAAATTTTATACACTGAACTACAATTGTCTTTATTTCATATTCTCTTGTACACCTTAACATCACCTACAGAACATTCCTGCCATATTAACTCCAGTACATTTCTTTTCCTTTCTCCATTACCTGACACCAGTACCAACACAACACTATAAAATTACCAATTAAGAAACTTGCATAATATAAAGTCGGTCTCCCTGCGTGTCGAGCGGCTTGAGCTTGACCCCGTGGGGTCTTGATACTCGGAGCGACAAGGTAGGCTGGACACGCCAGCTTGGCAATGCTGAACTCCGCCTTGTTAATTCCAAACAGAGAATAATATAGTAATAATATTTTTAAATCCTATTAAAACCGGACTTGTTAACTCTTCTATGTAATTATTGATACTAGCAATATTATTTTACAATTTATAAGTCCTTATAATTTACAAGTCTATGAAACCGATCCTTCAAAGTACTTGTAGAATCTACTTGTAACTTATGAAATTTCACTTGTAGCTTTATGAGACCACTTTATCTGTGTGTGTGTGTGTGTGTGTGTGTGTATATATATATATATATATATATAATGCACAGGCAAATTCTCTTGTAACTTTCAAACTTTTAGTTTTATGAAATAGGGCCATGATAGGTTACAAGTTATTTACATCACTTCACGATGACACTATCAACTTATAACTATAAAATATCTTAGAATATATTGCAAACGTATTTATTGTCTAATAACATTCCTCACTTATGTCTTTAAAGATACGACTAAGACAACTGTAAGAGACATCATCATAATCACAGTACACTGGATTTAATCTCTTGGTGATTGCAGCCACATACAAAACAATCTATCAATTTTTCCTGTAGTTTTTTAAAATCCAATTTGTGAAAACAATAGCACCAAGATAAATCACACAAACAAAACAAATAGCAGGTGAATTTTACTATATAAATAAAATGTTAACATGATTAACTTAAGATGCATCTTCTCTACTTAAAAACAAAGAGAATGGTTGGCAAATGTATAATTTAGTTCACGCAGGCACTGAAAATTGCAAACGGAAATGAGACAGTTTGAACTGTGCTTCACTTCACTTTCCTACTCAAAGTATTTCTAACAACTCAACTATGCATTGAAAGAAACAATGTTCTGAGAGCATTTAAATTTGTTTTGGGATAGTGGAACTAGCACATAGAACTTGCAATAATCATACTAAGTCAGATTATCAAAACTGGAAATACAAGGCATGCTAGAAACCTTTTTAACACACAAAATATTTTAAAATTCTCAATCACTTGTTAGCAATCTAAACTTTTTAAATACGAAAGTGGAAAATGCAATTATAGTGGTAACACTATCACAAGAGTGACCCACTCTACACAAAATTCGGTTGTCACTGCTTGCACATGAATAAATGACTAAATATATTTATCTCTCTCTGTCTGTGTGAACATGAAAAGACTGAATAAACTGATATATAAGTTTCTAATGATCTCGCACACCAATCTCATCACACTCTTCCATTTTTCTTCCACGTCGCAGAATGAAGTCAGGTGATCACAAGTTTCACAGTGATAAAGTTTGCACTAGCACTGTCATCACACATTTTGTTCTTCAAGGATTACAGATATTACAAGTTCACCAACACAACAAAAAAAGTTTCACAATGTTTCACAATCAAACTATCACCAATTTCATTAAGTACGCAGAAGTGATATACATATTTACAAGGAATATAATAAATTTACTGTAACAATTAACAAATAATTCACAACACCCAACTAATAATCTTAATTTTTATAGCTTCAAGTATGTAGTAGTATGCCTACTAGCTATACAAAATAACACATACTAATACTAAAATTATTTAAATTTATAAAATAATTTTCAAACAAATATTATGCTGGAAGTGTCACACTGCAAAAACTCATTTGAGGGATACTCAACATTTACAAAAGCAGTAAAATTATTTTTAAAGATTTTATGTGGTCACCCAAAGCATTACAAATTTGGTATGAGCAGCACAAAAACTACTGATGCAGGCTTGACATTTTCTTTATCTCAACTCCTCCCATCTTTATAAGTGCCTCATTATTAAACCATTACCTAAACACCAACAACACAAATTGATATTTAGGAGCAGATAAGGGGTGTAAAATTAACACTGTAATTTAACAGTTTACTCTGTGACAAGACTGTTTCAAGCCATCCACAAATATTAAATATCTTGGCACCAGAAGAAAAATGAAACAATTGTTGAAGCTGTGCTTCAATACAATTTTGCAGTAACAGGAATAACAGTTATATCGGGCATGGCCGTGATCCTAGTCTCTGCATTGCTTATTTGTGCATTAGTACCTTCCGGCCCTGGCCCACTCCAGGGAAACACGTGTTCGAGTATAAGGACTTTGTTCACCTCAACTTATTTCTGCTTAAACATGAGCTAGGACCACGTGCTCACCTGCGAATAGATGAGCTGGTACCCTACGGACGTTAATAACTTATTTCATAAGTTTTCTGTTAAATTTCTAGCCACGAACCAGGGTTTCTCGCGAATCTGGTGAACGTCGCCCCTCACCAGCAAGTATTACTCACATTAAGTATTATTGCTGGTCAAATCAGAGATTTCTACTCCAATGAAATCTTGAACATGTGGTACATGACAAAGTCACCCTACATTAATCCTGCTTGCATCAATAGTTCCACTGCTCCAAGTCAAGCAAGACACATGTTTTACTTTACACATTTGAAGTTACCAAGTCTTAAGCTATATGAAATGCATATATAGGGGCCAGACAATATTTTTAGAACGTAAAATATAACCAATTAGACATCTTTTAAAAATATTACAAAATCTCTGAAAAGCCGACAAAACATTAAGTGAAAAAACATAGAAGCTAGCCAAGAATTTTTTATTCCAACCATGCTATATATGCAGTGTTTGGGGCCTTGCGCTGCGTAGTTTAAAATATAGTTATGCTTCGTTATAGGCCTTTAAGTTTTATTATAGCAGTATTTTTAAATGTAATATTGGAATAAGGTATGTGTCAAAATAGGCATGTGTGCTGATGGGATATTTAAGATTGTTAGTAGCACTTGTTATAATACACACTGTCACATTTTTGAAGACAGTCTTTTTGTCCTATGCAAGCCAGAGGATATGTAATAAAGCCCATCGAGAAGGTACACTTAATTTCATTTTTGCAGGCTATAAGAATGTGAATGTGCTTGTCCAGTCGAGCTGCCCAAGAGTATGTACGGCTTTAAAGAAAGACTGCCGCCATGAAAAGTAAAATTAGCAATGCAACATCACGCAAGCTTTGTATCTGTTCATCAAGGAGAAAAGTTACTGAAAACAATGGTGATGGCATATTCTGTTGTTGAATGTAGCAGACATTGATTACTTGCAACATTCACCAGGGCCTGGACAGTCAGTCGCAAGTACACATTAAATAAAATGTGCAATAAAACACGAAACTATATCTCAATGTTACAGCAGTATTTCAGACACATTCAAACAGTTAATATAAATGATTACGGAGGGCTGCTGATTATGAATTGGTAGCTGTGGTATATGCAACAAGTTAAGGTTGGTACGAATGAGCAGAGAGAGACAGAGGACAATGGCGTGAACAGTGAGCAAGTCGTGTTGGTGGATTATCATAAATAAGCAAAGCTATTGTAATTGTGCCTGTTTATAAGTTGTATACTAAGAAGTTAATAAAGATGTGAAATAACGAAAAATTTTGTTATTGCTTCCATTTTATGATTTGTGGAAGATATAGCTGTGTAAACTTCATTGATGAGACTGATAAGTTCTTGCTAGTTTTCAGAGCTGAAATTTGTCTTCTTTTTTTTTTCCTAAGCTGTACAAATAATTTGATGGTGTGTGCTAGTGTTACAGAATTACATTACACCCATCTTTTGGCCTGGCAGGTAAGTGTTATGCTACACTTATTTGACATACAATTTACATTGTGGGACGAGGTTTAATCTGCTAGAGCTAACTGTAGGGGAGTTTGCTGTACACCTGACCTGTTGCCGTACTGAGCCAAACTACTTCTGCCTGTTCTTAGATCGGACACCTCAAGCTGTTACGATACCTGGTCTTAAAAATAAACATCAGCTCTATGTTGTTAGACTGTCGTAATTGACAAGGTTTACTTTGATCACTTGCCAGCTGCCATGGTTATCTGAAGCACATTTAAGTTCTTGTTGAATGTTAGTTGTGGAAAATTGTAGTAGTTCATTTGAAAACAGACCCTTGAAGAATATGAATGTTTTGGTAAAATAAGTTAGTAGTGGCGAACTGTTGTTTAAAGACTAGTGCTTGGATAATACCGATCTTATTGGTAAAATATGTTAGGTGTGTGTGTGTGTGTGTGTGAAAAAGTGTTCTTTTATAGTAATTCTTCTTTTAAAAGCTTACTACATAAAGTATATTAATTTTTTTTCCCAAATATTTTAGTACTTTGAAGTTTTTTCATGAATTTTGTAGACTGGAAGAAAAGTAAATTAAAAGACTGCTCTTTTATGTTTTAAATGTGATGTTTGGAATTGCACATCATGTACTCTGCTTGTTTTTGGCTATTAATTAAAAGTGTAGCAAGGCCCATAAGTTGCAGTTTATTTTAGATGATTTTGTACTAAACAATTTCAAGTTTAACTGGTTTTTTTTATTTTTTACACTTACTCCTAAAAAAACAAAACAATTTCTCAAAAGCCTTTAGCCAGAACCATGCTTCATCTGCAAGATGTTGACCGTAGCATTGTACCAGAGGGGTTCAATCTCTACCTCTCCTTGACTGAAACCCTCAGTACCAGACATGAAGCTACACTAGCCAGAAAGGGGGATCAATCGTGATTCTTTTTATAGGAACAAAAAAAAGTTGACAAGTACATGAAACCATGAAAATAATAGCAAGTTAACACTACAATAGTATTATGCAGACCCAATTAAACCCTTCTAACTATATGGAAGGTTCAACCAGCCACCGGTGGCTGAGCAGTTAGCCTGCTAGCCTCTCAAGGCGATCCGGGTTCAATCCCTGGCCGGTTCACTCCAGATTTTTGCATGTGGGAATCGTGCCAGACGATGATGTTGGTTGGCTGGTTTTCTCGGAGATCTCCCATTTCCCCCGCCCCTTTCGCCCTGACACTGCTCCATACTCACGTCAATCACCATCATCAGCTCTCAAGACCTCAATGTTAAAGAGTCGACCAAATCTCTTCACTTCACTCTGAAATCACTAAAGATGGAGGCCACTAAACACAATAATTAATTCCAATTAAAAAAAAGCTATTTTGGTAAAGGCATATTCCGCAGATCACAAAATCTTGGAAATATAAAATCACTTCCACCAAATTTTGGATTAGACAAGTTTTTTCCCCAAACGATGATATATTCTTGAGTGCCAAAAATATTTTTACGCGTTGTGATAGAAACAAAATTATGGTGTACATTATTTAAGTTTTTTGAAGGTAAAAAAATTCAAAATGAACTGAGCCAATAAAACCATCAGGATAGAATTTTTTTCTGACACTGACGAAAACAACTTTAACTTAGAAATATTGAAGTACATACCAATAAGAGCATATATTTCTAAAGAATTAGTTTGGCTTCAGACTTAAATCCTTAAGATGGTAAGATATTAAAGAAAAAGTATGCCCTTACAGTAGTATATTTTGTGCTAGCACCACCTTCTTTTATTCAAGTGTGAAAAATTTTTATTTCAAAATGTTTTATACATACCTAAAGAAAAAAAAAAAACTCATTTTAAAAAATTATTTGCTGAATTAACTGGATGATTCCTTATGAAATAATCTATAAACACGTATATATTTACATAAATAATAAACAAATACACACACACAAGCACACACATATATATATATGGGGGTTGCTCACAGTAAAGTGAGCACTTTGAATGCCTTGCTTAAGATCAACTTGTGTGAACATTATGTGTTCTTACACCTTATGTATTATATTCATTGTTATGGTCCTGATCACGTTATCCGTGCATTACTGAAATGAAAGTGTGGAATTATTATAAAAGTACCTATATTATCTTACAAATTGGCCCATTATTACACTTAAATGCAATCAAAAACATAAAGTGAAAGACATCACTTCAGTATTGACAAATGTTCACCCAACACTTTAAATTCAACATTACGATGACGCGGAACAATTTTAATGAGTGCATACCAGTCAGTGTGCCTGTTAAAATATATGCATGTAGGAGCAGTGAGATTTTTCGAAGGTTGATTTCAAAAGTGCTCCATTTACTGTGAACAGCCTTTACATACCAACATGAGTATGTCCACATGTACACACAACCTAATCTGGCTGTTCATATATAATCCACTTCAAAACATACAGTATTATATTTTTCAAATGTATTGTCTCCAGTTATTTATGTATATATGTGCATGTATATACATAAATACATACATATATTGATTTCCCACAAAACCTATAAAGCTTTCTTTAAAAAATCTATACACATATGATTTAATTAAATTCATTTATGAAAGATACCACACAATATGTTGGGAGATGTGCGAGGATTTACGAGTTTATATACAATATATAAAAGTATCTAGTTACAGTATTAAAAATAGAAATTTATCTGTGCATTAAATCCGACACTGACTTAGTCAGTATCAGAATCTGAACTAGTACTTTGTGAAGAGTCTGAGCTGATTGAAGTTCTACGTTGTTGAGGAGAGTCATTCACAGTTACTTCTGTGGCACCATTCTGTGTCACATACACAACAATGTTTACATCATTGCCGATACGCACTTGTTCTGAACCACTGACAGATATGGAACCTGGTCCAAGATTAGCCATACCTGACAAAACATTCGACACACTGCTCTTCTGCTCACCTCCCAATCCAGCATCTGCCAATATACCCTCCAGTCCTGGTATGGGCTTCACACCTTGTGGGGTGCCGGCTTCACCTGGTTGGCTTGTGCCACTTGTAATTGCCATCAAGTTCTCGCTGTTGCTAGTCGCAGCACTCAGAGCACGGCTTTGTTGCTGTTGCAAAATTCTAGCTTTCTGCTCCTTGGCTCTCCTCTCCAACACTTCATTATAAAACGTGTCCCTCATTTCCAAAAGCACCTGCTCCTTCATCACACGGATCCTGCGCACTTCTTCACTGTACGTCGAGTTGACACGGGCATGCAGCACTTCGGATGGCAGTTTACAAGAAATGCCAGAAATGCCAGAAAGGGCAGTGGAACGTCACGCAAGCCATTGGGGAACACAGGGACACATTTTTCCTTCTTGACACGCGACATGAGCGTCTGAAACACTGCACCATTTTGCAGTCTCTGGTTGAAGGGATCACGGTTGAATGCATCTGTTATGAGAAACAAAACTTTGGTGCTTCTGTCCATCATGAACTCGTAAGCTTGGAAAATGTCTCGCCCCAGCATGAAGTTATCATTTTCAATCATGCATCCCACCAGGTTGAAGGAACTGCACAACTTCTCCTTCAAATTTTCAGCAATAAGGTAATCCTCCTCGCAACATACGAGGCAAAAGTCGTAGCACTTGATAGGGTATTCCCTGTTTGCTTCTTGTAAAGCTTCATTTCTGATCAAGTCTACCTGGTACACGGGAATGTCATCAAACTGGACCAACTCTGTCGGTGGCTGTTCGTAAAGGCACAAAGCCATTTCCACATTACTAGCTCTACCTTCGTCATCGCTGTTCGAGATATAAGGACTATTGTTCTGTACAGCCACCACACTGGTATAACAGTCATTCTCAACTTGAGCACTAGGATTCAAGTCCAACTTCTCTTCACTACAGCTTCCCACCCGTAAATCATTTACAAGTGGCAATTTTAGCCTAGGTTCCGGGGCCACAACAACCAACTCCGAATTAAACGTATCTTGTTGGACTACTGAACTCTGTTGATTCTGTTTCTCTGATTGCAATGAGTCACTTACGTTACTTAAATTACTTGTTGAAGTTGAATTATTTTTGCGCAGAAGCCTATTGCTTTTTTTTTTCAAACTCGTAAACATTTTCTTCATTTTGTTTGAAAAAAACATAAGAATCCTCCATTGACGAAAACCAGGGCTACCAATGCCAAACTTTCATTATCTGTAAAAAAAAAGAAAATGTTATATTTGTAAAAAAGGAAACAAAAACATTTTTTGACATTTTTTTGAACACGCAGTGATTTCTGTGTGATGTACATTGAGATTTTCATTTCTGAAGAAACAAGGTATGGATACACAACCTGACTGTGGTAAAAATTAAAATTCACCATTATGATCACTTTCAGTTTTATTTCACATATAAATAAAGCTCTTAAAGAGTGTATTTCAGCTAGCAACTAAAACCTTAAAATATACTAGTATTTAAATGATTGACACAAAACTATGTAAACTGACAGCAATTTATTTAATTACTAATGACACATCCATAGAATCCAATAGAGCAACAGAGCTCTGAAAACTGTAGTGGTTTAATGCACTGTCAAATATAAAAGTGGCTTGTGTTATAGACCTTTGCAACTGAACTGTGTTTGAATAAAGATGACAAGAGTGAAGTACCACAATTTGAATAAGAAAACGATTAATTGCTGCACCTAAAATTTTGTTACCTAGTTAGGTAACAAATATCCTTTTTCACATATGAAAATGTTCAATTCTTGTCCAAGCAACACATGTTTGCTCCTCCTACAACTGTGGCTTATACCTATGTTGTATTTAAAACAATTACTCCAGTACATAAATATTCCAAAAATCCAGTAAATATTACAAATTAATTAATTTTATCCTAATGTAAAAATTAGTCATATTCATTAATTTGTTTTAAGCTGTGTGGTAATGTTTATTGTTCCAATTTGAAAAGTTATGTACGCAAGTCATTTTCATCACATTGCCTCAATGGGATAAGCACGTTCTTCCTTGAAAGTTCCTCCAACCCAACTAGTATAAATTCATATAATGTATTCTTCAATTGTCTTTCCATTTTATGATAACTGCATGGTCAAAAATGAGTAATCCTGTGGTGAATATATAAATAAATATAAACTCTGTCAAGACAAAACATTTTGTGTGTATTTTGTTTTGACTCACTGAGTACCGTATACAATAGTAATCTATTTTAAGCTGGTGGAGACAAATCCAACCCATTGTGGTACAGACTCTCCCATTTTTAAGTGGCGCAGACATAAATGCACATGCACATGCCTGCATGCACACACATACACATGTGGCAAGAATATACACAAACCAACACAGAAAAACCAAACATAAATTTTAAAGCTCTGCTGCTTTTCTATTTACTACACAAACTCCTTGCCTGTTTAGAATAGAGTGAAATGAGACCTTATTTCCAACTCTACAAAGTTAAATTTTTACTTTAGAAATTCTGACAAAACAAAATGGGATAACTTAAGCAAAACTGATACAAAACAAATCAATTTGTAGGCACCACATAAACAAACCACTTCATGCACTGACAAGTCTTGCTTCAGACAAACATGAACTGACGGGCTGTTCCATTGCTTAGTAGCACCGCAGATGGAACTGGTAGACAAGTCACTTGTCGATTGCCAGTGTTGTGCTTAACTGACTATAGTAAAAATACAAAGTGAGTGTGCAGTATCACCAGACATCCCCATGTCGTTGACTTATGAGTAATGTCAAAAAGGCGAGAAGCTATTTTTATCCAGGAGTAAACATGGCCTTGGATGTATTTGGCAGTCAAAGGGTTTGTGCATAAGCGCACACACAAACAAAACATATAAGAAAATAACATATGCCTGATTATTTTCTCCTCACAAGCTGTCTGCTAAATCTGATGTCCACTAAATAGAGGTTTATTATATCAGGGGTTCACTGTATTTCAATTTCATACTTGCCTTAAACTTTTATATTCTATTTTGGTATTATTATTTTCCTGCAACTTTCTGATATCATGGTTCGAACTCCCTCTGAGCAGAAAAAAGTTATTTCTAAGGACTGTGCTGATTCGCCCATATGGCCTATATTGAATACTTGACTGCACGATTGACATCTTGCCTTGTAAGTGGAGTCAAGAGATTTAAGCAGCTCTTAATGTCGAGGTCTTGAGACCCAATGAGGGTGAAGTGAGGCGAGTATGGAGCAGCACCAGAATGAAGGGGTGAGGGTAACAGGAGATCCCCAAGGAAACTCACAAACCGGCGACACTGTCCAGCACAATTCCCATTTGCAAAAATCCGGAGTGAACCAGCCAGGCCTTGCGCTTGTCTGTATCTATTGTGAGAAAGCTATTTTTTGTACTGCTTTCTCCAGCCACAGTACCTATACTAAAAATGCACTTTGCTGGCATGTTTGGAGACAAACATCACATAGTAAAATCACACGTACAATATGTACATTCCCATTAAAGATAAAACTGTAGTTATGATTTTCATGAACAAATATCATCACGCTGCAACTACTAGCTCTATCTGCTCTGTGGTATTTAGAACCACTCCGAAATCCTGGTACAAAAAAAAATCTTTTCTACGAGAAATCTAGCACGTTATGACAGACTCACGCAGCAAGAAGAGCCAAGCTACTGCTATTTTTTTTTTTCCTTTTATCTATTCCAGGTCACAATAATTTCACGAGGTTTATAACACCACCTTTTGCTGAAAAATGGTGTGCAAAATAATAGTAACATCACGAAACTAATATTATTGAAACTTCAACAGAACATGAAACTTGCATAAATCGAAACGGAACTAAGGATCCGCAATAAAACCATGTGCCAGGAAGAAAGGTTCCTTGGAAGATTCCATACAAGCTTGCACCTCCGGTTCTGTGGATGGTTCCACGAGATTTTGCCTTCTGCCGGCCGTTTTCATAGACTTTGGAATTTTCGATGGAAGGTTCCTGACAAGGTCGAATCTGAGTGTGTGGTGAAATGTCCTAGACAATAGTCGTAATTTTATTTATTTTGTTTAGAAAAACAGCACTAAAACCGTTAAACAAGAATAAATACCAAGTAAATAAAAACACCTCAAAAATATTTACTGGTGCGCAGGTCTCATAGAAGCTTCCGTCCGAGCCTGTATGGAAAAGTTTGTCATGGCACTTAGGCTTTATATAGCACAGCTGATAATGCCACAACCTTGGTATTTTTGCAGACAGGTACCACAAAAGTATTTTGGTATGTGGTGCGACATTCTGAAAAATAGGTCCAACGTTTGTACCAAGAAACTGGTATGTCTAACATCGCTGTGGCCCGGCTTACAGAAGAGTCCAATGCATGATGCAATAGCCAATACGCTACCTTTTTTTAATAATAGTAATAAAAAAAAAAGCTGGATACAAAAATGTTATTTTTAAAATACTACCGTTATAGCAATTATCAAAAAATTTGTAAGAGAGTGTCTCACACAAACATTTATTGCAATTGTTCAGGTATTGTTGCCCAATGATGCCACATCTGTATGGCTTTGAAGTTGAAATGTTATCACGTAATGAGGGCAGTAATGGCTATCTCAAACGTGTTACTTTTCCTGACAAGGCAACTTTTTTTTTTGTCAGTGGTATAGTGAACCAGCGTAATGTGAGTATTTGGGGTTCAGAACCCCTTGGTGAGGCGTCAGAATGTACCGGAGGCAGCCCAAAGGTGAATGTTTAGTGCACATTTTTGGACGACAAAATTATCATCAAGTAAAAAAATCTATTAGAGAGATTAAAACAAATAACTTAAAATTAAAATATATAAACATACAGAGAAAAATGAAAACAAAAATAAAACATTAAGTCAATATTTACTGTAAACAAAGCATTAAGTAAAACTCTCTCTAATAGACGTACTGTACGCAAGACTTTCGGACAGCCTATATATTATATTCAGGACAGCAAGATGAATGAGAAACCAAAACAGACAAGCCCATGTGAAGTTAAAAAACTTGGTTGAGTGACTTTACTTACCTCAACAAAAATTTGAAATAATTATACTGAAATGAGCAAGAGCAAAATTTTTTTTTTTTTTCGAAAGGTTACTATAACATCATTGGTTAAAGGTGTTATTATGTAAGGGATTACCATGAATGGGACGTGATCAAAGATATCAAGAAATAACAAGCATGCACTTTGCAAAAACTTTAAAAAAAGGCAGCTTCCAATCAGCAAATAAAAGCAAAATATGTTACTACACAGAAAGAACATTATTTCACAAATATATCATGCTTGGGATAGTTCAATTCCACATTGCAAGAGGACTTGTGGAGTTCCAGAACCAACAACTTTAAACCCTGAAAGTAAAGCTAGAACTTTAAACCCTGAAAGTAAAGCTAGAACTTTAAACCCTGAAAGTAAAGCTCCAGATGATCACTAAACACAGCATGAAGACTGAGCAACGAAAAAGTTACTGTTTATACATTTCGCTCATTAGTTATTCTAGTTTAATAGTTCTGCCTGGAAGAAAATACTATTTCAGTCAGTCTATTTTGGTGATGTTCATAATACTGGTTAAGTCTGTGTGATCACACTTTAAGAGTCTAATGTTGCCATGCATAAAGAATAATTATCAATCTTCATCTAGACAACAGTTTTATCAGTTGTTTTCATTCATATTATTAATTGCCTGATCTCTTTGGTAAATTGAATAAGAAAATTTGTGGACTTGGACATTAAAAAATCAACCTAGGGTAATATGTATAAATAAAAACTCATTAAATCAGAACTCGGTAATAGTAAGGCTGTGTCATCTAACAGTGAAAAATCACTCGGGCAGAATTTACATCCCGTCTCGTCCGTCATGAGTCTGTTAATCACATCATGTGGCCAACATGCAATCTGCAACAACCTTACCATACCTTAACTTTTGATGAATGGACTGAAGAAATCACAGCCTTCTAAACTTGCACATTTTGTTATGTTTGTATAATTAGAGATTTTAGAAGGATGTGCAGTTTGTGCAGTAATTTGTTTTGCCCGTCTTTTGTTTCAATTTCTTTCTTTATGTATCTGTAAAATGCACCAATGTTACATTTTTCATGAAGATTTGTTGATAATTACATTTGGGAACATGACTTCCTTCTGTGCAATAGTAAACGTAAAGAAATCACTCTCTTTATACATGTCGTTTTTAAGAAACACTGCTTAATTTCCATTACTTATGTTTAAGTATGTACATTTCGGGTACTTGAAAACAATAACTCCAAACATTTTCACTTTTAGGCAGCGGCTACAATGAAAGCAGTTTCTACAGTGCCGCACTTGGCGCACTTGGCACAGTCTGAATGGTGTCTCCAGAGCAAGCACTGCAGATTCTTCTGCTTAGTGAAAGTTCTTCACTTAAACGTGCACTCAGGAAGAAAAAATGGAAATATAGTATACACCCTATCAACAGGTTGCATCATATGTATGGAGAATACCATCACTTGTTTCCATTTTTAAGAGATGGTAAGATTTTTTTTTTTTTGCAGCATGTCAGTAGAAACATTTGACTATATACTGGAGACGATGATACCCCATTTGGAGAAGAAAAGGGTGTAATTAAGACAACAAGTTATGCCGAAAGAACATCTAGTGGTGAAAATAAGGTACGTCTGAATTCCCAATAAATGTATTTACGAAGGCAAATGTAAAACGGAAATTTTAATTTTTGTACTTTTAAAACACTGAATTACTGCTTCTGTTAACATGTGAAGTCAACAGTTGGACATTGGTTTCGGAATTATGTTACGCTTCATTACATATTAAAATGTATATTTCTTAAATTATTAGGGGTTAGTCATAACCACTTTTGTTAGCATTGTGCAAATTTCTATCTTTCAACCAGATATTTTTTCAATTAATTTTTACAACTGCTTAGAATTTTTTTTATCTATTACAACAAAAACTGGTCATTTTATAGTGCTATGCAAAGAAACTCAGGTCATATCAAAACATATAGTTACCAACCCATGTATATTTGTATTTTATCACCCTGTGAGGCGAATTTTTCTCCTGATTGCATAGGTCTCAGTGTAAGATAGGAGTACAATAAACTGTATTAATTTGTAATTTTTTATTAAGACAAGATATCAAAAGTATGCAAAAAAAATTGTTCAGAAAATATGAGCATTATTTGTAAAAAATTAAGCATGGTAGAGAAAATTTTAGAAAGTTACAATACTATATATAAATTCAGTAACAGTTGGGCCTAATTATTGTGGATTCTCAGTTTCTTGATAATATTCCAATCAAATATTTTCATGTCCTTCAAAAATATCTCTATCCAGCATTTGGAGTTGTAGGGTGGTTGTCTTACGATGGGTTGGAACTCTGAGACTGCCCTTGAGCTTTGTAAACTGAAGCTGTTGAGGACAAAGGAGTAAATATTTATGATCCTGAAGGCAAGGCTCAATGGGTTCCGTTGCTGCCACAGGCTTTTCGAGCTTCATATAGCCTATACGCCTCCATGACGGATTTCTGAATAGAGACTCGAAGTTCTAGCTTTTCCATGGGGCTCAGTTCTTGCATGAAGGGCAGAAGGCTAACTGAAAAATGATAGTCGTCTCCTCCTCTTCTTCCGGCCACATGCCTAATATGGCATCAATTTTCCTCTTCCCCAGTCTAATTAACTTTTCTTCGGTACTTTCTACAGTATCTTCACCCTTACTCATCTTTCCGAATTGTCCATTCCTTACTCCATGAGAACTTGCTGAAGACTGTAAGCGACAAAGGTGAACTGAGATCGTAGAACTTCTACTTTGGCTTTGTAAGAATGGCACATGACCCTCATCTCGCTTCTGTTTCCTTTTGAAGCAGTATTTGGAATTTATCTTTCATGTTTTTCCATTTATTTTTCACCTCATCTCTTAAAACAATAAAAAATAAATGATTTAGATTATTTTCCTGTTGCATAACTTTCTTAAAGTGTTATTTGTAACATTAATTCCGGTGTAATAACTGCTTGTAATATTGATTCCTTTTCTTTGGCTGGACAAGTCTGCTTATCATTAATTTTTTTGCAGGTTCCAAGCAACTGGAGCATCATTTAGACACCTTGCCTTTGAATTACGGCTGGGAAGACTGACTGCCAGCAAAATCATTTTTGACACTTGCGGGGCCCTTCTGTTCGACTTTGCAAAAAAACGTTATGCCTCCACCGACTGAGGAACATTTGAGACAAGATGCAGAGAGGTACTACACCTTGTGAAATTTCTCAAACTGCATCTGTGCCATCGATGGAAGACGTTGCGAGGTAATGTGCCCTCCCCATTCCAGCTCTAACTATTTCAATTATCTCAAGTAACTATTCTGTAGTGCAATTGGGTGTCGCAGATGCTGACAAGAGGCTCATAATCACTGATGTCGGTTCAAGAGGAAAACAGAGTGATGGGAGTGTATTTATAAATTCAGAACTGTTTTGTGCTTTCGAGGTTCTTCGTGTCGAATTGCGATTTCTTGGAAAGAGCATGGAGTTACAAAGTGTGAAGAAAGCAAGCCTGCTTGTCCAGATCGTCTGTATTTTGCACAACATAATTCAAGACAAAGGCAGTAACACTGATCCTCATTACATAGCATATCAAGAGGGGAAGGACATGCAAAAGGTGGAAATTTAATCCAAATCCCCAAGGAATTTAGGAGACCTGCATACGAAGCCAAGAATGTAAGAGACAAGCTTACAGAATATTTTACTCTCTAATATGTCTACACCCGCCTCCCAATTGGAAGATGTGTTTTCTCAGTAGAATGAAAATATAAAATTTAATACTATCGATGTTTCCCCAATACAACATGATTGAACTACTCCTAGCATGTAGTCACATTACACAAGTAGTGTAAATTAAACTAGTTCATAAGAATAAGAAAGGTTTTGTGAAACAAAATTATAACATTATACGATGCATGTAACAATTACAGTAAAACTTGGAGCAAAATGGGTTAACAGGTAAGTTTTTGCCAAAAAATTACTATAAAACCGTTCATTATTTTTATGTATATATTTTTGTAACAAATATGTAATAAAAACCACGTAATTCTATCACTTGACGATTTGAATGCATTTAGGTGAAACACAGAGTTCCAAACTAGCTGTGAATATGATTAGAAGATTTAAGAGTAATTTGTAATTTTCATTGTATATAAAGAAAACATAAAAATTAAAATAGATTTCTGTCTTACCTGGGATATTTATTTAATCGTAGTGCTTTTATAGTCATTGTGACAATCGTTCCACAAACTAGGCCTTGATTGCACTTCCGACAGTGATGTTTCCACATCTTCCTTCACCAGTTTTCTAGAAAACGCACCTTTCTGTCGCACAGTCACTGCACTAGACGCCATCTCGTGTAAAACTCGCGCCAAAATCCTGAGCGGCGGTAAAAAAAAAAAAGTAATGTCTGGCAGTTGCGGCGAGCGGCACAGCTCTGCCGCCAAGGGATACCCTAGCCACCTTCTAGTGTTTTCCGTGCCAATCAGTGGAAAGATAAATACAGAGCTGCAATGCTCTGCCGCTTTACCGCCCTGCCGCCCGCAGCTCTACCGCTTTCATCTTAGCTGCTCCCCTAATGGAGGATAGTTTTGTTTGTGCTGCAGCAAAAAATTGACAGTGGATATATGACATCAATGTCTTCCATCAAAGTCTCTGCAGTGGGCACAGCAACATACCATATAGTCCATTCCTGACTGGAACAGACTTTCTCGGAGTCCTTCTAAATATATCTACTTGCAGGCCTGTTTCGTATTCTTCCGCCAAATGTAAACAAACATTGCCATGTGACTGCCATGTAGCATCTGTCAAAATCAATGTTTACATTCCACTGTGTGTTTGTGTGTACATGTGTTTGTATACTTTCGCTACACATAAACATATACATTAAAATGTGACTTCTACTTTTATACCTATCAAATGTGTTGTTTACTGTTTACAACTTTTCAAAGAATTCTGTCACATTCCAAAAACCATTCCGTACAAATATTCACAGTTTTAGGTATAAACATTATTTACATCAGCTTTATGAAGTTTTAAAAATGCCTGAATTGAGGATAGTTCTTACTGTTATTTTACATTAACATATTTGTTTTCCATGACATAGCAAATTACACATTGGCATGTTAATATTTTGCCACAACTGTGTTTAACACTGTTACAACTGCTAGGTAAAGAACTGTAGTATTTAACTTTTCTTTATTGATACGTGTTGGGTTATTTCTTTAAAAGGACGGCCTACAAGCTGGGAACTGTACCGCTGCTGCAGCCAAAGCTTTGTGTGTATCCGACACAAAAATAGTGGATCCTGAGCAGTTGCAACAAGAGACTGTTTCTGTTCATTAGGTTATACTGCTCAATAAATCAACATGAAACATATGTAATTCGTGACGTTAAAAAAGTTGTCTGCAAGTTGTTTTTTCGAAACCATTACTGGAACATGCTGATGCAAGTTATAAATAAATATTTTTTTTTTTTTTTTTTTTTGCAATCTTGTGTTTTATTTAAAATTGCCTTCAACTATTTAACTGCAATTTATGACCTCTTGCTAACACTAAATCCCACAGGGAATCTGGGGGGGGGGGGGGTGAGGAATACCTGGTGTCATTTTACAGCTGAGCCTCCAAGCTTTAAAACGGTACCATTTTATATTTGTACTTTCTTAATAGATTTTGATTCAAATGCTCTTATTACATTCATTCTCAGCCAATTCTTATGCTTGCCAGTGTAGTTCACCAAAAATAATGGCGTGAGAGAGAGAGTAGGCCAAATAGTATTCTTACTTGTAAATAAAGAATCTATTTAAAACAAATTCCGACGATTACTACACATGTTATAGGTATAGGTAACATGTCAATAAAGGCTGTTCATGATAAAGTGATCACTTTTGAAATCAACCTTAGGAAAAAGTCACTGCCTCTGCCTGCATATATTTTAACAGACACACTGAGTGACATTCGCCCAGTAAAGTTAGTAACAATGGAGGGAAGTAGTTCCATATCTTAACATTGAATAAAAAGTGTTTGGTAACTATTTGTGATAACTTAAATTATTTACTGTGTACGTAATTTCACAGTTTCATTTTACTGACGCATGAATAAAGTGATGAGGCCCAATGGCAATGTTAATTTTACATCAGGCAGAGGAATACACAATGTGTGTACAAGTAGCTCTTAAGCAGGGCTTTCAAAAGTGCTCATTATACCGTGAACAGCCTATATGCAAAAATAATCATATAATAGATAACACACATTTAAAGAGCTATGTACGACTTATGACAACATAGTTAATAAAGAAATACTGATTTTTATGCTGTAGTATGTTGGTGTTCGTTGGTTTACCAAGACAGCACACACAGAATACAAGCAATGTCCTACGCATACAAGACATTCGGCATTGTCCACCTGCCAGACTTGAAGAGTCAAATATTTGTGAACACCACACAACATATCCATTGTTGCTTGGATGTGATTATAAATTATTGTGGTTACATTGAGCAATTTCAAAAGATCTACATACAATCAATTTACTTCACTGCATATTTTGTATCCCGCCATACTTAAAATGCAAACCCAATCATTTTATTCATGCGTTAATAAGGTGAAACTGCCAAAATTCTGAAGAAAACAAAAATGTTACAAAAACCAATTAATATTTTTATGTGCTTAAAAAAAAGCACAAATGAAATAAAATATATTCAGAGTCTACAAATTTAGACATTACACTTTGAATACTACATTAATATGTAGAATTTGTTTTCCTAAATACTGCCGAGTTTACATTTATAAAAAAAAGTACAAATACAAAAACATTTCTAACGACTTTTAAATAAGATTAAATCAAAACTCTAGCTAACAAACAAAATCGAAGGCAGTACCATCATATACAGATATATTTTCAGCAAAAACATAAGAAAATTTACAGAACTGAAAAAATTATTTAAATAAATAAGTACCTATATAGAATGGTTTACCTTATGGGAGACTTTAAAAATGGAAGAAAAAATTGAGCCAGCAATATGGTCACTGCAGGTTTAAAAGATAAAAATGAACAGGGCTGACGTGTCGAACAATTGGTGTACAACCTAAAGTTTGGATCATAGATTGTACACCACACTAAATTATCATACTTGTACAATCAGGATCATATGATTGGTAATGCTGATGGCAGTCAGTGTGAGAAAAAAGTAAGTGCAGTCAAAAGAGGGATATCTTTTAATGGTTTGTTTCAAAACTGCCTTTTTAATCACACATCTGCAATAATTTATTATTACATATGAAAACTGTTTTTTTTTTTTTAATCACACACCACCTATATCTCATAAAACACACACACACATATATAGATATATATAATGGTGGGGGAAACGGAAGATCCCTGAGAAAACTCTCTGACATGCGGCATCGCCCCGGCACGATTCCCACATGCGAAAATCTGTGGACCAACCCTGCCAGGAATCAAACCCGGATCATCTTGGTGGGAGGCAAGCGCTCTAGCCACTAGATCACCGTGGCTACGCTTTTCTCGGGGTTCTCCCGTTTTCCCACCCTTCATTCTAGGCGCTGCTCACCTCATGTAATCCATCGTACCGTAAGACAATACATTTTTAAGAGCCGTCCAAACATCTCAACTCAACTTAAAAATTACTTCCAGTTGTAAATCATATTTTGACATAAGTTGTCACAATTCAAGAAAATAAATTTATAAATAATTTATTGCTGTTAATTTTTTGTGAAGCAATACTACACAAATGTACACATTCATTCTGCCTCAGGTCATTTACATTTAACAACAGTTTGAAATGTTTCAAACATGTATGTACTCAATAACTGAGCGAAGGTTTTGCTATAATTATATCTGGCACTGTAAAGCTTCTTACAACAGGATATGCTGCTTTTCATGTTTATCGTTTTAATACATGTCAAAACTGCAATTATGTAATTTTGTGTACTTGAAGCTCTACATAATTGTGTGGTAATTAATAAAAGTATTTTATTACAGTAGGATTTTCTCAGTCTACGATACTGTCTCATTGTTGCACCTCAGCATCTTTTGTTACGAAATGGCATTTGCAAAATGCACAAGGGGAGGATTGTGCTTGTGAACTCGACTGCTTCCCCTGGGGGAGCCGGACCTTCCTATCCGGCCAACCACAACAACTGTCACCAATGCCATGAACAATGGCGAAGGTACACAGCAGGAAACAAGACTCCTCAAATGGTCAGCATTATCTACTCTGCTTCTTCTTTGTGCTAAAGGGATCGGAAAAAAGTGTCCTATCTCCAAGCAGTGAAGTGGAATATTTTCGGTTCAAACATGGTGTTGCAGTGCATTACGTATATGCATATAAGTTGACTTTGTGTAAAAATGATTATTTCTATAAACCATGTACTATGAACGAAGGTACACATAACTGTTTTAGTTTTTACTTTTTCAATATTCCCATTACTTTACTTTCTGCAACTTGAGTAATTTTCTCTAATATAGCCCTTTTTATTATTTAAAATTGTATATTAATAAGAATTATAATGTAATTTTTAAAAAAGGCATTCCTAATTTTAGCTTTTCTTAATGGCATGTAAAAATCTCATTTGTCTGCATAAACTTGTTTGACCTCTATTTGCTGTTGCATTGACCTCTAAAACAGCTCTGAATGATGCTCTTTATCACCCTCTTAAGTATGCAGCCCTGCTATGCTATAACAAAGCGCACCTGCTTTGTTAACTTGCATTTTGAGCATTGTGTATAGCGAGCACCAATTTCGGCCACAGAGCACATGATTGATATTATCATAACATCCCTTACAATAAAAAAGAGGGCAGGAAGATAGAATAAATTAGTTTTTTAACTGCTGGGATTTTAAAATGTGTGTGGCCTGTATGTGTTGGCAACGACATGGAAGCTCCACAAGTTGTAACATGCATGAGGATCAAAAGAAGTATTCATATGCATATAAAACCAAAGTATTAATAGATAAAACACGTAGTCCCTTGTTCGGACAATATCTTTTATTCTGCTTGAGGTGTTTGTGGTCCAAGGGGAAGTTATCTTGTTTGCATATCTTATCACTTCTCAGCTGCTCAAGAGCATTAAAGCGTTATGAATACTATTATTCAGGTTAGCGATTTAGTATTTGGATCTATTAGGCCTACAAGCAATTTTCTTATTTGAACAACAGCAAATTTTATTGATTTGATTAATTTTTCTGGATTTTCTGTACTGCATATTTTACATTTATCATTGAATTCTCAATTTTTCCTTGTATCTTTTCTGCAATAAAACTAGTTTTCACACACACAAATGAATGGTTTATGATTTGTGTAGTATTTTAAGGTAGTTTTAATATTTTATTCTCAAGGGTAATGTTATTGTTTGAGTGTTTTATTTCATACAAATGGTATGAAATGTTGTGTTTTGTGTAAAACACAAATGTAAATGGGTAAATGTATCATTACATAATTCAGAATTCATTAAAGATCACTGCTAATGTGACAAAAGTATCACACTAACCACCTACCTGATTTTGATACAAAGAAACAGTCATACTTTCATTGCATTTTTCCCACACTCAGTGCAAGACAAGTGGAAGCCGACTCGCCTGGCGTCATTACATTCCAACTAGACGCCATGAGCAAAGAGAAAGTAAGCAGTGTAGTAGGATTCTGCTAAGCATCATGTGCACGCCCAACATATCACTTAAATTCCCATTTCTTTTCACACTACAATTTTATCATTTGTCTCCTCGCACAGTACAACAAAGAGGAGACGGCAAAAGATTTATTTACAAAGATTGGCATCCAAACGTATAGGCCCAATTATTTAAGTAACACTAATAAAATAAAAACCATAGAATGAGAAGTCTTTAATCTTCTTATAATCTTGGATTCAGCCTTAAACAAATCCAGCTTACTATCTTGTGTTCCCAATCTATGGTTAATGGCATCCAACTTGCTATTTGTGTCTGCCCTACGACCATGCATGGCTTGTATGAGCATTTCAAACACTAACGGGGTATCGTTACAAGGCACTACATTTACTTTCCAGCAGGAACATTCTCAAGAACGTTTTCTGTAATAATACTCTATACAAAACTTTCATTTGCCATAGCATTTTCCTCTCCTACAAAGCCAGTATCCTCGCTAAATGTAGGTGTCCCGACATGCTACGTGTGGTCGACTTGTCAGCCATTTGTTGTTTGCTTCACGTAACAAATGCAGGGAGCTTCTAAAAAAATAAGGCTTACGTGTGAGAAAACTGTTCATCACAATGTCTTATTTGTAGGCCGACACGTTGGGCGCCAATCTTTGTGGTGATTTATATTTAAAGAACTTCTCTTTTTTGTACTGTGTGGTGTGTGTAGTTACAAATAATAAAACTTTAGTGTGAAAAGAAAAGAGAATTTAATATGAATAATTATATAGAGATATGTAGGGCATGCGTGTGATACTTAGCAGATAACTGTAATGATGCCAGGCACATCTGCTTCCCTTTCGTTTACTCAGAGCATGGGAAAAATGCTTTTGTCTTCAAATGCAATGAAAGTATGACAGATTATGTTTTAGATCAAACCAGGTACGTGATTAATGTGATACTTTTGACATATTAGCAGTAATCATTAATGAATTCTGAATTACGTGAAGACACATTTACCCTTTCGCATTTAGACATAGACAAAGCACACCCTTTGTATGAAATAAAACACTCAAACATAAAATTACCCTTGAGAATACCATATTAAAACTACTTTCAAATACTATCTATACAAAACATAAACCATTCATTTGTGTGTTTAAAAAAGTGTAGTTTTATTGCCAAAATGATACATGAAAAAATTGAGGATTCAATGATAAATGAGAATTATTCTGTACAGAAAACCCAGAAATATTAATCAAATCCATTAAAATTTGCTGTGGTTCAAATAAGAAAACTATGTTGTAATAGATCTGAATACTAAATCACCTCTCAAAAATTAGCAATCAAAATTGATAGTTGACGTGAAAAATCAAAATTTAACTGGTGTTGCAATTGAGTGTTTGGTTCTACCCAAGATTTCTGCTATCTGCCAGGAAGATACGTAGATTGTCACCTATGGAATACGCCAACCAACCTCAACTTGGCAGACACAGCATTCAACCAGCCACGAAACATTAACCTCTTGCTTGGAGCAGATGTCTTCTTCAAAATTATCAACCCTGGAAAAATGATACAATCAAAGGACCACCCCATATAGCAAGAGACTGAATTTGGGTGGATAGTATCAGGAAGATTCCACGAGCCAGAAATTTCCCAAGTTGCAGTACAACAATGAATAGATGCATTCTTTATGAGAATAGATGACAGTGTGGATCAGCTCAAGAAATTTTGGGAAATAGAAGAATTACACGAGACTCCTTTAACCCTCTCGAAGAAGTAGAATGCTTAAGACATTTCACAGAAATATTTACAAGAGAAGAATCAGGACGGTTCACCATTCGGTTTCCTTTTCAATATGGCACCACACAACTTGGACACTCCCATCAAATGGCAGTTGCAAAGTTCAATCACTTGGAAAGAAGGCTAAACAGGCAACCAGACCTGAAGAAGGCATATTCGGACTTCATGGATGAATACGAGGCACTGGGACACATGTGCTCACAAATACTTCTAAGTATTCCACAGATGTCACCTTTTACACGCCACATCATCCAGTACTCAAAGAGTCAAGCAAAACTACAATAACAAGAGTAGTATTTGATGAATCTGCTAAATCAAACAGCGGAACTTCCTTGAATGACACACTTAAGGTAGGGCCAACAATCCAACAGGATTCATGTTCCATTGTTATGAGATTCCGCACACATAAAGTGTGTTTCGCAGCAGACATTTCAAAGATGTATCAACAAATCAGGCTTGATTCCAGAGATTGTGATGTTCAGATGATCTTGTGGAGGAAGGACATTTCATCTCCACTCAAGGAATACAAGGTTTAACGGGTGGTACTGCCCCATTGAACCTTTCCTAGCAACCACATGTTGAAGTAGTTAGCCATCGGCGAAAGACAAACATATCCTAAGGCATCAGAAATTGTAATGTGTGTCTTTTATGTAGATGACTGCATGTTTGGTGCACAAACTGTTGAAAAAGCTCTGTTAATACAACAAAAATTGTTGCAGCTTTTGAATAGTGGTGGATTTCCTCTTCACAAATGGTACACAAATAATCAAGCATTGTTTCAAAACATTCCAGGGGAATTTATGGAAAGGGGCATTTCATTCTGGACAAGAATGAACTTTGTATACTGCAATTTGACTTGTCCGATATCTTTGTACACCTCTGTATTGAAAAAAGATCTTATGCACACAATAAAACAAACAAATACCACCAGGACACTTGGGCTGATATGGCATCCTGCAGCAGATCAATTCCAGATTGTAAATGAGCCACATAATAGGGCATCACCAAAGGTGTTTCTATTTACTAAGAGGATGGTTGTAACCATTATTGCATCAATATTTGATCTTCTCGGTTTGATCTGTACTGTAGTTATCGATTGTAAGATTTTTCTCCAACAGTTGTGGCAGAATCAATTAGGATGGAATGATCTTCTACCATCAGGGATGGGTAAACCTGGCAGACTACATATGAACAGATTCCCATTGTAGACAATATCAGAATAGACAGCTTTATTCTAGCATCAGGAACACCTACTGACATCCAACTGCATGACTTCTCAGATACTTCTGAAAGGGCCCAAGGACCAATGTTTTATCTGCAGCATCAAATAATTACATGAACTGTATTCTGATTTATAGGCGCGATTAAATCACTGGATTTGCACGTGTTTTCTGCTCTTTATTGGCGAGTAGCCGCATGCGGCCATACAACATATCTGTCTTCCTCCAGACTCTCGTCTCAACTGGCCATGAGTGACTCCTTGCTGTTGAACAAAGAATTCGTTCTTGAGATCTTGGCCTTGCAGATTACAAACACCAACAAGTATTGAGTCTCAACAACTGGCTCATAGAACACTCAGAAATTAATCTTGTTATAATATTCATTGTTTTGCACAGCTACAGAACAAAAGATTTTATCCGCTAGCTTTTGATTAATGTCTGACCAAATGGTTACGCTCCTCATTAACTTAATTTCAGAAAAAAATAATTTAAAATCCAAAAATCCACTCACTTGAAACTTCAAGGTAATTTGATAATCTAAACTGTTCAAAATAATTGCAGTGCACATATGCAACAGTTCTTAAAAATTGCAGTATCTTCCATACCCGATGTAGGCTATACTTATTCAGTAGTTTTAATGTACTACAACACATTTAGGGCATCTTCTTTCGCACCCCGCAATATTTAAACAAACTAGGCGCCTCTCGTACACCTTTTCAAACATTATGATGGATGGTATGTACAAACTTAAATTAATTCTTGCAGAACAAAAGTTAAGACCTACTGCTGTCCATAGCATCTAGGGAGAGAGTGTGTCCATCACAAAGGGTTCACACGGTGATGTTAATTAAAAATGAGAAATTCCAAGATATTAGTCACTTCCCGAGATGTGGCACTTATCAGAACTGTAATTAAATGCATCCCTCCACGGCAAACATGATTGATTAAGCCAGATTAAGTGCAAAGAGAAAACTGTGACAAAATAATTAACAATTTCAAAGAATTGAGCTCAGTCCACATACTTAGTCAAATAAAAGAAAATAAATAGAACTGTCAAAATATGTGAATTGTAAACAAAGAAGTAAATAATTAAGAATCTTGAGGTGATCTCCAGAATTACAATTCTAACTATTCCTGAGGGTAGGGGCTTTAAGATTACATTCAAAATAAATGAACATTCAACTAAAAATAAATTAAAACATAAACAAATGACTTATTGTTATCCCCATAGAGAAAGCCAAGAACACCGTACAAATAGATTTACCTATACAACATGTACTTATTTGCCAAATAAATGAAAATATAAAACAAGCATTAACACACACAATTTAATCCACTGATTATATAAATTTATTCTAAATTAGAACTAATACAATTGTCAAAGAAATACTATCTAAAGATATGTGAACCTGAGTAGCGTGAGAATGATTAACTATCAATTAAAAAAAACTGTGTCCAGCGATCATGTACAACTGTGTACTGTGTAAATAGGCCAATTCTACATTATTTACTTGAAAAATATTCTGCAGTGCCCACTAACTACACGGAATTTACTTTCATATTCAGAGTGAACATGATAACCATTTTATCTGGTTGCCAAATAAATATTTTGCATTAGGTCCTACTTAAAATCTTTATGGAACCAATTATTGGAATTAATTTTGCATATAATGTGGAGGTGGAGGTGCAAGAACTGGAAAAGGTGTAGAGAAAGGCAGCAAGATGGCTGAAAGGTAGGTGGAGAAGGTAGGGGCAGGATGATGAGGAAGGGAACTATAGGCCATCAGTGATGATGAAAGAAATGGGGTGGACCTTGTTGAAGGGCAGGAGTTAAGTTGAACGGTTAGTCAGGATGTACAGGGAGGTAAATGAAGAGGGAGGACGGGGAGGGCTGCACTGCAAGCTAAGTAAGGGGGTGTTTAGAGGAAGAGGAAACAACAGTGTGAAGCTTCAGAGGGTGTGGAGGAGAACGGAGCGGGGTAGGCAGTCCAAGCTTGTGAGGTCTGTGAGGGAGTGGAATGTGTTGAGGGAGGAATTGGTATCTGTGAGAGGGGTTGGTAAATTCAGGAAGGGAGTGGAAAAGGAGTTGTTTGGGTGAAGGAGAGTTGAGAGAGCTCGCCACCGGGTGGTAGCCTAATTGCGAGTGTGTGTATGTATGTATGTATGTATGTATAATAAATTTTTTAACTGACCTGCGACATATGATGCTTTTGTATACCATATTTCTATTGTAATATTTTGCGTCTGCTTTCTTTGCGCCATTTTATTGCAAGTGTCCTCTTTTTTTAATGTCGGTTACTTGAACATATCCTATTTTTTAATACCACACATCTGGTAACCCTATGCATGCACAACTAAGTAGGGATATTTAATTGCTAAGCTCCAACAGTGAGCGTTCAGGAAAACCCTCCCCTACGTCCTTTCCCTCAGTCAATTGTCGAGTGTATCCGGCAGTGTGTAGAGGTGTGGCTTGTGATGCCTTCTTAATTTGACAATATGTAGATATTTGTGAATTATGAAAAAGGGGGGGGGGGGGAAGTTATAAATTACTTCCGAGATAGCAGATTGTCTATGCAGAGGCTATTTCCTGAATATTTATTAATTTGGCTTTATTGTTCAACCTAAGCAACTTCTTTTCGAATATTTGCAGTTCATGGTACATTTAAACAAATTTAAGAACACATAGTAACACAGCAACATTCAATATATGTGCCTAAATAAGTATTATTAAAATATATTTTATGTCACATCTTACTTGCATTTGTGCACTTGTAGTGAACTGGTTAAATTAATTCAGAAATGTGTGACACGAGTCGGAAGAAAATGTAATTTGTGCTCTCTACTGAGCATTGAGCTAGCTTGGGCAGCCAGATATTAACATTCATTCTTACACAAGATACTTCCTACAACCTAATATGTTATGCAGTATGCAAGCAAAAAATTAGGTTCACGTTAATGCCATGCCGCCTATTTTCATCCACTTCATGGGATATCATTGATATTGTTACGTACTGCAGCTGGCGCCAACTCAGCTGCCTTGCGCCGTAATCGGAGACCCACCTCGCCCTCCCCTCTTCCTAGAACGATGTGCTTGCTGCCTCCTGATCCCCAGTGAATAATGGACAGTGGTCCGTCGGGCGAGGTGTTCGTGGCGTGAAGGGACGAGAGGGCGTGAAACCTGCTGTGCGTGAGGGCGCTTGGGAGGACTCTCGAACATTGCAACTAGCGGGACACGGACTGAACCGAGGTGGGACTAAATGGAAGTGTAATACAGAGAATGAATTGGGAATTATACTTTAATATTTTACTTAATTGATTTCCTTGTGGTAATTATAAATTGTATTAAATTGGAGTAATTATTTGTGAACAGTTAAGTGATTGTGCAATTATGAATTCAGAGAATTTTGCTGTAGTTATTGTGAATTAAAAAGGAAATTATAATTAATTCTTTTATTTGATAAGACCCCCATTCCTTAACGAACTCGGTATAGCACTCTTAATTTCTAGAGAGATAAATTGTAACAATATATTCAATGAAATATACAGTTACAGAATATCTGCAAGTGTCATATACAAATAAGTTGGAGTCACAATAATACGACGAACACGATACAACACACCGACATGACTCAGAGCTCGATGGAATTTGACATGATATTTTATTCAGTGTTCACAATACCACAATGAAATCTGCCCGTCAAGTCTGTTGGAAGATCATAAAACAGCAGGTTATCATACTAATATCCAATATTTACTTTTTAAATCACACCATAAAGCAAATTATTAATTTGCTTTGACCATCTTTAAATTTATACAAGAGAAAAAAAAATAATATAAACAAACCAGAAAGATATTATGGCTGCAAGTTAATTAATTTTTTTACTACAGTAGGGGAACATGCACAAAATTTTGTTTTATAATGTTGTATTTACATTTTTTGCACACTTTGATGAGCCCGACACGACGGAAAGTAGAAGTAGAACCAACCATTTTCGAGCTGTCGGGCCGCAATTTTGTCGGGCTGTCAGTGACATTGATTTTCATTGGTTGCTACTCTCATTTCGTAGTGTCGGATTCGCAGGGGTATTGGGGCTCCAGATATACTGTCATTTACCGACTCCGAATTTGTTGACGAAAATCAAAACCTATATGCCTAAGTTGGTGGGGCTATGCTAGCAAATAAAGTTTCCCTTCATTGTGCAAAATCAGCTGATGGTACCAACAATTCAGTACGAGAAAGTGTCTGGTCAAGCCACTTATTGCTAACAAATAACAATGAGCTGGGAGTAATGGAAAGAGATGCAAAATATTTAAAAATTTCGTGTAGGCGTGTACGCGATATCCAAGTTTCACTACCCGAGCGAACATAAATATGCAGGAAGTGTTCTAGGCAACACAAAGAAAAAATTAACATAAAACAGCAGAGTGCCCTTCGAAAAAAGTGGCAGAGCAAGGACAGGAAACGGAAACTAAAAACCATTGCTGTAATTTGCGTTTTAAGTTATCAGCTGTACTGAATTACAAACTAAAGAGTATTTTAATACGCCACAAAGTTAAATTAAAAAACTGGCAAATGCTTAGTTGATAAATAGACGGAAACGCGACATATCCGTTGAGTGGGCGCAACACGTAACTGCACACTTAAACAAAAAGTTGTTAAGATTAATTAATTACCTTTCCAACGATCAAAACAACATAATGTTGCCGTCCTGCTTATAGAGTTCGTAAACTTTTTTTTCGTCCAACTACAATCCGCAAAAAGTCATTCCATTAGAACCACTTCAGAACCCGCGCCACTGCAGAGGAAAGGGCATCCTCCTGGGGCGTCCCTACCTGAAACCTTTCCCATGACATGTATCCTCCATGGAAAAACCCAACCAAAAACAAAAAAAAATAATTTACAGTGCATATTTTCCTTGTTAGCGGTCTCCGGCACTCCACCCCACAGTAGGAAACACTTACGTTATAGAGTCTGTTCAATTCGGCCAATCATTTTGACCATTTGTGGACATTTCTGTTCAATTTACTGGAAACGATTTAGTAGCGACATGTGCCATCTTTACACTTCTACTTATCTGCAGCAGAAGAATACTCTAAAAATTAGAATGACAGATTATTGTCGTCTGCGTATGTACCCAACATTTTCTCACACACCGCCAACAAAAATGTCAAAATTAAATGGTCAAAAGTGATGGTCAAATCAAAATAATTTATCATTATTCTACATATAAAAAAAAACAAAAATAAATAAACTCTCATTCCCAACGGAGCTATTGCCACAACGGCTGTCCTACAATCACTGTAGCGTTCCAGTAAGAAAATATCAGTACATTTACTGTGCGAGCCTAAGCCCCTGTCACACTGCCAAATATTTCAATCAAACAACTTCCATTAAATTTGGGGAAATAGTTCGAAAGGAATGAAATCATAACGTAACGAACGGCGCCATATTTGCCTGAAAAAGTTAAATGGCTTCAGTTTCCATCAAACATTTGAAGATTGGCCATGCTGTTCTAAAATTGCTTCTATGTTTGACAGTCTTTAATCGATTAGAATTGTGCACGACAAAAATGGACACCAAAAAACTTAAAAACAACAAACAATAGCTTGAATCAAATTAGGTTATGCAGACAATGAATTTATGTAAAAGCTACGTCGGCATGATTGCTATTTCAAGTGATCATTGCATATAATATTACGAACTCAAATGCATTAAATTTCATTTTCCAGGGCCCCATTTCACAAAACTACAAGTTTACAAGTTACATGTGAATGGACTTCGATTCAGTGTGTTTGAACGAACGGGCTCGTGATGGATTGTTAGGGGCGGTAAAAGGTTCGGGCTGGGATGAATGATGATATTACCCAGTAGGCGCCAGCCAATACCTGTTAAGGCTGCGTCATGGATTTCCAATAGAGCAGACTCTGTTGATTCTCTGGGTCATTGGCCGTTCACCCAGGAAATAATTTCCCTGAAGATTGAAGTGTCCCCTCTGGATATGTGGTAACATCTTAAAAGCAGGTTATATGCCATGAACACTTGAAAATGATTTTATATTCATATGTACCAGTAGTTAACCGGTGGCCTATTGGATGAACTCATTCCCTTAACATTGAAATAAACATTGCACACACAGATGAAATTAATGAACTAAACGAACACTTGCAAATACTAGGCACTTAAATGGGGTTGTAAGGGCCCTTGCCTTGAAAAGCCTGATGGCCAAAAACATAAATAAAATGTGTAAAATCTCTCAACATGTTTATTCTGTGTATTCATTAACACTTCCTTATAGAAGAACTTGGCATGAGTTGCCGGGCACAGTCCAATGGCAAAGGTGCCGTGGTACAAAATTGGCACAAAGCTATAAAATTATTAAGTTGAAATGATTAAGCTCCTCTGGGCAATTTAAAGCACAGGGAAGGAGGGCAGGTGTCTTTGGCGGCAGAAAATGAAAAATATTCCAGTAAAATTAACACATAAATATTGCAGTGAAATTGGTTGATGCGGAAGTTGCTGGCCGCCGGAATGCGATGAGTAATTCTGCCTTGCCATCGTGAACCGTAGATGCTACTGACACTCCAGCTTGGCGCCCGAACCTGCTAGGGGTTTTGGTTGGCATGCCGAACTGGAACTACATTCTGCACACTTGTTCCAATACAATGTTTAGGTAACTTAAACTATTTACCTGGAACTAAAAACACTTGCATAAATTCTCTCTTATGTTAAACTAACAAAACACTTGCACACTTAATAAATTATATGAACTTGAAAAAATGTGAGATGGAAAAACAATAACATTGCATAAAACACTTTTAAAAATAACATGAGACAAAGGGCATTTTTAGGGCATCTGTGAATGTTTCCTGCCATTGAGGAAATTACGACAATCGCCATTATAATATTTTTAATCGGCACTATTTTTAACCAGCACCTAGCACAAACACTGCATTGCCCTACCCTGCACTGGGGTATTCGAACGTTCATGCACCACTTGCTGCACAATTCACTAGCCCTCAGGCACATCCCACACACATAACACTTGGGTAGAGTGCTCACACTGACTGTGTTGGCTGGATGCACTGCCGGGCAAAAGGTCTTACGAGGCAAGGGATGCGAGCACACTTCCCTATTTTGGAGACCATTTGCTGGCTGGATGCCGCTACCTGCTGCAGGTGAACTGCTTCCCCAACTGTCTCCACCGCAGCGCATACATATACGCCATATAAGCCACAGATGGCTGCAGCGACAATGGATGCTGATGCAAATGATGGCCTGTGTGAGTTGTGGGTAACTTTGGCAGTCACATTGATTCTACTGACAGTGTGTCCCGCTGATGAGCAGGGTGTCTGAACTCCCATGCATGTGATGCACATGGGCGATGGCCGTCGCCACAGATTCGTTCACAGAGGAGGAATGAGTTGGGCAAACTCGTCACTCCTGCTCTTGCTGTCACTGCTTGCTTCCTCTCCACTGTCGATGTCATGTCGATCTTGCTGTTGCCACTAGCGACCCGGGTTGGCAGCAACCAGAGAGGGTTGATCACATGTTGATGACCTCCAGCCTGTGACTGCACACTTGCTGTTTGCCTGCTGGTGACGTCCACTTCCTCGCCAGCAGTGCTCATACCCTTGGTTTCCACTGACACCCCTGCCCCCCGGCAGGGGGGCCGGGGTTGCCATCTGATGCGGGTCACATCGGAAAGGTTGCTGTCTCTCCTGATGATGCATAGCGACGTTGGGCGTCATGACATGAGGAGGCTGATCATCAACCAAAAGTGTTGGCACCCTGCATAGGTGCTGGTGGTTCAGGGAGGACACTTGTTGGACCTCCAACATCAACGACAACTGGGTCAGCCATTGAGGACTCCCTGCTGAATGTTGATGCAATGGACGACCTCGGGCATTCTGCCCCAGATGGCAGTGTGTTGCTTCGAGGTACTGGTGTACCTTCCTCCTCAGTACCGATCTCGGGCTGCTCAGCAGAGCTATGGCCATCCTGGCTCATAGGGGTAAATACGCCCTTTTCGTTGTGAAGTTGCTGGTCCATTGTAGAGCCTCCTGCAGGAGGTGCTGCTGTACCTTCATCTTCTTCTGCTGCTTGAGGGAGCTCGCCATTGATGTCTCCACTGGGAGTGGCAGGGTGTCGGGCACAACTTCTTCGACGATATCACCTGGCGCGAGCCAGATGTCGTCCAGATGCACCCTGACCCTCCTTCTCCCAAACTGGGTTAAGTAGGGGGTTGGTCCGTGGCTTCCTATGATCTTGTGCGGCCCACTCCTCTTAGCTGCAAACCCAGCACAGAAGTCCTTTGTAGGCAGTGGATTCTGGGTCATCCGGCGTGTAGACCATATCTCCTGCATTAAAAGTTGGTGGTGGCTGCATTGTGGTTGGCAGCCATTGCTCGATTTATTGCTCTTGGTGCTGATGTATGTCTCGCAGTCATTGCCATCTGTGACTCCACTATGTTTCACTACTGGGCAGCTCACTGGTTTCTCTTACCCATGGGCACTGTGTCTCACCTGGCAAATGCAGATTATGCACTAGTAGAACATCTGCTGGCATCTTCCCACTGGCAGTATTCACATATTGGAGGAGGATGTACAAGGTGGCCGGCAGATATTCTGCTCATGTGGTGTGTTGATTACTCACAGAGAGTCGCAGCTGAATCTTTTATTTCTGGTTGCGATACTGCATGGGTTTCGCCCTAGGATGGTAGGCAGTTGGCCGTCTTGAGGTGTTTAACCTCCCACTAAGTGCACAGGTCCCCCACCTTCTCCTGGTAAATTGGGAGCCATTATCTGTAAGGAGGTACTTGAGGAAATCCTACATTGTAAAGAAGTTGTCACTTAACACATTGGCAATTTTACCGCCTTGCACAACTTATCGGGTAGGCCTCTTCCCACTTCGAAAAATTATCAGTGATCACTACTATAAAGTGCTTCTCCTTTGTTGTCCTGGGATAAGGTCCCATTAAGTCTAGGCACACTGTTTCGAAGGGCTTTTGTGGAACCAGTGGCTGTTGTTTTTGCCTGCCAGCTGTCCTTGCTTTGATCAAATTTTATGTGACAAAATATCGTACAAAATGCTGTATGCCTTGGTCAGACCGAGCCAGAAAAAAATGTACAAATAGGTTTTGCACAGTTCTTTCCCATCCTGGATACTGCACCACATTTCCACTGTGTGAATAGGCTAGCACTCATTCGCTCATGCACATGGGGACATAGAGTTGCCATTTAGTGGACCATGTTGGCGAACATGTTTCCAACGGATCGTCTATGATACAGCAATTTTTTATGCTCTCTTGTGCGCACACAATTTTTTGTCTCATGTGAATGTGCATCCCTGCTGCGCAAGTTCTACATCATGGTATATCTTGTGAATGCGCACATAATTATTTTATGCACTGAGTTGTTTTGCTATAACTTCTTGGAATGCTTACTGCGTGTCTGAGGGCATTATGTCATCCCACTCTGCACTGTCCTTGACAATGACGTCGTCTGTGGGTGGGTTAGAGAGTTCATCTGCCAGCTGGTTCTCCTTCCCCAGCACATGTTCGGCAACAAAGTCGCATGTTTGCAAAATTAAAGCCCATCTCGTTAACATGATATGCATTTTGCACATACTGCAGAGCCATACAAAACACCTATTATCTATACATTGGGCGAAACAGTGGTACTCTAAGTATACTCTATATTTCTTAATGGCCCACATTCGTCAATGTCGCAAAAGGTGGTATGTGGTATCAAGTTTGGTACTAGCGAAGTCAATTACATGCTGGTTTCGGGTGTCGTCGTAATGATAAAGGACTGCTCATAGGCCTTCTTGACCTACACGTATTTGCAGGCACAAATGCCTAATTACCGCTTGTGTTGTACCTAGCAAGTGTGGGGCAGGACTGAAATTTTTCCTTAATTTCCTCGAACACATTCTTTACATTGCTGGACTACTGGAAACGACGCTGCGGAGACAAGTTCATCAGTAATTCTTTTACCACAGCACAATTCAGCCAATTAATTAACCCGAACAATTTTCGAAATTATTTTCGCCTGCGAGGTAGTGGATAGTCTGCTGTTAACAGGAATTGTTCTGGTTTTTGCTTTTTTCAGTTTCATACGCTGTGAGTCCCAGGAAATCGAGGCTGGTTTTCCTGGTGTGACATTTTCCTGTTGCACATATTAACCCATTTATGGCCAATAATTTGAACACTATATAAATATAAATAAATATATATATATATTAAATGCTCCTCCCAGCTGGTTTGCCATTAAATTATATCATCTAGGTATGCAAGTGTATACTCTCTGATGAGGCCGTCTAGTATCTTGACCATCATTGACTGAACATTTGCTGGGGCACACTTTAGTCCAAATGGAATCGCACAAAATCGAATTTTTTGTCTGTCTGGGCCTGTGAAAGCTGTTTTTTCTTGGTCCGCTAACATGACTGGAATTCTCAAGTACCAGATTTTTAAGTCTAGAGAAATAAGCATTTGGCTTGGCCAAGTGAACTTAGCACATATTTTATGCAAATATATGGTGGGAGTGCAATGTGCATCACATGTTTCAACGGCCTAAAGTCTACTTGTAATCACCAGATACCGTCTTCTTTAGCTGCTAATGTGATCGCCAAGTTGTACTGTCTATTAGTTGGTTCTATTACACCTCCCAACATTTACTGAATCTGCTGATGGATTAATTTTGCCTGGTGTGGCAAATAACTTAGCAGGGGTGTGCGGATAGGCTCTTCTCTTTCCAATGGGATTTCATATTCTGCCACTGTAATAGAATGGCCACCATTTTGAAAAGAAGTTCTTAGCATTGTTGAAAACTATTAAAGTCAGGTGTTCCTATTAACTATATAATGTATATAAACCGAGAATGATGAAATTCGCTTGATATGTTCGAAAAATTGAAAAGGGGGTTGGGGGGACACTAGTCGACACACAGACAGGGAAGTGTACTTATAAGTCTTTATGGCCTTCGGAAAGTAGGCTAAAATGAGTTACAATTGCAAGTTTAAAACTGTTATTTTCAATAACATGCATGCTAGCCTGATTGCAAGAATACAAACATATTAAAAGAAAGTGGAATGAAGCCTTGGGTACTTAAAAACAAGCCTCTCTAGGCAGGGCCGGTTGTTATTAAACATGGGCCAAATACATATTATGGTAATGATGGTCTAATGCGTAGAAGGCTGGTAACTAGTGCCAAGGTGTTGGTCAATAAGGCTATTGGTTAGGTGAGGTGTGGTGAACATAGTTTTTAATCGCGGTGGAGATAATTACCCAGGGCGCCAGATATTGTCAGGTTGACAATAATGGGAAGTCAGAGAGCAGCTGTGGACTCGTTCCTCAGGGTCGTTTGGCCGACGACAATGACAAATCCTCTAAGTGCAGTTGTTGTCTCCTCATAGGATAAAATTAATATTGACTGAAAAACTCTCTTACTTGTTGTGTTGTGGTATATCTGGGCTCCCTGCATGCCTATAAAAAGCACTGTTTTCTTATTATTCCGACTTGTGACCATTTCAGACATACTTGCATGGTAAACACTGGAAAATTTGGCGGGAGAATACTCGTACCTTAAATGCCTTGCGGCGAACTGGTAATAAACCACATGTGGTAACTCGTCACTGCTGTGATTTATTCAGATGAATGACTATATTCCCATCGGGAAAAGCTTATATTCGGTGCTAGTTACGAACCAGTAAGCTTGTGTAATACTGTGCAAAAGAATTGTGGTCACATGAAATAACTTAAATATAATTGAAGCCTACTTAGCTGATGCAAGCACTGGGTAGGTGCGCGAATACGAACGACTACTGATTTTCTCAGTGCTACGTGCCGGCCGGCTTGGTGGGCAGGTACCCCGTGCTCCACTACTTCCTTGCACACAACATTTGCAAGTCGTACATGTACCCTGCATGGTGGTTGTTACATATTGCTCCTAAAATTAACCCTGTAAATATTATTCATAATACACTGTGTGGATGATAATGAGATGAAAGACATTTGAATGAACATTACAGAAAATTACAAAAAGACACTTTGAAAACACTGAGGGCTTTAGGGCTGCGAATGCAGGCATCTTTATTAGCTGTGTCCCTTCTATCGACGAACTAAAATCCTGCAACTGCTATTTTAATTAAGAAAAGTTATTATGAACAGTTTTAATTTTTGCGAGAGGGCCAAAATTAAATCCAGAGGTTCTTGGGACACAGTCATCTAATTTGCATTACCTATTGTGACAATGCCGAGAGTATAACTCAGTAATCCTGAAAGTACTACTCGGCTAGACTAAATTTATGAAGGTACTTTTGATTAAAATCGACTCATTGGTATATTTGTTGGGAGAGTAGAGAAATTAATTTTAATTTTAATACTACTTTACGGACAGCAAGTTCCACTATCATAATTTTTCACAGAGTCATGTTATCGAATAAAGGTTATTTTCTCATTTTCAAAGTAAAACTATATTTTCTCATCTGGCTTTATTTATTTCTATTTGCAATCCATTTAATTGAAATTTCGTCTATTAAAGACCAGTCTAAAGTTATTCTGAGGCTTATGATTTCAGGTAGTGTAGAATACCTAGAGTGTGACTTTACTGTGGTGTGTTTTATGATGATGACATATTTTCATGGATTTCCACACAATATTTGCTAAAACGTTTGTGGAAAGGTACTCATGTTCTGTTTCAGTGAGAATTCACGGCAGCTATTTGATAAGTCCAATACTAGATGGTGTGTGTAATCATATGTCATCACCGAAACTGATTTCATGCATATTTGCTAAAATTTTATTACTGAATGGTAATTTTGAGCAGAACAACTGTATTGGAAAGTAATTTACGTCGGAATCTTGTTTCCTGTTGTGTCTCTGGTATTCAAAACTTAGTGATGCTAATGGCGTCATCGGCGTCATACTTCACTCCACTGTCTCAGCTAGGCGCTGCTTGGCGAAGGTGCAAGTGCTACGTTCGCCTGTCGTTTATTACCATTCTGAAATTATCTGAGGTCCTTGCATATATTGTTTTATATTTTGTTTTGTGGCTAACATAAACTACACAGATCATATTTTCACAGAATTGATTTTCTATGGGAACTCTCGTTCCCCAGCACTCTACGCTGCTCTTCTTGCGGCTGCTCCATTAGAGCCAGAATTTCACTGTTGATTTCACAGCAGCAGAAGATTTCTCGTCTAAAAGAGTAGCAAAAAAAGCATTCACTTAATTTTTGCGAATAACTTGTTCTTCATTACCCTGGCTTTAATTAAATAATTACATTTTAAATTTGACTTTTGTCCCATAAAATATTATTGTTTTGTTCTGTGCCTATATCAACCAGTATGGCGTTCCAACTTGCAGTTGCTTCAATTGTCAAATGCACTCTGCTTTAGGGAAAAAAACCATTTTGTTGTAGCTACTAATTATTTTGTCAATATTAACCGTATCGCAGTCCAGGGCCTAATATTGAGTTGCAATTGTATATGACGGACTCGGTCACATAACCACAAGTTATGGGCCTATGTTTTCATAGAACAGTATGATCGAACCATGCCAGAGCCTACGCATACTAAGTCTAACCTGTGTAAGTTGGCACTCTCGAGGGAATGTACCATACGAGAGGCACTCGTAGACAAGAAGTATGTTCAAACAGCACGATGCCAGAGAAGAGACAATTTGTATAAAAGAAAAGACGTCACTGTGACTTTTTTCAATGTGACCACGACGAAAAGTGTGTAGTGATTTAAATTAAATCACATTCCAAGTACTACTGATTAATTTTATTGTGAATTGTACGCAATAAAGTTACTAACTGGACACTGATTTAATTGGATTTGATCAGGATCAAGAAAATGCTTATGTGGCCTAGTGGTTTGATCATGCTTCTTTTTATTAAGCTGTAATTATATAAAAGTAAAAAATGACATCACTACTAGGTTAACTAGTAAAGTTAATATTGTTAACTCAGTGAAGATTTAAGATCTGTTAAAAAAAAAAAAAAAAAAAAAAAAAAAAAAAAATGTGCAAGTCAACATCCAGGCCTACAAGTTATGCATAAGCCTGTAGGTTAGACTGGTATTTTTGGAGAACATTTATTTTGTATTGGCAATGACACAATTTTTGAATCTGACATTTGATTTTTTTTACATAAATGAATAAATAATATTTTTCATGATTTTATTATAACCAGTATTAGACCTGTCTATTAATGTATTAAGTTAACGAAACTGTTTTACAATGATTCAAATGTTGACCAATTTTTATTGTAGTTGCTACACTATTAACTATTTTTCTTTCATTACTTCCTTTGACCCTAATTGAAGTAGCTCATTCGATAAGTCTCGCTCCAAATTATGAATCTTCTGAGCAAGTATTATGGAATAGCCCCATTGTGAAAAATGATTTCCCTATCTAGCATATTTTTTCTGCATTATCTATAAAGACCGAGTTACCATACACGATGTTATAAACGTATACACAGAACTGTATGTTCAATAAAAAAAGTTACTATGCATTAAAAAATAATAATGCTGTTGCAAACAAATACTTCCTGAATAGTTCCACGTGCATGGATGATTTCTTGGTACTAACCACGTCATTTTTAATTTAAATAAAATGCAAACAAGCACTAGGAGATCGTTCGGGCACAGACTGTGGTTTACTGCTGTGCACAAATATATATTTTTTTCACCAGCTTGTTTTAAGTACGACGACACGAAGAAACAAAACTAAGATCGCGTAACACTCGTCTCGTATAAGGAAGTCATAATCGAGTTGCTGGTAGTTGTAGCTTAGCACAGTCATCTCGTAGGCATACTTTCTGGACTATACAAGACATTTCATATAAAAGAGCTTCACCCGTGGCGGCATCTCTAGCCTGTACCCCCAAGAATAAGAAATTGAGTTCATTGGATTTAAAATTTACTCTATCCCACAACAACTAAAACCATCAAGGAAAAAGGGGCCATGTTTTGTGAGTGATCATTTTTGTGGAACTTGCTTTGAACCGTACAAAGACATTATCTCAGGGACAATTACTATCCACATCATACACAAGGTAATCTTTACAAAGCAAGAATTGCATTCTCATTGGCCACATTACAAATCACATAAAATATTACTGTCATCGTCAGTTTTGGACACTGGTGTATGTGGTATCTGTACCCATCACAGACGACGGCTTCGTGTCGGGAAACTGTGCTGCTCTTGAGCTCTCGCACGTTTTGCCTTCAAGTGATGATGCAGCAGCACTACCATCAGCAGGCAAAATGTTTGTGCCCAGCCTTTCCCTCTGAAGCGCTAATCTGGCAAGCCTGTACGTATAGTGACACAGTTCATCACATCCATTTATTTGTTAGTTACATATATGTTGCGCTACGCGCATTTAGTTTTACTTTTTTATTTCAAAGCAACGAAAGTTTTCGTTGAACAAATGAATGCCAAATAATTCTCTGCTCGGCAAAAAGCAGTAGTTTTTATTCAAAAGTAGTGTGGTAAGAGATATTATGCAATTTTTTATGTGGATGTATAGAATTATTATAAAAAAATTTATTCTGGACGTGGCAGTGATTGTCTCTTTAGGCCTTAGAGAATGCTCAAAGTGAAGGCATATTTTCAGATTCAGATTTTCTGTTATGATCAGTGCTTATAAGCCCGATAAATGTGCGACTGCGCGCGCATAGTGGCCGGAGACATCTGCATGCTCTCACAGGCTGCACACTCAGTCAGATAGTTTACCGCAATCAATATTTCATTGCGGTTTCAGTTATCAGCGCTATCGGAACTTGGCGTCACTGCATTTATTCAGTTATTTTTATATGGATATAGAATATAAAAACCCTCAAATATTTCCAAAACCTGAAATTCGGGATGGGGGATTCTGGGCTTGTTTCAATTGTACTGTTATAGATGACTCTTGGCAATATATTGCGAAGGAATTGGGTGTTGCAGATATAGTTATAAAGCAGGTAGGCAGATGCAAATAATTACAAGAATTACCATATCCATTAATGTGAAAATTATCTAACAAAACAACTAAAAATGCAGCCATGGAATGATACATAATATGAGAATCAATATCTTAATATGTTCCAGAGTAAAATTTTGGTTGCATTTTCACAGCAGTAGACAGTACATTAACAATGCGAGATTTAACTTTGGTTTTAATTTCAGTGATACGTAAAGTGAATGTACCCGAGGGATCAAAGTTAGTACAGAATTTGGGGAGATAAGACCACCATGTCTAGGGGATTCTGATGGTTAGATATATGAACTAAATTGTCCTTACAAGTCATTATTATTTTTGAAGGACGCTATGAAAGTTAGAGCCTCGGCAAAAAATCTCCCTTCCCCTTCCATAAATCTATTCGTAAAGCTGTCGATGGAAATGAAAATGGCTACATTTACGCCCATTTAAGATATCATTTTCAGTAGAATCTATTAACTATATTGCATCCTCACAACTGAACTCCATGATTGAAACGAAAAGACTGTTTCGGTGCATATAATCTGTCTTCACCATTCGACCCTGTCTGTCTGAGAGTCGGCTCCGATCGAAGCCGGTCTGAAAATCTGCCTTCGCCCTTATGCATATGTGAGCCAGGATTGATTCCACATTGCGTGCATTTGAGAAATTACATGGACGTTTCCATGTAAAAATTGTTTTACTGACCTTTGCAGGGTTCAATTTCGATTTAAACCATTACAAATATTATAAAAAAATAACATAATTACACAAATTCCAACAGAAGGCTAGACTATTGAGCTCGCCTTCCTCTGTGTGCATGTGTGTGCATTGTGTTTGTGAACGGGAAAAGGGTTAAACATTTTATTGGACCCGTTCAAAAAATGCCATCATGCTTGGTACATTTTGTGACTAGGCCAGAATTTGATAGTTAGGCGTACTATAATGGTGGCTGCATACTTTCAAACTAGCGACTTTTCTAAATTTTGAGTAAAACGCCACTAATACACTAATACATAAAATAACCGACACTAAATGGTACAAGCTGATAAGTCGGAATGAGTCTGAGTTTTCTACAGTAATGTAACAATTGCAATATAAGAATGGCCTTCTGTCCGGGAAAGCATGCGGGCGTTTGGGGGGGGGGGGTACACTTCTCAATCGTAAGTTATTAAAACAGATGTTATGACATTAAACATTCTTTTTTATATTCTATAATATTCGCGACTTCATTACTAATACTGGCAAGCCATTCACAAGTGTTTATTAACAAAAAGACACGTTCAAGAACTTTTTTTTTGTGATCGACAATGATCACCAGAACAATTATCGTCAAACCAGATTAGTCCTTATATTATTTTACGGATTATAAAGGCAACTAAAAGTGTGAAGATAACCAATTCACTTACATGTCTGCGTGTATGTTCGTATTCCGTGTTGGTATAGGCTACTTTCCATTTCATTTCGGGTCTGGACTGTCATGTTTCCGCATCCGTGTCATTGTAGAATAGGCCTCAGTGATCCGAGAAAGCATTATGGCAAAATCCAGGAAACAGTTCACTTCAAATTTATAAAACCTTTTTAATTATTTTAAAAGTGCCTCCTTTTCTACCTTTATCGCCAAATAACACAATACAACTATCATTTTTTTTATTGCCTATGCACTATCACATGTTTTATTTCGATGGAGGACCAAATGCAGAGAGGCTTTTAAAAGAACAGGTAATACATTTTCATTTAACACTCCAATGATGGATTATTACTTTTCTTGGAATGGGTCTTCGAACCAATGTCCTCAGAGTAGTAGAGGGGTGATGGTTCTAACCCCAAAGGGATGCTACCATTTTTTTATTGACCTAATTAATTTGATATCAAAGGGTAATTCAATTGATTGAAAGGGTTAATCAAAATGGTTAATGAAAAAGGGTCAATCAAAAGGGTTTATTAGATGTAAATGGTTAAATTTAATGAATGGGTTAAATTTATTGAAAGGTTTAAATGTATTGAAAGAGTAAATATTATCTTTTTCTTGATTTTGTACTTATTTCTTTCTTTCCTTTTGTGGGGAGCTCTGTACGATGTTGACGCTGTGGTGGCCTTGAGACGACTGACAAGAGAGGTGGGTGCAATGTGTTATATATGTGTAGAGTTGAGTGCAATAGTGTGCTAAGGGTATTTTTCATATTTTGTCTCATTTTGGTTTTCTTTGTAGGGATATTAGTAGTAGACAGGTTATTTTTATGAATACATTTAACACATGAGAGAATTTCAGAGTCTTTAAACGATTTCTACATATTGATCAATTACACACATTGAATCACAAATTTCAAATAACTACGTGAATAAGTGCAATTACTCCAGTATGGAATTAAACATAACATGAGTCTCGAGCTTAGCAATATAATTGATAACGAGATAGAATTTTTACTACATGAATAACATCTGGTGTCGACAGTGCACACTCACTAAAGGATGACAATTACATGAATGTGGAATTAATGATCTACAAAAAAAGTCCCTATAAATTGAATGCACAATATATATATATATATATGATGCCACTCGCACATACCTTACACATCCGTCTGGCTTTGAGACTAGCGAGGAGGAATGTAATCCACATGTAAAAAGAAATTAATTGATTAACATGCATAATAAAATTAAACCTCTCTCTCAAAACACGTCAGTCCGGCTGTGAGCTCAGTGAAGCACTTAGTCGATCTTATGTCGAAAGCCTGTCAATATATACATGAAGTACATTCGGAGGCTGAAAAAATACTAAGGTGTTAGCTACTCGAAAATAGACAAAAATACGATTTACATGGAAAAATGGATAAAAGTTATGTTTTCAATGCACATACTAATATATAAATAAGACTAGTTGAATTTTTAACCGATACAATAGAAAAACACATAATGAAATGGCAGCAGGAGCTCCCCGACAACACATCCGTCCACCTCGGAGGTCACTCGATGTATGAGTGTATCATATGAGGTGCGTCTGCTTATATACGTGTACCGTGACCGGCATCTTAAAGGCAACAGAGTAGAAATTTACGACTGACAGAAAATCTGCCAAGCTACTATTAATGATTTGATTCGTCCTACAAGTACATTAATGTATAAAAGTGAATTATTAAAAAAATAAAATATGTACTACAAATTTTTTTCTGTAAAGTCTGGTAACTAGAGCACACTTAATAACACAAACACGAGTTGAAAATCATACCAAGTTTTGTCTACTGAACACAGAAACAGAGCTTACATGATAAACACACTATCACACAAAAATTAATATTTTTTCCCAATAAATAAAAAAAAGTTTCGCGATAAAATAGTTTTTATACTAAAACATGTATAATATAAAACGTTAATCTCACCTACACACTCCAAAGCACGGTGAATTCGAGAGATCCTGTGTTGTGTCTATACAGTGCGAGGATTGGCGAAGTACTAAGATGGCGGAAGCCCTCGAGAAACCTCCACGTCGCTCTGCTCAAGGCCAACCACTCCAGACCTCCCTACACCCCCACTTACACCCCTTACCAGAGTGACGTGTCCTGGGGTTACTCACCCCTCTGCCCTCGATTGTCAATGTTTCGGCACTGTGGCATGATGGTGGGGAATGGATACAGGGTGCAGATATCTCACGAGGACCCTCCACCCCCATCCCGACCTTCCACCTCCACCCCTCGCCAGAGCGAAATGTCCTGGGGTCTTACCCGATTGTCAATTCTTCACCACTGAGGCAAGATGGCGACGACTGGCTAGAGAGCTTCACATCTGCCCCACTAGCCTGTAGGCCCCCCCTACCCGTCCATCCCTGGCCAAGTGGCGTGCCACTGTCCACATACTCCCGATCTCCCTACCTTCACCGTGAACCTAGATTGTGTTTTTCGGATATCTCGAGAATCCAAGGTCACACAAGGAACCTGCCATATTCTTAGCGAAATCCTACAGATCAAAATTCATATCCCTGAAGCTAAATACTACCCGAAATCTTAATCCAAGGATAAAATTCCAACAAATGTTATATCTTTATACAAGAAATGAATTTTAATCCAATAAACTTTATCCCATTTTCTAGAAAACTTATTAAAGTATTTCCATTAAACTAAGTATATTTTTCTTACAAGAGATATTTTCACTTGCTAATTTTTTTTAAACATCAAAAGCTCACCATTTTACAAACATGTATCATTCAATTTATCTAAGTTTCAACTATTATGATGGAAGATGCGACATATGCTTACATATTCAAACTTTCATTCTGATTTTAAATTTATGTTCATAGCAGAGAAAAATATGTATTTGATGTATATACTTGTCAATGACACTAAGATTTACTTTTAAATAAAGTTTTAATTCAAAAACCTTCCTAATCGAGATTTTTAGATACACTAGCTACTATAAAATTTGTATATACTAGAACTTATTTAAAAATTGATTTCCCTAGAAAACAAATTTGGGCATAGTATTAAAGAAATAGCACGAATGAAGGTTGAAATGATTTCTATGGGAGTTGGAACATATAATTTCCATGATATTTCAATACATTTAAGCAAAATTTAAAGGGAAATGGTGGCCATTTTGTAATTGTATAACACATTTTTTAGGATAGTACATTGCAACTATCAACAAATGATTGACACCGTAAAGAAATATCCGAGACAAATAAATTTATTCCATACAAGTTAGGGAATCGACATAACAAATTATCAGACAAAAGTTAGTGGGTGAAATGAAATCCGTATTACATATGCATGTTTAAAACATAAGACCATTAAGACAACAACAGCTCAAAATGGTTTACTCAACAGACTAGCCTCCTACTGACACAAACATTTAGTAAACAAAGTCTTAAAAAATTCCCTACTAATACTTCTAAACCCATCTCTCCTTTGTATATTCCTGAAATTAAATTATTATTTATTCATTTTAATCGAATACCAAGTAAAGACGTATTCCGTCTAACATATGTAGATTTTGTCACACTGTGAATTAGTATGCGTACCCCTGCAATTAACATACAAATGTTAGAACAGAAGACATTTTTATCATAATTAATGAAACCTGCTACTGTTTAAAACAGTACATTAATACAGAAACAAGTTAGTTGTGTTTCTGACACCGAAATTTATTCATTTAATCTACATTGATGAAAATTGAGACATCATTGAAAAAACTACACTGCAAATACTGCGGGAAAATTTACACTTTCGCCTATAATGTTCACATACATGAGAGGAGCAAATGTTTGAAGAGTTCATCTCGTAGCAACAGCCTTTCGAGAATATTACACGAAATGGCAGATTAAAATCAATGCTGGAAAAAGCGAGGCGATCGTTTTTACGTGCAGGGCACTACCCCAAGCTGCTAATCGTCTGCAAATCACTTTATTTGGCGAACCCATATCCCATAAAATGTAGTTATATATCTAGGCGTACAAATAGACATAAAGTTGACCTGGAAAGCATATATAGATGCTAAATGCATAAGTGCATACGCCAGACTCTCCACCCTATACCCTATACTTAATAGGTGAAGTGCCATACCACAAAACACAGCATTATTGCTATATACCATTCTCATACGGCCTGTTATAACATGCTGCGCCCACATGGGTCCATGCAGCTAAAACACATATCAAGATACTGCAGATTGTGCAAAATAAATGCCTGCGAATTGCAGCATTTGCACCTACATACTGCCCAATTACAGATCTGCATTACAAACTCAAAAATCGAAACAATAGACGAGCACTTCGTCAAAATGGCAGAAAATGTTACAATGATTGTGCCATACATGCCAACCCGAAAATATCTAGTCTCGGCGATTATGACCCCGACGAGACTCGGAAATATTAGCAGCCTAAAAGCATTTTAGCTCACAGACCACCTTAAAACACCGAAACTCGCAATGCAGGCTCTCAGCCATGCACCCGACTAACTAATTAATCCCAGAAACCCGTAAAACTGCAATACACTAAACCACAAAATACACTCTTTGAAAAAATAATTATCACAAATTAGCAAAGCACTATGTGATCACAGAACAAGGCGAAGTAGGCTATGTACAGTCTCTGGATCGTAGATGGCCCTGTGATTCACATTGCATCCACACTACACCACACACATGCTACAAATATTCTCTCATCCGACAGCTGTCTGTATGTATGGCTCATCGCCACTGCCGATTCCAAGGCGGTCACACGCAGCAATACTGCCATATAAAGGCTCTGGAAGCTAATCAGCATTAACTCCAGAGATTGGTTAGCAGTGAGATGGTTTGTGGCATAGGGTGCTCTCTGCAGCAGCTGGTGAGGGTGGTGGAGTGGCACACCTACATTACACTAACTCTCACTCACACCTCCATTGACATTTTATTAATTAAACCCGACCTAAGGTGTAAAGGGCTTGCCCTTAGATGCATCCCATTCTCCAACCGTCTTAGCTACTAACATGCATGCCGGAGCAAACACAGAACTCTGAAGGTGTTCACTTTGGCGTAGCGGGTTTTGGGGGGATCACCAAAAAAAAAAAATCTCTGGTCAGCTGCTTCCAGGACACCACAGCGTCAACATCGTGCAGAGATCTCCGCAAAATGAAAGAAAGAAAGAAGTACACAATCAAGTAAAATAAAATATAACCTTTCCAATTAATTTAACCCTTTCATTAAATTTAACCGTTTCCATTTAACCAACCCCTTTTTTTATTAACCCTTTCAATCTATTTAATTAACCCATTGATATCAAAATAATTATGTGAATAAAAGAAAGGTGGCATCCCTTTGGGGTTAGCACCATTACACTCCTACTACTCCCCAGAACTGGTGCATGTTTGTTATGACTTCACGATATAGAGACACTGCTACAGGTAAAATTAAATGTTGTAGGATTCAATTACAAATTATGAATATTTTTTCTTGGCACATCTACATGCGCCTATTTTTAAATAAAACGTTTGGAAAGTATACTTGAGTTTTCTGAGATATTATTTTCCCTCGCCGAGTTTGATGTCGCTTATATTCTTTCCCCTTCCTTTTGTCAATCATATTCACGTGTCACAGCACTGTCTCTAATGTTTGAATACTAGTTAAGCTGGAGTTACAATGCACTGACGAATCCCACGACATCCCTGATGTGACGAAATTTGAGTAGCAGACAATGAAAAGCAAGGTCACTGTGAAGTCAGCACGAAAAAATTGCGGCCCCGACAGTCCGAAAATAGAAGGTTCTATTTCTACTTTCTGTCGTGTCGAGCTCGCCGAAGCGCGCAAAAGAAGGAAAATAGATTATAAAAAAATTTCGTGAATATTACCCTACTGTAGTAAATAATAACGTAACCAAAATAACATACCAGTTTGTTTTTAAATATATATTTTTCCTTGTATAAATTCAAATATTGTCAAAAGTGAAATGAAATAATTCTTCCACCGAACACGATTGCTGGTAGAATCCATGACTTAGCTAAACACTCTTTTATAAACAAACTTTCAGTAAAAGAATTAGATTCTTTTGCAATCAGTTTTGGTAAAATGAAACTTACCTTCACATGTTCAATTTTCTGATTACAACTCTCTGAATCACATTTTGCAGCACATTTAAGTCAGTTTTTAATTTCTTGAATTTTTTGTCGCTACGTTTTCCTTGCAGCGAGTCATATTTCTTACCATGCATAGTTTGATAATGGCACCATGATTGGTACTTCTTTTTCGCCACTAACACTTGCTTACAAATAAGGTACAGCGCATGGTTATTACTATCACAACAAAAGTACTGCAACTCCCATTTACTATTAAAAACTCTATGTTTATTTTCTATGGATCTTTTTTACTACAACTCTGTTCTTGTTTAGAAAGTGACATGCTGAATTGCGAAACTAACAATAACACATAAAATCAACTGTTTCAAGGATATACTACACTAGTATGTACTACGAGCAACGCACACGCAACTGGCAATGCAAAGTGCTTTGAATCTAGTTGCATGGATTAACGATAGATAGCACCATAGGTACAGCCAAACACTTGTTTTCGTTCCAGGGTGATTGGATAGATAGAGCGAGCATACTCATGCTCTGGTAACAAATCTTTTTATAGGTTAGCAGCAACAAGACAACTAAATGGCGTCGAAATACGCACATTTGTGTAGTTCACAGCTTGGTCGTGTGCAGCGCTGATATCTGCTGTTCGAATTCGGCATAGTGTACTTGAATAAGAATTGTTTTTTACTCATTTATGGGGTCACTAAAGAGTAAATTCCCAGTCGCAAGCGGCTCGGGGGCCATGAGTTTGAGACAGCTGGAACACTACGTATAATTAACTGGTTAATTATTTAGAACATCTTCATGTACTTCATTGATTTTAACATTAATACGGATCGGTATGGAATGATTACTGTCTAAACCAAGCAGTACAGCAATCTAGATGCTTAGTCATCTTCTGTGGTGCCAGACATACTAAAGATACACTGGACCAGTCATTAATTTGATGTGTCGACTGTTGAAAGATATGTGAGATTGGAAGCATTTAGTGGAATAAGAAGGGTATTAACGGATTGGGAAATAGTGCAAGAGACACACCCACTTTGGCTGCGAAAGTCGGATACACAGTGTATTCCCATAAACTAAGGTGATAATTAGTTTTACTCAAGAGGTCACCATTTTCTTGCCTGAAATGCGGGAATGGGGGCATATGGCAGTCTAGCCAAAGAACCAGTATAGCCTATTGTGTTTTGCACACAAGTGCAGGTCTCGAGGCTCTGTTGGGAGTCGAAACCGAAGGAGGTTTGAAACACATACACAAATATATATATATATATATATATATATATATATATATATATATATATATATATATATATATATATATATATATATATATATATGGATAATGGGGTCAAGATAAAATATCCTTGCACCTAACTACCGACCCGGATTATGCTCACCATATAAGTACTGCAGAATGGCCAAGAGCTCCTCTATGCCTGGGTGGTGTTGTAGCCCTCGTCTTCAGCCTCACTGAGTCCTGCGTTGTCGGCTCCGACAAGTATACAATGTAATGCCTTGATCACTGGGTATGCGTCCAAGGGAGGGGTGGAGCGACACGTTTGGTATTTATAGCCCACAGTCAGTGGGTCAGGTAAAGCTTTTAACAAATAAGCGCCTCACTCTTGCCGTTATACCCCGTCATATCTTAGGCAAAATGTGTGCGGCCCCTTGGTGGCCGCTACACTGCCCCCTTTGTCGAAAGATGCAGCCATCTCGGCTGCTGTAGTAGAAGTGATACCCTAGAGCCATCCAGAAGAGGGTACTGAGGCACAGGCTGTGGCCAAGGAGCTTTTAAACAGGAGCAAAGTACGTAGAACGAATGGTAGCATTCGCGAATTAATTTTTAAGGGCAGCAGTTGTTAACTTTTTTGATACCAAGTGTTTTCAAAAGTTGACTTATTTTCCTGTTCTGGAAGCTTGTACCCTGGTCTGTCAAAATTTGTTTGGGTCAGCTGTATTTCAAGATAACTTTTTTAATCAATTCTACACACGTGGTGGCATCGATTAAAGGTATAGCCTTCACAACAACATATCTAGTGGAGTACTCTGTCATTACAAGTAAATACTTATTTCTATGTATGATTGTAGGGAGGTAGGGAGGGGTCCTTTTGTATCTAAGGCCCATGTTTTCAAAAGTGGCTGGGGAGTGATATACATCATTTGACCCATAGACTTAGCATTATTAGCTTTAGTTTTCTGACATATTGGGCATGAGCATACATATTTCTTTATATCAGTGTTCATTGTATCCTAGTAGTATACTTGCTTATTTTCTGAAGAGTTTTGAACATGCCAAAATAACCACCTCCAAATATCGCATCATGATGTGGTTGTATGATTTACTTTACATAAACTTGAGGTACTACAGTTAGTTTTGTGGGGCCTTGTGGTGTGTTGACTTTCAAGAAAATTTCGCAGTTTGCTGTAATTCCATAACGTCGACTCAATCTCCGGAATTTTTTGTCCGCCTGATCGGGGTGTAGCTATGCTAATTTTAGTGCCTAATATGAGGGACCTGTTCATATTCTCCAACAAATCATGAAGTATTTACAACTATAGGACATAAACATATAATCGAGTCATAATCAATTTTAATTTACTCTTGTTCATGTGTTTACACAGGTACGAAATGTGGTTGTCCTTGTTTGTTATTACTCAGGATTTTACATTTTAAAAGAGGGTCACTACATTGTATTTCGACTTTGTTGAGATTGTCTGCCATTATTACCTGCATGTTCACTTGATACAAGGTGGTGACTATTTTGCATATCACATACATTGGTAAAATGTCTTCATTCGCTAGAGCTTTGGCGGTCATTTTGGTTTTGTCTTTGGATTGTAGTACGACCTTAAAATTGTTGTTTATTTCGTCGAAATAATTAATGGTGTATCTGACTATTTTTTTAAATTATTTCCTGCTTGTCAGCTGCTTGTAAAACACATTCGGCTAAGGCTTGGTATAGTGATTTGCAGCTGATCATTTGTTGTTTAATGTTGTATTTAGTATTGTTAATCATGACTTATGTGTGTGTCACTGTGTCAGTTGTAATATCGCTTAAGGCATCTGGGAGGGTGTTTAGCTTTCATTTGACAATATGGGTTTCAAAATCATACTTGCTAAGAGCTATTGCCATTTTGTGAATGCAGATGTTGTGTTCCGCTACAGACAGCAAATATCTAAGACTGGCATTGTCTGTTTCTATTTTGAAGTGATTCCTATATAAATACTGCCGAAAATAGTTACAGAAATAATGTATGGCTCCAAGTACTTATTCCGTCGAATTCCAGCAAGATTCAATAAGCGATAACTTTATGAAAGCAAAGATGATGATAGAACTTTGTTTTATATGTGGTTCCTCCTGCATAAGTGCACCATCTATCACATCATTACTGGTGTAACATGCTAAAATAATGCTGTTCCTTTCATCAAACTTTTCAACACAGGTGCTGCTAATATAGCTTTTTTGAGGTTCACAAATGCTTTTTTGTGGATATCCTCCCATTTGTAGGTTATATTATGTTTAATTAAAACAATATGTGGCTGTGCTATACTCGCATAATTCATTATATATCTATGGAGGCAAGAGATCATTCCTAAACACGTGTGTGGTTTTTTATATTGGTCAGCGATGCCATCTGTTCAATAGCATGAACTCTCTCTGGATATGTAGTTATGCCCTGTAGTATAAATGATGTGCCCGAATACCCTAACTGTTTGTTCTGCAAATGTCCATCGTAGTGGTCCTGAAAGTGAATTGATAAACATCTGAAAATTCTGAGGCGATGTTGATAACCCCATTAGCATTATTTTATATTGAAATAACCCTAACCCATTGACGTTAAAAGGTTGTTTGTATCAGTCTTGTTGTCTATCAGGAATACTGCAAAAACCTGAGAATAACTGTAAGCTGGCAATGTATTGGGAGTTCTGTAGACCATTCAAAATGTTTTTGGTGTGGGGTAGTGGGTGTTGCACTCTAGTTAAATATTGATTTAGTTTCCTAAAACCAGTCAAAAATCTTAACCCACCATTTTTTCTATGAAACCATAATACTTGGCGCAGAATAAGGTGAGTCAGTTTCCTCGATAATTCCTGCCTGTACCATATTGTTAATTTGTATTAAGAGTGCATCGCACATCTTCAGACTAATATGGTATGGTCTGGTTGCTACTGGTTTGTCTGTTATCAATTCTAACTTGATTTCAAAATTTCTTGCTATGATTAATTTCAGAATAGCATTTGCAAACCTATCTTTGTACTTGTCAATAATATTGGCAGTCGCCTCTGTTTGCAAGTTGACTTCTGGTTAATATGCGTTAACTTGGTCTGTTCAGATTCGAAGCTATCTAATGCATTGAAATAATGTTCAATAGTAGTAGCATCATCATGTACTGTGGAAGCCGAGTGTATCGGTATGTGTACTAATTTATGGAATTGTGACCATGCTTAAGGAGAATATTATGTTTTAGTAGTGGGACAATGTCATACCTCTTAATGAAGTCTACTCCTAAATCAAATCCTGCTTTAAGTTATCCACAACTAAAAATTCTTGCTGGTAAGTGCGTCCAGAAATATGCAAGTTAATTGTGGTTTTAAACTTGGGTGAAGTCAAAACAGATGTAGCACCAACTAAAGTAATTTTCTCATTTAAATGTTGAGGGTGCTTAGTAGAAATGAATGTACTTGCTATGCTACTCTGAGAGCACCCAGTATCAAACAATGTGTAATATTTTCTTCCTTTGATATTAACAGCACGTGCGGTGTCGCAGTGCAAAGTCCGGCATGCTCACATTCCACCTCAGTTGCGGGACATGTGTGTTAACATGAACTAGATTGAAATGCAGGCCTGCTCAGTATGTTTTTAAACATTAGCTCATCATTGCGTACCTTGCTCCTTTTGTTGTGACAACAACTATTAGTGGCTATGGCTCTGTTTTTGGTTTCGTGCTTTAGAAAAACAGTTCTCGGTGTAAGTCTGAATTTGTTTTTAAAATTTTTAAATTTGTTTCCTATATGGGTCGCGAATTCGAAGTTCTGGTTTGGAAACAAACTACAGTGACGTGCTTTATTACCTGTATACAAACACAGGGCACATGGTCTTGGGCAAGATTGGGCAGCCCTGCGACTTTCCGCTTGTCTTCGACAGTTCTTCTAGACTTGGCCATGTCGCACTTTTTGGAATGGGGCAGCGACAGTTTAGCAACACTGACCTGGATCGTGCGGGGTGGCAGAGTGTTGTGTTTGTGTTTCTCACGCTAGACCGGCGATGCATGCACAATTTGCTGAGGTGAAACTTTACGTGATCTATCTGTGGCAGCTTGTTGCACGTGGGGCATGAAATGTATTGTAGACCTGGGGTATTGTAAACTATTTGTATTTGTTGAGCCCACATTTGACTTTAATACTTCTGGTTTGGTCGATACTTTTTGGCTGCTATGGGCGTTGTATTTAGCAATATCAGTGTATGATCTCGTGGGTACCACCTTGATAAATATCGTCCTGCATGCATCATGAACCTGAATGTTCCTTTTGTCTGTGGGTGAGATACGCTTTACCACCTCGTATTGAAGATATTTGTTGGCTGGCTACCTCCTGGCCATACACTACTGTAACCTTATCCTCATGTATTTTACTGCTGCATTGCGGTGTACTGTGTAATGTTGTAATTATTGCATTGCGAATTATTACCTAGGAATGCCCATCTGCGAAAGTTTGATCTGCCTCTGTGAACTTGTTGTCCCTGCAATATTGACTTGAATCAGAGGGGCTTTCTCTAATAATAATGACAGTTTGCCCATTTATTTTATATCCCTGGCATGGTTGGTAGGAATTGAAATTACCACGGTGTTGTGATGTTTGCGCCCACCATGAATTGTACTGAAAGTTATTGTGTGTGTTTTGCATTTTGATGTTGTTGCCATTGTTAAGTGTGGTGTGCTGGTTTTGTAGTGAGAGTTGGGCAATCTCTTCTTTTAATTTAGTGATCTGTGATTCCAAGCATTCGGATTCAGGGTTAGGGCGGGTTTGCATCAGTGCCTGGTGATAACAGTAAATACCAATCTCAATGTGTTTAAGGTTGTCTATCATTTGGGGCAATGTGTCGTTAGACAGCCCTATCAGTTTGTCAGCAATTGATCGCAACAGTGATTTTCATAACACGTTAAAAAATTCTTGGTCATAAATGTGGGTATTGTATTTATTCCTGTAATACCTCATGGTCTGGATATGGCATATCGTGTTCTCACCGACCCCTTGTCTCTTTGTGTACAGTAGGTGTTTGTACTGTTCGGTGTCCACAGTGGTTATGAATGTGTCTTTTAATGTTGTTTGTAAGTTATGCCAAGTAATTTCCTGAGGGTGGGTTCTTATGAAATTCTCGACCACATGTTTAGTCATTTCAAGGAGATGGAATTTTAAGTAGTGACATTCTTCAGCATAATTCCATTGGTTAATGTTTGCTACCACCTCGTAGGTTTCAAGAAATTCTGCAATATTTCTATCTTGTGCCTCAGAGAAGGATGGTGGTTTTTCCATTTGACTGATGACTATTTGAATGAACTGCTGTGGTTGAGGGTGTTCCATATTGCCTTGTGTTAGTGGTGTTGTTTGTGTGGTGGTATTTATGTAGTGGAGGGTGTAGGTGGGGATGGAAATGTGGTTGAGAGTAGTGATCTGAATTATTCTCCCTCGTATGGTGGAATCCAAGAAAGTATGACCAGGGGCTTAACGATCTCGACTGTATTTGTTGGTTTTGTTGTGTGGGCTAGTGTTAAACAATAGATCTAAATTATTATTCTGTACCATACTGGTTGTGCTCTGGTCTATGTTCTGCAGCAACGTTCACTGTCAATAAGCACACATTTAATGAGTTTTGTTGAGGATGGTTTGCTCTTGCTGCATGTTTCCATATACATTGTTTAAAGTCAGGGTAAGTGTTATTGTAGGAAAATGCGCACTGTGTGAATCATGGTTACTCATAAGTAGAAGAATAAAAGAAATAGAAAGATCTCCGAAACACACACAAAAGAAATGGAGATTTTCTGGCTTACAACAGAACAGGTGTTCCCACTTGTAGAAACAAGATGTAACCATGCATTAGTGTAAGAGAAGCAGTATTAAGCTATACTAAGGCTCCTGAGCAGGGCGAAGTGACGTCAAGCTGCTAGGCTGGCATGGCCTTTTGCGCAATCTGCTGACGTATGTAAAGTAACCTTACACACTATCAGTTACTGCACTTACCTGACAGCGTGGGTGGAAAACAGCTGTCACATATGTAGTGAATGCGTTACTTGTACAGGCAATTAAACTTTTATACTGGCACGCTAAAACAATCCTGAAAATTATACTCACTACAGCAATACAGTTACTTAAATATACTTGAATAGAGAAATAATGAATAAATAATTGAAATATAGCTAAAGTAATATGCGTAAGCATATTGTGATTTGTGTGAAGTGCAGCCACATTTTTTTCTCCTACTGTTCTGGTTTACTCTAAAGCGCAGTAAAAATGTGTGAAGTACAATATACTGGAAGAGTTCCTAAATAGAAGCGTACTTGCATAAGCGCGAGGTGGGTCGAGAAGAGGCTCCACACGAGTAGCAATCCCCTTCGTACTATATCCCGTCTAAGTGTTCTCAACTACTTCTCTCTGCTAAGACTGATTTCAATGTACAATGCTAGACTGCAGTATGAAGGAGACATTTGTCTAATGCACAAGAGGCTGGCAGATAGTGCCAAGGTGTTAATAAATAAGGATATTGGTTAGCTGAGGAGCGGTGAATATAGTTTGGAATCTCGGTGGTAATAATTACCTAGGGTGACAGATATTGTCGGGTTGACAATATCGTGAAGTCGGAGAGCAGCTGTGGACTCGTTCCTCAGGGTCGTTCGGCCTCCGACCATGGCAAATTCTCAAAGTGAAATTGTTGCCTCCTTGTAGAATAAAATTAATACTGATTGACTGAATCCTTTACTTGTTGCATTGTGGGATATCTGGGCTCCTTACACGCCCATATGAAGCACTGTTATTTAGCATACCGACTCGTGACCCTTTCAGACATACTTGCACAGTGAATTACACTTTAAGAAAATTGGCGGGAGGAGGCCCATACCTTAAATGCCTTGCAGCGAACTGAAAATAAATCACACGTCGTAACTCGTTACTGCTGAGAGTTATTCAGTTACATTATTATATCCCCATAGGGGAAACTTACATTTGGTGCTGTTTACGAACCCGTCAGCTCTTGTTATACTGTGAAAAGACACGTGGTCACATTAAATAAATTAAGTGAAATTTAAGCATGCCCAGGCGATGCAAGCACTGAGTAGGTGTGAGGGGCGGCAAAGTCTTGGGCAGCCGAAAAACGAAAAAGGTCCCAGTATATTAAATTACTATTGCAGTGACATGACTAGTCCATCATGGCGATGACTGCCCGAGTGCGCGAAACACGAGCCCCTGACATGACGCGGCACACCTCTCGCAAAGACGAACGACTACTAAACTTTCTCAGAATGGAGTGCCTGCCATTTTGGTGGCAGGCACTGTAGCTGATATTCATTATAACATAACATTGTACTGCATGGAAGATGAGATGAAAAACACACGAATGAACATTACAGAAAATTACAAAAAGACACTTTGAAAACACTGAGGGTTTTAGGGCTGTGAAGGCAGGCATCTTTAGTAGCTGCGTCCACTTGCATTAACTTATCTTGCCCTTTAATTACACAAATTAATTAAATGGAAATTTTCCAGGGTATACTTTAAGATTCCTACATAATGTACACATGGTCGCAGCTCTGCTCTGCACTTACATCGTCCTTTGCAACACTGCACTGCACTTGCACTCTTAGCCATTACGGAACCTGATGTGATGGGCAAACGGGCTAAGGAGAAGGTGTTAATATGGGTACACGTCAAATGCCCCCTCCTTGCGAAACCATTTGCAGCAGCACACATCACTAATGACAGACACGCCTCCTTGTGTATGCCCGTCATTGAAGTAGGACATAGGGGCTTCTTGCCAGCCCCCTACACTCTGGAACCGCCAGCTGCTGCCGTCATTCCACATGCTCTTACTGTCGCAGTGGTGCGCCTGTGATCACGCAAGTGCGGCATGCTGCAGGTGGCCGACATCGGCGTTCTGAGTGGCGAATCTTGTACGAGTCGCACGATCCTCCATCGTCGCTGCTACTGCTGATGTCCTCATGCATAAACCCTCGTCGCTGCTGTTAACTAGTCAGACTAGCGACTACTAGGGGGTTGTAGTCACCCTCGGGAAATTCCCCTGCTGGTGTTGGCACTATTGCTTATTCTGTCGAGCTGTCCTACTCGACAAGCAGTGTCCTGTCGACGGGCATCGCATCGTCTCCTGAGGGACGCCCTCCCAGAGGTGTCACCATTGGTTGCAGTTCCGGGTCTCTTCGGGTTGCGCTGGTAGCCGCTGCGCCGTCGATCTCCGCGGAGCCGGCCGACGGATGCGACCTGATTGGCGCCAATGCGCCAGGCGACATCGTGCCTTGGGCACCCACTGCTGGTGGTGCTGGGGCAGGTACTGACCCGCCTTCTATGCTCGTTGCCTCCCCCTGGAGCTCATACTCGTTGTCGCCATCATGAATCTCCAGGACTCATGTGCCTCCTCTGGCTGTGCATGCATCTCTCTTCTTGCTGTTACATGCTGTTTGCAGTGGATGTGGACGTGGTATGGGATCTTGGTGCGATGCGTCCTCTCTCATCTGAGCCGATGTCATCCTGAAACTTTGGGGACGTGGCCTCGTCTGGCATCGGCGATATGGTGGCATCTGGTGGGTGGCTTCCTGCAGCAGGTGCTGCCCCACTCTCCTCATCTTTCCCTTACTCTGTGGACTCAGCAGGTGTTATGCCATCGTGGGTGATTTTGTCATGGGGCCTTGCTGTCGTCGCGGACATCTCCGGGTGACAGACATATGGCATCTAGGTGATACTTACTCGTTCTCCTCCCCATGCAGACCATCTAAGTGGTTGGCCCAAGCCCTTTTTCCTCACTTGCATGCTATATACATGATAATTTTTCTGCTCACTTGCATCTGTATATGTTACACTGCCTCCTGCTTGCTTTGTATATACATCACCTCCTCTACTTGCCTGCATTTTCATTTTACAGTACCTCCTCTGCTTGCTTCTGTAAACGATGATCTCCTCACTTACTTGCTTTGGCGATGTGGGTACCAAAAACTCGGTGTCCGGAACACTTGTGGTCTGGCTGTTTTGCCGTGCTGTACATCACAACTGCATGGATCACGAGCGAAGGGGGGACTTGACACCCACCGATTATCTCCGCGCCTGTCAAATGGGATCGTGTGAGGAGGGGAGTTATGAGCCTACCGATTAACTCCACATGCATGATGGTGGCGACGATGTCATGTGCAAAGAGGGGATTGACGACCCACTCATTAAATCTGCTTATATGACGATGAAGTGCTGGATGAGTCGGGCGTACGATGCTGACGATGGGATGAGTCAGGAGCACAATGTTACCGAAACAAACGACGTGATGAATTATGAACACTTGCTGAAGTGAGACGATGAAAACTTGGAATGAACTTGCACAGTACTTGCAGTGATATTTACATCCCGATGTAGCTGTTTACTACTCGGCTCCCTTCTTACTTGCATTGATGAAATTGAAATGACCTCCCTTTACTCTTGTACGATGAAAATGCGATGAACTCCCATTACACTTGCGGTGCTATATACAGCGAACTTCCTCCACACTTGCGATGAAATATGCAATGACCTACTTTCATACTTGTGGTGATATATATATATCACCACAAGTGTATATATATATATATATATATATATATATATATATATATATATATATATATATATATATATATATATATATATATATATATATATATAATATATATATATATATATAATAAACACACTCTTACTTGCGGTGAAATTTGCAATGAACTACCTTCATACTTGTGGTGCTATATGTGTAATGATCTCCCTTCTGGCTTGTATGATATTTATACAGTGAGCTCCCTCCACACTTGCATGAAGAAACTGAAATGAACACCTTTCTTACTTGCGGTGATAAATGCGAGAGATTGTACAATGTTTACACTTAGGATCGTAGTTGTTAACCAATGAGAAACATTCCTATTACTTGTTAAAATCAAACCAAAAAAAATTGTGGTGACTGCTCTTCTGTTTCCTATACTATTCTTGCTCTGCTGACCAGCTAGGAGTTGTGTTGTTTCTGCAGCAGGGTATGGGAAAATATGTTAAAGGTGTCGATGCCAGAAAATACGTGGGGAAGATGCTTGGTATTTGCTGTGGAAATATTAGTGTCGGTTGGTAGGCAGAAAATTGTGGTAGGTAAGGTGTCATAGGTGGGAGTGGTAGAGGTAACAGGGGTAGGGTTGGCAATGGTTGTGAGCATTAGCCATGCGGTGCCGGGTGATTGACAGTTGGCCCGGGTGATGTGTGGCTGTCGGCATCCTCGACCTTGCAGTGTACTTCCTCGGCTTGTGCTCCCTTTTCGTCTGTTCCTTCACTCTCGATGTGACATACCGTGTTTACTGTGGTGATGCAATCTCCGTCGTTTTGCATTGCTTGCATATTGTTTCCTGTGCTGTCTTCTGCTTGGCACCTTGTATCACCAGGCTGGTTGCCTGTGAGTAATTCTGTTGAATTGTTGTTGATCATGGTCGGTTTCAACTGTCCAGCACACTCGTCGCAAATGTACGGCAATCCGTTTGCAGTGTGTAACTTTGTGTTTCTCATGCATTCTTGGTGCATGTGCATATGGCTCTGTGCACACGTTCTCGGTGTGGTTCCTTATTTTGTGCATAACAGTCTCCCACACAAATGTAAGTGGAGTGAATTTTGAATTTCGTTAATTCTGTCCGAATGCTCTGTCATATGCTCTTCTCTGCAGTTGCTCGCGATGCGGTTGCTCGCCTGGCTGGTCTTTCAAATGCACTTGTAAAATCGGGTCCCCATTTCGTATCTGTCTACTACATTCTGTTGTTATTGACGCAGACACTGCAGACACAGTGGTGCCAGCGTACCGTGCTGCATCTGGCTAGCCATAGTGGTTTACCAAAACACTACCATGTGGATGTGGAAGCACGAGTGCGGAAGTGCGGTATGCGGTAGTGAGGTATGTGAAAGCACGACACAGTCGTGTCGCAGGAGCGCGGCAGTCCTGCACGACATGGGTAGGGGTCAAAGAACGTCGGGTTCTCAGCTGTTCCACTCGGCATCCAGCGGAGAGCATAAAAAAAGGGGGGGCAGATTTTCTCTTTCTTCTCGTTTCTGCTTCTCCCTCCTCATGGCATGGTGCGACATGGGTAGAGGGGGAGGTTGGCATGGTCGATTCACCCTGTATCCTTTGTCCTGCTGCTGTGACATCATATCGCTGTCCAAATATGGTGGCTCCTCGCCACTTTCTCGCCACTGCCTCCTTGTGCTGAAGTAAGGGCGGCACTAAGCTGTTTTGGCACGCTTTTCCCACTGACCACGTGCATCCGTCCTGGTATTATTGGGGCATCTAGAAGGCGTCTCGACGCTGCTATGTGCCGTTATGGTCGCCTGGTTGACCACGCCGTTCCCTAGTTGTGGGTAAATCCAGGGAGAATGCTGGAAAATTGCAGGAAAAATTCGGAAAGAAATTTTTGCATGGGAAAATTGCAGGAAAAATGGTTCAGATTCTAAGATGATGATTTGCACCAAAGTTGGGCGCCGTTTGTCTAATGAGCAGGAGGCTGGCAGCTAATGCCAAGGTGTTGGTCAGGTTAGGTGAGGAGCGGTGAATATAGTTTGGAATTTCGAGGGAGATAATTACCTGGGTCGCCAGATATTGTCGGGCTGACAATATCGTGAAGTCGGAGAGCTGACTCATTCCTCAGGGTCGTACGGCCGACGACCATAGCAAATCCTCCAAGTGCAGTTGTTGTCTCCTTATAGAATAAAATTAGTACTGATTGACTGAATTCCTTACTTGTTGCATTGTGGGATATCTGGGCTCCCCACACACCCATATGAAGCACTGTTACCTATTATACTGACTCGTGACCATTTCGAACATACTTGCACAGTGAATTTCGCTTCAATAAAATTGGTGGGGGGTCTGTACCTTAAATGCCTTACGGCGAACTGGAAATAAATCTGCATTGCAGAACCTGGATCGGCTGGCACTGGCTAGGTCCGAGGGGCGGTAAAGTCTCGGGAAGTTGAAAAACGTGATTCGCCCTTATGTGTTTTCAGTCATTTTTTCTGTTTCCCTTCTCGGCCAAGGGTTCGTTCTACAGAATCTTCTGAAATGTCCAGGCTTTCCACACCCGAAACAAATCGGACGTCCATCAACGGTTCATCTCAGTCTGTCTATTCCCGTTTTCTCCTGAGTATTGTCTTTCTTTTGTGCTGGATGGGATGAAATTCCCTGGTATAAATTTTGACCTCTGTTTGCTGGTTTTCCCCCAACAATTGTTCCACTTCAACTGTCTTATCTCACCTACTATTTCACGCATTTGTTTACCCAGTAGTTCTACTGTTTTCTGCAACTGGGCCACTTCACTATTTCCTACTGCTCTGCGGGGACTAATAAACTGCTATACTTTTCTACTATCTTCTCTGCTATCCTCAGACCTCTGTGGTGCTACTGCCTGCCTATTCTTAGCATAATAGCTACCAGCCTCAATATTTCTCAAATTCTGTATCAATTATTGCTCTGTCTTATTTTCCAGTAACATGACTTTTTTTTTTTTTTTTTAACAATGGTTGGTCTCAATCCTCGTAGGATGTACCTAGCCCTATTATCCTCCATCATTTTACTATCTAACTTATTGCAGATACTAATAACATCATTCACAAACTCCTCGGACCCTAATTCTAAAACACATTTCGAAGTCCTCGACCTCACCGATCCTAGTAAATACTGATTTCAGAGCTGTGACTAAATCTCCAAAATTCGCCATTCCTTCTGCTTGATCCCCTAAACTACCGTACCATTGGGCTGCTTCCCCCTTGATAAAACTGGGTAAGTACAAAAAGTACTTTTTGTAGTCCCAGTTGTTTACTACTGCTGCCTTTTGAAGTTTTTTTTAAAATATTTTGTTAAATCCTCTGTATTCTTACCAAAGTAAAATCCTGGATCCACAAAGAATCGGCTACCTTCCATGTCTGTATTAGGCTCAGTAACTGATTCCAAATTCTCTGTTCCTTGGTTTGAAGTGTTTCCTAGCCCTATGGATGGTTCGAGTTTGGAATCCGAACCACTGTCAGTCAACTCACTTCCTACCACAATTCGTATCTTAGGACTACGTACCTCAAATGTCTTTTTAGCCTAGCTCCTCAACTTGCGCTCTGGGAACATAACTATACACCTGCCATGCCTATTATTTGAATACCAAGAGCCATGAAAATAACCAAAAAAATAACATGGGGCCGACCAACTTAAAGCACTACCATGTGTCAAAACAAAAACTTACCATTAGCCACTTAATTATTTATTCTAAATGCCTGTTAAAATAACAACTAGCACTAGTATGACCACACTACACAGCCCTCAACAGTACCAAACGCCACACTAACCATAGGTCATTGTTTAGGCAAGGTTAAGTCAAACATGACCCAACCTTACACCAAACAATACCCGGGCTAAACCACCAAATGTTACGAATGAGTGGGGAGAGGGAGGAGGTGTGCACTAAAGTAGTTACCAAGCTACACCAAATGTCAAGGACTCCACTGAAAAACGATAGAAGGGAGGCTTTTAAAACAAAACAAATAATAATAAATTAGATAGAACAGATCCGAAACCAAAAAAGGATTCGATTGTGTTTGCACCGGGGGGGGGGGGGGGGGGAAGGAGGCATTCTAAAATAAATCTTTCTATCAAAAATTACTACTGATCGACCACAAGTTTTAAAAATTATTAAACACGTGAAAACAGTTGGAGCCATTCTGAACACCTCTATAATGCTGCCTGCAAAAACATCACACCCATTCACCCCACCTAAGAGTGAGAGGGTAGCCTCACCACCTGTCTTGGCCAGGACTAATTCACCAGTTTTGATTTCTGAATACAAAATAAATATTTGCCAAATCTCAACATTCTTAATTTTTTTATACCACACGTTAAGTTCTCTGAAAGTTTTGAGCAAGGTTTATAACCAAACCACAAGGAGAATGAATAAAAAGAAGGGATGTATAAGTATCTAAAGAGAAACACAGAAAAAACTGCATTTATAAAAGTTATAACCAAAAATTTGAATAATAATCAAAACGTTACCGAAACACTACAAAGGTATATTTGTGTCCACAACAAAAAAACTTTTATCTTCACCACACAACCACATAACCTAAAATCTTAAAATCAACAGGAAATTCTAAACTAAAGGTATCCTAACATAAAATTAAAGGGGTTCTCATGGGAATTAAAAGCTTCCGAGTAAAAAAGGAGAGGGTTAGGTACACCCAAAGGAAGACTGTCCTACATTAGTGTCGAATAGTAACAAAAATGGAGAAAGATTCTTACAAAAATTTAAATAATGAAAAATTACCCTAAGATTTTTTTTAAGCCTACTTGCCACTGTCACAATATTATCATACAAGATTTTATGTAATATTTTTCACACATGTCACCTATATAATTTCAACTGTTTATGTCAATTCTATTTTATTCTTATTTTCTTTAACATGTAGGATTTTTTAAACATAGACGTATGGTGGCAATAATATTTATGTGTAATTTGGATAGGCTAGTTCATCTTTCATTGTGTATACATTTATATGTATTTAATATTTATTTCTGGGGGTTATCTCAATTTTGTAAGTGTTTCAACTTATTATTGTATTATACCTCAGTTCCAAGATCACATATTATTTGATTTTTCAGCATTTAAGCCATTAGAAGTGGTTCATGTAGGTTGTTTGTACATTTTTGATCCCCATTGGCCAGCCTGATTGTTGATTGGCTGATGCCTTAGGCCCCTTAAACTAGCGCCAGCCGGCATAGCTTAACACTCTCTTCGCTAGCAGCATCCGACCAAGTCAGATGTATGGCAGGACCTCCCATCTGAACTGGCCAGAGATGTAGGATTTTAAATTAGTTTTAGTGTGTGTAGACATTTCCCTGAACCGACTGACGTGGACAGGGGTGTGAGATGGGGTGCCACGGTGCGGCAGTGGGTAGAGGAGTAAATTTTATATTGTGATAATAGGTTCCAGGGATATCTGGGAAATTTCGGATATAGTTACCCGGGCACCAGGTATCACTAGCATGATGCCATACTCTGGTAGAACATTATTTTGTAGTCTCGGGGTCGTTCGGCCGACGACCAAGGCGGTATCCTTCCTGAAGTGCTGATACTCCTTGATGAAAAATAATAACTGATGGCGTAGCCTATTCGGGCTGGTCACATACCCACATTTACACTTAGAAACATTACGACGAATTAAATATATACAAAAGCAAACACACTTGGTACGACAGACAAAGGTTAAACTTTAGCAGGAAATAGAGTCTGCACCCTTAAAAGTCCATAGACTGTCCTGAAATAATAGATGTTGCTTTTTAGATGTAAGATTTATTCAGGTCATGCTTTACAAGTCCCCCTAGGAGTCACCTGCTGGTAAGGTGACACTGAAAAACAGCACGTGGCCAACAATAATTAAGTGAAATGAAAGCTTCCCTAGGCAATACAAGCATTGGGGACGTGGAGGAGAGTTGTTCCGAGTGGCTATAACTAAACGGTTACAGTAATCAAGTCTATTGCAGGTTAATGATCAGAGTTCACAAAGATGAAGTGCCGCTCGGGCGTGAAAACGTGAGACATGCCACGTACACGATCTGCTCCTCCGGATGTGGAGATCTTACTAACTACGTAGATGTGATGCACTGGCCGACTTGATGCGCTAGTTAGTCACATGCAACTACTTTCTAGTACAAGTAGCAATAAGCTAGACTTACCATGCTTACTGTATGCTATAAATACACACATAATACCTTCCTCACAACACGCTTAAAAGTAACATAGAATGAACAACGTGAGTGAGATGTGGTTGGTAAACAAGTGAAATGAACAAAACAGAAAATAACGAGACACTTTACACTCTGAGCAATAGAGAATGGGCGTCATTATCTAATGTCTTTCCAAGTCTAATACCTGTGTATTGAATGGCATCTGCCTCAAATCCTTACTTGCCCCTACGAAAATTAAAGTAGATCGTGAGAGTTCTGATTCCTCTGCGTCATGTGACTCGTGGTTTCTGTAGCTGGGTGCTGCACTGAATGGCATTCACACACTACACTGCACTGCCTGCATGATGTTTCACACACCCATGCGCACTGGCTGTGCGGGTAGAGTGCGGATTATGATGCAATGCTGGAGTGCTGAGCGGTGGGCAAATGGCCTTAAGAGGGAGCGCGGCATATGTCAAGACTTTTTAGTAATTTCAGGAACAAGCAATGGAGCTTGAGTCAATGGTTGCCCATTTACGAGGTTTAGTGGCCAGGAGATAGATAGTTTAAATATACCGTCTACGTACATGTAGAGTTGAGCTTCACGTATCTCCACCTTATTCCTGCTACACATTTTCCCGCAAGAGAATCCTACCTTCCACCCAGTTGGTGATCAAAAGCTACGTCCAACCCTGTGATTTGACACTAGTTATGTGGATATAATTTTTTTTTCGGTTTGACTCTGCTCAATGTCCATTAGCATCAGTACGTAAGCGATGGCATTTTGACTTTTATAAGTATGTAAGTTTCCAGCTCACTTACGCCCACTGCAAGACTTGTGGAAAGAGTAGTTTCTACCAGAGCTAGACTGTTTAGTGAGCACACAATTTTTCTTAAAGTAAAATTTACTACAGAGAACTGTTTAATTAATTAATTTTTGAAACATATATATCCAGAAACTGGCAAGTTATGTCACTTAACCATCAAAGGGTTCAAGTAGGCTAGGCATGACCACTTTTAGAATTGTTAGGATAGTGTTGTGTCTTTATAGCTTTGCTCACATTGCCCCCAGGGTATTTAATTATTTCTTATACTAAACAATTACAATGAAAAAAGAAATTAAAAGTTAAATAAATGAAATATATCCAGAGGGAGAATCTGTTTTATCGTTTTCTCTACTGTAGTCAAGTTAACCTATTTTTTTACCCAGTGTTTAACATATGTGTTTACAAGAGTTTTCAACTGTCTGCTTTATTCTGGCATACATACACAAATGGTGTACGTGCCAAATTCTAATTTTCTAGAGGGTGCTTCTGGAAATAAGCGTGTTCACCTGCCAGCCCAGCACTGAACCGGGCAATTATACAGAGGCAGCCTAGGTATAGGCTGTTCACGGTAAAGTGAGGACTTTTTAAGGTAGTTGTGAATTTTTCCTTTCACTCAATTTCCATCTTCCTGCCACTTTTTACTATAGACATTGCAATGTTACCAATAAACACAGTGTATACATTTCACCACCATCAAATATTAATGCCTGAGACAGCAATAAGATATATTTATTAGCAGTTAATGCCTGTTGGGAGGGCCTTAAAAAGTGCTCACTTTATCGTGAACAGCCTATAATATCATATCCTTACCCACTGATTTATTGCAAGTCAGCTGTGCATCCTGGTCACTCTAAATGTTATATGTGTTGTTCCATTGTTGTGTATGTAATCTGCCGTGTACATGAGAATAATAAATATAAAAAGGAGCATTACAACAACACAATATTTCATACTAGACAAGCAACGTGGAAGCAGTGGATATTTGCATACCTACAATATATGAGCTTTACAAAGGCATTATATTACATATTGGCTATCCCAACAAGGAGGCCTTGTGTGTGTTCTTCACAGCATCACATATTACATATTGACACCCTTATGCGGGCCTTAAATTAAATGAAAATTCTACACCATACACAACAAAAGCAATAACTCAATATTATTACATATTGGCGCCCAACATGGGGCGGGAATCAAAAGCAAATTCTACACCATACACAGCAACAGCAATAACTTTGCATCATTACAATAGTGTTCATCTTTGAGTTATGCCTAACACCCAACCTGTACGTTAATATAAAATACAATAACTCCCCACTATTTATATAAAACGCAACAATACCATAAGTTTTCAAGTGAAATAATGAAAGATTACAGATTATGTCGAATGAAGTATAATACATCATCCTTGCTTGTATCATGTGGAAACAGGAGTCTTTGTATACACTATATTCAATTGCTAAACACCCCGTAATTTTTAATGGAAAACCAGGCTTAACCCCATATGTATATACATGCACACATATACACACATACACATACATATGCATACATTCACACACATACATTCACATACACTCACACACGCATACATACATAGACCCATGCACAGAATAAGAAAATGAGAGGTGGTAGTGTGGTAGGGGCAATGCTATGTTAATTTCGCTATCAGTATCAGTTGCACAGTGAACATAATTTTATGGCACAGACAAATTAAAAAACCCAATATGCTCATTATTTCAAAATGTTCTCAATGCACAATTTTTTTTTCATTAAGTTTCTACATCTTGCGCTTTATTCGTTATCCCCAAACCCCTAAAAATAAATCCAACTTTCCGATATTTTTCCAGAAATGTGAATTGTGGTCAGATCTTCCTATTGACAAATCTATAAACATGTAAGCAAATATAATCTGTTAACTGAATCCCAGTTAGTATTTGGAAAACATCATCTTACAACTACTGCACTTCTGTTAGCCGTAGACAGACATCAGAGACCAGCTGCATAATAGATTTGTATTTGAGTCGGAGAAAATCTCTTCAAATTACCAACTTTATAAATAATACTGTACGAAAACTTGACAAGTGAATAAATGTTTTGCACGTAACAGTGATTAAATTGAGTAGTCACTTCGACTTGACTGCATACAGTTATGCATGTGCCCCAGGTTACACTGCTTGCGCTTTTAAATTTTTTCAAGCTGGTGATAATTAATAAGGCACGTTAATCCTATGTTGTTTGGTTTTGAGATGCTGAAAACGTCTGTGATGATGCAGAAGAAACACTTAATTGTAGTTAGTTTGCAGTTAACTGAACAGTGCTCAAAATTAACGTTTACAAAGAAATCACTGCCCCGAAATGCATATAGTCTCATACAAACACCTATTGGCGTGCATACAGAAATATTGACTGCGAGATAGTAAATAATGCGAGATCATAACGCCAAAATAAAAGTGCACTGTTCAAACTGGCGGCAACTCAGACTGGTTTTGCGAAATTTATTACATTACTTTGTTGGAGTGTAAGAAATACAAGTGTGACACATTTGTGCCTAGAACAGGTACATTAAAAATGCTATTTATTTCTATTTTGGATTAGTAATTAATTACCTCCGTATATGTTATTTCGTATGAAGGTTTAAAGAATGTTTAAAGAATTATATATATAAATTTAAAAATATATATATATATTATTTAATTAAAATGAAACATATTTCTAACTGTGAAAAGTGTCATGTCTGTATTTTGTACTGGTTTACACGGGAGTTTAATGTTTTGGGACATGAATGGCCAGTGCAATAAATTTCTTTTATTCTTTATGTCATGAGCCGAGGAACCATCTCCGACCGGTCGGGAGTGTGTTTGTAAGAGGACTGGCAACAGCATCTGTGCTACACTTCCTTTTCTTTTCTTACATTTTGCAGCGTCTGTCCCATTTAGGCGATGGTAGTGTTACCTAGTGCGATACTCGTGAACTGCATGCGTGCAAGTTCGTTTGTACGTGCTCTCGCATCAGTTCGATAGCTCTGCATGCAAATTACAAACAAAACAGGCGTCTGATAATTCATCTTAACTCTCTAAATAATGTGTATTTCATGTTATTTCAGTAATAAATAATCTTGGCTTACCTTGAAACTTTTCCATTCTCTCTTCCTTTATATTCTTGCAAGTAGTGGTTGGATCGTCTTTGTTTACACTGAATCTTATCGTCAGATAGGATTAAAATGTCATAAATTATGCATTTCCTAAACTCTTCAAGTGATTTCTTGTTTCCTGAAGTTGGCTGAGAAGAATTATTGTATAAAAGGATAACATTTACAATGCAAGTTCCAAAAATAATGTCTTGAGCTGTTTTGTGATACATTCTCACTGTTTTCCTCAGTGCCGAATGATAAGATTGGAGAGTATCTGCTGTGTCTATACACATTTTCATTGAATTGTGTGCCATGATTATTCCTGGCTTAACTACTGCTGTATTGTTCTTGTTTTTCTTGCCCGTATCAACCATATTGCCAGTGTGTCTTTTTGACATAACTATAAAATCAAACCCAGGAATTTAATAATTTCATCGTCAGTTTTATCATTCCAATCATTGAGCCTACTTAATCTCATCAGTTGAGGATTTGCTATTGTTTTCTGTGTGTGCATTTCTGTTACCATAAACTCAACAACTTTTTCTGACACAAATAATTTTGTAATACTCATAGAGTGTAGCAGTCCTAGGATCTAAAGTTGCAATCATTTTGACTGAATCTATCTTTTGTGCATTTCGTTGCGCTGGACAAATACTGTCACTATCATTTTCTTCGGAGGAAGTTGTGTCACTATTACTTTCGTCACTTCTGCATTCATATTCTGTTTCGGAAGCGCTAACATCATCGGACGATTTCTCCATATCCGAATCGTCATCAGACCGAGCCAGAAGTCTTTCTATTTCTTCTTGAAGAATGGATATAAACAGTTTTTTTTTTTGCGATGCAGAGATGTACTTCTTCCAGCCATTTCACTCACAATATGTAGCAAAATACGCCCATGCCATAGAAAACTTAAAACACAATAATTCATTCAGTAGCTTCCTTATATAGCTACAGAGAGCAGCACATGCTTGTACAGTCTGCTAGAGCAATTTACCAACCAGTCCATGCCCATGCACTCAACTGTGGTGAGAGCTTCGCTCACACTCCTCTCTCACTTCTCCTATCAGCCACATGCAGTGCCAGCATGCTATAATCAGCCTGACAAACTTTATGTAAAAGTAGGCTGTGAACACATATGGTGTCGCACACACTCCCAACTGGAAATATGATGAGAGACCATATGGATTCACACCACATTCCAACATAAATATTGTTCCATGAAGGATGCCTGAGGGGCATACCTAAGTTCGCAAGAGATGGAGGTCTTAATAAATAAATAACTAAAATTTGATTTCAAATTTATTCTCTTCGCTATTCTTTAAATCATTAAATTATCTGTCTCCATTCTTACTCTTTTTTCATTTGACAGTGAGCGCAATATTTAATGTATATTTCAACTCTAATTAACATCCTTAATTGTCTCTGTCAGTTACAGTCAATTATTTCATACTCATTATCAACACATGTTCTGTCTATCTGTTGCCATTATTTGTATTGTCTTTCATTTACATCATTAGTCCAATATTCCATCCTGCCAGCCACACACTCTGTTGCTTGATACTTGTAGTGGCAGGTTTTCCTTCCACTGGTCGCTGGTCGTTTTCTCTTGTTGCTCTTCTTCTATTGCTGGGAAATCCGTCACTCATTCATTCATCTCCTCCAACTCAACTCCCAGCCCGTAAGCCTGCTGCAAAATTTATAGTGTCGCATCTTACCATCTGGAAGGTTTAACGCACACCGACATGTGCAGAGAGAATCAGGTCAGTAATCCAGTGCATTGTCCAGATAAACACAGAAAACCACACAACCAGGGTCAGCAACTTGCACTGTTAAAGAGATTATCTTGTCGGCTTGCTTTATGTGTATCTGATATGTGGCCACTGGCTTATCACACACACCTGCCATTCAACACATTACACTGACGTATCACCGCCACTATCATATAACTGCTGTCCTCTATTTATTTCACTTGTGCAGATCGACCAATGTCAGAAGCGCAGACCAGCGACATGTAGCATTGCCCCCTCCTCAAGTCTGTTCATCCCGAACAGACTCTGCAACGTCCGGACCTTTGTAGTGTGCCAGTAGGTCGATTTGGACAACGTTCGGCTTCGCCCGAGAGCTTTGGCGACAAATCCGAAAGACCACATCATTTATATTCTTCAGAATTCTGTAAGGGCCTTCCCAAAATTTCTGTAGCTTCGGGCAGTACCCTTTTCTTCTGTGTGGGTTGTACAGACACACCAGATGTCCTACTTTAAATACTTCTCCCGAAATTCTCCTATCATACTGTGTCTTCATCCTGTTATCACTATTTATTCTGAGGTGCTGTCGAGAAAAATCATGAATCCCAACAGCATCCTTGATGGAGTTACCCTTGTCGACTCGTGAACAGCTAAGCAGTAAGCAAGAAGAAACAATCACACTTTCGAATCCCAGTCCATTTGGTTGACTGCCACAAAGATCGACATGTACTGCCGAAGAGTGTGGTTAAGCCTCTCGACCATTCCATCCGACTGAGGGTGTAAGGCTGTAGTCCTAGACTTTTTCATCCCGATAATTTTCGTCATTTACTGGATGACCGCAGCTTCAAAGTTTCTTCCTTGATCAGAATTGAGTTCTAGTGGCACCCAAATCTCGAAAAGATATGTTCTATGAGTGCCTCAGCCACAGCATGTGCTTACTGGTTCGGGAGGGGAAAGACCACAAGGCCAATTAGTAAAATAATCTTCAGCCAACAGTAGATACCAATTACCTCTTTCTGTGATAGGCAAAAGGCCCAGAATGTCTACTGCCGTCCTTTCAAATGGAGCTCCCACATTGTATATCTGTAGGTGACCTTTCCTTAGGTCCTTGGGCCATTACTTGCAGTGCAGGTGTCGCACAGTTGACATCCCTTCTCAACATGACCTCGACAGTGAAGTCAGTAGAATCTCAGTATAATCATATAAAGTGTCTTATTATCACTGAAGTGCTCACTGGCTGCTACATTATGAAGTTCTTTTAAGACTTCTGGGACCCGGAATTCTGGAAGGACGAACTGTAACTGTGGGGTTTTTTCATCATTACTTTCCCAGTATCTGTAAATTTCACCATTCTTCAATGTGAGGGAATTCCACTCTGCCCAATATGCTTTGACTGCTGTGCTCAGACTTGATATCTCTTCCCATTTTAGCCAACAGCCAGCCTCTTTCAACTTTAATAATAATGGTAGCAAAGTGGGATCATTCACCATTCATCATTCCTAATACCCTCATCTCTCCAGACAGGTGTTCCCCATCACAAGATAGGGAACCTTGAATTATTGTCCTCCATACCTTCAGCGATTCAAAACTCTTTACTTCCTGATGTTTGCAATGACGACAAAATGTCTCCCATGGCCTCCTATAAAGTGAATCTGCATTGCTATGAAGGCGACCAGGTCTGTGCTGTATTTCAAAGTTATATTCTTGAAGATGCTGTATCCACCAGGCTATTTGACATTCGGGGTTCTTAAAATTTAGTTGCCAACGCAATAAAGCATGGTCGGTTCTTAGAATAAAATGTATGCCATAAAGGTAGGGGTGGAAGTGTGAAATTGGCTTCACCATGGCCAGAAATTCCCTCCATGTAACACAGCAATTTCTCTCAAGCATATGCAATTCCTTACTGAATTATTCTAGTGGCCTTTCCTTCCCATTTGAACCTGAGTTAGCACATATGCAATGCCTACATCACTAGCATCAGTGTCCAGAATGAATTTACCCTAACTTTTGGGGAAACCCAGGACTGGAGAAAATATAAGAATTTTTGTTACTTTAATAAATGCATCTTCACACTCAGTGGTCCAATGAAATCTTCTGTTCGCCTCAGTCAGTTCATGTAGTGGCTTGGCAATCATGGCGAAACCATGAACAAATCGATGGTAGTAGGCACATAGTCCCAGAAAACTCTGCATTTCAGTTTCGTCAGTTGGCATCGGCTAATTTCTTACTACTTCGGCCTTCTTGGAGTCTGTTTCAATTACATGGACCAACAATACATGTCCCAAGAAATTTTTTTTTTTTTTAAACAGGTGGCACTTCTTAGGAACAAGTTTCAAGCTGGCTACGGCCACTTTCTGGAATACAGAGTTTAAGCCAGATAGGTGCTCTAATGACCTTCCAGTAACAACAATGTCATCTAGTTAAACTTGACATATATCTAAAAGCAAAACTTTTTCCATCAGGCATTCGAAGGTGGCAGGAGCCTTACATAGCCCGAAAGGCATAACTTTGAACTGCCAGGTTCCTTTCCCTTGGACACAAAATGTAGTCTTCTATTGGTCCTTTGGGGCCAATTCGCACTGCCAATTCCCACTCATATCTAAAGTAGAAACCATTGTGAACCTGCTAGGCTGTTTAATGTGCCATCTATCGTTGGAAGTGGATAGGAGTCTTTTATAGTCACGCTATTGAGCTGGCGAAAATCTACACAAAAACTCAGAGAGTTAACTTTCTTATTAACAAGTACAATGAGTGACGACCATGGGCTGATAGATGGTTCTATCATGTCTTAACTGGGGAGGACAAATCATGCTGTGTTGACACCACCAACTCTGTACTGCCTACCTGTAGCATACTACGTTGAGTACTGAAACAGCATCCCAGTCTACATAGTACATACAGTCCCAAAAGACATACATCCTCTATTTATAAGTAAAAATTGTGCTCTATGCTAAGGTCACCAAGCATCAAGATCACTTTTCGTTTGCCTTTAATTGGGGTGGTCTCACCTGATACTGTAATCAAATGGCATTGTTCCATGTTGTCGTCGGGCGATCGCTGCGGGGAAGGCCCGAGAATGTCTGATCTTACTACTATTATGGTCGCCCCAGTTTCGACGACAATCTGGCAAGGAACATCATTTAGGCTCCTCTCCACAAGTATTGAATCCCAATCCTGTTTCACTGACCTCACATGTAGGAACATTGGGACCCTCCCTCCAACATTCATCGACCTTCACCCCCCAAGATCGGTGTTAACATGTTTTTAGAATGAGCTGTATTCTCACCTGTCTCTCGCTGCTTCTTATCCCACCTCTGCTTCTGCTGTTGCTGCTGTTGTGGGCAGGAGCTCTAAGGTGCCCCGGCTGTTCACATGATCAACACTCCGGCCATTTAGTTGGGTAGCGGCGAAGCTCGGTAGCGTGGACCCAGGAAGCGATGTCTCTCACAAATGTTTGCATCTCCTTCAGGGTCTTCTTGATGTCGTCCATCTTTGTTCAGCATCACTGCTCGTACCAGTCGTCGGAGTGCGTCCTCCTGTCTCGCTGACTCTACCTCCAGTGCTCGGGCAAGAGCGTCCTGCATGCCGTGGGTACAGCCAGACGTACTGCTTGTCGAACCTCTGTGTTGGCCATGGCATCGATGAAGAAGCAGACTGCTATGATGTCACTCGCCTCGTCGGGGTACCCTTCCAGAGATAGGTGGGGGACAGCACGATATCTTGTCATAGTTCCTGCAGTGGCTCCCATAGTCGCTGGGTATGTTTACGCAGTTGTTTGCAGCGGGCATGTGGCAGGTACTAGTCGCCAAAATGTAGCTCCAAGGCCGACACCAGTGTGGGTACTCTAGTCGATGTCGCTCTGGCAGAGATTGTACTCTAGTATGCTCAATGCGGGGCCTCTCTGTAGAGCAGCGAGGTTGTAAGCCCACTGCTCAGTTGACCAGCCACTCAGGGTGGCGACTATCTCAAACTGGTGTTGGCATTTTTGCCAAGAAGTCTGGCCATCGTATGGGGTGGGCTTAAGGTGGATCAGTCCCCACCGTCTTTGATTTTTGGAATTTTCGTCGTAAATTGCATCAGAGGTTTTGCATTTTATTTTGGGCTTCGACAAAACGTAGGGCATTGCATTGCACATGTTCTAAAACATGCATTGCTAAACTATTGTTGCCAGGTCCATTTCTGTAACCGAAAGCAAGAAAAAATTATTCATTTCTTGCCTTTAATTACTAGTGAAAAAATTTATATTATATAGAAATGTAATATGTTGATTATGCTTAAGGAGCTATTATTTATGTCATGTCGTGCGAAAAATTTCATTAATTGTTCTCAAATGGAACTTATGACAAAAATAGTGAAAATCCAAAATGGCGGGGACTGATCCACCTTAATTGAGACCCACTTCCCCACTCCTGACTGCGTAGCACCAATGCTGCAGATCTTCGTGCTCTCCTCCGAGGCTGCTACGTTCGTTTCATCTTGCACTGCCTCTTCTCTTTTCCCATCTGTTGATGTGATGGTAGGTGAACTCCACTGCTGCAGAAATTCCTGCCATTCCTTCTTCATCACACTTACTTGCTGTTTCACTTCATTCTCGACACTGTCCATTCTTACAATGATACTGTCCATACTGTCATTTACACTGTTCGCTATCTCATTTACACTGTCCATTCTTTCATTCACACTGTCAATTTTTATGTTCGCTAAATTGCTAATGCTTCCGATTTTCTTGTCAACAGAGTCTATTTTCCTGTCTAAATTCTCGTTTACAGAGTATATTTGGTTCTTTATATTCTCGTTTACACTTACAGTTACGGAAATAGTTTGGTTACCTATTTAGAGTTTCATCCACACTTTATTTTACAGAAATAACTTGGTTATTTACGCCTTCTTTCAATCTATTTACACTTGCGCTCACACTAACCATCTGGCTACCTAGTTCCTCAATCAATGCTCGCAGTGTTTCCAGTTATGAAGACATTTTCTTTGTTAACATTCACTGCGTCAGTTGTACAAAACAGTCTTAATTATTATCACCTACAACTAACTACTTGTCTATATTCTAACTTTATTTACAATTGATTAATAATAATTGCTTCCACCCCACTTCCGACACTAGTGTTACATGAAGGACGCCTTAGGGACAAATCTAAGTTCGTGAGGGATCGAGGTCTTAATAAGAAATATAAATAAAATAACTATATTTTTAATTTATTATATCTGCTATTATTTACAGCAATTAATTATGTCTCCACTTTGACTCTTTTTTTATTTAACAGTGAGCTCAGTATTTAATGTCTAGTTCAACTCTATTAACACCCTTCTGAATTGTCTCTGTTGGTTACAGTTAATTAACTCATACTTATTATCAACATGTGTTCAGTCAAACTTCTGCCATCATTTATAATGTATTTCACTCAAGCATCTAGTCCAACAGTCCAGCCTGTCAGCCGCGCACTCCGCGGCTTGATACTTGCAGTCGCAGACTTTAGCTGGCCACTGGTCGCATTCTCTCGTTGCTCTTCTTCTATCGCTCGGAACTCAGCCACTCATTCATTCATCCATTCACTCCAACTCAACTCCCGGCCTGGAGGCCTGCCGCAAAATTTATAGTGCCGCGTCTTAGCATCTGGAAGGTTCAACGCACACCGAGATGCGCTGAGAGAACGAGGTCAGTAATCCAGAGCAGTCTTCAGATAATAGCAGAAAACGACATGACCAGAGTCAGCAACTTGCGCTGCTAAAGAGATCATCTTGTCGGCTCGCTTTATGTGTAAGTGATACGCAGCCACCGGCTATTCACACGCCTGCCGTTCGACACAATACACTGTCTTGCCGCCGCCATTTAACTGCTGTCCTCCTTTTATATCGCTTGCGCGGAGCGGCCAATGTCAGCAGCGCGGACCAGCGACATGTAACAATATTATGTGCCGCCATATGGTGTCACACGAAACAGTAGTTGAAGTTACATGATACGTCATACGGTGGCATATGGCACTGAACAAGTGAAGCGTCAATAAATGCACTAACAAATACTATCACTATCCTAATTGTCACGAAAAATAGTAATAAATCCTGGAGCTGAGTTTTCGAACGAAGGCAGTCAAATGAGTAGCCAAACAAATAAATACGGTAGAATCAGTTAAGTATTTTGTCGACAGTATAATTTATTCTGTCTTAACACAGAGGTTTAGTTAGTTTAAGTGTGTATTTTGTTAGACGAACAAAATTAATTTTGTTGCTTTTCAGGTTCTGTTTACTGAACGAAATATTCTATTGGGGCAACTATATTTGGCAACATACAAACAAATATTTGGTTGGATTTTCTTCCAGTGTGAGCTGCCTCCTGGTTGGCTGGAACCAAGAGCCATTGTCATATCAGGACACCATCTATTTAATTTCTCAGATTCACACAACTGGTATGGTGGGTTCGTCTCAAATGGTATGGCAGAAATCAAAATAACTTACCAATTTTTTTTTACAATTCAGGAGTCATAAATAGGATAAAAAAAATATGTCAAGTCATTATTTATTATGTATACAACATGAAACATGCAAAAGGGACAACAAAATATATGCGCTGTACAGCGATCTCACACACGACTTATCAGTTGAGGAATAAATGAATTCCTCTGTATCAGAGTCCTGACTATTAATGATTGCGCACAGCTTTCCTCAGTAGCCTATGCCATCTTCTCTTCTTTTCCTCTACCCTTCACTACTCGTGCTCACTTCGGGGCGCTTTAGGGGCCGCGGGGTGCAGTGGTCAGACTACTCGCTTCTCACCTAGAAGAACGGGCTCGGTTGCCGGTAGTGTCACTTCCAGATTTTCGCACGCGGGAATCGTGCCGGACGATGCCGCTGGTCAGCGGGGGTTTTCTAGGTGATATCCCGTATTCTCCACCCAAGACCTCGACGTCACGAGCCGTCCAAATCTCTCCACTCTCCACTCGTTGTGATCCTAATTGCGAACACGGGGCCTCCAGATGCACTCGCTGCTATGCACGCTTCCTTCTCCTGTAGATTACTCTGGTCTTTCCACGGTTTCTTAATTGCGAACACGGGGCCTCCAGATGCACTCGCTGCTATGCACGCTTCCTTCTCCTGTAGATTACTCTGGTCTTTCCACGGTTTCTTAATTGCGAACACGGGGCCTCCAGATTCACTCGCTGCTATGCACGCTTCCTTCTCCTGTAGATTACTCTGGTCTTTCCACGGTTTCTTAATTGCGAACACGGGGCCTCCAGATGCACTCGCTGCTATGCACGCTTCCTTCTCCTGTAGATTACTCTGGTCTTTCCACGGTTTCTTCACACTTTCGACGTGAATGCGTCTTTAAATTTGCAACCGTTAGTGGGAGGCAATCCAGAAAATCCGATGATAACAAAATCGGAGGATAGAGTTTGGAATTGCAGCAACGAATCTACAGCCCACGTTCAAAATTCAGTTACACCACTCGATTGCCAAATAATCATAGAACACGTTGCGTTGAGCGTGGATTGCGAAGCATCTGAGTGGCGGGGGGAGGGGGTTAATTTTGAGTTTGTTTCGCCGCTTCTCATAACTTCTGCGTAGTATAACTTTTGAATAGGAGAAGGTGCAACGCTCGTTTAAGTTTCAGTCGACAGCTCTCGTCAATACCAATCGATTGCGCGTATAAAAACCATTTGTGTTTCGTGGTTATGGTGAAATTGTATGAGTTGAATGCAAAAAATTAAGAAGACTTATCACAATGTCGGCCTATACCCGTCAAAAAGTCAAGTCGAAATACGGAAATCGTATACGGTTGGAAAGAGTATCTCAAAAGCAATCCAGTGATACCCATCGAGTGAAACGGTGTCGGGAACGTAAAAAAAATAAACGTTCACGCAAAACAAACGGCCGTGTTCCCGACACAGCCAAACCCAATTTTTTCAATCTCACTTTTGAAAAATCGCCCCATGTGTGACGTGTTTGGTTATTTCCTAAATATGCTATGTATTACATTATTTTACACTTCTGTTAACATAAAATTACTTTTTCTGCTAAATAGAATATCTACATAAATTTTATCAAAAATTCTAATATTTCGTTGATAATTAATATGAATACAAATAGGAACAAAACAGGTGTGTTGATAATGCCCAGTAAGAAATATTTTTAATGCTAAATATTATTACACTGAGTGTGCACGAATGCTGTGCGTTGGCCCTTTAGAGTAATTTTTTTAGACTCAGTTAAGTTTTGTTTGCATGAGACTGAGGAATATCAAGAAGTAGAACTTTAGCAGGGCTTCAGAAAAATTCGGAAGTAATTTTGAACGGACTGCAGTCATCCAGGCGTATGGGGCTTAGCCCTGAGACGCACTGATACACTCTCCTAGTGAACTTAGCGACTTATGCATGTCGGATATCCATTAGACTGAGCGAAGGTACTCTATAACGTATCGGGATATAGGAGCACGCCGAATAAAAAAAAAGCCTTTAAAAGTCCCGCTTCTTGTTACCAGGCTCTTAAACTGAGTTGCAAAGTTTTTGAAGTACACGTTTCTCAAGAAATTATTAAAGAGGCGTCCAATGTGTTGTGAGGGAAAGAGATTTGGGCGGCTTGCGATGTCTTCAGAGCCGATGAGGACGAAGCAAGGTGTTTATATAGCAACGCTGGAATGAAAGAGCGGGGTAAACGGGAGATCCCCGAGAATACCTGCCAACCAGCGACGTCGTCCGGCTCAATTCCCACATGCAAAAATCCGGGAGACACCACGCCGGGAATCGAACCCGGTTCACCAAGGTAAGAGGCGAGTAGTCTAACCACTACACGGGCCCATTCGACCGTTGGGTGCCATGACGGACCGGCCGAAAGGCTAGTTAGCTGTGTGCGGGCCCGACGGCGTCTGGTCGCGCGGGCGGATTCGTGGGAATCCCGGTCCATGGCCTGTTCCGGCGGGGGCGGCGAAACGGGGGGCGGCCGAAAGGATGCCCGTCGGGGAGCTTTCTCGGTCGAGGCATAATAGCTCACCACCTTCCTAGGAAGTGTGAATGATGCTTTTGAATAGAAATAGAATTTGTGGCTTAAATTACGGTCGCCCAAACAAACAGCCGCCCTCCCAAAAATAATTGTGAATTTATATAACTAATATACTGTTTGTTAAAATGTAGTAGTCATGATAGAATTGAACACCCTGGATGGATGTACTGCTAAGTAGGGTTAATGGAATAAATTTAAGAAAAGTCTAACCACTACACCACCACTGCCCCGTCCAATGTGCTGATCTACGAAGAAACACGCACTTTAGATGAGGAATGTTGTGAGTTTTAAAGTTGCCACGCGCAAAAGAAAAATTATCAATTTAAGAGCAAAAAAAAAAAAAAAACGGATTTTTCAAAGCGCTGTATTTTAAAATACACGCCCGAAATATATACGAAAATACTTACGGGCCCTGCAGTGAAACTTGCTCCAGATTTGCAAGCAATAAAATGAGAGGGTCAGCGCTTTTAAGTCCCACAGGTACACGCAGCCCTACAAGAACGCTAGCTGAGAGCCTTGTGCTTAGCGGCGATGGCGCACTTGATGGGCGTAACAATGTAGCCCTTATCGCTCGCGCGCTTTTCGGCCCCAGAAAGCTCAAGGTAGGCGGGTCTCTGAAAGCATGATTCACACTCCCGCCGATCATGCCCAACAGACACAGCAGTTAGAAACCTACGTATTTTCACACGTAAGCTAATTCTTCGTGTTGCCGCAGCCGGTCTCCCATGTGCTCCCGGGAGACCATGTTGTCATCGAGAACAGAAGTTCCTATTACTCACCAAGTGGGTTTGCACATGTATTTGCAGCCCGACGGACTTCGGGGTCTAATCAGTGAGTCGGCAGCGGGCTGCCTCGTTTATGTCGAGCCTGGGCTCCGGGCCCGTATTTATTACACCTGTTAATGACAGTTGCCGTCCGAATAATTTTACGTGTTGTTTTATAGGCGAAGGAGCGAAGCTCCCCACCAGTCTCCTGATTGGTGTGTTGTAGTGACGTGACGTGATGTCTGTAGAACATGCTGTAGTGTTTGTCGGCAAGTGTGTAGTTCAACTCGCGTGCATATGTCGGTGGGTCCTTACAACCAGAGAGTCGCTGCTCATCGTCAACCCCGCATCAGTAGGACAGGAAAATTTCGCGTTTCAACCCTTTCAACGCCTACTTTAAATTTACAGTCTCCGGTGCTGAAAACGAGAAATTTTATGATGCATGCTGTACTCACTCCGATACAAAACTTGTTCCGCTGCTACAGCCCATGAATTGTATGCTTTGTGTTCGGCTATAGTAACACGAACCAATAATAACCTGGACTAAGACACACGGTTTACGAATGTGAAGATAATTTGCCATTGACTCTTGAAGAGTACAGCACCAGCCCAAAATAGTATTCATGTGCGCTATGTACACAGTTGTGTACAGTGGGTATTAATGTGTTAAACGACCTGCAGGCTAGACTCCAAGGTCGTATGAGCTCTCGCGCCTCAACTTCGGGTTCATTGGCTGCAGCGCGAGTGTGTAAAGGCTGTTCACGATAAAGTAAGCACTTTAGAAATAGATCTTAGAAAAAAGTCACTGCCGCTGCATGCATATATTTCAATAGGCGGACTCAGTGACCTTCGCCCAGTAAAGTTGGTAACGATGGATGGAAAGTAGTTCCATATGTTAACGTCGAATAAAAACTGTTAGGTAACCATTTATGATACCTTTAAATTATTTCTTTTGCTTTCTGTTTTTTTTTTAATGGATCGAAATGTAAAAATTAGCAGACTTGTAAAGTATTTACATTCATAATAATTTCACAATTTTACTTGACCGACGCACGAATAAAGTGGCGAGGCCCACGACAATGTTAACCTTACATAAGACGGAAGGATACACAACGTGCATGCAAGTAGATCTTAAGCAGGGGTATCAAAAGTGCTCATTTTACCGTGAATAGCCTATAGCAATTTTAGTGTTGTGCGGATTGTATTGAATTCTTTTTTAATATTTATAATTTAGTTTCACACTTCTAAAAAATATGATTTAGTTACCTATTGATTCGTGAACAAACTACACTTAGTACAAAATGTTGGGAATAAAATTAATATTTCGATTCACACATTTAATTATAAATACATACTTTTCACCATCGTAGATTGTTACACCAATATTTGTTGATAGTAAATGACATCATTTGCATCAATCATGTGAAACAACGGACCTCTGGGAAGTATCGCCCAAGTTTGCTCTATCCGAGACCAAAAAAAATTTCGACGTGAGATCAACTTTTCGGCTTTGCACGTGTGGAAAACGCGGAAAGTCTGTGATCGGTTTTTATAGCTTTTCGGTCTGCCTGCTCGGCGTGAGCCAGACGTCCACGTGAGCCAGACGTAACACGACTCTCTTCCTATCGGGAGTTGCTCAGAAAGATCACGTGGCACATAGTCACGTATCACGATAAAGCTTTGGGGGCCACGGCGAATAAGCGGTTAGTCCACTCGCTTCCCTCCAAGGCAGAGTTCAATCCCCGACCGGTTCACTCCGGATCTTCGCAAATGGGAACCGTGCCGGACGATGCCGCTGGTCGGCGGGTTTTCTCGGGGATCTTCAGTTTCCCCCGTCTCTTCGTTTCGGCGCTGCTCTGTACTCACCTCGCTTCGCCCTCATCGGCTCTCAAGACCTCGCTGTTAAGAGCCGCCCAAATCTCATCACTCACTCGCGAAAAGCTTGGCATCGTAAGGTTAATTCTACTCAGGTTAGAAACAAAACGAGATTTATAATGGGAGAGTCTGTCATAGGGAACATTCTCACCGCATGGTGCGCTGGTGTTCCAATGAGGTCGTTTCTAAGCTAGCGGTAAATGGAGAAATTCTACATATTTTTGTGTAAAACTCAGTGTTTGACTCAAATTGTGATATATAACTTCCTCAGCCACAATTTTGTGTATTAACTCTAAGCCATACTTGACTGTTATTCACACCATCCAATGATGTTTACAAGCACAAACAGTAAAAATACAAAAAAAAAAAAAAATGCATTTGGCATTGAGCGTTCATATGCGAGCTTAATTCAATTGTAAAAAGTCATGCGTTGAAATGTCAAAAACATATAGGCCTATCTGTCATCAGAAGAAACTTTGTACTTTTCTTCTTTTGGTGAAGAAAACTGAGCTTGAAAGATCTAAAAATTATATTTATAGCCATTTCACTATTATATTTCTCTATATGGATGCGATATTTAAATAAAGTTACTACGCAAAGCCTACGGTTTTTGTAAATCCAATTTAGGACATATAATTTAACAATAAAATAATATATTTCGTTATTCTCCACTCTAGCGCGAAGGACAAAGCTTATTCTTGATATACATATATATATTCTAGTATAGTCCATTCACGGTTTCTTCGGCCTTTTTGAATCAAACCTTAGAAAAATCTCCCCATGTACAACAAGTTTAATTATTTTCTAAATACGCCCTGTATCACAAGCTTTTTTACTTGTGTTCATAAAAGATACTTTTTTTTTTCTGTTAAATTGAAATGTTATTCATATTATATCTATAAATTACAATGCTTCATCTATAAATAATTTGTATAAAAATCAGGGAGAAAATAGGTATGTTGGAAGCGCCTAGTGAGAAATAGTCCTTATACAAAAATAATGCTATAGGCCATTCACGGTAAAGCGAGCACCTTTGAATACCATCTCGTTTTTAATAATAGTCAATAAAATATATTTAATTTTAGCCTTGGGCGTTAATTTCCCAATGGTGTGTTTATTACTTACATGGCAATATTTATGTAAAAATGTGGTTGCAGGAAACAAAATGGCTGAAATAAATAAGTAACAAGGGGCTCAAAAGTGCTCATTTTACCGCTAACAGCCTATACACTTTGTGGTACGTTGTTTCCCTGGTGTAATTCTGGAGGCTTAGCTAAGCTTAGTTTGCACGAGGCGAAGGAATGTCCTAGAAGTAGAACTTTAAAGGGGCTTCAGAAAAGGCTGAAGTAACCGTGAATGGACTATGCAATATAAATCAGAAGATTTTATACAACTGCATTTATTTTTATGAAAACTGCACAAGCGACACTAGTGCTCTCTGGCTGCAAAAAATTTAGTTGTCAATCTAACAACATTGAGCTTCTCTACCAGAGTATAATAAACCTTGACATTGACAAGCATTTTGTTAAAGGCTGTTCACGATAAAGTGAGCACTTTTGAAATCAGCCTTAGCAAAATGTCACTGCCCGTGCCTGAATGTATAAAGTTGGTAACGGTGGAGCGAAAGTAATTCCATACATTAACGTCGAATTAAAAGTGCTAGGTAACCGTTTGTAATGTCTTAAATTATTGCTGTCGCTACTTGTTTTTTAAAGCATCGAAATGTGAAAATAATCGGATTTGTAACATATTTACTCTTCTAATAATTTCACAATTTCACTTGACCGACGCGTGAATAAAGTGACGGGACGCATGGCAATGTTAATTTGACATAAGGCGGGATAACATAAAACGTGCATTCAAGTAGGGCTTTCAAAACTGCTCGTTTGACCGTGAACAGCCTATACGCGAACGTGTGTTTTGCGTGACATGGGGCCGCGGTGGGGTAGAGGCTAGGCACGCTCCACAGTGCACAGATACGCAAGAAGACGGACTCGGAGACGCAAGCGGAACACGCCGACGACCTCGGACGAATCTGAACCATTCTACGATACGAAGAAACGTACGGCCTTGGAACTTACGAAATCAAACATACTCAGCTGTTGCAAATCACCTATACGGGCTTCATAACACACACATCTCATTTTGTATATTTTTTTTACGGTGTTTTAAAAATGCCCAAATAGTACTGCCGAACCGTCCACAATTATTTATTAAAACAGAAATGATAATCGCCACGGCAAATCGAAGAACTTGTCGTCGTGTATACCACAATGACCACGAAAACGTATAGCAACAAATCAAATACTCAATTCATAGTGACTATAGGCTGTTCACTGTAAAGGGAGCACTTTTTAAGGGCCTGCTAATTTTTTTTCCTAGTAAATTTCTATCTTTCCGTCACTTTTTAATATAAACATTGCCATGTGACTAATAAACAGTATATATATATATATATATATATATATATATATATATATATATATATATATATATATAAACCCCTCTCAAAAATTAATGCCCGGGGCTGCAATATAATGCATTTATGAAGGGTTAACGCCTGTTGGGAGGGCCTAAAATAGTACTCACTTTATCGTCAACAGCATGTACACGGATTCACGGACATGCAAGAGTTGGGAGATGCCAAGCTTTCTTACGTGTTTCTGTACGTTATCCGTGTCTGCGTTCGTCTCATTGTAGACTGTGTTACGTGTCCGCTTACGTGAACCGTATACGCGTGCGCGTTATTTTGCAGAGCGCGCCTCAAGCGGACATTACAGTATACCTGCGGCCCTACTTGGTTCCTGTAGAAGCTTCTGCAAGCCCTGGTGCACGGGCCGGTATACCAGCCGCTGTGTGAGCCGCCATGGAAGACTCATATTACACGACAGCAGTTCGCGCACTAGCATTTGGCACCCTCGGTGGGTGCGCAGTGTGTGGTTTGTAGTACATACGAACTCCATTCGTGGAACCGCTACCAGTTAGTAACTTGCTTAGGCCTATGAAATTACTAGCTAGCATACTTTAATATTGCTATATTACTGTTCGCCTTTTACATCAATATCAGTATCAATCAGTATAATCTCATTCATTTTCTTGAAAATGTCGCGATCACTAGAGTACGAGTGTGTTATTTTTAATTTTGACGAAAATTTCTGACCGGTTGCAAAAAATATACTCTTTTATTTACGTACTGGGATATTATCAGCATGTAAAATTTAATGATAAACGAAGTTTGAGTCCGGCGGAGTTTCGAGCTCACACCCAAACACCCCATGTTCATAACGAAGGCCGCAAATTTACCACAGTACTGCCAATTCACACAAGAAACGATAAGTTTATATAGGTAAAATTTTTAATTAATTTTTCATACAGTAGGTAATGTTTTAAGTATTCAGAACGGTTTTAAACAGTAATTAAAAGTTGCCATAACCAATATTATTCGCCGTCGACGTATTTTTAACCTATTTGACAGAGTTTCAACCTCACGGATGTAAAATCAAGATGGAGGCTTCTTTTTCTGTTTCTTCACCAACTCGTTTCAAATAGTAGCCACGGGGGAGCGCCCTACGCTCTGAAACTGCAATGCGATTGGCCAGGCACGAGAGCCGGTACGAGAGCCTGCCACGGAAAATAGGACAGGTCCGTTACCAAACCTGTGATGAAATCTGGCAGCGCCAGGCGAAAAATGCCGTGACGGGTGCCGTACAGTCCGGTATAACGGCAGCTATGGCAGACCTTGCACAAGCTTTTACGAGATCTGGTACCGTGTAATATGGCCTTTAGACTACTTGCCTATCACCAAGGCGAACCGAGTTCGATTTCAGGGGGGGTCATTCCCCTTATTTTCGCATGTGGGAATCGTGGCGGACGATGCCGTTGGTCGGCGGGTTTTCTCGGGCGCTGCTGCACATTCACCTCGCTTCAACCTCATTGGACCTCAAGACCTCGATGTTAGGAGTCGCCCAAATATCTTCGTCTCTCCACTTTCACGTGACATGTAATGATCGGTAATAGGTCATACTGAAACACGCCAGTCTATGTATAGCCTTAAGCTGGGTTTGCAATAGAAAAAATTACGCGTTAAATTATGCGTTAAGACGCGTGCAGGAGAAATTAGAGTGTGTTATCTGATGTATTGGTTTCCAATGGTATCTACTAAACAGGTCTCGTGCGTCTTAAGTGAAACTTGTGAGGCAACGACCAATCAGAACAGAGCAGTCGGTGTTGTTGGGGGGAAACTGTTGTTTACAGACATGTACGTATAAAAATTATTAAAAAGGCTTTTGTGTGCATATTTTTACAAACATATTAGTTCACGGAATTAAGCTTCTCTGATATAAAATGTTGGCTTTGAAGTACGATCTGCTTAAATATGGTTTCGATGTCCGAGGTTTGATTAGGAACGAAAGCTAACATGGCAGGCTTGTCGCCTGTTACCATTGACTGGAATCAAGAATTAAAACTTTAATTGGAAACTGCAAATAGAGAAGACGTGTCTCCGTATGCCAGATCAGCGCTTAAGGTGGCTTTACGATGCAAGACTGAAGAATTGAGAATTGTACTTAATGACTCGATAGGCGCACGGAAAATTACAATAAGAAGATTTGCAGTTTATGATTGAATTAGCATCCGTTAAGTCTAGTCAATCAAAATCGTAGGAGATGTAAGCAACCGAGATAACCTTAAAAAAATGGACAATTAACATATATTTAATTATCTGTGGTTACTGCTCGTGTAATCGTTAAAAAACATAAAAAAAGGCGAAATCTTATAGAACGGGAAGCCGATGCCAAAATTAGGCATTTACATCACTAAATCTGAAAAGGTTAATTAAAGCGAATTCAGTAACCTCTTCCGAGAAAGAAAACATGGCCATGAACTATTATTTAAATTAAGAGGATACTGTATCTCGATTAAAATAATTACTTTCATACGATTTCACAATGCGATATAACCTAAATACAAGATGTTAATACAGTTTCCCGGCAACAACAACTGCCACTGTGCTCTGATTGGCTACTTCGTCTTGACTTGTACTTAAGATATAAAATGTAATGATATCATAAGTCACGCCAAGAACGCACACGACAGTCGTAAACTAATACCCTTGAATACATTGAATCATATCTTAAGCACACGTCGAACTTATTCTGTTAAGTCAGTCGCAAATCCACCTTTAGTGCTTACTTCATAACGCATAATTTTTTTAAAAACTACAAACCCAGCTTTAGTGCAGCAGTCACAGAGCAAGTAAGGAGACAAGAGCGGAAACTTCCATGTTGTAAACGATCTTATTTTGAAGTCTTTTCAGGGGTGGGGGGTGGGTGGGTGGTAGGTATCTGGAATAATACCAATACCAATAAGGCGTGTCGCCTTACGAAAAATAATCACCTAGTATAATAAAACAAAAATGATAGTTTTTAAATGATTATTCTGAGATAAACACGCCTCATTGAAGTAGTTAATAATCACGTTGTGTTCAATGATCAATAAAATAAGTTATTTACAAAAAAGAAAATTTTATTGTTATTTTTTTTGCCGGGTAGCGTTTTACAGTACGCTATGTTTTCACTTACAGCTTGTATTATTCTTGAGAAGTTTTAAAATTTCTTTATTAGAACCTACTTGACTAACACCATTTAGTTACCGAATGCTGTTTTCGGCAATAATTAAACATACACATGTGCTGTTTGTGTTAGCTCTGTCTTTTAAAATATTTACGTTACCTCCAAATGTGATCAACAGAATAGAATAAATCTTGCACAAGTAGTGCAAAAAAAATCGATGAAATCTGTCTAATCGTTTTAGTAAGTTATTCAATCAGCACTTGAAATATATATATATATATATATATATATATATATAGAGGTTAAATCAGATACAACACACTCATAGTTTTGACTCAAAACCGATCTGTTCCATAACATCATTAATTCCAGTGGTAAAATGTATGTTGGTATTTCCACAGGCACTAACTTCAAATAACGCGATTGTAAGCCCTATCTAGTGTCTCCCCCCGGGCAGGAGCCAGCCTCAGTTACCCGAATGACGTGGACGTGGTTGGCGATCTAGGTATTACGACAGGTGAGAGCCAGACGCTCTCCGGCTGGTGAGTCACAGGCGTGACGTCCGGTTTGGTGAACTACACCTGGTGATCCGGGTGAAAGGCGGGGTGACGTCATCCGGCCACTCGTGACTCCGGGCAGCGGAACGCCCGTTGCGAGTCTCGGTGAGCTGCAGCGGCGGCGGCGGCTTGACCTGGTATGCTGGTAGAGGAGTTAGTTGTCGAGGAAGGTGGGAAGGGGTTGAAGAGGGGAAAGGAACTTTCCGGTACCGTGCTTCGCCTCCAGGCAGCAGCACATTCTGCTGCGCCGACAGTCGATAGTCGCGGCGCCTTCACTTTACCCGCAGACACGCCAGCATCGTCTTTCTCCGAGGCAACGCCGACGTGGACTCTTCTGCCGCTGACGTCTACATCTACACTCGCTCTTCTTCCAGCTCAGGTAAGCCATTTTACAGCAAGCAAGGGTGGTTTTACTACTGAAAAAAAAAAAAAAAAAAAATTTGCGTTAAGAGGAGTGTGAACCTGCGCGTCCTAGAACAAGAAGCGAGGGAGCGATACGGGAGACACGTACACTAAAGGCCTAGTGTCTCATCGCTCCTACGCGCAAGGCGGTGCAGTGTTTCCGTCGTGGTCCTGTACTGTGCAAATCAGATCTGCAACAGTGAGGTTTTATTAAATGCAATGAAAGCCCACAGATGAAACTACGTCCGTACGTTTGTCCTTTTCTCTTGCCGCCTTAAAGAAACTGCATAGGCGATATTTGACCATATTCACGATTTTTTTTTCTCCATGAATGTACATAATATGTTAAAAGTAAAAACATAGTCATAAATAATAGTTTTTTTTTAAATAGCAAAAGGTCATGTTTAGAGAACAGATATTTACAGAGATAACGCGAATACGCGCAAACAACGATATCACAAAAAAATGTTTCTCTTCACACTCCTCTTAACTTAACAGTTATGACGTGTACAGACGAATGGTATAGTCCATTTACGGTTAAGCTGGGCTCACAACCATCCGTCGCAGCGTCAGTCATCTACCTATTTTTCCGTCCGTTAGTTGAAAGCGATTCACAACAATCCGTCGTACAATTCTTCTGTACGACAGAATTCCAGTTTGACAACTTAATATCTTGATCTTTCTTTATTTGGAGGTATATTTTGGTTGGAAAGGCATTTTTCAAAGCGAAACATTTTGGGGAGATAATTTTTTCACGCAATAAGGATTTATACTGTATTATTGTTTACATTTAAAATTCCTAAATTTACTTCCAAAGATAATATAAAACACAGAACCACCGCTTTGCATTTTATTTCAAAGTGCGTATTCGCGTCTATGGGATATCGTCGGAAGGCGGTGGCCCATCCGTAGGTCAGTCGAAAATTAAAGTTTGAAGAAATAATTTGACGGATTGGATAGAAAAAAAGGTTGCCCTGCGATTGGTTGATCACGTGACCGCCAGACGTACGGGCGACTGGCGGATGAAACGGATGTTTGTGAGTCCATCTTTACTTCCCATCTCTGAAGTCCTGCTGACATTCTACTTCCAGGATATTCCTCCGCCTCATGCAAACTAAGTTTAACCGAATTTAGAAATTGACCCCAAAAGGGAGAATGCACCGCATTCGTGCGCGCTCAGTGTAATAACATTTTGTATAAGAACTATTTCTTAGTAGAAATTACCAACACACCGCTTTTATCACTGTCTTTATTCATATTAAGTATAAGTGAAATAATATAATTTGTAAACAAAAATAAGGCGCTTTTATGTTAATATACGTATAAAACGTTTGCGATACACTGAAATGTAGGAAATTGCCAAACACGTCATACGTAAGGCGATTTTTCAAAGGTTTGATTCAATAAGTGCGAAGAAACCGCGAATATGTTATAACTGCGTTGTTCAGTGCAATGGTTCGCAATATAACATATGGGGCTGCGTTCGTTGTTGAGAATATTCCATAACCCATTCACACCCGGTGTACGCAATTGTGTAAATTACGCACGTGTATGTAATGTTTGGTCTGTACTGCACACTGCGATGCTCAATGACCAATAATAGTAACGACTGGATAGAGGGAAAGCAATTTCATATCTTAATGTCGAATTAAAAGTGGTAGGTAACCATTTGTAATATCTTTTATTTCTGTCGCTACTTGCGTTTTTTTTAAGCACCGAAGTTTAAAAATAAGCGGATTTATAACATATTTACTCTTTTAATAATTTCACAGTTTCACCTGACCGGCGCATGATTTAAAGTGATGGGATTTATGGCAATGTTAATTTTACATAAGGCGGACGAATACAAAACGTGCATACAAATAGATCTTAAGCAGGGCTTTCAAAAGTGCTCATTTTACCGTGAAAAGCCTAGGCTGATCACAATAAAGTGAGCACTTTTGAAACCAACCTTAGAAAAAAAGTCGCTGCCCCTGCCTGCATATACTTTAACGTGCGCTCTGAGTGACATGTGCCCGGTAAAGTTGGTAACGATGGAGGGAAAGTAGTTCCATATCTCAAAGTGAAATAAAAAGTGTTAGGTAACCATCTGTGATAGTTAAAATGGTTTCTTGTACATTCTGCTTTTTTTTTTTTTATGCAGCGAAGTGAAAAAATTAGCAGATTTGTAAAATATTTATTTTTCTAAAAATGTCACATTTTTACTTGACCGACGCATGAATAAAGTGATGGAGGCCCATGGCAATGTTAATTTCACGTAAGGCAACGTGCATACAAGTAGATCTTAAGCAGGGCTTTCGAAAGTGCTCATTCTACCGTGAACAGTATTTAACAGTAAACGAAGTGTTATAATTTATAAGTAAAACATAAGCGAAAGTTCAATTTAACCAGAAATGAGATACTATCATGTTCACGAAAGAATAACATATTTGTGATAAATGCTACATTTAGAAAACGACCAAACACGCCATAGATGAGGTGTTTTTTTTTTTTTTTCCCAAAAAGTTTGATTCAGAAAGTGTGAAGACTCAGACTGTAGTAAAGTTGCGCGCTTTCTGAGTTCCGACGAACTGTTCTGTACGCGACACCAAGCTTACGTTTCCGTGCTGCAGGTGTTAAGACGTCCTAACTGTTCGGTAAATACCGTCGGTTTGTTTGCCCACCGCGCGGAGAAATTACTCCGGAGTACAGAGAGAAAAAATCATTTCGGCACTCGCAGGCGTGTGCAGGAGATGCAGCTGCACCCCCGGTTGCATCGTGTCATTAAGAAAATGCATGATAATCTTCCCAGTTCTATATTTTTCGCTAAACTGCCTGCATGGTTGAAACGACCTCTAAATTAAAAATATGTTTAATGTGGTGTAAACTATTTGGGATAAATATATTTTTTTTTTACTTTGAATTTTTAACTTTCTAGAAGTACATCTTATTTTTGCCGTTTACCCCCCCCCCCCCCTCCAATTACCTAAACCTGTGCACGCCTATAGCAGTAAGCAGGATGGATGTGGCAGTGATGGTAGAAGTAATAATTATAACAATTTCCATATTTTTAATGATTACAGATTTCCATTTGTTGCTCATAGCATTCCTACAAGGATTCGTGTGAATGTCAAGTAAAAATAATTTGCAGAACTGTAGGGAAATTATTAGAAACTACTAAATATAGTGTTCAGTTATAACTACTTGGTTGAAATCAATACGTCATAAAACTGTTATTGAATTAAGACTTGTATTTACTTAAGTGATCAGAGTAATACACACACACACACATACACACACACGCGCGCGTAGTCGGTAGTCATATTGCTGCCACCAAATACAAAGGTTCTGACGTTACATTTTTTTATTTTAATGATATGCCTTCCAAACATTATCTTTTGTGACACTTATGCTGTGCTGGTTATATATGTATTTGTAAATGGCATAGTCCGAGGATGGCATCTCTTGAGAAAACCTTAGTTTCCATCGTCTTTATTGAGTGAGTGATGAGATTTGGGCAGCTCGTAACAGCGAGGTCTTGAGAGCCGATTAGGGTCATTGAGGTGAGTATGGAGCAGCACTCGGATGAAAGAACGCGGGAAACGGAAGATCCCCGAGAAAACCCGCTGACCAGCTGCGTTGTCTGGCACGATTTCCACATGCGAAAATCCGGGAGTGACCCGGCCGGGGATTGGACCCGGTTGGCCTTGGTGGGAGGCGAGCAGGCTAACCGCTCAGCCACCGCGGCTCCTCGTTCTCAGTACACAGCGTCGTAAGCTGATATCGCGTCACGTGTCTCTGCTGGGTGTAAATATCTCAATTTACTCCAAATGTGAACCGCGTGTCATGTGAGCGCTGTGACGTGTGCCTCAGAAGAGCCAGACATACTTGGATATATGGAGCAATGGCTTCGTCAGCTATGGATCCTCAGGGGATGCTAAGGGTCTGCACAACCTTAACAAAATTGGAAAAATTAGGGAGTTTGAAAATGGACTGGGAAAATTGGGAAAGCCAGGGTCGATTGGCGACTGTTCCTAGGAACGTAAACCTGCAATACGCTCTAAGGTAAATGCTGTTCACGATAAAGTGAGCATTTTTGAAATCAACCTTAGAAACAGTTACTGCCCCTACCTGCATATATTTTAACGGGCGCAATGAGTGACATATGTCCAGTAAAGTTGGTAACGACGGAGGGGAAAGTATTTCCATATATTAACGTCGAAAAAAGTGTTGGGTAATCGTTTGTGATAACTTAAATTTTTTTGTCACTTTCTGTAGTTTTTAATGCAACGAAGTGTAAAAATAAGCAGATTTGTACAATATTTACTTTTCTAATAATTTCAGAGTTTCACTTGACTGACGCATGAATAGAGTGATGAGGCCCATGGCAATGCTAATTTTACATACGGCGGAAGAACACGCAACGTGTATACAAGTAGATCTTAAGCAGGGCTTTCAAAAGTGCTTATTTTACCGCGAACAGCTTATAATAGGTCTTCCGTATGACCAAAACGTTCTCGTCGCCAGTGCGATATATTTGTTTGAAAACTATTAGCTTAACCAAAAAAATTTTTGCTGCGAGAGAAATCTCCTTGCAACTAAAGAGTACACCTCGTGCTGTTAACTTTTTAAAGGAACAGTTTGTTCTTGATTTTTAAATTCAATCGCAGTTTATAAAGCTGTCTTCTTCTCATAATCCTGGAAAAGTCGTGGCAATTAAATCTTGATATTTTATAGGAGGCATGTTTTTTTTTGGCTTGGGGGTGTGGGGGTTGCGGAGGAAGGTTTATATGCTATCTCATTGAAACCAATCCTTACCTTGCGTAATGTTATTAATATGCCTCGCGATTAGATGATAATGTACTTTACTTCATATATAAATTAAAATTAGATTTTCATAATTGTTTTAAAGATGATAAAGTAAGAATCATATTGCATATTTAACTTTACAACAAATAAAACCAAATAAGAAAAAAAAACAATGGAATTTTTCCAAAAGTAATTTTTTTTTTTTATAGATTTATACCTGGAGAGCAAAGTTACATCCAATTATCAAATACCAAATTAATCCATGTTGTCGCTGTGACAATAATACTTACGAGGAAAATCTGCACGTTATTTGATGTTTTTTCCTAAAAGTATACAAACGTCGACACAGCCAAGGGTAATCAAAGGCATTATAACTACCGCCTAGCTAAAGGGAAGTTCTTACAACGTGAGTCCTAGAAAGGTTCATTATCACGGGAAGGGGAAGAGGGATACGCCTTGCACCCCCCCAACCCCGACCGAAAACGATGACCATGTGTGGCGCACACGAGTGTTTTGCAAACATGCGACGTCTTCGTAGAGCGCGGCGTCTGCATGTTATTGACGTTAACTGCCAGTCGTAACCGCGCTCGAATTGCTCGCAATACTGCGCGCACGACGAGACGCGCGAATACTTGCAGTCGCAGATGTGCGCTTTTCGTTTTGCAAACATGCGACGTCTTCGTAGAGCGCGGCGTCTGCATGTTATTGACGTTAACTGCCAGTCGTAACCGCGCTCGAATTGCTCGCAATACTGCGCGCACGACGAGACGCGCGAATACTTGCAGTCGCAGATGTGCGCTTTTCGTTTTGCAAACATGCGACGTCTTCGTAGAGCGCGGCGTCTGCATGTTATTGACGTTAACTGCCAGTCGTAACCGCGCTCGAATTGCTCGCAATACTGCGCGCACGACGAGACGCGCGAATACTTGCAGTCGCAGATGTGCGCTTTTCGTTTTGCAAACATGCGACGTCTTCGTAGAGCGCGGCGTCTGCATGTTATTGACGTTAACTGCCAGTCGTAACAGCGCTCGGATTGCTCGCAATACTGCGCGCACGACGAGACGCGCGAATACTTACAGTCGCAGATGTGCGCTTTTCGTTTTGCAAACATGCGACGTCTTCGTAGAGCGCGGCGTCTGCATGTTATTGACGTTAACTGCCAGTCGTAACCGCGCTCGAATTGCTCGCAATACTGCGCGCACGACGAGACGCGCGAATACTTGCAGTCGCAGATGTGCGCTTTTCGTTTTGCAAACATGCGACGTCTTCGTAGAGCGCGGCGTCTGCATGTTATTGACGTTAACTGCCAGTCGTGACCGCGCTCGAATTGCTCGCAATACTGCGCGCACGACGAGACGCGCGAATACTTGCAGTCGCAGATGTGCGCTTTTCGTTTTGCAAACATGCGACGTCTTCGTAGAGCGCGGCGTCTGCATGTTATTGACGTTAACTGCCAGTCGTGACCGCGCTCGAATTGCTCGCAATACTGCGCGCACGACGAGACGCGCGAATACTTGCAGTCGCAGATGTGCGCTTTTCGTTTTGGAAACGGCAAGGCTCAGGGTGTTGCGGAAAGGTGACTATTCGTGCTCATTTCAGCGCGCACGTAGGGTGGTAGCAATGGGATTAACAGGAAGGCCAAGGTTATTGCGTTTGTCAGAGAATTGCACTGTAAAAAACTGTGCAATTTTACACTAAATATATGCGGAAGTACTGTATCCACTGACATGAGTGTAATTTTACACCTACATATGTCAGTGTGTTTTTTGCTCCAAGTCCAAGTAAATTTAGCCTACAAATTAGTGAATTAACATATACTTTGTACAACTACATTTACATAGAATGGTGTAAAATTACTATTACTATGTAACAGAAAATAAATTGCCACATTCGTATCTTTCTCTCCACGGCAAGTAAATTGACTCAGACATCGCAATTGTAATTTTACGACCGGGAATGTGTATTTTATCACTAACAAAAAAGCAAAATCACAGATTCACCTTTTTTTCACCTACTCTCTGGATTATTAAGAAAATTTGTGTGAAATTACACGTACTGTAGTTGTTTTTATAAATTACACATACAAAACGTAAAATTACAAAAAATTTGTATGTGTAAATTTACACTAATTTTTTTTGCAGTTTAAGGTGGACTTCTCATGTCACGGAGGAAGTTGACGAACATAGTCGGATTTATAAATGCTGTCACCGTAGGTAGAGTTTTTGCCCTCTTTCTCCCTCTTTTTCTCAGGGTCCTGTATTTTTTTTCCATAGTACAGTTTGTAAAAATTTAAATTATGTAAATATTGCACTCTAAGAACATGCTTGCATGGCTTTTTACTCCACAGTAGTTTACGACGCACTTTCGTCTGTCCAAAGTCATTGATAACGTCATCGCAGACAATTTTATGAAAAATGTCCACTTCGATGCCAAAAATGGAAGCAACATTCAGGCTCTCTTGGATTGCTGTTGACTGGAGGTAGTTCATATTTCCTTTTATCAAAAGTGTGAAGTTGAGTGTACTAAAGAAGCAAGTTATTTCATTAAAATCCATCGTAGGCCGTCCCACCGCACCACTGTAGAAGCTAGTTAGTAGCCTAGGCCTAACTCCAATTGTGTTGAAAACACCGATGTTACTTTTGGTAGTGATCTGATTAGCTCAAACAGTATTCATTTCAAATAGTATGCTGTTTTTTTCGTATCAGTAAATGCATTTCCTGGATGCACTTTCGGGACGTGTAATTAGTTTACACAACAGATTATTTGTTTATGCAATCGCGCATAAATTCCAACGAAATCTGCCGGATACACACGCCCAAATGTTTAGTTTGTTGTTTCCACAACTATGTTAGTCTGAGGTGAAAGATCCAAAATATGTTTACTTCAGACGGAAGAAAAGTTGTCCCTTTTCCGCGCGATGTCTGCATTAATGACTAGTCACCTCGTTTGATGTTCTGCTCCTATTGGCTAATTACGTTATCCTTGAACTTGCGTTGCCAAGGATTGTGCCGCTATTCTTGTATTCCGACCGTGTCAACCAGCCACTGGAAAGTAGGTCTGCCATCATCAGTCTAAACCTGCAGCTTTAAAACCAGTATTGACTCCCTCAGTTATTTTTCCATAGCACTAAATTATTACGTTCCTCGACAAGTAAAACTTGCATACATGCGTATTTGATGTTTTCGAGTATAATTACGCGTATTAGGGTACCTAAAAAAAGTTGTTTCTGGGCAGGAAGGGGTAAAAGGGGGGATAGAAGGGGGTGGTTCAACAGTAATCCTGTACATAATATAAAGAATCATTAATCGGAGTTTGAAGACCTTGGTATTGGTATTAACAACTGTTCATTGTCTGTGAAAGTAAACATTACTCACCAATAATGGCTATAAGTAATCATTTCATTTTATATAAAAATTATTTTTATCGGTTCCTTTTTTCTTCTTTCTGTACATAAATAATATCTACACACATTGACTTAATTTTTTAAAATTAAACATCGTATCACATGTGGATTACAGGAATATTTTTCTTCTCCAGGTGGTTAGGGTCCCCGCCTACCTGGAGTAACCACGAGCATCAAGTGCGCCATTGCCACTAACCGCAAGGCTCTGAACTGGCGTGTAATGTTCTCGTCGCGCCGCGTGTCCGTATGGGTCTTTCAGTGGTGACCCTATTATTTTAGTGGTTGGGTTGAAATTCTGAAGGAAGGTTCAATGCAGGACCCCCTTGAGTAGTTTTGTAGGTATCTGAAACGTATATTTTGAATTTAATTTTTTTTTTGGGGTACTCAGAAATGGTGTTTCCCATGTGCATAACGTCTTGAATACACTCAACAGGCCTTGACTGAAGTGCGAGTTATTGTCGCAAATCAACACATCGGACAGACGTCTAATAATCTCGAAGAAAAACTTGAATTAATAGCGCACTGTAACGGAGTTCAAACGCGAGTCAGGCGGTGACCTTAAGCTGTGGTTATGCACATGACTCTGCTGGTTTTATCAATATTGATTTTAGTAGGTGCAGTATCCAGTAATTGCAAAATCATTTGTGCGAGAAATTGAACATAAAAAGAACACGTAAAATAAAAAGCCAGAGATCATTAAGATGGATTCCCACCCACCATCTTGGATTTATCGCCAAAACTTCTATTTCAGAAGGTGAATTAAAATTTCTCGCACGACATGTCCCAAATAAATGCTTCCCAAACTTTATCGAACTGCCACAGATTCGCTACATTTATTAATTTTTAGCTGGTAACTGTCGAGGCGAAACGCGAGATTATTTCTTGTAAACGATTACAAAGGTGATGATATCAACAGTAATCAAGAAATACTGACCTCGGACAATGAACTAGGCAATACTACGTGCTCTGTCGTTCCAAAAACACGATAAAAAACTTTATTTCCAGAGTATGGGAAAATGACATAAATTCAAGATGGCGGGTGGGAATCCTCCTTAATACAAATGCGTTAGTGCATCTAACTGAATCGGTGTTAACTTTTGGGTTAGGTTTTCAAGATAAAATGCACATGCTATCCAATGAAAACGACGTATATGTAAGTGCTTTTGTGTTAACCGCAATTGGTGGAGACGAAACAACAACTGCCGAATACCAAATAATTACATAATTTCTCTTCGTGGGATTTTTCACACTGAGAGAAAGGCCAAAAACATTATTGTTTGTAAAGGATCAAACATACATTTAGTTGCCCCATCAAAATGTTTGGTTGAGTAAACGAAACTTGAATGAGCAACAAATCTAATTTTGTTCATTTTACAAATTACTCACTGGAGTTAACAATTCCTCTGTGTTGGGCCACAAAAGAAACTACTCTCAACAATATATATAGTTGAAAGATAAGACAACCAAATGAATGGCTGAACATATATGTATGTGTGTATATATATATATATATATATATATATATATATATATATATATATATATATATATATACAGCTAAAGCGTCTATATGTATTTTTTGCCAAGTTTCCGAATGACCAATGCAATTTGAGCTACCAAAGTGTTTTTTCATGAACGAGTTTCACCGTGCCATTTCCGAGTATTGGAACCTATCATTCGTGTCCACATCAAGGAATTGTGGAAATAAGGTGACCAAACTCGCTTGCCGCTTGACATTGTCTCTTGGTCTGCGAGTACAGAGCAACTGAAGTAGGGAGATGACACTTCCAGGTATTGCGTCGAGCTCTTATTTTGTTTCGCAAATTGTTAACATGTCACGGTTTTTATTGCCAACATGAAAGTTTTCGTCAAAGTACACCAATACGATGCTCTAATAATGCGGGTGTTGGCTATATGAACATCAACGAATCTACGCAATCCACAGTCGCTAATGTTAACATTTCGTAAGTGACCTTGATTTTTATTGGGTTTTTCTCCCCTACTGTTTACCCAATGAAATTCTGGCTTTCATAATTTTAAGAGTTGACATCGAGTACCTTTTACAATGTCAAGCTTTGGAGACTGGCGACGCCTCATTCTCCCCGAATCTTGCGTATTTCTCACGTCCTCCTCGCTAACCCATTCGAAAACCAACGACCCCAGCAGGTATGGCACACAGTATCAAGTGGAACAGCCCAGCTACTGTGCAGCGTGCAACGGTCGTGCGAAGTCGTGAACTTCTCTTTGCACGCGATGTTCGGAATTGAATGTCCAAACTCCAGGCGCAGTTTATTTTTACCGATAGCAACACATAACCACTACACACTCATATCCGGAAACGTATTTTTATATGAAATAATCTTTTTCAAAGTTGCGGCGTACAACGCCTGGCGGAGAACAAAGCAGCGCGAGCTTGCATGTAGGAGAAGTTGCATAATTCGTAGGTGCACGACACTAAATTATTACATACGTATATTACAATCGGAATTATTTCTCTAACAGCCTTGGAAGTAAACCAAGCAAAGGTATTTTGGTTGTTCCTGAGTTTGCAATATTTAAGCATGTGTCAGTTTAAAATCTTATTCTTGTTGTCGGCAACGCGACTGTGATCCGAGAAAACATTAACTCGACAGTAATGAGACACGATCATTTAATACGTGACTCTTGTCATAACAAAAGTGATTTACGTTTGAAATACACGTGATCTACTTGGCAACCTGCCTGGCACCTGAAATGTGCGGTAGCGTGTTTGAAATACACGTTCTTTTGACGAAACTATCAAACGTGCCCCCAATAAGGTTATCCGAGAAAAGAATAGCACATTCCAGATGATGATGGAATGGTAATTCCAAGACAGCACGCGCGTTGGAAACATTTTCATGTCGTCCGAAGTTGCTAAAAAAATACTATCCAGACTGCTGCATCTCAAAACATGCAAACCGGATACATGTGAAATAACGACAGAGGCATTCTTCTGACTTTGCTACAAAGTCGCGTCCAATCATTTAATATAGGATCACCGCTTAGATTCCCGAAGTTCTACGATCACGACGAAGCAACTGCCTGCTATAGTCCATTCACGGTTTCTTCACACGTTCTAACACAAACCCTTGCAAAATCACCCCATGTATTACGTATTTAGTTAGTTCCTAAATTTGCCATGTATCAAGAGTTTTATACCTCTCTAAACACAGGCGTATCTGATTTTCTCCTTTAAATTGAGTTTTTACCTATATTTTATTTATACATTATAATATTTCTTTTATAATAAACACGGTGAGAAAAAATCTGTGTTGGTAGCGCCTAGTAATAAATAGTTCCCATTCAAAATATGATTACAACTGAGTGCGCAGGAAAGTGGTGTGATGTCCTCTGGTGTAATTCTTTAGACGTAGTTAAGCTTAGCTTGCACGGGGCGGAGGAATATCCTGGAAGTAGAACTTTAGCAGGGCTTCAGAAAAATGCGAAGTAGCCGTGAATGGATTATAGTTCACGGACTTTCGTAAAGGCGATACCGCTCTACGTACGCAGTTCGACGTCGCCCTTAGCACTTCGTCGAATTTTTTGCCTCACCCACTCTAACATACTGCTTACGCAACCGCCTTAACTTCCAGGTATGACAGTCCTGAAACACAAGTTATTGTGATCGAAAATTCGAATAGAACACCCATTAAATATCTGGACGTAAGCCAATTTATTTTCTAGTTTAATTGTAAGTTAACCAACACTAATATAATAGTTTAACATTGATATTTTTTGGAAACATATTTTTCTTTCGAATAAAAAGTAATATCGTGTAAACTTAGTTCATAAAACTCACTGCACGTGTAAATTATGCAAATTTTCAGTGGCTGTTCACGTGTACAGATCAGGACTCTTCGCAGGTCAGTTGGCTAAAGGACATTTCACGCGTTTATTTGATATTCCCTCGTCTCAGAGGACAGTGCTTTTAAAAAATGAGAACTGTCCTACGGAAAGCAGGACGTCTGGTCGCCCTACGCGGCAGGACCTATTGGTAGCGACAGGAAAATGTCGCGTTTCAAACGCCCTGCAGGCTAGACTCTCTAAGGACGTATGAGCTCTCGTGCCTCGAATTTTCGTTCATTGACTGCTGCTCCACCGTATGGCCAGTTTTACCTCAGACCAGGTGGCACGGTATTCGGCGCTTGTCTCCTTGCACGCCTGTTACCGGCTCCGAGCTCACCTGGGCGTGGCCAATAGACTGTGACGCGATTGCAAACTTTACAGAAATACACTTGTATTTGCAGTCCTGCTAAGGCCAGGCTTCACCATGCATGGGTTTGTATGGAATTAAATGCTCAAAAATTTCTCTGTAATTTTTTTATGATAGTATTTTCAACTAAAAAATGTTTTGTTAAAGATTGAACGTATCTAGATTTCTAATCCGTCCTAATATTAATTTTATAATCTTAAATGCACTATTCTATTGTTTATAAAATGGTTACATTGTATAAAGAATGAAAAAATCCATTTGAAATAAAAAATAATAATACTAGGATGGTTTAGAAATCTAGATATTAATTTGTTATTTTATTTTTAATGCACTTTTTGATTGTTTGTAGAATTGTTACATTTTATAAACAATGAAAAAGTGCATTTTAAATTTAAAAAATTATATTTTGATGGTTTAGAAATCTATATACGTTCAGTCTCTAACAAAAAAATCTGTAGTTGAAAACACTACCCCAAAAAATGACCGAGAGATCTTTGTCCGAATTTAGCATTTAATTCCTTATACGTCCATGCACGGTGAAGCCTGACCTTAAATGAATCCTCGAAAATGTCCCAGTCCCTGCCCACTGAGTGTCGGCCCCCCAGGAAGATCCCAGCCTGAGAGCCGAGTCACTCGGGCGAGGTCTCAGGAAACAGGCTGTTAGATCAGCACTGCTGCTTGCGCACAATACCGTTTGTCTGGCGAAAGGTCGTAGTTACAAATGCCAACACCCTCACTATTTCATTTGCACTCCCTAAAGGATCATACACAATAGAAAACGCTAGCATTTGGCTTTGCATTTTATTTCCTTTGATGAAGCCATCAATACACAATACAACTGTAAAGTCGAATTACAGACAGTTGAAAATTGGTTCTGCGAGCTTTCTAAAATTGTGTATATTGTTATGTAAATCATTGTCGTATTATACAGGAATGCATTTTACGTACCTTTTTTTTTTCTATATGCTTAAATTTTATATTAAAAGTTTATTTTAAACAAAAAACTCACTTGTAGGCCGATACTTTATTCAAAAATATCAAATCATATATTTCCTCTTCACGTTATATTCGTTTGCCATTTATTGAATTTAGACAAACTTAATATACCAAGCGGGAAATCGCTCTACAATAAAATTATATTCATTCCACATAACATATATTTGATTCTCGGGAAAATAGCAGCTTGATTTTGACTTTAAATTTCACCTTTTCGATATCGTAAAGTCAAGAGTGCTTGACTTTGACAGCTCCATTGTGTCAATTTCCATAAGATAGGTGGGTAGGTAGGTAAGTGGCCTTAACGTCTCGTCGACAGCGAGGTCATTAGATACGGTGTAATTTGCACATGGAAGAGGGATTGGGTAAGGATTGGGAAGGATTCGGCCATGGCCTTTGTTAGGGACGCATTCCAGCATTCGCCTGGAGTGATTTCAGAAAACCATGGAAAACCGAAATCAGGATGGCCGGACCGGGATTCGAACCTGGGGTCCTTCCGAATGCGAGTACAGTGAGTTACCACAGTACCAACTCGCTCGATAAGTTCCACAAGAAACAACATGTCGGAAAGCAAACGAAAAGTCAAATGTTAAAGTGTTCAATTGTGTAAGGGCCGTAACTTCTCTTCTTTCGGGGGCCGAGGTGGCTGAGCAGTTAGCCTACTCGCATCCCACCAAAGGCGAACCGGGTTCAATCCCCGGCCGGGTCACCGAATATTCGCAAGTGGGAATCGTGCCGGACGATGCCGTTGTTCGGTGAGTTTACTCGGGGATCTCCGGTTTCCCCCGCCCCTTTATTCCGACGCATATCCGCACCTTAATCACCCTCATCGGCGCTCAAAACCTCACTCACTCATTCCCTTCCTCCATCCTTCTCCTACCCAAAACAGACATGCCACCAAATGCTACAGTCACATGAACTCAGTGGGCAGTAACTAGGCGAAATGTTTCCCTCTGGCCTTTCTCACCCCACCTATCAACCTCCTCCCCCTCCCCTCATGACATTATTCACGTTAGTATCGATCTTCCTAGGTCGCATTACAGCGTGGGATCGGGACACGAATTATCAGCGAAGCGGATCGCCGGCCTACGCCCGGGCGTGTGACTCGATGGCCCGTTCGTAAATAGAACGCCAAGGTCAACAAACAGCCGTTTGCACCAGTTAGCGCGGTGGACGGTCCGAAATCGGGTTACTGATCACGACAGCTTTTCTCACCGGTAACAACTGGTTTTGACAAACCCAAATTTTGCAAACGAAGCAGTTTTTTTAAAAATACAAATTCGAAACATTTGTTACGTGATAAAAGTAAGGGCGCAGCCTACCAAGACCAAGCTTGCAATAATCGAGTTTAAATGGTGAACCAACATTGAAGATATTGATTATCGATGCGCCAGTTCTAAAGATGACCGTTTCAAACAAAAAGTGACACCTTAAGAAAACTTGCCCGATTTTTATGTAAAATAGTTTACTCCTGAAATATACATTTAATTATCAAAAATATGACTGATGAATAATCTTTTTGAAAACGAATTGAAAACCAATATAAGTGTGTGTGTGTGTGTGTGTGTGTGTGTGTGTGTGTTGACTTTATTTCACCGGGCAACGATTTTCTTTTGTTTGTTTATGGAGAATCGGATTGACGTTATCCTGGAATATTTCCAAGTAACGTTAACTGTAAAAACTTAAAAACGAAAATAATTTAATATTTTGAAATGTGTCAAATGTTTCGGAAATAATAACTTCTGCCGAAAAAAACACTACAATTAATTTTTCCGCTATTAAATGTAGCAACGTAAACTCAAATATTATCTGCTTTATATCAGCTAAGCCACTGTATCTGTGTTGTAAATGTGTTAAGGCCGGGCTACAACCGAACTAACCTCTACCATAGCGATATTCGTATTAATATCCATTGCCATTATAAAGGCCTGTCTACAATCGGCCGTACCTGGAGACGTGTCAGAATCTCGGCGTCAAGTGACGCCACATTTACGCAGTCCGGACATGGCCTACAAGGGCCATTTCTGAAGTTAGCTTTCAGAATCTGACATTAGATAGCAGTAAATTCGACACATTATTTGTAGAGATGATCGTTTCTAGCGGGAAAAGTTGACTGTTTGCTAGGATTCAACGTACTGTACACATATCCGACAGTTTTGCCAATGAGAAATCTGATAACATAATGCAGAATGTTCTGATTGGTCTGCAAAGCACTTAGCCGAATCAAAACCTTGTTCATCCAATCATGAAAGAATAAACTATTTAGAGTGTTGTACAATACATGTTGGCCCAAAATATTTTCGCATTTTTCCATCATCTCTAATTATTTGTTGATACGAAATAATATTTTAATATCCCTTGCTTATTTCTTATTTAATATTTGCGAGACAGGTGATTTGAGAAATTATTTAGCTTCATGATACAGACAGTAAATTATTTATTTTTAGATTTTTTCGCAGACTGACTTTCAAGAATTTTCTTTGAACTTTATACATTTTTAAAATTTTCATCCTTCATGTTAATAGTCTAGACCGAACGCAGGCAGCACTAGCATTTCATCAAGTTTGTCTTGAAAAAGCCCACCTGGCATGTTCATTGTTAACATTAAGAACTTACATTCCACGAATTCGCGCGAATGTATCCGAAGACGTCTTCTTTTCCTAACATCCTAGGACACATCTTGGGACAAAAGTTCAGTATTCTGAATACTTTGACTTGGGACACGGGAGGTTGGGACAGCATCATGACGTCAGAGGGTCACGTGCACCAATCAGCGTATCCTTGCCTTACACAGGTTGGGATAGTGCAATTGTACACCAACCTTACAAATCCTGTGCTACAACTGAAAGAGTAAAATCGGATGTTTAATTTGGTGGTCATTCGATTTTCACTTCACACATCCATACATTTAAAACTGGGTTTTTTAAATATAGAAATGTCGTTGATATATGTTTAGTTTCGTGACAGGAAAATTACAGTCGTGAAAGTGAATGTTGACGCGTGCAGTAATAACAGTGGATTTCCATTGGTTACAAGTAAGTTACAAGTTCGCCAACTTGCTACACAGCTGTGGGTTGGTAGTGGTTACGCGTCTTGCTATGCATATTTGTAGCAAGCAGTACTGTACAGTCTGCCTCATGAACGGGTGCATTTTAGACATTCCCGGAAGTAGTCTTACGTGCAGCAAATTTCCCCGCGAAATATTTTCTATTTACATACTGGGTAGGTTGATAATCGACTGAGAAGTGAAGTGAAGAGATTTGGACGGCTCTTAACAGCGAGGTTTCGAGAGCCGATGAGGGTGATTGAACTGAATATGGAGCGGCGCCGGAATGAAGGGGCGGCGGAAACGGGAGATCCCCGAGAAGCCCAGCCGACCAACGGCTTCGTCTGGAACGATTCCCACTTGCGAAAATCCGGTGACCCGGCCGGGTATAGAGCTCGGTTCACCTTGGTGGGAGGCGAGCGTGCTAACCGCTCAGCCCCCGCGCCCCCTGGTCAACCGACTGTGTTTATGTAAACATCTTCTGTGACGAAGGGAAATGAGGGGTGGGGGTTAGGGACGCACAACGTTGTATTAATGGGGAAACGGTTGTAAACAGGACTAAAACTGTCAGAAGGTGGACTCATTTGTGAGACAGACGATACAGGTATATTCAACTTTGACTGTGTCTGGTATGTCGATTGTAGCACCGCCTCTGGTTATGTCGATTATAGTTCAGGCACGGCGCACCCATGGAGGTAATAGATGATGGAGTGGCAACAGCCTATCTTCTCCACGTTTATCAAGTGAAGCCGATGCCTCGTCTGACTTCTTTCAACTGCGCATGCGCAGACCGATTGTTTACGACAGCCGCCGAATTATGAGTGGCAAAAGGTACATAATAAGCAATGTAAAACACGGACCTTTTTGCCACTACTAGCCCCGTCCTTGTCTTTCATTTTCGGCTTCACTTTCGTGTCTCGGCTTCATTCCATAGACTAATGACTTCCATGGGCGCACCCAGCTGACGGTGAGAACAGGAAGTATAACCAAGCGTACTTCCTCGAAAACGCAGTAAAAGCTTACTCGTCTCTGTCTGCCACCAACAGTTGTGCCACTTATGCCCGATCCAAGATCGAATGATCATAGTTCCGAACCAGGATCTAGTTTGATCTTGGTTCCAATGTAAAAGTGTTGCACCAACGAAATTTCACGATTCTGGATCTCCGATTCGTGGATCTTGGATTCGAAGTGAGAGATCGAGATTAAGTATGAGACAAATTTTGCTATTGGTTCGTAAAATATGACGTCATGGAAGTAGGCGTATTTTTTCATTATAGTTAGAACTAGATGTGCGATGTTTGATCTGTTTTAAGTGAATTAATGTTGTACGAATATTACTGAATAATATTCAAATGCGTATAGTGTTGTTTTAATTTTCTCAAGAAAACAATCGAACGTAGTTCTATCTGTTGGCGTATTTTCAAACTACATGTGTCGACGACGGCTGCTGATCACGGATCTAAATTGGCGGTTCAAAAAGAACGTCATCTCGATCTCTGTCCAGCCCTGAACTCGAATGTTGCAACAGTTTTCTGTGTCGATCTTAGATCCGATCCCGGATCGAGTTTCGAACCACGATGGTGCAACCGGCATTCGTGGCGCCAGGAGCCCTTCTGGCGCGGGCGTCCTTCGTCCTCATCGCCAGCGTTCTGATTGGTCTGCAAAGCACTTGGCCGAATCAAAACCTTGTTCATCCAATCATGAAAGAATAAACTATTTAGAGTGTTGTACAATACATGTTGGCTCAAAATATTTTCGCATTTTTCCATCATCTCTAATTATTTGTTGATACGAAATAATATTTTAATATCCCTTGTTTATTTCTTATTTAATATTTGCGAGACAGACATCACTATTAACCTTGGCACGTGCCGTCCTCGCTGTTTTACGAGCTGAGCTGTCGTGGGATGAACACCGCGCTCGTGGCTGCTCGCTAGCTGGGAACTGCCCGCGATTTTACAACGAGCGGAAGCGAGGTGCATCTGCGAGTGCGATGGGACCATGGCAGCTTGGATCCGCAACTCGTCGCGTCCCCCCAGGTAGTGGATAGGGGATCCGTCCCAAGGCTCTGGGGTGGCTGGGAATAATCAAATGCCAGCCGGTGCGAGAGCGCCGTCGTCGTGGACGTCGGGAACCTGTGCAGCTCAGTGCGAGATGGCGAAACTCGTCTGCTGGAGGTGGCCCAACGATCAAGGCGGGGAGGAGGATCTCGAGGTGCTGAAAAATGCGAAGTGTGGCGATCCTCACCGCCGACTGCCGACTGCGGGTGCGTGATGAATAGATTGGAATGCATCGGACCTTGGAAGCACCCCGATGTCAGCCTTCACTACTGGGCCAGCGGATTCGCCACCACCACTGGTAGGCCCCGGATGTCTCGCGTTTCCCAGATCGACGGGCTATTTTGGAGGAAGGGGAGGGGGTGGCTCCCCGAAAGAACTCTCCCCACCTTCACCCTTCGTCGAGAAAAAAAAAGGGGCGGGGCGCATATTCAGTTGCTGTCGGTACTGCAGAGCTGGTTCGCCTGCACAGCAGTATTGACAGTAGCTCAACTTCAAGGGCGCCTGCGCCCACACGATGACTGGCATCGGCGCGGGAGCTGTTCTGTCTCCCGCAATCACACCAGCTGCGATCTCATTTCATTTCACCCGCATCAACCAACAGAAGTCGTTCTTCCCGAACTAACAAATACCCTACTTTATCCAGTCTTAATCCAGTTAAAAGGAATGATTTTATCCTCCGCGACTGTCGCATAGATTTTCCACGGTCCTCTCCGCTTTGCCTGGTTTGCTATGCTCTACCATCAAGACCCTTCTTCTTTCTAGGTGTGCACATGGCTACAATTGCGGCCATAGCAATATAGCCCTGCGTAGCCGCGATGCATGCACCCATTATAATAATTAAATCCGACCTAAGGCGTAAAGGGCTTGCCCTGAGACGCATCCCATTCTCCAACCGTCTTAGCTACTAGCATGCATGCCGGAGGGTATACAGAATTGTGAAGGTGCTCACGCTGGCGTAGCGGGATTTGGGGGCTCGCAGAAAAAAAAAAATGCTCGCTGTTTGTGTTGCCGGACTTGTGCCTGGTGTCCTGGTCCATATACACTTCAATCACCCTCATCGGCTCTCGAAACCTCGCTATTAAGAGCCGTCCAAATCTCTTCAGTTCACTTCACAGTCGGTTATCAACCTACCCAGTATGTAAATAGAAAATATTTCGCGGGGAAATTTGCTGCACGTAAGACTACTTCCGGGAATGTCTAAAATGCACCCGTTCATGAGGCAGACTGTACAGTACTGCTTGCTACAAATATGCATAGCAAGACGCGTAACCACTACCAACCCACAGCTGTGTAGCAAGTTGGCGAACTTGTAACTTACTTGTAACCAATGGAAATCCACTGTTATTACTGCACGCGTCAACATTCACTTTCACGACCGTAATTTTCCTGTCACGTAACTAAACATATATCAACGACATTTCTACATCAAAAAAACCCAGTTTTAAATGTAAGCAAGTGTGAAGTGAAAATCGAATGACCACCAAATTAAACATCCGATTTTACTCTTTCAGTTGTAGCACAGGATTTGTAAGGTTTGTGTACAATTGCACTATCCCAACCTGTGTAAGGCAAGTATACGCTGATTGGTGCACGTGACCCTCTGACGTCATGATGCTGTCCCAACCTCCCGTGTCCCAAGTCAAAGCATTCAGAATACTGAACTTTTGTCCCAAGATGTGTCCTAGCATGTTAGGAAAAGAAGACGTCTTCGGATACATTCGCGCGAATTCGTGGAATGTACGTTCTTAATGTTAACAATGAACATGCCAGGTGGGCTTTTTCAAGACAAACTTGATGAAATGCTAGTGCTGCCTGCGTTCGGTCTAGACTATTAACATGAAGGATGAAAATTTTAAAAATGTATAAAGTTCAAAGAAAATTCTTGGAAGACAGTCTGCGAAAAAATCTAAAAATAAATAATTTACTGTCTGTATCATGAAGCTAAATAATTTCTCAAATCACCTGTCTCGCAAATATTAAATAAGAAATAAACAAGGGATATTAAAATATTATTTCGTATCAACAAATAATTAGAGATGATGGAAAAATGCGAAAATATTTTGAGCCAACATGTATTGTACAACACTCTAAATAGTTCATTCTTTAATGATTGGATGAACAAGGTTTTGTTTCGGCTAAGTGTTTTGCAGACCAATCAGAACGTTCTGCATTATGTTATCAGATTTCTCATTGGCAAAACTGTCGGATATGTGTACAGTACGTTGAATCCTAGCAAACAGTCAACTTTTCCCGCTAGAAACGATCATCTCTACAAATAATGTGTCGAATTTACTGCTATCTAATGTCAGATTCTGAAAGCTAACTTCAGAAATGGCCCTTGTAGGCCATGTCCGGACTGCGTAAATGTGGCGTCACTTGTCGCCGAGATACTGACACGCCCACAGGTACGGCCGATTGTAGACAGGCCTTTATAATGGCAATGGATATTAATACGAATATCGCTATGGTAGAGGTTAATTCGGTTGTAGCCCGGCCTTAACAATTTACAACACAGATACAGTGGCATAGCTGATATAAAGCAGATAATATTTGAGTTTACGTTGCTTCATTTAGTAGCGGAAAAATTAATTGTAGTGTTTTTTTCGGCAGAAGTTATTATTTCCGATACATTTGACACATTTCAAAATATTAAATTATTTTCGTTTTTAAGTTTTTACAGTTAACGTTACTTGGAAATATTCCAGGCTTACGTCAATCCGATTCTCCATAAATAAACAAAAGAAAATCTTTGCCCGGTGAAATAAAGTCAACATACACACACACACTTATATTGGTTTTCAATTCGTTTTCAAAAAGATTATTCATCAGTCATATTTTTGATAATTAAATGTATATTTCAGGAGTAAACTATTTTACATAACAATCGGGCAAGATTTCTTAAGGTGTCACTTTTTGTTTGAAACGGTCATCTTTAGAACTGGCGCATCGATAATCAATTTCTTCAATGTTGGTTCTCCATTTAAACTCGATGATTGCAAGCTTGCTCTTGGTAGGCTGCGCCCTTACTTTTATCACGTAACAAATGTTTCGAATTTGTATTTAAAAAAAAAAACTGCTTCGTTTGAAAAATTTTGGTTTGTCAAAACCAGTTGTTACCGGTGAGAAAAGCTGTCGTGATCAGTAACCCGATTTCGGACCGTCCACCGCGCTAACTGGTGCAAACGGCTGTTTGTTGACCTTGGCGTTCTATTTACGAACGGGCCATCGAGTCACACGCCCGGGCGTAGGCCGGCGATCCGCTTCGATGATAATTCGTGTCGCGATCCCACGCTATAATGCGACCTAGGAAGATCGATACTAACGTGAATAATGTCATGAGGGGAGGGGGAGGAGGTTGATAGGTGGGGTGAGAAAGGCCAGAGGGAAACATTTCACCTTGTTACTGCCCACTGGGTTCATGTGACTGTAGCATTTGTTGGCATGTCTGTTTTGGGTAGGAGAAGGATGGAGGAAGAGAATGCGTGAGTGAGGTTTTGAGCGCCGATGAGGGTGATTAAGGTGCGGATATGCGTCGGAATAAAGGGGCGGAGGAAACGGGAGATCCCCGAGAAAACCCACCGAACAACGGCATCGTCCGGCACGATTCCCACTTGTGAGTATCCGGTAACCCGGCCGAGGATTGAGCCCGGTTCGCCTTTGGTGGGATGCGAGTAGGCTAACTGCTCAGCCACCGCGGCCCCCGGAAGAAGAGATGTTACGGCCCTTACACAATTGAAAACTTTAACATTTGACTTTACGTTTGCTTTCCGACATGTTGTTTCTTGTGGAACTTACCGAGCGATGTGGTACTGTGGTAACTCATTGTACTCGCATTCGGGAGGACCCGAACCAATAGCAAAATTTGTGTCATACGTAATCTCGATATCTTACTTTGGAATCAAAATCGACTCATCGAAGATCCAGAATTATGAAAATTTGTTGGCGCAACACTTTTTCAATGAAATCAAGATTAAACTGGATCCAGGTTCGAAACTAGGTTTATTCGATCTCGGATCGGGTAAGATGTCGGTGCAACTGGGCATGAGGCAGGTCGGACGGATCACCTGGTCGACACGACCTCACCTCCATGCCGAACCTTGTGATGACCCTAGTTGACTCGCCTAGTGTTTGATGTGCGCCTATGTGGGGGGGGGGGGTAATTTTGAAGGAAGTCATTTACCACTAGTTTACCAGGGCGATGTTGCCGTCAGCCATTGTCCCAGAGGGCAGGAATTAGCGGATTATTGTGCTCTTGGCACGAATCACTGATCGGCCATTTTTTGGAAGACATCTCTCAAGATCTCATGCTTTACCTCGAAGTGCAAGTATTTGATGGGGATATCACGTGGTGCGTTGACAGCTTGTCTGAGGCATTTACTTTGCATCACCTGCAATCTCTGAATATGTGTTTCAGCATATGGGGACGCATATGTAATTATGGGGCGAATCATTGATGTGTAAGATTCGTATCTCGTTGTGTGGCTGAAGGCCGGATCCGCGTTTTATAATTGGATATAAGAGTGTCATGCGAGCGTGAGCAAAATTTATCTTGATCTCGCTGCCATGTCAACCTTTTATCTAGAGTGACGCCTAAATATTTCACGTCTTCTCTACACGGAATATTCTGCACGTACGCAGCAGAGTCTAAAAGCAAAAATACTGCTAGGAAGCATGACGAGATAATGTTTGCAGTAGGGTTTGTAAAATTTGGGACACAAATAAATTTGTTTCAATTATCATATTTGGGGTCCGAAATATATATTTTGTATAGGTTGTTCACGGTAAAGTGAGCACTTTTTGAAGCTGTTTCATCAGACATTATAACCAATAAACACATTTCATTGTGGCCTCGGACTTTTGGTTTCGGGTATGGCGAATGTATACGCAATGTTTATTACTCACGTGGCAGAGTTTACATTAACAAGTGGTGGAACGTTATAAATTGGTTGAAAGAAAAAAGTAACTAGGGCTTCAAAAGTGCTCACTTTACCGTGAATGGCCTATACAAATAAAAATATACCCCAAAAGTTTTAGTACAAGAGATGTAGAAAAATGCATTACAAATTTGATTAAAATGAGACCAATATGGCCATACAATTCTGAGTACCTTGAGTATTTAAAAACATATTAAATAGTTACTAAATATGTCTGAAACCTCTTTTCATACATATATAACACATTTAACAACCATAAAAAGAATACTTACATTTATTTGACCATTATGTAAAATTTAATATGCCCCCCGCCCTCACTTAATCTATCAGAACACAAGTTTCGCTTAAACCTGTTTATTCATGTTATTAAACTATGGATTTGGACATGGATGTTGATGACATGTTGAGTTGCACTTGTGGATTGGAGTGGGGTGGGAAGAGGTTTTAATTTAATTTTGTGATAGCTTGTGATTTTCTTCCGCACATGTGTGAGGGAACCTCGTTGCAGATACAGCAGAAGTAACCGCCAGCCTTACACGCCGCACCACGGCCATTACTTGTTATACATATTACACATTTTAAAAATTATTTTAGGGCTCTTAAGGGGAAAGGTGACATAAAAAATTATTTTTAGCAAAGTTCTTTAACGTAGAAAGAAAGGTATGCAAGTAAAGCAAGCGTCTCAAATAAAACGCACTTGTTACGAACCTCTATGATACCAATCTATTACCAAATGTACACACATAATTTTGGATTTGCTTTAAAATTAATTAACACGATCTATCTTAACAATCAGTGCACAACTCTCAATTTTTTTTATGCTGTACACATGTGTATGATACCAATTTATTACCAAATGTACGCACAATATTTCAACTATAAGACTTCCGACTTAGGCCTATATCTGAAAGGAATAGTATTGTAGTGCATACTCGTAATGACTTTAATATTTTCTGTCTACAGCCTTTGCCTTTTATCTGAAAGATTGTCGTTGTATGCTGAAAAAGTCTTTAAATTTCAACACTGTTGGTAGGCATGCTTACGTAATACCTTGCTATTTCCGCCAGAACTGGACACCTGTTCTTTACGAAGTACCACAACTGGAAAGAATCTACATCCGTACAGAGTAGCAAACTGTACTACCTCATTACACGACTATAAAAGTGGCCAAGCTTTACGGAGCAACTAAAATGATTTCAAATCAAATATTCTCACTCATTAAAAAAAAAAAAAAAAAAAAAAAAAAACGGAGCAACTAAAATGATTTCAAATCAAATATTCTTAAAAAAAAAAAAAAAAAAAAAAAAAAAAAAAAAAAAAAAAAAAAAAAAAAAAAAAAAAAAATCCAGCCTGGCTGGCTCTGTGCAGTCTGTTATTTAGAAATGTTTTCCATAGAGTTAATATAAATACTCGTGAAAAGTTGATTCACTGGAACTGAACATTCAGAAGGAATTTCATTAAAAAAAGTGGGAGTGATATGTATTAGACTGGTAATCAAGAAAAGCCTTTAAATCTACAGGAGTGACATACATTTCTGTTGCTTTGGGACTCGACTTTCAATCTGTTAGAAGTTCAACAATTCATTTTTGGCACTTTTGCATTTTGAGTCGCGCTTATGGAGGTGAGCACTTTTGAAATAAACCTTAGAAGAAAGTCACTGCTCCTACATGCATACATTCTAACGGGCGCCGTGAGTGACATGCACCCAGTAAAGTTGGTAACGATGGATAGGAAGTAGTTCTGTAACTTAACGTCGAATAATATGTGTTACGTAACAATTTCTGACAAACTTAACTTATTTATTTCGCGTTTTTTTTTTTTTTATGTATCGAAGTGTAAAAATGAGCAGATTTGTAAAATATTTATTTTCTAATAATTTCACAGTTTCACTGGACCGACGCTTGAGTAAAGTAATGATGCCCATGGCAATGTTAATCTTACATAAGGCGGAAGAATACACAACGTGCATACAAGCAGATCTTAAGCGGGGCTTTCAAAAGGGCTCATTTTACCGTGAACAACCTATATCTGAAGAACTGTTCCTCGTCATATATTAAATCACTGAAGAGGTTGAAAAAAAAAATTGGCCTTTATTTAACCTGTAACGATTTATTGGCCTAACTGCCCTACGCAGTCCCCGGCATCTTCTCTTTGTACGACAGCTCGAATTTTTCAAAACAATCACACAAACGACCGTCGCAAGTGATGTTATTTACTACACACAGTGTTAACCCACGTTCATTTCTCATTTTTCCTGACTACATAGGCTGTTAGTTATACATTCTGTCTGTTCGACGTGGTCGGCGTATGCGTGTGTTCAATGTGGCCGGCGTATATGTGAACTGGGCATTAAGGCTCTCGTAGTGTTCCCAGATGAGGAGAGTGAATTTCTGGTACTATGCATACTGTGCACGTAAAGTTTTGCCATTCTCCGTGCAGTTCTGGTACCCTAATACAAATAAGCAATCATCCCCTCCCCACGTTATTGTAATTACGTTACAATCATTTAAGTTACACATAAAATATGCAGAGTTCCCAAACAACTGTTAAAAGTGTTATTTCGGATTATCGATTGCTAGTGGTCACATTTCATATATATTATTTTAAGGGTGCAAAATAAACTTACCAGTATTCATTTTTAAAATGAAAATTTTATTCGTTTTGAGCACACTTAGTCATGGACTAAAACATACATAAATAATGTTTAAAAATCTTCATGACAATGTAGTTTGATTTAACACTTTGTGTGGCTACAAACTACAAGGACAATACAACATAAAATACTGTTAAGCAGTTGTGATATAGAATTATTTTTCTTGTTGCAAAATAATTTAAATATACTGATACTTTCGCTACATCATCAGCAAAATTGTTCAAATTTTTGCTATAGGCTGTTCACGGTAAAATGAGCACTTACGGAAGCCTGCTTAAGATCTACTTGTATTCACGTTATGTATTCTTCCGACTTATGTAAAATTAACATTTCCAAGGGTCTCGTCCCTTTATTCATGCGTCGGTAAAGCAAAACTGTGAAATGATTAGGAAAGTAAATATTTTACAAATCTGGTAATTTTTACACTTCGGTGCATTAAAAACAGACAACGAAAAAAATAATTTAAGTTATCACAAATGGACACCTAGCACTTTTTATTCGACGTTAAGATATGAAACTACTTTACATCCATCGTTACCAACTTTACTGAGTGCATGTCGCTCAGGGCGCCCCTTTAATCTATGCAGGCAGGAGCAGTGACTATTTTCAAGGTTTGGTTTCAAAAGTGCTCACGTTATCGTGAACAGCCTTTACCAACAAAAATCTGGAATATATGCGTACCAGAACGAAAAGTCTGGCACCTGGTACCATTGAGTAAAGATATACACTAGAGTGGCCATGGGATAGTAAAAAGTCACACCAGTTGTATGTGTTAATTCCGCTAATGATCCAGAAGAGCGCTAGTGTTCTCGACGACGTCATCCGCGCGGTGTTGCCAGTTCCGCAGCCGCAACCCGCGCCCTGGTCTCGGCTCACACACGTGTTCGTTCAAGTTCTGAGAAAGGCGAGCCTGTCACACGCGAGTTACCAGTATTCGTTGCAGCTGTGAATACCCAACTCATGATTTACTAGTGGCGGCCATGGCACGTGTTTCGTTTATGTCGTAGAATTATGTGTTTGCAGGAATTTGCAGCGATTTCAACTACTATTTGGTTTTATTTACCTCTGCGAAAATGAATTATCATAAATATATAACGGTCATTGTGTTTAATTGCAATCTGTTATTTTACTATAGTTTAGGTGTTTCATGATAAAATACGAGTACTGTTGACACTTACAATTATAAACGTCATATTAATCATGGATGATGTCATACATCATAGTAAACTCTTTATTCCGTTTTTATGTGAAAGGAAATGGACAGGAAATAATTGTTCAGTAGCGGAGAAATACATGTTATACGCACGACTGTCTACAATTGAACGCAATTTTTTAAAAGTTTGGAGTTGTGATCTACTACAAAGGTGACAATTCGTACAAATAATCAGTGCGTTCAATGTGTCAATTCAAGTGTCATTAAGGCTGTATCCGAACCTAGGAATGCATTTACTATGTATATAAGCATACTCCACTCGGCTCGATACGTGGTAAATTCCGACAAGCGTACTTATGTGCATCGTTTACATCAACTAGTGATCTGATAAAATTTTGAACAAGCATTTTGACGGAAAACACATACTGAATATGTGCTGGAACGTAGGCGCATAGATTTAGAATTACCTATCAACCCTTTAGGAGCTGTGGCTGGAATGCGCATGGCAATGAAAGTGTTCCTATTAAACAATAATAGGCAGTTTTACAAGAAAGGAATGAATATAAAATTGAGTCAGTAAACGCAGTTATCGATAATGTTTCATTAAAATTGGTAACAACTAGAGGTAAATTTCCTTTGAACACTTAATATTGGTATGCATAAAAATTAAATGTCGGATTTTGATATAACGTATTCACCCATCCATGCCTTGCCATGTTAAAACATTAGTGTTCTCAACGCTCTACGTATTAACTATAAATCCAATGCCATGCTCAGTTTATAACAAATCACGAAGAAAACTGGCTGTGTTTATGCCGGCTCTTCTAGATAATTAAATGTTAAAGAGTATGCATTGTTAAGAACTTTACTCAGTGTCGTTTCTCGAAAATTAATGCCTCCATTCCAATCTTTATAAAAAGAAATATTAGGGATAACAATTATGAACTACTTATAAATCGATTTTCAAAATAGTAGCTTATGGGCTGTAAGGACGCGAGATGTACACACATTCGTTTCCCTGTGTACGTGCGTATGTAATTTCCCGAGATATGTACAACATTTACGTACTTAGACGAATGCGAACGCTGTATGAGAGTGCAAATCATTAAGCAGAAAACCTTATGCTCACTGCGGGAAAAGGGCATTAATGACCTCTTATAAGGCTCAACTCTAAAAGATGTTTGTTTTAAAATCCGCTATATACAAGACACGAAATATCCATTTACTAAATACATACGTCACAATGTTTATATACAAAATCGGGCCACGTAATCATTTTGTCAACACAATCTGCCATTTCGAATAAGGCCGACGTTTACAATAAAAAAACTAATGCATTTAGAAGTATGCCGTAGGCGCTTATCGGTCATACAGGAACACGTCTTCTGTATTTGCAGTTTTCAATTAATGTTTTAATTTTTAATTCCAGCGAATGGAAACAGGCAGCAAGCCTGTTATGTTTACTTTTGTACCTGACATGACCTTGTATAAAAAAACCATATTGAAGCAGATCATACTTCAAAGCCGACATTTGCTATCAGAGACGCTTATTATTTGTGAACAAATATAATCGTCAACATGTGCACACACACGCCTTTGTCATATTGATTTATACTTACATTACTGTGAATAACAGTTTCCCGTCAACAACACCGACTGCTTTCTATTAATTGGTCGTAGCCCTAAATTGTTTTCTAAAGATATAAAATACAACTATTCCTTTAAATGCTTAAGGAAACCCAACCAACGCACACGGCCTGATAAGTTCCACTGGGAACCAAAACCTAAGAGAACACACATTCGTTTCTTCTGCACACATCTTAACGCATTATATAATTCTTAAATATTTCTATCGTAAACTCAGCTTTACTTCAAACCTCGCAGCTTACGCTGCATTACGGTGTGCAGGGGTGTTTAAACACAGTCGAATCAATACATTTTTCTGTTCATAATGTACAGTTGTTAGCAAGAATAACAGAAATATTATTAAATATCTTGGCTGTGTCAAAAGTTTTCCGTGTGTTCTGGAATGTTTGTCGTCTCCTAGCCTACAAATGGATGACAGCAATTTACGAACACTATGTAAGCATTGGAATGATTTGTGATCATTCTTGTGTGTTAACTTTGTGGCGTATTTACATAATTATACTTTACTTTTCGTAAAAGTAGTTATGTTCTGTGTGGCACATATTGTGTTGAATGAATAAATACTTTTTTCGTTAACGGCCACTCATTTTTGTTTGCACGATTATACTATAATATCGAAATGTATTTTATAATATGTACGATCATCATCATAACAAGGAATGTTAATTCATACAGCAAGTGTAGATTCGATTAGTTTATTGTGGATATTTTCTCCTTTTTACTGGCATTCCCCTACCACTTAACAGTGTTAATTGTAATATGGTAGTATAATACTAGTTGTATGTAGTGTATCATATTTTCAAAACCGTTTTTCTTCCGATATTTAAAAAGTTTTTAAGATGTTTCTGGTGGTTAAATTCTGCGAGAGGCGTAAGTTGTTTTAAGTCGGCCTTACACGGTACCCATTTTCTGTAACTTTCTGTTATACTCATGGGCACAGCAGAAGGCATACCAGTTTCTAGAGCATAAGGGAAGAAAGAACGAATCCGTTCATACCCACGCGTTACCAAAAGTGCTAATAGAAACTTGTAAATGGCAGGCAAAACAACTCGCAGGGGACCGGGATACAAATGCAACCAAATTTTTCTGGTGCATCCACAACGTACGAGGATTGTTTCTTTTATCCCCTGAAACTGCATTGGTTTATGTTTTAACGCACGAGTACTATTAATGTATGGAAAATGATATGAGTAACGGCGCTGCTTATGTATGGAAATCAATGTACTGTATTCACGTGATGAATGTACGACAGGCATTTACGCCACTCATTAAAACATTGGCCTATTATTTAAACAAGGGCGTAGCTAAGACTGTACTTGGCGTAGACGAGAAAAAAAAAGGGGGTGGGGGGTATTTAATATTTATATTTCTGAACAATATACAAAAAATTTGTATTATTACAAATTTATAGTTACATAATTATTTATAATCATAGGGTTCATGTATAGATATGGAACCACAAAATGCCATAAATATTTTTCATGTTCAAGGAAGATCACATATTCCTTGAATTGAAATGAAATAAAACTTCTAATTTTGGTTTCAAATTTTATTTTCATTTCGGTGGGCGAATATGTCCCAATGTAGCACCCCCCCCCCTTTTTTTCCCCCATCCCAGCTACGCCCCTGTTTTTAAATGCGTATCTTTAACGAGCATAGTCACCAATCTCGTGCTCTCCATAATTAAACACGCTTTTACTTTTATATGGCCAAAAGAAGACAGAACTCTTACAATAATAAACTTAAGGCTTTCACGTGTGCCTGTTAACATTACCCACAATATATAGATCAAATTATCTACTTTAGAAACCAATCGATCTGACTAGCAAACAACCACTGCTGGTCGATTTTGAACTCAACGTACAGTTGCGTGGCGCAGACCTGCGCACCAACTCACTGAGCTACACAAAAACTATTTACTGTCCTGGCGTGTGATAAGGTATCCACAAAAAAACATAAATCCACAGTTATCGCGTATTTTATAAAGTGGTGTTTATTCTTTTATTATGACCGTATGAGTAATATGCAACGTTTCCCGTTACTTATGCGTGCATTAAATTTCATTTTGTTCATACATATGTTTGACAGAAGTTGTAATATTTCGTAAACGGATATATATGTGAATTGAGATAGGAACTCCTGTGTCCACCATCTTGTCTGTCCCAGCTTGTAGGTACAGCAGACATTCAGAACACGTTCTACTGTTGCGTAGTTTGATCCTAAGGGGGGGGGGGAGGAGTGACAGATGGACCATGAGTGTGAGAGAGAGAGAGAGCGTGAGAGAGAGAGAGGGGGGGGGTAGATGACAATGTGGCAACGCCGCCGACGTTCCCCACGCACACGCCACGAAAATGGACTAGCGCGACGTGGCGTTCATCCCTCGAACTACAGATTCTTACCTGCTGGAGTGGTCGGAAAATTTAACCTGGGGAAGTCCACTGTAGGCATATGTTTACTCAATGCTGGTACGAAGAGAGAAAATCCGGTGCGAACACGAGAGTTCCGGTACGTCTGGCAACACTCCTGGGCACGGAACGTCCCTACAAGGCGTTTGGAGAGTGAGAGGCTGAACAGCGGAACGCTGACGTCGGTTGGCGTGTGGATGTGCTGCGGTCTCAGCCCGTCCTTGGCAGTCTGGTCGTCCCGCAGAGAGAGGTCGCTGTGTGGAGAGCGCAGGATCTCGTGACTCTTTTAACAACACGCTCGTGTTTCCTCCGGCTCAAGGACAACCCGCCACTTTCACATTCACCGTGAGTAACCCGCGACTCCCGAGACTTCACCTGCAAGTTGTTTTCCTCGTCTGGGTGGCGGCCGTGCGTTCCGAAACTTCACTCCGCGAGCATATTCTTCCCTTCGGCAGGGGCTACGGTGGCTGAGCGGTTAGCACGCTCGCCTCCCACCAAGGCGAACCGGGCTCAATCCCCGGCCGGGTCGCTCCGGATTTTCGCTAGTGGGAATCGTGACGGACGATGCCGCTGGTCGGCGGGTTTTCTCGGGGATCTCCCGTTTCCTCCGCCCCTTCATTTCGGCGCCGCTCCATATTCACTTCAGTCAGCCTCATCGGCTCTCAAGACCTCGCTGTTAAGAGCCGCCCAAATCTCATCACTCACTCTTCTGCACCGGCTCTAGTGCGGCTGTCTCAGTACAATATGGCGGAGTCCGATGTTATAAACAAGACAAAATAACTTGCGATTTCGAAAAGTTCATAACCGTCAGCTGACACTTCAGAAGAAGAAATGATGGCGTGTCTTGGGAAAGAAATGTTAGTACAAAGAAACCCAAAATAGTGAGATTTATTGATGACGTGGCTCATCAGTACTAGGTAGATGAGGCTAGTTTCATGTCTCATGTTTACTACAACAACACTGTTTTCCACTCAAAACGCCGCTACTTCCAATTGCCAGTGCAACAACAAACCGCACTCGCTTCGTGCAGTCACGTCATAATATTGCACTTTTGTAGTTTTCGGAGCGCACTCGGTGCAGTCGATTGGAAGCAATTGAAAGACGCCATTAAATGAAAAGTGGACATTCTGGTTACAGACACAAAAGACGAGTGGTAAACTTTCTTATTTTTATTTAAAAGTTAACTTGTATAAATGTTGCATTTTAGATGTAATATTTGTGATTAACATACTGCAAATAAAGCTGTTTGTGTACGTAAATAATGTGTAGAAAAGAAAAAATGGCGGGAGGTGCTATATATATTTTGGAATTTGAATTGGTTACTTAAACATATTTGTATTTGTAAACACAGCATGCTATTTATATCATGCTCGTTCCAAAACCACGATTAATCTTACTTTCCACAGGTGTTACTCTATGTTACTTTACTCTCGTGCTAACGTCTTAGAACGCCGGCCGTCAGGAGTCCGTCAAACGCGGGAACGATTAAGGGGTCCGCCTGCCTGCCTGCCTGCCGCTCAAACTGCGTTATACAAGATGGTTCTCAATTAGACCGACAAACCCCGGAAGGTGATTCTTCATGAAAAAAGTAAAAGGAAAACATATGTGACACTTTATACCTAAACCGATTATTAAGGGAGGTACGAGTCCTTAAAAAAAAAAACGAGATTTTAAGCTGTATTTGTTCAAAATATCGGCTCTTACGTTGAAGGTCCCGATAACATACAATAATGTTCCGAGAGTTGTCATTGTATTTTACTTCGTTGCCGATATTTTGCACAAATATGGTTTAAAGCCTAGTTTTTAAGGGCTCGTGTCTCCCTTAATATTCGGTTTAGTTATAGTGTCACATGTTTTCCCTTTACTTTTTCATGAAGAATCACCTCCCGAAGTTTGTCGGTCTAATTGCGAATCACTCTATATTGTGTTCGAAATCCATATTTTTTTTTTTTACGAAACCTTAAAACGTGCAACCATTGTGCTGAACTACGAAAAGGACAAACTACTTCAGACTATGACTGTCGATTACTTTTAAGACGCCACGCACATTAAGAACACCATTTCAAACATGGTTAGAAACGGCTCTTTCAAAGCACCGCATTGAAAAATATACGCTTTATATACACACAGAGGACTATTAGGACATGCGCTGAACCTTGTCGCAGACTCTCCACCAGTAACCAATAAAATTACAGGGTCGCCGCTTAAAATCCCATAGGTACACGCAGCACTACACGAACACCGCTCGCCAGTCGAGAGCCCTGCGCGTAGCGGCGATGGCGCACTTGTAGCGCGTGCCAGTGTAGCCCTTATAGCGCTTGCGTTTCTCACTCTCAAATAGCAGGGAAAAAAACCCCAAGCAGAGCGGCTCCTCAAGGGCGACAATTGCCACGCACACCAAGTGCGCCATCGCCGCTAAGCGCAAGACTCTGAACTGGCGTGATGTGTTCAGTGTAGCCACCTCTTGGTCATGGAAAATAGAAAATTCCGTCAACGAAAACAGCTATAAATGGCTAAATTATCGTTAAGATAAAAGTTCGCATTGACGTAAAGCAATTATAAAAAAATAATGTATGCTAGGGAATAATTATTGATACTGCAATGTTGTGGCCGGGTATAGTCTTGTACTACAAACAGTTTTTAAAAAAAAGGGGGGGGGGGGGAATCAATCACAATGAATAGGCCTATCGTTACCTTCAACTTCTTCCACAGGCAGTTCCATGATCACAACACTAGTTACATTTTCTTCATCTTTTGGTGTTCTTGCACTCACTTTGATGTTACGACGTGTGTGTACGGGGCTTTAGAACCAACCACTCTCAAACCTATATCGGTAAATTGCACTGAAGTGATTCTGTTCAAATTGGCATTCCGAATGGCATATCGCGTGTTAGTTATCATCTTATTTCTTAATCTGCTGACCTGATTAAATATACACTTTCGTCTGCATCATAATTTGGAAAAGTTAAAACAGAAAATGCTGTTGTCACGAGATTTATAAGTGGCTTCTTGGTAGGGCTTGCTTGTTCTCATTCTCAGGGTTTTGTTTGTTTGTGAGTTTAATTTATTATAGAACTGTGTGCATGTAGAGAAGGTATAGCTCAAGGGTTGGATTCTTGTATGTATTTTACAAAATTTCTACAGTATGACAGTGACCTTAACTTAGCCATAAAATATATATTAAAAAATGATTATTATTATTTACCCCATGCCAGATCAAAATGCAAAGACGAATATAAATCTGCAATGAAGAAGTGGATGTTGCTAAATTTAATGTGCAAAGTTGTTAGGAAAGCTACCGACGAGTCCGACACGATTGTAAGTAGAAATAGTCTACTTTTGTCAGGCTTTCGGGACTGCGATTTTGTCGGACTGACATCGCAGTGACCTTTCTTTTCACTGGCTGCTACTCAGATTTCGTCGTGTCGGGGTTGTCGTGTCAGGTTCGTCGGGGTTTTGTGACTCCAACTTAACACTTGCCTGACCAGATATTGAAGTAGTGTGAACACCGAATAAAATATAATACTAAATTTCGCCGTGCTGTTATATGCCAGGCTGTCGTGTCGTGCTCTTCGTGCTAGTGTGATTACAGTAGAGGAATGAGATGTGGATGGAAAAGCGATGGAATGAAAGAGTGCGGGGGAAGGGCAGTGTCCCTGGAAAAAGAAACCTCTCTCAACTGCAACTTGCGCCACATGACCCACATTCGGAAATTAGGGCGAACCCAGTTCGCCCTAGAGAGAGAGAGAGAGGGGGGGGGGGTAGGCTTAGCACTACACCACCGAGGCTCTGTAGTGAGACGTGTGCATATTTTTTTTTGGCAGGCCCTGTAGTGGACAGCAGCGATGGCCGTGTACATCCAGCACAAGGAGACAGAGCAAGTTGTGGATGTGAAGGGCTCCGACACTGAGCCCGGAGCGGCGGTCATCCTCTACACCTACTACGCCAATCCGAACCAGCACTGGCAATTCAAGGACGGCAGGATCGTCAGCGAGCTCTCAGGGTACGAGAACTTGCCATTTTATCAGTCCGTTCCATTAGAAACAAGTCAATCAGTTGTCACATCTGTCAATGCTAAGGTATATGTGTATGTACAACGCATTTCTGAAACATGGGGACAAACTTCGGCAGTTGTAGTCCTGTCATATATATAAGCCTAACACTTTTGTCGTCAATTTATTATTAAGGGAGCTCTTCGCTCCTGGTAACTCCCAATTTAAATTGCCTTACTCTGGATTGTGATTTGCGTATCTGGCATATAACACATTCTGTTTTGAATGTGCAATGTGAATTATCTAGCAAACAGTTCACCTGAGGTTTGATGCTAACATGGGGCACCTGTGAATCAGCATGTCGTCTTGTTGGAACACACTCAGGTGAACTGTTTGCGAGATATACATAACATCTCCCTTTCAAAATTTACAATAGATCTAATGAACTGCCAATTTCTGGTCACAAAATTCACTTTTAAGATGCACATTTCCATGACCATAAATGTCCTGATATTCATCCTTTCATTAGGCCTTCACAACGTATGCATTGTATGCACAACGTATGCACAACAATGTATCAATAGAATGCATTACTCCTAACGTAAAAAATTCTTTAAATAGCTTGGTCGAACAACAGCTCTTCCGGGCCTAGTTTTAATTGTTTAATCCTCATTGGACTGTTTTTGCCTTGTATTATTACTGTTAACGATCAAACCATCAGTCTGTTCATTTGACCTACTAAATCCCCTAAAATCAAAGTAACTCCCTTCACTATCTCTCCTGTTTTTCCTGGAACTGGGAGTAAACTATTCCCCTACATTAAAGGGCTCTTGTCCTGCTCCTGGTTCTGCACTTTCGCTTCCTGCCATTTCGAAACACGATGGAGTAGTTTTACTATCAATAATTATGTGTTTCCTGTTTCTTTCAACAATGTTGCCATCCTCAACCCGAACCCTGTATGATCTAGGTCTATCCAGTACCTTTGTGATTTGTCCCCTCTGCCAGCCGTTTACCCGTACTTTATCACCATTTCCCAACTGCTTCAAATCTTTCGCACCTTTATCATAACCTATTTTTTACTTTAATTGCTTTACCCTCAAATGGTCTGCAATGTCCTTCTGTAGTGCAGGATGTAGCAATTAAGTTGTATGCAGCATTTGACCTCACAAGCATTTGCTAAAAAGTAACAGAGCTGGTGCAAGTAAATTATTATCTATTAGCGTATTTCGGTACTCTAACAGAGCAAGCCTGAGATCTTTACCTTCTTCCTCAACTATCCATTTCCGCATTTTCTGTATAGTCTGAACATTATGTTCTATGAATCCGTTTGACTGAGGATATGTGGGGCTAGAGGTTTTATGCTGGAAATTATATTCAGTGGCAAACTTTCGGAACTCAACCAAGTTCAATTGTGGTCCATTATTTGTATCCAAATCGCAGGTATACCATGTCTTGAGTCGCTCTACAAGCTGGGCAATTTTTGACCACATCAGTTAATTCCTTCATTAGAAGTGGCGAAAACACACTCCCTAGCTCTCAGTTTGCATTTTTGAATTCCCATATTATTATAATAGATGCACTGGAGTATTTCTTTCTTCATGAGCCTCGGTATGACAACTTTTTTACTCTTGTAAATTAGGTCATGGCACCACAAGATCCTCCCTATATGACCAAAAGGGCGTAACTGCCTCTGGTACTTCTGTGTTCCTATCAGGCCATTCTCCGAGAATTAAGTCTTTTAACTTATATAGGGAAGCATCCATTAAGGCGTGGTACTTAATTGTTTCCAACATATTGTGTGTTGCCAGAATGTAATGCATTACAAGGCCTTCCTGGGAGGCGATCTCATGTTCCATTAAATTACTATTCTTTGCTTCTAAGCTAGCCCCTGATAACATGCCAGCTATTCCTTATCCGCTGTGTACTGGAGTGAGATGTCACAGTTCTGTAGCTTGATTCTCATTCATTGAAGGCATGGAGGATACTTATCAAATGATTTGGCAAATATGGCCTGTAATGGTTTGTGATATGTTTCAACTACAAATTTATTCCCATTGATAAATTGGTGAAATTTCTCACAGCCATACAACACAGCGAGGAGCTCAATCTCTATTTCAGCATAATTCTATTGAGAAGGGCTAAGTGTCTTTGATGCATATGCTAATGGTCCTTTAGACTGTATCATGACAGCACCTAAACCTTGATGTATCGACAGAAAGTTTCAATTGTTCTGCAGGATTATAGTGCTGTAGTACTGATGTTTCAGACATCTTTTTTAAGTTTTGAAAACTGTTCTAGTGTTCTTTAATCCAAGTCCAACGAGACTCCATCTTACATAGTTTTCTGAGTTCAGCTGTATGTTGAGATAGCATTGGCATGGATTTCCCCACATAATTTTATGTGACTAGGAACCTAAGCATCTCCTTTCAGATAGTTGGTATAGGATATCCCTGCATAGATTTGAATTTTTCTGCATCAACCTAAATACCATCCTCACCGATTATGTGGCCTATGTATTTCACTTTGGTAACCCCAAATGTACATTTCTCCTTGTTAAATGTGGCAGTCATTTTACTTGCACATTCAAGAACTTTAGCAAGGAACTTTTCCCATAGACAATTACATCATAAATGTAGACTAAAATCCCAGGAACACCCTTAAACAAGCCACTAAAAATGCTATGAAAAATCTGTGGTGCACATGCAAGTTCATAGGGTAATCTGGTAAATCGCATTCTACCATGAATTGGATTGTCAAAAGTAGTCAGTTCAGAGCTCTCTTCATTAAGTTGTATCTGCCTAACACTCTATTCGCATCTAATGTACTAAAATACTTAGAACCTCCTAACTTTTCTGATACCTTTTTCAAAAGTAGGCAGCCTATGATATTGTCTGTGAATCGATTCGTTCAGCAGCTGGGGGTTAAACATAACCTCAAGTCCCCATTAGGCTTATTAACAATTACAATTTGGTTGAGCCATTCCACTGGTTCTGTGACAACCTCTAATACACATAATTGAAGCATTCGATCCAGCTCCTCCCTTAATTTATCCTGTAGTGCAAATGGCACACCATAAAATCCTGCCATGCATGGTTGACTTTAAGGCTTCTATTTCAGTTCACAAGACCCTCAATCACACTAGAGTACTTGTTTACAATCATACTTGTAGAGGGTCGGCTCTCAAAACCTCGCTGTAAAGAACTATCCAAATCTTTTCACTTCATTTCACTTGTAGAGGTGTGTTTGGAGTGACCTAACCTCATCGACTTTGTTTATTATACCTAGCTGCTGAATGGCTACAGGCCCCAAAATGGGTGGCGAGTTGTCCACTCGTGTAACCTGAAATTCCAATACCTGGGAAATATCATCACTCTTTGTACAACCTAAGACACCCTTTCCCACTACTTCAGTGTCTGTACCTGAATATGCTCATAGTTTAACATTATACTTTAATAATGCATCTTTTCTCAAATGCAGTTTCTGAAATATACTAACAGGAATGACATTTACTTGGGCGCCAGTAATTTTGAAGTTTACATAGGTATTTGGCTCATGTACTTTCAGATTACAAAACCATTCTCACTCAAGTTCTTCCCTGGATAAACAGTCGTTTGGCAATTTAGCATCCCCATAAACATGACATTCTTCCGCACTTCCTGAACCACATTGACTTCCTGATCACTATCGATTGACTTGAGCAATTACTGCATCTGTTCAGTTGCCTTGCAAATTTGTATCGACGTCGTTAAAGTTAACTGTGGCTCACATAAAAGTCGATCATTAAGTTGTGCGTCCCTGACACCATACACTATATGATCTTCATTAAGATCATCATGTAAAGCACCAAAGTCACAATTTGCACTTAAGTGCCTTAGTGTGGTTTCAAACTAGTCCACACTTTCATATTCCTCTTGCGTTTCATTATTGAACTTGTGGCATTCCACAGTTTGGTTAACTTTGGGCAGAAAATAATCTTCTAAACACTTAGGAACTTTATCAAATTGCTTGGAATCTGTCGTCGACGTTGAGATATCCAATTGAGCATACAGTTCTTGTGCTTCTCTCATTACATGTAACAAAATTGCTATTTTCACTTCATCATTCTTTTCTTAAGCTCCTGTAGTCTCCAGATACACCTTGAATAATTGTTTTTGCCTTTTCTAATTGCTTCCAATATCGCTTTCAAGGCTTAATGGTTTTAGAGGCTGCGAGAATTCCATTATGCAGCATTGCAATGTACACTCGACAAAATATTACTACCTACTCTTGGTATGCAAACATAAATACATTTATCTCTTCTTTATAATGCTAGTTAGCTAATATTACAACTGCAATTGTCCACCGTGCCATGTTGGGTCCGGATTATGAGGATTATAATTAAATATATACACCAGGCTTTCCATATCTTCCAACCACCATCTTATTTCTGAAAAACATCCCTCTCCTTGCTGCTTCCTTCCATGGATATGAAACACAATGAGACACGAATACTGCTCAAACATAAGTACTTAGAGTATCATAAAGACATATAACACATAGCTCCCTTATAATCACTTTAGGGGATAAGTTGTGCATACATTTTCGTCTTATATTTTTGTAAGGAATTGCCTGCTTATGTTTGTCTCCATGTTTAAGAAACATGTACAGTATGAACGTATGCATGTGTGTGTTTGAGGGGGGGGGGAGGTGTGTAAGTATAGAGGCTCCCGAGGTTATGTGGTTACTGCCCAGTGTACTGTAAGACTTAATAATATTGTAGTGCTGCATATTTACTAGTAAACAAAACTTTTTGCAGACTTATTATCCACCATCACAAATGTTAACAAAAACAATTTCTCATACCGAAAAATAATTGAATATTTCTACTGAACAGTTTCGAATTTGTGATATGCATCTTATGTGAATATTGGGTCACCAAAACAATTTTGGCCACCACATTAATAAGCACCATTAGCACAATGCACTCAGCACTTCAGTAGGTGCCTTATTTGATACTCTTATTGTTTGATCACTTCTTTCAAACGAGTCTGCATGTTGGAAATAATTTTCTTTGTATAATTTTGGTCTATGTGATTCCATTCTTCCATTAGCCTCTCCTTCAATTCTTCTTTCGAGGTAACCGATGTCCCCCTGACTCTGGTGTTACGTTCATCCCACAGATTCTCAATAGGATTTAAATCAGGTGATTGAGGTGGTGTTTTTATCATCTTTGGACAATTATATAGAAGCCACTCTCACACCAGATGCGACTTGTGTTTCGGATTGTTGTCCTGATAGAATTTAAAAGTTTGTGGAATTCCTAATTTGTCAGCACTTCTAAGCACACAGCCTTTAAGGATTGCTAAGTGGTCTTCCTTCTTCATTGTATCTTCGATAAACACCAACTCGCCCACACCAGCCGAGGGTATGCAGCCCGAGACCATAACATGGCCGCCACTGTGTTTTACCATTGACTGTAAATTATTATTTTGGAGCTCCTCATTCGGTTTCCTCCACACCATAACCCTACCATCTGACTGAAAGATGTACTTGCTTTCGTCCACGAATATCACGTCATTCCACCATTCCTGTTCCTTCTTGACATAGTCTTTGGCAAAGGCAAGTCTTTGCTTACATATGGCTTCTTCCTGGCAACTCTGCCATTATATCTATTCTCACTGATTACCCTTCAAACTATTTCTGGATGCGCATGTGTTCCACATTCCTGAAGTAACTTGGCAGTACTTTTCGGTGTACTTAATCCTGTATTACATGTAATTCTATGTAGTATGGACAGTCTTTGTCGTTCGTTAATCTTTCTTGGTAGCCTTTTCTGTGGCAGAGATTCAATTCTATCTTCCTTTACATATCGTTTTATTATGCTACAAACTGTACTTTGTGGAATATTTAATATTGACGAAATATTCCTCTGAGATAAGCCCTTAGCATGATGTAAGATTACGAGATATTGTCGTTCCAATGTTGTATTGCACATCTTACACCCCATCTTAATGCAGCAGTATTCCTAACTAGCAACACAGAATGATATGTGAGGTGTATTTGCACGTTCCTTCTATCTAGGCTGTGGTAGAATGTGCGAACACATTGCAGTACCTACTGTTTGACTGAATACTAAAGTGACATGATAGGGACCAGCTTTAAAGCAAATATTGGCTATGCACCATAATTTTTTGTTTATGTTATATGCCCCTAATGCATACTGTACATCAGGTATTCCTTTATTCAGTTGTGCCATGCAATATTCCTTACGTGCATAAGCAAGGACAGTATTTGCTTACAACTTACATATACATATACGACCGACTATCATAGTAAGTATCTTTATATACATTGCTGGATATGGAAATTGCTACACCCATATGCTGTCATTCATTGACATTAAAAGACCACATACAGTAACAATTGCACAATGTAAATGGTTAAAGTGATGCTGCAGGAACATCACTACGGCACATGATACAAAGCGCTTGCGACCAGTACCTAGTGCTTAAAAAGGCCATACAACAGGCAATAAACACAGAAGTATAGCTGTTAAGAAGCAGGTAAATTTCCCATGGTGTCGAGCTAGCAATGAATATCACCATTGGTATCCATTTTAACAGGCTTGTATGTTCGGACTGCGCGAAGCCAGGCGGCCGTCTCGTCGTATAACCATTAATCTTGGTCGTGCAGTTATCACTGTGACACGATGTGTCTAGTACACATACAGGTCGTACATCAAGTAAAACAGCCTAGGTACTGATCCTACCAGACACATTACATATAGAGAACATAATTGTATCTGCCGATATGCAACAGCAGGACGAGGCACTACATCCAGAGAGATCCTGCAGTCTGAGGGGCTTGCACTGCATTTGCCGGTATTAACAAGAATCATTCGTTCCTGTTTGAATGAAGCTGGCCTGGAAGTACGGTGTCCATTCCACCATTTACCTTTGGCACCTCTGCATCTTGTTCCAGGAACATCAACAACGGACAGAGGAATGGTGATGCATTGTGTTCTCCGATAAGTCCTGCTCTAATCTTAATGCAGATGAAGGTCGCAACAGGGCTTGGCGTCGTAGTGGGCAGTGCAACGATTGTGCACTGATTCGTGACGCCATACGTCCCAGACACCAGGTTTTATGGCATGGGGGTGGCATAATTTATGACTCCCAAGGGTCGATTACGACTTTGTTTTTGCCCTGTCGTATGAAAGAGGTGAGATAGGTAAGACATTTGACGACAAAATGCGACCACTGATACATTTATGACATGACAGAAGTATTAACATCTTATTTATGACACCCAAATACGATCATCTTCAGTGTATCGTCACGTCGTGATACATATACGAGGCATGCAGTGAGGTTTATTACTGAGGGAGTTTTTAGTATAATTAGCAACACTTCGCTCGCAGACACCTTTATAATTCCATATGTAACGATCTCTTCGGATATGTATGCTAACTTCTTCATGCTGCACCATTGTAAGTTTATATTTTCATGCACGAACTAAGCTAGACAATTAATAAACACAACAAATTTATTAAATGGTTTTAAAATGAACATGTATTAGTTTTGAATGCTTTTCATGTAAGGTGTGTCAGCACTACAGTTTAGAAATATCGTTCACAGCATGTGTGTAATGTGAAACGGTGACAACATACAGACAGTATGCAGATAGCCGGAAAAGGTAATCTTTAGCAAATTTTCTTAAGTTTACACATATTTAGGAAATCATAAGATTTTGTTATTTGATTTGTTAAGGTAAATTTATTTCATTACATTTTAGTAATTTTCTTGTGAAAAAAAGTGACCAAAGAAGACAGAATATTAACTTTCCCAGTACAGTATGTTGGTACCAGAACTTTTAGATCAATTAAATGCATTAAGCTTATATGTAACAATAAAATTTCCCATAAATGCTCGATTGGAAACTTCCACGAAACCTGCTACCCGAGCTTGCATGCAAGCAGTTGCGGAGGATTCTTTGGAATAACCTGTCACACAATACTTGTTGCTGCACAAGTAAATATGTGTATTTTTTTATAATTTCATTTCTGCAACTGTGGTTCAGAAACAATACTCTCTCACGAATTAGGTATTATGCATGTATGCACAGAGCCTAATCGTTTTGATATTATTACTGGAACTTTAGTGTTGTAAAAACGAATCGTTTACCATAATCTTCTCCTAAGGCTGTTTCAGAACTAGGAAACATTTTCGTGGTTTTAAATTTATTATTTGTTTTAAATAGTCTTGTCGCTCTTTCTCAAAATAAAACCAACAAAATAACTTTAACACCACCTCCCTGATTTGCTAAAATTTCAACATTGTATGATACCTTCCATTGAAAATTTCACACCAACAATTACAAAAATGTCCATGAAAACGGCCAGCAGAAGGTAACATTTTCTATAGAACCACCCATACAAGCGGCTATGCAAGTTGCATGGAATTACAAGGGCTGTTCCATCGAGGCCACCCATACAAGCGGCTATGCAAGTTGCATGGAATTACAAGGGCTGTTCCATCGAGGCCACCCATACAAGCGGCTATGCAAGTTGCATGGAATTACAAGGGCTGTTCCATCGAGGCATGGGCTTTAGTGAATAGAGGTGCTACCATCTGTTGGCTGGAGGTGGCATCAAAACCAGGATTTCTTTCAGAAAAGCACAAGTTGTGCAGTGTAGTTCTGTAGTGTATTTTGTGTGGGCTCTGCAGGCTGGTGCTGGACGTGGACGCAGACACAGGGAAGCTGGTCACGGTGCCGAATAGCGACTCGCCCAGCCAGCAGTGGACAGTGGAGAACTCGGGTGAGCTGAAGAACGGCGAGGGCAGGTTCCTGACAGCCGTGGATCCAGACTCCGAGGACGGTGAATTCATGCTTGCCGCCTCGCCCGAGCGCTGCGACAACCCCACCCAGCACTTCGCTGTAGTCACCATCGAGGCCTCCTAGAGACCCGGCCACTCTTCATCCTCTCAGCAATCATCGTGCACTGCAGTATACATACACTTGACGTTTATTTCGAAATATAGTGCACTTTCCAGTCATGGATGACACATTTTCGCTTTGGCATATTGCAGAGGTGGGAAAGTATCGAAGTGATTATTGCAAATGTTACTTTACAATAAAGGGGGTGAGAATAATACAGGAAGGAAAGCTTTACATGCTTCTGTTTGAATTTCTGATATTTGGTCAGAAAAGTCATCCAAATTGTTAGAAATAATTGTAAAATTCTTTTGAAAAATCACTACTACATATTACTACATATTGGTCACTTGCAATAGTTTTGTATACAATATGTCTCAATGTATCCAACATGTTGGAAGAGTTCACACAAACATATACTGTTCCTATATGAATCAATTTGTTTCACTAAATTATAAATTGAAATAAAAACATTTTAAAAGTATTGTATGTTTTCTTGATTAATAAATAAAATTATTAACTATGGAATTTATGTATGCACAAGTATAATACATTTTCCATTTTCACTCAATACGATTTGATTACATTTGAGTGTGTTAACTTTGATTACTCGGCTTGTATATTGAAAATATTTGCATGTGTGTACAATTCTGTAATGGTCTGAAATAATACCTGCAAAAGTCTACAGAATTTGTGGTTATTGGTGGTAACCTAAAATTAAAACTACGTGAGGGAATTCGATCAAACAAAACGTAATTGTAAGTATGAACTATTTGTACATGATTATACAAATACATAACACCAACGGTTCCAGACAACTCACACATGCATAATTATTCATCAACAAGCTACAATTAAATTATATTATAGCAATACAAAAGAGGAACTTGAGAATGATGTATTCAACTGAGTTAGAACTAATAACTCTACTCAAAGCAAAATTTTTCCAACACACAATATCACGCACATAAATATTTTGCACAGAATAATTTTGCACAGAATAATTTGTTATGTAGCGTATTGTGAGCCCGATGGAGACACATGTTCCTGTTAAAGCTCTACCAGCCTGAGCAGTAAAATCTTGGAAAGTGAATAAAAAATATAAGTCCAACTTAAAAAACTTTCTTGATACTGTAAATAATTACAGAATTTTGTGTATGTCTAAATCTGCCCATTTTCACACATTCAATATTTCTACATAGAGTCTATGTAACATCTGTATGATACGAGGAATGAACATTACTTTTGCTTAGGCGATACGGCAGAACAGTATTAGTACTTCAGGTCGATGGGGTGTTGCGGTACGGCAGTCGGTAGAGGAGACAATTTTGTACTTGTTGAATAGAAATTGAATAAAAACAGTTTGCACTATGAGTATCACCTTCTATTTTACTACAGACATTTTGCTTAGTATTTTCACAACAGCAACAACAACAAAACGGCACTATATAAGTTGTGTCACTCATAGAAAAACATGAGTCCATAGAGTACAAGGTCCATAGACGGCAAAAGTAGTTGCTGTAATTTGTCATTAAAAAGTTAGTATAAGATTCTGTCGCTAGAGTTTTGTATTCGACAGTACTATTATATAAGGTTTCAGGGAAATCTGAGGAATTTTGGATTTTACCCAGGTGCCAAGTATCACTAGCATGATGCTATACGTTGGTAGGGCATTCTCTTGTTGTCTCGGATTTGTTCGGCCGACAACCAAGGCGACATCTTTCTGATGTGTTGGTACTTCTTTTTGAATAATAATTACTGATGATTATTATGTGGTTTGCGTGCTATGCAGTGGCCTATTCGGGCTAGCCACACGCCCACAGTTACACTTGAAAACAGTACGACGAATTTAAGCACATGAAAGCAAACTCACATGATGCGATAGACAAAGGTTACACTTTAGCGAGAAGTAGGGCCCAGACCCTTAAATGTCCGTATACGGATCTGAAATAACAAACACTGTTTCTTTGACGTAATATTTATTCAGGTCAATCTAGGAGACCACTTTATGCATGTGTCGGGCTTAGGCCAGCCGGTAAGGCTACACTGTGAAAAGGGGAGGAAACCAACACTATTAGGTGGAAAAATAAAGCTTCCCCATGCGATGGAAGCACTGGGGAAGTGGAGGTGAGACATCCCGAGCAGCTTAAAAGAAACTGCTCTACTAATTAAAGTTAATTGCATGTTAATGGCAGGTTCGCAAAGGAAGTGCCGCTCGGGCACGAAACGCAAGACACGCCACACACCCGACCTACTCCTCCTAAAGCTGAGCTATGACTAACATAGCAGACATGATGCGCTGGCCGGCTTGGTGCACCGGCCAGCCACGTGGAACTACTTTCTAACACAAGTAGCACTACGCTGTACTTACCATGCATGCTGCGTGCTAAAAATACATACATAAATCATCTTGATAACACGCTTAAGAATACACAAGAACGAACAAGGTGAGTGAGATGTGGATGGTAACATGTGGAATGAATAAATACGACATTAGGAAAAGACACATTGCACTGTTGTTAATGAAAGAATGGGCAGCTTTATTTAACGTCTGTACAAGTCTAATAACAGTATATTAATTGGCGTCAGCTTTAAACTTTAACTTGCCCTTAAGAATAAAAATAGATTGTGAGGGTTCAGATTCCTCTGCATCATGCGGTTCGTGGCCTCTGCAGCCAGACGCTACACTGAGTGACACTATTACACTTACACTATGCTGCATTACCTGCATGATGTCTCCCACATCCATAGGCACTGGTGGTGCGGGTAGTGTGTGGATGTACGATGCGCTGCTGGAGTGCTGAGCGGTGCACAAACGGTCTTAGAGGGGAATGCGGCACACGTCAAATGGCTTCCCCTAATGAGACAGTGCAGCAGCTGCTTGTCATCAGGCACAGCACAGACAGACCCTCCGGCTCTGTTGTCTTCTGTGTAGCGTGTAGGAACTTCTTGACAGGCCCCCACACATCTGTAACTGCTGTTGGTTGTAGTTCGACAGCTTGAGGGGCGTTGGGATGCAGCCGATAGTGCCGCACGCCGCTGGCGGCTGCTTCCGCCGTTGTGACCGGCACAGCAGTAGGAGCCAGCTGACTCACTACCCTCGCTGTCACCTTCATCACTTACGCCTACACCATCTCCTTCCTCCAACTGATGCTGCATTTGGGAGCGACCCAAACAGTTTGTATCTAAGGGGGTTTGACCATGCCGTGTCCCCTTAGCTGCCTCTTACGCACATTCTCTTCTTATGCTGACCCTGCTTATGCTTCCTTCGGAGGGTGCTTTGACGACGGGTGTCTTATCATCCTCTTCAGAACATTCCTCGGAAAGGATTGGCGGCGGTTGTAGTGCTGAGACTTGCCCGGTTATGTTCGATGGCACTGCGCCATCAGTCACTTCGATGCCAGCCTTCGGAAGTGCCCCAGCGGGCATTAGTACACCGGGTGATGTCGGGCTTTTGGCATCTGCTTCCAACGTCCTTTCATGTGGTATGGACGCACCTTTCTCCCCTATGCTGTTTCTCTGGTGTTCGACAGCGCGATCGCCATCGTGGGTCACCAGGTTTCCACACAAATTTTATTCCCTTTCCACACCCACACTTCTTGTTGATGTTAAGGCGATGTCCTTAAAAGGCCCACTGCCATGCTCGACCTCAACCTCCTCGTTTGGTCGACCCCGGTATGACACTGCAGTGTCCAGCGCCGACGAAACATGTGTGGGGGGTGACGACCCCCGTGGGAGATGTGCCAATTCACGTTCCTCCACCATGCAATGAACGACGAGCTCGGCATGTTGTTCGCCGTTGTGGGTGTTTGAGGCCTTGGCTGTGCCATCGTCGGCGATGTCTCCAGACGAAAGTCGTAGGTCCTCCCGATGTGCCCTTATGGTTTTCCGTTCCACTTGGACCAGATAAGTGGTTGGTCTTATGCTCTTTATCACCAGGTGCAGCCCGTTTCATTTCGCAGCTAGTCCCGTACAAAAGTTCTGTGGGTATGCATACTACTAGAAGTTTTGGCCAGCCTGAAGTGCTGGAGGTGGTCTCTTGCTGGTCGGGACCCATCTCGCAGCGTACTCCCTCTCGTGCTCTCGCTGTTCTCTTCGCCTACACTTCCTCTCGTCATGCAGTTTCCCGCCGCTGGCATTTGTGTTCACCTGCAAGCAATTTTTTTACCTGGCAATGCCAAGTTGTGCCCAAACAATACATTGGCAGGTGTACAGCCAGTGGCGGCGTTTACATGCCAGCGGAGGGTGAAGAAGATGGTGGGCAGGTGGTTAGCCCAACTGGTATGCTGCTCCCCCAGACAGAGCGGCAGTTGAAACTTTCAACTCTTGGTTGTGGTGCTCCTTGGGGTAGCGCACAGGTGGTGCATGGCTGTCTTCAGGTGATGTGTCCTCTACTGGGTGCACATATAACGCCATTTTCCTCCCTTGAACTGGATTCCGTTGTCCGTTCGCAAACACTTTCGCTCTGCTTGTGGGTGGTACAAACAGTCTCCACATGAGTGGGTCCTTGGGCTCGCAAAGTCTATCATGTGTCGAACACCGTTTTCTGTACATTGGTACAACACTGCACCCAGCCCCTCCTGGCTGACATCGGTTTGCAAGTACAAGTGCCGACTGGGTTCGTACCACACAAGTGTAGGGCATGACCTGAATCACCATCTGACTTCCTGGAAAGCGGTTTCTGCTGCATCATACCACACGTACCACTTCTATGGCGACAGCAGATCTGTGAGCAGCATAGTCACAACAGCAAAATCCTGACTAAACTCATGGAGTCAGTTAATCAAGCAGAAGAACTTTCATAGCTGATTGAGCATACGCAGTGTCGGGTAGTTATTAGATAGATTTAACTGCTCTGAATTTGGCTTATTTCGCTTTCGTCAACAACTTGTCCCTGGAAAACTAGATGTGTCTTGCCTATATGGCACTTGTTTATGGCGCACGTTACCTCGTTTACCTCAAGTCGTTCAAATACCTACCATACTGAGGTGGTGTACATGGTCTTTCCAGGTCTCCGAACAGATTACGATGTCGTCCAAGTAGGCGAGTGTGAAATTGTCTACAAGTCCGTCTAGTACATGCACCATCATTGCTTGAACTGTGGCAGGCGCATGTCAAACTGAAAGGCATTGCACAAAACATATTGTCTTCCATCAGGTGATGTGAAAGCGGTTTTCTCCATATCCTCCTGCTTCATCGACACCTTCCAGTATCTTCTATGCAAATCAACTGATGACAAATTTTGCTTTGTCGAGCGATGCCAGTGCGTCCTTGAAGCTGGTGTAAAGTGGTAAAGTGCTACAGGTAACCTGAATGATGGGGCGAAAATCTATGCAAAAGAGCCAGCTCCCACCTTTTATCGGCGCCAATGTAATTGAGGAGTTAAATCCGCTGTGCGTGGGCTCAGTAACTCTGTCTGTCAAATTATCCTTAATTTGTTTATGTATGATATGGGCTTGATGAGGCATATAGCTATGTAGGACAGTGTATATTGTTCCTTCTTGTGTTAGTGGGATTGCATGTTCTGCTACAGTTCTATCCAACACATCATTTTAAACGAGGTCAGCAGGTATCATTGTCTTCGTCGGCATCATAGCATAGTCCTGTGGGCTGATCTGGCCCACAGTTGCCCCCACTGACTCGCTTTGTGCGACGTCTTCCGATGTCAGTGCCTCTGCACTGGTTGCAGTGACACTCTGGACTGGCTCACTCCGTTTTGCAGATTCTGCGATGTTAATGTCCTCTTCTGATGATAATGGTGTGACCTCTTCCTCTTGCACCTCTTCTTCCCCTACCACCCTTATGGGCATATGACTGCCGGGTGTTGCAGTGGGAAAAAGGTGCCGAAGAGCACTCCCGTATGTGCTTGAGCTTGCTTGTGCTTCACCATTGGGTATTCTTGCTGTTTGCTCATGGCCATTCGGCCCTTCTTTATTGTCAGGAGTTTCGGCACTGGGTCCTTGAATGGCCAGGTGGTGGTCGTCGAGGAGTACGGCCACCCTTCACCTGCTGCTGACCTTTATGAGGTATGTGGTGCACCCCAGCGCTTTGACAACAAGTGGCCTGCTCCACTTTAGGGGCAAACTCTGTGCAAAAGTTGCATGTTGCTGTCAATGTGCATTTTGCAAATCCTGCTCTCGGTGCTATCGCCTTCCCTGGAGTATGGTGGCTGGTGACTAACCTGTTGCTAGGTTCACCATCAGTTGTATGGTGAATAAGGCCGTGGTCACTGTTCAGCCCAACTTGCATGTTTGTTTCCTACCTGCAGGCGCAACTGAGTCTTGAGGTCTCGGTTTCGCCTCTCAGTTGGATTGGCCCGCGGGTGGTACATGGCCATTGTATTATGTTGGACTACCCACTTGGTACACAATTCCCTTCAATACTTCCCAGCAAATTGCTCAGGAGCCGCGATGACGGCACAGCTCAAGCGGCCCTTGCGAGATGTTGGGTGGTTGGCTGTGGTAGAGGGTAGTAGGTCAAACCACTCTTCCTAGTCCACCACTACTATTTCGCCTGCCGCGTGTGAGAGCTCGTCTGCTAGCTGATTCTCAGCTCCTGGAACATGTGCTACCTCGAAATCGTACGCTTGGAGGAGGAGTGCCCTCTCCGAGTTGTTAAAGAATTGCGCCCAAGCCGTTATAACTTGCATCTGTCTGTAGATATAGGTGGCGACTTGGGGTGTGATGAGCTAATGTCTTGTACTCCATGAACTTGTTCTTTATCTCTTGGAAACTTGCTTCGTGTTCTGCTGTTCACTAGTATTCCCTGTTGGGTGACAACATATCAGTAAGTGGTGCAGTTATGGTTGCGAAATCCTGTATGTTCTCCTGCAGCCAGTTCACCAACCCAAAGCATTTCCACAGCTGCTTCCTCGTGAATGGCACCTTGAAGTCATTGATGAGTGCTAAATGTTCTTGTGTTAGCTGGCTTCCATTTTCATCTACCATTAGCCCAAGAAATTGGATGTATGGGTGACCGATGTGGCACTTGTGGTTTGCACATAACAACTTGTTGATGGCTAGTCTCTCCAGCACTAGTGGCAGGTGTTGGATATGGTCATCCCAGGTCTCGGACCAGATGATCACGTCATCCAGGTATGCAAGGGCAAAATCTCCAATATACCAGTCGAGTACCTGGACCATCATTGTCTGGAGTGTAGCCAGTGCGCACTTCAAGCTGAAGGGCATTGCACAAAAGTGGAATTTTCTCCCATATGGGCAGTGAACAGCATTTTGTGACAGCCTGTCGGTTTTATTGGCACCTGCCAGTACCTACTGTGCAGGTCCAATGATGTAATGAACTTAGCCATGCCCATCGTTGACACTTATGTAAGGAGGCGGGACACTTAGTGTGTTTTGGTTGATTGCTTGAAAATCCACACAGAAGTGCTGTGTCCTGTCTTTCTTGAGTACCAAGGTGATTGCGCTGTTGTAGTGGCTGCAGGTGGGTTCGATCACACCCTCAACTAACATTTCTTCAATCTGCTCTTTAATGATGGCACATTGATGCGGCTGGTAACTTCTGGGTCCAGAGTAGATCGGCCAGTCATGTTCCAGCAGAATACTCTTTTCAGCTACGGTCGTTCGACGGAGTGCGTCTCCTGCCGCAAATACTTTGCGTCGTTCGTCCAGTATGCATTGCAACATATACCTATATTCCGGAGCGACCACATGACCGAGTTCATATAGTTGTACTCTGGGCTCTTTACCAATGGGTCGGGATTCGTTATCATACACTGTTCGCCTTTTCTTCAGGGCAAAATGGAACCTACGGGCAGCTGGCTCAACAGTGGCTTTCCGTTCGTTGAGCTAGGGGATACCCAAGATGGCATCCACCCATAGGTCCGCAGACACGGGCGCTGTGGTGATGGTGTCCACATCTCCAATTTTGATGGTAATCAGTGTCTCTCGCATTTATTCCCCCGTGTTCTGCATCATTGCAGGGTGTAGTACCTGTTTACTGGGTGTAATCTCGCATGTGCGCACGAATCCGATGTGCACAAAATTATGCCGCTGCTGCCATGTCAATCAATGCCTGGCATTATTGCTGACTTAGGTGAACTGCAATTCGAATCATCCTGTTTTGTGATTTATTAATTTGCTGTATGATGGGTTGCTGTTGCTTAGTTTCTGTCTGCTTTACTTATTGAGGAGGCAGTGTTTTATGGGGGCCCTTTGCCCAGGGGTAGTGAGCGTCAGGCTCGCCTACCCCAATGGTCCGTTTCCTGTCGGTGGTTTGCTGTTTTTGTGGTTGATTGTGCTTTGGACAATGGTTGTGCCAATGCATTAAGTCTTCCCCTTTGCAGTAAAGGCATGCAAATGGTGGTTCACGTGGGCCTCCTGTTATGCCTGAGGTCACAACTGTCAGTGATGCTATCCTGGGTTCTGGGTAAATTCTCGACAGGAACATGCACTACTACTACTTTGTTAGTTGCCGGTTGCACCTCTGTCCGCTCCCTCTGCTCTACATCTTTTCTCCAGTGCGAATTATACCAATCATCCTCTCTAGTCGCGGTGTTCTGCTCTCGGCTAGCTTGGCCCAGTAACGTGGCAGAGTGCATGAAATCCCCTGTGGTACTGTGGATTAACATTACCATAGCTAGCCTGTTTTCCGCTCGTACAGTAGACGCATCTACCTCGAGAATCTCACGCTTGCTCATGTGTGGATGGACATTTTTAATTTGCCCTTATCTTCCTCGCCGCAAACACTGTCAGGGTTGCACCTGATTTTTGCACTTCCAACACAGCTCCGCTCTGTGCTTGCAATACGGAGTAGGTGTTGGCAAATCTACTTTGAAAGCTGCTGAGAAATTCCGCCCACTCTATACCGCAGTGACTGACCATTTGCCACCAATTACTTGCTTCATCTGCCAGATGAGTCCCTATACAGTTTGGCCACTCCTGCTGGCACACCCTCTAGCTCTCTAAATGCGATGTGCAGTGGTTTAGGAATGCTTGCGGGTTCTCACTTGGTAGGCCTGAAAAAGTTGGTAACTGCGGAAATCGTGTCGGAGTCATACTGGCTTCGACGGCTCTGGTAATGGCGGTAAATAATTCCGGATTATTACTGTTTTGTTGCTGACACGTAAAAGGTGTGGGTTGTGAAGTCTCCTTCTGCTGGGCTTCTGTTCTTCCGAGCAGGGGCGTTGAACGTGCCAGAGGGCTTTGGTACACACTGGCCCATTCTGAATGTTACCATGCACACAGATGTGTGCTAGACAATTCCGCCCCTATTACTGACTTTGCTTCTGACCGCGGCGATGGGAATGTGCATTGACCTCAGCGGAATCTTCCGGCAGCTTGACTTGGCATGTTTTGCCTGGTCAGACATTGCCAGTGCGTTTTGAGCCCACACATCTCACACCTCACGGTTTTGTTTGGCCCTGGTCTGCAAATATCTTTTTGATGTTGTTTCTGTGTTTCGAAACTTTCTCTGTCGGGAAAGAATGCGTTCGCACGTCTCGCATAAAATACGGGCTTTGATGGCCTATGGTTTATTTTTTCGTTCTGCTCAAACATGCCGGGTGAAAGTTACGTGCACACTGTACACAAATTATGGTACCGTTCCCCCTTTCTTCATACGTAATCTGTTGTTACTGTGGGTTACTGTATTTATTGCTGAATTTAAATCGATGAACTGAGGTGGGTTACATTGGCAAATATATCTGATATACAAACCTTGTTGATTCTACACGGGTTGTAATTTGCCACAGTCGGCACACAAAAGTGCTGGTGTACCATCTGGTGTACAACTCCACACTTTGCTGACTCGGGCTCTGTTTGCCTTTGTTATTCTGTCTTGGCTTAATTTTAATCTATGTAATTCACTACATTGACATGTTATCTAGGCAAACGGATTTGTACCTAACGTGGGTTGAACACACGTCGAACATAATGGCTTACCTTGGCCTGCGCTCGTGCACCAGTCCAACTTTTTCCTGTTAGTACATGTACACTTTAACATACGAATATTGCCATTTTACCTTTGCAGGGCCGAGTGGGAGTGTCGAACTTGCATGTCTTTGAGCTTACAGTTGTTCTAAGATGCTACTGCGAGTTTTCACGTCTAACTATTATGTTTCATCAAGAGTTAAAACGTCAGCTGACGTTGCAAGCAAACAATCCAGCTCAGTGGATTGTTTTGACAAGTGCAAGCCCACACCATACGTCTGCTGACGTGTAGCAACTCCCACCCGGATCACTGCACGTCTGTGGACATATGCACTTTACAGTGTAAACAAATCTGACAAGTTTTCAATAAATTTTACAAATAACAGTATGAACAAATAAAAAGCAGAGAAAGCCTTGTTATTAATGATTGCTTGGAATGGCAGTGCTTTGAGCGTCTTTAGACACGATTGTATGGACTGCAATGTTCCCTATCATGAATGTGTTGTTTTGCATATGTTCGAAGGTCTCAGGTTACTCACCAATGACTGTTGTTGTTTGTTGCGATGCACTATCATCGCACTTTTACGTTTGCTGTTGATTGAAGCATAGCCTGTTGACCACGTGTTGTGTTAAGCAGGCTACTGACGTGTTTTTGGTGCTCTCCTTTGCACTCGGACGTTCGTTTCGCCCTAGTTGGGAAAGCCACATGACGTGTAGGAATGCGACTTGCTGGTGCAGACTGGTGTTCTACTCTCCCGAGGTGGGAAAGCCACTTGACATTCTGTGCCTCCAGAGGTGATGCGTTTTGTTCGTGTCCCGCCTGGTAGCAGGTTTAGGGCAAGAACTGGTGATGTTGCCCGGAGCCACGTTCAGAGAGCGAACGTTGACGAAAGGGACATACGGCCGACGGCCTGCGGCGAACTCTTGATATGCGGTCAATCTGAAGGAGAGTTAATTTAATTACCAATTAAATTGCATTGATTATATTCCAACCTCTTTTCTAAGGGACGAAGCTGTCGGCTACTTCACACGCCGATACTAGCACTGATTTTATTCTGCTTAATGGAGGCAGGCCCAGTAACTGGAAAACATATAACACTGAAAATACACTTAATAATTATTCCTTCATAGGCCACAGTGCCCGATGTACTCAGGAGAGTAAATGCAATAATACTTATCTCATCAATGTGTCACAGTTTTATAGATGAAAGAGTACAACAGAATATTAATAAAAAAATGAATGCATTTCCTTTAAAAAAACGGACCCAGCACTCCAGACCTGCCGGTGGTCGCTGCTACAAAAATATGGCGATAGCCTTAAGTGACAATTGAGAGTGAAAAACGCTCCCCGACGCGTGAAGTTCTGAAATGTTACCTCAAGCAAATTTCTCACTTTCAAGCATCCTTTTCAGTCTTCTGGAAACATTATTTCTCTCTTCCATTTTATCCCCTAAATAAATCAATTTTTCTCTAAATCGCTTGATTTTTGAGCAGAATGTGTGTGCCAAATTTTGTGATTTTTTTTTACTAACTGATTTGGCATGAAAATTGGGCTTATTTACCTGAAAAAAGGAAGTTAATAATGAATTTAATTTAAAAAATGTGCGCTTGATTTATATTGCAGATTTGGGTCAAATTAGCTTCATTCAGAGTAAAATTGGGTAAAATTTGCAGTAATATTGAAGAGATAAATCATGTCTCCAGAAGATTTTGAAAAAATTACTTGGAAGCGAGAAATTTGCTTGAAAATTAGTCAAATTATTGAGTTGCGTTAGGATCTGCAATATATATCAACTGAATTTATAAAAAATGTTGACATATAAACATAACTGACCCTTTTAAAATAATGCTCAACTAAAATTGCCAGAAATAAAGTTGACACTAAAATAAATGTTTATGCTCGAAGCTCTACTAATTCTTTTTTTAAATTCTTCTCTCTTCTCAAAATTGTAAACTTTGTATCTTCCGATGAAATTTGTAAACTAAGTCATTGATTTCGTCAGAGATATTATCTCTTTTATAGGAAGGATTAGTTTAACAACCATCTTAAAAAAGTTTTGTCCTGCTGCAAGGCAACACAGGTATCTTTATTTATTTATAAAATAAAACATTTATCAAGAGAAAGAAAAGAGCTCATTTAGATTTAACAAAAAGATTTTTTGTTCGATCGAACAACTTAACAATACATCTAGAAAATAGTATTAAAATGTCGAAACAATTTTTGTTTCTGTAAAATCGTTTACATCCTACATTTGATAAAATAAAAAATGTATAAATCTTCAGTAATTCTTTCTTTCAAATAATCATACGTTAGATTCCGTTGGCTAATTAATACAACATTACAAACTCTACCTGCTTGAACTTTTTTATTTAAATCAATCCAAATTTTATTGTTTGTTTTATCTTTAACACAGTAGTTTTTCTATGTAAGCAATCAATAATATACAATGGTCTTCGGCCCCAAAAAGAAAATTAATCGGTTTTACCATTAAAGTTTAGAGTCGGCTTATAATAAAGTTCATCATTTCTATATACAGTATCTAGTTTTTTGTTTGAGAAGTTCTAAAGTCGTTATAAGATAGAAACGTTTTATCACAAAAATTATTGGCAATATCTAGATTCCAATTTCCTTTTGGAAAAATTTCTTTCTACCATTTTTAACATAAATATTTTTCGCATTACAATGGTCAAACATATAAGCGTGGACATAGTGTTCAGCGCTGTTATTTCTATTAGTTTGAAAACCTATAATTACAAAAATCGGGCATGTCAAATAGTAAATTATTAATCTGATGATTTACATCATAGTTAAACACAGTTGTATCAGTAGGAACTTCCTTTTCTAAAAATTTGCCAATAATCAAAACTAATAGGTATTTTAGGGTTTTTGTATATTTTTCTTTAGTCGCAATGGCCGTGTTAGCTTCGTAATCAACAACCCTGCTGAAAAAGTAACTGTCATTTCACAGTTACTCAGTCACAGTTGTTCACAGTCAATAGTGCAAAATAACATATAAAACGACGGTTACGCAAAAGCAGTTTTGCAGCTGTCAGCTGAGTATTAAAGTTGGACAACTGTAACTCTATAGATGACAACTATTATACTAAAGTTGGAGATAGTAATATTTGTGCTGCTGAATTTGAAAGCGCAGTTGGGTGACTGTAGTCTTACAGTTGTTGCTCAGTTGACAGCTTCAGTAGGTCAGTTATGTAACTGATGTTTTTCAGTCAACAACCACCATCTGACAGTTGCCTTGTGTGACTGCAAGTCTACAGTCTGGAGCTTCAGAATTGTAGTTAAACAACTGTCCTTTCACAGTCAATAACCACAAAATTGTTGTTACCTGTGGCTACACAGTTAATAGCTCCGATAATAAAGTTAGGTAATAGTAATTTCATAGTTTACAGCTACAATCTTGCAGTTATAGACTGTGAACGTAAGGTTGCCAACTCTGGAATAACTGCAAAAGGGCACTCATCTTTGTGAAATAACTGCAAAAATGCAGTTATTTTTTGCAAAAGTAACTGTGAGTTGCCTGTTACAGTTCCAGCAGGGAATAGGCCACACAATTTCTAGTTTTAAATAACAATTTTACCTGGATCAGCATTATCTCTATCTAGTGTACCCTCTGCTTTATTATTTTGAAAGACAAATAAACAGTCGTTATCAGATTAATTACCAATAGATGTTATTTTATAACCACCTTCCCAATAAATTTTATCGTTATCTAGAATAAAAACAAACAGATACATAAGAGGATAGATGATTTCATTTTTTTAACACTATGAATAGCCTTTACTCGATAATTATCATCAACAAAAGGTAATACGTAATAATTTTGTTTACCTGGCGATCTTAACAAAGTATTCATTATTGTTGATCTTATTCCTGGACTATCGATAGCTTCATTAATATTTTCATGTTTTGAAATTTCTACTCTAGAAAATTGAAATGGAAAAAAGTTTGAACAAACCTGAATATTATCTAATTGATCATATTTCGCCTCATTTCCTTCTTTATCTCTCTTTTGTAATTTAAATTGTTCATAAACATAAGCTTCATTTAGAAAAGAAAAGCCATCTCCTATAGGAATATAAAACTCAATTATATTATTGGAAACATTTAAAATCAGCTTAGTTTGATCAGTTTGAGGGAAAGTTTGTGTCGCGAAACTCTCAATACTTTTATAACTCATTTAGAAGAAAACAAATTATATACAAATTTCAGATTCGAAGGATATTTCACGAGTTAAATTACTCATTGAGAGGTTAAAAAATTATAAAAAGTACCATGAAGTGGAATATGAAAGAAATAAGAAAAAAAGAGCTGCCATTGATTGCTGAATTACGAAATATTGGCAAAAAAAGTAGGACGAGTTAGATTTTTGAATAGCACCAGGTGTCAGTGTTTTACTGACACCTAATTCATCATATGAGTTGCTGCTACTGAAACTATACTTTGGTAGGGCATTCTCTTGTAGTCTCGGATTCGTTCGGCCGACGACCAAGGCGACACTCTTCCGACGTGTTGGTACTCCTCATTGAATACTAATTACTAGTAATTATTATGTGGTTTACGTGCTATGCAGTGGTCTACTCGGGCTAACCACTCACCCACAGTTACACTTGAAAACAGTACGATGAATTAAAGCACATGAAAGCAAACACACATGATACGATAGACAAAGGTTTTCACTTTGGCGGGAAGTCGAGCACACAACCTTAGAAGACCATATACTGACCTGAAATAATAAACTCTGTTTTTTTCACGTAAGATTTATTCAGGTTACACCCTCATGTCCTCTAGGATACCACTTTATGCACGAACATGGGCTTAGGCCTGCTGGTAAGGCTACACTGTGAAATGGCATATGGCTAATAAAATTATGTTGAAAAATAAAGCTTCCCCAGGCGATGCAAGCACTGGGGAAGTGGAGGAGAGATGCCCCAAGCAGCTTAAAAGAAACGGTTCTAGTAATTAAAGTCAATTGCAGGTTAATGATAAGTTCATAATGTTGAAGCACCACTCAGGCACGAAATGCGAGACACGCCACATATGAGACCTACTCCTCGTAATGCTGAGCTCTGACTAACATAGCAGATGTGATGCACTGACCGGCTTAGCGCACCGGCGAGTCACGTGGAACTACTTTATAAAACAAGTATCACTATGCTGCACTTACCATACTTGTTGCATGCTAAAAATCCATACATAAATCCTCCTTCACAACACACTTAAGAATACACATTAACGAACAAGGTGAGTAACATGTGGAGTGAATAAACACAAAATTAACAAAAGACATATTACACTGTGGTTAATGAAAGAATGGGAGGCTTTATTTTATGTCTGTTCAAGTCTAATAACTGTATATTAATTGGCATCAGCCTTAAAGCCTTAACTTGCCCTTAAGAATAAAAATAGATTGTGAGGGTTCAGATTACTCCTTGTCGTGTGGATCATGGCCTCTGTAGCCAGACGCTGCACTGAGTGACATCATTACACTTACACTATGCTGTGCTACCTGCGTGATGCCTCCCATACCCATGGACACTGGTGGTCGGGTAGCGTGCGGATGCACGCTGCACTGCTGGAGTACTGAACGATGGGCAAATCGTCTTAGAGGGGAACACGGCACACGCCAAGGTCTTACATGTTCTTCACTCATTACATAATTTGTGGAAGGATATTTTCTTCTACAAAATTTGTATTTCAGTATCAGCGGGCAGGCAGCTGACTTTGCATTTTTTAGACCTCTGCAGCAACCAATGTTAGGTAAAACTGCGAACCACACACAAAGTACAGTTAGCAATATCGATTGAGATTGTTACATATTATTTCCACTCTGATATGCAGTATGATTAAAAACATAGGTTTATTATGGCTGTGATGCAGATATGCAGGTATGGCTATTAGAAATTGCTCGACTGAAGATGTCACCACTATAACTTGACACCATGTGGCTGGACGAAAAATGATTAAGGTTAGGTTTCAGGTTTTAGGGGCGATGGCATTTTTGGTTAGGAATTTTCTGTGTTATTACCCGACTAGGCGCCAGACGTCGCTCAAGGCGGCATCAATGATGAAGAAGTTGGAACTGGAGACTCTGGTGATCTCGGGGTGCTGCGAGTCGATTCGCCCATATGTAATTCTTTGGCGTTGATGTTGGTTGCCCCTGTCAGTGAATATTACTGATGCTCTGAATTTGTACTCTTTCTTAAATGGTGGCCTATTATGGCTGACCACATGCTACTCACACCTTGCATATTTGCGCAGAACACACACAGTGCAAAGACATAAATTAAACACATGATGATGAAGACACAAGACACTGTAGTGAGTATTGTAAGAGCCCATGCCCTTGCCCTGAAGAGCCCTTAGGATACACACATAAACAACACAATGTATTCCCTTCAGATGTATATTGCATGCGTTGAAATTACATTCCTTCTCAACTGGAATGCACTTGACACAATACGGGCAGGCCTATGTCTGCCAGCACAGCGATACAGAAAAACAGTGCAAAGGCCACAACGAATTAAATGTGAAGTAGTTAACCCCCTAGGCGATGCAAGCCACAGGGGAGAAGGGCTGGTATCTCCGGCAGCAGACTGGTAGTTACGTTACGGTATTGAATTTACATGGTTGATGTGCAAAAGTTGCTAGCCGCTGGAGCATGGACGAAATGCTGCAGTGCCCTCACGAGTCGGAGACATTACTGACTTGCCCCGCCGTAGCATCAGACCACCGCCTGATGGCAGAGGGGGGGGGGGCAAGTGCACCATGCCAGAACTAGTTTCTGGTGAAATAGCTACTCTGCTTAAAAACATACATGTGACACTTACCTTGCAAACAAATAGAACGGGATAAATAAATATACAATTAACAACAAATAACACCATACAACGGGCATGAGTGAGTTGAGTGGTGAAAATACGTGATATGGAAAACACTGAATTAGTATAATTAACACTTAGGCATTTGTTGCAGCATTGTAAATATATGTGGAAGTCTTTATGAGTTACCTTTACTTTAGGACATGTGCTGAATATGCCTTTAGCCCCTTTTACCAATAGCATCCTGTTTACAAGTTGCACTGTAACGTCAACCACGAGCCAAACTCTATCATGCCACTACCCATTTCAGAAATTAAATTCTCAATAACATTTTTAAAGGGAATATCCCTTAATATTTCCAAACAAAATTACAGGCTGCAAAACCACGGAACCTGCACAACAGACTTAATTTTTGCATTTCTCTTTTAAATGTGTTTTATTACACAATATTCTACATAATTTATGAATGCTCTTGTCATCACTATAATAATTTTTGTCATGGGCAGCTAAGTGATTTTAATGTCTTTAACTGAAAGGATTCAACATTTTTAACAATTTCGTCTTTTTTTTCTCTCTGTTTTAGCTTCAACATCCTAGCAAACAAAAAATTACTTTTACAAGGAAGTTTGGACAGCATTTTACCAATTCTACATTACTGGATTTATGAGTCATACATTTTGAATGTACGATTACTTATCTCAGTATTGGTCTCGTCCCCAGCAGCCATCAGTCTCTGCTGTCCTAAGATGCTGCGGGGACTTAAATACTAAATCAAATCTGAGGGTAAGCTACGAGAGTGGGCCACACTATTACTCATGGAATGCTATCTATTCTATTTAGAATTACGGCCTGCACTCCCTGTAGGCTCGCCGATGCTAGCACTCTAGGCGCGAGCATGACGAACTGTTTATGGCTACCATGTTTCCCAGTCTGTTCCCAGCAGTTATTCTAGTCGGATGTCCGTGTCGGGATCTGCAAGCGAACTTCACATATTCGTTACCGTTCGTCGATTTACACTGATAGCTCGTGTACACATTAAGTAACAGTTAGGTTATAAGTATAAAAAAGTCTTTCATAATAATTTTGCAGTGAAACAATGATTTTGCATCATGCAAGTTAGCAAGCCTGCGGGCTGACGGTTGACACACCAGGGCAATGTCGAGGCAAAGGCAGTCAACTAGGAACGTGTAGACGGGCTGGTATTTTTCTATGCATAATGAGACATCCCCATCTCATCCGATGCCCCTGAAGAACATCATCACTGAAGAAACTATCGGTGAGTAACCAGGAGTCCATCCAAAATGGTCAGTCTTGGGTCAACCCGCGACACACCATCACTCCAACCTCTTCAGTCACAGGATGCTCTCCTCAAGCCTCCAATGTTCGAAAAAAGAAGTCATGTGTCACCATCCTGCTATTCCAAAAGCCATGAGCTACAGCTTACAAGTAGCAACGACATCCATTCTCGTCCATCTCATGAGAACCAAAATTTGAGAATAACCACCAGGGACCTGACCCCTAACTTTGTGTCCCTATCCTTAATTCCTGTACTCGGATGTTGAGGCTAGGCCTTCACAACCATTTTATTTTGTACAAGAGGAAAACAACATCTTACATTTTAAATTAAGTTGAACAATGATGATATAGAGCATGATCTGAATACTGTGCCACTGGGGGGCCAGAACAAACAATATGTTTGCAAATAATTCACATAAAATTCCTTACAATTCTAACAAGATGAATACATGGCAACAAAATACCTTAACTTAAACAAATTGAAAAATACCCTAATCAAACACTTTATTACAAAAACTACAATATAGAACTATTCTTGTCCAATTCAGTAATTCAAATTAATTTAATTCGAGAAAAATGTGCTTTAGGCTCTTAGGCTCCTAGGCTCTTTTAAATCCTCAAGTATCACCGTGATGGTGTTCTAAATTTATGAATAACAAACTGCCCAACATATTTTGGCGCCCATTTTGCGCTGAAATTCGCGGCTTTGTTACTCAGGTAGTGAGTTTCTAACATCACCTGATCGCCTAACTTAGCTGACACAGTACATTTGTTTTTATTATACCCTGCAGCAAGTTTAGTATGATTTAGTTTTAAATTATTTGTGAGATCATCCCACATCACTTCTAGATCTTTTACCTGCTTTATGGGATTCCAATCAAGAGCGGTCGATCCCCATGCATTGCTACTGCGAGAGGCGCGTCGTGTCGCGCTTTGTTGCTCCACGCTCCACAGGTTCACACCCGGCACGGCGTGCCACATGAGACATGAGCGTACATACCAGTTTCGAGTGAGTCAGATGTTGAAGAATTACAGCTATTATTTACATTTTCTATAAAATGCGAAAAGAGAAATTGTGTTCATGAAATACACTTGTGGAAAATAAAAATTAACCTCACTAAAGCAGTGATGTAGAAACACCATATGCGCATGGGGCACTGATATGGGTCAGTACATGCAATTAAAGACTCTTCATGGCAAGTGAACACTTTTGAGGCCCTAATTAATTTTTCCTTTCAGCTATTCTTTTTAACCTTTAACCACATTTGAAATACATATTGCCATATAAGTAATAAATATACTGTATGTATTCCACTGCACTCGTTAGTTAAAGTCCAAGGCTACAATAAAATGTATTTAATGACTGTTATTCTTAATGAGAGGGATTTTAAAAGTGTTCACTTTACAGTGAATGGCCTATGTCATCAGTGCTGTGCTGTGGGCAGAATAGAGACCACATACTAGGCATATCACTGCTGAACTCAATACAACTATAGTTGATTCTGTGAAAAAGTAGTCTGTTGTTTCAAGCATTGGCTTTTGTGTAGTAAAATGAATGAAGAAATTTGGACGGCTCTTAACATCGTGGTCTTTAGAGACGATGGTGGTGATGTGGTGAGAATAAAGCAGAACTGGAATGAAAAGCCAGGGGAAATGGGAGATCCCCATAAAAACACGCCGATAAATGGCATCGTCCGGCACGATTCTCACATGCGAAAGTCCGGAGTGACCCATCCGGGGATTGAACCTGGATCGCCTTGGTGAGAGGCGAGGAGGTTAACCGTTCAACCACCATGACCCCTGTGTTTAATAAGCAGTGTAGACATGCTACGTTGGCATACACGACCAAACTCCGTGCAATTAATTGATTTTTAACGACGTTGTATTTTGGACCTGAGGGAAGTTGGATGGACATTCCGAAGAAATGCCCAACACGTAGGACGTGAAGCGTCTGCTGTGCATCATTGGTGGTTTTAGTGGTCCAACGATGGTGGTTTCACATACTGGACAGCCGCATCAGACGAGTAGCCATTGCTGATCGCACAGCGACCACCGCACAGATTAGTACCTCTGTTACAACCAGTGTGTCAGCTAGGACCATCACCAAGCGTTTACTAGGCACTGGGCTATGATAAAGTGGGCCACTCGCCAGGCTTCCTCTCATACCTCATCATTGTACAGCTCGCTTCGGATGGAGTCGCGAACGACGCAACTGGAAGGCTGAATGGCGCGAAGTTGTATTTAGTGATGAGAGTAGAATTGCCTTGGTGCCAGTGATGGACGTTTGCGAGTGCTGCATCAACCCGAAGAGCAGCAACAACCAGAGTGTATACGGCAGTGACATACATGACCAAATCCTGGCATAGTACGGGGGGCGGCGGCCTTATAAGTAAACAGGTTTTATAACACACTCAACATCAATTTGTAAATATAACAATGGATATTACTTAAAATTTGGTTTAATTAATTAACTATGGACTCCATAAATGCTGCTTTTATACCAGTATGCTTGTAATTCTTATGAACCAAGTCATATAGGTACAAAAGTTTCCTAACACTCAATTAGATGCTCGATATCTATCTTCATACCATATAAAATTGTAAAAATGTACAACTATCGCACTGCTTCCCACCCCGCCACATGCGACGTGTCCATTCCCGCTCTCTGTGTGCTGACTGTTCTAGAAGCACAATTCACACAAAACTCACTAGACACGTTCATGCCATGCCAGCATGCTCGCAGTTTGTCATAGCGCCTAGCCGCCGGCGTGACAAGTCATGCCACGTCTGGCCGGGCAGTGGCGCAGTGGTTATGTGTGATGTCTTTTACTAGCTCTCATAGTAATTCGCGCTCCAGCAACACACCATCACCATGTCCCGACAACGGCACGCCCCGCCACACTCACTGTGTGACGAAGCCTTTAGCTGATATATGGCCACGTTCCACTCTTTATGAGTTCCCATCTGAAAAGACAGTTATGATATCTTGAGGTTTTGGTTGTTCCTCTACACAAGATTCGCCTTGGGATAATAAGCGTGGTTTGTACCATTTTGATGCACCAAGAAAAAGCCAAATCCCTCATTTCCCCTGAAACGAAATACGTGGCATTATCGGTCACAAGATACATGTGTGACCCAAATAAGGGGAAAAGGCACTGATGCAAAATTCTGCAGATTTTTGGAGACTTCATTGTTCTCAGTGGGAAAGAAACACAAATATACTAAAGATATCGATTGCTACAAGGATGGAAGTAAATCCTGAAACTGTCCTTGGTAATGGCCCGAAAACATCCAAATAGACTCGTTCCCATGGAAACTTGGTTACTCCAGCACTAGAGCGGCTTACTATTTTAACATTCTGCGGTTTTGAGTGTTGACAAGCTTCACAATCTTTGACCAAGATTTCTACCTCCTTAACTAAATCTGGCCAGAAAAACATTTCCTGTATTCTAGAGATAGTATTTTCTTGCCCTAAATGTCCGTCAAAAAAGGTGTTGTGGTAGTAATGAAATATTTGACCCCTTAATACCTTAGGAACATATAAATTCATGCTCATGGTTTTTGGATGGATGTATCCTACCAACCATTTTCTTACTTCATAAGGCCCAGCCTTTCCAGCACATATCGTATTTTATACCTCTGGATCACTTTCCTGATGTTTTAAACTGATATATGCTTCAGGAAAATCCTTCAACACACCTGGCTCCTCCACCTGATCACCTTTGTCTGTGATCTTAGGGATATCTAAATCTACTCTTTTTCCCTCTGGGACGGCCAAACACTCAACTGACGCCAATAGGGGTACCTCACCAAATTCCTTATCGTCAAAAATCCGCCACATACAATCAGCAACCCCATTGTCCACCCCTTTGATAGGCTTGTCTGTAAACCTAAACTTGGTCAGTCTTACTAGCCAATGAGATAATCTCTCAGAGGGCTTATTGGTTGAGAGAAACCAGCTAAGGGCATGATTGTCAATGTGTATCTCAAATTCATCTACTTCTAAATAATCGGAGTACTCCTCCATGCCAAAAATGGCCGCAAGTACCTCTTTCTCATAAGCACTAAATTTCTGATCCACCGGTGTTAAAAGCCGGTTAACATGTGCTACAAGCACAAGATGACCATCTACAGTTTGACATAGAACTGCCCCTAAGGCTTTCGAGATAGCATCAACTTGAAGGGTAAAAGGTTTGCTAAATTGAGGGAAATGCAAAACTGGAGGGGTGGTTAATTTCTCCTTAAGCTGGTTAAGCGCATTATGTTGTTCCATTCCCCAACTAAAAACTACATCCTTCCATTTGAAAACATTTAGAGGTTCAGCAATGCTTGCAAAATTTGGTATGAACTTGGCGTTAAAACCCGCCATCCCAAAAAATCTGCATACTCCACGGAGATTTTTCGGGGCTGGGAAATTTACTATGGGGTGGGTGTACCTTTTCCAGATCCATCAACAGTTGTCCATTACTAATTACAAATACTAAGTATTTTAGATAGGTTTTAGCCCATGTTACTTTCTATGGATTTACAGTCAAACCAGTATCTCGTAAAGCAAACAAAAATAATTTAAGATGTTTAAAATGTTCTTCAAAAGTTTCACTATACACGCAAACATCGTCAATGTTTGTGAACAAGAACTTGTACTGATATTTACCAAAGGCTTTGAAAAAATCATAGACATAGCCTGTGGACTACAATTTACACCCATAGAAAGGCACTTCCACTGGAATTGGCCCCTCGGGGTCACAGATGTCAGTATTTCGCGAGAAGCAGGATGCAGGTCGCATTGCAAGAAGGCAGAAATTAAATCAAAAATAGAAAAATATTTAGCCTGACCCACATGTTGATATACAGACTCTATGGTTAGTAAGGGTTAAGGATCCACGAGTATCTTCTTATTAACTTTACGGTAATTACAAATTATTCTGTATTGCCCTGACACCTTTTTGGGCAACAAGAATGTTGGACTGGAATAAAGGCTGCAATAGGTTCCACTATATCCTGACACTGTAATTCGGACAGGCTCCTTATCCTTTAATTGCAACCCAATTGGATGTTTCACATAATTACCAACATTAACAGAAATTACATTAGCAAATCCGTTACACAACTCTGTTGACTGACTTTCTTTTCAATGTTTTCTGTATTAGCAACCTTTTGAAAACCAAACTTTTTAGATGAAATCGAAACTGGACACTGTTGGCAAAAGTCAAAAATTAATTATTTTGTGTGCACATTTAAGCAGGCCTTTGTTTTGCTTATGAAATCAACTCCTAATAAAACCTCACAAGTGAGTCCCAGCAATTTTTTAAATTTATTTTCCATGAAAATTTAGCAATTTTAATGTTTACATTAGCTACACAACTTGAATCTATAATTTCATCATTTGCCAATGAAAATCCTAATGTTTCCTTTTTATGCATTTTAATTACTCCTTTGTATAATGTGCACAATAAAAATTACAAAATTCCTGGCTAACCAGGGAACATGTAGCACCTGAATCTAACAAAGCAGCAACAGTAGCTTTATCGGCTATTAATATAGGTACATATAACAACCCATACTTTCGTTCAAATAAAATGCTATTAATTCTATGCTTCCCTCTTTCTTTTTCCCTCAGTAAAATGGGTTTGCTTAATTTTCTCACCCACCCTGTCCCCATGGTCAAATATTAATTTACTAACCAAAATCCTTAAAGAAATCTGCCGCTGGACAAGTAAAATTCTAAAATTACTCTTTCCTCAAACAAATAGTGTGTTTTACTCATTGTCAGCTGCATACAATTAGATGAAATCAAAGACAAATTAAGCAATCAAACACTCCTGCATCAAAAGGTAGCAGAGATGCGCAGTCTTAGGCCCTTTCCTCATCCTACACTGTAAGGTGACACAAGGTCTCTACACAACAGCCTTAATTATTACATTTCTCTTTTAAATGTGTTTTAATACACAGCATTCTACATCATTTATGAATGCTCTTGTCATTACTGTAATAATATTTTCCATGTGAAGCCAAATAATTTTAATATCTTTAACTGAAAGGATTCAACATTTTAAACAATTTTATTTATTTTTCCTCTGGTTTAGTTTCAACATACTAGCAAACAGAAAATTTCTTTTACAAGTAATCTTAGGCAGCAATTGTCCATTGCTGTTATACATTACTTGCTTCATGAGATGCACATTTTGAATATACAATTACTTATCTCAGAATTGGTTTCGCCCTCAGCAGCTATCAGTCTCTGCCGACCTAAGTTGCTGCGGGGACTTAAACACTAAATGGAAACAAGGGTTAAACCATAAGGGGGGGGGGGGTTACGATATTACCCCAGCCAATAGGAAACGAGTTACAGGTCGAGTAATTCTCAGAATTTGCTCATAGAACAGCACCTATTCGATTTAGAATTAAGGCATGTGCTCCCTGTAGGCTTGTTGATGCTAGCGCTCTAGGCGTGAGCATGACGAACTGTGTATGGCTGCCATGTTTCCCAGTCTGTTCCCAGCAGTTATTCTAGTCGGATGTCCATGTCGGGATCTGCAAGCGAACTTCACGTATTCGTTACCGTTCGTCGATTTCACACCCTCTAGTCTTAAATGATTCGGGTTCTAAGATTGGTTCACTGTCTTTATTGTAAAATGTTTCTTGGAAATTCGTGTACATATTTTAGTAAATAAGGTATTTAAGATTTCCAAAGTTTTTATTGAAATCCATATAGGGATAGGCTTGGCTGTTTAGATAAAGTCTAATGTTTTTCATATTGCAATGGTCAAACACAGATCTGTCTGCTCTTAAATTATGACAATTTGTTTTAAAACATACAATGCCATACCTCGGATTTTTCATTTGAAAATCTTGATTATACATTCCATACATTTTTGTCTGATGCTGGTAATAAAGGAAACGTCTCCAGACTCCATGGACTGAATGCAAAGTCTAGGTTCTTCCTTTTTTCAATGTATTTTAGAAATTTTATGCATTCACATGTGTTTACTTCAAAATGTGGTATCAACTATTTCACACTTCTTAATTCAAATGTTACTCCTTCCTTGCTATTGGCTGTATTGTATACAGCGTTTAAATGCATATTACCAATTGAATAAATAATTCTTGTTTGGCATTTACTATAACATGTTTATAGTCTTAAGCAAACCCAAGTACCATGCATAGCGGTATTACAACATTGTATTTCCCTACTGGGTTTAATTCCAGTTTTGTAATTGTTAGAATGGTACCAACCCACCATAATGCTAGTGTAAACATTGTATGTAGTTTGCAAGAGATAGTTTTTTGGTGTAGATGTGATTCCAACATCACAATTTTGGTCGATTTTAACATCATTAAGCAGATATGCAATTCTGTCGATCAAATTAAGTTTTCTGTTTCTCACTATTCCTGTAATTGCTGGATTAGTTGCATCGGCTGACTTTTGAATTGTTCCTCTGAAGCATAGACTTGATTTGGATGGTAAAGTATAAATACCATGATTATGTATAGGAATCCTTATTTCCGATGGAAATGAATACGGTCCTGCTTGGAATGGTTCATACACATGTATTTCAGTATTGGTTATTGCATCTTCATAACTAAAAGGTTGTTCGACAATAAGTATGTCTTCCATTTCTATTTACTGTATATCATAGTTCTCTTAAAAACAATACATTACCCCATGTTAATCTCATGGTGTTCTTAATTGAAGTGAGCGCTTTACGATTCTGTTTACATCTTTTTATAGATGATTGTTTACCTGAAACACCCACCTTCCTAATACACAGTACCCATTTTGATAGTAATGCACATAGAATTCAAGTGTTTAAATAATTTTCTTTAAATGTAATCACGCTGTAATTTCTTTGTTTGTTAAAAATTAATGTTTGCAAATTTGATCGAAAATTGGAACGAGTATTTCACCAATACAGGTGACTATTACTGGAAGATAGATTAAAATAGTCGGCTTTTTGATTATTTTGTATACCGGTTGAGATGCCAAGCGCCTCAAAATGGCAGTATACGTCTTTCTGTTCCTGATCTACTAAGGGATCCCAGAAAAATAAAAAAGTCAGTGCGTGCTTTTGGAAGCACGTAATTTTGGCAGCCAGGATTCAATCATTCTGCTAGGTATGCTATGAACCTACTCTACCTTGGTACCAACCAGCAATATCTTGGAACGATGGAAGATATTGAACGTAGCCAAATGTCAGCTACATACCCTCGGCGCAGCAGAGCAACGTGAACACGTGTGGCGTGGCCGCTGGAAAAGCAGTAACTACGGGCTAGTTAGCCAATTAGCGCCCATGCAGGCTGCTTCCTGGGATTCAGCACTGCAGTGCTGCCTGCCTGATTTCCGAGAATTTGCACCTGCATTATAATGTCAGTAGCCAGTGCGTGCTAGCGCTCAGCTGTTGTTAAGTGGAAATAATTTTCATGGTTGACAGTGATTGGTTGATTCAAATAATTGTATTATTGTGCGGAAGTATTGTAATAAGAAAATTATACTTTTCCCTTTCCCTAGTACTGTGGGGTTGGGAGATCTGAGCCACCTGGTTGGTCCTAGGTTTTCCTCCCCTCCTGGGGTGAAATTTTTACCTGGTACATATGCCTTGGAGTTTCCTGTCTAGACAGATGAGTTTGCTCCAAGGTTTACCAGACTCTTCCTGCTTGAGTTAAGTTTGAAAATAATGAAATTAAACAAGTCATATGGTAGACACATCTGGCAGGACTTGGAAATTTCAAAGTCCTTTTAGGGAAAATGTTGCAAGTAGTTTTCTTGAAAGAAAAATGTAAAGAGTGAGCTTAGTTTCCTCTGGCGACTTTTATAACATTTTAGCAAATTTTAAAAACTAAACTCATACTTGGCCTTGGTATTGCTAAGTGACCATGAGAGTGATTTTTAAAGATAGTGTCAGTAAAAATACTCAGAATAATCAAAGAAGTTCTCTAAATTGCCCTTGTGCTTAATGAATAGTCATATATAGTAAAGTTATAAAATGTTCAAATATTTCTACATTGGCCTTTACGGTTTATGAATGGCCGGATATAGTACAGTTTTCTAAGGCAATTCCTTTATTTGGCCTTTGTAGTATGGCCCTAAATGTAATAAGTAATGCATCTATTTTTTGTGTCCGGTGCTCTTGACAGCATATCCACAAGTTAATTATCTTTGCCTGATATGTGCTCTACTGAAAAATCATACACGTGGAGCATAAGTGCCCACCAGGTCAGTTTGCTGAGGGCTTCATGTTGTGAAGCCACACCAGGCACCTGTTGTCAGTGTGCACGGTGAAGCGCTGGTATTCTAGATATGGCCTGTATCTCTTGATCGCCCAGACCACAGCTAAACATTCATGCTCAGTTACATCATATCACCGTTCAGTTGCTCCTAGCTTGGCGCTATAAAAGTCTATGATACATTTCTCTCCCACCTTTGTGCACTGGTACAGCACTGCGTCAATGCCTTCTTGGCTCCCATCTGTTTGTAGGTACAATTGATGTGTGGGATCGTGTCGAGCTAGGGTGGGACACACTTTAAAGCTGGCTTTGATTGTCTGAAATGTCTCTTCTGCTTCCTTCCCCCACATTAACCTCTTCTGGGGTGACAGTAAGTCCGTTAATAGCACAGTTATTGTGGCAAAATCCTTGATATGCTCGCGAAGCCAGTTCACTAAGCCAAAATTTTTGCAGTTGTGTGCACGTACATGGAGGTACGTGCACACTGATAATGCTTAACTGCTCTGGTGTGGGCGTATTTCCAGGTTTGTTAACAATATGGCCTAGGAACTGTATGCTCGTTTGGCCGAGGTGGTATTTGTTGGCTGCACATGTCAATCCGTTTATAGCAAAGCGCTCTAAGACAATTGACAGATGGTGTAGGTGTTCTTCCCACATCTCTGACCACAAGACCACATCATCGAGATACGCGAATATGAAGTATCCGATTAGGTTGTCTAGTACTCTCACCATCATAGACTGGAAAGTGGCAGGCGTGCACTTGAGACTGAAGGGCATTGTGCAAAACTGGAAACGCTGGCCATCTGGGACCATGAATGTGGTTATCTCATGATCCTCCTGCAGGATGGGAATCTTCCAATAGCCACTGTGTAAATCCTGGGATGAAATAATTTTTGCATTTTCCTAGGGTGCTGAAGGCATCCTTAACACATATGTATGGCGGGCGGGCCCTACGTGTCACTTGGTTGAGTGCGTGAAAATCGATACAAAAGCACCATGACCTGTCTTTCTTGGGTGCTAGCATTACGGTGGAATTATACCTGCTGTGTGTGGGCTCAATCACACCGTCTCTTAACATTTCCTATACTTGTTCCCATATCATCTTGGCTTGGTGAGGAAGGTAACTGCGTGGGCCACAGTCGATAGGCTCGTCCTGTGTTAAAGGGATTTTGTGTTCCACAACTGTTGTTTTGCGCAGTACATCATGCTTGCTGAAAACTACTTTATGTTCCGTCACTAAGCGCTGAAAAGCTCCCTGATATTCCAGGAGAAGGTTATGCTGGAAATCCTTCAACTTCACGTCCTGCGCACTATCTACTGTTCTGTTCATTTAACCAGGGGATTCCCAGAGCAGCATCTTCGGTAATTTCGGTGGTTATTATTGCCTGTGTTTTTGTCTCTATATCACGTACTCTGACAGTTACATCTGCTTGCCCCATGACTGCACCACACTCTTGACCTGTAGCTAAACGGATCACATGTCCTGTGGGGGTTAGATCATGTTTGTTTACAAACTGCGGCTGGACAAAGTTGTGAGACGTGGCAGTGTCTATCAAAGCATGACATTGTTTACCATTGACACTAACAATGATCCAGATGAACTGGGAGTGGCCCTCACTCATCTGGTTAATACATGCCTGTTGCAGGGTTATATCTGGGTAACAGGGCATGTAAGGTGACCTTAGCCATGCTTGCGTTTTCCCTGCTGTTGTGGGTTCCCGTCTTGCTGTTTATGCACATGTGGGTTATTCCAGCACTCACTCCGCCAGTGGTACTGTTCACCTTCGCAATAGCGACACAGAGTTCATGGTGGTTAGCTTTTGTCCCATTTCAACGACAGGTCTCGATTGCCAGGCCTGCATTTAAAAGGTTATGCATTTTTTGGCAGTGACATTTGGTTGTACACTTTCCATCACTAAAACTGTCACACATTGACGAGGCAGCTTTTATTGACTTTACTCTCCTCAGTAACATCGGGCACTGTGCCATATCTCAGTTTCATTATCATCTGTACTTTCAGTGTTATAAATATTACTTTTATGTAGCATGCCTCCCATAAGCAGAGTCAAATCAGTGCAAGTACCGGCGTGCGAAGTGGCCAACAACTTCGTTCCTTAGCAAAGGGTTTGATATATCAATAAGATAATTTAATTGGTCATTAAATTAAACTCTACTTCATATTGATCTCGTATCCAGAGATTGCCATAGGCCGTCGGTCATACGACCCCCATCATTATCGTTTGCTCTATAGAACATTGTGCCGGGCAACATCACCAGTTCCTGCCCTACACCTGCTACCAGGAGGGGGCGCAGCACATCAAGGTATATTAGGCAAGAACTAAAACTCGGCTGTTTTCTAGTATCATTTGAAATAACTAATCTTTCTCAAACATAATAGCACTTCAAACCACAATGTTTTACGCTGGGCAGTGGTATGTTGGAGGTGATTTGTCTTTATTTTGCTTCTCATTAAGGTCTTGCTTGTTGGGAAGTTACCTAAATTTCAGCATTACCAAGTGTGCGATTCGTCCTAAAATTGAATGATTTTTCATTTGACTTACGTTAAATTCATTCAATTAAAAATTTCAGCCTGGTAATTCTTTGTTGATTCGACTATGGTAGCTTCAGGAATAGCGAAAAAGCCTGTAACCCTAACTTTAAAAAATAGCTGAGGCCTGATGATACTAGACACTTCATAGTGTGCTACCATTATACTGGTGCTGGTAATAAAGCAGATGACATCGAAGGCTGCGCTACCGAGATAATGGATTTTTCTTGGAGTGCCTGAGAATTAATGCAATTAGAGCTTTACTCATCTTAAAACAATGAACATTAAGTCTAACAATAGTTGATGCATAACTTCAGCAATAAGATTCCAGACCAAAGTGAGCGGTTCTTTGTACTTTGATGATGGTGGAGTCATGTGTCACCTTGTGCGGTTAACAAGGAACTACACACATTAATAAATACGCTGCTGCTCTTAAGTACACAAACACAATGACAGTCATTTGTCTAGCCAACAATGTAAACTAAGTTTCATTATTTTACTAGGACTTACTGGGGATTATAATAAAGAGCGCTTTACTTTGGCTAAGGTAAACACATTTTTATTTTAGTGGGTCCCTATTATTTAATGTAATTCCCAGACTCAACTAACATCTCCAGAAAAAAAAAAGATTTGTTCTTTTTGTTCTAACAGGGCGATTCCTAGCGCGGTACCAGCACTGTTAACCATAAGTGCGTGTATACCGATTTGCTGCTAGCTGGTAACAGTGAGCCATGCTATGGCATGATCTCTCCTGATCTAATTTTTTTCCTATTGCTTTTCTAGTAATACAGACTTTGCAAAGCCCGTTTTATTTTCTGCTTTCTTAATTTTCTTTCCTTTGTCTAGTCGTAACACAACATTTGTGTTAATGTAAAAAAAAAAAAAAAAGGTTTTTTTATATTTAACTGTGCAAAACAAAATATATATATATGTGTTACGGTTATTGGGAATTATAACCTTTATCGCTGACGATAAAAATATAGTTTTCAATTCACTCTTGTCAGCCAAGAAGTAAAGTCATAATATACTATTTTAGGTATTGAAATATCTGCTGCTTCTCACTTTAGAGGGCAGCACCTGTATCAAATAACGATTACTGCTGTTTTGTTCATTTTAGCAATTTGTTCAAATCACTAATTTTACAATTAAGTGTGTGTACGAAATTTTATTGTCTTTTATTAATGTTACTCTACACTTTGTGTTAATTTCGAACCATACTGGATAATATCATTCATGCTCATTTGCCATAATAAATGTAAAAAAAAATTTTTTGTGCCTCTACGATTGTGTCTATCCGCCGCTATGATAGGTGGCAATAATAATTTCCTGTCTGTATTTTTCTGCTTGTTCGCTAACTTTATTGTAATTGGTTTACGTCGAACATTTTTTTTTTGTTTTGTCGTTACGTTAATTATGTTTAAGTAACGTGTAATTTTCTATAGTAATTAACTCTGAGATATTTATCGATTGGCCATGTCGTAATAACATCTTATAGTCACTGTCGTACGTGAAGGAATGTGCTGACCCTGACTTCTACGGTTATTACTCCACACGATGTAGTTGGTTTTTAAAATTTACTACCTGACTTTCTGCTTTTTTTATAGCGTAAGTGCCATACTTACCGCCTAGTTGGATTCCACTGGCTACACGACATAGCCATTTTGGTGATGTGATCTCAGTCTCGCGCTTTTCAAGTGATTGGCTCGTGGCCCACGTTATGATTTAAGCAACAGTGATGTGTCGACTCCTCGACCACCGACTTTTCATCTCTTGGTCAGAAAAGTGTTCTTTTTGCATGTGATTTTTTGATTACTGCATGACATTATGGAAGTGTCTGCCTTCAACTTGTTGCACAATGTTTTATTCTAGACTAAAATATCCCTGAAAAGAAAATGTAAAAAATGTATGTCTTGGCATGAAGTGGTGTGGACAATCATATGAATTTTCTATTTAAAAGTTTTAAGTTTGTTGGTATAAAAATAAAATAAAGGAGAAAGTGAGGAAGCTGTAGCTAAATGGTACATTTCGGGTGCACAGTTAGCAGTAAAAAAAAAAAAAAATCAGAACATAAAAAACAAAAAAAAAGAACCAGGAAGGGGTCTGATAACTGTAACTAGTTTGAAGCAACTATGATACGCATAACACCAATTATTGTTTTGTTTAAATATTATATTTGTTTTATCTCTTCTCATTGTGTGGATGTGTGTGGTAAGGAAAAAGAGGGTGAAATAATAACCCAAACCAAATATTTTTTTTTTATTTGTAAGAAAAATAACTAATACCTAAGACCTTTTTTGTAAGTGCACATTCATGTTTTAACTTACTTATTGACGATGGTTCTAGTGTGCTGTTGTTTTTTGATGAGTATTAAAAGAAACCTACAACAGTGTACCTGAATGGAGAACAAGGTAAGAGAGTGGAGTTAGATGTTTAATAATTATTGTGGGCATTATTTATTTATAAACTTAAGGATTGCACGTGGGAGTAGAGATACTTTGTTTCATGTTTTGCTCTGGGGCACCTTGGTGCTTATTTTGGGGGACAGCAGCTGGGGTTTTCCTTTTATTGGAAATCACTGGGCTGTTTTTCTTGTCCCCTGATGTGGATTACCAAGAGGTGGCTCAACAGGGTCTCGAAGGTGATTTATAACATTTGGTAGTTGCCCACTAACCAATGAAGAGGATCCACTAAGGTTAGCATGAGAATCTTGAGGTGCGTGTGATCAAAAAACCCAGGCTAAATGACCCTGTGTCCCCTGGTGTCTGGATACGAAGATGTTACGTGCCTGCTGCAGTTTTTTTATAAATTACTTAAATAAACACTCTAGGTGGTATATTGTGGCTCCCCAACACACATTTCATACATTGCAATATACTTCCAAGAGAAATACACATTGCAAACTCATAGACTTGATGGCTTATGACTATAGATTATAGAGAAATAGGATCACACCCTCAGGAAGGTTAGTTTAAGGTTATATTTACCAGGATGGACACCAGCGTTCAGCAGTCATGAGCACGGAGAAAGTAGGGTCGGCTGGTCGACAGCTCTGAATCTGGCTTCCTCAAGGAATCTGCCATAGGTCTGTGCTGCTCATAAGTTCTATGATAGCGACATCCAGAATCCATTACAAAAATATGGCCTGGGCTAGTGTGCGGTGTTTGGTCCCGACACGATACATACCAGGCATTAATGGAGTTTGCCGACTTAGATTCCAAGTGCCTCGGCTAGTGGGGGTTGTCAGCCTCCCCCAAACGCTGACGTGAGCCAGAACCCAAGGCCGTTCTCTATGTCTATACGACCAGCCCTCATCAGCCATGTGAGTTGTCACCGAGAGAGCTGATGCTCTCTGCACACCGTTCCCAGTGTACACGCAGAGGGCACAAATGCATTGATAGTGTGCAATGTGTAAAAATCAGAGTATTTAAGTGTTTTATAATTTGTGAAAGGTAAGTAAGTGCACAGAGAGCACGGTAGTGCAGAAAGCTTAATGCTCTGAGTGTTTTAAGGGTTATGTATATAATTTGATGTGTCTGTTCCAGAGGTAAACGAAACGGTTTCATATATGTTGTGCCTCAGCTAGATATATGATTAATTTGAAATGGCAAAAATATATGTTGTTTTTTTATTGTGTGAATAGTGTTCTGAAATATATTCTTGTTAATGTCCCTTGTTCCTAATGCAACATACACGTGCATCATCATGCACATGATGCAGAATGTCACAGTAAGTCACTGCCGTCTAAACAATTCATGGTGCAGCTCATGTTTATTATTTAATAGTGTCGTGTGTAATTTTAAGTGTGTTTTTAATGTTACATAGTTCATATATGTTGACATGTGCAGAGTGCACACTGTGTTCAGGCTACAGAGACTTGTAACAGTAGCCCAATGTATATTACATTATTGTGTAATTTTCCAGTCTAAATATCACAAACGTCTATAGCTCACTTAATAAATAAGTTTTTAATATGTATAAAAAGAAAGTATTGGGCAGTACTAGGTCAGTGGTGGGATAGGAGTGTGAGGTTAGATTGCAGTGAATGCCGACAACATGACATAAACATTGACCATGCGGTTTTTTAACCCTACTTTTGACCTAACTATATAGAAGCTACAAATATGAGGCCTTTGCTTATAAACACTGCAAAGATACTATTAAAATTAGTGAAGTGTGATAATAAACTTCAAATGAGCCAATTCATTTGGCCCGCATAAAAAAACAGAAACTGTGCATTGTGAACACAGTAAGGACATAACATTACCGTTAAGCTGCCACATAGCAGAGTAACAAATATTTCTGTTATCTTAATATTAGAGCTTTTAAGGGTGAAGCAAATGTGTTATTGTATTATGCTTTGTTATTTAAGCTCAGTTTAATGCATCATTCATTAAAAATTCTGTAAGAGAATAAAATATAAACGTTTTTCATAGATGCAGGGAACGAGCTGGCAAATGAGAAGGCAGCCCGCCAGACTCCAAAAGAGTAGCGTAGTAACCTTGGTGCCATGTGGATGCACGTGGTCACGTCCTCCCCTGACCATCAATTTATATATAGTTATGTAGAGTATCAATATTTAAACTTAGATATGGAAAAGAAAATTATTTTATTATCCAGGGAGAGTGCCGCACAGCAACCCAGCATGTCTTTTATACATCTGGGATTTAACTTTCATGTAACCATTATTGGCTTCGTGCCATTGTAACAGTTTAAGTGCATTGCGACCTAATTGGAGCTATGTAATTATAAGTGCTTCTAATGAGGGAGCAAGTTAATATGTCGCATATGTTTGAAAGTTCTGTGTCCGATTTATTTACTCAGATGGCCTAATGATCTCTTAACCGAAATGTGGGTGGTAACTACGAGGGATGGCCGAAACAATCCCTCGACGATTAGTATAAGCGTGTAGAGGAAGTTTAGATAGCATCTAATAGACCAGGCCAAGTATGGATATAATTCACCATTATTTACAACACCTGCAGAGACGCCTGCACATCTGGGGGCTGCATTTAGGTGATCGGCCCACGACCCAATACATTACTGCGTGCTCTATACTGAGGGGAGCACTGGCTCCCACCGGACATAACCTATAACAGCAGTCATCATAATCCTTCACCATTGGATGCAGACCTGCCAGCATCAAACCTTACTCACTCCTGTGGAGGCTGTTCTGGTCTCCTCCGACACCATTAAATTAGAAGTGGAGAATGAAAAACAGGTTAAGCGGCCATTAAGTGGCAGGTGAAATAAAGAGGTGCCAAGTGACGTAACATTTTAATTTATTCCACGAACCTTCGTATGAAGCAGTTACAAAAGCATTATTCAATTCAAGCAGGTAAACACTTAATCTAAACAAGGTGGTAAGATGCCCGAAATAAAGTTACGGTAGATTTAAACCCATGTCATGAACAAATGTTCAGCTGTGAGGCGGCTCACCCCGGACTAGAAACAAGCCAGATTCCAGTGAATTAAATGTAAACTATTACAATTATATGATTGGCACGAAAATGGTGAAGTGCCCAGGGAGGACACGAGACATGCGTCTGCCTCACTCAGTACCAAAGATGCTACTACTTAACATAGCGGTAGTCTCTCTGATGATTGACTCCAAATCCCGCCGCCATGTTACGTGTCCACTTATTGCAATATACATAATAAATAAATGAAACAGAATGAATGAAAATTACCCTGGACGAGAATGATGCACAAAACACATAACATTTTACATACATCATCAAATGAAAATATAAAATATATAAATGAACTATTACAATTTAAAACTAAATGGGTAACGTTCCCTCAGATTTGGAGGTTAGACTAGCCACGTGCACGGCTCTGCATGTGTAGGGACTTGCTTGCATTTATTTTCAAGTTAATCATTTCCAATACACAACACAATGGTACCCTTGGTATCAAAACACTTAAAATCTAATATATCTGGTTAGCTTTTGGCACGTGGGTCATAAACTATGGAGTGTTTGTCTCTGCTTTGTGAACGACGTAAGCCAATACTGGACTTTGTCTGTATCGCACTGTTCTTAGTTTTGTCTCTCATGAATGAAAACTTATTTTAAAAATTTGTGTGCAGGCCCACAAAATTAGACGGGGCAAAACACACTAAATACTATTATGTACACGTAGCGTCCCAACACAAGGTAGCTCTACTTTTTAGCAAAATGCATGCTGCACATTACAACAAAACTTCTTAAATTTAACAAACAAGCACACATTTTCTCTATAAAAATTCTTTTATAATTAAAAGACATAATGCACTGGATAGCATGGGCGATATACACAATTTTAAATATTTCCACTTGCTCTAAATGTGTCGCACTGATGCACTTGGTGCGGCATGTTTGACATCACGCATAATCGAAAGGGGAATAATTGTAACGCAAAGAAAACTGTTATAATTAATTTAAATATATTTAACACTCACAAATAAAAAATTATAATGATGTTGAAAAATGAAACAGGGCCACAGGAAAAATTAACAGAACATAATTATACAATTTACAGCATGCTGTCACGTGTGTCAACTCAGGCAGTTGTGCTAAATCAGGCATACACACGGAACATGGGCTTGGGCACTGCTGCACTCCTGTGGAGCTGAGTGGTAGTTTGGCGGGTCCTCGGACGACGTGAAGAATGGTCTAGTGCCAGGGATGTGGCACACATCATACGCCCCCTCCCGCTGGAGACTATTCATTAGTAAACAGGCTCTGATCAACTGCAAAAGATGTGCAGCGGGTGAAGCCAACACCATGGACATAGGTCGTAGTGGCTGCCCTGTTGTTGATATCTGGGTGGGTGATGCTGCTGCTCCCACACGGCTGGCGATGTTGTGATGGCTGCTGTAAGCGTGTCCAGATACCTACAGGCCACACACATAACATGCCGTATGATGTGTCCTCGCTTCGATTGGGGAAGGGGAAGACATCTCAGTTGCCGACTCGTCACTGCTGTTCTCGTTGTCCTCGTTGCTGGCCGGCCATGGGCGGAAGAGACCAAGTGCTTGAGCGTCCCTAAAAACAAACAGCCTTGACATCGGCATCGGTGAAAACAGCCCCGGCAACAAATGGCGCCTCCTCGGCATCACAACGTCTCTGAGCGGGTCCCTCATCTGTCGATGCTGATCGATTTTAGACGGCCATTCTAGTGCGTCTTGCAGGATGGTAGGGGAAACAGCCACTGACAGTTGTTGTTACTCTTGTAGATGTCTCGGCATCAGGCATAGCAGCTTCAGGTTCCTGGTGAGATTCCTCTTGTGCATCCTCCCTGGGCATGGGGCTGGTGTCGCCTGGTGACCCAGATTCCAAAACACCCACTTCCGCACTGTGTAGTGGCGTCTCAGCACTGGGCGTCACGACGCTGGAATCGGTGAGTCGTAGTGCGTCGCAGTGAAAAATCACAGAACGCCACCGCCTAAGGTGTATCCTGTAACAATTTTCCCCTTGTTTACTCATGACTTCATGTAGGCCCCCCATATAGCAGCAAACCCTGCGTACAAATTACATTGTCCAGCTGACTGTGGATGTGTCTGCGCATACACTAGCTGGCTGGATTGTACACTGGGTGGGTGCAGGTGGTACCCGGCACCGACTGTGATCCATAGCAGTGCTGGCTCTTTTGGGTCTCACTCACCTCACTTTCTCTCTGCTCTTCTCTGCTTGCCTTCTCTTCCTCTGTCCTGTTACACTCCCTTGCTCCATTAGGAAACTCACCGGGGAGGTGATGACCTTGTAAGAGCTGAGCAAGAGTTCTTCCAATCGCCTGGTTCATGCGGATCCGCAGCATGAATAAGGTGACTGGTAGGTGCTCGGCCCACGAAACGTGGTTTGCCCCTACGTGCAGACACAACTGAGTTTTAATATCTTTGTTAAGCTGCAGAAATCTCGCCACGCACGACCAGTAAACTGGGTTCCATTGTCACTTAGCACTTTTCTAGGGTATCCCCAGCGAATAAAAATTGATTCCTCAGGACTTTACAAATTCCTCTAGCCCACACACTCTGGATATTAGATAGGCTTCTATCCACCTAGAAAACAGGTCGGTATTCATGCTCGGGTGACCGGAAATGATGTTTGTGGGCTCATAATTCAGCACTGTGTCACAGCAAGCTGCGGGTACGTACGCATGCCATGTGTCACTGCCTGTGTTCACACATGATTCAACACACTCATTCAGTACATGGTATCTCTCTACAGTCTGCTTGACACATTATTCTCACCATTTAGGGATACCTTGCAGTTCTTTTTGTGGGTGACGTCCTCTTGCAGTATGGCCAGTGTTATTGCAGTTGGCAGCACTGACAGATTCGCACGTTGTTTTGGTGTGGCAGTGGGCGCGATTTACCACAGGGCAGGTGGGAGAATGGCATCCCACTCATCTGTATCATGGGCCGTTTCATCTCCCAGGGGGCGTTACAGGTAATCAGCCATCTGGTTATTGGCACCGGCAACGTGCTGGACCTCGAAGTCATACGACTGAATAAGTAGTGCCCAGCACATCAATTTGTTCTGGCTTTTATTGATACTGTGTAGCCACAGTAGGCAGCGGTTCTCTGTCCGCAGGATGAAGTACTGGTATTCCAGAAGTGGGCGGTACTTATTAAGGCTCTACACCATTTCGAGACATTCACATTCATTCATGTTGTACTGCCGCTCTACCGGGCCGAACTTGGCTCTGTCGAAGTCCACAATATGGTGTTCTTTATCATCCGAGAGCTGAAACACCACTATTCACAGTCCATTTTCACTGACATCGGTCTGGACCTACAGGTGCCGTAGCGGGTCATACCTGGCGAGGGCAGAGCACTCCTGGGACAGACGTTTTATCTCATCAAAGCTGGCTTGCTGTTCTGTTAGCCACTCGTACGGGATGGTCGGTGACATGAGGTCTGTGAGGCGTGCTGTTATCATGGCAAACTCTAGAATATACTCCCACAGCCAGTTAATCAGGACAAAGAACTTTCGGAGATGTTTCCTTGCATTTGGCGCCGGAGTTCCCGCAGGGAAGGTGGGAGAATGGCATCTGGCTTATCCTCATCATGGGCCATTTCATCTCCCTGCAGATGTTACAGGTAATTAGCTAGCTGGTTATAGGCATCGGAGCTGCTCGGGGTTAGGGCGACTAATGTCAGCATCCACAATATGGCAGAGGAACTAAAAGCTCGCCTTCCCAACGTAGTATTTCCAGTTGGCACAGGTAAGCCCTGTTATGGCAAGTCGTTCCAGTACCAAAGATAGGTGTTTCACATGCTCCGCCCAGGACTCCCACCAGACGATGATGTCGTCGAGATACGCCAAAGTGATCTCACCGATGTAGCCATCAAGTACCTGTGTCATTATGGCTTAAAAGGTCTCTGGAGCGCATTTAAACCTATACTGCATTGCACAGAATTGGAAGTGCCTGCCGTCTGGTGCCGTAAATGTAGTCTTATGGTTTTCTCTGTGGTGAACGTATACTTGCCAGTACCCAATCCTCAAGCCAATTATGGTGAGAAATTGTGAGTGGTCTAGGGTGTTCAGGCACTTCTTAACGTTGATGTATGGGGGTGGTTCGCTCTTGGTGGCGTGATTGAGTCGGCGAATGTCCATGCAGAATCTCCATGTTCCATGTTTCTTTGGAGCAAGAGTAATCGCCGCATTATATTGGCTCTTCGACAACTCTATCACCCCTTCGTCTAGCATCTCCTTTATTTACTCCTGGATGATCTGGCACTGATGTGGGTAATATCGTCTTGGGCAATCACAGATCGGTGTCTCGTCGATGAGCAGGATGGTGTGTTCATCATGGTAAAGCAATGCAGCTGGTCTGCCATGGTAAAAATATCCTAGCGTTTATCGAGGAGGTGTTGCATCACTTCTCTGAACTCGGGTAGTGGTCGAGCTCGTTCAGCATGATGGCGGGTATTTCTCCAGCTGGTTGGGGGTCTGAATTATACACCGTGCGCCGACAGCAAGGTTGACATATTTAAAACTCACAAATAAAAATAATAATGATGGAAATGAAATAAGTTCACAGGAAAAATAAACAGAACATAATTACACAATTTACAGCATGCCTTCACTTGCGCCAAATCAGGCACACAGAGGGCCACTCATGTGGTGCTGAGTGATACTTTGGTGGATTCTTGGACAATGTGAGGAATGGTCTAGGGCCAGGGACGTGGCACATGTGAGACTTGCATGATGGTAATTATGGGGCAGCTATCGGGGGAAATAAAGGTCCATCGACCTAAAGTTTCCCCGGCGAGCGAGAATAATTGTAGAAGTCACTTCAGTTCAATAAAATGGTAATTATTCAAGACTGGTGATAAGATATTACATCTTTGAAAATAGATAGGCAGATGGCAAGAAACTCTGCTCTGGCTTACGTGGCAAAATGGCATAGGTGCAGTGAAAGAAAAATTTATAAGCATTAGTTATACAGGAGTGGCCCTGAGTCTGCTCCAGATGGGAAGCATACTCGGAGGTGCACGAAGTGAATGAGAAAATGTTCCAGTAAATTTAGTCTATTGTAGCTAGTTGATCATTGCAAAAGTTGCTTCACCTCCAAGCTGCGAGAAACCTGACCTGCTCTGATGCCTTCCAAACCAAAACTAACAGGGGTGGCATGGAGTTGGTAATGCCTTGCTACAGTCACCATGCCAGAACAGAAAATCCCTTGTAAAATAATTAACATGAATGATATGAGACATAACACTGGATGATACATACATCAAATTGCACAGTGTGCAATACCCTTGGAAACAAAATAAACAAAACGTATAAAATTTATGTTTACTTGTATTGTATGTGCAAAATTACTTTCGTGAAATAATTCTCTCTGTTTCCTTAAAGAGAAAACGACAAACAAACATACTGGCAATTTAAATAGGGATATACTGAATTAATTTGGCATAATATAATTTAATATTCAACTTCTGAACAATATTTAAATAAATTTTGCCTAACGCTGTCCGAAGTGTGAGTGTTACACTGCAAACATCAACATGACGATTTTAGAGATTTAATAAATTACTTTATAAAAAGGACTCACTGGCAGTCTCGAAGTTCCCTTTATTTTGTTTTTACGGTGCACTAAACTCTTTCGGAAAATATTGTCGGATGGCTGAGATCCGCATACCCACATGGCCGCTATTTGGCACTGTAACAGTTATGTGGATTTAATTAGGATTTTGCCACATTCATTTGTTGGTGGGTAATTTAATATGGGGCTTATTTTAACCTATATGGCACTACACAAATCACTTGCTAAAAGAAGTTACACCTTCTGGTTTTTAAAAGGACTACCCTGACTCACGTGTCTTCTTGGTGGCTGTTGGCCTGCAGTGGTGCGCTACATAGTCAGTGCTCTGCGGCACCTACTTCGAGTTGGTACTGCTAGGTAGAATGCGCTGGTTGACAATTGCATGTGTTTGAGCCGCGGTCAGTGTCAAATGCTCCCTTTGGTTGAAGACCTTTCGACCCGCACCAGCTCATGACATCTTGCAGCAATGCGGTCCATGCCGGAGGTGTGGCCGCAACTGGTACTGGTGTGTTCCATTGATCACTTGTGTCTGTGTTGTCACTGTGCCGGTTTGTTGTCATGGCCGACATGCTGTTGCACTGCTCTGTCAGCACCGGTATCTCTGTGGAATATGCCGGTGGCACTGTGGTTGGCGAATCAGGTTGCCAGAAGTGTCGATGCTGTCCCCATCGCTATCCCAAAGTGATTATTTGTCATGGGCTGTGATGGGCTGACTGCACACTTCTTTTTCTGCCACCGATCCCATACTGGGCATCGATACGCCGGGCGTTGGTGCAGAAAGTACCTGTTGTGCTGTAGCTGTGCTGCTGGTAGCAAGCAGCAAATGGCCCATGCTACCTCATGCATCCTCCTGGACCTCTTTGTTGGCTGGGGCTGCTTCCTTATGGGGCGTTGGGACACCAGGAAAGTGCGCAGTCATAATGATGTAGTTGGTTGCTGGGTTTTCGGCTGAACCACTGTGCTGGCTGGAGACAGAGTTGCTGCATTTTAAAACTGCCCACAGCCTTCTGTTGCTGCCACCGAGTCTGTGTCGTGCAGCTGGGTGCTTCTAGTCGGTGCAGCTGATGCTCTCAGAGTTGAATTTTCTGTCGGGCTCTGAGCACGCTGGTGCTGGTGGGTTGGACTGTGCATATGGGAAGTGCTGAAGCCATTGGTAGGCTACTCCATACTTCTTTTGTTTCGTCTATTGGGCGTTGAGACACCTGGCATCGGCAGAGAGAGAGAGAGAGAGAGAGAGAGAGCGAGAGAGAGAGAGGTGATATCTGTGGGGTGCTGAACTTGTTGTTCCCTCTGCCTTCTATCAACAGATCCCTATTGGGCATCGGGATGCAGGGTATTGGTTGTAAAGTTTGCATACAAAGTGGTGTTCTGAGCAACATTTGTTGTTTTTCAGGTGCGTTGAGATTTTCGGCCGCTTCATCGGAGTCTGCTCGATCCATATAGGGTGCTGAGATGCCAGGCATCGAAGCAGCACCCTCCAATGCTAGGGAGTCTAAGTGCCCTTTGTTTACTTTGGTGATACTTGATTGTTTGTCTGATCGAGCTTAACTGTTGTCTGGGCTTAGACTCATGTCATACTTTGACACTCGTGACATAACACTCGTAAACCAAAGTAAACACAACAAAGTAGAATAACAAATAATAAAAATATTTCCCCAGGCATGGCGGTACACAAAGCGATGAACACAGCCCTTGATTGAAACCGAGCAGAAAAAGTGAGCACTGATAATAATTCATAGTGGTAAACACTAGCAGATGAATGTAAACAATGGGGTGACTGTGATATAAACAATGATGCACTGGTTCATATGACAACTATGAACTGCAATGTAAACAAGGCAACATAAACAATGATGAACTGGCAACAGAAACAACTGGCATGATAATGTAAACAATGATGATAGGCAATGTAAACAACGGATATAATGAACACAGGCAATGTAAACACTGAGTTTTCCTTTGGCAAGGGTGGTGGTGTGCGGAGACAGATGTGTGTTCTTGCAGGTGAAAACACTGTGGTATCACGCTGGCTGTCACTTGCTGTTGAGGCTGAATGTCAGACTTGTATGAGTATTTCACATATAAAGGGGGGATTGGGTTACCCACCAATGAATTCTGCGAGCATGATGGTGATAGATGCAGAGGGGGGCTCATGATCCCACCAATTATCTCTGACTTATGTAGCACTGATTGCAAAGGGAAGTCTGTGGTACCTGCCATTTAACTCTGTATGGCTGATGACGAGTGAGTTATAATGACATCGGACATGTACCGCTAGCGGCGTAGCAGGTCAGGAGCATAACAATGATTACTTATAACAACAACACCATGATGTAGGACATGCACTTGTCAGAGAGGAATACTGGATGCTTGGCATTACTTGTGGTATTGCTAATTGACTCGTTGCCAAAATATCTAAATCTACGGCGTGCGTATTTGTAGGCAATGACGTGCTCGAAAAACTTGTGAAAATAAATTACAGAAAAGGGTGGGCAAAAATAACAGTGAACTAATGATTGCTGGAAAAATATGCTCAATAATAACATGGCCCTTGGTGATTATGAAAATGTACGCCTGTATGATGGCGTTAATGAGAAAATGACGTAACCTGTTGGGTTGAATACTGATAAGTCACTGCTAACCTTGGTGCTGCGTTGCGTCTCAGCTGCGGGGTTCGGCGTGATAACACTTGCTGTATCACATCTTGACATTGTGGCTTGTTGACGTTGCACGGAGGTTAAGTTGTCCATGTGCTCGGCGCCAGTCGGTTTGCCATGGCTGTGTCATTGTTGCAAGGACATCGATCAAGGTATGTGCTCGGCCCGTGTCCAGACTTGATTAATTTTGAGTTGCTGAAATTGTGGGATGCAGCTGTGTCGATAAGGGCGACTGTTGAATTGTTGTTTATACTGATGGGAATGTGTAGTAAATGTGTCGTTATTATGGTATATCTCTCCCAGATAAGATGATGTTTCCATGTTTGTTGCTGTTATTATTTCGGGGATAGGGGGCATGTACCCTACCCTGGTCACTGTTTCCCGGCTCCTGGTTCACTTGTGCTCTGCATGTTGGGCAATCTTGGTACCAATGCATCAGTTCACTTGGAGAATATATGCACTGCCATAGCGGTGGCCAGTCAGACCTGTCATTCCCATGTGGTGCAGGCTGCACAGTGTTTTGGTGCGAAGGCTGGCTTGCCCCTGCGCTTTCCGCTGGTGATGGCACTGCTGCTTCGCTCGTGTAGTTGGTGGGGTTGCGGACCGCTTGGCGAGCTGTTGTTATTATTTTGATGGCTGCTGGTGGGTGTGACAGTGTTTACAGCTGCCAGGCCACGTGGTGGCACTACTAGTTGATGTATTTCAATTGTGTCATGTGAAATTCCTGCGGCGGTCCTTACAACATTTTTAAACCATGGTGAATGGCGGGTCGTAAAGCAGCTCTGTACTCTGGTAGCACTGTTTGTATCACTGCTTCTATCACATTCATGGTGGCAACGAGCGAGTAAAATCGGGAGACTAAATTCACTTTCCTCCAGTTAGTCTTGTGGGCGTTATCTCTCTGTGAAAATACCAACTTATGTCTGTATTGTAGCCAACAAGCTGGTGTACCATGTAGAACATTTTGTGATGAACTGCTCCTACATAATCTGGTACTCAGTGATGGTTCTCCACCATACTTATATATGACCTGTCAGTCGTGCGACGAAAACATTCGACCACTATTGCACTGGGACTCCATACCACTGCAGTTTGCCCACACTTGTCAGTGAATGACCTCGAGTCTTCTGAGTCTTGTCTCGCAAAGCTTGGGAGCATCTGGAACTTAACTGGAGTTAGCAACAGGATGGCATATTGTACTGGAGACTGGTATGGGACAAAGGGCGAGGATGCAGTGGTAGGTTGTTGGGTTGGTAGTCGTAGCACATTGGGTGTGGGTGGTGATAACTGTATTGAATATCCTGGACCGAGCTGCTCGTTCACTTCATGCATTATCACTGTTTGTGGTGCAGTCATGTCTCTCAAGCCGGTATGATTAGTCGTATAGGTCCGACACTGTGGTGGTAGCTTTGGGGTTATCCCAAACTCGAACACGGTTGTTGTACGTAAGACATAGTGTCAGCTTTGGTGGCTGTGACAGATGTTTGTTTCTAGTAGCTTGTCCACACATTTCCACTCCACTCGTACCTGGCATTGTGTGGTCCCTCATGACAGTGTAGTCTACTGGTGTTGAGTGGTTGCTACTTGTCCGCTCCTGGGCGATACAGCACTGGTAGCACACAAATTGTATCTTCCACATTCCGATTCTCTCCGCGATGTTGAGGGATTATATCTTTTGTCACATTCAGCTATGCATGCAGGATGTCAGATCATGCTCTGATCCTTCACGTCTCTGTCGGTTGTTGTTCACTGTGTATGTATGTCCGACTGTTTGCATATACTGTGTTGGCGTATATGACATAGAAGTTCTTCCTGAAATGCATCTGCAGATATTAGATGCTTGTTTGTATTTGGCAAACGAGCGACACTCGTTCACTTTTCTGAAATTTCTACACATAATTGCATGCCAACACTCCATTATGAACACGTCACTTGTGTGGCTGCCCAACACAGTTGCACGATATGGCTGTGGGGTTGCATGGAGATCTACATGAGTGCTGTGGCTCTCCTGTTCGCGTATTTGTCCAACACACATGGACAATGTTTGCGATGCTGATTTTCGCGGCTGGTGCAGGAGCCTGGGTGAGCATGTGCTTTGCTGCCCCGCCGCAGTACATGGGGTGGACGACTGGGAAAATACATGGAAATAGTGGAGGGAGGGAAAAGCTTTACCATTAGAGTTCCTGGAACACGACACCAACGATAACAGCCTCCTCACATTCTACGTCCACCAACAACTGAAAATGGCAGTTCTGCGCTTGGTCACCCCATTACTGCGATGTTTAGCCACACAGAAGGGCATCAATTGACAGGCAGGGAATTGGCGTCCACAAAGAAAGTCCGATTTAGCCACACAAAGGGGGGCCAATTGACGGCTACGAAATTGGCTTCAATGAAGAAAAATCCGATTTAGCCACACAGAGATGCGCCAATTGACGCCTAGAAGGGTATCGCTGCTGTTAAACCCAAGTGCGGGTATGCCGATTTGCTGCTAGCAGGCTCGTCACAGGGTGTCGAATGCGAGTTATAATATCTGATGGACGTCAGCTAACCAACCAGGAAGATCCACTAGTGTTAACACAAGACTATTTTAAAATTTCAGATTTTTCCTGAGTCATGGAAAAAGAATAGGCCTGTTGATACCAAAAGAAAAACATGACAGTAATAGTGTAGAAGATCTTGGGCCTACTACTATAGAGAATATTATGAATAGGCTGTGCAGCAGATTGCTATACAACATTATCGAGAAGGGAGTTGTGTTAAGCAGCAGGCAGAAAGGTTCTAAGAATGAAGTGGGATGCTTTAATCATTTAACTATGCTACAGCAACTCATAAAGAGAAGTAAAAAGGTGGGAGGGGTTTTTGTTCAGCTTGACATTAGAAAAGCATTTGATACCGTGCCACATGAGATAATCATAAAGATATTGAAAGAGCAGGGAGCTCCTAGTACATTAACTAGATATATTCAGGGTATGTATTAAGAAAGTTTTACAGAGGTTGAGGTCAATTGTGATAATGTAAAGATTGTTATTAGAAGAGTGGTTAAACATGGCGACTCATTGTCCCATCTGATATTCAATCTCACCATCGACCCACTTATTAAGGAATTCAAGGAGAGTAAGGGTATGAGTATAGGCAAAGAGCATGATTCGGTTTTGGCGTTTGCTAATGACTTAATATTGGTAGCAGATGAAGTTAAGAAAATGGAAAAGATATTGATAGTGTGTATAAGTTTTTGGCTGGCATCGGGATGGGGCTGTCCTTTCGTACGTGTAGCGGCAGCCATTTGGTAGTGAAAGACATGATATGTACCTTCCTCCCAACAGAGTTTAGCCTCGGTGAGTCTCAGCTACTCACCAAGAAGGTTGGAGAGCATTTGGAATATCTAGGAACAACACATCGATTTGATGAAGGTAAAGACCATAAATTCATAAAACGAATTGAAGAGGAGGTAGAGAAAGTGTCTATGGCCCCACTGAAGACTTTCCAAAAATTTGAATTAATTCAGGTAAACTGAATGCCGAGATTTTTATACTCCTTGATTTTGCAAGGAGTAAGCAAAAACTTTTTAGACGAAGTGTATAGAGAGGTTAAAATAGGTGTAAAAAAGTTTTTGAAAATACCAATTCAAATATCTGATGGGTTTTTGTACACAGCGAAGATAGATGGTGGGCTGGGGCTCTTGAAGTACCAGCACACCATCTCTCTTTTAAGGATTTGGCTGTTTGGTAATATGGAGAATGTGGATGATCCAGTGTTGGAATGGGTACGTAAGGAGTTCAATCTAAGGAAGGTAGTGGACAAGTAGCTTAAGAGGTTGAGTTTAAATTAGTGGGTTGAAGATCAGATCATACAGGATATTGAAAAAGTAGTTGATAGATATAAGAAGGATCTGAAGGAAACGTTACGGCTTCGGTGGGAGTAGCAGAGCACGCACGGTGAAGTGTTGAGATTCCTCAGGGATTATCCGGAGTCAAGTAAATGCATATACCAACCGAAATCCTTGAGAGCCTCGAGGTTCACTGAGACTATAAAGTTGAAAACGAAGCAGATGAATAATAAGGTTACTCTGGCCCGATATAAAGGGGGGGGGGGGGTTATGTAATTGCAGGCAGTACGGCAATGTACCAGAGACTACAGGACATATTTTAGGTGAATACCCTTATATCAAGGATGCGAGCTTCAACAGACACAATGAGGTGTCTGTAATATTTTAGTCCAGGAATGAACCGAGCAGAAAAAGGAAATAATTGTAAAGGCGGAACCCACCCTTGAAGTGGCCGGGAATAAATATAAACCAGTCTTAGTTCTGGCAACACATAGGGAGGTGTTCGTTGTAGAAGTGACGATGTGGTATGAAAAAGGTAATAACTTATCAGAAGCTGATCAAGAGAAGATTGAGAAATACCAGGTTCTGGAAGAGGAGGTTGGAAAGAGGTTTGATGGAAAGAGGTACAGATGGGTTGCCCTGGTCACTTTGTTGGCGAGGGGAGTAGTTCCTAAGGAAGCAATGAAAAACTTAGAGGGAATAGGAATTGGCTGAAAAGATTTGTACAGGAGATCGAGTTTGAGTGTTTTGAGGAGTTCGTTGGAAATTTACACAAGTTTTATGGATGGTAAGATAAGAAATTAAGAGGTATTTAGTTAATTTTCAGCTCGGTCTATTGTGGGTTTAGATATAAGGGTAGATATTAGTTGTTTTTTTTATGACGATTTTATTATAATGATCTTAGGATGTATTAAACCACGTATATATTGATGTGGTCGAGTTTTAATTGTTAGGTTTTATTGTGTTTAGTGATGATTTAATGCAAAATGATTTTAATGTGTATGTTAGTTATGTGTATATTTTATTGGTTAATTTTTTTGTAAATGTATTGTATAGATAAATATTTATGATTTTTATTAAATACTGACCAGGGTTAGTCTTTTTGTTTTTGACGATTTTAATTTAAATTTTAAATGACTCTTAAGGGTAATGGTTTTATCTAAATGTTTAAATGGATTATATTATGTGCTATATTCTGTTATTGACAAGGAAGTGTCAATTGGTTCAGATGATTCATATGACGATTTTAAGAAGGAATGTAAGGAATTTTAAAGAAGTAAATTTTGGTTTCTGTTTGTTTTTGTTTCGAAATGTAAGGTTTTAATTATGTTATTGTTTTAATATGTTAATGATTGTATAAATTTTACCCAGAGTAAAATAATAAACTCTTTTTTATTGTTTTAAATTAATACAATGTTTTGTTTTGCTGTTTTTGGATTAATATTTTTAGGATCTTTAATTTGGAGTAACGTTTTAAAGTTTATTTTCATATTTTGATATTAATTTTAAATGTGTGCAACTTTGGTATTTTCAATGAAAATTTTTTTTATGCTCTCCAGTCTATGTATTTTTAATGTGTTACTAATTGTAAGTGTTGGTAACACACAATGCATTTCGGAAAGGAATTATTTCCCCTCCGTGGGACGTGGGCGTAAAGCCCGAGCTAAATGACCCTGCATCCCCTGGCATCTGAATACAGAGATGTTACATGACTGCTGCAGAATATTATCAATTACAAAAATAAATACGCTAGCTAAAATATTGTGGATACCCAACACTAATTTAATACACTGCAATACACTTCCAAGGGAAATACACATTGAACGTGATGGTAAACACATGGCAGTTATCGGGCGGAAATAAAGGTCCGTCGACCTAAAATTTCCTGGGTGAGCGGAATAATTCTAGACAGACACATCAGTTCAATAAAACTAATTATTCAATACTGATGACGAGATGGTACAAGATTGAAAATAGACGGACATGCGGCACAGAGACCCGCACTGGCTGATGCGGCAAAATGGCGTAGGTGCAGATGAAAAAATATTTAAAAGTATTAGTTATACCAGAGGTGCCCTGAGTCTGATCCGGATGGGAGGCATACTCGAAGGTGCACGAAGTGAAAGAAAAATGTATTGGTAAATTTAAAGTATATTGCAGCTAGTTGATCATTGCAAAAGTTGCTTCTCCTCCGAGCCGCGAGACACATGCGACCTGCCCTGACGCCCGTCAAACCAAGACTAACGAGAGTGGCATGGCGTTGGTGATGCCTCGATACAGACACCGTGCCAGAACAGAAAATCCCTTGCAAAATAATTAATGTGAATGATATGAGGCATAACACTGGATGATACATACATCAAATTCCATGGCGTGCAATACCCTTGAAAACAAAATAAATATTAAACCATAAAATTTACATTTACCTGAATTTTATATGCAAAATTACTTCCGTGAAATAAGCCTCTATGTTTCCTAAAAGAGAAAAAGACACATAAACGCACTGGCAATTGAAAAAGGGACATACTGAATTAATTTGTTATACAACAAATTAATATCCAACTTTTGAAAAATATCTAAAGTAATTTTGTGTTGCGCTGTTCGAAGTGGGCATGTTGCATTGGGGACAACAAAATTACAAATTTAGAGATTTGTTAATAGCTTTAATAAAAGGGCCCACTGCCAGTCTCGAAGTTCGCTTTATTTTATGCTTACGATGCACTAAACACTTATGCAAAATATTGTCGGATGGCTGAGATCCACGTGCCCTTGTGGCAGCTATTTGGCACTGTAACCTCTACGTTGATTTAATTAGGATTTTGCTACATTCAAGGGCGATAATTTTAATATACGACACCCTTATGCAAGGGATTGTCGGCTCCAGTGGCCTTGGTTTGTTGTAGAGGTATTCTATAAACCAAAATTCCAGAAAGAGCTTTAGTTCGTGTAGGGGGTTAAGTGGGTATAATGTCTGAATATGGGTTCCTAGTGTTGATTTATTTTCCTTGAAATATCCTTATAGGGCTGGTTGGTGATCAGTATTATCAGCTGATAGGAAGAATTACGTCTTAAGTTGATTATACTGGTAAACTATCGAGTTAAATATTTGTGGAAGAAATGTGTTTTTACCTGAAGCATACACGAGGTTATAGCTTGTAAGTTGTATTTCTTATTCACATTTCTTCAGGTATATTGTGCAGCATCCATTCCTTCATAAATAATGGGTCGGACTCACAATCGCTCTCCGAGAACAAAGCATTGCAGAGAACCTGACACCCTCGAGTCCTGTTACCCTCCCGCCTGCGAAAAGCGGAAGTGGGCCCGAAGTTGGTGTGCGGATGGCGCGCCACTTTGTTCCCCTGGCCGAAACTTTCTCCCCTCGAACCCTCGCATCGCGTCACGAGATGGGGGAAGCACCAAGCCGGGCAATTAGTTCCAGGTGAGCGCTCCAGTGCCGCCAACCTGAGCGGCGCGCGGTCAGCACCGGCGGCGGCCATTTGTCAGGCCGGAACTTGGTGAATTATGAAGGCCAGAACAAAGCTGCAGCGACCGCCCCTGCTGCTCGCGACACTTGCTCACCCGGGGCCTGGGCTGGGGTTCGCACTGCCGCTGCAGCGCCTCGCCGCTCGTGTCGTCGACAAAGGTTTGTAACCATGGCCCGTTCGCTCTTTGCTGTACCTTGGCGTGTTTCCGCGGTTAAATTGGTAACACATCACGCAAACTCAGTGTTTTAGCGGTTGCATTTACAGTGGTGTTCGCAAACATGCTGTTAACAGTTTGCAGACATTTGGAGTATATTTTGTTACCTTAGTCACGAGGTTATTTACAGAGTTATTTTTATTGCCACGGATAACTGACCAGTATCTATGCGAGAATATGCCTAGTACTTTAAAATGGGTGGGAATAATGACATATAACATATTCAGAATTGTGTGACCTTGACATTTAGGGTTTACTTTGAACAACCTCTTGGTGACCTTAACTCAAACAAACATAAAATTGAAAAGTTGGAAAATGTTTAATGCTAGAATCGTATGTTTTTAAGGCTTAAGTCTGGTGTTTGTCATCTGTAATATTGATCGTATGCACCACTCCCCACTCTCAAGTTTCATATTGACTCGCATTTGTTCGACTCGCTACTATTGTGAATGTCACTGGGGTTCATCCTCACTCTTTTATCGCTAATCACTCCTTCCACTCGATCTTCGGCGAGTGCAGTTTTTTACCATCACCATTTACTCGCCGTTCAATTACTAAGTTTTCTTTAGACCCATTTCTCCTCCCTCGCCATCAGCTGTGTACACACTGTGACCATAAATCCAATGTTCTTGTTTATAAATAGTGATTGTCCTAGGACGGACATGTAAAAGACTGGTTCCTTTATAAGCCAGTCAGATCAACGAGTCTCAAGATATAGGCTACCCTGGCTTGCCTGCTAGATAATATTTCAATTAGGTGGCATCATCAAGCTTCGTTAATGAGAAGTCAATATACATCGGAATCGGGTGGCAGTAAAATGATTGTCAAACATAAAACACTAAAACATTTTTGAATTTCAAAATTACTTGTATATGCATATGAACACAAACTTTCGAAATGCATGTGCATGCACAATTCCAGCAAATTTGTTGATGCACTCATTTTCCGAAAACTGAGCCTAGATATATTCAAGTGTACTGTACCATTTATGGCTTTAAATGTGAGTAAACATGACGATCATATTAGTTTGAACATATTCGTCTGCACGGCCAAAATCATTGTTGTTCGAAAAATTCTTTTAAACATTTACACACTTCCTATATACAATTTATGATAGATAGAACATGCCCAATTTTGATCATAAAACTGCAGAGATAAAGTTGCAAATACACAATCGTGAGTACTGTAGGGAATTAAACGAGTTCGATATATGTGTGATATTTCTAGCTATATATAAGCACAATGGGCATCAAGGTATACTGTAATCTGCAAAAATTGCAAAGACGAAATTGTTCTTCGCTTAAATAAATCTTTGTGACTGATGGAGATAATGGCAAGGCTAGAATTCAGTTCTTCAAATCTCCGTATGCTCCGAAACTGTTGGACGAGAAGAGCAAGGAATCTATGTTGACGATTGGATAACCAAGAACTACCACATTCTAAACTTAAAAATCGTAAAATGCTATTTCATCAAGTCGGAAATGTACTCTACGTTCTTCCGATGTAGCACCCATGGGCCACAATTTACATAGTGGGACAAGAACAGAATAAGCGACTGAGATTATGTAAAGGGACAGAAATACTTGGTAAGCAGGTGTTCAAGTAACAATGACATCAGCTACAAAATCAGTTATGAAAGGGCTGCGCATACAGGAGCCCAAAGTTGTGCAAAGATGATATTTTGACAGGGACAAACTGATCTATGCCTAGAAAAGAAAGTAGGCACGTAAGCTTTGAAGACTGACTGCATTCATCTAGTAAATAATTAGAAACATGTGTGTTCTTCAGTTGGTCGCCAGACGATGTTTGGCATGGAGCCATCAGAATCATTGCATGTATCGTCTGTTTCTTTCAGTGTTTTCCATACAGCTCCAGCACAGCTATCTGTGTATTTTGCAGTGCCATTGACTGTATTTGGAATGGAGCCATCAGCAGCAGTACTTATTTTATCCACTTCAATAGAGGCATGTGCATTATCAGCAAAACCATCTACTGCTTTGGTTGCGCCCAAAGTATTTTCCACACCGCCATCTGCTTCTTTGGCCAAGATACATAATATATTATCAGAAAAACCACAAACTTCTTAGCTCTCCAGCATTACTGTCCTCTTCTTCGGCTGTGCTCCCTGTGTGTCCCTCCGGTAGTGTCACCATTTCACCTCCTAAAAAATGTCCGTGTCATTGACTGAAATGGTCAAAATACCGACTTTTATGTCACCACTGATTTCTTATGGCCGCAACTCCAACTCCAGGTCCTGTGGCAAATACACAGCCAGCTGAGCTAACCCCGTCTTCGGCAGATCCGTAAATATATCAGTGTCATTTATATTAGTCGGCATTCATAAAAAGCTGCAATGCTCGGTGCCATATAATAATGAGCTCGAATATATCTTTGCAAATTATGCAGGGAGTTGCTCATTTTCAGCAACAATGAGTGGAAACCAACTCATCTTGAAAACAGTGGCAGTTGTGCTGCAAATAATTGGATCTACGCGAGGTGTATCGGTGCCCATTAAACCCATGTCGAGTAGTCTATATCACTACCAACAGTACAGTATTTTTTTTTCCACCGCGAAAAATAAACACTTTGGTTAGACATGCCAAGAGCTGTAAAGGAGTTTGCTTCTGTGTTGCAGAGATTGGCAAAGAAATTTGAAGTAAACTCGGGTTAGGGGATAGACAGCGTGAACATATTTCCAAGTGTAAGCCTAGACATGTGTGTATGTGTAGGAGAAATACTTCGCTGAATAAAACATTTCGGAAGAAAGTGCCTGCTTTCGTTCTAACTTATGTATGGTGAAAATGGTGCTGTAATGCGAATTAAACTGCATAATATAAATAGAGAAATGATTTGAATAAGACTTGTAAATTACATATTTATTTTATACTATAAATTTATGGTAATTTATAAGACACAAAAATAAAAATAAATTATATAGAATGAAAAATTATAGAGATTACAGTTGGCATAACTTAATAATCCAATATGGCTGCCAGACTGTGAGACCAGTGTTATTCTTGGCTATCCCGAGCCGATTACTGCGCGCCAAATAGAATGAAGGCTGCATGGCCATTGTTTTCGATGCATTTTGTGGCGAGGAAAGATACAGGTCGGGTACTTACGAGTATTGATAGTGTGAGGAATTGGGGTAAGCAGCCAATTCTGGTGAAGGCGATAGCACATTGCCTGTGGTTCCATTACTATCAGCTGACTTACTGCGAGTAATTAGCGAAGGCGAATAATTGCTTTTACCAGGGGTCAACTATACTGCTCACTAAAAGTTTAGCATATTCTTCGTTCGTCAAGGAAAAAGTAATATGTATTTTTCTAGTAGAGGTGGATCGTACCTACGTTGTGTGGATCATGTGAAAACATTGGCGTCTTCCCCTCCAGCGAAATGTGTATTGCACGTACGAAACCACTGTAGGTTCTACCTCAATTGAGGAATGGGACAATTTGCCTCAGGAAATGCTTAATGAAATTGTATTTGGCACGTCTCGTCGGATACAATCGGGCCTCAGGAGTCATAGAGGTCCTACACGTCATTGAAGTTTGCCAATGCATTTGAGAAGACCATTTTCGATGTCATTGGAACTGATGAAATTCCTTTGTTTGGGCTGTTTTTCAGTTTATGTCTTTCGCTTATTTCATACTGGGAATATGTAAACGCGTATTGGGTTTGTTTTAAATTTTGCAAATTTAATTTAACCTTTATCACAACGATTTTCTTGGCCACACAATTGGAAGCCAATAATTCTGTAAGGTTGAAGAAGTATTCTGATGTGTAAGTGTTATATAGTTAATATGTCTCACGTTCACAAATCAAAAGTTTCTATGAATATAAACTGAAATTCACACCTACTATAAACACAATTGCGACTTTTAACATATTCGTAACTTGAATACCTGAGCCAACCTCTAGGACTAAATTAGGTATTTTTTCTTCTTATCATTCAGAAGACTATGCCACTATATCTCAAAATTGACAATTAAGAGAATATAACATTTCAGACTCTTTAAGATTCAAGACCATATAATTCCTTGGACAATCTATTCATAACACGTACACAAACAACTAGCAGAAATAATTATATATAATTACTACTTTGACACATGAATAAATGAAAACATATTAAATCAACAATTCCATAAGCTCAAATGGTATTTCTGGAAATGAAAGTAATTTCAATATTATCCCAAACATGGAGTTTGATAATAATCTTCAGTCATTTCCATCATTCATATTCACGGCTCTTTAAGACCCTTTAATGTTCTCAGTTTCCACTGGGAATCCAACGTCAGTACAGATCAGTTAATATTTGAATACCATTTATTTTGATGGCAGATTCTCTGCTCATGAATAAATTAAAATGTTTACATTACCATTGTAGTCTTCATAGTGAATAAATCTTGAGTTTGAAATGTAACTTACAGGCTGTTTACTGTAAAATGAGCAATTTCGAAATCCCTGCTTAGGATCTACTTGTGTGCACGTTGTGTGTTCTTCCGCCTTATGTAAAATTAACATTGCCATAGCCCTCATAATTTATTCGTACGTAGGTCAAGTAAAACATGCGAAATTATTAGGAAAGTAAATATTTTACAGATCAACTAATTTTTACACTTCGATGATTAAAAAAGAAATATAAAACGAAAAAATTAATTTGAAATATTACAAATGGTTAACTAACACTTTTTATTCGAGGTTAATACATGGAACTACTTGCCATCCATCGTTACCAACTTAACTGGGAGAATGTCACTTGGTGCGCCCATTCAAATATATGCAGGCAGGGGCAGCGACGTTTTTATAAGGTTCATTTCTAAAGTGCTCACTTTATAGTTACAATTATTATATTATAAGACTTCTTGATACAGCCAAATAATAGTTACTTATACTAGTTGCTCCATATGTTGAAATAAACTCTTCCAGTATATGTAGAAACATATGTAATATTCAATATAAGCCTTCTCATTTGTAAACTAAGTATTTTACCAGCTCGAACACAATAAATAATTATTCCTTTTCGTTCCACTGAAAAGTTTTATTCGTACATAGCAACAACTTTAGTATATAGGTATGGTCGATTCGAGGACATAGGAATCAGGGAAAGGCTCGAGGCGCCAGGTCGCCGGCCCCCATGTTGGATTTCCGGACTTCCCGCTCTGTCATTCCGGCCACGCAACCGCCATTTAGCATCACGCCATGTTGGTAGCCTGTATGCCACCATCTTTGTTGCCAGTGCATCGCCATATTGGACCACCATCTTTGTAGTCAGAGCACCACCATATTTGTAGCCAGTATGCTGCCATCTTGGAACATAATTTTGATAACCAGTATGTAATTTTTTATGCTCTTGCATTCCGAGGGTTTTCTCCGAGTGCTCCCTTGCTCCCACTTATTTGTATTCTGAATACCTTCTTTTCTTCTCTTTCCTTCTTTTTTATTTCTCTTTCTTTCTTCTCATCCTTAATGATTCTAGTCTACATAATGGGAAATCGATCAAATACAATTATTTTAATGATTATATTTTCAAATTTAAACACATTTTTATAAGTAAATAATTTACAAGCATAAGTATTTAATGGACTCGTCTTTTCAAGGGGAATACGATCATGACGTCACAATAAAATTATTTCAATAAATTATTTTTTAAAATTAAAATCAATTTTTATAGTAAAAAAATTAAAGATGTAAGTATTAAGTGTTATATATCACAGGACTCGAAATTTTCAAGGCGCATACGATCGTAATGTTATACCACCATTATGTCTAGATTTTTCATGCCTTATCATTCCATGCTGTGTCTGTCTTTGCCTCTCTCATTCAATCTCTTTCTCTATCACTCTCTCTTTCTCTCATTCCCTCTCTTTCTCTCTTTCCTTTCTCCTTCTCTTGTCTCTCTATAGTTCCATCTCTTTCTCTTTTGTCTCTTATCAGTCCATATGTTTTCTAGGAGTCCTCCCATTTTTTGTTGTTTTGTTTTTCTCTTTTGTTTCTCTCTTGTCTCTCATATTCCCTTTACCTCTTTCCTTTCTATCATGCCTATCTCATTCGTTTGACCAATTACTCACACTTGTTCGAGTAGTCACATTTGCTCCACTCCACCGTCTACATTGTTCCTTCATCGCCTGCTAGAGTGCGCGAATCATCAGTGTGTATATTTATGTTTGAATTTAAAGTCGTAATTTTCTATACATGAGAAGGTATATAAAAATTATTGTAAAGCACATTCCAGGCAGGACTTTGTAAAACATATTCAAATTATTAAAAGTTTAAAAATCAATTCAATTAATATTTTCTTAATCGATATTTTTTATTAATATTTTACTTTATTCAAATTGTTTTCACTTTTGTACGAAAATTAAGTCGCCAAGATTTGTAACCACGCACGCATGAACGCACGCAGCTGCGACAGGCCAAGTGTGCAGTGACGTCATCAGAAGGTGCTTAACCGTGGAGGGGGGGGGGGAAGGGAAGGGAGGCCATTGACCTCGAGGCACTGGGCTGGCCGGCTTTGCCAATAAGACATCTAGGAATCGATGCTTTTATAAATAAGTAGAATTATTAAAATTTATTTTATTTATAATTTGAAAAATGCCGAAAAAAAATCTTTCCAAATATAGTAAAAATGTATTTTTAATGCATTTGTAATGCAAATTAAGTTTAATTATATTAAATTTTCTAAAGTTCACACTTTCCATGAAAGCTGGTAACATTAAAAAAAGTCTCCATGCTTGGATAAGATTTGGACTCAGGACCTTTGAGTTACAAGTCAGCATGCTAACCATTCATCCACTAAACCCACAACAAGGGCAATTGCCTTAATGTATATTAGTAATCCAAACGAAATTGGTGAATTCCCTCATACTTTTACAGAAATATTTTTAATTTTTTGTTATAGGAATATAATTTGGGCGTACATGGGTTAATAATACTATATTTTAGAGCGTTTTTTGTTTAATATATTTAAAGGTAAGCGATGTACTGTATAAAAATAATTTTGGTTATTTTCAGTCGGAGTCTGAATGCTTAAGCTCATATCAAATTATTATTTTTTATATATTCTTTTTAAATAATTATGTAGCAAAGCAAGTCGGGCTGTAAGCAAGTGAATATCTACATACACAGGTGAATACAATTCGCGAACTCTTAGGAACCAGACAGTCTCTAGCGAAATTCAGTTTGAATTACATTTCTAACTCCAGAAATTAATTTGTTTAAGACTATTATAAACATAGTGGTTAACTTAAAATAATATTTTGTTGTTCTTAACGAGATCTAACAGACGGGTTACGATAAATAATTAAAATAAGAGAATAAAAAAAAATCTGTATTTATTATTAGATTTTAAAATTTACTACATTTTTTAAAAGTTGTACTGCAATATTATGTAGAGTACGGTAACAAGTTCTCTCAACTTCATTTTCAGCCTCCTCTTCAAGACTTAATATAATACACTGCTCGGATTTTATTCAATGTGTGTATATGGAAATATACCAAGCATCATTATTCAGGATGTTGCAAAAAAAATGGCAACTGAAATGCTGAAATGTCCATTTAATATAGCAAATAGGTTCAACAGTAGTACACAGTGCTTTTAGCCTCATCCTAAAAAACAGTCTTTCCTCCTGGGCATCCTTACGCAACAACGTGCTCCACATGGGATCCGTTTTTGTGCACTATGTATTACATGTGGTCGATTATTCCTGCAACCATGGCAGCACACTGTTCTGCAGTCACATCACTGACCACAGATTCAATCTTTTTACGCAGGTCCTGAAGAGTACATGGCACTGGGTTGAAACACTTTTGATTTATCATGCCCCACAAAAATGCACCATACACGGTTAGGTCTGGGCTTCTTGGGGGATAGGGAAAAGCAGAGCCTCTGGACACAACCCTATTGGGAAAGAGTTCGTGGAGCAATGCCAGATTACCTCAGCCAACATGTGCAGTGGCTCCATCCTGCTGGGAAACTTGGCGCTCAAAATCCAAACGATTGATCTCACAAAAAGGCTGTAAATAGGCGTGGAATCGTGTAATCACCTGCTACCTGTACACAGCAGCAGTGACAGAGGAGGTGGCACCATTTTCATCCTGAATAAAATATGGGCCCATGACACAGTGACTGGACACAGCCGCCCACACAGTCGCCTTTTCCGAATGTAGTGGTCGTTGGTGATATTCATCAGGCCTCTTTCAACCAAGGAAGCGAATGTTCTGCTTGTTGACATGCCCACTCATGAGCACATGACACTAGTCTGACCACCACCAGTCGTTAATGAAGTGTTGATCCAGATACAGGTTGGCCAGTACACGACCAGAGTACTGCATGAGTGCAGCAAAATATGGTGCTTTCAACTCATGCAGAACCTGTATCCTATAGGAGCGGGCACCAATCTCCTTAACCATGTGCCACGCAGCCGTGGTTTCCAGGCGGAGTTGTTTAGATATCCACCGGAAGCCTCTTAGGAGATTGCAGCACCTTCTCATTGCTTCTGGTGCTGCGGGGCCTGCCAGAATGCCCAGCATTGCGATTACTCACAGACCTCGTTTGCCGAAACATGTCCACTCAACAGAGGATGGTATTGTTTGGTAGTGCTGATCTCTGGAACTGGCCCTCAAATGCAGTAGCTACAGCTGTCAGGGAAGGGCCACCATTCCTCCCAGTACCGTAGCTGCAGAAATTATGTTCCACACACCATGCACGTTCCTGGATGACGTACTGAGGCATGTCCAACGTCACACAGGATCTACCGGAACATAAAGAACATAATAATTCGCTGTATTATATAACATGGACATTTCAGTTACGATTTTTTGCAACATCTTGTATTATATATATATGTATTATATATATATATATATATATATATGAGGCAGGCACAACACCAGCGAGAAATTAAAGACTTTTATTTGTTAATAAATTGACATGCGTTAGACTACAAATATAAAAACAGAAATTTTAAATTTTCCACGCCATTCACATAGTATTTTTACAGCAGCACATAAATGAATATAATCTACGTATACATAGCTCAAGACAGTCTATTCTAGCAAGCTAACCAGAACCTTTGGCCATATATTCTTCTCGACAAAGTTTCGCAACTACCACTGTCAGACAGCTCCATAAAATGAACCCGACGTCTTATACACTCGCAAGCAGGCACCTTAGCATTCAGTGTTCTGCCCACTGTAACTCATGCATACCATCTGCTCTACTGACCAACACCAGACTTACAGAGGCCAGTAATAAGTTTATATTTTCATGTTTAACATTTTAAGTTTAACTTTTTAAGTATATATATGTGTTAACTTACATATAATATATTTTTGCTATACCAGACTAATTTTTCAGAATTATTTTATTTATTACTTAGATTTTACTTATGTAATTTTTAAGTATTTTATTAACATGTAGGAGCTTTGTTACTCACACTGACATTACCAAAAAAATTTGCTTGATGCTCATTTTTCTGCTCTGCTGGTCGACCTCAATCAAATATATACTGACCACCCATATCATCCATCATACAACTAAAGTCATGCCAGACCACCCAACACCCCATCTCCTACAACAAAAAAAAAAAATCACCAAGAGTTACCCCTTAACATTCGCCCACACAGACCACACAAAGCAAACACACTGCCCATACCAGTGACACAATCAAATTCTTCTCATAACATCCACCATGCTCGTTAACACCAGTCAAAATACGATAACCGCTCATACCAAACACTTTGAACTCAAGCATGCCTTAGCATTATAGGACTCACCAAAACACACATAGTGTCCAAGACCATTCGACATACACCAACAACAGCAAGATAGATATTCTGTAAAACATATCACCCAAAATACCATACATGATAACCCAATCGTACTGGAGGAGGAGGAGGAGTTAGCATAAACCAGCTTCTTGATGCCATTAAGCATGTTTTAGAATGTCTCTTCAAATTATCTACTTCCATAGCTCCAACGATCCAATCCAATCCATCGATCCATCAATCTTTAGCAATCCTCCACCTCAATCGCAACATTTAAATCTTTCCATGTATGCAGACAACTACCCATTTTAGTTTCATATTTATGTTTTGTAATTCTTCATCGTGTGAAAAGGACTCTTCGTTCAGGCAGTTCTCTTATGTCGCCGAGCATGTTGACCGAAGGTGAAAACTCTGTCGCAGAATCGGCATCAACGACATTTAGGCAGCGATGGCGGGGGTCGTGGCTCCTTGTTAATTGAGGTCAAAGGATGGCCTTCATATTCACAGTTCATCTTCGGAGTATAGCGAGAGAATGCTTCCAAATCGATGTTAACTTCTCAATGTCTTAACAATAACTAAGGTATCCGCATACATCAGTACTGTATGTATACTTTCTCCCATAACTCGAACAAACCATCCGATATTTTCCCGATGCAGATCGCGACACCGTGATTGTCGTGGTCTAAGGCAAGCACTCATATTCGCATTTCGTCTTCCTGATATGAGAGCACTCTGAGTAAACCCCAGTGTATCAAGCAAATATATAGTTGAAACCAGTCCATAACCTAACATCCATACCATCTGCTCTAACAACCATCATCAGACGAAATATACGCACCATTTATTAGAATTCAAGAAGACCTCAGCCCACACTGACATTACCAAAATAATCGCATGTCCCACATGTATGTCATACCACCAGATACCAGCCAAATATCATACCGGGCATTAATATAAATCACTCTATCAAGCACAACAAACCAGTTAATTATGCCAGCCATCCATACTAATAGCTGCTCTTACGAAACCTATCAGGTAACATACCTCCAGCATACTTAACAACTATATTGATAACCTTAAGTGTAATGAGTACTAAAACATATATATAATATCTTCCACCATGACATTAGCTTGCCTCGCCCAAGCAATTTCGAAAGCCATACAACCCACCATACCTCAGACATACTGATCAATCATAACAGTCAACAATATTGACTACCATCTCACTTCATCTAACTTTGCCTAACCTAACTTTTAAACAAGCCATACCAGCAGCCGATCAGGTCATCCCGATAAACATAATGGCTAAACCCACCAAACAAGAAACTAACTGTACAACCAAGTCATACCAATAGGTTATACCATCAAGATGTACCAGCTATAAAATAAAACCAAACCATACAAGAATATCAAACCGGCAAACAATGCTATCATGTTTCTCCATCCATTTTCAGCCATTCCAAGAGACCATGCCAAACTAAAACATACTTGTCAGACATACTAACAAAACATATTACTAAAACAAGCTACCTATAACAACCACGAAGAGAGGTCATACAGTACAAACATTCTAAAACACTTCTACCAATGATGAGTATACATGAAATTCATATTATCAGATTGACCAAAATAATATTCAAGCGATACATTTCTACATTCTTTACTAACCATAACACCCATCATCATGCCACTTGCCCTCCTGTTTAACAGCCATACAGGCACGTCATGCTCAGAGATAAAACTATTCCATCAAAATAAACTTCCTCCTACCATCAACCCAAACTACTACAATATCCCAATCACAAATTTAGACTTCGCTACTACCATACTGATAGGCCATGCAAGCAATACACACCACCAAACCAGTCAATCAATGAATATACCCAGGTCATCATATAGAATAGTTTAAGAAATAAGAGAGGCCACACTCACATCTCTAGCAAATCTCTCGAGAGTTTAGATCTCTTGAAAGGTATATGCGAATTCGGCCTACCAACTTGCAAAGGAGATGATGGCGAAGAGTAAGGGGGGGGGGGGGGGCGAGACTAGTTCCAACATTGCCGCTAGGGGAGGTGCGTGTCAACGACAAGACATTTGATCCCCACCACCCGGCCAGATCACATTCACCTACTATGATAGCCTGCGTGGGTATCCATAGAACCTTTGCGAATGTCACCTTTTTAGTTCACTACAGAACATATCTACTAAGCTATCACATTACATAAAACATACATAGATCTCGTCCATCACACACAACCCTACGCAAACGTATCAGTAGACGAACGACTGCCACTGATCGCTTTGTATACGACTCATGCAAACCAACATTTCGAGGATAAAAAGTAAATACCCATTCTTACTATAGTTTAAACACACACACAAACAGAATGAAGTAAATACTTAAACCTTCGTTGATTGCTACCAATCTTGTTTACCTAATCATGCCAATCAGTTATACATTTGTGAACATAGTAACATGCGAGGGAAGAATAAATCATATCTAAAATCCAGCCATGGGTAATTAAACAGATAATAAAGGTTATAATGCATTAATTAAAAAAAATATATTTATGCAAAACTCTTTAAAAATAAGTATCTCCGTATACATCTAACATACATGAAATAAACAACATATATTCCTTAGCCGTATATCAGGCAAAGGCGTATAATTTATTTATACACATATTCGGAAGGACATAGGTTCGAACATTCTACCATCCCTTACCTATACACGTCCATGATATTCCATTTACTAGAGAACATTCCCTATCAGTATTCCATTTCATCACTCCTATAGACAAACATTTTGAACTCTCCTCGCAAACATGTTACCACCATACCAGGATATTCTATTTACTAGAGAGCATTTACTGTAAGAAATAGTTATGTTAGAGACATCTCAACTCCTACAAATCACACACTTATAAATTTCATTTGAAAAATCATGATAAATTACAATTGTTTGACGGATTCATTAATTTTTTTTTAGACATATATGATTATTTCTTATTTTTACAAATCCCAATATATTAGTGCTTTATTTACAGAAACGGAGCCCTCACCCATATGACAATATTATTATTATTACTTAAATATGTTGACCAGCTTTTACCCAAAGCCCAAACAAAATTTAATGTCATATCAAACTACTATATATCCTATACCTCTATATGCCCATCGAAAATTGTTTAAAATATCTCGTAATATTTTGATGTCACACCATTGTCACTGCTAAAAAAAGAACAGACCAAAAAATCCATTTATACATATTCCTTCCGGACAAAATAGTCTAACTTTAAATATTTTAAAATACCCGAACACTACCTACAATCAATTCCATTACATCATATCGGTTATACCAAAACACTTCCGTTCATACCATCTCGGACAACAAAACAATCATATAAGCATTCCTATGAAATAGTCCAGCAAATTTCTCTTATAAAACATTTCATCATGTATATAGCAAAACACAAACACACATTCAAATAATACCAACACTCACACAGTTTAACGTAGTCAACGATCCAACCTTAACGAAATCTCATTCCAATAGACCATATCACCAAACCAGCAATTGAAATGTTCCAGCAGAAAAAAAAAACATTATAACCGCCAATACTCGCAGACCATATCACGCCACTCCGCCCATTTAGACAGGCCAAAACATCATCTAATGACAAACATACTATCATATCATACTGTCAGAACATACCAAATACCCAACCAAATATTCCAAATTCGGACCAGCCACACTGTCGCACCATACCATCCACTTTCAAAGACACATTACCAGACAAATTAGCATACCATACGGGCAAGATATATTAAACCTCAATCCATTCATTGTGACTACCACCCATCAAAAAAATGTTTAACACATAATATTTGAGTTCATATAATTCTCACTGCTAAAAAAAAATTCACATACCAAACATTTATTTCTACATATTCTGCCAGACAAACATTCTAACTTGTAATACCTCAAATACCTTAAAAGAACCTTAATTCAATATCTACAATCAATTCCATTAAACCATATATCGGTTATACCAAACAAACCCTTTCCTTCATACCATCCATGACAACAAAACAACCATATAAGCATTCCTATGAAATATTCTATCAAATTAATCAGATAAACCATATTATCATCATCGTCATAATCCAGATTTATACTTCATCTTCGGTCCGATACGATCTCGAACACACAATATAGTGTCAACGCAATTCTAACTGAAGTTGGATAACATATCCCATCTCACATTAATTAATAGAGGTTTCCCATCCTTCATTCACATGTGACCCTTTACTGGAAAAATAATTTCACAAAAAAGTCTCGTATGTCTCTTCTAATTACCATTGAAATTGCCAGAAAGTCCATCTCAATAGTTACACCAAACACGTATATACATATATTTAATGTGGATGGTGTTAGATAGCCTAAGTCAGCACACAGCATTTCTGCACCTGCACTGTGTAAGTTGATGATGAAATTAATAAAACAATAGTCTTCCATATACTTTATCTTTATTTCACACACTTCCATACACTGAAACATATTCTCCATTCAACAACAGCATTTATGTTTTATGCTATTTTTATAGTACAGATCTTATTGTGAGCAGTGCATGCTTATTCGCTTATACAGCATTGCAGTTAACACATATGTAGGTCTTGTAACTGATGGCAAATGGACAGTTACTATCTTCCTGTTGTCTGGCGCTAAACCTAGTCGCGAATGTCTTGTTGCAATACTTGCACCCGATTCCCGATGAGCAACAGACATCACATTTACACTTCTTATGCCTATACAGGATATCACAGCGAGTAAACACAGCATCGCAATTATCACAGTGGAATGACTTGTATGCTGAGCTGAACAAGCAATGACTACTTTCATGATGTCGGTGCGCATTACAACTTTTGCTAAATTTATATACACAATAACAACCTTGACACTGTAATGCACGCAACAACACTTCAGGGCACCTTGCTTTTGACGATGCTGACGGTGTTGTAGATGGTAAGTCTTCAACCATTAATCCCATCTTCACATTGCTGTAGAGTACGCGATCGCAGTGGTCACATTGATATCGCAATACTTGGAGCGACTCTTCAGGACGCCCTGCTATCGTAAATTCTGCCGGAGTTACAGATGGTAAGTCTTCAACTATTGATGCCATCCTCAGCAGAGTACACAATTACAGTACATGATTCCAACCGTGACGATCTGCCATCCGACACGGTCGTTGGCGAAATTACATCTGTTCTTATATGATGCATGCTTATATACTGTTCTCACAACAGAACAATTAGTGCATGTTATCCAATTAAATGATCTAGCTATAGGCCTGCTGAGCATAGATATGTAAGAAGCAATATGCTTGATTCATTGTTATATGAAGGATAATTAACCTGTTCATTATCTAACCTGCGAATTCACCCATCAAACAACAATTTGCCTTTACACTTATGCACATTTTAATTTAGGATGAACCTTTTATTTTTCTCTTGTAAGCCCCATTTTATTTTTCATGTCATGCATACATCAGAAGGAATTCTTTAGGTAGGCAGGTATGCGAGTTCAGTAACTCTATCGAGTGCTGCAAGTGATTTAAGGTTTACATATGTCACATTAGCTGATAAAAATGATCTGACTGGTAGAACAACAAACTATCATTTCCACTATACCTCCATGGTGAGAGAAAGATATTTTGGATTATTTGTAGCGACGACACACACGCTGTTTATATGTATAAAAATGATGTAGGTAAGTCTCAAGTCACTTGAACTGAGTCAGAGAAAGATAACTCTTACTCGAACGACAGACGAACTGCAAATGAGACCATCTCGACTGTCTCAATATATGTCTGAAAATTAATTGCATTACCCAGCCATACAACCCACGCTACAATTACAAGAAACTAGAGCTTAAATCCAACATCTTAGAGCCTGTATTACGACCTCTAGTTACATATCAGGTTGAAAGGTAACTACCAGCTGGTGCAAAGTAGTGTATTACGACCTCTAGTTATTGCTAACTATAACTGTTATCAAGGGGTTAAACTATCTATCACTTTAAGTGGTAGACAAGCAGTTATACCTTTAGGTAAACTTCAAAATGGTGTCTCAAACATTACATGACGGTGTTTAGCTTATATGCATGTTGGTTTTGGAGGTCATATAAAAATACGAATTGAAGTTTTTGTGCTATTTTGAGTCTTATGTATAATACTTCTGAAAAATGCAAGTGAACATGGCGAATGTCGATAACGACATAGAAAATTTTTTTTGGGAATTGTATTTTTTAATGAAAAAATAAAGTTAAAAAAATATTAGCAATAGGCTTAATGTCATTTTGAGGAATCGGATGCCTTGAAATTTGTGAAATAAAATATTTTACCCGTCCATTCTCGAAATATCTGAACATATGATTAAGAACACAGGCATTAACCTCAATCTTGAATGGTAAGAAACAGTCTCTCATGCATTTTGATAAATTGTATGGATGTTAAGCAAGCTGTGCTAGGGTTGATACCACCAGTGACAGGAATAATTATGAACAAATATTGTGTTTGCCTGGGCCTATAAAGCCCAGTGTTTCATAGTTGGAAATTTGGTTCATAGTTGGAAATTTGGTTCATAGTTTTTATTTAATTCACTTTTGCTAAAGAAGCATTAACGCGCGCGCACACACACACGCATATATATATAATTCAAAACACATCTCGCACTCATTACTGACAACTGAACATAAACCATAACACCATAAATATAGTAACTTTTAGTGCCAACATGCACAGTAACAAACCAAAATCTTGGAATACTTATCTAAAGGATAACTTAACTAATGGAATGTTCATAATACAGGTTACGATCAATTAACTTGTCTATGGAAGAGCTATTCCACACATTTATCTAGATATCAAATAGAGGCCCTTAGACTCTTCGACAACCTGACAGGTTCAGAAATAGTTTGTATATTGAAAAATCTTAACCTTAACCTTGGCTAACATAATAGGATCTTAACCTTGGATAACATAATAGGATCTTAACCTCGCTTACCATCTGTTCAAAACCTACTGTTTAAAACAAAAATTAATTAATTTTTTTTACCAAAATTTTAAATACGCAGAAATATCATAAAACCTTCACGATTGGGAGCAATCTGATAAAACTCAAAGACACGTTCACCCAGAAGAAAACAAATAGGACTATAAAAATATCTATACGATTGTAATATATATGATAGGAATATATATAGTTATCTATAAGATAGGAATATACATTATTATATAAGATAGGGCTATACATTTAACATGTTTTCTTCTGGGTGAACGTTCCTTTGGGATTTATCAGAGTGCTCCCAATCGAACAAAATATATTGCTTAAAACTAAAAAAGAATCGCAAATTTTTACAGCTCTTTGGCAATTTACTGGCTGAAGAGTGACTCCAGGGTGGCATGGGGATTCGTCCATCTTGCTGGTCAATGATGGCAGGAATAGAATGGTAGATCATGATGTTTTTACTTTGCCTAGGGTGGAAATTAGCAGCCCGCTGTGGTGACCCCTGCTCTAGAGTGACAGAGCAGGAGAAGATGGTGGTCGGTGTGTTCCCTCACCTGACAACTGAAATGGTATATTTTGTTCGAGATGGTGGTCAGAGGTGAAGGTCAAGTTCGCATGATATCATCCAATGTCATGGTTGCTTATTGTCATAGTTCCTGCTGTTGTGAGCAAAGTAAATGGATTTTCTCAGAGTGTTCCCATGATTTTGTTAATAAGGAAAATATCGGTTTTTTCCCTTTCATCCTTAATCATGGTCACATGTCCTCATCCAAGGTCAGGTCAAGGTAAATGTATCTTGGCATCATCCGAGGTCAAGGTCAAGTTTGCTTGTCATGGTTCTTACTATATATATATATATATATATATATATATATATATATATATATATATATATATATATATGTTTACAGAATGCATACAAAAAAAACTTAAATCCCACTGACGAAATATGAAAATATGTACATCATGTGAAATTGGTGGAATTGTTTTTTTTTTTTTGTGTTAATCGAATTTCGAAGAGCAAACATAATCTCGAGCGAAGATAGAATAACTAATTCAGAAATCTGTTTGTGCTGTTTCTGCAATAAACCATTTTCTAATAACTTTAACGCCGTCGGTCGGGTCGGGTCGGACGTGTTCTGCTGGTAGTGTTGTCTGTACTCTGATTTTGATGGTTTCATTTCACTTGGTTGAGGTGAAAACACACTACCAAGGTCACGAGAGGAGGTAAAATCATGTTTACATCACCATGGTCCTGGACCCAGGAGTGGCGGGTAACGAAGGTCGTGAAGACTACCTCTAAGTACATTGGAAGTGCATACACAATACCTAGGTCACTAATGGATGTAAAAACATGGTTACAGCTCTGTGGTCCTGGACCCAGTGGTGGGGGGGGGGGGGGTAATTAAGGTCATGAAGACTGCCTCTAAGTACGTTGGTGTGAATAACACTACCAAGCACTTAGTTCGTAAGGAAGTCGTTTGCTATGCTAGACAGAGCTGCCTGGTCTTGATTAGCATCATACAACTCTACGTACAATCATCAACACATGTGCAATATGCATTGGTTGGTAAGTGCTTATAGCTAGTTCTCTTTATATATATTTTTCATATCTGGTTGCATCCTTATGTGGCAGTGACGACCTTGTTGCTCTCCCTGCTTCTCGACTCATGGCATTTTTTAAAGTCTAATGTGACATACGTTGCTCGATGCTCGTACATATGTGATGGGCTAATCGGCGAATAGTGTTTTGTATAATGGAGATCGTTCACCTCGAGAAACGAGGTTGGTCATAGCATCTCCTTACATTGGGAAAATGGGGGTTGCAATCCTGTGTTTGCACGAGTCGTGTTAACAAACAAGTGTAAGCAATTAATTATTTCATGAAAGTATTAATCAGCACGTCTACATTAACGAAAAAGGTTGTCTTGTCCGAACACTCTCATGGCGCTTCTGTGCTATGTTTAAGTTGACCGACTGATTGAAGGAATTTTGCACGTCTGAGCGTGGGAGCGCTAGGGGCGACCGAGATATGAGCATCAACTCTCTCATCGCCTCTATACGCTCAAAGCACTCAGCTAGCGTGCAGTCTTGCCGTCGATAACGCGCCTCTATGACACTTTCAGAGGAGATTACCATTTTGTGACGTCATAATACAAATAAATGTTTAACACACGTCCTAATGTTCTGTACCGGAATGTCCACACCTAAAAATGACCATGGGACACCCGTTTGAGCAATTTTTCACTATCACAAAAACATTATTTAGCGAGAAATAGAGGAACTGAAAAACGTATACAGATGCGTAACTCTTCTTAAATGGTATTCGTAAGACGACCTCACTCAGACAAGGTGGAAGTTTTGTCAATAAAACGTTTTCTGCTGGAGCTCTGTACACAGTTTGGGCGTGTTGCCTACCCAGCAGGCCACCTTAATAAAATATTACTGCTGTAATGTATTTTGGATAGTTCGTCTGACCTGGATACCGACGCACCGCTGCAGATCGCTAGGGTGGCCCGCCTTTACTGAATCATAACAAGGTGGTATTATTTCCATAATAGAACTGTTATCAAGGGGATCACTTCAAGTGGTAGACAATCATTTATACCTTTAGATGAGCTTCAAAATGGCGTCCCAAACATCCGGTCGTGGAGTTTTGCGTATGCGGATGTTGGTTTTGGAGGTTATATAAAAATATGAATTGCATTTTTTTTTTGCTACTTTGAGTGTCATGTACAATATTTCTGCGAAATGCAAGTAAACCCAGCGAATGTTGAGAACGACACAGAAGATTAGTTTTGGAAATTGTATTTTTTGATAAAAGAAAAATAAAAAAAAAAAAAAGCATTAGGCTTAATATCATTTTAAGGAATCGGATGCCTTGAAATTTATGAAACAAAATATTTTCCCCTTCCATTATTGAAATATTTAAACATATGATTAAGAAACACAGGCACTAACCTCAATCTTGAATGGTAAGAAACAGAGTCTCATGCATTGTGATAAATTGCATGGATGTTAAGCAAGCTGTGCTAGAGCTGATAACACCAGTAACAGTAATATTTATGAACAAATATGTTGTTTACCTGGGTTTAGCCCAGTGTTTCATAGTTGGAAATTTGGTTCGTAGTTTTTATTTAATTCACTTTTGCTAAAGAAGCATTAACACACACACATATAAATAAATAAATAAATAAACAAATATATATATCAAAACACATCTCGCAGTCATTACTGACAACTGAACATAAGCCATAACACCACGTATATAGTGGCTTTTATTGCCAACATACACAGTAACGAACCAAACCCTTGGCATACTTGTCTAAAGGATGATTTAACTAATGGAATGTTCATAATGTACAGGTTACCATCAAATAGTTTATCTATGGAATAGCTATTCCACACATTTATCAAGAAGTCGTAATACAGGCCCTAAGACGTTTGCCAGAAATCTTTTACGGTGTTCTTAGACCAGCAGCGGGAATTTTTTCCTTGAGTCTGGGTAATCATGTGCTGATTTCCTAACAATCTGTTTCCTGCTGATCTGGTTAAACTTCCGAGTGTGATGGCGCGTTCAGGCATACAGTCCAAGTCCAGCTAATCCCTGCCAATGCCATCACAACTATATAGTGTAGCATTATTACATTTTCTCAGCAAATAGTGAAATGCATTGGGTGGCTCTTAACAGTGAGGTCTTGAGAGCCGATGAGGGTGATTGAGGTGAGTATGGAGCAGCGCCGGAATGAAAGGTCGGGAGGAACGCGAGATCCCCGAGAAAACCCGCCGACCAGCGGCATCGTCCTGCACGATTCCCACATGCGAAAATACGGGAGTGATCCGGCCGGGGAATATACCGGGGTTCGCCATGGCGGGAGGCGCGCATGCTAACCGCTCAGTCACCGCGGCTCTAGGAGGCCGTAGAGCTCACGCATCTCAATACCTCGAACGCTGTAAAAAGCTGTAGAGTCAGGTGGGGGAACCATTAACCGGGGCTGGTACTTGGCGTTGACGACTTATGCCCGGTTGCACCAACATTTTTCCCGATCCGAGATCGAATGATCCCAGTTCCAAATCAGGATCCAGTTTGATCTTATTTTCAATGTAAAAGTGTTACACCAACGAAATTTCATGGTTCTGGATCTCCGATTCGTCGATCTTGGTTCCAAAGTGAGAGAACGATATTAAGTATGAGACAAATTTTGCTATATGTTCGCAATATATGACGTCATGGAAGTAGGTGTATTTTTCACTATAAAACTATTAGATGTGCGATATTTTATCTGTTTTAAGAACATTATTGTTGTACGAATTTTACTGAATAATATTCAAGTGCATATAATGTTGTTTTGATTTCCCAAGAAAACAATCGAACGTAGTTATATCTGTTGGCGTATTTTCAAACTACATTTGTTGACGATGGCTGTCGATCTCGGATCGAGTTTCGAACCACGATGGTGCAACAGGGCATTAGCTGTTCATGCTGGTACTTTATCGGGGGGGGGGGGGGGTCGCCCCCCCCGGCTCAAAAACCTTCATTACATCCGCGGAACTCTCTCGCGCCGCCAGAACACGTCCCTGCGTGCGAAATGTATGTCTCCTCCCCCTCTCCCCACGCCTATCCAAGGTTCCTATGAACTGCACGCATATTGATTCCCCGCCGGGGTTACAATGCCCCCCCCCCCCAAGCTACCGTCTCTTCGGCTCTCGCAGCGCTATTATAATGATAATAAAATAGAGGAAACTCCATTATTTCTAGCGAGCCGCCCTCCTGCCTTTCTTCTCTCCCAGCCTCGGTCTCTCTTTGACCCTGGCTGCCCTAGATCTCTCCCTCCCCCCTCACCCCAAATACCTAAAGCAGCGCTCTCTTGGAAGTACTTTCTGAACCAGAACAAACGTTGGTGTTATAAAACCTTGCGTGGCTGGTGTCCCAAAATTACCGTAGTGTGGTATGGCATAATACTACAAATCACCGTCATGTCCTTTCATACGGTAAGTGTCCCTCAAAAGAGAACTACCCCAAACTTGCTACGGACGAGAAAACATGTAGACTAAGCACCAAGTTGCATCCTGTGGCAAAAGGAAGTGGTTTTCTCTCATTACCTTATCCCATCTTGCTCACAACATTGTTATGTTGTCCCTATATAGCCCAATAAAGAAAATTAAATGAACTAATAGTGAGTGAGTGAAGAGATTTGGACGGTTCTTAACATCGAGGTCTTGAGAGCCGATGAGGGTTATTGAAGTGGGTATGGAGCAGCGCCGGATTGAAAGGGCGCGGGACACGAGAGATCCCGGAGAAAACCCGCCGACCAATGGCATCGTCCGGCACAATTCCCACGTGCGAGAATCCGGAGTGACCCGGTCGGAGATTGAACCTGGATCGCCTTGGTGGAAGGCGAGCGGGCTACAATAGGTATGTTCATTCCTTAATATTGTTTATAACCTAAATAAACTAGGTGGTCATAAAAAATCCTATTCAAATATTTGATGGTGAAAACGAAATCGCAATAGAGCATGCATGGTAACAAAATATTGTACAAAATAAACGCAAAGAAAATCGTTTTTGGCACGCAAAATTTTAACACCAACAAAATGTCTATAAGCAGTTACAGGGACTGAAATACTTCAGAGATTCTTCAGCTTAGTGAAAATAAAATAACTACTTTACAGGGTGCTGAGAAAAAGTCGTAATAACTGATGGTCGAAGGGGTTAGCGGGTCTTGGCCGTTAAGCGCGCTGTTACTCCCTAGGGTTCACTGATGCAAAATAAATACTATTTGCCTAAACAAAATTGCTTACAGTACCGTATAAATAAATAAATCGAAAAAAAAAAAAAAAAAAAAAAAGAAAAAAAAAACTAAATTGCAAGCAACATTTTCACATCAAACTTGAAAGGCTAGAAAAAAAATTGAATATATCGAAAATACATAATTTTAACTAGACGGTGTCTTACTATCTTAGATAAGGCTAACATAAAAAGGATTGTTACAGTACAGCATCTTAATTCTGCAGTGTCGTGGCACTACAGCAAAACCGCAGTAAACTTTTTCTTTAGGACCATATGACACGACATATTTGTAATAACATGCACACTGAAACAAGAATAATTTCGCAGTGTGAATTTGCTGCACCGTCTATAGGAGTTCGCGGAAACTGTGAGCAGACAAAGGCAGGATTCTGTGAATCCATCGGCAGATTTTGGAGATTTGCCTGCCCCTGCCATGGTAATGATCTGTTAGTGCTAATTTTGAAATTTGTCTCAACACTGCAATACACGAAATGCAGTGGCTTTCTATTAACGTGTAACTTATACAAGCTATGAATTTAAGCTCGAAGTATAAATAAATTTGATGAAAATAAAAGAGCTTTACGAAACGATAATATGCAGACATTCTGGAAGAGCATTAATTTAACAGTTCTATTATTCTATTGATTTCTAATGTGATAGAAATTGCAAGTGTAGTGCATGTCTGTAGAAACCAAAATAACTTTTATTGATGAACAAAGATGTATCGTGAAGTGAAGAGATCAGGGTGAAAATACTCCTGTGTTATTACCACTGCTACATTGACAGAGGTTCACTGTTAAAAATACTCCTGTGTTATTATCACTGCTACATTGACAGCGGTTCGCTGTTAAAAATTATACGTATTATTACATAAATTTTTATGGAAATGTAAAGTTAACATATGGGAACGCACTTATTAGTGATATAACACATAGCTAAGTTCCGTACAGCCTATTAACTATTTCTTTACAGTTTTTGAAACAAACATTTCAAAAATCATCCCATTTATGACGTGTTAGGTTGTTCCCTAAATATGTTATGTATCACAAGCCTTTTATATATGTCTTAACATAAACGTACCTGATTTTTGTTAAACTGGACATTTACTTACATCTCTCTAATAATTATAATATTTCATTGATAATTAATAGTAATTAAATAGAGAGAGAATGTGTGTGTTGTTAATGCCTAGTAAGACATAGTACTTAGGCAAAATGTTATTACACTGAGTGTGCACGAATTCGGTACGTAATCCATTTTGTTACATGGACAACTGCGGCAAGCCATGACTATATTGCTTGCATGAACGTGTTATTCTACGAATAAAGAGTAGAGGCTGTTCACGATAAAGTGAGAATTTTTGAAATCAACTTTAGAATAAAAACACTGCCCATGCCTGCATATACTTAAACGGGCGTACTGAGTGATATTCGCCCGGTAAAGTTGGTAACGATGGATCGAATGTAGTTCCATATCTTTACATCGAATAAAAAGTGTTAGGTAACCATTTGTGATCATTCAAATTATTTATTTCGCTTTCTATTTTTTTTTTTAACACACCAGTGTGTAAAAATTATCAGATTTACAAAAGGTTTACTTTCCTAATAATTTCACAATTTCACTTGACCAACGCGTGAATAAAGTAATGAGGCCCATGGCAATGCTAGTTTTACATAATGCGGAAGAATACACAACGTGCATACAAGTAGATCTTAAGCAGGGCTTTAAAAAGTGCTCGTTCTACCGTGCACAGCCTATACAAGGACATCGGGCAGCGGGAATATGAAAACAGTACGCGCCATTGCCTTATCACGGCCGGACGGATAATGAGGCCGCGGCGGCATGATACAGGCAAGCGAGACGACGGGAAGGATGTCTCTTCTCGCCTCGACGCCAACTAGGGAGGACGTTCCAGAGAGCCAGGAGGATGACGACGTGCCGCCCGCTGTAGTCCGTCGGCATCATGCAAGGAGGGAAAAATCGGACCAAAACCTTACCGCAATTGTGGCTTTATTAGGCTTCAATAGAATAATTTCAATGTATAACGTAACAGCTCCCCCCATATGTCGCCAGTTAATGTAATATGTGTAAAACCCATGAGGTAAATAATAATGTGTCAAACCATGGAAGGGATAAGCTTTGAGTCAATTATAGAGCAGCTCTAAACCATTGAGTACAACCCCTATAACCGTATATTTTTAGCCAAATAATAAATTGAATTAAACATAGAAAAAGCTTAAAATATAACAATTTGGTGTATAGACTCGGTTAAGCTTTGTTTGCATGAGGTGGAGGGATATCCTGAAAATAGGGCTTCAGGAAAGTTGGAAGTAACCGTGAATGAACTATACATACAGAATAAGGAATCAACAGCTTCGTGTTTCAGGAACGAACAACGCCGAGAATTCACAAAGCGTTTTTCACCGCTGCAAGTAGAAAATTATCATTCTTCGCCACTGTAACTAGAAAATGATCATTCTTCATTGCTGTAACTACAAAATCATCATTCGTCGCCGCTGTAACTAGAAAACTATCGTTCTTCGCTGCTCTAATTAGAAAATTATCATTCTTCGCCGCTGTAACTACAAAATTATCATTCTTTGCCACTAAGATTAGAAAATTATCGTTATTCGCCACTGTAACTAGAAAATTATCATTCTCTACTGCTGTAACTAGAAAATTATCATTATCCACTGCTGTAACTAGAAAATTATCATTCTTCGCCGCTGTAAGTAGGAAATTATTATTTGCCGCTGTAACTAGAAAATTATCATTCTTCGTTGATGTAACTAGACAATTATCATTCTTCGCTGCTGTAACAAAACAACTATCGTTTTTGCGGCAGTCAGGATTTTCTTGCCTCTTAAATGGATTCTTTCAAACGTCAAAGGGTAGCACGAACCACTTGCAAGAGTTAGAAAATCTACAAACACTCCAGAATTACTTGGAAATTAAAATATTTCATATTTTATTTTCTGGTAATAATAAAAACAACAATTCGTTCTTGCTTCGGAATGTGGTAGCGGGTGGTAAAAACTTAGCGCATGCACTTACTATCTCCTGTTCAAATCCTGCTCCATAATTAAATGTAATTTTTTTAAAATTACTGTTTATTAATTGAGAAACATACTTTTAATGACATTATTTTGTCAATGTCTTTTTATAACTTGGAAATATACAAAGATGCCTATAATCATACTTACGAAGAGATTCCGTGAATACATTGGAAGTTTAGTGAATTTTGCGGAAAATCCGTTATTTAAAAAAACGACGTATCTGTAATTTTTACTAATAATTCTGGATAATTTTTTACCAGTACTTCTCTCTAATTTCACGGACTTTTTTTTGGTGTCGTTGTTAATAACTAAAATCACTTTCTGCTCTTGCAAAAAGTATATATTGCGTTTTTGTTCCCGACAGCGATGATTACATAGCCTGCATGTTCTACGAGGATGATAGAGCGTCGTGGATTCAATAAAAATATGGAGAATTTATAACACGCATCCACTCAGCCTTTAATTAACCACTGAGCTTTATTATAACACAATAATTTTGAAAGCATTTTTAAAAGGAAAATAATAAATATATATGTTATTAGTAGAGTTTATTTCTGACGCATACTAGGTAACTGAATTTATCTTGAATTGTTTAAAGAAAATAACTTGTTGCATATTCTCAATATACGGTGGGGAGGAGGAGGTCAGCAGTGCCTGTAGGAAGTACATTAGAAATATCACTTTTGCACGTGTCATTACTATAAAGCAGCAAGTGAATGATCCTCTGTTGAGGACTTGAATGTAAAGCATTGTTCGTTATATCCTCATAAATCTAACGTGAATCAGCAGTTGCGAAACTATAGAAGGAGACACCCCTTAAACTTTCAGCGACATACTGTGCTACAACGTTGTGCCGAACATTGCTGGCATGCCAGGACTTTGTAGATGTGCAGTGTTTATACCATGTTTTATTAAGCCCCTGTCACACTATCAAATTCTTTCGTAAAAACTGCTTCCAATAAGTTTGATCAAATAAAATTCGACAGTTATGACGTCATCGAAACGTCATAAAAAACCCGCCATTTTCGGCTGAGAAAGCTGGATAGCTTCAGTTTCCATAAAACATTAGACGATTGGACCGGTTCTGAAATTTCTTTGGTGTTTGACGGTTTCAGCCAATCGGAATCGTGCACGACAAAAATGAACGCCAAGAAACTTCAAAATAACGAAAAATTGTTGGAATACGAAGTTGGTTATGAAGATAATTAATTGATGTAGAAGCAGTCTGGGCATTAATGTTATTTCAAGTGAATATTGCACATAATATTACGAACTCGGAAGCACTAAGAAAATAAATTACAACATTCATTACATTTATTCCTGTAATGGACAGCTTTGATAAACCAAATCAATATCTTACTATGGAAATGAATTTTAAATAATAATTCAAATTAGATTCTCCCAGTAACATAATTTGACAGTGTGGCACATTTTAAAACACATTTAAGATTACTTGATGAAATTTGTTGGAAGGAAAAAATTTAGTGTTCGTATTTAGTCTTCAAATTTTATTGAAAAATATAGTTGAAGGCGGAAATTTGACAGTGAGACAGGGGCTTAAGACCTACCGGTTTTTCTATAAGTGCATAATTTGAGATACAGATAGTGCGAATGTTAGCTAATTCCACTGACTAGTTAGTGACACTTATTTTCATCATCTTCATACTTGTAAGTGCCTTGTTGATTTATTTCTCATAACATAAAATAAACCCCACCCCCCTCCCCAGTACCAGTAATAGCTCTACCAACATCTTGTCATTCAGCCACGCCCCCAAAACATATCTTGTGTGACTATGACCACAATCCATTATTCATAACAATACCCTTTCCCTTTGTCAGCAGTAATCATGTTAACGCCACCATAAGAAGCTTTCCCTGCAGAGATTTGACATACTGAATCTCAACTTCTCCGTATTTCAACTATTAAAAAAAAAAAAAAAATTATGTAGAACGTTTATTTACTTTTGTTACCGCTATCACTCAGTTGCGTTGAAAACCGTAAATTTTCAACCCAATACCCGTGAAGTAAAAGTGCTTTAAAACACATTCGCTTTGAGTATTAATGTACCGCACAGTGGCGTTTATTCCATAGACGCCAGGTAAGCAATGCTTACTTTACACACATTGTAAATGTTTGACGCTTTATAGTTTCGGCTTTACAGATTTAATTCTAAGTTCCCCGTTTTCGATTCCAAAAACAGAGTTTTCGTGCAAACGCATAGTGCTGCTATCTAGTAATTATTTCCACAAACGGGAGCGACTAGCGATGAATCGAACTCGCAAGCAACAACACAGCGTTCTGTTTGAGTCCTCCTATCATACATTTATCCTTGGAAAGGGGATGAAAGTGTTCGGGGAAACGGGAGTTTTTTTTTATAATTTGTAATATGCTCTCCAAATATTATTAGTTTAATTATTATTAAATTCATTTCGTTTCAGTTTTTATAACTAATGTCAGGTATTATAAAATGGTAAATACATATGGAGGGCAAGGAAAGTTGGAAGTTACGTTTGTTACTAGAAATTGAAAATGGAACCACAGCCCTGCTTATAACAACCATTTATTGTATTGTAAAGTGTGTAATGTATCATAGTTTAATGGCATTTCACTAAATGCTATCTAAAACACTCAAATATGTGGTGCTACTATATCACTTACCCTGTAAAAATAACTCACTACTACACGCCACTGGTACCGCAAGCAGTGGGCTCGTACGGTCACCATAGAATACAGAGGGAGTATATAGAAGGGCATCTCCCATGTTGGTAAACGAAACACTGTTTTCAGCGTCCCTAGCGGCTGTGAACCCGAACTAAAATTTTTGTGGCGGTAGATTTGAACTCACACGAGGCGGGAATTTCAAATATCACTACTATAAATTAGCTTTTTTTTTTTTTTTTTTTTTTTTTTAAATAGTTATATTCGAGCAGCAGTAATTGCTGTTCATGACATGGAAATATATGTTTTGTCTATTCAATAATTATTATTGAATAGACAAAACATATATCTCATGTCTTAACACATATAAAATATTTAACACTACTACTAGATTATTGCAGTACTATTACAGCAATTTTGTTTATTTTTTATTTTATAATATAAATATGAAATTAGGGGAAGCCACGTGCCAAAGCATGAACATTTTTTTTGAGGAAAATGCATATAGTAATGTGCAAGTTATCAACAAGTATATAGTGTCTTAATTTACACGTATTAGTTGCGCAATGAGTTATACGTGTTCATAAATAAAATTTAACGTAGGAATGTGAAGTAAATATTTAGTATTGAATATAGGAATTTGGCACGGTTGAACTTGAAAGGAAAACATTTATTACTTTACAAAATAACTGATGTACCATATCCATTATGACAAAGTTTTTATTTATTTATTTTCACCCGAGCGTCTTTACTAAACATTTAACACTGGAAACGATATATCACATCATTTACATCATTTGCAAGTTTGTGCTTGCAAATTTCTCTGCAAGTCGAACTCTAGTCTTGTACGATTTTACTTTTCTGGTCAACTCCATCTTACGGCGCTGTAACTTAACTGCCTCTATGTACAGTCTGTGAGCTTTCGGTGTTAAGTCATTTTTGTCTACAAACAGTGACATCCTTCAGGAAAGACCTTCGAAATGAATGCTCAGAATCTGAAACAGAGAAATAAATATTCCTAAAAATTACAGTGGAGCTGGAAACATTTTGTTTATCAATAAAATATGGACTTGCAGTATGTGTTGTAATATTCTACGTACATATCTCAAGGTGAAACCAACACATCAATGCAAAGATCTATGGCAATATTTAAAACAGAAAAGTAAAAATAAATAAATGAATGAATGAAACAATACACCCCAGTGGCCTAGATATTCCGTTCATTAAGTACTTTAGAAAAATATAACTTATAAACAACCAACTATTTTATATAACATTAAAAATAAATTGCAACATACAACACCACAGACTTTAATTGTTTATGTGTACATAAAGATATGCCACTATCTGTGTACATAGGCACATGTAATTAAAATATATATCTTCCAAAATGAGCAATTCATGACCTCTTATCTTATTCCACCGAAGTAATTTCTATTACTCATTGAAAGTACTGAATATGGGAAACTGTAGAAAGTGCATAAATAACTGAGCTGCTGCACATGCATTGTAAAGCCGCAAATGAACCATTACCATCAAGGTTACACTATGAAAATATATGTATTGTAAGTATTGTTAAGTGTTTGTGTGAGTGATATAATAGGTATGTTATTTTCATCAAACATAATACACATAGAGAACACATTTCATTTCTACATCATTTTCTGTTCTTTCCTTGATTCAACCGTTCAAATCCATTATCTGACAACATGTGGTATACACGCGGCAATATATACTGTGATTAGATTATATAACTTAAGAACAAGAACCACTACCATTACATAACTAGAGAGTAGCAGACAATATCAAACCCACACTGCCTTCATTCTTAATATACTTATCCTTGCTTATATGCTCTGTCATTATTGTGTAACCGGACTTCCGGTATCTCTATCGCTTTTTGAGTCAAGTGACAATAGGGCTACAATAACAATAATGACCCAATTTAAGTAAGAAAGAGACAGCAAGGAACATCATTGGCATCTAAGTTACATTTACATAATACATCATGAAAACCACATTTAATTTCGATTCATGACATCTTATAGGCAATTATTCTGCACGACGTACTACAAAAAATGACGTCACTTAGGCCTACAATGAATTTTATACACTGGAGCGAAGAATACATAATGACATTCAACTTACCTCGAAGAAGTTGTGATGGCACGGAATAAATTTTTTAGAGTCTTCGACCCAGCATTTCTACATTCATCATTGAAGTGCAGGTCACATACTGCATAAATATCGTACACTTTCTTCTTGTCTACGCTTTGTAACTTCGGATTCCTTATCCTATGTAACCACGCACGAAAAACTTCGTCTCTAAGTGGAAACCGATGTCTTACAGAAAGTTTGTCTGCACATCCTGGGACACAACAAGGCATCTTCTTCCCGTTATGCACCCATTACCGAAATGAAAAACAAGTAATCTTTAAATATCAACAGCATTAACAAATATTCCTGTATTATCACTGTGTTTCCGCCGTTACAAACGACAATGTAAACAAACATCAACTACTGCGACACACACTAGCGGTTGTGAACATCTGCTAAAAATTGTGTTTCGCCTGTTGTCATAAATGATTCCACCCCATGACGGTCACTGAGTTAAACGGCACACGCAGGCTGCATGTCTCCTGCTGCCACCAGAGTTGCCAACCTTTAATATAAGATAATCCCTGGGCTGTAGCAAAATTCGTCCCTAGATTGGCTCAAAATATCCCCAAATATTAAATAATGTAATAAATCAATAAAACTGTGTTATACAAATACACGTATTTTCGGGTCTAAAATATACAATTACAACTATTACAAGTACGCGCAGATAGCACTCATAGAATGAATTTCTTTCAACTTCAAGTTCTACAGCATTATTACTCTCACTATCGTCTTCACTAGTTTGTTGTTTAAACATGTACATACTCTTGTTAAATAGATGGATGTGTTTCTTTTCAACATTGCCGCTTAGCATGCAGAAGTCCTTTAATGGTATCACCTGAAATCTTGTTCCTCTTATCACTAACAATGGTTGTGATAGCCGAAAATACTCTCTCCACAGCAGCAGTGGAATGTGGCAGAGAAAGTAGTTTCGAGACAAGCAAGCATAATTTCGGAAACAAAAGTGTGCTATCGCCTGTTTTGATTTGACTTGCAGCTACCCAAAATTTGCGAGGACAGTCATCACTGTTCATCTCTATATTTCTCAAGAGACGCCATTCTCGGTCTGTGTCAGTGTATTCACTTTCTTTTATTAAATGAGCATAGAAAGGGAGTACAGCTGCAATTGATTGAATAGATCTCCCTCTCACAACTTCAGGGTTTAGAAAATTCCAACAACTTAAGTTTCTGCAAGGGTTTGAAAGAGAATCGTTGGTAAATCTGATGTGCTCCCCCAATAAGGAACTCAAAACATTTAAGTTTAAATTGTTTCAAACCAACCCGATCTGATTGAGTTGGGTCACCTGCTATTGCAGCCATTACCTTTCCACCGAGATACTCATTTTCAAGCGTTACATAACGAGCAGGATTTGTGTACTGCAATCCCTTCACTGGTGTATTCTGTACATAATTTGGTTTTAAGTAACATTCCAGAAGGGTTTTGTACACAGCTGTTATCTTACTATATAACAGATAAAGTTTAGGATCTTTGCTTTGCATCTCTCTGTTCATGTCATCGAGAAGGGGTAAACTAAATTCTAGAAATTGGAGGTACAGTTTATATGTTGGACCTCTAAGCCCAGTCAAAATGTGTTGAGCTGAAACTACTTTGCCTGAAAGAACAGCACCCTGAGAATATAAAGGACTGCAATGCAAATAGTTAAATATTTCCCGAGCAACACCTTCGACAAAGTTTGAAAGCTTGAGACAGGCTTTCGATGCACACATATGAAAAGCGTGACAAACACATTTCATCAGAAATATACCAGGTACAAATTCATCGAAACGAGATGCTACAGAGTTGTTGATTCCCATCATTACATTCGCCCCATCAGCAGCGAAATCTGTTATATTACATTTTAAGTCTACATCACTATGGCTGAAATATTTCTGAATTTCCTCAAAAAGAACAGCAGCTGTTGCATCACTGACTTCAATTAAACTGAAAAACTCATCGCTTACTACAAAATGTTTATCTGTGCTTATCACAACAAGGCATATGTGTTTCCTATTAGCTGAATTGATTTGCCTCATAAATTAACAGCGAGAAAGGGGCAGTCCTCAATTTCTCACAAAGATCTTCATACGATTTTTGGCCTATTACATTTTTTCACAAGAGCAATGCACTTTGTACGCCCACAAGAAATGTTCTTTGCGATGGTAGAATCGGGACACATCTGTGGGATCAGTTTAGATAACTGATAAGCAGTACTAAATGCAATGTTGTGTTCAGCAATGAACGAAGACATCAACAGTCCCGCTCTCTTCACTTTGTCAGTCGAATCAGAGCTGGCGGCACTAAAAAGAGAAGGGTTAGACTGCACAGCAAGCTTATGCTTGTTCCTAGTAGAATGTCTTTCAATTTCTGATTTCCCACCTTTTGCACCAATCGAACATGCAGAACAACGAAAAAACAATGGTCCTTTGGAATTTGATGTCAGCCACTCTTTAAAAGCAGGTTCTGTTTCCCAGTTTCTTTGGTGGAGTTGGAGGGTCATCTTCACTGCTCATTATTACCTAACAACACATTGTTACAAATAAATTCATTGTACGTCCATACACCAATATATTTATAAAAAAGAAAATCTCATTACATTTAAGTATATTGACATAGATCTCTAGAAATAAACTTTACCACAAAACTATTTGCGAAGCTTACAATGATGCGTACAGTTAGTGTTTACATTTCTCGGCGATGAAGGTATGTGCACGCGATACGTTTTCAAGGTTATGTATATATAATGTACGAAACATACATGTGACACTGTAAAAGTGGCATCACTATTCTAAAACTGAAAACCAATACAGTTTTAACTTGACTATGTTTTGTTTATATACTCGAATCTCAATCTGCTGACAAATATATTATTGGTTTTACAGTTTCCGAGTAAAAAGACTTACTTTCTTGCATTAAATTAAATAACTTCTCATAATTATGAATGATACGCTTAAACTCGTTATAAGGGTCACTTAAAATAAATTGTACTTACTTGCAACTTGCAGTAGTGATAGTAATATGTGTACTTGCAACTGCACGATTACACGCATAGACAAATACATAGACAAAGATACAATTGATGGGATAATGGCTGTGTTATTTGAGTAACAAGATAATATTCAATAATCGATTGTCTATGATAATCGAGATGGTCGGACGTCTAAGAGATAAAAAAGGTTTAATTAATTTACGGCTTTCTACACAATCCTACAGGTAGCATAAGATCATTAATTATTTTTTTGTGTGAAATATTTTCAGAAAACAACAAATCCCTAAATTATGAGCAAAAATCCCTACATCCCTAGATTACACTCCAAATCCCTAGAACTAAGGATAAATTCCTAGGGTTGGCAACACTGGCTGTCACTCTTCAGTGTCCCGGACACTCCTAGGACGAGTCCACTAGTTACTACACAAGGGGTGTACACTTATCCCTAGCGAACGCTATGGTAATGTACGCAAGGCCGTGTCCTGCACTATTGAATTTTCAGTATATTCACGGAAATTATTATAATAATATAATGAAACGCACCCTGTAACGATCCTGAGCGCTGTACTTACAAAATACAAAACCTCTTAATATTTGCAACACTAACACTACTAGCATGTGATTTTTTAGTAAATATATCCCCGTTTAATTAATATATACGAGTCCATATTTTAGTGCATTCGTCTTTATTAATAAACTATAATTCTCATTTTTGTTCTATAACCAAATGGCGGACAAGATATGTTTTATTATATTAATATATTCTTCGCACACTTTTATATTTGTTTTCCAGGCGGATAAATTTTGCCCAGTTTGCTCTCAAACTAAGGTTCCTACACGTTTAAATTTTAATGGATTTTATGTTTAACTTAATTTTTTTTGTGTGCTACGAGACAGGTACTATTTAACTATTATATTTATATACACACATAGTATAAAACAAAGTTACCAGGTCGCGTGTGTCTGTGTGTTCGGTTAAGGCTTCTAAACTACTTGATGGATTTTAATACGGTTTTCACCATCATTTAGATAATTTCTTGAGGAAGGTTTGAGTATATAATACATTAATATCAAATGTAAGTATAGTAGATAAATGTCGAAGTTTTATAATAAAGTTGGAAAAAACAGCTTTTCGGGCGCTTACATGGCTTACGCTAACAAAACATAAGATATACACCAAATTAATGTACTGTTGAATTGTAGAATTCAAAAAGCCCGCGCAGCATATGTTTATCTCTTGGGGATGACCAAAAGCAACTTTTTTTTTCCTTTTGGGGTTCACTTACGAAGACATTTTGAACAACACAGTATTAATCGTTATCAAATTGAAATATGTTAGTTACTTTTAGGAGCTAGAACAGATTTGTAATTACGCGCAACTAAATTATTACAGTATGTGTTGGCATGAAATTAAAAAAAAAAAAAAAGACAGATCATTTAGGTACTTATTGTAAACCTAAACAAAGCCATATTTGTAAATCGCACCCGAGTGAAGCCGGGGCGGGTTGCTAGTTCATGATAATTAAGACACTTATCTTCATTATTACTTCTCTGGCCATTCCTGTTGCTGCTTTCGCAGGCTTATCTTGATGCGTTGTCAACCACTCTATTGACATTTCAAGGTATTAAACGTGGCGACCTTAATATGTCAAGCCGATGGGCGTAAACTCGTCAACATAAGACTGCGAAAGCAGCGACAGGGATGTACAGATAAGTCATAATTTAGATATGTGGCCTAATTATCATGAAGAAAATACTTAAACAATAGCGATTGTACGTGTATCACATAAAAAAGTTAGTTGAACACGAAATTGTGGTCTAATATTTGTGGCTGTGTGTACCAAGTGCATTCGATGCGTTTTAACGGGCCCCTCGTATTGGTGCCAAATTCTCTTTTGACATTCAAAGATACATCGGCCCTTATGTTTCGGCGCCATTTATGATATGGTGCTCCTTATCTTACGCGCCACTTTTAGTATGCACCACGATTGGTCATCAATGTTTACTGTCGGGGAATAGTTAAATTCAAATTGGATTTGAATTCTCAAATGAAATTGTGTAAGTATCATACAATTATTTTACCAAATTATCAAACACGATCCTAACATCAGTGGAATAATAACGACGAACCATAACTAATAAGATCATAACTTTCACTCGGAATGGGAGTTAATTTCACCCCCAAATTTATATAACTAACAAAAGAATATATAACAACAATTAAGTCTAAATACTATTCAAATACACTGGTGAACGGATATTCATATTTTCCAACCAACTCGCCAACAAATGGTAATTTGTATTAATGTGAACGTATATAAAAGTCAATGTGTTGAATATTAATAATTAATCTCGACAAAATTTCCTTGTTAATTTTACCCGGCTTCGGCACAGTGAAATTCTATCTCGGATAACTTCTGAGTTATGTTATTCCGATTGATTTAAATTCAATTATTTCATTACCTTTTACTAAGAGCATTACTGAAACCTATGTTCCCAGTACATCATTCCAACAAATTAAAGACTGTTTACGAGCACTTTTGAAATCAACCTTAGAAAAAAGTCACTGCCTTGCCTACATATATTTAAACGCCCACAAGGAGTGGTATGCGTCCAGTAAAGTTGGTAACGATGGGAAGAAAATTATTCCATGTCTTAACGTCGAATACAAAGTGTTAGGTAACCATTTGTGATAATTGAATTCTTTCTTTAATTTCCTGTTTTTTTTCTTCATGTGACGTAATATAAAAATGAGCAGATTTGTAAAACTTTCCTTTCCTAGTAATTTCACAGTTTGGCTTGACCGACGCATGGATAAAGTGATGAAGCCCATGGAACTTTTAGTTTTACGTAAGGCGGAATTATGCACAACGTACACACAAGTAGATCTTAAGCAGGGCTTTCAAAAGTGCTCATCTTACTGTGAACAGCCTATATAACACATTCTTCTATAAAGAACTTCTGGAAGAATAGATCAATTTATATAGTTTCCCATCAGCAGAATATTAAGACCTCTTCATATAGTCTAGTTACAACTTACGGTCTCGCACATTGCTGAATAATCCACATTTCTACCAGGAATGTATGATAAAACTCGTGATGTTTAATATTAATTAATTACAGATGAGCCTCGAAGTAATTCTCTATTAAAAATCAAGAACGGAGACTTAATAATTATTCTCCTTAAACTCTTTTTTGTACATAGCAACCTTCTGCAAAGAGTTCTCTGTTTGTTCAAATTAATATGGTATAATATTTACTCTAAGCAGCAGAATAGACTAAAGAAACTAGTTAAATAGCATACATAAATTTAAAAGGGTAGATTTCATTGCAATCTGCATAATTATGTGGAATTTATATTCAGACATTCCATGATTTATACAATAATTATAATTGGCAGGGATCAGAAGAATAATCATAATCAATTTTACTTCACTCCTTACAAACATAAAATAATAAAATATGCCGTAAGTTTTAGAGAAAAACGGGTTAAATTTTAATCGCCTGAGAAATCGATATAACGGAGTGTAAATAATATATTAGTGCCATAAAATCACATACTTGTAGGCCATTTTGTTAATTTTAGTAAAAATGAGACTGGTTACTTTTTAAATAGAAAGGTAACACACTAAAATATGGACTTTAATTTATTAATTGAAGGAAATTGCAAAATAATGATATGCTGTTAATGTTTTCAGATGTTAAATGTGAAAATAACATCATTTAAACTCACCTTCACGTGGGATGTGTTAGCACGTTAGGTAATAGTCGCGGATTACAAGCGTATTGCCTCCCGTTAAAATGCTTCTTCAAGAAAAGGCCTTTAATTTTTTTAAAGTTCTTTTTTTTTACACTGTTAGACACCCCTGTAACGAAAATTAAACATCTCGAAAGCACATTAAAAAAATAAGTGGATTTTGTAGCAAAGCACCGCGCAATTTCACTGAAGCGAAGAGACAGTGAGGATTTACTGAAAACACATTCTAAACATTTCTCACTTCCTGGATATGGGATTTTGAAAATCTTGCAATTAGATTGAACCATTTCAATTGCTAACTTATAAAGAGAAATCACGGTGATATCTCTTCGGGTAAAACAGATCTCGTGGATCCAGTAGACAACACTCTATCCTCTTTTCGCCCCTTTAAAAATACATTTAAAGCATATAACATTTCTCATACAGTTGTGTTTAGCCACCTGTATCCAAAACGCACTACGAGAACTCAGCGTATGTAAGAGATATAGCAGATGCTCTGAAAGAAAATAACATAATACTTATCAATTTTTACCTACTGGGGATGGAAATTCTAACGAGCATAAAATAGTTCTTAGGGATTTGGACAGTTAGCATTTTGAAGTAAAACTATTGCGATGGCCTGTCAGGTTCAAGAGAAACTGTGTACCATGAAAATATATTTTACAAAATTTTTATCCATCTCCCGAGTCGAATTTTGAAAAGAAAAAAAATTGTTGGTAGGAGTCGTGAACCGTTCCGCTCTAGATATTCCGTGAAATTCCACGTGTACGTAGGTCGGAAATGAAACGCTATAGGCTGTTCACGGTCAAATGAGCACTTTTGAAAGCCCTGCTTAAAATATACGTGTATGCACGTTGTGTATTCTTCCGCCTTATGTAAAATTAACGTTGTCGTGGGCCTCATCACTTTATTCATGCGTCGGTCAATTTAAACTGTGAAATTATTAGTAGAGTGAATATTTTACAAATATGCTCACTTTATACTTCGACGCATTAGAAAAAAAGCAAAAAAGCTAAAGAAATATTTTAAGTTATCACAAATGGTTACCTAACACTTTTTTTTTCGACGTAAAGATATGGAACTACTTTCCCTCCATCGCTACCAACTTTACTGGGCGCATGTCACTCAGTGTGCCTGCTAAAATATATGCAGGTAGGAGCAGTGACTTTTTTTTCTCTAAGGTTGCTTTCAAAAGTGCTCCCTTTATAGTGAGCAGTCTTTAGTTGGTAAGAACTGAAGTCAACGAGCTGGGTCAGCTGAGAATTGTCACACTCGAAGACTACCTTGTCGTCTGACTTGCCCGGCGCTTCGGTAGGCCGCTAGTTCCGGACCCGCCGAGGCCTGGCTGGTCTTTCTGTCCCTATCGATGGAGGCGACTCCTCTCCGTGCTGCTAAGTGGTTGGTTGGACTCGTTCTCGTTATGGATTTATTGAGGGAAATATCCACTTTGGTCTCGGCGTGGTGACAAGTGTTAACTTCTCGGCGCTGCTACTTCCAGGTTTCTCAAACAAATGACACAAATCAAGTACTCGAAGATAGAGAACTTATAGGACTACATGATAGTAAAGGCTGTTCACGATAATGTGAGCGAAAAAAAGTCACTGCCCATACATACGTATATTTTAACGGGCGCACTGAGTGTCATGCACCCAGTAAAGTTGGTAACGTTAGAGGGATACTAGTTCCCCATCTTAATGTCGAATCAAAAGTGTTAGACAACCATTTGTAATAACTTAAATTATTTATTTCTCTTTATGCGTTTTCTTATGCAGCGGAGAGTAAAAATGAGGAGATTTGCAAATATTTACGTTTGTAACAATCTCACAGTTTCACTTGACCGATGCATGGATAAAGTGATAAGGCCCATGGCAGTGTTAATTTTACACAAGGCGGAAGATTACACAACGAGCATACAAGTAGATCTTAAGCAGCGCTATCAAAAGGGTTAATTTTACCGTGAACAGCTTATATAATCGTTTCCCCCAAATTAGCAACACAAAAGGGGTTATTCAATTTTTTTTTTAATCCTATGGTCCGACACAGAATCACGATCTTGATCACTACATGTAATGGAGGTGTTATATATAGATCTGAACTGTTTGGTCGCCAGACGGCTTGCGTAACCTAGAGCCCTCGAACGGCACATGTGCCACTCTCGAGCGTTGGGAACTGACTGAGCAATGGGCGTCGCCGAGTATCATGTTTTCGTCCCACGCACTTTGGAGCGCACCCCCCCCCCCCCCCAACACGCGTCTAGTGACCGACTGAGAAGACATTCAATCGAATTTCACTTTAAAAAACCTAATCTTAATGGACGAAGTCTCTCCTAAAATGTCACAGTTATAAGTCCAGTTGTTTGTACTCGTGCTTTGATGAACCAGTAAGTCAGTAAGAACACTTAGTTTAAGACCCAAAGATTGAGTATAAAGATATTGGACTGTTACCTATATTTAATATATAAGCTTAATTTCTCAGGTTGCATTACCTGCAAATTTCTCATATGAAATAGAATATGTAGAGAAAGTAAAGTTTACCTTATGTGCTGTCAGAATACAAAGTTGTTTTGAAGTCCGTCATACTGTTTCTGATATATAATAGCACCTAATATTGGAAATAATAAATACATATGATTAAAAATTTAAATGCCAGGCGTTAAAAAGTATAAACTTACCTTGCAAAATTTTTTTTTTTAAGGGAAGCAATGTTTGCAAATGAATATGTGAAAATGTTATTAACGAAATAATTAGTGGCGCCTGAGGAATGAAAACATATTTTTTCTCCACTGCTGTTAACTGCAAAAAGGTGAAGATGATTTCTTAAACTGAAAGTCTGAAAATAAATACCAACTTAAAGTTTATATTAGACACGTTATTGCAAATGAATTTAAGAAGTATATTTTTTTGTTAAAAAAACTCGTATGCACCATATGAGGGTATTGCGTTTGAATAACTTTTGCATATTTGTAACTCTTTGTGACAGCACATAAAATTATAACGGTACTCTAAGTATAATTTACTGTAAATAAATCAGTTTCGATATTTTATTAATTTTTACAAAAAAATAACAAGTTATTTATACAATATGACTTTGGTTTTGCTAATGAAACTTAAACAAGAAACATTAATGCCGCATCATACTTATTTACAATACATTTTAACTATACTACTTATTATTGACAGCGTTTTCAAACCAAGTAAATTTGGAACGCCATCTCCTTCGTAGTCTTTTATAACTTTGGGTAAAATTAAGTATGCGTTTTGAGATTTTTTAAAAATAAAGTGAGCACCAGTCGTAAAAAAAAAAAAAAAAAAAAAAAAATCTTCATAATGTACCACCGAAAAGAAGAAATATAATTTTTTTACTATAGCATTTCATTGGTCGGTACATAGTGACAAACACTAATCTATTTTTAACTTCGGATATTCCTCTCAAGCGTGTCAGCACTTCCATTAAAAACATTTGCCACCTTTTTCCTTATTACGTACGTGATGGAAGTAAGTAAACATTCAGACTGAAATTTGCCACTGGCTAATATCTAGTTTCATACCGTTCTTGCGTTTGAAATATCCAGTTTGAAAACCATCATAAAAAAATAAGAAAACGCTGGAGTAAAACATATTTTTGGTAGCTTCGTATTTAGTGTCGGGCAAACTCCATCACAAGAAGGTGAAAATATCTCCATATAATTTTTGCTTGAATATACGTTGCCTTCAAATTGTATGAGGGGTAAGCTAAGGAGAAATACCAAATGAATATATTCAGCATTTTATGTACAAAAGTGAAGGAAAAATTCTGCATTCAGATATACGATCTTTTCCTCCCGACAAAGGGATAAAATTACAGTTTCCCTGGGAAAAATTCACTTGTTCGGTTAACCATTATGAATCTTATCTTATCAAAACCGCAAACAATTGTAAACTTTGATAACTGATGGCCTAAGAATATGAGAGAAAGGAACTCTGCAACACGTAATTCACATTACTCTTAATTAGCTATGTGCTTAGACTGGCTATAACGTTATTAAATAGTTAATTGCTTAAAAGCTGTTCACGATAAAGTGAGAACTTTTGAAATCAGCATTAGAAAAAAGTCACTGCCCCTACCCGCATATATTGTAACAGGTGCAATGAATGACATGTGTCCAGTAAAGTTGGTAACGATTGAGGGGAAAATAGTTCCATATATTAAAGTCGAAAAAAAGCGCTCGGTAACCATTTGCGACAGTTTACATTATTTCTCTCGCTTTCTGTATTTTTTTATGCATCTAAGTGTAAAAATGAGCAGATTTGTACAATATTTACTTTTCTAATAATTTCACAGTTGCATTTGACTGACGCATGAATAAACGATGAGGCCCATGCCAATGCTAATGGCACATAAGGCGGAAGAACACACAACGAATAAACAAGTAGATCTTAAGCAGGACTTTCAAAAGTGCTCATTTTACCTTGAACAGCCTATAATAACAATGTTACGATAGGCTGTGTTGTTTTACAAAATGGAAGAAAATATGAGCACCTTGCCTGCTCTCGGATGCAGTAGGTCTTCGCAAGGAGAAATGTGCCAGTCTCCGGCTATACGAAGTTCACGGTAAAGTGAGCACTTTTTAAGGCCCTCCCACCACGCATTAGCGACTAATAGGTATAGGCTATTCACGGCAAAGTGAGCACTTTTGAAAGCCATCTCATTTGGAATATTAGTCAATAATTATACTTTATATTTTGCTTGGGCACTGTCTTCCGATTGCGGTGAAATATGCTCTCTGTGTTTATCAATTACATGGCAGTATTTATTTTAAAAAGTGGTTAAAGGATGAAAAATGGCTGAAAGGAAAAAGTAACTAGTGCTTCAAAAGTGCTCACTTTACCGTGAACGGCCTATAAGTATGTTTCATTGCGGACTCGGACATTAACTTTTGAGAGTGGTAAAATTACTGACTATGTTTGCGAGTCGTATTGTGATGTTGATGTTAAAAAGTGGCGGGAAGATAAAAATTGGCTAGAAGGGAAATATTTCTGAAGGGCCTTAAAAAGTGCTCACATTCGCCTGAATGGCCTATGGGTGAATATAACGGGGAAGAATCTGGCGAGGCGGCGTGTCAAAATGATCGAACGGTGGCAGAATTTAATCAAAGTTTTGCCCCTCCAAGCTCCGGTATGCAAAGCAGGTGCACCCACCCGTGGGCGTTAGACGGACTACAGTCGATATCAGCGCAACTGACTCACTGGGTCGACCAAATAGGTCGACCCGCATGTGAACGGTAGTTCACGTGCGCGGGCTTGTGTCGACTCGGAACTGTGTTGGCAAACCTTAGTAACGATTTTGCACCCCTCGCCGAACTACACAAAATTGCACGACAGACATTCGACTAGTTAGGGTTTGAGCGTTTCTTTTTTTTTTTTTTAAGGGAAGCCACGTTACGAATTTTTTACTTACGTCCATTTAAGGACTTCTTGAAAATGTAAAAGAAGACATATTAGGACTCTATGAAGAGTGATTTAAGACATATCAAATCGTCATTTTATTACACTCTGTGAAAAAAAAAACTTACTGCACGGAAAAGAAAACAGTTTTTTTTTCCAGGCAGTTTTATTTAAAGTAACAGAATATTGCTTTAAATCAATGGGAAAGTTACAGAAATGTGGGTTTGCTGTTAATGCTTTCTTTATACGCTTTTAACCCTCTTTTTTAGCAAAGAAAGAAATTAATATTTGAACTGGTTTTGTTCACAGTAATGATTAATTCGTGTAGGATATTCACGGTAAAGTGAGCACTTTTGAAAACCATCTCATTTGGAATAATAGTCAATAACTATATTTTATTTTAGCCTTAGACGTTAACTTCCGAGAGCCGTGGAATATGCACACTGCGTTTATCACTTACCTGTCAATATTTACTTAAAAAAGGTAGTTAAATAATTAATAATGGCTGAAATAAAGAAGTAACTAGGGCCTCAGAAGTGCTCACATTACCGTGAACAGCGTATAACAAAAGCAGCGTTTAGCGATATAAAGGTGGATTCACACATAAAGCTATACTGCGCTATGCTATGTATGATCTGAGCGATACTGTGTTTCGAAATCGCAAGGCATGTTGTTAAATGGACCAGTTCACACGTCCCTTGATTCTATGCTACGCTATCCCACACTAAACTACGCTATGCCTGCCAACTCGCCGGCCAAGCAATTTATATCTCTCAACTCGCGCTACGCATTAAGCTGCGCATGCGCAAATCCAACTAGCCACATCTGCCATACTGTATACATATGTATATCGGTTGTTCACGGAAAAGCGAGCATTTTCGTGTCTCTAGTTACGTTTTTCTTTCAGCCATTTTTTTTAATCCTTTAACCACCTTTTCAAGTAAATATTGCCGCGTAAGGAAGAAACACAGTGTGCAGATTCCATCGCACTCGGAAGTTAACATATAAGGCTAAAATAAAATATTATTATTGACTATTATTTAAAATGAGAGGGTTTTCGAAAGTGCTCACTTTACCGTTAATAGCGTATACCATACTTCAGTCAATGCACTTGGGAAACGTGAGCTACCTCTGAAAAAGTGCACGCGTGGTTCTAGAAAATGGAGCAGTTAATAGACGAAGTTAGGAAGTATCATTATTTGTTGTTTGTACGTCACGTAACCAAGTGAATATTATAAATGCTAAACAAGAAAATCAAATTTCTGGTGTGAGATAGCATCAGTATTGGGAAAATATCCTATGTACTGAAATATGAATGTTATGTTTGTGTATGGACCCATATATATAGTGTAATCACGAAATAGCAATATTTATACATTATGTACTTAATCTTATTGTTAACTAAAAACTTCTTCGTAAACTCGATTGTTGGTAGCGCGTAACTCGCTAGTAATCAGTTTGAAGGAAAAGTGGTGCATGCATTATGGTATTTATATTTTCATAACTAAAACTATACCGGAGTTTGTCGGTGTTGTTCGGGAAAAATTTATTTTTGTGTGTTTGTTTACATAGCGGCTCAAAACAGGTGACGGAAATGAAAGCAAAAGTATAGTAAAATTTAGCAAGATATAAACATGAATACTTATGTAAATAAAACGGAAACGCAGCAAATTAACAAAGGCAATTACATTGATGGTATTTTGGTGTGTAAATTTATATACAAATAATTAGGTTATGTTCTTGGGCCACTTGCAGACAACTGTATTTCCAGTGGACACACAACCTAGTAAAACGTGAGCCATTACGCTGGTAATACTTTTTTTTTTTAATGGAGCGGTGATTCAGAAGTAATGTGTTAAAGGGAAATGTTGTGTCCAGAATGAATGAAAAGCGCAGTGCATTTTATGCACATAGAAGTGTTGATTACAGTGTAGTATTACGAACCCAGTATAACAAGTATATTGGAAATAATTAAATTACACTCATTGGTCAAGGGGAAAAATACATCTTCTGAATGTTCTTTAAAAGACAATCTTGTAGTACCGAACGTTAATTAATAACTTTCATTCATCGATCGCAAGATCACTGACTAAATGTTTTACATTAAAAAAACGAAAACATATTGAACAGTTAGAAAGTTTGCCTCTCACAACGCAAGCGCGTTGCTATTCTGCTGCAGATTCCCGACTACGAAAGTGATATTTGAAACCGAACTGTGTTTCATTTGCTTGTTGAGAAGCTCGTGTTCCTTCGTGCTCGTAAGGCAACGAACGAGCACTGTGCATTTTGCTGATCCATTTAACTTTCGTTTTTCTTCGTCGCTCATTGTGACACAGGACGTGGGTTGGCATCACTGTCGACAGCTTTAGTGATTTTCGAGTGCATCTGGGATTTCGCGAAAACTTTTGACATTTTCTAAAAATCTAGCGATTTTTGCAGTTTTCATTTTGTACATAAAATTCTCACCCTTCTAGGAAAAAGTCGTTCCTCACTTGCGGTTTCTATTTTTTTTTTTTTTTACGTTTGCTTAATCGACCTAACGCAAGTTTTCATGGTTTCGTTTGTAGATTTTCGATTTATATTATTTTGTTAATGCCTTGATATATCGTTAATTTGAAATCATTACTTTTGGCACTGGACGTAATTGCTGTATTCAAATTCCTTAAAAAAAAAAAAAAATCTTATTTCCTTATATGCCTATGGGAAACTAAGAAAGTCAAACAAGCGTTTGCCTTATTTTGCTTTTGGTTTTTAAAAAAATGTGTAACATTTCTACTACAGTAAGTGTCTTATTATATGTAAACACGTATGTAAACATTTTAACTGTGTACAATTTAGTGTGCATTAACATCGAATTTGTATAGTAAAAGAAAGCTGTGATAGATTATATTCAAACTGTAGTTCTGATTAATTTGTTTATGTTTATAGAAAGTATTAAAATGTTAGTGGAAATTTAGTGACATTTGATAAAATTCTGGTGAATTCTGGTGAAAAAATATTTATTCAATTTGATCTGGCAACACTGCTTGGTATACGAGCCCATTTCTCCTCATGAAGTTGAGGACGCGAATAGCCTTGATTATCTTGTCGACGAGTTTAGGATTATGCCTAAATGCACGGTCATAAACGCCACACGGAGACAAATTCGATAATTGAAAATTCCTTTCCGAACGTCGTTGTGCACTTGTTCTCCAGGTTAGGGCTGCAAGAGGTTTATTTCCGATGGGAAATCCTCGTTGGCGACGAGTACATGAGGCGTAGGTGGTCCTCCCACGACTACAGGCATGCTAGAGGGAAGTTGTAGCTTTCCCTTCACCCCTGAGCTTTCCCCAACTCGCTGTTTGAAAACACGCTGCCGCCCTTTCCCTTCCTCCTGATCCTTCGTCGATTATCGCGATACGATACTGCACGTCGACTGTGCCGTCTCGGTCTAAGTAGGCGCTGTTGTAGTAGGGGATGGAAGAGAACAGTACTCACGTATCCCCCCTCAGGTCTTCAGCACATGTGGGAACATTTGGGTTGCTCATAATTACAGACCAGAAACATTCGCGAGTTCATTGACCCGTAGGCTAGACTTCACAGTCTTATATACTCTCGTACAAATATTAACTGTTCATTGGTTGATTGTGGTGGTAGTAAAACGCGGTGGTTGGGCGTACAATTTATTCCGTGTTTGTTATTGGCTCATTCATGTCCAGGAGGTGCCAAACATGTCGATCAATTACAAAAAAAAACATGAACGTACAAGTGTGTGAATTCCAACTTGTCTAGAAATGAACCAGCGAAATTCTCTGGTATCTACTCATAATTTCATATCTACCTAATTATTTGCTCTAATCCAAAAATAATAATTAAAGAAATGAAAAAAATATTGATTATTGTCTAATTATTGTTATAGAGCATACAACAAGTCACTCCTTTGGGGAACTAGCCTTCCGTCAACCGGTATTCTTCTTCTTGAGGTTCGGTTCGATAAGAGTGAGAGGTTCATAAAATTCTGCCTTCGTTAAACGGAAATAGTTTCTAAATTCTTATCATCACTTTGTAGACATAATCACCCAACGTTAACCTTTCACGGCAGATTTCATGCACCCACATCCGTTTGTTTGCTTCGTCATCTATCAATGCTGCTAAAGGCTGTTCACGATCAAGTGAGCACTTTTGAAATCAACGTTAGGAAAATGTCACTGCCCCTGCCTGCATAAATTTAAATCGGCGCACTGAGTGACATGCGCCCAGTAAAGTTGGTAACAATGCGTGGTAACATATCTTAACGTCGAATAAAAAGTTTGTGATGACTGAAATTATTTCTTTCGTTTTTTTTTTTTTTTTTTTTTTTTTTTTTTTTTTTTTTTTTTTTTTTTTTTTTACTGCAGCGAAGTGTAATATAAGAGTAGATTGGTAAAATATTTACTTTTATAATAATTTCACGGTTTCACCTGACCGGCGCATGTATAAAGTGAAGATACCCTTGACAATGCTAATTTTACATAAGGCGGAAGAACATACAACGTGCACACAAGTAGATCTTAAGCAGGGCTTTCAAAAGTGCTCATTTGACCGTGAACAGCTTATAATAAGAATCATTCCTCTCGCTCGGTGTCCTTATCGCTGTCACAAAACACTTCAGATCATGGCAAACGCACTTCAGATCATGGCAAACGCACTTCAGATCATGGCAAACGCACTTCAGATCACTATAGGCCATGTTCTTCCTACGAGTACGACTCGACTAAACAATCCATCGCATAGCTCAGTGCGTGAAATACATGAGATAAATCGTTGATTAGCACAGCGCAGTGTAGCGTAGTATATAGTATAGCTTCATGTTTGAATCCAACTTTAAAGGTTTTCTGTCCTTTATTGTAGTCGGGGCCGCGGTGGCTGAGCGGTTAGCCTGCTCGCCTCCCACCCGGGGCGAACCGGGTTCAATACCCGGACGGGTCCCTCCCGAATGCCGCTGGTCGGCGGGTTTCCTCGGGGATCTCCCGTTTCCCCCACCCCTTCATTCCGGCGCCGCTCCATACTCACCTCAATCACCCTCATCGGCTCTGAAGACCTGGCTGTTAAGAGCCGCCCAAATCTCTTCGCTCACTTTATTGCAGTGTTCATTACGCAACTGTTGTCCCGACCCAAACCGATACATTTTGCAGTTACAAAACTTCAACTGAGCAAATGTACGCTCATCCTGCAGACGTTTGATGTAATTCTGAAGTGCAGTGATTCTTCAACTCACTAACCTCAATTCCTCCCAAGTGGCGACAATGTCTGGCCCATGTGACTACCTTATGTAACCTACCTATTGAAAGTAGTTAGATCTTAAAAAGCCAAAATGGTCGTTTGGTAAAAAGTATTAGACCAGAAACGTAGGAGTGCGGGTTAGAGTCTCAAAACCATCGTAGGATCATTTTATTTTAATGAATATAATTTTCAAATATTTGTTATTTCTATCTTAGTTACTAATCACAGTTTGTTTTCAGAGCACGAATTTTCTTTACAGTGTAACTGATGTTACTACAAAGACATTTGCTGGAATAGTGTAACGACAGCATATATTATAATAGTCATTACTTTGCTGGAATAGTGTAACGACAGAACAAGGTTATAATAGTCATTACTATACAGATCGAACAAAAATTATGTTTGTGCAAACCTACCTTGCAGTGGTTCATATCTAAATGAAATTTTCTTTGCGGCAAAAAAAAAATCCAGTGTTGCAGAAAAGAAAGCGTTTTTACAGTGTAGAATCCTGCTAAATTCAATTGTTACACTGCTGCTTGAAAATAAAGTAAGTGGCTGAGCCTGTTATTGCTTTAAAACTATCTTAAAAATGTTTCTAAAATGTTGGGTATCAGGCTACCTTTAATTAATAGTATTATATTTTAGTCAAGCATTGAGAGAAACTGATTGTGATGTAATATCCTGGTAATATTAGGTTAATAAAATAATAGAATATTTAGAATGTTTTATTATTAGTGTTATCATTCACAATACTTATGTACGCATTTCTTCTTGCAATTTGAATTAAAGGTTGGTAAATATTACACAAGATTGAACGGCCTCATTGTCACTATGTAAAGAAATTAATGTATTATTTTTATCATTGATATTTTTATAGATTACTTGTATTGATTCGTTTATTAAAATTGCAAAATTGCCTTAAGGATTACGTGGTTGCCAGGTACTACATTTTAACCACTGGGTTCATGAAATCTGCCGTGAAAGGTCATAGTTCACCCTGAAACACTTAGTTTTTTAGGTCCGACTAATCGGTATTGATTCTATATTTATTACATTTTTCCAAAGTTTTTTTTAAATGTTTGTTACGTTTGTACCTATCTTATGAATTTAATGAATTTGATTAGTTGCATATAGAAATCACAAAGTGAATTTATATTAATTTTTAAACCTCGAGACGATATGTTTTCGTCTAATGTACAGAAAACTTTCATGTTATTAATCTCACCCATGCTGATCATTTTCACCTTACCTATGTACCTGGCCTTAATACGTGATCATGTGATCAACCTAATTTCTGCTGATCAATTTCATCCCGCTTTACGATAGATGGGAATTACAATAAGGTGGTTTCATACTATTGCAGGAAATAATAAAAATATATAAATGCAAATTACTCTAAGTAAATATTAATCATCCATAATCGTTAGTAAAGGAAATAATATTTAATGTGCAAAAATTTATAATGTTAAATATTGATTTCAAATATTTGTAAACAAGCGAGACATGCTAAAACATTTGTAAAGGGTGAGATAATTTTATTTTAATAGAAAATACCACTTTTTATGAAATTGAAGCAACCATTAAGTATATGGCATATATACATTTAGACCTAATACTGCATAAAATAGTAATATTCTTCATCGTGTAATAAATTTCCATCTCACAAAAATATATAAAACCATAAATATTTCAAGTCTGTGAAAAATTAATTTGTAGCTAAATTTTATAAAAGTTGTATAAACCAAAACGAAGTTGAAAAAGTTGTGTGCGATGGATGCGAAAAAGTAATGGGATTTAGCAAGCAACTCCAAATTAAATGAAATAAAAATTAAAAAATACAAAATTATGCAATCGACTACGAAATACATTCATTCATTTGAAAATCTAACAATTTTATTTTCTAAAAATGAAGTGATAAATTTTATGTAAAGTAATACGGATTATGCTGCAAGCAGAATACTTAAATGAGGCGTTTCTATTTTCTAAAATGTTTCTAAAAGATCTAGATGTTGGAAAATGAATAAAAACTGTTCTATAATGGCTTTTTCATCTATGGATTATACAATTTCATTTTGAAAATAAGGTTGATTTTGTAGATCCACATAATTTAATATCCCAATTAAAGCCAAAAGTACTCGAATTAGTGGAAGGTATTCTTAAATCTCATAAAGGTTGACACACCCTCTACCTCCTGTGGGATGGAGACTTTGGGAACACCCCTGAAGAAACCCCACCAGCATAAAGCAGAGAGGTGGTCATTTTATGTTGGCCTGCATCATGTCTCACAAAGGTGCGCTGACATGTTTTCTCTAACTTCTCAAACTTTATTATTTGGGGAAATTATGGGAAATAAAAAAAAAATATCGTTATTACAAAACTTGAAATAGTTTGCTTGGATCTTTTTATATAACTACTTTTATACCAAAAAGTTTAATGTAATTAAACATAATCATTTACGAAAAGCAACATTAAAACATTCAGATAAAATATTTAGCGGGAAAGCTAGCAAACTTGATAGAGAAATATTATTTATAACGATATCTACGATATCACAGCATTAAATTTCTTTGCCATATTTTCAAAGTGTCATCTCCAAAATTTACATGCTTTAAGTTATTTGTCCTATTTCTACAAAACTTCATTTGAAAAACATTTTTTAAACATTCTGAGTAAGGCCTAGCACTTAAAAGTTTTCTACCTTTCTTCTAGATTTACAGCTATAAAAATAACCCAAATATTAAAATACTTATCTCCACGATGAACATTCCTAGAGTCTGACAATCAAACACAGCAGCTCCAGGAATGTATGCGTATTTATAAAAAAAAATAAAAAAACACTTTCATTAATCCTCACCACTACTTCACATATAAAATATTTGGCAACGAGGTGTTCAGTATTTAATTAAGTACATTTCAATTTTAACCAATAGGAAAAAAATACATTTTAAAATAAAAGGCTCTCAGGGTTACACGGAGTCAGTCTTTTATTTCCTATCGTGAGCATTTTCTCTTTTCAACCTTGAACTCTGGGCAACACCGCTGACGTCACCAATGCGTAGCCAATAGTAGTGAGGCATGTCGGTCTGTCGTCTGGCCGGGCTGGACACACGGGGTCGCTTTCGGTAGTTGGATTGCTGAAGCTGAGGGGGTCACTATGCTGGTAGGATCACTGAGACTCCGAAGGCCGCACTTGACGTCAGGTCCCCGAATCTGCTACGAATCTTCCACCGCAGACGAGGCAGCATACGTCGTGGTCTCCCAGAGTTGTTCCAAACTGTTCGCCGAAGGTAGGAAAAACGTCTACAGCTGAATTTAATGACGGGCAGGCGAAAATGCGTAACGCGACGTACATTAAAAAAAAAAAAAATTGGGAATTGGAGCTCTTGAACATTAGACGAAAACATATCGTCTCAAGGTTTAAAAATTAATATAAATTCGCTTTGTGATTCCTATATGCAACTAATCGAATTCAATAAATTCATAAGATGGCTACAAAAGTAACAAACTTTGGAAAAATTAAATAAATAAGCTTATAGAATCAGTACCTATTAGTCGGACCTAAATCTAAGTGTTTCAGGGTGAACTTAAGATAAACTTATATTTTTAGAATTAACATATAGAAATATAAAGCATTATCCAAATATTTTCATAAAACTAGCTTTTATAAAAAAAAAAATTCAAAGGATGTTAAAATTCAAGGCATTCTTTTTTTAATTTTAAATGTTTAACTTACCGAAAGATAACCAAAATATGCAATTGAAGACAGCCGGAAAACATGGCAGCCACCCAACAGGAACGACGGAGCATGAGCGAATTGCTCGATTCTGCTTCTATATCGTACAGACAACCAATATTCGTGAGAGGAACAAAAGAAGATTTTTTTCCTTTCTAAAAACATCGCTTCTAACAGGGATCTTTGCTCCAGGATGAAGGAAACTGCTGTAGAAATACGCAGTTTCCACATAAAAACTAATTCATTTTATTTGTCAAACATGCGCATACTTTAGAGTATAATTTTTCGTAAGAAAATGCCCTAATGAGTTAAATATTCAATACTGTATACAATGTATTACCACATTATTTGAGTATACATTGTTATGCGTTTTTTTATTTCTCATCGAAATTCCCCACGTATCGTCCTAAACATTGGAGTTGTTGCCAGACTAGACAACTTAAGTCTCCGTATGTGTCTCTATACTTAAACAAAATAGGAGTCCGTTATCATGAAATCCGATAAAAAATATTATTCACTTACGAGTCTGGCAGTTGCAGATTTTTTATTCTCTATGTGGCTCGCTATGAGTAAGTGCTATAAAACTGAAGCAGAAACACCTCTATGCTAATTTAGATTTAATTAAAAACCCCACTACAGGAGCGAACTGGATGTGTCCACGACCATTACAGAAGGCGAACTGTGTGCATCTATCCCTTTGACATATCCGCAAAATTTACATCAACAGCAAAATTATTTCAGTGCTAAAACATGATAAATTCACATTGAAACATATGCACAACCTGGTATATCACGAATAAATTGCAGAGATTTTTATTGTGCCTGTTGAAATATTGACAGGAAACTACCATTTTAATCATCTCGGTTTGTTTTTCAAAAGGTAAATGGTGCAGTTGGTATCACTGAAGGGTCGTTGAAATTTATTCCCGCTGAAATAACGAGCTGATAAGTTACTGATCAGCACTGTTTTTTTTTTTTTTTTTTTTTTTTTTTTTTTTTTAATTAGCTGACTGACTGTGGACTGGAAGACTATGTATTTTTGACGTTGTTTTCAACTCACCAGTTCAATATGTGCATACCCATTAATCTGGTATAATTGAAAATGTATTCTCTGACTTGCGTAATTATTCCGTATCATTCATTGGTTTCGGTCCTCCTTGTTTCAGGAACTACAGGAGTAAACGTCGTTATCAAGCTGCTAATGAAAAATTCAATAAGCGCAATATATTATTTTTAATCACTACTACAAAACATTTACAATATTTGTGAAACTGACACAACAGGCTTTTGAAAACGAGGTACAACCACAGCAGCGAACCACCAGCTTATTAAAGTGAAGCCGTACCATATTACAAGGCTTTTTACTCCCTGAATATACACGATGATTCTCAATTAGACCGATAAACTTCGGGAGGTGATTCTTCACGAAAAAGTAAAGGGAAAACATATGTGACACTTTATACCTAAACCGAATATTAAGGGAGGTATGAGTACTTAGAAAAACGAGGTTTTAAACAGTATTCGTGAAAAATATCGGTAACGAAGTAAAATACAATGACAACTCTTGGAACATTATTGTATGTTATCGGGACCGTCAACGTAAGAACCGATATTTAGCACAAATACGGCTTAAAATCACGTTTATTTTAAGGGCTCATACCTACCTTAATATTCCGTTTAGGTATAAAGTGTCACATATATTTTCCTTTTACTTTTTTCATAAGGAATCGCCTCTTGAAATTTTTCGGTCTAATTGAGAAGCATCCTGTATGTTATTATTTTCATTTTTTTTACCACACACACGCTAAGTTCCAACCTCGACGAGCCATTAACTGACTGCGAGTGGCGAAGCGCACGCGAGATCCCGACAGGTCTGGAAATCAGGCGCCAAGCAGCAGAATCAACGCGTCAGAAAATTTTCCGACGCCCGCGCAATCCACGACATCTTCCCGGCAGGCGGAAATGAAACGGCGCGAGTCGAGGGGTTGGGTGAGTGGCCCAGCAGATGTCGGCAAGGGATGGTGGGTGGGTGGGAAAAACTTTTGACGCATTGGACGTTTTCATCGCGCCGGGCGGCGCGGATAAGCCGCCCGAAACACCAGGCGGGTAAAGGGAGGGGGGAGTGGGCAGAACTAAGCGACTGGAATTGTTGATAAGTGGCGTTGTAACTGATCAAGCGATAAATCTGATACGGAGGCGTGGTTTTTGGGGGAGGGAGGGGGGTGGGGGTAGGGAATCCCAAGCGAATGATGATAGAATGATAGTGGTCGAGAAGTGGTGGTTGGTGAGGGGGGGGGGAGGAGGTGGTTAACATAACACCACCACCCTCAACCGCGTCCCCCTAGCTTCTATATGTCTACGTCCCCCCCACCCCCCGGACACAAATCCATAGACTTAATAAAGCGACAGATGGCAGTCGGAACACACCCGATTGAACGGTTATGGCCGGCGCGAGGCCGTAAAACACAACTGCGTTTATCAGGCGCTGGATTGTCGATACTCCCGCACGGACGCCTGCATCAGGGACGCTCGGGGAGGGCGCAAATAGGCCCGGCTGTCACCAACCATTATGATTCAGTAAAGGCGGACCACGCCTGGCGGACTGCAGCCACGCGGTCGGTATCCAGGCCAGGCGAACAATCCAAAACAATTTAGCAACAATAACAGTCTGTGACGGTTTCAGCCGACACATGCAAATAGGACTTCTTCTCTGTTTACTCTCAGGAAGATTATCTTTTTTTTTTTCCAAGTAGTAAGGACCCCTTACCCCCCCCCCCCCCGGTTAGTGTGTAATCAAAGGGTATCATAACACTTACTTTGGGTTTGCACAGAAAAATAAATAGTTACAAAACTCTGATATATTTTCCACTTTTTTGAAATACAAAATAACAATTTCTAATATGGGATTACAAAATCTATTAAAATTCGTTAATACAATCCGGTGACTTTAAATACCCCTAATAAACATTATATTTAATCAATTTTTTTTACAAAATAATTAAAAATAAAAATACACAATTGTTTTGATTACTATGCAAAGCAACCACTGATCCTTCTCCCTCTCCCCCACCATATTTTTTCCAAACCGGCTCATTAAAGCACAGGAACAGTAGTTCCTTCCCTAATAAAGTATCTCGCCTGACTCCCCGAGCATGGGAGAACACAAGCCTTTACACAAATAAGTTGTCGTCATTTGGAACATTTACCGACGTTCATGGAGCAGAAACGCTCCCTGGTGGCATCGTGGCTTGTCGACATCACGTTGCCGTGATGATGCCCGAGGGAGGGACGGGGAAAAAGGCGAGGCTTCGAAACAGCACACCAGCATGCCACGTGCCATTTGCCGTCCAGCACTCACCCAGGCAACAGTCGCGTGACGGTCTGTCGAGTGAGTCCCATCGCACCAAAGGTAAGCAATTGTCCACGACCCTCGTGTAGAAACAGCAATCCAGGGCGAGGTGAACCTTAGAGGAATTCTTGATGTGCGTTGGCCATCACAAGTTTATTAAACATTTCAGCGAAGAGCCGCCGGATCTCCTCTCCTGGTTACACTGTGTGTGGAACAATTACACCACCAGGAACCATATAATACTTGGCAACACTTTGTACGGAGTCTGTCAGTCTGAGGACCCACCCCGAGATAAAGCCATCAAGATGCAGCTAGGCGTGCCGCTCGTCGCTTTCCGACTCAACACACAGCCTCCGGCGACTGTATCATTCAGGTTGGTCACATCTTGTCATTAACTAGGACCTCCCTCACCAATAGTTTATATTATTTACTGTAACTCCTTGAAATTGTTTTAAATATCTGACCTGTCTTCATAATTAACTTCATTTCTTCCCTCACAATATTAAAAATCCTCTCTAGTCCCTGGTGCGAAATAGTAAAAACATAAAACCTTGCGTCACGAGTCAGTCGCGGTTATGTCCCGTTGTCTTCGCGCTACATTAGCGCGTTGCCGCAGGACTTGTCGCTTTCGAACGTTGAATATGTCTTTGTAATCAGAGCATCATACGAGCCCGTAGTGGAAAGGGGGGGGGGGGGCAGAACGGAAACGGTGATGTAATGTTTTGCAGAGTGATCCATTACGGCACTCTGATTTTGTGACTAATAACTAGAGACCAGCAAAATTCGCGTCATAATTTGGGGACTCGTTAAACTTGAAACACGTTTACCTTTGCATTACATATGTCATTGGACCATACTTAATGTGACACGCCCTGAGTAGCTATGGGCCAGTAAATGAACACTTCACAAATGTGCTGTGTGCCCCAGTCACGTGTAGCGTAGTCAAAAAGGACGTGACTTCACATCTGAAGAGCAGCAAATGGAAAAACGACACCGGCGCCAGTAAATGCAGTACTGTGGCGTTTAGACTGATGCCGAATAATAACGGGAATTTCGCAGGTCCCTACTAACAATACGATCGAAATAAATGTGGTCTCGTCCGATGCAAGCATGACCTTGAGTCGGGTGGGTGCCCGCAACGATGAGCGGCAATTCTGGGGCGTGGGAGAAAATTTCTGGGCCATGCTAGCGCACTGATTTTGGTGCCATACGACATGTCTCGTGTACCTCCGTCAAATTCAAACAATAAAAACCAAGTATCAATTTCGTTACTTTCATTTCGTTCCTATATCCCAAAAAAAAAAAAAAATATTACTCGCGAATGCAGAGTTTTTCACGTAAAACACACGGCCGTATTCCTGATACACCCACTACCGGATTCTTCATGTCCTAACTGACAAAAAGAAGCATGATATAGGCGCCATTATTTCTATGGGTTGCCTAAGTAGAGAGGAATTTGTAGTATAGTGTACTGTGAGGAAAAATATACCATTCGTGAAATCAATGGCCACTGAAACTAACTGCTATCTGTTCACGGTAAAATGATTACTTTTTAAATGATCATTTTGGATGAAATTTCATTGCTCGTTAAAGGCTATTCCCGATAAAGTGAGCACTTTTGAAATCAACCTTAGAAAATTGTCACTGCTCGTACCTGCATATAGTTTAACGGGCGCACTGAGTGACATGCGCCCAGTTAAGTCAGTAACGATGGAGAGAAAGTAGTCCAATGTTTTAATGTCGAATTAACAGTGTTAGGTATATATTTGTGATGACTTAAAAAATTTATTTCGCTTAATGTATCAAAGCGTAGAAATTAGCAACTTTGAAGAAAATTAATTTTTCTAATAATATCACAGTTTCATCTGACCAACGCATGAATATAATGACGATGCCCATGGCAGTGTTAAGTTTACATAACGCGGAAGAATAAACAACGTGCATACAAGTAGATCTTAAGAAGGGCTTTCAAAAGTGCCTATTTTACCGTGAACAGCCTACAACTACATATACACATGAATAAAGTCATTAAGCCAGTCGCAATGTAAATTTTATACATGGCGCAAGGATACAAAATTAATAATGTACAATTTATGGAGGAATTTGAAAAGATCTCAAACAGCTGCGAGCAGCCAATAGTTTGAAACATTTTACATCTGTGAAAACTGTGTCACAGCTTCAGACTTCGAAATGCACCAAGCCGGTTATAATCGTCCATCGTTGTTCACCAGTTACCAATCAAAATATTGTGTACTGAGAAGCTTTAAGAAATTGGATCTTCTGTTTTAAATGCCTCAAAATAACTGCCCATGTATCCACATCAATTCCCACCCGCGAATTACACGCTGAACTTCAACAGCCAATGCTGTTTGAAGTAATCCAGGGTATGGCAGAGAAGTTCTATGACACAGCCCTTGACTCAAATAATCGTCTCATTAGCGCCCTAGGGGACTATAACCCCAACCAAACCCAGAGGTACAAACGGCCTAAATCGCTATTGGCGCAGAGGCCGCCAGAGTAATTTAACGCCACACACCCCACAGCGAACACCTTAAACGTCTGCGCACACTAACGCACACGTGGCCACCACCACTGCGATTCAGTACATCCCAGCACTAATAACCTTACATATAGTGCAACACCCAACGAAGCACTATGTGCCCACAGACACAAGCCAAAACGTACGCCGGAATAGCCACATGGCTCGGTGTTGGGCGGCTGTGGTGTCACATTGCATAACATCTCTAGACAACTCAAGACACTGCGACTTTCCCTCAAGCCTTTAAGTGATACACCACCTAGAAGCTGAAGAAGACACTTCAAGGTGACCAATCCTCAATATTTCTCGTACTACACATGGCAGTCGCTCTTCGCGGGGGGTTGGAGGGTGGTGCACTATGTTATGGTCCTATGCAGCGTCTTGGCACTGCTAGTGTGCGTTCTGGTGCACCGCTAAGCACCATCGCCTGAGGTAAGCTGTCCACCTAGGGAGTCTCCAGTCTCCACCACCTCTTCCTTTCCTCTTAGCATTTTTTTGTTTCAGGTGTCGACTGACGGCACGGGAGGGGTAATGCCCAATAGCACATCTTCCCCTCCACCAGGGGGGCTGATACCTCCCACCTCCCTGGTTACAAATTAAACCCAGCGTGACCAGCAAAACAAAAGATAGCCCCCCTCCCTCTCTCCATCTTTCTCTTCTAGTATTTCAAACACCCTTCCAATAAATAATATACTTTCCTATCCTCTGTTCTGGTAGAAACTTTTTTCTACTTCATAAATGGCATGCAATCTTGCAATTATTTTCTGTCGAGGGGGTTTTACGGTGTATACGCCGGCTTTTCCCCCTCCCTCGTAGTTTAGTTCTAAGTTAACATGGGAGGTAAACTTGGCCCCAATCGTGGTAAAGTTTGTCCAATCCCAGTAAAGCCGCGAGCACGTGCCTTTGTAGTTAGAAACTTTCCTGCATGTTTAGGCGCAAGGGCTTAGCCATGAGACGCAATTAGGTCCTATTCCTACTCTGGACCCCCGATTCTCTTCTTAGTTTTAAGGCAGGTTAGAAAAAAAATTCGTTTGATGTTAATTCGTAAACGCCGTCAGCTCGAGCCTTCTCGACCGGTGTGTGTGGCCTCATGTTCCCACTACATACAACACCGACTGGCAGTGCAGTCAAAACGGTCCAAGCGGTGAGCAATGCGTAGAAAAGTCCAACCTGTCTCTCAAACTCACCCAGTTGGGCAAAGGCTTGTCGAACGCGCCGCCGGGGGGGGGGGGGGGGCGTTATACTGCGTGTTCACTGAACTAGGTTATCTGACCCACGCTGCTCACATTGCTACTAGAGCCTTATTCAGTGTCTTGCAGCAGAGAATGATGGAGGAACACACATTCCCCCTGATGGCTCATCCACGCAAACTAACCGCTTTAAATGCAAATAGGACACATGCTGGGCTAAGACGATACTGTGTGGCAACCTTCGCTGCGCTCACGCGATTCGTTCACCGTGACCAATTTTTTTTTGAAAATGAGCGTATTACACATGGAGAAAATAATTGGGAGTTTTAACAAGCCGTCTCAAAGTCTACGGTTGAGATATTTTGAGTCTGATTCTACAGGATTATCCAAAAATCCAGGTAAAAAAGTTTGCAATAGGCACGTCAGTGGGCTTAATGTCTCGTCGATAAGCGAGGTCATTAGAGACGGTCTTTGTGAGATGATTCGTTATGGAAACTGAAGTTGAAAACATAATGCGACATATGACCTAACGTGATTATTAAGGAAGAGGAAATTTCTCTAAGATTGGAAGATAAAATTAGTTATTTTCAAAATGTCAGAAAAACTACACGATATGAAACCACAAATTTGTGAATAGTGTTATTTTGATGTGACATACGCCATCCGTGAAGACTAGGCCTGTGGTATCATCACCTGTACTTAGGAAAGCACGGGGCGCTGAGCGTGTTAGCGGGTGGACCTTTATAGATTGTTATGACGTAATAATCAAGTGCACATTAAAGGAACACAAAACTTTGCCGTGGTGTAACACGCTCAGGCAAACGGCCGCCTGTCGGTATCATCCAGAACCGGCCTGCAATGTGTAGGTACTTTCAAGGGTTCATTACATCCAACAAACATCTGACTGACAAGTGTGATCTGACGGGCAACTCGGTGCACTCACGCCGTCCTCTCGTCAGCCCTAGCGCACAGCGTCTTACAAACCCTTCAATTTGCTTGTACTGTTTCGTACTATTCATCGGCGTGCTTATAATGGCGATTTTATTAAGCTGGATAATTTAAGGCTGTACTACCTTTTCTGCCACTTAACAACCTTAGTTCAAGTTAAAAATTCAAAAAGCATACAGACGAAAACAACACTGATAATATCAGACAAATTGAAGTAGACTTCGCGAAATTGAAGAAATGAATTCTCCAAGACTGAGAAAAATCTGTTATGCAGGTATAATTCGTTAATGGAAAGAAGTTATTAAAATTCGTATGTATATATTCACTACACAATTGCATGCACGCTTATGTGCCCTAAATACATGAATTTTGTGTTATGCAGATAAGATTAAAATTCTTACAGATTTTTTCACCACTAGTAAAAATAAACATCCATGAGTAGATGTGGTGAATGCTAAAGAGAGAAAAATGGAGGTGAAAGGAAATTTATCTGCTGACTTCAATATTTACTGGCGATATAATGATTAGCAAAAGATTCCTAAAACCGATAAACAATGTGCAATATTTCTATACTGTATGGGAGTTTGTTCCAATGCCGAATAGATTAGGTGTCGTGTTTGGATCATCACACATTCTTTATCTGGGAACAATTTATGACAAACTAAGAGCAATTGTACTGTTCTCGTGCGACATATGCTCAAGCGCCATCACACAAAATTATATTCGTTTTTAATATTATCCATAATGTTTAGACCTATTTACAAACGTTTACGGTTACAGTACATTTTTTTACAGGGTGTACGAATTTTCATGTCAATCAATGTATTTTCCTTTCTGGTGAGGGATTCTGACAACTTATCTATTCTCCAACAATCGTTACGCATTCTACATATGAAAAAAACATAAATCGAAACACTGAATACGAACCATATTATGGTACGTATTTTGTTAAATATTTGTATACGCCAAAGTGTTGCCATGCCACAGAATGTACTTTCCAATTAAAAGAAGAGACATCAATTTTCTTTAGTATAAATTTGGCTATACATGGAAGTATTTATCTGAAAATCTGAATATATAAAGATTAAAATCTGACTAAAATAACCGGCTCCATATTTCTGTTAATTATTTTTGTTTGTGATTTATACTCTTTTTTATTTCTACGCGTAGAGAGTTTGTTGACGAGAAATAAAACATATGCTACACAATTATTGTATTAACAACTCGCTTTCTTGAAGCCACGCAGCTGTTTCAGCTGCCAATGTAACGAAATAAAAAAAAAAAAAAAATACACGGCACAGAGAATGTTTAGTAATATTTTGCGTAGTTATTTCGATTCCGTAAGCTAAAAATAATGAACTAAAATAAAATGGCCTTTTCTGTCCACAGTTGTCCTCATCTTAGTCATTTTCACAAGCTTTCATTTAACTTCACTTGTTTGTATGTACGGTAGGTGTCTGTGCTATGTCTGTCAGGCGCCCACACAATCACTAGCAATCTCGATGTATTTGGTGGACGAGTTATCGATTACTGGTAACGTGTAGAGCTTCAGTGCCGGGGAAGTCCTCATTTACACATGGTTGTGTGGGTAAATTACCATCCAAAACTTTGAAACACAAGGAGGGATTCAAATGATCGACCGCGTGTGTGTATGTGAAATACCATTTGAAGATTCCGATCTGCGTGAGCTCGTATTGAAATACATCGACACAAACACACCCCCCCCCCCGCCCACCCCCACACCCACACACACACACCCACACCCACACACACACACACATATACACATACACACACACACACCTGTAAGATGGATAGTGAATATTCAGAATGCCGGTCTTTCTTCCCGCGAAAAGAGTGCACTGAAACTCGCCTGACCGCGAGTGTTTCAGATTTTTGTCTAACTTTTTAATTTCATTTTTTAGTCACAACTATTCGCAATACGCTTTTATATATTAAAAAGTGAAAAAAATTAATTGTATAAACCTTTTCAAACTAAGAAGATAAACATAATTATAGGAGTAGTTATAGAATATGTAACAAATGGTCGAACAGCCGTAATAAATTTTAATACAAATTAATATTTTTGTATCAATTTATATTTATTATATGAAAACTTGGCTCGAATATTCAAGAACCTTACGCAAGATATGTGCTTACTACGCTTACGCAAATGAGGTATACGTTCTATATTGCGCCAAGCTTTTGTATACTATATGTAAATCGATACAAATATATTAATTTGTAGTAAAGTTTATTACGGCTGTTCGATCACGTCTTACAAGTTCTACAGATTCCGTAACTACACCTATACTTATTTTTATCTTATTAGTTTATTTATAAGTAAAATCTTGTTTTTAAAAGGTTTTTCACAATTAATTTATCTATTTGACGTATGGGCTGCGTCGTATAGGCACATTGAAACGGACCCCCAAAGTTCGTAAAAACCTTTATCTGCAACATAAAAAAACACTAATGTTGTTCCACTACAACAGTAATTTTTTTTATAGTCTATTCGTGATTTCTTCACTATTTTTGAATAAAAACTTTGAAAAATCACGTACGTGTTTGGTTATTTCCCGATTATGTCACGTATCACGCGCGTATCTGGTTAACACAAAAGTACCTCATTTTTGGTTCAACTATACTATTACATATATTATTTTACCTATAAGATGTCCTTTTTCATCCATAATTAATAAATACAGTCAGAAAACGTATGTGTTGGTAATGCCTAGTAAGAAATAGTTCTTATGCAAAATATTATATCATTGAGTGCGCACGAATGCGGTGCGTTGGCCCTCTGGTGTAATTTTCAAGACTCTAAAGCTTTGTTTGCACGAGGTGGAGGAATATCAGGGAAGCAGCACTTTAACGGGGCTTCAGAAAAGTTGGAAGTAACTGTGAACGGACTATAAAAGTAAGTGCTTTTGTAACAACATTGCCTCCTCACCATTCTGCCAACCTTGAGACAGTGGTTATTGTCGTGGCAAAACAAAATGTGTTGAATTGATGTTAACATTTTTGTATTAAAATTTTTCTCGTACTTTCTTTGATTAAAAAAATAGCATTCCGATGAAAATTATTTTGTGATGAAAATAAATATTAGAGACGAAAAAAGAAAATGACAGGCGGGAGATAAATCGAACCTCCGATTTGAGTGATATTCTCCACTTTGCAAAACCTGACGGCGATATCAACTGCTCTATCTTAACATATTTGACTGTGTTTCATATTGTGGGCAGGTGTACACTGCAATGTAACAACAAACTTCAGTTTACTTTCTTTATGTTTAAATTGTTCGTGTGTGTCAAGTATGCATATACAACAGTATTTGTAGCGCATAAACTGCTTTGCATGGTTTGAGAGCTAGTCTAGGTTACATTTTTTCTCAACTATGCTTTCAAATTTGAATACAGTGGTTTCATTTTACGAGGTTATCGCTGTTCACTACTATCTGCGATATAACAACGCCAAGAGTGTAAGCTTGTGTTGGTTGGACACTTCTTTAATGCCGCAGTAACACAAAAATATTCTGTCCTTTCTGTTGTTTATAACGTAATACGACAGTTGTTTGCAGCAAGATTACCCTGAGAGATCGTTAACATTAACACTTGAACAGTACGTTCGAATTATAGTAATACGACTTTGTAAGTTGTTAACGTTAATTGTATAGCAAACGTTTAAAGAAATGTCTCAATAGAAATTTATTTTGTTGCAAGGAAATTAGACATTTTCTTGAGTGCTAGTTCTGATTTATTCACTGCTAAACCTCATTAAATAGTTCATCCATGCGCTTAGTTGATAACTTACACGCACATCGTGCGCAAACACTTGACAGGCAATTCTCATGAAGAATTAAATAATGCATCTTTTCTCACTGGGGCCCACATTCAGTGTTTTCATAAATAATTTCTAACTTATTAATAAATCTGATAAACTCTGTCTGTAGGAATACGTAAAGAATTACATTCGAATCACAACTTTCTAGTTTGAAATTCGGCGTGAAACGTGGATCTACGTGTTCTCTCAAACATATGTTTAGGTTCATTTATAATGTAAGCCACCCTGCGTAAACAAAGTCGTTAATTAACGACTTTGCTTACGCAGCTATGACGTAGGAGGTGTGGACGAGAAGAACAAAATATTTTACTGGGTAAGGAAGTCACTGTTGAGCGCCCGGAGGAACTGCCCCTCCAGCCTAGTACGAAGAGTGTATTACTAATTGTACGAAGAGTGTATTACTAATTGTACGAAGAGTGTATTACTAATTGTACGAAGAGTGTACTATTAATGAGGAGAGTGTACTAGTGCTTTTTCAGCCCTGCCAGCGTCTTATTTTCTGTCCGTAGACACCGACGAGGAGTTAGTTCCGCCAACTTTCTCAAACTAATATTTCACGTTGAATCCAGGATAATGGAGCAAAATTTGTAAAGGCTGTTCACGATAAAGAGAGCAATTTTGAAGTTAACCTTAGAAAAATGTCACTGCTCCTGCCTGGCATACATTTTAACGGGCGAACTGAGTGACACGCGCCCAGTGAAGTTGGTAACGATGGATGGAAAGTATTTCCATATCTTAACTTCGAATAAAATAGTTTAGGTATCCATCTGTGATAGCTTAAACTATTTCTTTCGTTTCCTGTTTTTTTTTTTAAATTCTTCTAAGTGTAAAAGTGAGCAGATTTGTAAAACATTTACTTTTCTAATAATTTCACACTTTTACTTGATCGACGCATGAATAAAGAGATGAGGGTATAGCAATGTTAATTTTACATTAGACGGAAGAATACATTACGTGCATACAAGTAGATCTTGAACAGGGCTTTCAAAAGTGCTCATTATACCATGAACAGCGTATAGTGAAAGGTGTAATGATGGGAGTGTATTGGGGATATGTTTGCATCCTTATACGACACTTTAATTTCATGTTGCCAGATTCAGATAGTATTTTTGGCATGAAGAGATAGACGGAATATCTGTTGATATTTGGTTTAACATGGCTGGTGTGTAGTATGTAGCTATTGTTTTATCTATGAATTTTGTATCGTTTTCCAAAAATTTGGTACCAATACGATCAGGAATGGGACTAAGGCGAACACTATTGAATTCGCGTAGGTTCGGTATTGTATAAATAAATATTAAATCAAGTTTTGTAAAATATTTTAGACCCTTTTAATTTGAAATTTTTTTGGTCACATTCATTAATTTGGCTATTTGCACAATGCCCAGATATGTTTTTTTTGCTGCTATTTGCTACTTAGTCCAAAAACACGAGATTTCGAAGGTAGCCAGTGTCTTCCCTTTATGATAGCGTTCATAAGTTACTCTTCATGATCATCTGCATTATAAATAATTTTCCAATTCATATTCACGGAAGTTCTTAATCACCCAATAAGTCTAAGACGTATCACCGATATTCAATGATCGTCTGTAGTGTCTAGAAAGGTTCTTAGTACAGAAAAGCTCATATATTACATATCTTGTTGGGTATAATAAAATAGTCTCAATATTGGTTGAAAGTCCACTCGGTATCAGGTGATTTCACGCGCACGGCAACTCCAGGTTCGTAGGTCACTTCAAGTATAAGATACAGTCAATAACGATGTAAAGTGTGTCCAGGTTGTTGTTATGCTCTGACGTAGTTACTTGAGCCCTGACCTGGAGGTGGAGTACGCGACTGCCTGCAGCAGAGATATCTGCACAGTGGCACGCCCTCCTGGAGCCTATATCCCGCACCAGCTTGCGCCCCAGCAGCTGGTGGTCCACAGACACTATCCTCCTCAGGCGGCCGCAGCTTCGGAGTACCAGTCCGGCCCAGGCACCGCAGCACGGTGAGGCTGCGTCGTCGTGGTCTTGTATCACCAGCCGCATGAGGAAGTGGGCCCGCCTTAGCATGTCATCTTCATGTAGCGCCAGTAGTACGGGTCATCGGCAACGTGCTGGAGCTGCCTGCTCACAGAAGTCCGTACCGGCAGCTCCTGGAAGATGCGGCCCAGCATCTCGTCCGGGAGTGACTCTGTCCCTACTCTTCTTTCTGCTCCTCCTCTTCTCCACAGTGCATGCTTATTCTCGTCTCCTGCTGACGCTTCAGTTGAAACGAATCAAGTCTGAATAGGTACGTCGCTGTGAGACACAAACAATGCATTACTGTGTAGAGAAATGAACTGACCTCACTGGCATTGTAGGAGTTTCCTGCGGTCTGCATAGAGACAGCATGGACTGCTCGCGGTAAACTGAGTCCTCATGCCTCGGATCTACATCTCAGAATATATTGTATCCTTCGACTATATGTAAATCTAACATTGCCATGGGTTTGATCACTTTAGTAGTAAACGTGTTACTTTATGACAATTCTAACTAGTCCATTCGCGGTTTCTTCGCACTTTTTTAAAACAAACCTTTGAAAAAACACCCCATGCATGACGTGCTTGTTCCATAAATATGTCATGTATCACAGGCAGTTTATACAGGACGAGTCATTTAAAAGAGGCCCCGTGAGACATGTGTGTAACGGAGCGAGAGAATGAGGAAATACAGTCCAGTGTGACAACAAAATACCTGGAGTAGGTGCTGGAAGTGACCGTTATTGATACTTCCAGCACCTTACTCTATATGTTGTTGTCACACTGGACTGTATTTCCTCACTCCCTCTCTCCGTTACACACATGTCCCACGGGGCCTCTATTAAAGGACTCGCCCTGTACTTGTGCTAATATAAAAGTATCTTATTTCTTGTTAACATAAACTTTTACTTTTATTCCACCTGTAAATTGTAATATCTAATTCGTAATTAATGTGAATAAAATAGAGTGAGAAAATACATGTGTTGGTAATGCCTAGTACGAAATAGATCTTATGCAAACTATTATTACACTGAGCGCGCATAAATGCGGTACTTTGTCCCATTGCACGGGGCGGAGGAACATCCTGGAAGTAGAACTCTAGCAGGGCTTCAGAAAAATTATACGCGACCATGAACGGACTATATAATGTGAACGAGACAAGAAACACTAAATTCGCTGGACATGACGCTCGCAGTATGGCGCCGAATCGCGAGTCAATGTTTGTTTCTTCGCTGTCAACTTAACTAAGGCGTCCGCATGCCATTGTGCGCTGTAACTTATATATAAGCTATGTACTCGCCTTGCCATAAACAGGCACAATTACTATTCTGTAAGTTTCCCCATAGGGCCGCTTAACCAGAAATCATACTGCTTGGCAGACAACGCAACGCTCACTAGCCGTGGCTCACTTAAAGCCTGTTTACGGTGAACCGAGCACTCTGGAAATCAACCCTTAAAAATGTTGGTATAGGCTGTTCAGGGTAAAATGAGCACATTTGAAAGCCCTGCTTAAGATCTACTTGTGTGCACGCGGTGTGTTCTACCACCTTATGGAAAATTAACGTTGCCATGGGCCTCATCCCTTTATTCGTGCGTCGGTCAAGTGAAACTGTGGAATTATTAGAAAAGTAAATATGGTAGAAATCTGCTCATTTCTACACTTCGATGCATTAAAAAATACAAAAAGCAAAATAAATAATTAAAATTATCACAAATAATTATCTAACAAATTATGTTCGACGTTATTATATGGAACTACTTTCCCCTCTATCATTACCAACTTTACTGAGTACATGTCACTCACTGCGCCAGTTAAAATATATGCAATTAGGGGCAGTGACATTTTTCTGAGGTTGATTTTAAAAGTGCTCACTTTATAGTGAACAGCCTTTACGACGGGAGGAAAGTATTCTGGTACATGTTTTAACATTGACTTAAATGTGCAGTGAGGTTAACGTTATATGTTCCTAGATTTTTTTAGATTTATTTACATGTTTGAGATATTCTGGAATTTTTAAAGAATTTTTTTTAGATTTTTTTTATTTATAAATTCATGGTTTTGGGGATTTTTCATTGTTTCGAATTTCTAATAATTTTTTAATTCTATTGAAAATTTTTAGAATTTTTAAGGAAAAAAGTCAATTTTTAGGGAAATTATTAGGCCAAAGGAACATTTTTAAGGAAAAAGAGAAACTGTTTAGGGAAATTTAGTCGCTTTTGAGCGACAAAGACCGATTTTTAGGAAAAAAATGGGAATTTATTTAGGGAAAAAGGTCCTGAGTTCCCACCGGTCCGCTTGCCCCAACCCCAAGGTCACCTGGGTCACAAGTCTGCCTCGCCTATCTGAAAAAAAATTACTTTTCTGGGGACCCTTTTTTGCAATTCTAGCATATGGCTTTTTTTCACAACTTTTTGGAAAAATGGGCAATTTTTAGGGAAAAAGGTGTTTCTTTTGGGTACAATAATCGATTTCTGAAGTGTTTTTTTGATTAAAATAAGCGATTAATGAAGTGATTCTTGGGTAAAATAAGCGATTTGTAAAGTGATTTTTCAGTAAAATAATCGAATTCGAGAGAAAAAATTAAGAACTCCCCCCCCCCCTCCCGAGACGGAGAGCCGGCTCCTGGGTTCCTGTACAAGAAAAGAACTATGTCTTACTACTTATAAGGCTATCTAAAATTCGCAATATAGAACGTATACTCCCATTTGCGTAAGCGTAGTAAGAATATATCTTGCTTAAGCCTCTTAACTATTCGCGCCTAGCTTTTATATACTAAATATAAATTGACACAAACATATTAATCTGTAGTAAAGTTTGTTATATCTCTTCGACCACGTATTACAAGTTCTACAAATTCTGTAACTGCTCCTGTAGTTATTTTTTCTTTTTAGTTAATTTATAAATAAAACCATGGTTTTAAAAGGTATTTTACAGTTAATTTATTCTCACGGAAGACAGCGCTGTTTTCCGCAAGCAATAAACGCTCGTACTTACGACTTGCGTTTCCAGTAGCTGTTACGTCATCAAACTTCGCCAGTCGCGGAGCGATGACTCAAAACCTGTAGTTCGTGATCACATTTTTTTTTGTTGCATTATATAGCTACAAACGTGCGTATATGAAAGAAAAAAAGCGCGAATATAAACAAAAATAATTAGTAAAAAGAAATATCATTTTCTGAATTAAATCGAGTTGTTACATATGTAACTAATTAGCTTATTTTTTTACATATAAAGGATGAGGTGTTCTTAATTTAGATAGAATAATCGTTTGCTAAAAAATTTAGAATAAAAGAAATATCCTACTAGATTGTGTAGAAATCGTCTGGAGTAGGTATTGATACATAATGTAAGGTTATATGAATACCATTTTTCGATCGTGTAACCATCAAAATTTGCGGACGATGAAAATGCATACTTACAAAATCTAGTGCATATAAGAATTTTATCAATCCAAGATTTATTTGAATCAGTAAATGGTGCCAGGGATATGGCATAAAATATTACACGAACAAACCATCGTTTTGAAAATGATTTATTTGTAAAAAGTAATTATGTGTTTGTCTACATTACTGTTTGCGTTGGGTAACGTATGAGAAGTTACGGAGCTGTACTATTTAGTTCAAATTTAAAGTGATTTCTTTCAACATACCTTATTGGAGAAGTCATAAATTTGTGAATTTAGAGTCCATAAGAAGAGCTGACAGCATGCCTGTTTGGGTTCAATTCGGTTCAATATTCACATAGATGCTATATGCTGCTCACCTTTCTGTTATCTAGCAATTCTCCACGCTCTACCCCATTCGTTGGGACAGTAATACCGGGTGCTAATGAAGGCTTACACATCGCACGAAACAATTAGCTCGCATAAAATATTAATTTGCCAGAAGCATTAGCGAGTAGTATAAATTGGTGGCTTCTGGCCTGACGTATTTTGAATGGGGCAATGTGGTGTCACCTACTTCGGGTCGACAAAGGAGCACAGGACGATTTTGAAGGTAGATAAATATTTGCAACCTAAAATCATATCATCGCATATTGAACTGTTTTTCAAGCCTTTAGCTATATTAATTTCTTATGCCCATATAAAACTATGTCTAATATAGTTTTACATAAACAAATATAAAGTAAAACATCAATAATATGTTTTAGAAGAAAAAAATTCTCAGTTATTAGTGTATCTACATGTAAAACCAATGTGAGGTAAAGTTCTATTATCATCGAAATTTGTGCTAAAAATGTTGTGTTGGTCGATCTAAAAAACTCTTCTTTTAATTGGTAGTAAAATTTTATGAAGCCTACAATTGAGCATAGCAAAATTCTTTCCTTCAATTTTTATCCACACAATTGTTATAAATCGATGCATTTGATGAAAAACCACAATGTTTGTCTTATCTCAGATATATATATATTTGTTAATTATCAAATGGCTTATATAAAGAACTATCGAACTATACAAAATTTCCTCAGTCACCAAAGAGACCAACCAGCAACATTCAGGCTCTGAGACACCATTCACATGCAGTCGAGAACAAAAATAATTACAAAACACTGAAGAGTATGTGAGGTCTCAGATCGACAACAAACACAAAGCTCTTAATAAGGTCTCACGGCACAGTCTTTAACAGAGTTAAAAGACAGACACCTAAAATGCCCTGAAAAGACCTTAATCAGATTTCAGAATGCATACACATTAAGATCTGCACGATTATTTGTTCTTTTTCCAACCAATAATCGCCATTCTCGTAATCTCCTGCTACTATTTGTGTGCCCTGCTTCATAACTGAAGGGGCTGCAGACAACACAAGTAACATGCACTATGTAATAACGTGTTGCTTCGTGCGAAATCAGTATGTGCTACAATATCATGTAAAATGAACGAACTTCAGAAGTAATTGTAAAGCCTGGCATAGGCAATTTAAGTAATATTTATTATGTGTATACTGGAAAAGCATGCGACAGGGATAATGGTGAAGATGTTGATGAAGAAGAAGATTGCGATTTTCCCGATAAATCACAAATCTCCTCAGAGAGTTTGCCGTGAGCAATCATTGGCCTAAGAAGGTAAAAAATTACCTTCTTAGGACCACTGGTTGCTTACTGCAAACTCTTAATTTACTTACTTTTTTTACATTTTGCAAATCTGCATTGAACTTCTTGATAAACTTGAAACTTATGATCTCTTTACAACGAGATAAATATTACTCACGCATAAACAAAGCTATTTCAGTAATAAAGAAACTTAATAAATTGGGATGAATGTAACTAAATTATCAATTACTGTCCAAGTATTGCACACAGTTGAAATATGTTTGAAATTCACAATAGAAAGATATACTGATATGCTTAGGGACATAGATCATGGAGGAGTCAGGAGTGGGTCAATGATCAGTTTGCAATAATAACACCAACCACCATTTTGGAATACCATTACACGATGCTCTTGGAATACCCTTGAAATCGAAACATTGAGACAAATCGCAAAAATTCATCTTTTTGGCATATTCCAACTCAAAAGTAGAAATTATTTTTTTAAATTTATCTAAATATAATTGTCAGTGTGAAATAAGTGTTATCAATCAATTAAAATGTTCTTTCCTCTAGAAGAATCTTGTCAGGTTTTATCTATATGAAATCACAGGAAAATATTATTTTCTATAAACCTTATCTGTAGATATCATAATATGATTGATGTTTTTCAAGATATGAGAAATGGACAAAAAAGCAAATTGGATTGAGTGAACTCTAATGATGCCCAATGAGTAAAGCATCAGCTACCAGTATTGAAAGAATAGTGACAAATAACACAAACTGATTCAATATATTATTTTGACTATATGTTTATTAGGGTTACTCTGCAAGGCAGTAGGGGAGAGTTTCTGTGAAATCAAAATTGGTCCCCATTGCAGCATACATGGAAGTGAGCATTCCTGTAAGAGTGTTAGGTAGAGTATACTAGAAACAGATTTAATTATTCTTTGATTGGTTGGTCATATTAAAATAGATAACGAGGTTGTAAAATAAAATTACGCCTCAAAATTTCAGCACAGATTCGGACTAAGAGCAGTGATATAGTGGAGTAACCAATCAGGAATAAGACTCAGCAATACCAAGAGCACATGCAGGTATTTGTAAGGAGTATTGGCTATTTCTTTGGAGGAATATATGCTGTAGCTGTTTATCATATGCACATAGGGTGATTTTCGTAAAGTTATGTTTACATTTAATATCATAATAATTGTGGAAATGATTTTCAAAATTTCGTTTCCTTCTATGGTTGCATTAAGGGTCTCATCGAAAGTCTAATTAAATTTCAAAAACTAAGCCATTTGTTAATTTTGACTTGATAGAGGAAACAAGGGAATGGTGAAAACGCGATATCATTATTAATAAATAATCGTGAAATGATTTAATTAAAAAGCTTATTTTGTTGGGGCTGAAAAGAGAGGATTGGGCAGCGCTCGAAGAATGTACAGCTAAAAATGACCACCGTCAAAGTAAAGCGTCAAAGCGGGAGGGGGGGAAATGTTCCAGAATTCCCGTGCTCCTACCACTGTGATGCTTGCTGGCCGAAATTCATAATCTGGAAAATCGTCGACGAACGTGTATGAAGACGTGCCGAGGATGGAATGTCGCCGACAGCTCATCCCTATGGCATCATCACCCCACGCACTGGAGATGGAGGACGGGGGGGATCATTGCCGACAAATTCGCGCCAGTGTACGGCGGCGGAGCATCGAGCCGCGCGTTCTATGCGTATCGATTTGCCATCAGGGCGCTCGAGTCACGACTGCCGTGTTGATTTATGACTGGCGTCATGGGGGGACCCTCCCGCGGGGCGCCAGTTCTGGCCGCTCGTAATAAAACTGCTCGCTCGGAACGAACAATAATCCGCGGCCGGCGCGGCGCTTCAGTAGCGGGCGCGTGCATGCCTCCTCTGCAGCAGTCGGCGACGCGATCAATCAACTCGCTAATCGCCTCCCGCGTTGCTGCTAAACGACCCGCCCAGAGCAACAGTGCGGGCGATCGTACTGTACATCGAGTTTTAGGGCGGAGGTCGCATCGATAGAATGTCATCGCATGTATTGTCTGGTTCGCGGTTCCTTCACACTCTCTGGATTAAACCTATGAAAAATCAAACTAAAGAGTGGTCACGATAAAATGAGCACTTTTGAAATCAACCTTAGAAAAATTTCAGTGTTCCTACCTGCATATATTTAACGGGCGCCCTGAGTGGCATACTCCCAAAACGATGAAACGTACCCTGTGGGCTGCCCCCGAGAGACTAGGGACGCACATATACAAAAAAAATGCGAGATTAATTAACACACTTGCAAACAACAGACCAACATACTCGACAGACACCACGTCACTAACATTCACTCCAGCCGTGAGGCTGGAGGGGAGCCTCACTCCCCCGCCGAATACAACCATATGTAATAGGCAACAACTTAAACAGCCTTAACACGGGTCTGGTGCCCAAGAAACCACAGCTACACGGCGCCCCGCCGCCTTCCTCAATGATTTGAGTACATGTCGGGGTGCATGTTGTCTTTACAAACACCCTGTGAGTTATGGGAGTCTAGATTACCGGTCTCACGAGAGACAGGCCTTCCGGTGGCGTATGAAGGTTCGGCGGCGGCGACGGTGGCGTATGAAGGTTCTGCGGCAGCGACGGTGGCGTATGAAGGTTCGGCGGCGGCGACGGTGGCGTATGAAGATTCGGCGGCGGCGACGGTGGCGTATGAAGGTTCGGCGGCGGCGACGGTGGCGTATGAAGGTTCGGCGGCGGCGAGGGTGGCGTATGAGGGTCCGGCAGCGGCGACGGTGTCGTATGAAGGTTCGGCAGCGGCGACGGTGGCGTATGAAGGTTCGGCGGCGGCGATGGTAGCGTATGAAGGTTCGGCAGCGGCGACGGTGGCGTATGAAGGTTCTGCGGCGGCGACGGTGGCGTATGAAGGTTCGGCGGCGGCGACGGTGGCGTATGAAGGTTCGGCGGCGGCGAGGGTGGCTTATGAGGGTCCGGCAGCGGCGACGGTGTCGTATGAAGGTTCGGCGGCGGCGACGGTAGCGTATGAAGGTTCGGTGGCGGCGAGGGTGGCGTATGAAGGTTCGGCGGCGGCGACGGTGGCGTATGAAGGTTCGGCGGCGGCGACGGTGGCGTATGAAGGTTCGGCGGCGGCGACGGTGGCGTATGAGGGTCCGGCAGCGGCGACGGTGGCGTATGAAGGTTCGGCGGCGGCGACGGTGTCGCATGAAGGTTCGGCGGCGGCGACGGTGGCGTACTCCCAGTAAAGTTGCTTACGAAGGATGGTAAGTAATTCGTCATCTTAACGTCGAATAAAAAGTGTTAGGAAACCATTTCCAATAACTTAAATTATTTCTTTCGCTTTTTTTTTTTAATTCGTCGAAATGTAAGAATGAGCAGATTTGTTAAATATTTTCTTTTATAATAATGTAACAGTTTCACTTGACCGACGCATGAATAAAGTGATGAGGCCCATGACATAGTTAATCTTACATAAGGCGGAAGAATACACAACGTGCATACGAGAAGATCTTAAGCAGGACTTTCAAAAGTGCTCATTTTACCATGAATAGCCTATATGTACATGTTTGTTTGTTTCCAAAATATATCATATACATATTTTTTGTTCAACTGAACTTTCACTTACGTTTTACCTATCAAATATGACATTATATTCATAATTAATAAGGGCCTCGGTAGCTGAGCGATTAGCACGCTCACCTCCCACCAAGGCCATTCGTGTTTAGTCCCCGGTCGGGTCACCGATTTCCCTCAAGTGGGAATCGTACCGGACGATAACGTTGGTCGGCGGGTTTTCTCAGGGATATCCCGTTTCCCCCACACTTTCATTCCGGCGCTACTCCATATTCTCTTCAATCGCCCTCATCGGCTCTCAAGACCTCGCTATTAAGAGCCGCCCAAATCTCTTCACCCACTCGTAATTAATACGAATAAAACAGAGATAAAATAGGTGTGATGGTAATGCCTAGTAAGAAATAGTTCTTATGCATAGTGTTATTTCACTGAGAGCGCACGAATGCGGTGCGTTGGCCCTCTAATGTAATTTTATAGACTCAGTTAACCTTTGTTTGCATGAGGCGGAGAAACATCCCGGAAGTAGAACTTCAGCACGGCTCCAGAAAAGCTGGAAGTTACCCTGAATGGATTATATTGAACAATTGCCATTCAACTGTGTTTCCAAAGCTTCGCCGTTTCTTATAATCGCTGCACGTAACTTATTCATACTCATTCTGCCGACACAATTGTGGCCTGGCCACAACGAAGATTTTCACCACTTAGTTGTTCTAATGAAAATGAGGAAAGTATTTGTAGGCACGTCATATATTAAAATGACTTTTTTTTTAGTGGTACGTTCGGAGAGAAAATTTCGCCCTAAATCACGCCAAACAACTGCAGCCCAAAAACATAGAGTTGGAATGAATTAATTTGAATTATCTTGCTTTGCTTAATGTAGACCTACTTACCTGATTTCAAACATTATAACGGTCTTTTAAAGTTCTGATAGTTATACAAAATAAATGAAGAAGTGAAAATCTGTTCCTTCAACTCTTTAGTTCCTTAGTTCGAGTTTCTAAACGTTGCTAAGCTTCGATATTGTATGTTAAATAATATACTGAAGAACTAGTTATGAGTTGAACAATATCTCAGCTCAGGACGTGTGAGTGATATTTGTTTCTAATGTTGAAAGTCCTCACACTATTTATATTCAACTCACCACGGCACTATTTTACCTTCCCAAGAAAAATATCTGAGAGAAAACGAGGTTTATTCTCAGAACCAATTTTCTCCGTTTCGGAATTTTCAGTACTTCGCACAACGCGACAAAACCGCCAGGCTTGCTCTCAGAAATTCACAAGATGTCCGGGATTTATACTGGGTGGATGGGAACTCGCGAATACCAAATGCGGCTATGATTCTATGGTGATATGTAAGGCGAAAATACCTTTACGTGAAATTGTATTAGATGCATAATTTCTGAGAAATGAGAAGAAAGAAACTGAATACTCTCACACACACACAACACTAAGACATTTTCTGGTAAACTTCCTAAACTGTAGGCTTAATGGAAGAGTTTAACCTATACAGTGTATGGTAATATTATTACGCATCAGGCTGAAAATATGGGAATGTTTAGTATCGCTATTGTACAAAGTTGGGAACTTCCCAACGCATTTGACTCTTTCCCAACCAACTGTAGGAATTTTTCCATGCATGTATGGGAAAATATTTTACTACTCGCGCTTTGTCACTGTACGTATACACTGATATGGTAAATCAACAAATCATTTCTTAGCGTGCACACACACACACACACACACACACACTCGCTTTACAAACCCTTACAAACATCCACAGTAGGTTTTTACAGTTGGCTCTTCCCATATTGCTCGAATTCAGGTGATGCCACAGTAAGAAAAAATCCAGTAGAGAGAGAGAGAGAGAGAGGTTGGTGACCGCAGTGGCCATACCACATGTCCTCCACGGCCAGTCCACTTGCCATGCCGCGGCTACTTCCTCCCACCTCAACACTGCCTCTTCGCCTACGTCACAGAGTCCCCACACCACCACACTCGGCCTATGAACACACACTTGCTCCTACTCATTCAGGACACGTCCCATCGGTTCTCTCGCAATCTAAGTCTCTAGTGCGCTCTCGCCTGAAGGTAGTTTCGCCTTACATTTTGCCATAGAATCGTATGCCTCGTTCCGTATTCGTGAGTCCCCCATCCACCCAGTATATAATATGTGTGGACATTTGATTTCATAACAAAGTCAAATATTACTTGAAAATTACAGAGATCTGCAAGTATTTCACATGCATGTGCATGTGCATGTGATTATATGCTTTAAACACTTCTTATAAATGAGCATGTTTGATTAGTGAAAAATTACTATCATTGGGAGAATTGGGATATATATCACATGTGGGAACTAGTGCATGTCTCATTGAGATACACATTAACACACGTGAATTTATACATCTGTGGTGCCCGAGTGGTCTAGGGCTGAGCACAAACACTCAATAAGAAATAAACTAAGTCAATTTAACATATTAAATTTATTTAAAACATGACAAGAGATACAAGTGCAATTATGCAATCACTTACTGTGTGAAACTAAGAGAGCTGATGTGGCGAAGGTAATAAATATATTAATAACGTTGAAAGCAATTCCATGATAATGTCGCAGTGATGGAGGTAGTGGTCTGTCAGGCGATGGTCAGCGGGGTCGTCCGAGGCAGCGAAGTGAAGTCTCTGATATACTCTGACGAAGTCGTCCTCCTCCAGGCTGAGCGAGGCATAATATAATGACTTGATTGTAGAAGGGGAAAGTCTCCCACTAATAAGAGGGCAAGGTCAGGGCGTCAGCCAATGAACTGAAGCTTTGCATACGACCGCAAAGTGCAATATTGAAATCATATGACGGGAAAATAGGCGCGTGATACAGCACGTGATTCAGGGGTCATGGGACCGAAGTATCATGAAAAACAGGACATACTTCTCGTAAAAAGTGGTTTGAATCTCAATAACGCAGTGCTGAAGTCACTGCAGACAGTATCAGAATGGATAAAGGTTCGTGATGCGAGAACCGCAGAGCTTGATAGGTTGCGAAAAATAACTTGTAAATTATTCTCTCTCTCCTTTCGAGGCTCGTAGCCGTCGGAGCACTACACCACTCCCTCTTTTAGAAAAGTTTTGTTCGGGCTGAGCAAAACTTTAGAAAGATATATGGCTGAAACTGTAGCAGGGCTGGTCAGCAAAGTTAAGTTGGTTGAAGAATAGAGTCTGGGAGTGCAACTATTCAATCAGAAACAACAGGATGTGGAGCTCGCCAGCAATGGAAGTTCAAGTTTTCCGGTTGACCAGATAACAGCAACCAGAGTAGCAGCGTTGACACAAGAGTCTTCGATACTTGAAGCTTATGAAATTGCTATTATACTAGTGGTTAACAATATATAAAATAATTAATTAAAAAGGGAATGAAGTTAAACATTAAAATATTGTAAAAGTTTTCACCCCAATTAAATTCAAAGGGGTAATACCTTGTCAGCTTCCTCATTACTTAAAATTGATTTTAACTTGCTACTGTAATTTTTCAAAGTACATCTTCATAAATCTGAAACACAAATTTACACACATAGGACACATTAACCACAAATTACAAATATTTGCTATAGCTCTGTTTCATATTTCATATTAAAGTTCATTAATATTTTTGATATTCCTGATTTAATGTTATATATTATTTAAAAAGTTCATCATTTAATTGAATAAGAAATAGTATCATAATGCTAATAAAAGTTCATATATCATTAAATCTGTTTGAGTCTCTTGTTCAAACTTCCTTTTTATATATGCCTATTAATTATGTATTTACTATAAATATATCATTTTTTCATGAAACCTGTGTTACATAAATTGCACGATTAATTTTAATAGTATGAATTAGCATAATAATCATTCTTTATATGATTACATTGAGACAAAAAGGATAAACATGTCAAAATATTTCTGTCTGTTGCTCTTTGAATTGTTGATTACTACTGCAATATTATTTGCTAAAAAATTAGAAGATTTTCTTAACGTGCACTATGCTCTTCTTTTCACCCACTATTGCTCTGCTTTGGACACATCACTTAATTACAACGACGTATAATTGACTTCTTGAAACACGTCGTGATGGTCGTCCTCGATGTCTGCTGTGGGACTGAAACAGTACTTGAACTCGTGTTCATCTCCATGGCATTTGCTTGATCCCCGGGAAGCAATATGGGCACTGCAGCTGCGACCACCTCCGGCATAGGAAGATGACGTGTGAACACCTTGTCAGCATCTCACACAGACGTCGTCTCAGGAACTAGATGATGAGTGTGAGACGTCCCACGATGGTCCACAGAACAAAGTGGCCATGTTTCTCAACATGGTTACTTATAAGTATCTGATGCTTCGAATTTTGTATTTCGGACATGAGATGCTTTAAATCTACATCTTCCTCTGAACATAGATTTGACAGATTAATTTTAAAGTATGATTTTATTGATGAAATCAACCTTTGCTCTTGGCTGTATTTTAGGAAACTTAACTTCTTTAAAGTTATACTTTAGATGCACGATCTTGTTACTATGAGGCAACAACTGAATTTTTTCATTTAGTAGCATGCAATTGCTTATCTGGGAGATGACTCTTTGTGCCGAGATCCACTCCCTCACCACGTGTGCTCCACTTATTTCATCAGGACAAAGCTTAGTGATTCTCATTTTCCCTGGTACTGAATAAATCCAACTAGTACCGTCTACCAACCTAATAAAAATTGCCATGAATGAGCTGCTTAGAACTTCTCTTTTGCATAATGTATAATCTTGGCTAGCCTGCGATAATATCATGTTTGCCAAACAATTCGGAACCTTTATGGAAAATGTTGGAACATTGGCCGGGCATAATATATTATTTTCACCTTTACATTGATTCATATCTGCTTCAGACATCAACACATAAAATTGTCTGTTTTCAGACAAGGCTATAAGCTATACGGTTTATTTGGCACTACTTGAACATATCGACTTAAATGTTCTTCAAGTATAGGAAAGGGGTGAGCTCAATAAATTGTGAAATACTTGTTCGTGGGTTTTAATGGGAATTCAATTATCAACTGTGTGCTATCAGTCGTAGCAAGTGCATGTATGGTCGTTACTTCATAGTTATTGTACACCTGATCTAAATCAGTTCCTGCTACCAAAGTTATGCCTGAGGGTAATTTAAGAGCAATTCCTTTAAGAATTTCTGACCAATTTCCAGGTGTAAGTAAATAATTGGGCAACCTACCAGTCGCTATAATATCTAACATTGTTTTTATTTTTATTACTTCCTGTTTGTAAACCTGAGGAGTCAAATCTAATTCTCTTAAAAAACTAGTGTATTTCACCACGTTTACGAGGGTAAGAGAAACACTATAAAGTCTTCCACTCATCGTATGCATTTTATGGTTAACATAAATTCATTTGCCAAATTTTATACATCTTTTGCATTTTTCTCTACTGTAGCATTTATCCCTTAAACGAGTGTCAATTGTTTCTCTACAAAATGAATTAATCTATCCTGTATCGTTCCCAATTCACTAGTGATTTGGTAGATGCGGATATAATTAGCAAATAGAAATTTCATAATGCTACCACCTGCATCTACTAACTCTCGCTTGTCATGCGATTCAGTCCTAGGCAATATCAAGATCAATTCGAATACTTCTTTCTCTAACTCCGCAATCAATTTACCAAGGACTTCGATTTCTGCAAATGGAGTTTCAATTCTGGGCTTGTAGAAAAGTTCATGCAGTTTATTAGTTTCAAGTGGTTCGTAAATTCTTGGGCAATTCTCTCCATTTATCTGATACTATCGTCCATCTGTCACTCGTTAACACGGCATCCATTTCTTGGACCAGAATCACGCCTGCACTCATGGTGTGATCTGCAATGCAAACCAATATACCTCATTTAGTCATTTACATTGAATTTCGTAAGTGTCACTAAATTTAGGTTACATTAGGCTATGTTTTGAGGCTATGCATCACTTATTTCTGCTTCCTCCTCTTCCACTGAGGCATTTCTTACATTTGAATCTAAATTTTATCTAATATTCTTCACCTATATTCTCACGAATTTTCCCTTTTAGAAAATGTGATGGTTCCCAAATGTCGTCAGTTTCTAAATTATTATCACTATCATCTAATGTGCAGTCGTCCCTAGTGCTTTCAACACATATTTTTCTACTTTGCCTATTTCTGTTATCTCTGTTGTATCTGCTATAATTGGGCGTGACTTTGAGCCTATATTTACTTCATTTGATTTATCATAATTTTCATTATCATATATGTTTGCTAATTCAATAATAACTCTAGGGGTAAATTCCATATCTCTTTTGTCTTTCTTACTAAGACACGAGCTCTCTTGCTCTTTGGAATTATTTGACAACTTCAATCTATCACTGTGCACAAAAGCTATTCTTTTAGCTAACAATACTTCAATGTGACTGAGCTCAGTTTTCCTAAAATTTTGAAAGGTCCAGACCGGTGCTTGTGAAACTTGGATACTCGACCTTTCTTAACACTTGGCATGTGTACATACACGTAATAACCTACCTCAATATTTGGTGACTTAGTTTTCCTATCATAATATTCTTTCTGTTTTTTCGAAAGCTACCTTATTTCTCTGCCTTGCTATCTCATGTGTTTATTTTAACTTTTTACTCAAAATATCTACATGTTCCTTGGCAGTAGAACCTCTCTCTAGACTATCGGGTTGACTATGTAATTCACCCAAAGGTGGCAACCTAACCTCTTTTTCATACAACAAATAATGAGGGCTAAAACCTGTTACTGAGTGTGAGACTGTCCTATATGCATGAGCTGCATAAGGTAAGTATACTTCCCAATTACTACCGTACTCATCGACATAATTACAGATCATGTCCGCTAGGGTTCGATGAAGTTTCTCAACACGTCTGTTACACTGTGGTCTGAAAGGGGTTGTCAGCAATGTCTTAATTTTTAACAGCTTGCAAGTCTGTAACATCAATCTTGATAAAAACATTCTTCCTTGATCTGTAAGCAAGCTTTGTGGACAACAGTGTCTCAAAATAATCAGCTGTATTAAGTATCTTCCTACTGTCCCTGCAGTTTGATCAGGGATTGGTATCACTTCACAGTACCTTGTAAAATAATCAATTAAAGTTAAAACATAGTCATCCCCTTTCTCGCTAATTGCAAGAGACCTAAAATATCTAAAGATACCAACTGAAAAGGAGTAGCCATTTGCGGTAAAGAGCCTAATGGTGCTTTCATCATTTTCGTGCTCTTTATCCTAAGACAATCGTCATATTTTACAATGTAATCACATACATCTTTATTTAATGTTGGCCACCAGTACAATGATTTGAGAAGGTTCTGGGTTCGCATAAATTCTTGGTGAGCAGAAAATGGAGTGTCATGGTGATGACTAATTACTCTGGTTACGAGCAATATTGGGACAACTACCAAAATTTTACCACAATCTCTTCTATATAGGATGTCTTCCTTATCAATGAAGAAATTTCCTTTATCTGTCTGATTAATTATGTTCCGACATGTTTTGTTCTCATTCTGTCATTTCTTAATATTCTCGTTAGTTAAATCCAATGACTCAATTGAATTTACCATTCGCAACAAACAATCAGCATTCGTGTGTTTCTCACCCGGTTTGTAGATTACTTCGAAATCAAATTCTGCTAACCGAAGTGCCCATCGAGTGAGTCTCGAATTCGGGGGTCTTTTAGATTTTGTAACCATCTTAATGCAGTATGGTCAGTTATAACTGTGAATCTATGCCCATACAAATAAGCTATTAATTGTTTTGTCGCAAAAACTAAAGCACACAATTCTTTTCTGTTCTACTGGAATTCCTCTCTGCTGAATTTAGTTGTCTACTAGCATAGGCAATTGGTTTGTTATGTCAATCCCTCATCTGAAACAGGACAGCACCTACAGCATAATTACTAGCATCTGTACTCATAATGAATGGTTGCGAAAAAATCTGGATAACAAAAAGGGGGTATGAAATCAATTTAACTTTTAATATTTTAAAAATTTCTTCTTGCTCCAGCCCCCAATGAAATGGTTCATCTTTCTTTGTCAACCTTGTTAATGGCCTGGCTATGTCCACGAAATTCGGTACGAATCTCCCATAATGTTGGAATAGACCAACTACTGAGCGAATTTCAGTGACATTCTTGGGACTGGGGAGTTCTTCAATTGTTTGTAGATTTTTCTGATTTGGTTTTACGCCTTTTGAACTTACAACATGCCCTAAGTATTTCACACTATCTTGCAGAAATAAATACTTACTAGGCTGAATTCGCAAATTAGCTTCTTCTAATCTTTTCAATACTTTACTCATGAGTTCTGCATGTTCGCTAATCGTACTGCTAAATATTATAATGTCAAGATATGCTAAACATTAGTCACCTAACAAACCTGTTAGAACATAGTTCTCCATTAACCTCTCAAATGTTTCTGGGGCATTACACAGTCCAAATGGGAGTCTATTAAACTCATATTTCCACATGAATGTAGCAAACTAGTATTCTCTTTATCACTTTCTTCTAACTCCTGCTTTGTAACTTTATTAAGCTGATGGCAATCTATATAAAACCTCATCTTAAATGAACCGTCTTTATTTTTCTGTTTTACTATGACTAGTCAGAATTGTAAAATCTACTACTTTGTCTTCCTGCTACTGAAATAAGAAGCGTCTCAGCAATACGCTTTAATGATTTTGCAAAATGCAGCAAAGAAACGGGACACAATCTAAATAATTTCTATCTTCCACATCTATGTGATGATCAGTGCTTCCAGTTAACCTATTATTCATAGGTTCGTGAACATACATAACTTCAAAACAGTACGATTTTCTACAATATACGTGTTTGTTGTAGTCCTGCAAATCTCCCTTTGTGCGAGCAAATGTATTTGAATCGTCATCTGTAATGCGCATCTGTAATGTAGTCGAGATTCTCTCTCATTTGTCACTGGCTACGACTCGCTAACTAGCTCTCGAGGTGTTCAGATCGGGTGAAATTAGCTCTCGAGGTGTTCAGATCGGGTAGTTTGTTACGAATTATTGTCAGAAAAGTGCATCGCAAACGGTTCTGAGTGAAATCTGTTTTCCACCTTTTCTAATATTGATAGTGTGTATTACTTCCTTGTGTTGTATTCACGACATCACGTTGAAGATAAGACAGCTACGCCTACCTCCATCGCAGTGAGTAATCATCCCCTATTCTGATGGGGGATATCAACAACATCATGGACCACGAGGTGAATGTCGTTGATGCTTGTCCTGCAGATGACCGATCGCAATCTTCACAACACTATCCTGAGGTTTCGAAGGATCAAGTTGCTTGTACCCCGTCACCTGCTGCCTCTACTTTGCAGAAAGATTTATTACCTTCTGATCATCGCCAAACGACTGTGTAATTGTGCAGTCGGACATGTCTGGGACCGTACATTGTCTGTCGAAAGTATAGACAAGAATGTCGGTAATATTCATCCGGTGTCTGTAGGGAAGAAACTACAGGGATTATCTAAGGATATCATACAAATTCAAAGGGGGAGGGGGGTCCAAATCGCCTAAAACTGACTATGAAAACGGCGCAGGCTGCCAATGATTTACTTACACATACTCATCTTAGCCAACATCAATTGAAAGGGATCATTCCACTTTCCCTTCCACAAAGGCAAGGCCTTATATATGGAATCCCATTGGATCTATCAGAACAAGAAATCTTTGATGATATTGAAACTCCATATGAATTACTTAAAGCAGAACGAATGTCCAAGCCTTTTTATGAATCCAATGAAACAGTTTACTGACCCACCAAACTTATTGCTCTAACCTTTTTGGGTCAACTATTACTCGACCGAGTCCTGGTTTACAAACTTCTATACAGTGTTAAACCTAAGATCCAATCAGTTATTATGTGCAATAAGTGTCACCATTTTGGGCACACTGGGAAGAATTGTCGCAGTACAAAAAGCTGTTGCCCTGCTTGTGCAGGTGACCAACAGCTTTCGGAATGCACGGCGGAAACGCCTGCTTGTCCCAATTGTGGTGGTTCTCACTTGGCTACGGATAGAGAGCAGTGCCCCCATTGGATCCTTGAACAGAAAGTAAAACAAACAATGGCTATGCTAAATTTAGGTTATTCTGCAGCGAATAGGAAGGTTAATAATGAGTCTACACAACTTCAAGATACAGATGGCACTTTGTTACATTCTGTGTATCCTGTGACTAAGGACTACTGTACCCTCTTTCCTGACAGAATCCCAGTATGCGAAAGAGAACATCCTGGAGATTTGGGTGTACCTAGTCAATCACCTCTGATTGCTCTCCCTACATCTGCCACTTATGCTGATTGTGTTAAAACCTCTGCCAAACGTCAGTTATAAGATACTGGGAAGACCCCTGCGAAAGCTATTGTCTTGCAACGCCCAACAAAACTGCATTTTGCTTGTCGTATCTTGCCTCCTCAACAATCTTCGAAGTCGATATCTGTGACCCAGTACTTTTCTTAGTTTAATCCTGTTGGTGAACACACTGGTAATGGGATAGTCCTCCATCGAGTTCAAGACCACTCTGTACAGGGACAACCAGCTGTGGTGTGTTCTTCCCAAGATAACCCTTCGATCAGCTATACTGCTCTCTGTGATATTGTCTTAAAATTAATCGCATTAATGGATTTCCCCATGCTACAAGGTAACCCTGCCTTGCAGGACGTTGTCACCGAGGAGAAGAGGCTTGTTATACAGTAAGCAGCTCTTAGTTTTCTGTTACTTTATATATCTCCTATCATGAGAATACTACAGTGAAATTGTCGGTCTTTGTCACTTCAACGAGGACTTCTACAAAAGTATCTCTGTACTACACCAGCTGATGTTATACTGCTACAAGAAATGCACTGGCGCTTTGCAGCTAACCAACAAGGTCTCTTTTCTGGGTATACAGTGCTCCATAATGCTCCAATGAATAAACATAGTGTAGCCATACTTGTCAACACTGCCATATACTCAGTGGAATTACAGGTGTCCAACTTGTCTGATAATGTTGAGGCAGTTGCAGCTAAGGTTGTCTTCAATGATGGCGAATTGGCTCTACTCTCCATTTATGCTCCGCCATGGCACGCTACCAGTACCTTTTCCTGGGACAGACTGCTTGGGACATACAATCATAGTGCCATAATAGGAAGTGATTTTAATTCTCATCATACATTGTGGAGTAATGTGAGGTGTGATCTGGCTGGGAAAAATCTGGCAGAATATATTGACCCCTCGCCATATGTGCTATTGAATGATGGCAGTCCTACCTATGTCAGATTGGAAGGATGGCGCCGGCGTCTGGCAAATACTCTTACACACAAATTGCAATAGTTCATTCGGTTTTCACCCCCAATTTTAGATCACACACTAACTGTGTGATCATATAAGCTCCCCCACTATCTTGGGTGGTGATGTCCAAACTATGTATGATCACTTTCAGACTTTGGTCACATCAGCCATTCGGGCCGCTACTCCACATAAGTACCCTCGGTCTGGACTCCGTAAACCATATTGTGCATGATGGACTTCTCCTTGTACGTCCCTTAATGCGGATAGACGCTGGCCTTCCACACACACAAACAGCATAGTATGAAGACAAATTTGTACACTATCTGCAAGTATAAGTGCATTTTAAGTTGACTGGCAAAACTGCGAAGAAGGATCACTGTCAACGGCTCTCCTCTGCTACCCCTTCCCGGGAAGTCTGGAATATCATCTGTTCTGTATGACAACACTCATTCTCTCCTCGATCCGGAAGTTTGGGATACTCCACTCTGACTGCTATCCATAAATGTTTTGCTCCTGATTATGTCCCAACCTATGATGAATCTCCTTGTTCTCATTCTACATCTGCATCTAACCCCGAGAGACGGCCTGCTAAGGATAATGCTATCTTGAAGTCTGAAATCAGCATTGCAGAATATCGTCACTCCCTTCGGGATGGATGGAAATGACCAGGACTAGATGGGATCACCCATTAGCATGTCTGAGATTTTCCACAGGAATGCCATCACCTGTTACTTTGTATCTTCAGTGGTATATTACTACATCAAGTAATTCCTACTCAATGGCAGAAACACATCGTTTTGCTCATTCTAAAGACTGGTAAAGATGTAACATTACCTACATCCTACAGATCTATCACGTTGTCGTCTTGTGTAAACAAATTCTCTGAAAAGATTTTGAAGAAGAAGATGGAATGGTGGCTGGAGACTAATCACCTCTTGCACAGGGAACAATTTGGCTTTCGTAAAGGACGGGCCTCTCTGGATGCTGTTACAGTATTGATAAAATGGGCTAACAATGCATTTGCTAGCAAGGGTATTTAATGTGCATGTTTTCTTGATATTCACTCTGCATTTGATGCAGTAAACATTCCTGTTCTTTTGCACAAATTAACTCAGATTGGGCTGCCACTGTGTCTCGTTCGCATCTTAAAGGCTCTCCTTCAAATTAGGATCACTTACCTTAAAACAGACAACTATATTACATCTGGAAGACTGGTGTATCAAGGCACTTCACAAGGTGGTGTTCTTAGTCCTCTTTTGTACCTTATATACACTCAAGATCTTATCTTCCATCTTGGCCTATTTGTTCAATTTATTAGTTATACTGATGATGTTGTCTTGTTTCATTTGTCCTCCACTGTTGGTGATGTGGTATCAGTTATGAATGATGCCCTCCAACATCTTGGCACCTGGCTTTGTACTCATTGTCTGACACCATCAGTTCACAAATCTAAGGCTATGCTGTTTACTAGAAAACGTATTCGCCAGTCACAGATCCATCTGCTTCTCTTTTCAATACACCTTTAGAGGTGGTGACAACTACTGCTTATTTGGGCATTGTTCTTGACTCTACTCTTACTTGGGTGGATCAGGTAACTCATCTTACTGTGAAGATACAGCAAACGTTTCAGTTGCTGAAAATGCTTGGACACACTGCCTGGGGTGGTGATCCTCACACACTGTTACAGTTTTATCGAACCTTTATTCGGGCCAAGATGGATTGTGGTAGTGTTTTTATGACTTCACTATGTATACTACCCTCACAATCTTACAGCGTTTACAAAATGCCTGTCTACGTTTATGCCTAGGTGCACCGCGGTCCACTCCCATCAGGGCACTTCATGTTGAGGCGAATATACCATATGGCCTACATAGAAGGATGTTGGCTAACCAATGTTGGATCAAGGCAAAACATTTTCATGAATCTCCTCTCCGTACCATTATAAATGATATTGGTATTGATGTTCTTGGTTGTTTTTTGAAATATCGCCTGCTTTTCCCTTGTGTGAAGCGCATTACCGCCTATATGGTGGACTTTCCTGTGCTTTTTTGAAACATGTAAGGTGGACCGCTTATTTACAGAAAGCAAATGCTGCATGAGTGGTGGAGAAGTTCATGCGCTATACTGGCAGTGTCTGAGCCAATATCCCAACTTTCTCCACATCTATACTGATGGATCGAAATCCCTACATGCAGTTGGTTATGCCTACTACATTCCTGCATACAGATCGTCTTGCTTATTTAAGTTATCGTCTTCCGATTATACATTTTATGCTGAAGCATATGCTATCTTAAAAGCACTGGAGTATTGCCGGACTATATCAGCCCAAAATCTATGCATATTTACAGATTCTAACAGTGATGCCACTGCTCTTCCCTCTCTCCGCTGTCATTGTCAACCAGATGATATTATCTTACAGATTAAGGATCTTATCTATACTATTGAGATCATGGGTGCTATGGTTGTGATTGTTTGGCTTCCAAGTCATGTGGGTATACCCGCCAATGACATGGCTGATAAACTGGCAAAACTGGCTTCTGACAAAGGGACTCCGATTTCTGCTCCAACTCTGGATATGTTCACTACAATTACCAAACGTCACCTCCACCGCGGTATTTGGGAAACCCAATGGCAAGCATGTGAGGTTGCGCCGTCCTACAAGAATATCCAACCGCACTTACAAACACAAACATGGTTTAGCAGCAAAGTGAGGGAAAAAATTTATTTCACTACGATTATATGGCTGAGGCTAAATCATGGAAATTGTAATATTCATCTACACAAGTTAAATCTGGCCGAATCACCTAATTGTCATTGCGGGGATGGTATGTAGACTATTAGTCACATTCTATTTCATTGTCGCCAAATGCATGCTCGTAATGAGTTATATGACTGTTTACATCACTGTGGAATCTCTCCGCCATTTGACAAACAGTGTGTTTTATACCCTTATCATATTTAATATATGACGCTCTATTTGCGTTTTTAGTGCGGAACAAATTTCGGCTATGAATGCTCAAAGAACTAAATTTTCATCAACTGCAGCTTCTGTTTGCACAAAAAATGAATCCATATTATTGATCTGTCTGTACCGATACTCGGCTGAAGCTGTGCTTGAAGCATTATAAAATGGCGTGATCTTCTGACTCTGCCTCGATTCGTATTATTATCGTGTGTTACGACGTCTCCCACGTCAGTGTTGTTCCAGTATCTGTGGAGGAAGGTTGTACATCTCGCTCCGGCATGGCGACATGTCTGTGAAGTGGGTAAAATGGCGTACCTAACTTCTAAGTCTCTCCATGTGAAATTGTTAAGTCTCATAATGTCGTAACTGTGTGTTGTTCCGGTTTTCGTAACTGACGGATGTCTGTGACCTACTTCGGAAAGAAACAGGTTTGTTTACGTCAAATTATCGGTTGGGTACTTTTCCTCCTTCTCTTATACAGGTAGAAAATAGATTTCGCTATGGCTGTACGAGAAACTAAGGCCAGAAAAGACTGAACTGAACTGAACTGTCACTGGCTACAGTTTGAAGTTTGGGCCTTCTGCTCATGTTGATGGCTCGTCCACTTCTACGCCAGCAAGCATTTGAGTAACTTCGCTTCAATTTCTGTTCCTGGCCCTGATGGGTTTGCATGCAATATTAGGTTGCTATGCATTACAACTTGGTATCTGACGACGGTTAGAATATCGTCATGGTTGACCGCGAGAAGCATAGGTGGGTTTGCCGTATAATGCATTGAGCTTGAATTAAGGTTTCGTGTGGGCTAGTCAAGGAATTCTAAGGTTGCGTATGTAGCTTTTATTCTAAATTCATTTTGTGCCCGCAGTGTTTAAATTCTGGTTTTGGCTTAACTTATTAGTTGTGTGTGGCCCGTAGAGTTTTCGGTTGCGTGTAGCTTTGCACTTAGATTATGGTTGAAAGTAGTTTTAGATACCCATATTTTGCCAGCCGCCTGAAACGTGATGGCTTATTGAATGGGTCCGCATAGGTTTGCGCAACGTGGTGATACAAAAGAGGTAACCCACCTGCGTGAAATAATTTTTAAATGGTTCAAACCGAGAATAGTTCATTGGTTTTTAATAAACGTTTTTAAATTGTGCTTATCAGAACACATTTTTAATATTCACTAGACTTTGGAAGGCCGTCACGGCACTCTGGTGAATGTCAGTAATGCATTTCAGTATTAATATGAGAAGGGCAGTTAAAATGTTTTGAGCTTCTTTTAATCTTAATTATTTAAAATCCAGTACTGCAATTGTATTTTCCCTATTGGGCATATATCTGGTGCGATAACGTTTAGTACTGGTTGGTTTAAAGGAAGAGTCCATATAATTTAAGAGATTTTTAAAGTATTCCAGTGTGGGATGTTAATTGTGTTCGCTCAAGGTTTTATATATCTTTTTAAAGCAAAATAAATTTTATATTGTGTGTTCTAAATCAATATTTATGGTAAATTGTTGAAGAGCTGTGTGAAGCCCAAATAAAATTGTTGAACTTGGATTTTTGTGAAAATTCTTGTGGCAGAGGTCACTATATAATGGCTTAATTGCAGAAGGGGAAAGTGTCCCACCAATAAGAGTGCGAGGTCAGGGCGTCAGGCAATGAACTACAGCTTTGCACACGGTCCCAAAGTGGGATATTGAAATCATGTGACTGAAAAATCGGCGCGTGATACAGCGCGTGATTCAGGAGTCATAGGACTTAAGTATCATGAAAAACAGGACCAACTTTCTATAAAAAGTGGTTTGAATTGCAATCACTCTGTGATGAAATTACCACAGACAGTTTCAGAACTGATACAGTTTCGTGATGCGGGAACCACAGAGCTTGATAAGTTGCAAAAAATAACTTGTAAAATATTCTCTCTCTGGTTATTATTAATTATATCGTAGTTTAACTTTAATAAGTGTTTATTTATTACTCTGGTTTAACAAAATTGTCTGTACCTTCAAGAATACGCATTTAAGGAAATAAGTATTTAAAAATTTGCTTCTCGCGCCGGTACCTAAATATACGACTTAATACACCTACAAAGATATATTCAGTGATTATTTAATATAAAACATTATAAATGTGTTTTCTTTTCTAAATTTTCTAACGTTATATTTTTCGATGCCAAAATCTTTAACAAAAAATTATCTATGTGCTTCCATTATGAACGTTTACCAATGTAAATATTACAACTAAAATATACATTATTTCCTTTGTTCAGAAAGGAATATCTTCCATTCTCGAAAAAAGAAGATGGTGCTTGGATGCAAGATGAACTCAACGAGGCGGTAGATGCTGTAAAAGGTGGGCGCTTATTTGTGAGTGCTGGTAGCAAAAGATATGTCGTACCTAGGCGAACCCTTCGCCAATATCTTGCCAATAATATAGTTGTAAAATCCAAACTGGGCTCTAAGGCAACCCTTACAACTGAGGAAGAGAGGGAATTTTTGCAGGAGAACAATTCGTATAGCAGAAGTAGGTTATCCACTAACATCAAATGTGCTCAAATGAAATGTTTTTAAATATTGTTTTAAAAATGAGATCCCTGAACAATTCACTAAAAAGTCTGCATACCGCTACTAGTTAAAAGGCTTTTTGGTAAGAAATTCTGAAGTTTGTAAAAGAAAAACTCAAAGGCCCTGCCCGAGCTCAGAAGCTTTAATTCATTGTTCGGGACCACTTAGAACTTAAAAAAGTTACAGAAGCTCCTCATTGAGAAATTTTTTTTTAATTTCCCTGAAAATATCTTTTAACATGAATGAGAAAGGCTGTACGTTACAATTGCACAAGTATCCAGAGGTGTTGGCAAAAAAGGGATTCAAGTATGTCCATATTGTTGCGAAGGAACTTAGAGAGAGCATTACAGTTGTAGCCTGTGGAAACGGGACTGGATCTGTCATTCCCCCAATGATAATGTTTGCTGGGTTAAGAAAAAATCCAGCTTGGGAAATAAATCTTCCCGCAGGTTTAGCAACAATAATGACCCGAAAAGGTAGCATGACTACAGAATCCTTTGTGCACTTTCGGGAATATTTCTCTATATTGAACCCAATTGGGCATTGTTTTCGGATTTTTGATGGGGCTAAGTCACACTTGGATTACATGATCTGTGAGGTTGCTGAAGAGAATGACATTATTTTGTATTATCTGCCATCAAACACAGCCCATGAATTACAGCTGTTAAAGGATGTTTACAAATTTTTGAGATATTTTTGGGATCAGTATGCACTCCAGTATTTTGACAAACACAAAAAACAACAAGGTATTTCAAGACTAACTTTGCTGATGTTTTTAACAGCAGGATGGGAGAAGTCTGACACACGCAAACATGAAAAGTGGGTTTAGGGCTACAAGCATATTCCCCTTCAATCCATTTGTAATCCCAGAAGAGGCCTTTGCACCGAGCACAGATACTGAGCGTCCCCTGCCGAACACAGGTATGGTTGACAAAACTGCAACAGCTCTTATATTACAGGAACAACCCAATGACAATAATTTACAATAACTGGCAGGCCTGTCTGCTCTACAGATGCTTGTTAACATATATAATCGTAGGTATCTCAGCAGTTCATCATCCGGTGCATATAACTCTGAAAACTTAGCTCAGCCTTCAAGTTCTCATAATTTGCATGACCCAGAAAAAGTCGAAAATTTGTCTCAGCGCACTTGCATTGGGCAATTGCTGCCTGCGTCGATAAAGAAAAGGGAAACACGGGTTGTGAAACCTGCTATCAACAGTAAGGGTGTAGTACTGAAGAAATGTTTATTTAAAGGCGAGAAAGATGCCAAGAATAATATTAAGAAACAAGGAAACTGTACGTAAGGTAAAAGGAAGGCTGTTCCTAAGAGGAATACATAAAATAAAAGACTGGGAGCTCGTATTGTGCTATTTGTTGTGAAGGCGAAGATAGATATGAGACTGCGTGGAGTTTGTAGAATTTATGTCCATGAAGAATATGTTGGTCTCGCCAAAAAAGAAAACGACTTGTTGATTTGTCCCAAGTGCTTGTAAAAATGTGAATATAGCGAAGCAAGCATAATTTTCCACTTCTATTTAATTAAAAAAACAATTATTTTACTTTTATAAAAAAAAAAAAAATTCTTTGAATATTTTCTTTGTAGTTAAGAAAAATTTTTCTTTTGATTTTTTTTTAGTAAAATTTGTTTTTATTTATTAATTTCAATAATTTAAAATGGAAAAATCAATACGTTTGTGCTTCATGGCTGCAATGTTCTATTTTCAGCTATCCAAATAACAGGTGGCCATATTAATACCCCATGCTTTTTATATGGCAAAAAATCATTATTTTCGAAATTCAGTTTTTTATTTATGATTCCGTTTGCAAAACACACACACACACACTCACACGTATATGTATATATATCCTATATATTCCACCTTTATTTTTAATTTCCGGGCACTTCTCGTTTTTTATTTCATTGCCCCCCCCCCCTAAAAAATACAGTTTTCAAATAATTGCCTTTACAAAATTTATGCAAATATTACTTTAAAACATTTAAAATTTTAGTTTCCAAATTACTTTTAAACATTTTAAAATTCAAGGGCATAAAATAAAAACGTGCTGTTAAAAGGAATATACAGTTACACAACTATACACAGTAACTTAACTGACAGAGATTCCCAATAAATCATACATTCCAAAATTTACATGCTTCGAAGTGAGACTAGCCCCTTAGTGTGACAACCCCCGAGTGCCCACCACTACTTAGTTTGCCAGGACATTTATAGCGAAAATTCCGTTACCGTCGTCCTCCCCAAAGCTGTGGAGAACATCCTGGAAACGGAGGTCAATCGTCGTCCAATCCAATTCAAATGCGTCGCTGACGTCACAAGGCGACCTCCCACAGCCCCCCCCCCCCATCCTCAGTCACCACTAGGTGGAAGGAAACGTTGCGTGCTCAGTATGGCTCCGGCCTTCGCCGAAACAGCCAAGCAACAGCATCATAGAGTCTAACACTTCCAGGGGCTGCTATCAAAGGGTAACGCTTTCAACACCGTAAGTACCCATGACCCGAGCCAGACTGTAGTGAGGTAACGTAGCTCCATTACATCCTCCCCTCTGGAAGGAACACCAGTGACCCGCAACCGAATGCGAAGAAGACCCGCTGAAAAGGGCTGCCAGCCCTCGCTGCAAAACCCAGCCTCCAGGCAGGAACACTCTAGCAGAGCTGATCACAAAAATTTATTCCAGAGCCCATCCTTCAAGATCAGAGTCTCAACACAAAAGAAGCGAAGACTACAGAAACTAAATCAACCCAAAACACCCCGTGCAAACTTATAGACACTCTCATGAGGTCACCCCACAAATCTCTTCTCACAAAATTATTACATGATTAAATTTTATGCACAGAGGTATTTAACACGCCACACATCTTAAACATAATCTAAAAAGTACACATGAGCGACTCAGATAAAAAAAAAATCACTCTAAGAGATTACACTATAATATAAATAAATAAATAAATAAATAAATATATATATATATATATATATATATATATATTATATATATATATATATATATATATATATATATATATATATATATATATATATATATATATATATTGTTAGTGAAAGATCCACAATCTCCCAACAGAGAGAGTTTAAAATCCACGTCAGTCATGTTAAGAAATATTGCGGAAAAATTTAATGATAGTGGTTCCACACACACACGCACACACGAACGCGCGCACGCACGCACATGCACACACACATATATATGTGTGTGTGTGGAACCACTATAATTATATTTTTCCACGATATTTCTTAACATGACTGACATGAACTTTAAACTGTCTGTTGGGAGATTGTGGATCTTTCACTAACAATGTCACAGGCGTGAGAAAAGGACACATCTTGAACAGACCTCTCCACTGAGCGGCTAGCTTAGCACTAAAATTGTTCGCTTTTGAACTCAAAAAATGTGCTTTTACCAAGAGTACGTCTCCCACGATTATACTCACATCCTTACATTGGCTGTTAATACGATCTTACATCTTTTTATGAAGTTCGGCAAGATTCATGGTTATATCTTCCCAAACCTTAACTATATAATTGTTTTTCGCAGTCTCCCAGCAGAAATATTGTAGAGCACAAGCATTTATCAATGGATGGTTAGTGACTTTACTAACTACACTATTAAAACGCAGCATGAGACTATAGAGAAATTCATTCCAGCGCCTCTGGTTGTCCATTTGATAACTTCTTAGGGCAATCTTTATATTAGAGTTAAAACGTTCCATCAGGTTGGTTTATGGGTAATATGGCATGGTCTGAAACATCTTAACACCCCAGGAGAACATTAGGTGTTTCAATTCAATGGCAAGAAAATAACCAGCATTGTCAGTAACAGCTACTACAGGAGATCCAAACAAATAGAATAAACGGTGCAAAATTAGCTTGCAAATTCCTACAGATTTTATGGTACGGAGGGAAAAGTAAAACAAAAATAAGACGTTCTAAAACTATCTAATGCAGCTAAAACATACACATATGCAGAGGAGCTGCGGTGCAAGGGGACCATCACATCGAACTGCACCCATTCCTAAGAGTAAGTGGCTATTGTACTAGAATATTTTCCTTCTCTGGTTGATTTGTAGTTTACGCCTGCTGACAAGCCGGACAACTTCTTACCCAATCTTCAACTTCTTTACGAAAACCAGGCCACAGAATAACATTATAAATTCGAGCAATGGCCTTGTCTCTTCCCGTATGTCCACCAAAGAAGGATTCGTGGTAGTACGAAAAAACCATGGGCCGCCACTCCGCAGAACAAAAACTATAAATATACCTTTCCTGGACCATTATCCTAAATACCCTTTATACATGGCATACACAGAAACCCCATTTTGAATTTCTGTCATCAGGTCCTGACATTCCAGATCATTCGCCTGTTGCTCTTTAATACTGATAAATATTTTAGGGAAATTTTGTAAGGTGTTTATCCATTCCTCACTTTTCGTTGCTTCTCCCTGTTCTTTACCCTGTATACCATTCCCAGACTCGGTTTCTACTACAATGCATGCTGATTCCATCTGCACCACGTCAAATTCCTCATCACAAAACACACGTGACAACGTATCTGCCACGACGTTCTCTTTACCCTTAATGTTACGAATCTCACACTTAAGATGGTCCAAACGTATAAGCCAACTGACTAACCATCCTGCAGGTTTTTTAGAGAACAAAATCCAACGTAGAGCCTGGTTGTCTGTATACAGCTCGAAAGAAGCGTGTTCTAAATAATCCGAAAAAACGTTTCATTCCCCAAATACACACCAAACACTCCTTATTACTTAGCAACTTCGTCATATTTCCTCATCCCTTATGTGAAAGTGAATAGTACCTCAGGCAATTTGACCGCGCCGTAACCAGGAGATTCTGGCAGTGACGGTGTAGAGTTGGAACCAAACAACTCACGTACATCACAGCGACCTGATAACCTTGATGCATCACAGGGTATAACAACCCCAGTGTCAGACATAGTATGTGATCAACTGCCAAATGATGAGACACATGACACTGAAAAACCACCACCAAAAATAAACTAAAACACAAGTTAACAAATCAGCATCCAAAAAAACTCAGAGGACGACGACATTGCTTTCAATGAATGGGTAAATACGAAAAAAAATCAAAACAAAGCGGAAGGCCCAAATCTTCTGTTTTTGCAATCTTCGTTATCTGACTTTTAACAAATTAGACGATAAACGTCAAAGGGTTTTAAAATCGCAGTTCTTAGCATTGTTGAATAGTGCGATGGATGAGACAGAAGAACATGGAACAAGATCGTCTACTTTGTGTCCTACAACATCTATTGTGAACACTTCCCAGTCTGGTTATACGGGTGAGGTGCTGATGCGTCATAACACGAGCAATAACTCTTCTCAAGGGAATGCGACACAAGTTGTAGCAATAATTGGGAACTCCTGGGACTCGTCCTGTAGATCTCTTTAAACTTCTCGTCATGCTGCGATAGTTCTCTTGAAACTACTGTGGAACTGTCTTTTACATTTCTAGCATTGTACTGGTTCACCCAATACTGCCTTCCCTTCCGTTTCCTATGTTTTATATACCAATATATCACTAGAACATTATTTTAACTCGAAGAGGCCATGATATTTACTGGCTCGAAAAAAACATCTCTTGTCATATGATCGCATCGTTTTTATGTACAGCACTATTATCTTAAGACAATGTCTCGCAACTTACTGGTCGCGCGACATAAATCGTCTCGTCTACCTCACAGTCACAATTATAGTATTGCATGGGTAATGTTGGACGTAATGTGACCTGTCATCCCCAGTCGGTTTGTTTTCTTTTGCAGGGAGCAGGATGGAGGAAAACAATCTTATGATTATTTTCCGATGTACTGCTAAACTGTAAATGGATAATTTGATGCTTCTCGTGTCGTTGAAAACGTACTAGCAATATTGTTAGTATATGTAGATGAATATAACTGTAAAGTGAATGAGATTCAGGTTAATACGGGGTAAAGAAATTTATACAAGATATTAAAGAAGGTATTTAATTAAATAAATCCTTTACCTTAGTTCAATTGATGTTTTTAGATTTGATTTTAGGACACCGTTGGACATTATTACGATTGGACTTAAATCAAATATCCCTGTGACTGCAAAAGAAAGTTCAAAATTATAAGATCACAATGTTTTAAGTGACACTTGAATGAAAACAAATCCTGATTTCCATTCCAGAATTATCAGTTAAGAGTTAGTAATTTCTACAGTGTTGAAAGAGGGCCATTGTTTTTTTTTTTTTTTTTTTTTTTCATTTTTAAAAAAACACGTGTTAACGCTACCTGGCAACTCGCCAGCTGCAGTGTTGCCATGTCTGTGGTAGGCTATATTCAAGGAACACATCAGTATGGGCACTTCATCTCCTCTTCATCGCTCGAGGATGATAATTCTTCCATTAACTCCCAATTTTTTTGAACAGATTCCGCGGAATCGTTGCATGTTCCAGAAGTTAAACTTTACTCCCCTTCCGATCCAACCCTCTCCCGTTTCCTCTGCGTCTACGGCACTTTTTCATTAAAACCCGTTCCCACAAAAAAACAATCGCCGAGAGAGGAAAAGAACAGGAAAAAATACTTCCGGCTGCGAAGGGCCGGAGAAAATATTTTCCTCTCCCACGTTAGACTTAATCCAACGCTTCCGGGAGAAATGATATGGCACCATAATTCGAGGATAGCAAATGTTCGGGGATTGATTATTTTTTAATTCGGTTTGAAAACACCACCACTCTTTTTTTTTACACAGTTTTATCCACACATCCATTCCCAAGCTATTATATATTATTAAATTTTCTACATTTACTTTCGTTTTTATGTTCTTTAGGCTGGGTAAAAATTTCATTATCATAATTCTCACTTCCCCCGCTAAAGTGAAAGGAATTGAACTTTAGTCCCTCCGTGGAAGGCATACAATAGTGCGTCATTTTGATGGTGAATTACTGGTGACACTTCCACAGGAGGCAGACGGAATCATCAAATTCACAAACAAAATATCGTAAGAAACATTGTTCATATTACGAGTGTATGATGTTTTTTTAAATTGTTTAATTTAAATTAAAAAATTTAAATTAAACAATTTAAATTTTTTAAATTGTTTAAATTGAAAAATTTAAATAAATTTAAATTTTTAAATTAAATTTAAATTAAATTTAAATTTAAATTTAAATTTAAAATGTAAATTTAAATAAAATTTAAATTTAAAATTTAAATTTAAAATTTAAATTAAATTTTTTAAATTTTTAAATTAAATTAAAAAATTTAAAAAAATTTAAATTTTTTTTAATTTTAAATTAAATTAAATTTAAATTAATTTAAATTTAATTTTAAATTAAATTAAATTTAAATTAATTTAAATTTAAATTTAAATTAAACAATTTTAAATTGTTTAAATAGATGTTTAGATGTTGCTGATAGAGGAAGGCTTGGATGACAGCCACGACGACTGTGGATATTTGGCTAAGTGTTTGGTATTGTTTTTATTCAGTTACAACCACTTCCGCAGTTACCATAACTATTGCACTTGAACGAAATCAGTTGCCATGTTAGCATGGTTTAGCTTATCAGATTTGTTCACTAACATATTTCGCCTCAGACTCGTTTGAGTTTATTCCTAAAGTTGTTTTTACCTAAAACACAGACAAGATTAATTTAGGCAGAATGATCTGCAGGCGAAATGACTTTGGGGACAAATGTCCTCAGGAAAACGACTCTAGCGGAAAATACTTGTGTAGGAAAAATTACATTAGGCTAAATGACTTGAAAAATGAGTTTTAGGCAAAATTGTTGCTAGGCGAATAAAGCAAGTAAGGCAAGCAAGGCGATTTTAGACTAAAATGACTTAGGTAAAACATGGAAGTTATGCAAGGTGTTGGTAGGCATAACAACTATATATATATATATATATATATATATATATATATATATATATATATATATATATATATATACACACATGGTAAGATGATATGGTTATAGAATTTTAGGAGAAACGACTTTAGCTGGAATTACTTTAGTAAAATGACAGCTGCTTCTGATACCAAAACGAAATTCATTTTCCGGTTATGCACATGAACACTGTGTTCATATATAATATTTTGCATATGAATGGCCAAAATTGTTTTGTCATGTGATGATACTTTCGGTTCGTTACACATAACTGTTACATATAGCATTGCGAGGCGAGATTTATAAAAATAAAGAAATGCTGGATTTATTATTTGCCAGAAGGCTGCATAATTGGCTCATCGAGACTAACATTTAGAATTGTATTCATTAATGAATAATGTAATTTTATACTTTAATGAGTTTTGTTTTCTTTAATGCTAGTGTTTATAAAAAAAAAAGTAAATTATTTAGTTTATCTGGGAAAAGTGCGTTGCTGTTTTTTTTTTTCAGTGAACTTAAATTGGATTTAACCATTTACATATTCCCATTATCCGTTATTCCCGTCCCCTGATTAGCTTGGAAAACAAAACATCGTCGATTTTGACGTGTTAGATATTTATCTACACATTTTGATAACGGTACATATAGATACACTGCACAAAAACGTTTCTTAGCATCGAATGAAAACAATAGTTAAAAGGAAAAAATAAACAGCTCCCAGTAAATATTGGCATTTTTTGAACTGATGCGATGGACGATTAAAATCATAAAATGTGGCAATTTTGAAGCACGATTGAATATACAAAAGCCAAAAATATTTATCTGAATGTATTATTAGCTGCATACCAAGGGAAATCTGCAAGTCGGCTTCACTTCCCTTGCAAATAACAATATCCCTAATATTTTCAAACGATTCTGGAGAATTTTCTTTTTGTCAAAATAAATTTTATAAAGAAATATCGCTACTAATTAAGCTTGTAGTCTATAAAGTTTATGTAGTTAGCATAAAGTGTTTGAATAGTCAATGCCGGGGGAAAAAAAAAAGTGAACAATGAGAAGCGATGACTCTCCGCACTTTCATTCTAAATCAGAATCGGTGGAAAACCACTGATTTGCAGTGAAATTCAACTACTCGAATCAGTAAAAATGGCTACACTTAGAATCAGCGGAAAACCACTGGTTGTTTGAGTGAAATAATTTCGCTGATTGAGTAAGTGACGGCCAACTGCGCGTGGAGAGCTGAACATCAGTTTTAAATTGAATTTAGCCAATTAATTACAACAAATTAACTCATATCCGACAGTCATTGTTTACAATGCGCCATTTAACGAAATTAAAAAAAAAATACAGGTGGTAACGATTGAACCCACAACATCTCCACTTCGTTTTTAGACCGTTACCTTAACAAGTGGGCTACCGAAGTCAATTATAAACGGGAAAATATACAGTATCTGTCATAATTATTTATCGAAAATGTGTTGTTTTAACTTGTATGCCCTTTCTTTTCGTTTTTAGTTTAGTTGGTGATGGTGGAATTGTTAAAAAAAAGATTAATTTAATGCAGTTAAACCTTTGAACTGAGCACTGTGATGATACGTGAAAACTAAATGAAAGATGTAGAATAGGAAAGTTACCTCGTAAAATTCATTTTAAAAGATGAAACTCCATTTTAAGAATCATTTCTTATTGGTTTTATTAGATTATGCGTTATTTAATTCGGTGGACGTTATTTAACTGATTCTTCAGTGAAAAAACATATCTTCGAATTTTCGAGACAGTTAGGAGAGTACCAGTGTTTCTTAGTGCATTAATGAATGCTTAATAATAGTGTCAAATATCAATAAATAAGCCCAACAGAAAACTGAAAAGTAAAACTGTAAAAGTTGAAATATTTATTCACGTGCGTAGACCAAATGGATTTAAAAGCATTACTATCACGTCCGTAATTACCTTAGCAGAGGTTGCTAGGGTGCAAATCCTCCTGGCTCAAACCTCTTTCATGGTTTCATTCTTTTTTATGATTTAAGAAATCTGCTAATTCACATAGAGCCAAACAAATCTTTAGCTGCACCAACAAAATCTGCTAATTCACATAGAGCCAAACAAATCTTTAGCTGCACCAACAAAATCTGCTAATTCACATAGAGCCAAACAAATCTTTAGCTGCACCAACAAAATCTGCTAATTCACATAGAGCCAAACAAATCTTTAGCTGCACCAACAAAATCTGCTAATTCACATAGAGCCAAACAAATCTTTAGCTGCACCAACAAAATCTGCTAATTCACATAGAGCCAAACAAATCTTTAGCTGCACCAACAAAATCTGCTAATTCACATAGAGCCAAACAAATCTTTAGCTGCACCAACAAAATCTGCTAATTCACATAGAGCCAAACAAATCTTTAGCTGCACCAACAAAATCTTACAGCTCGGGGCATTCAAAGGAGGACAACAAAATAATTTGGTTTTAACAACGAAATGTTTCGCTGCCCACATAAAAACAATTGGCCTGATTTAGTCGCGAGAAACAAACCTTCCTTATATCCAACAACCCCATTTTCTCAGCGCAGAGAGTGACAGCAATGACACGCACGAGGAGAGAGGAATTGCACGCAAACTCGGTGATTCTACGTCAAGTCATCGTTCAGTTCGCCTGAAGACGGGGAACATATGCCAGTTCCTGAAACGTAAGCAATCTGTTCGCCTGAAGACGGGGAACATATGCCAGTTCCTGAAACGTAAGCAATCTGTTCGCCTGAAGACGGGGAACATATGCCAGTTCCTGAAACGTAAGCAATCTGTTCGCCTGAAGACGGGGAACATATGCCAGTTCCTGAAACGTAAGCAATCTGTTCGCCTGAAGACGGGGAACATATGCCAGTTCCTGAAACGTAAGCAATCTGTTCGCCTGAAGACGGGGAACATATGCCAGTTCCTGAAACGTAAGCAATCTGTTCGCCAGGGTGTTATTTCGTGCTGTCTGCGTGGTGGCGCCGCGGCGATGTGATGGCCAGACTACCCGCCTCTCATCTATAGGCGAACCGGGCTCGACTCCCGGATTTTCGCACGGGTTCTATCGGGGGTGTCCCCGTCCTTGCATTCCGGTGGCTGCTCCATACTTACGGCGACTCACCCTCGTCGGGTCTCAGGAACTCCATGCTAACAGCCGCCCAAATTCCTCCACTACACTCTCGACCTATCTTCGTGGTGTCGTTAGGTTTTGAGCTTACCTACTGGTTTCCGTCTCTCGGTCGTCTAGAGGTTTATGCGTGTATTTGTGTATATTTTCTTGTGTTTGTTGCTCGTTTGTTTCTCACTCGCCCATGTTTTGTTTCTTTTCACTTCTTGTTGAATTATTTTTATCATTGGGTTCTAAATACTTGCTGACAACAGCAAATCTTGGTTTGTCCTCGTGTACGATTCAATTCTATTATCTGAATTTTCCTTGGTGACGTAGTTCTGCAAAGGTGCTGCCCGAAGTAATTTCTCATTAAAATTGATTTTACCGAAATAAAAATCAACAAGTCAAAGTGCTCAGAAACGAAAGTAAAGAGTACCGCAACAAACTAGTTTGATATGAACGTTGGTGAAATAAAAATGCCGACACTTAAAATGAGAACTTTTGAAAGCCCTTCCTAAGATCTACTTGTATGTACATTGTGTGTTCTTCCGCCTTATGTAAGATTAACATTGTCATGGGTCTCATCACTTTATTAATGCGTCGGTCAGGAGAAACTGTGAAATTATTAGAAAAGTAAATATTTTAAAAAATATATATTTTTTTAAATTTTTACACTCCGATACTTAAAAAACCGGAAAGTGAAATAAATAATTTAACTTATCACAGATGTTTACCAACACTTGTATTAGTCAACGTTAAGATATGGAACTACATTCTATCCATCATTAACAACTTTAATGGGCGCATGCCACTCAGTGCGACCTTTTTAAATATATGCAGGTAGGGGCAGTGACTTTTTTCTAAGGATGATTTCAAAAGTGCTCATTTTATTGTGAACAGACTTTGTACTCACTACCAACGTAACGTGCAAAACATGTGGTTTTCCTTTGGTACATTATTGATATGAAATTACTAATTTATTGTAATTAAATATTGCAACAATATCCTATTATAAATTATTGCATTATAAGGTATAAATGTAGCACTCTGTTTAAATACACGCCATATCGGTTTTTTTCAGATATTACGGATATTTAATCTCAAGTAACACGGTAGCTACGCCGAAGTCATAAAGTATGAATTCTAGAGAGGAAAGCGAAATTTCAAAGCTGCACTGTAAAAAAAAAATGATTTTTATGAAAAGTTGTGGTAAACATTTATCCAGAACTTTCCGTCAAATAACTGACACCTTACTTATTCGATAACGGACACTCCGTAAAGTTGACAGAAATATCCGTGAATTCGCGAGACTCCTCCTTGAATTTTCTGTTTAGTGTTTCTACACTTCCGGTAAAAAAAATTGATTTCGAAAAAAAATCATTTTATTTTTTTGTTATGCAGGCGTTCCAATGTGTATAAAAATATAAAAAAAAAAAACTGAAGTAATTCATTTGGGTGCAAGATCTGAACACAAATTAATGTTTTCGAACGCGTGGCTCTTATAATTCACGTATGATACTGTTTTTGTGGCAAAAATATGATAATGATAGAAATGTGACTCAGATATTTTTTTCCTGTTTCTTTTAATGATTGTTTATTTTAAATGCTGCTGACTTTTATATGTGCCTGATGCAGAAACGATAATTTTCTGTTTGCAATTTCGAAGAATACTTCACGTAGACTCGAGATAGTTCTTTCTCGAAACTGGAAGCTATGGGAAATATGGAGACCTTCCGTATTCTGTGTTCACAGAGTTCAGATCTGATTGCCATTATCGCGGGTTACCTTTACGTATATAAATTACACATTTACGTTAAAATGTCCCTGAATATACGAATATTTTAACAGTTTGAAAACTATACCGCGTTTCATATAAGTAGAGTAAAGTTTGACAGACAATATGACCAACCTACAAACTACGTCATCAGTAAATGCTCTCGTTTGCAAAGTATTGTATCAGCTGATGATTTATGGAGGGATAAACGTTGTTATGTTGGCGATATCGATGATAATCGTGGAAGAAAATAGTACTTAAAACTGAAGGCTGCAATTCAAATCTAATCTTAAATTACGCATGCAGCATTTGTATTTTAAATTATGTTTTTTAAAATAATGTATTTTATTTTTTACTTTTATCGAATTAAAAAAAAAAAATGTTTAGAAATTATGGCGGACCATACGGACAGTTACGGTCAGTCAAACGCAAACTTTTCCAGCTCTGTGAACGCCATTGTGCATGTGGTATTTTTCCGTCATGTTTACGCGAATAACTTACTGGTGTTATCGGAATATTTAATCTGTAGTTAATAATTCTTGCATTTGATTTCATTAATCATAGTTGGGTGTAGGAGTGCCTTTGTAGTGAGTTTCCTTGCGCGAAATGTAATCTCATCGTCACGAGTATGGCTTGGTCCGCCATTTTCGGTACCGTTATGCGTTATAAATTGCCAGTCGCCAACGTGTATCTTCGTCCCGCAGTTTATTAATTTCGAGAAGCCGGTAAAGTTTCGTATTTACTTAACGATTATGCAAATTATTTCGTACCACTGGCAGACAAACATGTACAAGGGTGACCACAGAAGGGATGTTCAGGAGTTGCAAATAGGAATCACGAACCGCATGTCAACATTTTTTTTGTAAATAATGTATTCCGGAACGGTTAGTAGAATGTTTAAAATGTACGTGGCCTTGAAAACCATAATTTAAACTCTGTTTTGTAGTGTAAAAATAACACGTTTACTATGTAGCAAATCCAATACATGTAAAGTTAACTTCGCCAAAAATATTTGCGTACGTACTTAATGTGTTTATTATTCACACAACATAACATGTATCGCGTTTTCTTCGGAGCCGAACACAAGTAACACAGTGCACAGTGCAGTTTTTAATAACAGGTGGTTTATTAAAAAATTCAAGACATTGTAAGAACTTGAACGAATCAATTTTAGGTACACACAGTATGTAAAGTATTGATTATCTTCCCAAACTGACTTCGAACTAGTAGAATAGGATGTACATCGTCAATATAATAGATTACATGGAAATATTAACTAACTTTGAAATATATATTTCTGTAATTACAACACCAGTTCTTTACTACAGTTACGTAATACGTTATAATAGGTTCATTTTATCAGGTAATTGAGCATGTTTACTGGTATGTTAATTATTGTGTATACATATTTGTTTGGACATATTTTCACACGATTGTTTTCATATATGTTTTGGACACTAACGCACGCGTATTTTTTATCTTGTTTTGAGCAATGTTATTTATTTTTCGCCCCTCCTCGGTTCATAACTACTTTATTAAAAACTCGTGATATTTTCGTATTTGAAAACGACCAATCCAAATTTTACTAATATTTTTATTTTATGTTTGTTAGTCTATGACACGATGGTACAGATTCTGAGATAATAGGTTATGATAGAAATATGTTAATTTCCAATTATTTGTTTAATTTTTATTGTATAATTATATTTTTTTATTTTAAAACGTAAATATTCATTTTATTTGTTTCGTCGAGACAAGATTGATGTTTGATTGTTTTTCAGTTTAGGTTACAGAGAGTAGTTCCTAGCGAATAGGATTTGGTTTTGGTGTAGTTGCAGGAAGTAAGGGCTTCTGGGGATGGCCTTTGAAAGTCCCGGCTGCATTGTAATTTACTGATTTTATACTTGAAGAATCTGCGATTTCATCCTAAGATTAGGATAGATTTTCATCCCCAGAAGCGAATTGGATATTTTTTTTTCGAGAGCAGATCAAGTGAAGAAGATTTAGATAGTTAATTTTTGAGTGGTTTCCGGCCGCCGAAGTCGCCGTTAGAGTCTACGGCTATGTCATGTTTGTAAGGATTTGTGATAGAGCCTACGCCCAGGTGACGCTTCACATTTTTAGACTTCCATCGCGAATTTAAAGTTTATTTGACAGTAAAATTAAGTGACTTAGTTCAGATTAATTATGGCCCTTTTTCAGACTCTCGTGTAATTGTTCACATGTTTAATGCTAGTAGGGCCCAGAGGTCCAAGCTCTACTGAAGAGTTAAGCACAGAGCTATTTTACCAATCTAAAGAACTTACTCTTAATTAATTTATGAATACTGACATTAATTTTCATCTGACTTCAAATATTAGTGTGTTTTGAGAAGAGATTTAAATTACTTCAATTGCAAGAACTGACACGTATTGTTTGCATAAGTTTAACGTAATTTTCAATGCGATTAAATCAGAAACTACACAGTAAAGCAAAATAAATAGTTCTGGGAGTTATTAAATAAATCTCATTTCTATTGGCAGCCATTTAATTAGTTTATTTTATTTGTTATTCATTATCTTTATTAAATGTAATAAGGTGAAGATGGTGGTATATATTTTTTTTATTTTAAGCAATTCTACCTGCAGTAAATAAATTTAATTTTAACTTTTTCACAGTCACGCATTTAATTGGAATATTAATTATTATTTCTATCCCAGTTCTTTTTAAGCCAATTAAAACTAATATGGATTCCAGAGATGAGTTTTCTTTGTGTTGAATACAATCCTGTGTATGTTTTGGCACGAGGTTATGTCTTTAAACTTTTTAGTGTTCCTGACAGCATGCCAGTTGATCGTTATGTGTTAAGAATCTGGTTTAACGTGCAACATTTTTGTCTTGGCTAAATGTCTATTGTTTTATCTCTTCGCACACACACTATCGTGATCAATAACAACATCTTACTAACATAACATTTTATATAAAAAAAAAGGAATGTCAATTTACACATTACACACGTTAGTCCAACCAGTCAACCGCCTGATAACGTTTAGGGCCAGAACAAAAATAGTTTAAAATTTTGTTTAACCACAAATCGACATCACTCCAGAAAGCAAGTTATACATTAACTTAGTAAATGAAATTCAACCCTGTACTTTTTTCAACCTAGAGTCAGTCGGCCCCAATACTAGAACATTTAATACAATTCAGCTCCATGACAATAGTTGAATCCGTACATTTTATCCATTTATAATTTGCCGGCAAACAAATCCTCTAAAAATAGCCTTACGGCCAGCTATACTATTATAAATCTAAGGATCCACGTATTTATATAAAGGGCAAAAATCTAACGACGTGACTAAAATGTACGCGAGTACAAATAAACGTATACGTATTTCGACTTCATAATTCACAAATTATTATAATTCTCATAGCTTAGCTGGAGAATTACAATGTGCCACAGTACGGTACGTCGTACCCAATCATAGCCTCTCGCACCTAAAAGCGAACACGCTAAAATATACTTAAAATGCTGAATTAAAAGGAGAAATGTCAACGGAGGCGACTGAAGCCCAATCATAGCTCCGTTAGTTAAAACAAACAAACCTAGCACCCAACAAACGAGGCACGGCCGCAGAGCAAGATTCATTTGACCAAGCCAACTAGGGCTACATACAAAAACTAACACGACACATTACATAAACTAAACAAAGCGGCATGCTAACATTACATTACAACAAAAGGAATTTAAAACAGCAGTGCCAAAACCCAATTTAGAAAACATAAAAACACTGCTGGCCCAAAACCGAAAGTCCACGCCTTACAAAATTACTAAAATGTCTACGTAAACCAAAACATTATTTTTCCACTGCCGCGATTTACAGATTTACAAGCTCCGGCATCGTTCTTGAAGCACAACAAAATTCTAAAATAGGGCGTTAGGCACCCGAATTAAGTCTGATGTATCACAAATTCATGTTGCCAATTTGTCGTACAAGCACGATCTGAGTCAAAAACGCAGAAGGCGATGTAGTGTTGCGGAGAAGGAGCATCTGTGCATTAACATACATAAAATGCCCCAAGTCGCGGAGAGGGAAAGGCGGGAGGGAAAAGAGGGGAAAGCAAAGGAGGGGAAGCCGAGTATGGAAAAGCGACGGCCACCGGACCGAGGCGCATGGCCAGAGAGTAGCATGGCGACGGCGCTAATGTCGCACTTCTTTCGGGCGAGGTTAAAACTTTACAGGTTATAATAATTCGGTAGTTACTTCCGTACGAAAAAAAAAAAAAATTCCGCTGATCCCTCAAAACAATATGCAGTTATGTAATCCGAAATTATACCATCTCATAAGAAGTGCTTCAAAACAATGCCGTCTCATGAAAGACTTTAAACTAATGTCTCTCCCAACCCCATCTCCCCGAAATAAAATAAAGAGTCCCAGCAGTATATCTTGGCCATTTCAAAATAAAAAGAAAGCTGAAATGGTAATCTACATTGACTACAGCATTTGTCTGTACACTTTGTTTTCTTCATATATATATATACATATATATATATATATATATATATATATATATATATATATATATACACACATATATATAAAACAGCTGTGGCGGATGGATACATGGTCGCCGCGCTACATTTCCGTATGGCCACTGAAGGAGAGATCAAAAGAATTTACCGCCTACGAATTCAAATCTCGGTAACTATAAGGAAATATCAAGGCTTGAAGAGCGACCGCAATCCTACAAGAAGAGAAAGGATTGATGCGAGTGCCGAGAAGAGATTACTGTCGAAGTACCAACACAGGTTTATTACGAAACACTCTCTACCAGGGGACTATTGCTCTGTCCCAATAAATGAGACACGGCCGTTAAAGAGATACACTTTCAACATTTCCAAAGTTGACAATTTTTTTTTGACGTAGTCGCCGGCACGTATAAGCATCTCAGTTGTATTTGAGTACCAAAGCCATAGTCAAACATGCCATAAGGAGATTTAGATGTTTAACAGTACAGAACGAATTTGAGACTAAACGAAACTTGTATAATTCAATTTACTAATTATAAGTCTGATTGTTTGGATATTTATTTGTTACTTCAAAAAGGGGGAGGGGGAAAATTATTTAAATACTTTCATTCGAAATTATTAAATATTTTAATTCACTCTTTTTCTAAAGAATCATTAATATATATTGGTAAGATGTAATTATTGTTAAAGGCTGTTCACGATAAAGTGAGCACTTTTGAAATAAACCCTAGAAAAAAGTCACTGCCCCTGCATGCATATATTGTAACGGGCGCACTAGGGACATGCGTCTATTGAAGTTAGTAACGATGGAGGGAAAGTAGTTCCATATATTAACTTCAAATAAAAAGCGTTAGGTTACAATTTGTGATTACTTAAATTATTTCTTTCGCTCTCCTTTTCTTTTTTAATGCTTCGAAATGTAAAAATGAGCAGATTTGTAAAATATTTATTATTCTAATAATTTCACATTTACACTCAACCGACGCATGAAGTAAGTGACGAGGTTCTTGCCAATGTTAATTTTACATGAGGCGGAATAAGACACATAGCGCATACAAGTAGATCTTAAGCAAGGCTTTCAAAAGTGCTCATTTTACCGTGAACAACTCATACTATTTTTTGTTTACTGACGATGTTGGTTGACGGACACCAGCGAGGTCTTGAGCGCTGCTGGTGGTGATATGAGGTGAAGATGGAGCAGTGGTGGAATGCAAAGGGGGGTGGAAACGGGTGTGCTGACTAGCGGCAACGTCCGCTACGTTGCCCAGGTGCGAAAACCCCGAGTGTCCCTGCTGGGAACCGAGACACGTTCGCCCAGGCGGGAGGAGAGTAGCCTAGCTACTGCGCCGTCATGACCCTTCTCTCTCTCTCTCTCTCTTCGGAAAATTACACTTCTTGACAAAAAAAGTTAAGCATCCAGGCGAAATGATCAAAATTGGACGTTAAGCTAGCACGCGTGCTTGTAGTTGATTTACGGTATCTTTGGACTTTTCTGAAGCCCTGCTAATTTTCTACTTCCAGGATATTCCTCCGCCTCGTGCAAACTAAGCTGAACTAAGTCTGGAAGATCACACGAGAGGGACAACGCACCGGATTCGTGCGCACTCTGTTGTAACAGTATTTTGTATAAGAACTATTTCTTACTAGGTGCTACCAACACACATGTTTTCTCACTGTTTTTATTCAAATTATTTATAAATGAAGCACTATAATCTATAAATAAAATATGAATAACATTTCAATTAAAAAAAAAAAGAATTTTATTGAACACACGTATAAAACGCTTGTGCTATATGGCATATGTTGGAAACAACCAAACACGTCATACGTGGGGAGATTTTTCAAAGGTTTGATTCAAAAAGGCCGATGAAAGCGTGAATAGACTGTACCATCCGTGTGGTCGCAAGTTATTAGAATTGTAATGATCCATAATGACATTCAGCGTCACCAGAGTACATTAGTTGGTCCACCAAAATTATCGCGATAATTTTGTATGTGGCGTATGCGGAGCTTTAGACAGTTAAACACCGAGAAAAACGTTCGCTCCAGTCAACAGAATACTTGCTTGTGTATAAGAGCGGAATATATATTTAGTTGGCCCCAACGAGATATTTTCGTGAGTAAACAAAACTTGAAAAGCAACAAAATTAATTTTGTTCATCAGACAATATACACGCTCGAATAAACAAAACCTATGGTGATGGGCAAAAAAAAAAAAAAAAATTAGATTGCCGAAAAAATATTCGGTTAAATCAATATTGGTTTGTCCACTCATTTGATTGCCTTCATTAAAAAATACACCTAGAGAGATTTTTGTAATTTTTGTGAAAATTAGGATAGGAGCAGTGTTTTTCATATTATATTACTACTTTAGAAACATACAACTCTTTATTTTCGCATCGGTTAACAAAGACGTGTTGGTGTGTGAATAACACCATTTTGGCCGAGTTTGAACGCAAGGCCTTGTGAAAACATCTTTGGCTTAAAGGTTTCTTCCCTTGCTATCGTTTCCTAATTTAATTGTTGCAATCGTTTCGAATTACATATTACACTGCAGCGCTGCCTTTTTAAAGTGTTTCAGCAGCTAGTTAAAACCTATAATCCAAGCTGAACTTTTCTAATATGTCATTTTTGTTGCTACTAATTAAAAACAACTGAGAAGTAGTGCCGCTGTTACGCGAATCGTCCACACAATTCGCATACACAATACGAGGTTTCTCGTATCGCCAAAATGCCAGGTTTTTTAAGCGCATGTTAACGGAGGGTTGACATAACGTTTGAAGTAGGAATCCACCTTCAGAAACGCTCCATACTCATGCGAAAACAAAGTTAAATCACGAGCTGGAATCTCCCACTTCTGCAAGGGTGTAAAAAAAAAAAAAAAGAGGTATTGACGAGAATTCCAATTCCAGTGCAAAAGTGTTTTCGGTAATTTGATTTTTACGCAGTTTGTTTCGAGATCCAGTTGTTTATCCGGCAAGTGTCTTGCTCTACTATAAGAGCTGCTCAGTTGGTTGTCGTGTGATGTACGCACCCCTTCCTACTAACCGAGGGTTGCCTGCCATACCAGCAAACATAATACATGTATTGTGTACACTGATGTAGGTCGCTATTTGACTTAGGATAAGTGGGAGGTTTCATTAATATTTTTACAAACTCTTTATTTTCTTTTGCTTTAGTTGTAGCACAACTTGTTTCCGAATATAGCGGGTTTCTACTGAAATAATTGCTTACTCTTTCTCCGTTATATACCTTAGTAGTTAGCAGTAGAAATGTCTAAATCTATACAGATAAATAACATAGAAGTGTTATGTGTGATTTTCGAATTTTCCGCTTTTAATTATTTTTTCTTATAGGATAATTTATTACTAAGCCATATATATGTTAATTTTTTAATTGTCTGGCTGTCTGTCCGACCGGATTTAACTCAAAAATCATTGAACGTATTGGCATTAAATTTACATAGCCTATAGATAATAACACCCGGACAACTTAGTCTATGTTTCATCGAGATATCTGAAACGGTTCCAAAAATGTGATGGTGATTAGGAATATACATATGTACTGGATTAATCTTTTCTTAGGATTACTGCATGAAAAAAAAGCATCGTTAAAAAAAAAGTTCCGTCATTTCTTCTTTCATTTTTGTCTATAGGCGGTACCTCCTTTACTTCCCAAGAGCCGTAGTGGCCCAGTGGCTAGAGCTATTCAAAGTGGGGCCGCCGTGTCTTAATGGATATAAATATAAGAAGTGGAGCCGCAGTGGCTCATTGGGTAGAGCGATCTCAAGTGGGGTTTATTGGCTCAGTGGATAGAGCGATTTCAACTGGGACCGCAGTGACTTAGTGGATAGAATTATGTCAAGTGGGGCCACAGTGACCCAGTGGAGAGATATATATCAAATGGGGCCTCAGTGACCTAGTGGCTAGAGCGATTTAAAGTGGGGCCGTAGAGACTCAGTGGATAGAGCAATTCCAAGTGGGGCCGCAGTGGCCAAGTAGATAGAACTATATCAAGTGGGGCCTTAGTGGCCCAGTGGCTAGGTACATAGGTATCTACTTCATTAACTCCATAAAACATAAGCGAAGTGATATCAAGGTGTAATATAATAACTCCATTAAAATTGAAAGAAGCAATATTACTATTTTAAACACAAAACCTTAGTGAAACGATGGTGAGCTTAATTATAGTAACTTCATAAAACCTAAGCGAAGAGAAATTTCTATTTCAGAAATAAGAAAACACGTTCTAGTTTTCATGCGCACGAAGTCGCAGAGTCAGCTAGTACCTTATAAAACAAGGGGATATTGCAAAACACTGGAAATTAGATTAGAGCATTCTCAACAAGTGGTAGTTTTCATGCGAACGAAGTCGCAGAGTCAGCTAGTACCTTATAAAACAAGGGGATATTGCAAAACACTGGAAATTAGATTAGAGCATTCTCAACAAGTGGTAGTTTTCATGCGAACGAAGTCGCAGAGTCAGCTAGTACCTTATAAAACAAGGGGATATTTCAAAACACTAGAAATTAGATTAGAGCATTCTCAACAAGTGGTAAATCCGTGTCATAAGTATTTTATTTATGATTGATAGAATATAGTTCGGAGGGAATACAAGCCGTTATCAACACTAGTGGTAGGTCGATCGTAACGGAGCTAAATATTCTCATGACAGGCAAAGTGATAATTTCAGTCACGTTTTGCAATGAAACAAGCCGATGTGTACAACTAAATGTGCGGGGCGCCGAGTTTACGTTATTCTATCTACACGTGTAGCTTAATTTGGTGCCATATGAAGCAGCAGTCCCGCTAGTGACAAACAATAGTAATAATGGGGGGGGGGGGAGGGGGGCAGACGTGCTGTACCGACAACAATTCTGGTGGGCTGGAATGATAGGCATAGTGAAGCACCGCCCAACGTGATAACGTAAGATTTCACAAAATAACATTTCCGGCCAAACGCTTTAATTGCCAGCTAAATGCCCAGGACATTCCCGTTGCAAATTATTATTTGCACAAGATACTGAAACAAAGTGAGTGTCGAAATTCTGTATATATTACACAACTTTCATCGTGTTGGGATAAAATAAATATTGACTTTTATCAGTGATATCACTGTAGGCCTAATCAACGTGATCAATGGGATGGTGTTCATTTGACTAATAATTTTAATGTACGTATCTTACGAGCAAAAAATTTTCTAATCAAGTATCACGGATACAAATTTTTTTGTATCAGTGTGTTTGTGTATATTACAGTGTATTTTATCCCAGACAAGCAACTTTCAGCCAAAAATATACTGAAGTAGTTTTATAAAATGCGAAGAAACTAAACTCAAAAAACTTTACATCAAAATATTTATTATAAATATTCTTGATATTTTTTTTTGTTTTAATAAAATATTTCTGAAAAAACATGCAAACTTATAATACATTGCTAAGAACCAAGTACACATGTTTTATGGGCAAGGAAAGCTCAGAAAAAAATCAGTCTCTGTTCAGGCATACGTAATGAATAAACGATGTAACAGAACATTCTGTCAATGCCACTTGTGAGATTTTGAAACCCTTATCAAATCGAACATGGAAAAAACACTTAAATTATTTGCTCGAGGGCTGTTAGAGACAAAATTCTAAAAGGTTGTATGAGTTTTTACTGGTATTAATTTCTATTCAACCTCGCATATCACCAATAAAGGTTTCAAGTAAATGGCAACGTGAATTATTTAACATTTTCTTTGCTCTCCGTCTACATTTGTAAGGATCATTAGGACCGGATTAAGTCCATAAAAAAAATTCTGAAACGTATTAGGTTCGGAAAACAATACTTTTACAGGCCTCTTTCAAATTAATATCAATGATAGAAAATTAAACTGGCAATATCCTTAAGAGCTGTAGGGTATATATATATATATACACACATAAGTATCATAAAATCGCAACTGTAAATAAAAAGAAAAGTTACCATGAACAAACCCTGGTCCATTTCATCTTTCTTCCTCTTCTATTCTCCCAACATTAATTTCCAGCAACCAGAAATAATTAAATCTAATTGAAGGGATTCTTTCTTTTTTTTTCTGGAGAAGCGGGCTACCCGTAAACTAAGTCGTTAAAATTGTTCTTCAACAACACTCATTCACCCTCGCCACAACCAGGCCATGATTGGAGAAAACAAGCATCCGTAGCAATTTGAAATAAATCTATACCAGTAAATCATTACTGGAGAAGCGGTAACAGAAAACTGTTTCTATCAAAGGAAAATATTTTTCTTATTTAGCTGACATTATTTATCGGGACTTCTCTACAAAAGAGCTAAAGTGATATTTGTGAAAGTGTGCTTTGTGAACGTGGCAATTTCTTATTTTTCAGATAAATTCGTGGAATACTGAAAATCAAAAATATTGAAATCCCTTCAGCTGTTGAATGGAAACGACCTATTAGTGTTATATGAAAAATGAAGTAACAGACAAAAACAACTTGGTTTCCCTAAGTAATATAGCTAAGTTGTAAGTATATCCTAATAAACAGTGTCTCAGAACATCTTGAAACAAACTTCGTAGCCTGAAAGGCTCTGAGAAGAGATGAGTTAAAACCTGTGTTCAATTAGTAATGTCTGTAGACGTGATCGTTTTACAATCACAATGCCAAAGATTCTCAAGTGGTGCATCATAAGTAATTGTCTTAAAATAAATGTTCGAAAATGGGCTTTAACAAACTCCACAGAGCATCTGGAAACTGACAATTCTTATTTGTTGGTGTATTTCATTAACAAAATATTTTTAGACGCCTTATAACACTTTATTATAATTTCAAGGTAATCTATGAATTTTATCAAAATAATTATTGAATGTTTTTTCGAAGTGATGTGAAATTTAGATATTTGCATTGCTTCAGGTAATTCACGAGTAAACATTTTTTAAAAGAAAAATGTAATATTAAATTTTGCACATCATACATCCTTACAATATAGGAAATAATAATACAAATATACAATTTTTTTATTCGTAGTTTTATTATTTCTTTAGAGAAATTTGCAGTCAGGCGTTTATTTGTGGGTACTTGTGGTTTTGTTCCACGCAGTTACGCGGCGAAAATACGATGGCAGATTAAGTATTTAATTGTGTTCGGAAATAAGTATGTATTGTATATCGTGCGGTGAGCTCGAAATGTCGTTTCAACGCCCGTTATAAACTTATACGAAAAATAATTTGATCATTCGCATATGCCAGCGATACGGGGTACAGAGCAGTTTTTGACGACGTGTGTCTGTGACGTCTGCCTCTGAGACAACAGGGTAGCCAACCCAACATTTGTGTAGTACGAATTTCACGTGGGCAGAGAGATGGAAAAATAATGACGCACATCTTTCTTCTCCCTCTGCCACATCCTCTTTAGGACGGCCGTACAAGAATATGCCGGCTTCCACTTCTTTGCTTTCGTTTTAAGTAACATTCTGGAGTAAACAGTTTCGCTCGTCATTGAAGAGAGTTTCGAGTATCGTAACACATGAATACATCTAGAGTGGCAGCTTAACCACTGCTTTGGCTGAGGTCACAAAACTCCTTCAAAAACGATATCGAATTTCAGTTAGTAACTTGGCATAGAAACATGTAAATATAGCTCCACTGTAACTCGAAGTCTTGGAAATGACCAGACGTGTTACAAGATTTGATTTGAAAGCTTGCAAGTCAGCCTGAACTCCATGTAGTCTGCTCTTGGTAACGATAAGTTACTTATCGACTCTCGAAATGTGCATGATAGTGATTACCAGACCGATTAAACATTCAATTTAATTACACTCTAAAAAACTGTACGCGAAAATCATCATTCCACTAGACACGCGTATTTATAAAGAAGGACTACAAGAAATTTCAACCCTTAACTTTTTGCAAGCTTTTTAGAAGTGCTTATTTAACTTACCTTGTTTAAACGTACAGTAGGTGTCTGTCTGGCGCCCACCGAATCACTAGCAATCGTCGCGTTTGCCTACAGCACATCGCTGTTCGTTAGGTTGCAGCCCAACGTGAGGAAGGGGCCACCAGTAGTGTTTAACTGCACTTTTTAGTCTTTTCAGTCATCTATTTTTTATATATAGGTCGACTACCTATAATTTTCACAGACTCGTACGTCATCGGGATCGCAGACGATACCGATGACGGACGAGTCTGTTAGTGTATAAATAGTCTACATATATAACAATAATAAAACAATATGTGAGACTAGAAAGTCAAGAATTGATGATTGTAAAAAAAAAAAAACCTTTTAAAACCAAGTTTTTATTTATAAATTAACTAAAAATATTGAAATAATTATATGAGTAGTTACAGAATTTGTAGAACTTGTAATACGTGGTAGAACAGCCGTAATAAATTTTACTACAAAATAATATTATTTTATCATTTTGTATTTAGTGTATAAAGATTTGTGCGAATAATCAAGAGCCTTACATAAGATATGTGCTTACTACACTTTCGCTAATGAGGTATATGTTCTATATTGCTAATAGTTAAGATCCCTACACAAAATATGTTCTGTATTGCGCCAAGCTTTTATATACTAAATAAAAATTGATACAACAATACTAATTTGTAGCAAATTTGTTACGGCTGTTCGAAAACGTATTACCAGTTCTCCAGATTATGTAAGTACTCCTATAGTTATTTTATATTTTTCGTTCATTTATAAATAAAAGCTAGGTTTTAAAAGGGTTTTTACACTTAATTAAAATGAGAAACGTGAGACATGTTGCTGTTGGCCGGCGGATTTTCATGATGCACTACCGTTTCTCCACAAACCCATTCGATTTTCACCTTAGCTTTTAGACACCATTTGACGAATATGGACCACATTTAGTATGGACGCCCTTCAGCGCCAAAATGGGCACCGGCCTACTTTGGGGCCGATACTTCCCAAAACACTGAAATGGGGCCATGTGTCTCAATTCTACACAGTTAGACAGATCTAGGTCAAATATTTAGGATATGTTCTTTGGTACCAAACTTCAAATACCGAGTAGAGAAAAGCTGACTCCTCCAATTTGAGCCGACAGCCCCTAAAACGGGGTTGTGCATTCCTCCTTGCCTTCGTATATCCGGGCAACGCTCGGTAGTTTGTAGTTCTGCTGATTTATAAATATACAAATACTACGTTTGCTTGCATTTAGAAGAGTCTTGGTATTGCTGAGGTGGTGAAACGTTTGTAATTTTGTATGGGAAATAAATACAGCATTTTCAATTTTCCGGCATTGATCTTAATTATATAATTGGAAATGTGTCACTTTTTCTAGTATCATGTTATGTTTAATTTAAAAACCTTTATGTTTAATACTGACATCTTTTAGGTAACCTGACCTTTTTTTCTTCCTGTACTATTCAAACAAACATTAGCAAAGAAATATATAGTAGACGATTGTTTATCAATTATTATTACATCATCTGACAGTTATGCATAGTATTATAAAATATTTGATTTTGTATTTAACGCTAAGTGTATTCATAGCAGTGAAATATGTGCTAAAATTATAGTTCAAAAAATATAAACACTTTAATTAAGAAAGATATCGATTTTATCTTGCCTATACAATGAATAACGTGTAAGTAGCTACCTTAAATTTTAATTTAAAATGTACAGTTTTTTTTAACGATGTGCATGTGATTTCAAAAGTTTTTTATTCTAACTAACATCGAATTGCTATCCATATATTCCAAAAATATTTATAAATAATCCAAGCAATGTTGAATATTGTAAAATTTAATATTTGTTGTAAAATAAAAATTACTTGAACAAGCCTCCTTTTGCAATTTTTTTTCTAGAAAGGTCGACACAAAGGAAAACATTTTGTGGGACTTAAACCGTATAACATCACTTTTATTTAAAGAACTAAAGTGTATGCTACTCTGAGACACCTCTTTAATTCCACAATGTCTCAGAAGTCTGCAAACATAAATGAGGTACGTTCCTAAATCATGTGTTCGATTTGTGCGCTGTTCTGTGAAATACACAGGTGCAACTGGAACACACAATCATGAAGTACATGTGTAATGACACCTGGAAGGATTCGTGCACATGCCAGCATACACTAAGAGATAGAGATGACACAATAAATGAAAACCCAGTGGGATTAAGCATGGGTTTCCTTTTGGCCACTCAACCTGTCCCCAACATCTCAGATAATGGCCAGGAAATTATTCATTAAGTCAGAGTCACACTGCTAGTCTATAATGGGTGGGAGCACCGAAGTGCTGGGGCCACGAAACGTTCTTCGTAAAGCATGTTGAGAAATGCAGAAACTATCATTGTTGTCTGGCTTAAGAGACAGACAGATGACCACTATCCCGGTCCTTCCAAATGCAACTTGATCTGGCACCCTCCTGTTTCCATAATCTATAAACAGAGGCATTTTCTGACCAGCACCGCACTTTATGCATATGAACTTCACCAGAGGCGTAAATTTTGCTTTATCGCTCAAAATAAGTGCTGTTTGGAATGTCTGAAATGACGTGACAATTTTTTTTATGTCTGTTTACAGACGATACGAGTCATTTTCACTAAAATTGTATAAAACCAGGAGTCTGCATGGGTGCCATTTACGTGTCTTCAAAATTGTGTCGTTGCTGCTATTGTGTAAAACTGTTGCAGCGGTTGTTCGATGCATAGACGTTTTAGGACCTTGTGGTAACAGCTGAGCATCGATACTAATGTAGTTTCTTCGGTGGACCAACATGGGATGACGCCAGGCTGCATATCTGTGAGAAAAAGTGTTTACTTAAATTTAGCAATGACAGTACGTAAGATTGTCATGGCTGTTATTCAGGATGTGGTCTGTTAAATTCAGCAGCAACTCCGGTCGAACTTATACCACCAGGCAGCAAAATGATTAGGATATGTTCCTCTCTTCCCAACATAACTTTTTTTCTCCAACCTACAACAAAAAATTGAATAACGATTTTTCTATCTTTCAAAAATTTTGTCTGGATGGAAATTTTTTTATATTCTCCTAACAGCGCATGTGATATGACGTGCAAGATACAAGCCAGATAGTATAGGCTGTTCGAGGTAAAGTGAGCACTTTTGAAAGCCCTCTCATTTGGGATAATAGTCAGTAAATATATTTTATTTTAGCCACATACGTTAACTTTCGAGTGCGGTGGAATCTACGCACTTTGTTTTCTGCTTGCATGGTCATATTCCTTAAAAAAAAGTTGGTTAAAGGATAAAAAAGGGCTCAAATATAAAAGTAACTAGGGCGTAAAAAGTGATCACTTTACCGTGAACGGCATATAACTATGAGTCACATGAATGCAGAGAAATTGTATGAAACAGCTGAAGAAACAATTGACAGAGTTTGGACGAGGCCGGAATAAAGGGTTTGCGACAGACATCGCTCGTAGAATCGCCCGTGATTTTGACGCTATACTTTCTTCATAGTCAGATTGTGTTGGATGCAATGGACACATTCACAGGAGTTCATTTCTAGACGACCTCGAAAGCCCATCATGTTTGATTTCCAAACACAAATTGGGTATCATCCAGCGACATGTATTAGTTTCTTTAGAACATTGCATCTCTAACAGAACAATTCTGAACTCCTAGCAGTTTCGCCATCTGTGATCCAGTTAAACGTTGTATGTTAAACCATTCGCGCCTAAATTTTGTCGCTTTCGTTTCACTTTACGACGCTGAACATCCACTAATGACACTGACTTTATGGTGTGATGTGACATCGCATATAATTTTTTTTTATTCCACTGATAGTGATAGATGCGATTCTTAGAATGTACAATGGTACACTGAACACATCCTGCGGATCGATGTGCTACCTGGCCCGTGCGAGTGTCTAATAGCCCGTTTTCCAGTAAGATAAGACTCGCCTGCACACAGCTCACACATGAGTGTTTACTTAATGTTCCAAAAGAGCTGAGGGCATCCAGTTCACCTGATTTGTCACCCGTCGAATATTTCTGGGACCACTTTGAGTGCCAGATTCTTCAATAGCAAAGTCTTCCTGGTTTAGAGTACATTCCGCAACTCAGTGTACACATCTGCTGCATGAGAACTTATAGCATTTGTTTGAATCCACGCCTTACCCTATGGATGGTTGTATTCGGGCATTGGAAAAAATGTTTTGTGTAATCGTATGGAATTTGTCTGAAACAACCAAATGGGATATTTGAATAGTTGAAAACAAATATATTGTTGGAGCAACCAAATAATTTATTTGCTATTATTTAGGCGAATCAACAATATTATATCGCTGATAACAACTCATATACACTTTGGGCTTTTCTAACAGGATAGTTTCTTTCGACCAAAGCATTTTGTTAAAAAAATATATGTTCGCGTTGAAGTAAGAGGGTTTTCTTTAACAGAAGGAATTTGGTTATGAAGAACACTATAGATTCACGATAAAGTGATCACATTTCGAAACCCTCTCAATTGGAATAATAGTCAATAAATATATCTTATCGTACCCTTAGACATTAATTTTCGAGTCCGGTGAAATATATGCACTATGTGTATTACTCACGTGGCAATATTTATTCAAAAAATTGGTGGAAGGATAAAAAAAATGGCTGACAAGAAAATGTAACCAGGGCTTCAAAAGTGCTCGCTTTGCTGTGAAAAGCCTGTATAAGTATTTATGACGTATTTTCCTTTAATCGACAATTTTTATAACCACTGTCATATTTACTGCTTGGCCTTATGGAAATGAACAGATCAAGAGCTGCAGATCTTTTAATAGGCTTACTCTTTCTTTGAATAATTTAAGTTCTCTCCTCTGAGTATTTTCAGGGCGCAGTGTTTGATTTAGGCTTGAGATGACGAATCGGCGATGTTGCGACTGGAGTCTGGCGTGGACCATCCAGAGAGAGGGGTAGTCAGAGGGAGCGAGGTTCGTAGACGTCCGTTGCTTGGCATGGGAGAAGGCACGATCTGTCCGGAGCGAGGCAGACGGGTTACAGCAACCTCCGACGTGATAGCCAAGGAACAGAAGGCAGTGTTTTCCCTCCGGAGCAATGCAGATGTGTAGCAGATACAACCTTGTAGTCAGTTCCAGGCGAACGTGTGGAGTTGTTCGTTTGTGTTTCAGCTAGAAGAAGGTTGCTGGCACTAGGGTCCGCTATCGAACCCCAGCGATTTAAGTAACCAGGAATAGCCTCTGACATAGAATCGACGGGCAGCTGAAACTGGAGTTCGCTAATGAAAATTGTCAATGTCAAAATTGCTAATTTAATTTTTGGTCTGTTTCGGTTTTATTTGTTTTGGAACAGGGCTAGTTATCTGGAAACGTATAAGTGTGTTTACCAAGTGTTACAGGACCCTGATGGTTGACGGAGGGAAAGAGAGAGATATTTGAGGTGGCAACCATGGAATTATTTTTTGGGGGAGCCATAGTATCAACTTTTTAGAAAGAGAGAAGAACATTGTATGAAATGTGGTAATGTTTGGATAGGTTGATCTATTGTTTTTGTAAACCAAGATACACACACACACACACATTATATATATATATAACATTTTGTGAAGGGGAAAATGGGGGAATATTAGTTAACCCCCATGCCCTACATCCGCATGGTAAAGGAGAAAGGAGAAGACAAGGAGAGAGTGCGATGATGTAATGTCTATTTTTAGAATCTTAGATTCAAGGGGTTTTTTATGGGTAAAGTTTAATAACTGGATAGGGAATTTAACTTGTTTATTTGTTGTTGAAGGAATCTTTTTTATGCGGATGGGTAGTTTCTAATCGCCCTCCCCCCCAGAAGACTGTTGTTCAGTGTCGCACAGACTGGATGTGAGCGAATAGATTTTTTTTTTTTTAGTGGGCAAAATTATGGTACATTTGGAACGGGTTGGTGCAACGATGAGTCGTGGATCACCATCCGATCGAATCAATTTTGGAACTGTACTGTGGTAACCCAGCGGTGTGATGAAATGAAGAAACATAAATTTGTTTTGGTAAACTCTGGAAAGGTAGCAGTAGACATGGTAGTTGCTTGATGAGGCCGGGGGGGGGGGGGGGGAGGATGACCGATCCTCCTCCCCCGCCTCCTGTTTTGGTGTTCCTGGTCGCTGCTACGGAAGAAGAAAAGGCGAGTCCTTGAAGAGGACGTGTGTGCAGGAGTGATGGTTTTCACTGCCGATGACACCATAGACTAAATATTAGGTAGACCGCTTATTCGTCTTCTGCGCATGTACTCAACATTGACCATATGTTCAGTGGTTCCTCATTTTTGTATCGTTTTTGGTATCCAAGGAATTATTGCTAAGGCAGGTAGTGGTTTGCTGGAAATGTGTTTCGTCAGAAAGCCACAGCATAATAAGGATCCTGTTCCTAAGGAAATTAGTGACATCGATACTCGTGTTATAATATGTTGGAAAACTTTTACAGTTCATAAAGGGAATATGGACAATACTGCTGTTATTGGTGTCTTTAGAGGCTCTTCGCTGTCTTCGCGTAAGAAGACGAAGTTCGGGCTTGGCGATCAGATTTGGTTGTATCGAAAGTTGATTGGCACGACTGGAAAAATGCATACTCATGGACATCTCGAGTTGTTTTACCAACCTTAATTTACAGAGGCACGATTCCCACGTGCGAATATCCGGGGGCGACCCCGCTGGGAATCGAGCCCCGTTTACCTTGATGGGAGGCGAGTGGTCTAACCACTAAACCACCGCGGCCCCCGGGAGCCGCGGAGAATGTGTGATTAAGGCTAGGCTGGGTCTCAGGCCTGCGTAGCGCCGGATTTGAAGGGAAGTCGATGAGCCGGGTGGAGTGCAGGATTATGATGGAAGTTCGCCGGAATTAAGATGTGTGCTGTAACCCCAGCCAGAGATTGTGTTAGCCTCCTACTTAGCGGTAGTCTGGGTAGTCCGAGGGTAGGGAGCGGGCACTCGTGGTTTGTCGAGGTGCGGCGAACTGGTTAGGCAGGATTTCGGTGAAAACTTAAGATTAAGTTAGTTGACCAGGGAAATTAACATGTTTTAATAATTTTATGCAGACTTCCCGTGCATGGCACTCAGGCCTAGTTGAGCGTTTGCTCGTTGTTCTTTTAAGAAGAGTAATCATAGTGTTTTGTGAAATAATTCTGTCTAGATATCTGTTTTAGAAGTGATGGCAAGTAAACTGACTGTAATTGTTTTGGGAAACCTTACACATAAATCAGGTAGTTATTGATGAAAATCTGCTGCCTTGTTTTATGTTTTAGAAGTGATGGCAAGTAAACTGGCTGTAATTGTTTTGGGAAACCTTACACAATAAATCAGGTAGTTATTGATGAAAATCTGCTGCCTTGTTTTATGTTTTTCGAGACCCACGTAAGTATAAGTTAAGGCGTGGATTCAGAGTATAGTTTTTACTTATGGCTAACTGCCCGCTCCCCGGGGGTTCTTGGGAGAATGAATGGAACTGAATAACGAGTCGCCTTGGTTTTGGACACCCCTCTTTTATTCAGTTATTTTTGTATATCATCCCAGCTGTATTTTCAAACGCCCCCACTCAAGTATTTTACGTTATGGGTTGCAGATAGGGAAATGAGTAAGGACCTGTACTGTGACAATATTACACCATCACAAAATGTCTACGATCAAACTTTAGTAAATCTGGTATGCGAAGCACAGTTTCTTAGAAACATATTATTCGTATGGAATATACAGAAAAGAAAGCATAGCAATGAGACGTTACCGAGGCTACCGACACAAAACGTGAAATTCAAAGCGTTTCTGACATAAAAAAACATTTTTTTTTACCATTATCACACACAAATAAACACTAAAGAACAATAAAATTAACTTAATGGAGTCTCTGACTAGGGAGTGTTTCTCTCTTCCCACTGCAACTTATTACCGTGTTCGGACACCATGCAGTGGCGGTTCGTGCTATAGGGGCTGCCGCTCCCCTACCACCTCCCCCTTCGGTCTAGAATTATTTATTATTTGTGAATTATAGTAAACAATTTTTAATGTCGCAGCAGCTCTCAGTTTGAAAGAAAACTTATTATGATTGCTTTGAGCTATCTACTGTAGCCAACTACCGTAGGCCAATCCCTCGCCTGAGCAACGCGTGTTTATGTATAGGTCGTTCACGGTAAAGTGAGCACTTTTTAAGGCCCTGCTAAAATTTTCCTTCGAGCAAATTTTTATTTTCCCGCCTATTTTTTTTTTTAAATTTATAAACAGTGCAATGTGATTAATACACACAGTGCATACAATTCACCACTCTTACAATTGAACGTCTGAGCATGCAATAAAACACATTTATTAGTGTTTAATACATGTCGGGAGGGCCTTAGAAAGTGCTCACTTTATCGTAAACGGCCTATAGCGCTCGTGCTAGGCTGGGTTGTGGAGGAGGAAGCCCGTTCGGCCTCGCTGGCGCATGAGCACGCCGGCAGGTAAAGGCCATATTACACGGTACCAGATTTCGTAAAAGCTTGTGCGAGGTCTGCCATAGCTGCCGTTATACCGGACTGTACGGCACCCGTCATGGCATTTTTTCGCCTGGCGCTGCCAGATTTCATCACAGGTTTGGTAACTGGACCTGTCCTATTTTCCGTGGCAGGTGCCATAACGAGTTGATGAAGAAACCGAAAAAGGAAGCCTCCATCTTTGATTTTACATTCGTGAGGTTGAAACTCTATCAAATAGATCTAAAATATTTCGACGACGAATAATATTGGTTATGGCAATTTTCAATTACCTACTGTTTAAAATATTCTAAATACTTAAAGTATTACCTACTGTATGAAAAAAATAATTCAAACTTTTATTGTATTTATAACATATAAACTGTCAAAGTTGCGAGTTAATTGGTAGTACAGTGGTAAAGTAGTAGCGTCCCTAATGATATGTAACTCTTGGGTGTGAGTTCGAAACTCCGCCGGATCGAAATTTTATTTATCATTACATTTTACATGCAAATGATATCCCGGTACGTAAAGAAAAAAAATATGTTTTGCAACCGGTCAGTAATTTTCGTCAGTATTAAAAATAATGCACTCCTACTCTTAGTGAATTCACGACGTTTTCAAGAAAATGAATGAAACTATAGGCTACTATTAAGCAATCAATTTATGTAAAAGGCGAACAATAATACAGCAATATTAAGATGTGCTAGCTAGTATTTTTATAGGCCCACTCAAGTTCCTAACTGGTATCAGTTCTACGAATGAGGATCATATTTTCTACAAACCACACACTGCGCACCCACCGAGGGTGCCGAATGCTAGTACGCAAACTGCTGTCGTGTAATAGGAATCTTCCATGGCGGCTCATATAGCGGCTTGTATACCGGCTCGTGCACCAGGGCTTGTAGAAACTTGTACAAGAACCAAGTACGGCTGCAGGTATCGTATAAGATCCGCTTAACAGGGACGTCGTGTGCAGTGTGGGAAAGGGCTCTCTTCCCTCGCTCTAAGTTCGCAATGTCGTGGGCGGACCTTAAGTAGACAGCCCGCCTGAACACGCCATCACAATTGAGTAGAATTCAGAACAGCCAGTTGCCACAGTCGGGGCTCGCATTGCCAGACTCTAGTAAGCATGAATCCCCTCTTACAGTCAGGGAGTCAGGCCAGGTTGCGCCACGCCTACTGTCTATCTCATATAAGATGGCAAGATTTTGACAGTCAGTGAGTGACAACTTGGCGTATACGAAACAAACAAATTGCCGTTTACAAAATCGTGTATCAACTGATGCACGAACGAACAAAAGTTAATATTAAGTTGTCTATTCTGAGTGCACTGGCGACGCACATCAGACAAGTATAAAATACGAGATAATAAAGAGTTCCTAGATTAATTAATATATATTATTTTACGTGGTCACAAAACAGCGGTTGTAAGTGTTTCAAACAAATCTTCGCGCTAAAGTAGTAATGTATAGGTGTTCAACATCAAATACGCAATAAGACGATTCAGAGTCAGGTGAAAAGCGATTTCAAACCTTAGATCTGTTCATGTCGTATTCCCACTGCCCATCCATGCTTTCCATACGTGCCTGATATTGATTCCAAAAGTCTAAAGACATACTGCTTGATAATATTGAATTATTTTTTTCAAGTGATTTGACGAAATATATTTCAAGTTCATGTCGTTTCGAGACAGTAATAGGAGGAAAGTCAAGTTTAAAAAAAAACAGGATCTAGAGGTGGCGAACCTGCTGCTATCTGTCGGCACTCACACACTTGACCGTGTCGTGCACGCCATCTGTGACTTCTTTCTCGAGCCTAACCTGCTATAACGCTCAAATGAATATGTTTCGTATGTAAAATAACACATTTACGAACAGATACCAATAGTTTTATTTTTCCGCGAGTTCTGCATAGTTTTTAAAGCAACATATATCTCGCATACAGCGATTTTGATTACTAGTAATTTCTATTGGGCTAGTAATTGTCCGTCTATGTCCTAAACACTACGTGTTTTTTTTTTCCGAAACCCATTTCCTTGTTTTCATGTAGCTTCCAACTGACACACCAGCTGATGACGAAAGGATACATAAGCTAAAAGTAAACATTAGTTGAACTGTCAAAATCTTGCCATCTTATATGAGACAGGCAGTATATGAGGGCAATATAGTGTGTATGGGACCCGTATGTGGAGGTGGAGGTGCGAGAACTGGAAAAGGTGTAGAGAAGGGCAGCAAGATGGGTGAAGGTTTGGTGGAGGAGGCAGGGGCAAGATGATGAGGAATAAGGGAACTATAGGCCATCAGTGATGATGAAAGAAATGGGGTGGAGCTCATTGAGGGACAGGAGGAAAGTTGAACGGCTAGTCAGGATGTACAGGTTGGTGAATGAAGAGGGAGGATGAAGAGGGCTACACTGCAAGCTAAGTAAGGGGGTGTTTAGAGGAAGAGGAAACAACAGTGTGAAGCTTCAGAGGGTGTGGAGGAGAACGGAGCTTGGTAGGCAGTCCATGCTTGTGAGATCTGTGAGGGAGTGGAATGTGTTGAGGGAGTAATTGGCATCTATGAGAGGGGTTGGTAAATTCAGGAAGGGAGTGGAAAATGAGTTGGTTGGGGGAAGGAGAGGTGAGAGAGCTCGCCACCGGGCGGTAGCCTAATTGCGAGTGTATGTATGTATGCATGTACTGGGGTGTTTTTGGAGATGTCAATCCGGGTCATGCCATGAGAAATCACCCAAGGATGGTTTCCCCTCCACTTCGAATAAGACTTTTGCCATGCTACGCCGGCTTAGATGGACGTCCCAAGAAGCCTGCTGTGCCGACCACCGTAACACACCACACTTAAACAGCCTCCAGGTACTTCTCAAGGTGGGGAAAAAACAGAATAATAACGTGGCTCTCAATAAGGTAGTTAATGTAAGTACATTAACAATACTCCCCCGACCTTTCAGTATTTTATGTATTGTCAGGATGTTCAGTTATATAACCGTATAGTAACCTATAGCTCTTTATATTTATTAGCCCCACAGTGCTGTGCCATCATGAGATACTCCCCTAAGTTACTAGCTTCACGTAGAGTTCAAGTAGCTATTAATATAACAACCTGGGCTGCACGGCTGCCAGCCCGTACAGGCAGTCGTGGGTTGAGCAACTGGTGCGAGCATTAATATTACTTTGCTGTTGTCAAGCTGGTGATTACTTCAGGTGTAAAGTGAAGCATTTACAAGTTTGTAGCTGTGGTACTTTCCCTACATTTGAATTTAATTTTACATGAGCAGAGTACATGTGATAGGTTTACAAGCTTTTTATTTTTCTCAGTTATCGGTAGAGGGAAAAACATTAAATTAAATGCAAATGGCTTAATAAGTAATCCGCCTTCATCAACAAGGTAGTAGAGGAATGAAATAATATTTAACCGTGGCGTGTATGATAAGCACAATTGGCTGTGTTGATTTGAATTTAAAAAATACTCTATTATATTTTTTATGAAAGAATGTCAAAATATTTCTAACCTTTTTAATTAATTTGTTTATTTGTAATGTTGCATATATCTGTTGTTTAAACATCGCAAAACAAAATCGTGTGATATTTTTTATCGGCACAGCATAAAATAGGGGATAAGAAAGGAAATTACCATGTTAAAATAATTTTCTATCGATAAAAATTTTGGTGACAAAATTTTAAGACGAGATTATTAAAAAAAAGGATGATGCAAAAGTAAAACTGACTTATCCATGCACCAGCATTTTCGTATAATCCTCCTAAGTACTTACGGAAATCTAATCGAAATGGAAATTTGAATTTGATTGAATATTTAGTGTTTTAAAACGTTCGTTTAGAGGAGTAACAATGAACATTTTTGTTTGTTTATACATTTATGTATATTTACTACAAAAATGTTACTGAAATATTACTTTAAACTTTACTTGAAATGTTGAAAAAGCTATTTTGTTAAGTTGAGGAATTTTGTTACAACATTTATTCCTTCTTTATGCAATCCATTCATGTCTATATTTTTACATGTACTTTAAGGAAATATTTAGGAACTTATTGTTAAACTGTATGACCATTAATAACACTAGGAAAGTTAGGTTTCACAATTTTAACTAAATCGATTATGTGTAATTATCTAGTTGATAGTAATGGAATTTTAATATTTTCGTTTAGCACTCGTTAAAGCTGTGTTATGGTAATATTACTTTAAATTTTATTTTCAGTTTCATGAAAACACAAATCATATCTTTATTTTTTGTTTTGTTAAACAAAAAGTCACTTTCGTACAACCCTAGAATATTGTAAAGCTTATTTTCAAACGTAAAAGGAAAATGTAGTTCATTAAACGCACTCTCCTTCCACTCTCAAATATTCGGTATCACTGTGCAGCTGCATTATAAACGTCCCTAACACGCCGTGGCATGCTTGCAGTTAATGTGTTAATGTCATATTCAGGTAGAACGCCCCATTCCATCTGGGCAGCTCATATGAGATCTGGAAATTTTCTGGAGGTTGTGGACGATTATAAACTGTGGTCTTCAGCTTGTCCCCCAGGCGTGGTCAATGTCTTAGTGCGCTCTCTGTTAATCACAAATGAACGACTTAACTCCTACCATCCCAACTGCATTTTCTCGCAATATTTCAAACTTTTTGTGTAGTATAAATTTCACTTTTACTGAAAAACATTCAGGATGCGATAAACTACACTGGTAAAGTTAAAATTTATAATATGTGGTTGTTTAAAAGAAATGTTAGAACGTATCTACAACTATAAATAATCTCAACTGGGAGAAAATACTTCCTTTCAGGTACAATTAACGAAAGTATAAAAAAGTCGGCATACCATAAATACAAGAGGGCGTACCAGATAAACATACACATAGCATTTGGCCTATGTAATACGTGTGGGGTAGCACCAACATTTAACACCAGAGTGAGCAGAGCTTAATTGCTTGGAAATATTATGAAATTCCACCGAAGTTAATCCATACAGACAAGAAGAAAGTGAAAAATAAAAATTAAACCTTACGTGGTGATCAATTTTCAACACCCCCTCCCCTCCCCCCTTTTCCCTACTCAAAAGAAACAGCGTTCTAGTTTTTCGTCAGCCACGTTCATTGTTCAGATTCACATATCAAAAACAGTGAAATATATCATGTTAAAAATTTTAGCAAAAGCATAGTTTGTTTTAACAAATAGTTTTGGGAGAGCAAGCACATATAAGCAAAATGCTTATATGTGCTTGCTTATAGGATTTGTTGTTGGCTCACTGACTCGTATGCTGGCCAAATACCTAAACAAAATACTTCAATCAGCCTTACGTACTCTAGCCTCGCACATGCAGAACTCTGCCCAGTTTTTGGAAATTTTGGCAAATATTTCACTACAACCCGAAGACATCCTGGTCAGTTTTTATGTCATCTCTCTTTTCATAAGAGTAGCAGTCCTAGAAGCTCTATAAATTCTACAAGAGAAACTCGGCGAAGGCAGACTCAGCGAAGAAGTTATGAAGCTAGTGAAGCACTGTGTCACCTCAACTTTCTTCTTATACCAGGGGATGTTACACATACAAAATAAGGGCACTGCCATGGGATCACCACTTTCTCCTTTACTGGCCAATCTCTTCATGTAAAACTTTGAAGAGAGAGCTATTCATTCCGCCACCCACCAACCGAAATAATGATTTAGGTATATTGATGACACATTCGTGGTTTGGAGTCATGGATAAGAGAGACTACAACAATTCACAGAACATCTGAACAGCATCCATCCCAAAATACAGTTCACTATGGAAATGGAAAAAGATGGCCAACTTCCATTTTTGGATGTTATGGTAAACACGACACAGAACCTCACCTTGGGCCACAAAGTTTACAGGAAGCCTACCTATACTGACAGACAACTACAAACTCTCACCACACGCCATCACAGAAGAGGACAGTAATTTCCACATTGGTCAACAGAGCGAAAAGCATATGTGAATAAAAACATGTTAAGGCATAAATGTAACATCTCGCCACAGCTCTAGAAGTTAATGGTTACTCAAGACATGAGATACAGTAGAGCATCAAAAAACACCCCAGAATAAAGGAAAAATATTACTTTGAACAGATCGCTATACTTCCTATGTAAAAGGAACCACTGACCGACTGGCATGCTTACTAAGAAAGAAGGACATACACACCATTATGAAATCTTTTAACACAGTCGATAGCATCCTGGGTTCAGTGAAAGACGAAACACCAGCCGAAGAACAGGCTGGAGATTACAAGGTACCTTGCTCATCCGGGAAATGGTACATAGGCCAACCTGGCAGGAAAAGAACTACCAGAATAAAAGAACACATCAGGGCCTATGAAAACCAGCAGTCAGCTATTGCAGAACACTCCGAAGCGTAGCACAATAGCCAACATACGAACTTATAGATCAAGAACCATTAGAGCATGAATATAAATATTAAAACATCCGAATAACATCAACAAAGAAGATGGATACAAGTTAAACAAAGTATGGGCACATCTCTTCATAGACAATCTGAAATCCTGTGATTCGAGAGCAGAGACCACAGACTCACCATGATTTGCCGACCACCTCAGTCAATCAGGAGGAAGAGAGACTGCAATTGGCCAGAGAGTCCAGCCAATCAGGGTAGAGACCACATCCTCACAAGAATTGGCCAACCACCTCAGTCAATTAGGAGGAAGATAGCCTGTGATTGGCCGAAGGGCCCAGCTAATCAGGAAAGTCCTCCAGAAATCAGACTATATAAGAGCCTCTTCCTTTGACTGTCCTCAATTGGTCAGGTATTGTTCCATGATGATGCAGCTGCAACGACTTCCGAAACGTTGAAAAATTAATTATCGATGCAGCTCAAACCCAGAAGCCTAGAAATTGCAATGTTATCTCTGTTTAAGTAACGTTCCCTAAGAATTCTGGATATTAAAATTAGAAGTCACAAAATGCAGGCCAATTGTTTAACTCTTGGAAAACATTTGATGCAGTACCACACAACTTGTAGCAAAAGAGAATTAAAATGGAATAACAAAAGTCTGAAGGGGATTTAGTTAGTTATTATGGAAATTGAATACAAAGTTATGCGCCATGTAGTTAAAGATTCGGGATTGGCGAATATTTCAGTGGAGTCCATCAAGGAGGGTGGGATATGTCAATTATGAAGTTCGTATATATAGGAGCCTGAGAATGGCAAAGAGGTAGGCACCCAAAAGAAGAGTCCGCAGAGAGGAGATAAACAATCACAGAAATACAAGTGTTCAATCAAGATGGGGTACATGAAATTTATGAAGCAGATTTGTTAAATGATTCGGAAAACGTCAAGATGCTCGTGAAATGGGATGGAGAGGAAAACATGAGGTAGAATGTTCACGAACATTGGCGCCAGGTGAGGGTAGTGGGGTATGTCCAAGCATTAATCATGTAGGTTAAATTATTATGGGATAGGAAAAGTACACGAAAGAGAGGGTGTAGGGGAAGGGGAAAGCTTCATCTGACATGAAAAGGGAAAATGGCCAGGAAGGACAGGCAACATGCAAACAATGAAGGCTGCATTTTTGAAGTCTTACGATCTTACGAATATCAAAAGATTGGTTTAACAAAGAATATCAATATACCAAATTAGTCTGTTTTCCTTTAGTCCCATCACTGTAGTTCTGAAAGGCGTAGCAAGTACAATCTTGCGTAAAAAATAAAATAAGCAGGAGTTTTCCACTAAATTTGGCGGCAATAGGCCGAATAATTTCTCAGACATAAGGTGTAACCAAAAGTTCTCATTTGGCGCTGCTCCCAAAAATGCGAGTAATTGAAGTACATACTTGGCGAATTTAGTGCTCAGGGTTGGTACTTCAGTATACGAAGATCATCTTAAATAAATTTAACGGTTTCAGAAATATTGAACAAAACACTTAAGGTAAATTATAACCATCATATTAAAAGTAAGTGTATGTTCTATGAACGTTTACCTCAATTGGCTTTCCGTTCAATTACTTGCATATCAAATGTGATGGGACTCGGTTTAAAAGTTTCTTGAATAGGATGCCTAACTTTAATTTTAATGATAATACTTTACTTGAAAAATGCCAACTCTTTATAGCGAACACTGGCAGCACACTAACTGACAATATAGTTGGGTCTAATGAATATTACAATACCTATGAATCGCAACAAAAGGTAAAATGAGGCTACCATTTCTGAAATAATCATCCTTATTTAGTTGAAGGTCCTTTAATTATTTCCGATGGATTTTACGCCTGTGCCCATTTTTATTGGAAGGGGAGGTTTTGGTATGGCACGCCTTGATATGTGGTTTAACAATCATTATTTATTTACATACAAATTGATGGACAAAGATGTTACGAGTTTTAGAGTTTAATGCATGCAATAGGTATTGCCAGGAAACAAGGTCTGGCTGAGTGAGTAGTCCATATCGCTCTGCAGATGTGTGGTACTATGTATAATGTCAAATGTTTATACGACCATGAAATAGAAAATATTCGAAATATTTAAATTATATAAGTTTTATAGTGAACTGTAGTACTGCTTGCGTGCCAAAATCGGTTTTTAATTTATCGTAGTTCTGACATATGATTATTAATCTTAATGTATACAGTTGGAATCATCAGACAATACGTTTTTTAAAATGACCGAGAATTAAAGTATTTAATGCTTCAATGTCCTTATAGATGATTACATTAGGTTTAAATTGTAGGTAATATTTTTGTAACTATAGCAAAGTGACCAAAAATATTTAAATGGCGGTGTTTTAAAACTAATTCATCTACTAAAATTAAATTATAATTTTTTAGCAAATTACTTGATTATTTTTTTCTTCGTGTATCATATTAGGGCGAAATCTGCTGAACAATTTCCAAGATAATGAAATAGAATATATTTTCATAGAAGGTGTTAGATTGCAATATGGCAGTCTAGCATGTACATAGTTTTATGAATTAAATGCTGGAAATGTACACAGCCAAACAAGCAATTATTTTAGTTCAAATCTGTTACAAACTCCCTTTGATATGAAACAACAACAAAACATCTTACAAGTCTGACACTTTGAAAATAAACTAAAGTTATTTTTCTTTAGTCATATCTATAGAGGTACCAAGTGTATTGATATTCTATGAATACGGTCATGAGTTTTTAGAGTGGACACCCAAAAAGATATGCACAAAAGCTGGTACGCCCATTTAGGGCGTAGCAGGGCTAAAGGAAGGCAAGGAGAAGGACGCACAACATAAAAAAAAACCAAGAAAGCATGGACACAAAAATTCCACAATCAATACAAATATATTGAAGACCAACTATGCATTATCACCAAGAACAACAAATTTGCAACTTGATTTGAAAAATATAAATTGCATATGTTAATTTCTGTTGCTTGCTACCAGTCGGTGAACTAGAGGAAGGAGAGAACACACATGCACTGGAACAATCAGAAAATCAACAATATTAATATATCCTGAGAACTCACCCAACCTGAATAAACACTTGTGAAAACCCATTAAAAAAGGTAAAATGACTCCCTGAGTAAAGCAATCACCAAAACAACTCTTAAAGTAAAAGTACGCCTGATGATTCATTAAAAAGTACGACATGGGATACTAATTTGAAGAATACTATTGGGAAGGAACAAAAACCCCCATTACACTTAACTGTGAGGATAAAGGCACTCCATAAACTTCTGGAAAATCATAGTCCAGGAGACCATTCCTACAGCACGCCAAAAAAGAGGAAGAATCCTCCTCTTACAAACATTCCTATAAAAAAACCATATTGAAAATTCACACAAGCAAAACCGTGATGAAACACTTCCCTACAAAAATCCTTATACACAAAAATCGCCAAAAAAACACTACTAAAAGAGAAACTCTACCCCCAGCATAACAACAACTTCGTTCATTGCAATACTTAACTTGAGCAGTACTCATATTACGTGAAAACGCGTCTAGCATGCTGAAGCCCCTAAGTACGAAGTGGTGTAGACATGATCTATCATCGGCCAGCCCGTGCAACTCGAAAAGGAACACTGCACACTTGCTCGGGCTGGGGACGAACATTTATACTTGAAAACGCGGCTCGGGAAGGCTAAGGAGGTGGCGGGAATAGCGGAGAGGCGTATGGAAGGTGCCAGATTGTGCGAGGCTGAACTCGTTGCCAGTAGTAGCCACCAGACAGCGCTCGGCCGCGCCAGGAGCACCGCGCGCCTCTCTTCAACATAGCTCAGCGCTTGGAAGCGTTCAGAAGTGCGCCACCCACGCGAAAAAGGAGGGGGGGGGGGGGGGGGCGCTAGCGAAGATAAACAAAGTACCTTTTTCTGCAGCAAAAATATCGCCTCTTCAAATAGTAACCCCTCTTCAAACAAAATAACAGTTTATTAATCTGGGCTACCAAATACAAACGTGTCAAATAACCAAGCAGACTTGCTAAGTAACTTCATTAATGCCATGTAGTTCTGTAAATACACAAACCCCATAATAGCAGCATTTCATCGTACTCCAGGAAACTGTAGGTATCACACATTTCACCAGCTGGCGGGACGAAAAATAAATCGTTCAGGGAGGGCAGTTTTTTTTGCAGGAAAGGAGTACTCGCATAAAATTACTCGAGTTCGCTGATTGACACGTGTATCAGTCATGAAGCAGGGCTTCAAAACAAAAAAGAGAAAGGTGAATTCATAAGTAATAAATAATTAGGAGCATTAGTGGAATGTGTACGCAAAAAAGAAAAGGTGGTGTGCACACCTGTACATGTTTTGGGAACAGCAAGTATGTTTGTGGCAGTGTGTAAGAAGGAAAAGAGTGGGGAGAGTGTTTATACAGAGTGTCAGGTAATTCGCGGATACGGACTGCACCACGTGAATCTGTGATCAAAACTAAGTAGAAACTATTCTGAGGTAAAAAAAGTTTAACGTCCTTAGTTTACAAGAAAAATGACATTAAAGTATAATAAACCACTTAATTTTACGTTTAGCACAGCATACATCATCAACAAACAAGACATCAAAACGTCATAACAGGTGTTCGAAGTTTGCTATGCCCTTAGCAATGCACATTTCCGCAAATTGGACGCATGCGGAACGCGCACAGCTTTGCCGCCAGGTGAATCCGTGGCCATTGCCATGTCCCGTTATTCACTGCATGGGAACTCCATGACCTCTTAGGTACTAGTGAGCTCTGCTTGTTCCCTTGCCGTATGTATTACGACCGTCACATTTGTTGCAGTGTTGCCACATCACCTCACCTTTGTCTAATTGAAATGCCACGTGTTTGCTAAAATCGTTTTTGGTTCTTTCATGTCGCCTTTCTCGTAAACGAAGGGTCTTATCCATTTTTACCAAAGAGTATTTTCTACTTAGTTATTATCACAGATTCGTGTGGTGCAGTCTGCACCCGCGAATTACAGCCAATTGCTATGGAGATTGGCCGCTGTGAGTTAGCACATCATTATTCTAGATACATGTGTCCCCGAGGACATATGCCACTATAGGCTATATTTAGGATATTATTATAGGTCAATTAGGCTAGCTTTATATGTCTTTTCATCCTTAGGTCCTTACCCTCTTTTAATGTTCTAGTAAAAAACAGTAAGAGCCAGCCCTGCTGACACTTACTGGCAGCTCACTTTTTCTCCTTTAGTTTTCAGGTTCACGGAAGAGATCGGAGGGAAGAGGTCCAATAGCGTCACTTCTCCCACCAGAGAGGCGCCCAAACACCTCTCCGGTTACTGCCGGCATCAAGTTAAGAATAAACAAAGCTCCCGCCCTCTCTCTACTAGTCTTTCCAACTCTATTAACTAAGAACATGTTTTCCAAACACTCTGTCTCCTGTAGCATTCTATTTAATTTAATTTTATTTATCTTAATGCATGAATAATTTTTGAAAGTTTTACTTCTCTGTCGCAAGGGTTTTTACGTCTCTCTTGACGGTTTTTACCTTGCTCTTGATAGTTAAGACTAGCTCTAAGTGCACTTAGGGAGGTAGTCATGGCCCCAAAGAGCAGGCCATGGCTACCCAATTCCTTTTTGTCGTGATGCATGTCTCCTTGCACGATTTTCCTTCCTTGTAGGCGTAAGACGCAATAAAATCCCACCCTACCTTCGGGCCGTAACTTCACATAACTCTTAGAATAAGGCAGTTTAGAAAAAAGTGCATCCGCGAATTACTTGACATTCTATATATATATATATATATATTGCTGTTTAATTCCCTATAATAAATGTACGTTATATATATATATATGAAAACAATATCTATCCTACACCATTTTCCTTTCATTATTGCCTTGCTGTTTAATTGTACGTTATATATATATATATATATATATATATATATATAACGTACAATTAAACAGCAAGGCAATAATGAAAGGAAAATGGTGTAGGATAGATATTGTTTTCAAGAAATTCACTATATTTTAATTTCAAATAATAAACAAAAAATTAAGAAAGAATGAGTTCAGTATTTTAGACGGGAACTAGTTATACAAATCTGAAAGATTTTTGACATCGCTGTTCAAACGACTCGCCTTCAAATTTGTCGAGTTTTGTATATACGCTAAGTCTCATCGTAGTAACTGAAAGTTTTCCGAGACAAGTGAAGTTAACATTTTCTGGTCACTACACATAAAAGAAAAAATTGTACAATTTTACACCTGCGCCAGGTTCCATCGTGATAACATACAAGGCAGTTCCATGAATCTGAATTTTCTTACCATTTCATGTAAGGAAATAATTTGCGATTCTTTACCTACGCGCAGCTCCAATCGAAGTTGGTTTAATATATGCTAGAGTTACGTGATTTCGAAACGTTAACCTCGTTGGACGAAGAAAGAATGTCGAGTTATATAAATTAACTGTGCGATGAAACATTATTTTGGACATACTCCATTGTAATGGATCTCGTAGAGAACGAAACCCACTGTAATGGACTGTAGCCAAAACAATGTTTTATTGGTTATTGCAAAGAATTCTTCGAAGATCATAGAGAAATTCCGTGGAAACCCACGAGGGTAGATGAAAATGTGCTTGAGGTACACGGCACGTATGCGTATGGGCCAACTCAGGTAAACAGTGTTGTCCAGTGATACATTTGTGCCAAGAAAGTTGTATTTAAGAAAATGAAGTCTATCAGTTAAGATAACCTGAAAATTTTGACACGTTAGTTTCAGCCACCTATCACAAAAAAAAAAAAAATGTTATTAAGTTGTATATACGTATGAAGTTTCATCACAGAAAGTGAAAATGTGAAAATACCTGCTAAGGAGGTAATATATGCTTTAAATTCGATGCCTAAAGCTTGAGCAATCGGAGAGTGCCAGGCATATAGTCTTTCAAGGTGTGGATGCCGGTAAAAACAAGGCCCTTTCTATGGCTTTAGAGAAAAGTTGACATGAAAACATATTAAGGACAGGCTAGTTAAACCGCACCCAGATCTCGTAGATACGCTGTTTGAAATAAAATATAGTAAACTAGTTCGATGAGAGAAAATAGTACACTGGTACGAAGTATTGAATAGTGGAGATGCATGTTCCAGAAACGGCGCTCGTATATTCTGTGAGTTAGTAAACGACAGTAATTTAAATGTAATACGTATACACACGCAGGCACCTACATATACATACATAAATATAAACACACACGAAATAAAGTCATTGTAAAGTGTAGTTTTGATGATTGGCTGAGTTATGCATATCAATACACTTAATATAATGTAAGAATGCCCGCTACAGAAAGATATAGTTGTTGACACACAGTTTTATGCTTCGCAATTGGGTCATTACTGCTCATTCATTATATTTTCAAAACAAAATTTACAAGTATTCTAAATAAAAGAATTTACTAGACAGCTCATAGAAGTAAAAGCCCAAATTGTTCTACGTGACATACGGTAATAAACATTAGAAAGAAAAAAATAATGAGTAGTTTTATATGTTTGCCAAGTACGCACACTTTATTATCCGGACATTATATAACCAATTATTTTAAGGGACATCAGTTTTATCTTGCCTGCATGGCTGTTCTGCATCAACACAAATATTTTTCAATCCTTTTTATTTTTCAATTGAAACTATAATTATTAAAACCCATTTTCCAACAATAAAAAATAATCCTGCTAAAATATGCCAATTTACAGTATCTCTTTATATACAAATCAGGTACAGAAAAGTCTCTCCATATCGTACAACTATTATTGGTGAGTTTTTAATAGTTTGATATCAAGTACATATTTTTGAACACAAATTTACAAAATTCATATTAAAATGTACTAAGCCATAGCTTTCACCTTAGTTTTTTGACAGTTCGTTACAGCAGTTGCGATACATCATAAAATGCCTACGTCTGTAATAACACAAGTGTTTCTGTCAAAGCAGTTTGCTGCGTCTGTTGACAAAGCCAGGAATGTACTTTCATACAAAAGTGATAGTTCGCGCTATTTAGCGAGCCTACAATCTGGGGATATCCTTTCATGATGTGCAACGCAACTGCTGCCGCTATCACATCATAGACTAAAGATGAGGTAAACCGCTTATTCGTCTTCCGCGCATGTGTCCAACACTGAACTACCCCAAAAGAACACATCTGTCAAAGTCACATGGCCAAAAGGGATGAACTTAATTGTTTATATCTTATTTTTAAAAAGACAAGCACATTCATATGAATAAAATAGTTTCATCGATTTGAATTCAATCTAACCGCATTCCAAACTGGTTAGAGGAAGTATACGAACATCTAAAAGCACTTGTTTACTAATAAGTGTTCTAACCTCAAATCCAAGCCACGCTGTTTTTGCTAGTCGTATTGAAAGAAAAAAGGATCAATGTTATTATTATTTTTGTTTTATTTATTTATTTATTAGCTCAATAATATCCCATAGCAGCCCTAAACGGCTAGGGATGTAGAGCACGTTAATGCAAAATACAAAACAATATACAATACATTACAATGTGCATACAATGAAATAATGCAATAACATAGATAATGCAGTAAAACTTGATGCAAATACATAATGTACTAAAACATAAGAGAAATTAAAAGTTACCATATTGTAAAATATACCATACTAAAACATATAAAACACAAGAATCAAGCCCATTCCATATGAACCCCCCCCCCCTCCTCTAATGAGTAGAAGGAATGTGCCTTTAGAAGAGCTTTTAATTTAATTTTAAATAATGTGGTGTTATTTTGACTAAATTTGTTTAGATTACATGGTATTTTATTAAATAATAAAATTCACGAAAAAAAAGGGCTCCCTTCAGGGATACGAATATTGTTTTTTTTCGCAGCCAGCGAGATCGGCCTACCTCATCTACAGTCTACGAATCAGAGGCACGTGTTGAACTGCAGTTTGGCTTAGACGGCTGCCCTAATCACACGATTCTTCCCCCTTCCCCTATCCACGTCGCCATATACGTCATCAGCTTGTTATTTATCCCGGACACTGGAAGTGCTTCCACGTCCTTGTCGGAAATTGATGAGCCAGAATTACCTACCTTATGAAAGTCTTTTGAAGGGAAGGAAAATGGGAAGCGAGGGTTATATAAATAGTCCCTCGAGGGCCCTTTTTCCAATTGGAGACGGCGCAGATCCACTCTGGGGTAAGTATTACCCATAAGGTATAAATCGGCTAGGAACGCTTAAGACACTGATTAAAACTAATCGAGTTTAGTAGAGGCTAATAAGTCGTAAATTTTAAGCGTCATGCCTTATTTTAAATAGGAATGGATTTTAAACGATGAAGAAAATACGGCAATGAAGTACTAATGTCGTATTTGCATTTTAAAGTTTAATTTTGAAATAAATTAGCACGAATTGCAACATTTGTAACGAAATATATTTATTGCCGGGCTCGTCTTGGGTTTTAGCTTTGTTCAAGCCAATTGTTTATCGCCATTTACTGGCGTAATTACAGTACATAATAGTAAGTTGAAAAGGAAAGCCGGAAAATGAATTGCAAAGAAACATTGCCAATAAGACAAGTTTTGTGGGTCTTGTAATTAACAGTTTTTCGCCCAATTTTATAATGATAGATGATTTAGCTCACAACTTTGTATGTTATGGATTTTAAGGTGATAAAAAAGAGAAATTATCACAAAAAATAAATAAAGGAAAGTTAAGACCCCATCTGTTTTCAACCACTCCTTTGTTTGGAAAACCAATTTCGTACATCTTTTAATTAGAATTTCAGAAGGAAAAAATACTATATTATATGGGGTTTGGGTTGCTTTTAAGGCAAATGGAGAATTTGAGTGTACCTCACGCATTTCTTCAATAGTACAATAGAAAGGGAACTTTAATAAGCATTGAATTTAATGTCCTAATTCACTTAGTTTTCCTGCAGAGATTCATTCTACTGTCATCATATTTAGGTATTTAAATATTTGTGTGGAGGAGTTCTCAGCGATAGTTTAGCTTCCCATTTCAGGTTTTAAACTTCTGTTTGTCGGCTGTGTCTTGCACTCTCACTATTAATATTTACTTGATTATATCGTATGGTATTCACTAAAATCTAATATACCAGACTACTAAAACTGTTGATCGAGGATCTTCGAAAGTTCTGCTTGGTTCCTTATTTCAAACTACAGTCTATAATTCAAAAAGATTGCCATGTACCTGTTCATAGCCCATTAGTGCGAGAGACGCAGCTACATTGTTGTAAAGGGCATATCTATTACAGTTACGTAAATTTGTATTATTAATAGGGATAGACGAATTTCGCGATAATATTTCCGCTCACGCTAAATTTCAATACCCTACGAGCGTGCCAGCAGTTTCCTTTTGCTTATTGGCGGCGTGTGTCTGTGAGAAACATTTTCTTAGTTGACTGGCCAATAAGAATTAAGTAACTCTGATACTGTACGTCTCTGATTCGAGGACAGGCATATTTCACACGCGTAAAGTGAGCTAAAGTGTTTTGAAATACAACAGGTCGTGAAATCCTTTCGCGAAATTCGTGTGTCCCTAATTATTATACCCACGAAAACTGGTTTTCAGAGCTTGTAATGGTAACATTTTTTTTTTTTTTTTTTTAACCCTTTCAGTCACAGTTCCCAAAATATTTGGGACATTGTAGAGGAGGTGGCTTTAATTATACAATAAGATAATACCCTCACGTGCGCGAACCATAATTTGTTGTTTACATTATATTCCACAGTCTCTTAAAAAGACGGTGGTAGTAAAATCACACACAAACACACTTTCACTAGTTCCAGTATTTAGAGAAATGTTATACTAATTCTAGTGCAACCGCGAAAAATAAAAAAGTGTTCATTGCACAGGCTAAAATGACCTATTTATCTGTAATAAAACGTGTCAAAATTGATAATTTTGCGTATGTGCTGTAGTGAACGGTTAAGTTAGGGAAATTGATTCTTGTTGAATGTTGATTTTAATACACTGCGCAAAAGAAAATTAGAGGGACATAATTTTAGTTGACTGTAGAATTTAACCAGGTGATGTTTTAACTATGACTGTTTGGTCTTGTTCCTAGATGCTGTCTAAATACAGACAGAATATGAAATTAACCATCATAACTATGACCTCTACGATATTGTAAAACGTATTGTGTTATGCCAAATACAAAATTGGCGGATCAGTAAAGCACGTAGTCTTACACCAAGATATAGTATCTGTAAGTGAAGGTCATGTTCGTAGCGCTTGTGTACATTCAGTCAGTCCAAACGCGGTATCAAATGGAAGTGGAAACTGTCCGTGAGATCATATTGTTGCAGGAAGGACGGGCTATTCATGAAGTGGCTGCAGAATTCATTGGGGCGAAATCTGTCGTAGGTAGGGCGTAGAATCAAATCAGGGTTCCAGGAATGTAAATTAGAAGTGTTTCGTTGCCGGGGAGCGCAGTGTATGCACACACGCAGAAGTCGAGTAACGGGACATGTTTGACGCTGGGTCTGTCATGGTGCGGGGTGGCATCACTATAGACGGACGAACGTACCGTGTCGCGACCCGATACGAACTTACTGCTGCCAGATACACGAGGGAAACTGTACTCGATCATGATGTGCCCATTGCAGCGGGGATGGGGCTCCATCCAGTCTGTGCTGCAACAAGACGGTGCAAGAGTACACACAGCATCCACCCCCATAGCGGCCCTACTGGAACTCCAGATTCAGACCATGGGTTAACTCACCACGAGCCCCGGTCTCGGTGCACTCGATTAATTACGCGACAAGCTAGACCAACGAGTCAGACGTCGTCCTAAGGCCCATCGGACAATTCGAGAACGTGCCGATGCTCTCGTCAACGAATTGGAGAACATTCCGCAAGTGGAGATGCCTCGACTGATCAGAAGTGTGCGTTGAAGGTCTGAAGCTATCATAGGGGCATATGGTGCATACCACATAATGAAGGGTTTCCGTGTGGAAAAATATCACATGAATGGGACGATGATTCCACTTTGATGTACATAGTGTTTAATGTCTGCTTGCAGCATCCATGTGTACACTGAGACTTACACAATATGTGAATTACTGTTAGGTAAAGGTTTGGATTGTCTACTGACACCTAATATATCACTGCGTATACAACTCGTGGAACAATATGCGTGTTTCGAATCTTGTACCTCTAATTGTTCTGAGCAGTTAATTGTGAACCACCTATTTCACTGGAGAAAAATAAATCGCAAGCTTTCGAGATCATTCTCATCATCTATTGGCTGGCCTGGGCACTTCGACCAACCTCTAGCTGGCTTCCTCCTGATTGGCTGAGGTGGTTGGCCAATCCAATCAACACTTAGAATATGTATGAATACCTAGTACGTTTTTATTTAAACCTTTTTTAAAGTAGGATACAGTCTTTGTGTTAAATGCAGTTCTGTACAGAAAATATTTTCTTAGAAAGTCGTAATCTATTTTTGCGTTGAAATAAAATTTCCGTGTATTTATTAGATATATTTTTGCGCGATGTAATTTATTGATTATTTCCATTGACATTCATATCCATACACAAATCTCTGTGATCTGACTGGCCAATCTCAACCTGTCTTCCTCCAATCAGGAAACAGGTTCCACTTTACCAGAGACCTGAATATATAAGGTCGCTATTCTTTGGTTGTAGTTAGTTATTGAATGACAGCTTCTCTGATTACAGCAGTTATAGTGACTGTCGAGACGCATGATAAGAAATCCTGTACGCGTCTGAAACCCAGAAGCCCAGTAGATACTGAAGAGCAAGACTTGTGGAATAAAATACCCCCAAGATCAACGGGAATCACTGAAAATTGGATTTACTCCCTGTAGTAATGAGAAAGCTTCATAGTGCATGGAAATTGGCTTTCAGATTGATCATTCCACCGGACTGTACAACGTGCAGAACATATTATAAAGTAGTACACACATTTATAAAAAATTGTCAGAAAAGAACGATTTTATGTTTTATATGAAAGAAGAATGAATGTAGTTTGCAACACTATAAAGTAATTTGCTAGAATTCACGCATTTAAATATTTAAAAAAATTAATAAGAGTACATTTTTACTCAAAATTCAAACGGTTTACTTTCTGGATGTTGTAGGAAGCATATTTCAAATTTAAAAAATCGCAAAGTATAGCAATTATAAAAATTATCATGGTTTTATGTCAGAAAATATTGGTACTGAAGATAAAAGCTATTTTTAATTGTTATTTTTTCTGTACGTATGAATATTGAAGTTAATTTGCAGCTGAAAATGGATGCATATAAAATAAATTGGAAAAAAATATATGTACACGGTATTACTTATTTTATAACGACAGCCAGGGAATTATTACGAAGGTAGTACTTGGTGATATTTAAAATGTGCTTTCTGAGGCAGCGAGAATGAAGTGTGGCTAGGTGATAGGGAGGTCTTAACGCCTCGTCGACAGAGAGTTCGTTAGTGATGCAGGGAGCTACGCATAGGAGCAGCAACAGGGAATGACTCAGCCTGTAGTAAGGAACACGCCCAGCATTCGCTTGTAATGATTTCGGGAAACCATGGGAAACCAAAACCAGGATAGCCGGACCGGGATTCGAACCCAGGTCCTCCCCAATGCCAGTTAAAAGTTTAGCCACTATGCCACCTCGCTCGGTGAGCCAGAGTGAAAGAAAGAAAGAAAGTAAGTAAGTAACATATGTAAAATATGTATTATTCTTTAATTTGCGACATAAACGTACTTTTTTAAAATAATTTGGTGCGTATAGACTGTTCACGGTAAAATGAGCACTTTTGAAAGCGCTGCTTAAGATTTATTTATATGTACGTTGTGCCTTCCTCCGCCTTATGTAAATTTAATATTGCCATGGGTTTCGTCACTTTATTCATGCGTCGATGAAGTAAATCTATGAAATTATTAGAAAAGTAAATGGTTTTAAAATCTGATAATTTTTACACCCCTATGCATAAAAAACCAGAAAGCGAAAGAAATAATTTAAGTTATCCCAAATGGTTACGTAACAATTTTTATTCGGCGTTAAGATATGGAACTACTTTCCATCCTTCATTACCAACTTTACTGGGCGCATGTCACTTTAGTGCACCGGTTAAAATGAATACTAGACAGTGGCAGTGACTTTTTTTTTTCTAATGCTGAGTTAAAAAATGCCCACTTTACGGTGAACAGGCTTTAATAATTTTTAGTGAGTTGTGCACGCTGTATAGTCAATGCAGTGGTTCATTGGAAGTGACTCTCCTTGCACAGTGAGTAGAGGGAGAAGCTGCAACCTGGTCCACCGCAGGTACCAGGCAAGCAGGAGCAGCAAGGTGGTTATTCTAGTTGTGGGTGGTGCGGATCGCGGCCAGATCGGACAGTCTCGTTAAGCCGCTAAGTCGCCGCGCGAAGACAGTCGCTATGCGGCGATCGTTAATAAACGATGCGCCGAACGGGATTCGAGCCTTTGACCGCTGCTCGCCGCCCGCTTATCAAATATTGATATAATTCATGCCCCCGAACGGTCATTTGGTCGTCGTGGGCCCCCTATCTGTAGAATCCGCGTGCCGCTTTTTAATAATGCACCCTCGTTCGCGCCCTAATTCCGACCCGGTGCGGGCCGCCACTGGGCGACAGTAATCCGCGGCTCGCGAATCGATACCTCGCCGCGTACGGCTATACGATATACACTTTTCAATATCGTTTAGAAACATGGTGACCATGTCGGTATTGGTGCAACGTATCGTTTCAAAAGAATATTGAAAATTTATGGCGATATATCGCAAATATAATTTATACTGATATCCGAAATATCGGTATCGCGAATATCGGTTATAAAGATATCGAAAATGTTACATATCGCTGACATCGCATATTGCTTATATCGATAATACCGCATATTGCTAATATCGCGAAATGCGATATATTGATCTGCAGTGTTGTTTCGTGGTCGATAAATCGCAATATCGCCCAGCCCTAGCCGGCGCGCGCCGCCGCCTGCGAATCGATATACTCGGCCGCGCCGGCCGGGTTGTCGGAGGAGAAATAAACCACCTGATATCCATGGATTTCATCACGCCTACCGCCTCGCCCCCGTCTAATGCTAGCATGGCCACGCGATGCTCACGGGCATGAATCATTGCTGATGATGCGTATCTCTCCCGCGCAGCGCCTGTTTGTGTAGTCGTTCTGATGCCGTTACGCAGCTTCCTGCTCGGCCGGCTAATGCGTCACGCCACGCTTTGTCCTGATTATACGCTCCCGCCTCCCTCCCTCGACGTCGATGCGATTAAATTAGCGTTGCCAGTCGTGAGCCTTCTCGCTACGCAGTTGCTCACATCGTGTAAACTGTGTTTGTGTACGTGTAGTCCGAGCCCTATGTTTGGATTTGCTCAGTCGCTACGTATCACGACTTCCTGGATTCGGATTTGAAATAGAGCGTGGCTGAGCGTGCTCGTTTCACTTGCAAATCTACGTTTGTTGCACACCGAATTAAATGTTTTGCTGAACAAAAATAAGTTCATTTGGCGCAAACTAAATTAAAGGTTTTTATAGGGAATATTGAATATTTTTGTGCTTGAAACCAAATTACTTTGTTGTTCCTATTTGGTTTCCCAAGATGTGTACGATATGGTCTGTATAACTAAAGGCTTGCATGGCTGTGAGAAAATTTGAGTTTCGGCTGTTATAAATAACATGGGAGGCAGCACCAAGATTCGAACCCGCTACAGACTAAACTGCCTGCGACGAAATATGAAAGCTTTAAATTACATATTAATCTAAGGTATAACGTGCACACTGCTAAATATTCTTTAGTTTTTCAGGTTAATTAATTTTAACTTGTTTTCTTGGGAATATTTATGCCGTAATTAAACTTCAATACATACATAAACAAATATTCTTACTATCCTAATTGTCACAAATATTATAAACAAACTCTCGAGCTGTAAATTGTAATCAGTCTATAGTCAACCAAACAAATCTCAGTACTTGACCAAGCTTATTTTGTTCCCGATACAAATTATGTATCGATTGACATCAGACTGTTCGAGCTAATCAAATTACTTAGTCATTCCAATCAAAATATTAATTCCAACCTACCTTTATATATAATGTTTATTGCAAACAAACTGATGAGCTAAACGCACTAGTTAAATTGCTGTGTGTACTAAACCGTAGGTAGATACAGATGACGTTAGAACAACCGAACAAGTCTGAGGCTCAATAAACTATTCTTAATTTTTTTTTCTATTAAGGGAACGAGCGCAGATGTTTAAGGCAAGCGGAAATTAGTCGAGAGAAAAAAATATTATTCAGGGTGTAAACGAATACTTTTCAAGTATGTGTGTGTGTGTGTGTGTGTATTATATATATATATATATATATATATATATATATAATATATATATATATATATATATATATATACACACACACTTGGTATCTGAAACTTCTTCCATTGCATAATGGAGCTAAAGGGGAATCTATCGCACTCATATTGGCTTTGTCAACTTTTTGCCATAAGATTTATTTAAGAATTTTTAGCGAACTTTTTTTGCACGATACAGCATAAACAACAGCTTCTCAAGCTCAATTCAATTAGTACAACTGCACTTCCCGAGTTATTTTTTTGACTTTTAACTGCTGGTAACAAATAAATAATTTTTGATTGCGGGTGTTTATGGAAATAACTCTAGTAACAGTCGGTAACCAATACAAATGTTATAAAACGTGCAAAGTAATGCCTTATACCCTGACGATGCAAAAAATAAAATACTAGATGTGTAACGCAATGTGTCCACAAGTACGTAGGTCCAAGATGGCGGGTACAGATTCCCCTTAAGGAAGGATATGGCATTTTGTATCAACTTATTTTGAGCAATTATTTGTATTGCAGAATCCGGTTTACGAAGATATTTTCATGGGCTAACACTGAAACATTGCCTTCTGTTATTGTAGCATTTTGCTTCGGGAATTTAGAGGAAATAATCATTTAATACTGACTGGAAATCATTTGAAAATAGAAGGAACAGTGAGTCGTTAATAATCTCACACGAGTCCCTATTTAAAATTTTAAAAAACTTAGCGGATATTGATTTCCAAATTTTCGTTTCACATATTGACGTATTAGTAAACGGAAATTATTTTACAGTACAATTTTAAGATCGAAGGAATGATAAATGGAACAGCCGCAAGTTCAATTCAATGTGTTGTTCAAGTTACGTTCACAGAGCTACAGGCCACGTAGGGGTCAACACGAGATGGCGGAAATCGAATGGCATCGAGCTGAATCGTAGCTCTTCGATAATTCATACCCCACGGATCCTTTACAAACCGCTACCCCCAAACTTGGCAGGACGTAAGCCATAGAATAGGTAAGTATACACATACGCAGTGGCGTGGCGGCCGCGAGTCTGATTGGCTAGTGCACGTCATACGATATTCCCTATTGGTCGTGCTGCTGTCTGGCAAGTTAACCTCCAGGTAGAAGATTGGTGAACGGCGTTTTGTCATAATGCAATTTTACGCCACAATTTCACATCAGTATAGGCTGTTCACGGTAAAATGAGCACTTTTGGAAGCCCTGCTTAGGGTCTACTTGAATGCACGTTGTATATTCTTCCGCCGTACGTAAAATTAACATTGCCGTGGACCTCATCACTTTATTCATGCGTCGGTTAAGTGAAACTGTGAAATTATTAGAAAACTAAATATTTTACAAATCTACTCATTTTCACACTTTGGTGCATTAAAATAAACAGAAAGCGAAATAAATAATTTAAGTTAACACTAATGATTTCCTGACACTTTTTATTCGACGTTAAGAAATGTAACTACTTTCCATCCATCGTTACCAACTTTACCGGGTGCATGTCACTCAGTGCGGCCGTTCAAATATACGCAGGCAGGGGCAGTGACTTTTTTCTAACGTTGATTCCAAAAGAGCTCACTTTATCGTGAACAGCCTTTATTCTTAAGTACCCTGTGACAAACGAACCAAATTTGCACTTCCTTGAACGAACTACTAGAGACGAGTTCCGATGTTGAAATTTATTTGACTGCCACTCCGAGACATATACATTCACATTAAGTGTTGGCCTTAAGGTAGTCATGCGACTGGCCTCTCATTTTCCGAGATCTGGACTCGATCCCTGGCGCATTCGAAATGTGATACACGCCACTGACGAATTCCATAGCTCCTTGCGCACAGATTCACTCTTAATGTCACAATCCAGGGCGACCGCAGGTTTACGGTCTTTACTGAAGATTAGATTACTTCGGCTGGTGCCAACCTCGCCAAGTGGCCCGTCCCTCCACGTGCGTTTATTATTGTTAAAGGCTGTTCATGGAGAACTGAACTGAGCACTTTTGGAAGCTCTGCTTGACACATGCGTGTAGGGGAGACCGGGGTTATTTGCAACAGTTTTGATATTATAGTATACGGATTATTTGTATTTCATTTCCAGGCAACAAAGTACATGGTTGTTAGCTCCCATCATTAGGCTACAACATGGTAAAAATTCAATGCATGAAAGAAATGAATTTAACTTTAGGAATATTGGTTTACATAGATCATTGCAAATGTTGCAATTTGCCCCATGGCTGAGGTAAGTTGCAACACAGCGTGGGGTTAGTTGCAACACAGCGTGGGGTTAGTTGCAACACAGCGTGGGGTTAGTTGCAACACAGCGTGGGGTTAGTTGCAACACAGCATGGGGTTAGTTGCAACACAGCGTGGGGTTAGTTGCAACACTTACTCCCAAGGATCAGACTCATCTGTTACACAATTTAAGCACACATACAAAGTATTTTTACCAGCACATAACCAGTGAGCCCAGTGTTTGAACACAGTGCATTGCACCCATTCTTCCACCAAGCTTGTATTTGAACAAACACACTAAGCAAATAGTATATTATTCCTAGCCAGAGCTGCTTTCGTGGAATTATATATTCACATGCACATTTTTCTTTTTAATTACTTGTACTTTGGATTTTTTTTCTTTGAACACATTTTTCTTGTTTGTTGTCGTCGCCGCATCTCTTTTTCCTTGTGTTTCACTTTTTCAATGCAATTAAGGGCAAAACGTAGCAAATTTGAAAATGTTAATTTGTCGAATACATCCACATTTTCGCGTGACCAACGCATGACTTAAGTGTTCAGGCCCAAGGCCGTGTTTTTTAGTCACGCGTTTGTCACGCGAATATGTGAATTTATTCGAAAATTATTTTTTATCAAATTCGCTAATTTTTGCACTCAAATACATTGAAAATCTAGAAAGCAATATAAATCACTCCAGTACTCACGTATTTTTATCTAACACTTTCTGTTCGACGTTCAGACACGTCAGTCCCAGTCAGGGTGCCTGTTGAAATACTTGCTGCACGTGCGGACAGGGAAACATTTCAAAGGTTAATTTCAAAAATGTTCTGTTAACCGCGAACCGGTTACATAACAAGTAATTGAGTACTTTTTTAAAATAAATTTTTCTAAACTGTCCCTGCTACTAACTGCATGATTAACGTTATCAGGCACCCGGAAATTCTAATTTCATACACGACTAAAGGATACAAAATGAAAAGGAAAGTATATCCTAACTAGGGCTTTGAAAAGTGATGAATTAATCACGAACAGCGTATGCGTGGTTTTAATCGTGAATTCCATATTGTTTTAGAGCTAGAGCGCAATAACATTTACTTGTTATGGAAGAAATTATATTAGTAGATAATTCACTAAAAGTTAATAAACATTGTGAAATTACAATATACAAAGCAAATTAATTAACATGATTTTTTTTTCTACAGCAATGTTCAAAATATTTTGCAAATAATAATTTTATGTACCAAGTAATTTTGAGATCAGTTGTACTTCAAAACACTTTTGTTCATATGCACATTCGTGGTTGGATGATTTTTAATGTCATGTGACTCAAGTGTCTGTCAGCGAATCATGGACGTTCATTATTGGAGTGCTTTATTTTAATTGGTCCAATTAAACAAGAAAATGTCTTCTACCTAGAAACGCGGGCAATAACCAAAGGAAGTTGTGGTTGTGGACGAATTATATTGAAGCACAGCATGGTCATAAATACTTTCGCGAAAAATACCTGTCCCTAGTTATGACCCATTGACACACTTGTGTGTTAGAAATAATAAATTGCTATTCTTAAAATGTATTTCCCTCCATATAATGCTGTCAGTTTATCAGGAAAGATTTCCCAAGAAAATTATAGAATTGGGAATATCACTTCATGCGGCTAGCACAGCACATTCGTATCTGAGAGGTCGGGAGTCGAACTTGTATGACTGTGTTCCCATGTGATTTTCCAGTCTCAATTTCAGGAGACATCAGGTAGTAACACTTTTAAAGCTCCAGCCCTTGAAGCCGGCACGCATGCCATACAACGTAACTTACAAGTCAGTCAAACCATTGCCATGTAATTATGCAAAAAATAAGTTTATTTTACCTTTTTAATTTTTTATTTACTAACATTTATAAATAAAATTAGCAGCCTACATTTTGTCACAAAAGGTCATACATTGTGTCCAGTGATCGATCGAGCTTACAACCTCCTTGTTGTTAGGACTTCTACGCCACTGGATTGGCGCAAATTTCGTCTCATTACGACGACATTTACAAAAAAATATCTCTGTCGGTTCTTTTAATGCGTGACTTTATGTCAGTTGCATAAACTGCTTCCCAATACAATTGCAACCTGAAGAAAGACGTGAGATATCACGACTGGATTTATTGGACAGAATGCACATAAAATACAGGTGACATTACTCATGCTACTCAGTTTTGACGTAAATATTATGGAGGGATCAGTACGGTGTGGTATCACCACGAGCGGCAATAACCGCTGATGAAGAGACTTAGAATGTCCCTCTGGGCTGTATCCCCCCACGGTGCCCAAAGCTCATCCATTGTGGCTATGGGCGACCTGTAGCTGGACAGTCGTCATCCGACCATGAACAACGCGTTTGGATAGCCGAGACACTTGGTGAACGTGCAACCCAAGGGAGCAGTGTGATATGATTGTCATCCAGGAACTGTCGGACGATGTGTGCCACATGCGGTGGCGCATTGACTTGTTGGTACGGGATCTCAGGATGTCCCTGAAGATAGAGGACAGCAGGCTCCGAAACCTCCGCGATGTAACGGTTGTTGGTCAGTATACCAGCGATGCTGTCTATGGGGAGCGGGACTGGTATCTGATGGCACCCTATACCATAACACCAAGTACTAAGTCGGTATGACAGCGAATTATGTAGAACTCGGCATGGTGCCGCCACACAGCGATGTGACAATCGTGGTGCTGCGAGCAGAAGCTGTATTCGTCGGAGAGGACGATGGCATGAAATTCGTCCTTCCAGGTCCCACCTTTCATCCGCCGGCGCCTGTGGTGACCAATCAGCGGCAGTGGAGGTAATGAACGCTTGGATTAGTTGCCCTGATGCTGCAGTTGGTGATCAAGTATGTGTGCGTGCGGGCACAGACTGGTGAGCCTCATGCCTGAACTTCTGAGCGAAAGTGTTTGATATAGTTGCCCTGTCAGTGATCATCAGGTGCACCAGATGTCTGTCGTCACATTTGTTTGTGTCATGGCGTCATTGTCTTCCTTCACGTCACTCACCTCATTTATAGTCCATCCCTCTTCGACCCACTGATTCCATATCCGCTTCGCTGTGGTTGCATTTCTTCCAACACGAAAACCGACTTAGCGGTAGGGTAGTCCACAATCCCTATAGGCCATAATTCTCTCCCGGTCATTATTCCTGTGGCATGGTCGTATTTTTCTCCGACGTGGCATGCTCACTCCATCTCTGCACATGAACGATGGGGAAACATGACTCCACTACTTCCCAAACGCTTACGATCTCTCATATGCCCTAGGAAGGCAGTGCTGTCGCGAGACCGAGAGCGTAAGTTCCCATAACTTGATTGAGTGGGTTTACTTGTCTACTTTGTCGCCCGACAGACTTGGGTCAAATTGTTGAGCACGCGGCGGGCTGCCGTGATTATGTTTGAGCTTTGCTCAGGATCCATATTTATAGTTGTTAAGCACCGTTGCTATCTTAATGAATCTACACGTAGGTTTATCGGCGAGGGAGCGAAGCTCCCCACCAGTCTCAGGACTGGCGTGTTGTAAAGTCGTGATGTCTGTAGAACATTTTGTGGTGTTCTCGGAAAGTGGATAGTTAAACTCGCGTGTAGTATGTCGGTGAGTCCCTACAACCCGAGTCGCTGCTCATCGTCAGCCCTATTTGTCAACGTCAGTACTTAAGCATTGCAAGTCAGGGTCTGACCTCTGCAGTAATTTCAACGGGTAGTGTTTGTGAAGAAAAGTTGCAAGTAATTGGCACACTTTTCTAGCTTCCTATGCACCAGGACTGATGCTAGCCATGGTAAAAGTTAGGGGATAACCAGTTTAGTAGATGTACCTTCATCAGCCTACCGAAGGCATCATGCGTAAGTAGTATCTTAATAGTAAAACCGGCCTAAGGCCTTAAATCACTTTTTTTTTTTTTGCTTATTTAGAAATTTTAATAAAACTTTTTTTCCTTTAAAGTATTTTTAATTTTAATTGAACTCGTAATTTTAAAGTTTTCTATTTTGGTTGTTGATTGGTATACTTTTTGTAAGATTTACTTTTTTTTGATAACTTAAAACTAAATGAATAACTAGGGCCTCCTAATCCTGTCCGTACCGACCACCTGGATTCCTGGCAACAGAAGGGGCGAAATGGTCTTTCGGTATACCCACATGACGTGCCTTGACAAGACGTAAAGTGTGGGACATGTCGGAGGACGCTGTTTGTATGTGGTACTGTGCAAATCCTCACAGTGCGAGGTGATGTGAATTAATGAGCTGAGATCGCCTTGAGCGAAGTAGTTATGTTGAATTTTGTCTCGGGCCGATCATAGAAATTTTGTCTGCCCAGGAATCTCGGCATGGGATCTGTAATATGTGTGGAACACGACGGGTTTCTCATGTTTTAAAGCTACAAATTGGCCTTTCTTGTAGTAGTGCAGTGCCCGATGCGTATACGCGACCCTTTAATAATCAAGATAGTATGGTCACATCATCAACAGAGCGGGGATATCAACCCTAGTGCACAGTTCGACCAGTCCTGTAAGTGTAAATTACGTAGCCAGTACTCATTCGCAAGTCTCCTCGGCCATTGGTCACTCAGAGAATTCTTCCAAGATTTAAGGACGCATATGTTAAGTGTAAAAAAAATATGAATTGTGTTGTATAGTGAGAAAAACTTTAATGTGTTGCTATGCTAAACCCCAGGCCGCACGTCTCCTCGGCCATTGGTTAATAAGAGCCTATTTCCACGGAACCGGGGCTGCATTGTGCTTTCGAAAGTTTGTGTCATTAATTGTATGAAGTGTATAGAGAGCCTAACTTTCTGTGCCTTCGGAGGGCGAGTCTTCTGTGTGTTATGCCACGCACAGAACTGAAATCTCTTTGGGTTGAATACAAGGCATAATTGGTAGATGCGGTTTTACTTCTGAGTGGTTCCCCGACCTCCCCTTATAAATCGCTAATCAGGGTCGCCATTGGCACAAGTGCTACGCCACTCAGCTGTACAACTAATCACATCATTGCCCTACGCTGCTCTATGCATTCCTCCTATGTACGTTCCTTCAAGTGTGTGCGACCTGCTTGGTGTCTCAATTTTAATGACCAGCAGTGTATTAACTGCTCCCCTGTCAAGAACATAAACACCAGAAAGCAATTATGACTGAAACAGTGTTTTAAAACAAACTTTAATTTGAATATAACAGAGTTTAGCATCACTTTTATAATTTATTTTTCGTTTTGATATTGTACTATTTTTATAGAACGTACTTGATTTTAACTTCGGCAAATGTGCTACGGATTATTCTAACTGTCCACTAGGAATCGGCTCTCCTGATCACAGCAACTAAATGCTAATCAAGACTTCCTCATACACAGCGAAGGAAAAGGAAACATGCCCGGAGTAAGTTTCTCGGTCAGTCTGCCGTCTAGTTTCGATATAGATACCGACCGACAGTGTTGCCACCAGTCCAAACGAACGAATGTCAGTAAAAAGCGGTTGAAAGGATATTTAACCCAACTGCGCGATTGTTACAGTTGATTCAGTCTCTAAGAACTATGGATTTATTACAATCGTCTTGCCACAATTCATATTTCCCTTATTTTCCCGTGTATTCATCCAGGCAAACTGATGAAAGATGGACACAACCCTCATCTATAAATTAGTATAATGTACGCTAGTTTACTTAAAGACACTCATGGCAGTTTTTATTTTAATGTTGTTAGTTATTAAACAAATTTGCTTTTATATTGTATGATCAAAAGTATCCGGCACACCCGAGAAACTATTTACAACAGTCTCTCGGATACACTGCCCAGTGACGGACATATATAAAGAGCGGTCCCATCCTTGGGCTGTATTACACACAGCTCTAATCCTGCGGGGAGGCTGTAAACCACGTGTATGAACGTTTTCGGGACTTCGGATACCTTCCGCCTTCAACGTGCCGCGTTGTATTACGAGAGGACCAAGTCCCTTACATGAACTCCCCCCCCCCCCCCCTGGGATTCGCCACACCATAACCCTGCCATTGGACTGCTGCCATGCTGCCACGTGTGTTGTTTGAATGATTCATGCAACGGGAGTAATTTATGGTTTGAACAATTATGTGCATACGTCATTGCAAACACTACTTTGAGATTCCAGAAAACTCAATACCATAAAACCAAAACCCATAAAATGAATTATGTCTATGATACTCTTGCATTTTTCATGACACCAGCTAAACAAAACTGGCACCTTTTTTCTTCTTTTTGTCATTCTAATTAAGCCTCCATGTCATTTTTCCTTTGTGGGTGATGTTTTAGGCTAAAGTTTGTGCGCTTGGTTCATATCCCATCGGTTGTGTTGTAAATACACTTTTTCTGAAAAATCTTTTTTGCGCATTTTTCAGATTCCTTAAAAATGTGTAATTTCAGCAGATCTTCCGCAGGAGTTACATACATCTCACCACAACAACAAAGTTTCTGAGACAACAACGAAGTATTTTTGCATATGTCAATATGCCTAATTGTTCAAACAATATACTTATATGGTATAACGCGATCCATCGCTCCAATTTGCGCGTTTCCAGTCGTCTGGATTCCATTCACCACCGAATTTGCGTTCACAGACGAAATGTGAGGTTAATGGACATGAGACTGAGCTTTGAACCCGAGCCCTTGTGACTCCCGGAGCACATTCATGGTGCTAGATGCACAGTTAGTAGTGACGATGAGGAATCCAAGGGTGAATTGTACTGCGAGGTGACCATGCGATGTTCCTGTGCCAACTTCTTCAATGCTCGACGGTCCCTGTCGGTCAGCAGACGTGGTCTACCCGGCCACGGTTTTATTGTGGTTATTCATCCCCGCTCCCACTTCACAATCACATCTCTGATGGTCGACATGGGCAATTCGAGAAGCGCGGAAATAGCACTGATGGATTGCTTGATGATGTGAAGTGAAGAGATTCGGGTGGCTCTTAACATCGCGGTCCTCAAAACCGATGGGAGTGATTGAAGTGAGTACAGAGGGGTGCCGGAATTGGAAGGGCGAGGGTAACGGGAGATTCCGCTGACCAGCGGCATCGTCCAGCACGATTCCCACATGCGGGGATTGAACCCGGTTCGCCGTGGTGGGAGGCGAGCAGGCTAACCGCTCAGCCACCGCGGACCCTGCTTACTGACGTGGTCATCAATAACTACACAACGTTCAGAGCCACCGAGCTCCCTTGCTCCGCCCATTCTGCCAGTATCGCGTAACACTGGCCAGCATCGAGCCCTCTGCCTCCTTTTATAATGGCAAGAGTTGTAGTAGAGACATACAGGCGCGAGTTTATGTTTACATTTGGGTGCCCAGATACTTTTGATCGAATAGTGTATGTGCTTAAAGGTGCTGCTATACATATGTCTTTTAAAGTTATCAGTTATTAAATAAATAGACATCTACGTGTTTATTTATACGTTATCTTATAAGTACAAAAGTACGTTCTTGCGTTTGCGAATGTGAAGCGAGGAATATTTGGAGTGGCAATTTTTCGGTTTGTTTTATCTCTTTGTGTGGTTACTAGTTATACAACATTGAAATTCGATTTTACTATCTCAATACTTCGTGTGCAGAATCGCATATCAAAAGTAATATTTTTCGTAACCTAGTAGCTACTTACCTTAGTCCAATGAAAAGAAAATTATTGTGATATACTTTCACGAAGTCTGTTTACTGGTTTTTAATATTTCTCCTTATGGTATTATTAATGAAATAAAAATAACACATTAACCTGAAAATTACTTTAGAATTACAATTCTCATCCTCAATTACTGAATGTATTTATCTAATCTCGTGACGTACAAATTTTCATTGTAACTGGCAAAAAAATGCGAGATAAGATAACTTTATTATATGCCAAATGTAACATTTATTCCATTACGCAAATTAAAATAAAATATTGTTCTTTGCGAGTCTCGATAACTAAACGTGAAGTTGCTGGTATGAGTGAATCTTCAACCAAATCACCTGGGAGAAAAAAAAAGAACTATTGAATCTGCAAGTCCTCAGACTTATAAATTTACTCCACACATGTGGCAATTTACCAGACTGGGTGCCAATCATATTTGATCAGACAAACATAAATTTACACCCAGGCTTCGCTCGGGAATCGAACCCAGAGCCTTTTGCATTAGGGAACGGTGTGCGAACATAATAATCCATGAAGGCTGGCGGGGAATCGCAGATACGTACACTCTAAGAAAGTTTTCGGAAATTTATCACACCAGTGCTTTGTGAGCAAGCGGGAATGGTAATTTTTTCCCCTATACATTCATTGTAGCTTTCCTATATTTACTCAGAAACCAGTCAAATGCATTGGGAAGTCCCCAACTTTGTATTGTAGCGCTGCTAAACATTCCTATATCTGAAGCTTAAGAGTGTGGTATTATTTACATTAAGTGTGTGGGTTAAAAATTTCCATAACAGTTTTGACAAGTTTACCAGAAATTCTTTTACAGTGTTAGAACTTGCGAAAATAATCTGTACGTGTTCCGCAGGCAACGATGGTATCAGCTACATTGCAGCGCACAAAAATTAATCTGCCACATGAATAAATACTTGCAAACGTGAGAATAAAAATACGTATAACAGTAGACTACTGAATAAATGTGCTATAGGGAAACATTCTATATTGACGCGCTTGTATTACAGTCATTTGGGTAACATTGTATCATCAAGGCAACTTTGTTTGATCAGCCTAATTTAAATCTAAACGAAGGCTGGAAGAATCTCGTCACATTGGCATGATCCTTACAAATAAAATAGTTAACAATTGCGGGCCAGTCGCCACAGTTCCTGGGACACAAACTGAACTACCTAAACCACATTTCTACCTAGTTTCAAGATATGAGGACAGGGAGGGTTAACTAAATCGTGTCAGCAAAAGTGGTAATGTATTTGTTGATAATTCAGCTGTAGACTTTGTTCACACACTCTTTCTGGAGAGGAGGTAACTACTACTACCAATCAATTCCTTAATTATTCGGTTTAATAACATTTACTATAAAAAATTTTATTTTTACAATATTTTCTCCACGTGGATTCAACAATTCACAAATTCTCCATTTTGATGCACTTCCAGAATCCTTAAAATGCCCGTTGAAATTCTGATTCCAGCACATTAAGCATTGCATTTAAAAAATCTCTTTTAAAGTTCTATGGAACACTTAAAAAAAAAGTAAAACTCTGCTTGAATCACACTCAACCTGCCTTAACCTTGCAGGATTTACATGCTTGAATTTTAAAGCAATTAAGACGAACAAAAAATAAATTAATACACCCAATTCAACACGGATCTCAAAAACCATACACCTTGATTGTGCTAACACCAAAATATATACTTGAAACTCCTTCACACTAGTAGAAATCCTACAATATTTATTTTTACTTAAAACCTCTATGCCTGGAGATTCCGAATTCACATTCAATAAGGAGGACAACCATAAAACTCAAAATGGTTCCTTTGAATTGTCTCTCGAAAACCATTTACAATTTTTACTAAACCACCTCTTTTTTATTACCATTTTATTGGGTACTCGTGCAAACACACTTTGCTTCTAACCGAGGGTTACATTAAAAAAAAACAATAACACAATTTAAATTATTCTTCTCACTTTCCTCACCTCGCAGGGTGATAACAATATAATTTTCATTTAAAACCACTCTCATGTAAAATATAAGGAAAATGCCCCACTGAGGTACTGGTCTCTTGGCGATTTCCCTGCTTTTGTCGCTCTTTTTCGCCCTCAAACACTCGGGAACAATGCCATTTGTCTTCCCATGAAAATGCTCCACAACACTCCACAACATTCTTCAATCTCTAAATTCATCGGGCTGAGGATACTATCCCCATCGAACACTTACATGGCGGCTTGCCCTAGAACCTTCTCTCAACACACTCTCTCCACACGACCAAAGAAGGCAGGGGATATTGTCCCCAACGACACTTTCATGCAGGTTGTCCACTTTGGCACTAACTACCCTCCAAGCACACCACACTGGTGAAAGGAAGAGAAGGGAAAAATCTCCCTACCACTGAGGTTCTCTCCCCTTCCACCCATACAATACCGTAAATCCCATACAAACCATCCGTTACTCCATTCGCTCTCCCTCCCAATGTTCCAGTTCGTTAGTTTACCATGTCTATTCTCCACAATAATTACTCCAATTTTTCAGTCATTATGCTCAAGTTCACTCCTAAAGGTCACGACGAGGAAAACATCACTGAGTTCAATGCTGGTCTATAAGCTAAATTCCAGCAAAATCCATATATTTTCGGGAAAAAGTCAGAGAAAACTACGTTAACCTCCAAGTGCCCTTCTCCAGAAGTCTACCCAAATTCATAACCTTGGTAGCACTGCGAAACGCCAAAAGGCCGCTTATCACAAGCCTGGCGCAGGGAATCTACAAGAAGTTCATATGCGAACACCAAAAACAAAGTCTTTACTTTTACTCTTCAAGAACATAAAGAAATATAGTTCAACGCGGGAAACACGCAAATATTTTTTTTTCAAAATGCCAAACTGACATGGCCAGAAACTAATTCTTTATTTCGTACGGCGCTCCATAAATACGAAGTCCATAAGCACCTCTTGCCACACTAAGTCTTCATTCTGGCTGCCTCGAAAATAACTAAGTCCGAGACACCTTCCTCCATAATCAAAGTCACTATAAACGCCTCGCTGAAAAAGGCTATCTTCAAACTTGGAATGGCAAAAAAAAAAACAAAGTCCTGATATTCACGTGCCAGAATGTCCAAGATTTGGCCTGCCAAAACCTATTACCCACTCTCGTCGCCTGGCATAATTTTTCCAAGTTCCACACTGCGCCATAGCCATCGTAATTTTTTAAGTCCGAGATTTGCAGGATACTTATCTCTTCTCTCGGAGACTCCTTCCTCAGCTAATCCTATAGGATCCTAGCGCACTCTTTACAACTCGAGTGCGATCTTTATCGCCCACATCCTCAGAGTGCCGCGAAACCAAAAACCAATTACGGCGAAAAACGCTTTTTTCACATGAAACGCCTGGAAGTCCGCAACCCGTCGCACCTGACTGTCGTACTGAACACCACTCCCTCCTCCATAGGCGTTCTTTGCTTATCTAAAGAGAGAGATTTCAGTACGTTTACAACACTTGGGACGGACATCCCATTACTCAACGAAGTGTATATTAAAGTGAGGGCTGTAAATACTTCTTCATAAACAAAAACATGTGGTACAATGTCATCTTTAATTGGTACAAAGTTATAACAATTAACTGTATCTTCAACATAAAATAAACTTAGCTGTGGACAATGTTTGCCTTAAAAATGACGGGCGCTAAAGCTTTGTGTCTTTCCGTAATAAATACAACCACCGCGTCTCTTAAGGTGGCTGTATCCTTGCCGTCTTCTGTGATTTATATCTTCTCATAGGTCACTGTTAATATTTTATATAAAAACATTCAAACCTTTTTATTGTGTACAGAAAAATTTTACAGAATTCCTGAAACCAGAATGGACATATTTCAGTGTGTTCTTTTCTCATGCGATACTGAAAAAAAAAAAAAGACCGAATCTTTATTATGGTTACAGATGTTACAAAACGTGGGCAGAATTTCGCGGGCTTAAAAATATCCTTTAAGATATGAGCTATTCCCCGGCAGCTCTCGTTTTCAAATACTTTTTTTGACCTGAAATGTTAGCTACAGTATAGCAAAGACAAATCCAATATGGAACGAAACTGAGCATGCCGATTGCGAAGGCGCATCTTTCGACAGCAGTTTAGTTCTAGAACACGCCCGATCTTTATCTACGGAGAAATGCCGATGTCTCTAACCAATGCTGTAACTTATACCACCAAACAGCGGATAAGTTGTGACGAGCGAGTCGTCACTTGGTATGCAGCAGTTGGCACTTCTGAGTTTGGCTCTCTCTTATGAGTGGTCACTATGTTATTAAATTCATGGTTAGGCCGGCTAGTCACTTTTTTTTTAAATATGTTCAGAATTATTCTTATATTAAATATTTCAATTTTATTATTGTGTAATACTTAAGGGTTTAGTTAGTAACCATACAACCCACTGTAGAAATTACTGAGTGTTTTACAAAGCCAGCTGAGGGCGCGCACGTCTCAGCGCTGACACTGCACGTAGCTGCCGCGTGGGGATGACATGAGAGTTGTAACAGCAGCAGACGGACGGAGGTAACATGTGCGAAGCTGTACCTCGCCCAGCTCCAGTATGGCGTTGCCTAGTGGGCCACAGTGTGAGCTTGGGATCTGATATACGTCCTTCCTTTAGCATTGCACGCAACGTGGCTATCGAAGAACCTTATATAACATCGTGGAAAATAATTGTGAAAATATGTCTGCCTGCTTGTTCTAAATGCTCACGTCTTGTGTGTTGAGCTTGGTTGGAAAACGCCGTCGAACTCCGGCGGAGCCCTGTTTTTTTTCTGCGGCGGGTCACCGTCCAGGGAAATTCGCCTTCGAATTTCCCTGGACGGTGATTTGCAGTTCGTAAATGTCCGCGAACTGAGGACGCTTGTACGGAGGCGTGCTATGTCTGCAAATCTCTCGGCGTCCAAATTTAAAGGTACTGTACAACTGTTCTATTATGTTGGGGGGGGGGGGGGGGGCGAGTTGCGTTCGATGTATTGACTTTTTTTATGGCAAGGAAAACGACTCAAATAAACTTAATTGAAAAGAACAGTTCACACATAATTTTTAATCCTTTAATTAAAATGGAATTCCTGGCCACATGTGGAGGGGAGGGGAAATCAATTTGTTGTGATTGTGAAACACCATAAGAGTGACCCTCCCCAGTCGCCTCACACTGGGAGGTTTCAACGTTACGATAACAGTGATTTCACGATCGAGAACTACTTTGCGAGAAACTGATACTAAAGCTCTTGGTTGTAACGGAGCTGCAAGATTTCCGAGGAACTAGTTAACCTGGCACACGTCGTCTCTGGTTCGCGGCTACGCAAATTACGTCAGCACTCACACAGATGTGCGAAATATTAAACACATTGGCTTAATTACTGTATGCGTAGTTTATACGACACCTTACTGCAAACTGCAATGATTGGAAGGCAAATGTTAATTATTTCTAAACGGAGTACGGTACGTTACTCGAAGTTATTCCAGAATCTTACTGATTTTTATGAAAGTTTGATTAAAAAATTTGAGTGATTAAATATCTAGTGTATGCTTTATGCGTTTACAAACTCATTTTTAATGAATGCTACTGACAAAATTTTAACGGAATTCAGGCGGAAATAATGGTTTTGTGTGGTGCACGTTTCTTAAGTGGTTCCATTGTACGTAACGCATTGGGAACGCAACCAGAGGCTTAAGTTACGTTCGTTTTCAAACTAATTTAAAATTTCTTATTAAGAATGTAATATTGTATGATCAAATTTTATTGGAATTCCGTAAGTCGTCTATCAACCATGGCCGCCAAAATAACGCGCAGAGTTTAACAAAAAAAAAAGTGTAAATTCCATCATGTTTAGAGCCATTTCTCATTGAGAATATTATTTAAGGAACGTTTAACATATAGAAAGCATATCAGTTTCTCAGTTTTATCCGATGTGTATATTTCCTGAGTAATGATCCATAATGGGGTTTTAGGAAAAATATAAACTAGAGAATATCTAAAGCAGTGTAGGGAAGGGAAGTGCAAAATCTATTTATATCTTAATTTGATATGCCCTAAAGTTATGTTTTACCTACCTATATTTCCTATAAAAGCATAGACCACAAGCGTAGTGTGTACTAGGTTCTGTTCTAGATGCGACAAGGAAGCTGGTACAGGCGCTTGTGTTATAACGCTAAAATTTGTCACGCTTTTAGAGCTCCACAGTGACCAATTTGCGTTTTATATGTCTCCAGAGTGCTAATGGCGGGTATAAAGAGTATAACCAGATGAAAATGGCATCGACCGTTTCAGTAAAACGTTAATGTCGTGTTTGTTTACACGGATGTTTGGCCAAGAAACAAGAATATTTGAGCCTGTAGTTGAACTGCATGAACTAATGTTTATTTCGGGAATTCTATATGCTCATTTGTTAAATGTTTGGAAGTTAAGATCATATTTGATGGGATGCGGAATTGTTCGAGAAAGTGAAAATAAAACTAATAAGTTTCTGCAGTAGATAACTACGTCAATATGCATCAGAAAATATTATAAATTACAAGTTTCATTAGCAGATGCATATGCAGCTAGGTAATGATAAAGAATAGCGTATTTTTGGAAAATGGCAAAAAAATATTGAGAACTGAAATTTTGGCTTTCAGATTATGCTGAACATATGCGCATTTTTGTATTACGTTACTTTTTTCCGCTTTAAGGGAGGAAAATTAATTAATAATTTTCTAATCAGCTGGGATAATCGTTGAACCAAAATTTGTCACTTTTTACACGTTTACTGCAGAAGATTTTCAAAGGTTTTTGTTACTTGGTTTTCGTATTTCATTTTACTGCATCAGCACACGAAAGTCGATTATAGTTTAATACATTACAAAAGCAATTAGAAATTCAATTATAAGTTTTCGTTAATTTTTTCGGAATACAATATTGTATGATCATCACCAGCCAATTCCCAGCGCATGTTACCAGCATTTAAAATCACTTGTTCCTACGGAAATTTGTATACCGACACACCATACCCTGCCTTGGCAAAAAAAAAAAACTTTATAAGGTATTTACATGATATCGCACAGCGGAACTGAATTACACTGATGGAGACATCGCTACACGCACAAGCCACCCTCTACTTTCAGTAAAATTAAAAACCACATAAGTTAACAATAGCGCGACAAATCTGGCTAAAGAGACGTCGCATAAAAGTCACTGCTGCACGTGATATAGGGGGTTCTTGTGGCCAATATCCAGTGGTTAAAAGGGCCATACAAAAGGCTAGAAAGGCATAAGTCTGCATTTCAATATATCAGATCGGTATGCCAACGGCATAGTGTTCGCGAAGAATATCACCACTAAGGTCCATTTGAACGGTGTCATATGGCCAGATTTCACGAAGCCATATGGTCGGCTCGTCGTATAGACATTCATCTCGGCTGTGCAGACACCACAGTGACACGATGTGTGCATGCGAGGATTGTTACAGGTCGTACGTCGCGTGGAGTGTGTACTGGTCCTGCCAGATGCACTACAGATGGTCGCCGTATCCGCCGACGTGCAGTTGCAGAACGTGGCACCACATACAGAGAAATCCTGCAGTATGCGGGGCCTGCACTGCACTCGCCGGTTTCAACAAGGAACATTCGTCGTCGTTTGAAGGAGGCTAGCGCACAAACACGGCGTCCATTGCGCCGTTTGCCTCCGACTCCTCGGCATCGTGTGGTGCGCCGTCAATAGTGCCTCGAACGTAAAACAGAGCAATGGCGACGCATTGTGTTCTCCGACGAGTCCCGCTTCAATCCTAATGCAGATGAAGGTCGCAGCAGGATTTGGTGCCGTAACTATCCTGCACGGATTAGTGAACGCCATAAGTCCCGGACACCAGCAGGTTGTGATTTAGACCCTCCACAGGCGCGACATGTCATTGTCGTGACGCTTCATGCGAAAAAGCGTCACAACTACAACGTGCCTGTCATGCTTTGTGTCGCCGTGTGTTAGCCGTCGTGACTGCAGCCCGCTGTGCCCACGGAGCTGCGACAGACAAGATGGCTGGCGCCCGAGTAATAATCTCAAATCCTATATGCCTGTTTACGAAAAAATTACGGGTTCTGTAAACAGTAATTATGTACCAATGTACGCATAAGGTGTACGTGGTATAACATGCCATCAGTTACGTCTCCCGCAGCGCGAATATGGTTCTTTTACATGACACTGCCATAGTTCTGACGTGGCATACGGACGACGGCAAAGTGTTGACGGCCGGCCGTACGAAAATGCGAGCACGGATAGTGTTGTCGTAACTCTCCAGTCGTTAACTAAGGCATCGTGATTATGACGGCTCGGAAGTCTAAATATACAGATGTTGGTATTGAAATTGCACAAGAGACGCGTTGTTTTTTGAAGTTGGATAATCTGACTGCAATTGTCAGCCAATAGAAAACGCCCGCCAAAAACAAGCAAATGAAATCGATAACGTTGTTGTGTTGTGTAGTTTAGTTATTTTCCTCCAGCGCAACATATTTGAAGTTTATGCCCATAATACAGGTATTTATTGTATCTACACTGTAAATATGAATCACTGAGATTCATTGCTTCAATCAGTCAGAAGTATCTGACTGATAACACTGTCATTTCAGCCTGTCTCTCTAGCAACTTGCTCCGTCTAATGATTTTCAAAATAAAATGGCCGCCGTTAAAAGTAAAGTGACAACGAATAGACTAATGAAACAAATACAAAATACTTTGTAAAAATGTGTCTCATCTTTCAAAACGCCATTTGACGAGGAAATATGAACACACAGCCTTTCATTCCGTTTTTACTGCTTTCATTTCGTTTTCATGTAATCACCACAGCGTTCTGTTTGAAGGTTTAAGATTCATACAGTGCGGTGAAGAGAGTGAACTCATATGTACTATTCGTTTTAACAATCCTAGCGGTACGCATTAAACCAAAAACCAAAAATAAGGGCAAAAAATTTTAATCTTCACGATTTCGCGGTGAACTAATAACTTGTATATTTTTTTCTCCCAGCATTCCAACACGTCTTGGTAGCGAATGTGGTATGATAACGGCCTAGAAACGCAGGGTGTATGAGTTCAATTCCGGTTACCCGTGAAATTTTTGTACTTCTTTAAATTACGGAAAATTTCACAATATAGATAGTAAACTATCGTAAAAATGTTTATTTCACATCATTATTTAGTTACATTCAATAAAAACAGTAATTAATTCGCCACTGTGATCAACTTATTTACGTTTTATCAAAAGTAGGGTAAGAATTAGCATGGCAAAAAAAGTTTATTTATAGAATATCTTTGTATACAAGCAATAATACTCAAGTAACTGCACAGTGCAAAGTGCAATCGGCTGCCCGTATTTATTTAAATTTAGCTTTGGTTTGTATTATTACTTTCAGACAAAGATATTCTAGAAATAAGCGTTTTTTTTGTCAATAACTTAAATTATAAACAGCAATAATGTATCACATAATATTACTAAACAATTTCGTTACACGGAGATGTGAACTCTAAAACCTAAAATGACGCGGCCCGAAGACGCGCTCGAACCACACACGCAGTTTTGAAAATGTGCAGTTTAAATGATTAGTCCATAACTGAAAAAGTCCATGGTCATCACGTATTTTTTAGGTTGTGTTCATTATTTTGTTATAACCGCGGGGATAAACTGAAACACTTCCCGTTACTAAATCCGTGTCCCAATTCGTCGAGAGAGTACTCTCTCGCTCACTCTTGACGTCGCAGAGAGTACTCTCTGCTATCCCAACTCCGAGGTGAGAGCGCGAGATGGAGAGTGAACGACGATGTACACTCGGTGCCCACTCTCGATCCCTCTCTGGCAGCCATGTTGTTTTCAAGTCTAATCTGACATATCCAGATATATTTTGTTGTTTCTAAATCAGTGCTAGAAATATTTTATCGACTTAGTTTAATCATTGCGATTGTGAAATGTGCAATAACAGCAATATTCCGTTTGATATGGAACATAAATTATGATGTTATTATGTTCACATTTCATGTAGGTTAGTTGTGTGCTTATTAAATACTGTGATTTGCAAATAACAATTATGTATTTATCATGACAATACGTAACAAATTAAAATAAGTTAGTATTACATAAAATGATGTATATGTATTTGAGGAAAGTGAAAGGCCATCACTATTTTATTTTTCACTATTTATTACTTTTCCTGTCAGAGAAATAATGCCGAGGACTTCCAGAGGGCACAAGTCTCAATTCGCTAGAGTGAGCCAAAGTGAGAGTGGTGAGTGAGAGTGAGCACACTTTCGAGCTGAGACACGGCCTTAGCCGTACATTAAGTTCCAGTGTTGTACATAACTACGTTATACAGAACGCGTGATTTTTTTCATAAACGGACACATACGGTTTGAGGTTATAACTCGGGCGCCAGCCATCTTGTCTGTCGCAGCTCCGTGGGCACAGCGGGCTGCAGTCACGACGGCTAACACACGGCGACACAAAGCATGACGGGCACGCTGTAGCTGTGACGCTTTTTCACATGAAGCGTCACGACGATGACTTGTCGCGCTTATGACGGGACCAAAATTACAACCATGCTCGCCCTGCGATCACGTCTCGTGGTTGTTGAAGGCACGGAGACAGCACCACGGTATGTCAACGAGATTTTGCCGTTTTTACGCAACGTACACAAAATTATAGTCCTTTTCACGGTAAAATGAGCACTTTCGAAAGCTCTACTTAAGATCTACTTGTATTCACGTTGTGTATTCTATCGCCTTATGTAAGATTCTCATCGTAATGGGCATAATCACTTTATTCACGCGTCGGTTAAGTGAAACTGTGAAGTTGTTGGAATAGTAAATATTTTACAAAATCTACTCATTTTTACACTTCAATGCATTAAAAAAACCTAAACAGAAAGCTAAAGAAATAGTTTAAATTATCATAAATGGTTACCTAACACTTCTTATTCGACGTTAAGATACCGAACTACTTCCAAGCCCTCGTTACCAACTTTACTGGATGCATGTCACTTGGGGAGCCCGTTAAAATATATGCAGGTAGGAGCAGTGACTTTTTTCTAAGGTTGATTTCAAAAGTGCTCACTTTATCGTGAACAGCCTATATAATGGAGCAAGGCAATGCTCGTTCCCATACAGCTTGCATTGCCCAATAGACAATACAAATTGTAGACACCATTCCATGGCTGCCAAGCCTCCAGAGTCGCGAGATATACCCCCATATATAAAGCCCATGAAAGACTAATCACTGCTCATTTGTGATATCAATTATCCTCTGATGGTTTAATAAAGCTTCACGTAAGTAAAAAGGGTGTAGCGTTTTTTTTATGTTCAGTAGCATTTTTAATGTGTGTCTATGTTTGCGAGCAATATGCACGTGTTCACCACTAACAAAGTTTTCAAAGAATTTGGTAATTCAATTATTTAAAAATTTTAATATGCCAGCAATGAGAAATTTCTCAAACACATGTTACACAACATTTTCTTAGAGCGGGTGTAACGCAGTGTTCGTTGATTGCACGAAGACACCACAGAGATATGTTGGTAAGGTTCTGCGGTCTTTTATTTCTGCCATTCGTGCGCAGCATACCCAACACTATCATGCTCGTACCCACACAGCTCGCATCACTCTACAGTCTCTGGCAACATTTCCTTGGCCTGCCAGGTCACCAGATCTGGCCTGCCAGGCCTCCAGATCTGGCCTGCCAGGTCTCCAGATCTGTCCCCTATTCAACACGTATCGGATACGATGGGACGACGTTTGCACCGCCGTCAACCACTTGCCCAAACACTGGCTGTTCTACGCGTGAAGGCTGTTCACGATAAAGTGAGCACTTTTGAAATCAACCTTAGGAAAAAGTCACTGCCCCTACCTGCATATATTTTAACGGGCTCCCCGTGTGACATGCAACCAGTAAAGTTGGTAACGAGGGATGGGAAGTAGTTCTATATCATATAGTTGAATTAAAAAGTGTTAGGTAACCATTTGTGACAACTTAAAATTATTTCTTTACTTTCTTAAGAATTTCATAGTTTCATCGAACCGACACATTAATAAAGTGATGAAACCCATGGCAATGTTAATTTTTCATAAAGCGGAAGAATGTACAACGTGTATACAATGAGATCTTAAGCAGGGCTTTCAAAAGTGCTCATTTTGCCGTGAACAGCCTATACAGATGGAAGAAGCGTGGTGGTATGTGACTCAGGACACTATCCGCCACATATATGATGGAATACTTCGTCACATCGTTGCCTGTATACAGGATGATTCTCAATTAGACCGACAAACTTCGGGAGGTGATTCTTCATGAAAAAGTAAAAGGAAAACATATGTGACACTTTATACCTAAACCAAATATTTAGGAAGATATGAGCCCGTAAAAATTAGGCTTTAAATCGTATTTGTGCAAAATATCGATAACGAAGTAAAATACAATGACAACTCTCAGAAGATTATTGTGTTATCGGGACCTTCATCGAAGTAGCCAATATTTTGCACAAATACGGTTTAAAATCTCGTTTTTTTTAAGGGCTCGTAACTGTAGATGCGAGAGAGACTACCTAGTTGCGGCCCCACTTAAAATAGTTCTATCCACTGAGCCGCTAAGGACCCACTTGGAATCGCTCTATCCACTGATCAACTAAGGCCCCCACATAATATAGTTCTATTCACTGAGCCACTGCGGCCCCACTTGGAATATAACTATCCACTGAGCCTCTACGGCCCCACTTGAATCGCTCTATCCACTGAGCCACTGCGGCTCCAGTTGGAATATCTCCATCCAATGAGTTACTAAGGCTCCATTTGGAATCGCTCTATCCACTGAGCTAGTGCAGTCCCACTTGGAATCGCTCTATCCACTTGGCCACTGTGGCGCCACTTGGAATCTCTCTATCCAATGAGATACTAAGGCCTCATTTGATATATATACACACACACTTAGCCACTGCGGCTCCACTTAATATAGTTCTATCCATTAAGTCACTGCTGCCCCACTCAATATAGTTCTATCCACTGAGCTACTGCGGCCCTACTTGGAATCTATCTATCCACAGAGCCACTAAGACTCCACTTGGAATCGCTCTATCCAGTGAGCCACTAAGCCCCACTTGATATAGTTCTATCCACTGAGCCACTGCGGCCCTACTTGGAATCTCTCTATCCACTGAGCCATTAAGGCTCCACTTTGAATCTCTCTAACCACTGAGCCATTAAGGCTTCACTTGGAATCGCTCTATCCACTGAGCCACTAATGCCCAACTTGATATAGGTCTATCCACTGAGCCACTGCGGCCCTACTTGGAATCTCTCTATCCACTGAGCCATTAAGGATTCACTTGGAATCTCTCTATCCACTGAGCTACTAAGCCCAATTTGATATATATCTATCAACTTGGCTACTGTGGCCCCACTTGATATACAAGTTCTATCCACTAAGCCACTGCGGCCCCACTTATCATAGCTCTATCCACTGAGCCACTGTGGCGCCACTGAATCAACTCAACATTGAAGCAAGACATTAAGGTAAACAAAAATTATATTCCACTACCTTCATATCTCTATGCAATATTCTCTATGCATTAATACAAGAATTTTCATAGGAAAAAGTAATTAAAATGAGTTTTTAGGGTAAAAGCTAATTATTGCGTAATCTGATCTTGCTGAAATTCGAATATGACCTGTATTTTACCCTGAGAATTTGTTCTGCAAAATTTGAAGAATTTCTGTTGGGATTTAAGGGAAATTAAAGATGGACAGACAGACAGAGATCGTCTACTTATTATATAGGATGATATTTGTTAGCGGAAAATCAAATCTGGAAATGGAATAGACTTTGAAGAAGTAGTAGTAAAGATGATAAAAAAAAGTCATTTGAAACGCTAAAAATTGCCTTATAAGAGCATATACGAAAACTGGTATTTCATATATTTCTTAAAATGGCACATGCCAATTTATTCCGTGATGATTAGTGTCTAACCTTTCCGAAACAAGTGTTACCGAAACTGTATATTCGCCTGACGGTATAAACGCAATAACAGCTTCTACTTACCAAAATTGGCAAATTAAGACAGTTTAGTAAAATTATAATGTTTGCACGCAACATAGAAAATTTGACACACAGTTAAATATACAAAATACTGTCACTGTGGCACTGAATATTCATTTCATACAGTGTCTACTAGCTCATGTTAGATTTTTCTCGGGCTGACCATTGTACTTACAAGACACAGCAAGTCTCCCCCCTTCCCCTTGATGAAACGCGATCACTTTTTGCGCCAAACAGCACCCCTTCCCCTTTCTCATACCCTCACGAAACCTATGGAGGACGAACGGGCAGCCAGTTGCAGAAAGGCGGTTTATTTTCGCATTATATCCACAGTAAAACATTTGAGGCCTCTATAATGTCAGCCACCAAAGGAATAAAACAATTGGTGTTCAAAGTATTTGTTTATTTGATTAATACTATAACGATGCAGGCACATGTTTACTTACTCGTGTACTAAATTTAAAAAAGTTTTCGTGTGCGGTACATCTTTGTGTGTGAGTTTTTTTTTACTTTCAAGGTCTTACCTGCCGCCCCTTAGATAAGCCGCCCGGGGCAGGTGCCTCTTTGCCACCTTAGATCCAGCCATAATTTATTGTTCTTCGTAGGTAGGGTCGACATACCAAGTTGAGTTTAAATATGTACAATAAATTTTAATAAATATGAAAAAAAAAAAAAAAAATTGTCGCAGCCATTTTGAAAATAAATAGCAGATCTGTTATAGTCAAATATATTTAGTGTGGCTCAGACAAATATGGCAAAATTTGGTTCTGCTGTTCCCGAGATAAGACGTAGGAATGTTATTTCATCAGGCAGCCCTCCCTAACTCCAAAAATGAGATGACATGGCATCCCAAAAAAAAATCGAAAGAACCGTTATAAGTGCCTGGCATGGTCAAGAAGTATAAAAGTCGGGTATCATTTCAATGTATTATGAGTGTGCCGAGTTTTGTGCAGATCGGTGCATGGGTTCAAGCGTGTTTATTTCTTGTTGGGTGCGTGAGAGGATCACATACACACACACACACACACACACACAAATACATATACTCAGACGTAAAGTCAGCGAGGTGGACTCATGAGCCCGTAGCAAAGTAGGCCAATTTTGCAGCAATCAACGTATTCGTAGAGTCATTCACAGTGGAACTGCAAACTAAATAATCATTCTCTACATGCGTTTCGTTCTAAACACGATTTTTTTAAATCCATTAACTTATTAATGTTAAAATTTTCAAATTATATGAACTGTTTTATTACAATAATTGAATAAATTCTAGCATCTATGTCATGGCATTAACCATAAAAGTCTTAATTCTAAAAAGTTATTGCAACAATTAGCTAATTTCTTGAGAGACTGGGTTAGTTTTACCATAAAAAATATTGGTTAAAAAACATTTTTAGTTTCTACTAAAGATGTCACGTTTTTCTGAAAAGATCTTAAAATTATGTTTTATAAACTCAACGTTTGATGTACATGTGAGGTTTATCATTCGCCACATTTGTATATTAAAAAATTATCAAGAATGTACTCCATTTAATTCAAAGGATGCGCATACCGCGAGAAGCCATCTACGATCAATGAGAAATATGTCTTTCTTCAACAGAAATGAAAAAGATATTTTCGGGGCCTGTGAGCCTAAATCTGTCGATGAATGAAAGTGCGTCACCAATATAGGCTCTTCACGTAAAACGAGCATTTTTGAAAGCCCTGCTTAAGATATACTTGTATGCACGTTGTGTTTTCCCCCGCCTTATGTAAAATTGGCATTGCCATGGGCCTAGTCACTGTATTCATGCGTCGGTCAAATGGAACTCTAAAATTATTACAAAAGCAAATACTTTACAAATATACTAATGTTTACACTTAGATGCATTAAAAAATAACAGAAGGCGTATGAAATAATTTTAATTTATCATAAATGGTTACCTAAAACTTTTTATTCGACTATAGGATATGGAAGTACTTTCCATCTATCGTTACCAACTTTACTGGGCGAATGCCACTCAGTGCGCTCATTAAAATATATGCATGCAGGGGCAGTGACTTTAATCCAAGGTTTATTTCTAAAGCGCTCACTTTATCGTGAACATCCTTTAATGTGGTTTGTGAATAACGCTGTTTTGTGACATGATTACTCCACGAACTGCACGATACACTATAATGAATGAAAAGCTCATCCGTCCGTACCAACCACCGCTACAGTGCGCCGCAAACGCATTAGGTTACACTATTTCATAATTGGGCTAGAGAATCTGAAACAATGTTAACGATTTCTGCAGGGTAAGTGTGCGTGTCATTTGCGCAAATGAGATTACCGAACCAGCTTCTCGAAACACGAATTTGCAAAGTTAACGCCATAAAGATCGCGATGCCGTGAATAATACGAACTTTAATTATATTGTTATTCTATTGTGCCAGCAAAATTTCCGTTCCACAGTTACGAGACAGAAAACGTTCAAATCTCTGCAGAGAGATTGCAATACGACATCTTCGTTATGTGCTCACACTAGGTAGGTACATCAACACGTGGTATTGCATCAGACAGATGAAATTAATAATATAGTAATAATTACAAAAAAAAACAGTAGGCCGTCAATGCTATTGAACCCATATTTTATAATTTTTAAGACATAGAGTTTAACACATATAAAATTGATAACGTGTACACATAAAGTATACACATTATAGGTACGTAGAAAACCAAAAGATTATTATTAAATATCTATAAATATATATAATATAAATTTTGCATATACTGATGTAATATACTTGTGCAGGAGTAAAAATTTGATGACACAACCAGACACCTTAATTGAACGTGATTAATATTAAAGAAAAATGGACTAATATTGGGAAAACGCTCAGGAATCTTTGCTTCAAATTATAAATTCATACCGATGGTAGAACAAAGAAAGCATACTACTATATTAGGTAATTAAAATAATAACATAATCTAATGACCAATAGCAAGAGTCGAGGTGAAGTTGGCTGCTCTACCCGCAGGAAAGACATTTTCCTGGCCAGTTTGAAGTGAACGTGATGTGAGGGCATATAAAGAAAGGGAAATGAAGCACTTGCAGAATGCCTCGACACCATAACAGTGGCTATGATGCTGTTCACTTAAGGCACGGTCCAAACATGCCGTTATGTATCAATGGTTACTAACTTAAGGCCAGGATACTTGATTAAGCACTCTCACAACACGTGCGGAAGCATAGGACACACGCACAGCAGAGGTCTGGGAGCTGAAATGAAGATAGCACACGCACAGAAATGACGGATGTTGACACAAAACAGACCTGAAATGAAAGGAAACGATGTTCGGTAATTTACGCGCACGTGTGTTGGTAACACTGGAATATAAAACAAAAACAGGCGACAGCTCAGTTTGAATATAACATACACCGCTCGTGCAATAACAATCTAAATGGAAACAAACTACCGTTTATATCGGGCCAAACTCTTGAGGCATTTGTCAAATTCATAACTTTCTCAGCCATGTCCATCTCCACATGAACTCGGTGATATCCACGTTCTGGTTGGTAACGCAGATGAATAATAGATTATATCCTTATTTTCTGTGCACTTCCCCTGTGCTATTTTTCTGTGCGTGTGCTGTGCGCGATCGTGTCGAGTGTCATTATGCGACACGCATTTTATTTCATGTGCCTGTTAAATGTTCTGTGCTAAATAAATTGTAGACCAGTCTCTGTTTCTGTTGTATAGGGACGCTTATTCCGAAAATACAGCTCAATATACATCACGTGGTAGAACAATCATACATTCTGAACTTCTGTAAATTAATTATGACGAGATAAGTGCATCACAATCTTTAAATTTTCAATGGATTCCTGCTGTTTACAGTTTATATTCCACTCGCGGTTACTCACACTTTTCTGAAGCTCTGCTAAAGTTCTACTTCCATGATATTCCTCCGCCTCGTGCAAACTAAGCTTAACTAAGAATGGAAAAATTACACTAGAGGACTACGCACCGTATTCCTGCGCACTCAGTTGTAATAAGATTTTAAATGAGAACTATTTCTTACTAGGCGCTACCAACACACAGGTTTTCTTACTGATTTAAATTCATATTAATTATAAATTAAATATTATAATTTATAGAGAGAATATAAATAACATTTCAATTAAACAAAAAAAAAATGTTACATTCATGAACGGAAGTATAAAACGCTTGTGATACATGGTATTTTTAGGAAATAACTAAAAGAATCGTACGTGGGGATGATTTTTCTAAGGTTTGATAAAAAAAAATGGTTGAAGAAACCGTGAATGTACTATACCAGTTAAGGGATGGTTAACATTTGGCGACTATATTTAAAGGAATTTGTGAAATGTGAATGCGCTGTGTTAAGAAATATTCAGTCATTTCATCGGAAATAAACTTTTGGCACGTAAATGGAACATTCATCCGCGGCGGATGACCCCCGACCTTTACATAACACCCGTCCGAACAATCGAACCGATCGCCATTGGGAAAACGCGGTGAAACTCGGGCGGCAGTTTTGGTAGTCTTCTAAATCTGCAGCCTGATGCTATAACTTTCCCCCCTGAAATATCTAGATGTTCTTCATTCAACGATGATAGATTCAAAGTCTTATCAGCACACACCACCGTAAAGATAGAAACCACACACTCGGTACTTTTGGTTCGTACGTTGGATCTTATAATCACGTATACTATACGCTTCTTAGGTTTTCGCACAAAGTGTCTAAATTCATTATGGACTCTTATTTAGAGTACCCAAAAATGATCTTCCTTATATCGCATGCAATTAATATTACTGATGTCAGGTAAAGAGTCTTGTATTCGAAGGCCTTCAAGACATGATAATGACTATCTCTATTTACGTCATACACCCGGGCTTATACAAGAATGGGGAAATGGAATATTTATTGCAAGAGAGCTGCTAGTGCAGTTACCTAAAATTAGGGTCAAAATCACTCGAGAAATCCATCCCAACTGCAGCTCTCTGGGCCTGTGTCTTTAGAACTTTACCTTTAGAGCACGCGAATATAATTTTGGATACCTGTTGTCATCCGTTTATGCATGGCTACTGCTCTGTGAACGGCTAAAAAGGCAGTAGGAAGCAGTAAAACGCGCTCTAAACCTAAGTTAATATATACAGGTTGTTCGCAGAAAACTAGCGCCAAGTGATTCTTCACATAAATATATATGGAAAGTTTATACACGTATTTTAGCTGACCTCGCTTCCTAAGGATGGTACACGGCCGTAAAGATGGAGATTAGCGACAGGTTTATTGCAAATAGCACGAGACTCAAGTTACGTAGACTTCTGAAATTACGTGTAATGTACCATTAAATGAACGTGCATTTATATAGAAAATTACTGTCGGTGTACATAAGTAATAGGTCATGGAAAAAAACTGTGCTTGTCACTCAGGTGTACACCCAGTTGCACTGTAGTAGAGTGCGACGCATCCCTACTGTGTGTGTGTGCGTGTGTGTGGTATCGCATTAGGCACCAGTAGATTAATTCTCCTTTAGATGGTGAGAAGTGAACTTCTGTTTCAAGAGCTCGTAGTATTCTCTCTCACACATTTTGAAAATGAATGGTGCATATGAAGGTTTACTACGACAGTGTATGAAGTACAGCCATGTAGTAATTATTGTAATATGCCAATTTTGGTATTTAGACGAAATAACAACTGTGTTTGGGTTTAATATTATTCGAAAATACCTATAAACACACATTTTACGTACCTCCAAAACTGGAAAACTTTATACACTCATACTATATAAGTATTATACATCTATGATATCTTGTTTTGTGTTCAGTTTACAGCCATCTGTATGGATATTTAGTCTTTCTGCTAATGCATCAGTAGGACATCATCAATGCGTTTGCAGTAATGCTATAATACAGCCTACTTCATTCCCCCATATTTCAGGCCAGTGTTCAGTCTTTCTTCCTTCCCAATTACACCAGCAATACTATTAATTCGCACAGTTTTGACAAATAGAGCCTGATTCGTCATATATCAGCATATGCCTGTTATTCCTTTCCAACGTAATGTGAGATGTTTACCTCAGTATAGCGCTGCATACACCGTTTGGCAAGGAGCACAAAGAATGGTGACATGTTGGAAAGACACGAATCATCACATGATTGTGTGTCGTTTAATCTTACGAACATCTAAGGCACTATAGTGACAATCCACAATTTTTTTTTCACAGACTTGTGTGAACAGTGTTCTAAAATTACGAGGCTTCTTAACAACGAGTGATTTAACAAATGATAATTAACAACCGCATAACTTAAAGTTGTACAAAAGGAACATTTACTATGCAATGATACGATAGTCTAACGAGACTAGACGTTATTGGCGATGGTAATGTGCAAGCAAATGAAGGCTCCCATGTAAATTTTCCAACACACAGTACAACCACAAGGCTAGATGCAGGAATCACTGTACACCCGAGGTCAATAGGCAGCGTGCTCTAAGTGTCCGCTAAAATTCTATCCACTTTTGGCCACACAGGCTGCATGTTGCGACGCGCAAGTTCGAAGATAGCCGGAGTGAGATCGATGGTGTGAATTTCGTGCCGTATCCAAGAAGTCATCTCCACCCTCGTGTCATCAGATAATGCGCACACGAGAGATTTGTTGTTTGCCCAAAGATAGAAATCAGGTTTATATGAGATCGTGGTAGCCATGCAATGAGTCGGCCTTCACCTAAACACTGGTTTGAGTACAGTACATTGAGGTGTTGAATGAACCTCAGTACTGAAATGAGGCGGGCATGTAACCACATCGCCTGATGGGGCAACCAAATGTATCCCCTCCAAATACAGCAGTAACAAATCATTCAGAATGTGGAGGTATTTATAGTGTCACAGATGATCAAGAAAGGAATGTGATCCAGTTACAACGTCACTGACAATTCCACGCAGGCTTCTACAGAACCTCATTTGCCGGCTTTAGGTGCGTGCGTGCGTCTGTGTGTGCGTGTGCGTGTGTGTGTGGGTGTGCGTGTGGTTGGGGGGGTGGGTACATCAGTTTTGAGAATCCCATGTTGGAGTGCTCAAGAACTTAGCCGCGTTAAAGGGACTTTGTATTTACAGAACACCAGTGCTAGGGAGTGGTTGTCTGCAACAAAATGCTGCAACCTTCGATTTGCAGAACTCCAAATGCTTCACGAATTCCGCTGAGACAAATGTCTTATGGGAAGAGCAATCGCTCACGTACAATGTTCCACACTGCCATGTTTCAAACATCCATTATGCATCAGTGGCTTGAATTCTAGTTCTCATTTTAACTCTTTACGACAAATCATGATCTCTTCGAATGTGGTTGGGCGTACTCGTCGTCTAGCTCCAGTATCGTGCTTCGTTAATAGGAAGTTGCTACGCTCTCGCAGTCTCCGTTTCCAGTCGTTGATTGATGCATCATATAATATTGATGTAGCCTGTTGCGGTCGCGCATCTACATCACTAGCTTTGGTATGTGTGTCCTCGTACACAAGGACCATACCTCTCAGCTCCAGCAAATTGACACGTCGATAGGCGACTATCGCCTGCAAGCGCAGTATTACTAATGAGAGTGGCGCTATTTGGCGTGCAGAAGCATTCCGGGACAAGTATAGACGAGATCTCGTTCGATTATTGCTTCCCCATTGAAAAATGAACAATCTGCTTCCCTCTACCCTGCCCCCATTTCAATTTTCTCTTGTTCCATTTCGACCCGCATACATGTTAACATTGTGATCAGGAACCCATTATATGGATTTGATTACGCGTCTACTGTAGTAAACTTGTAGAGACTGAAAAGGTTTTTATGTGGAAGTTCTGTTTTGTCTGCTGTAATAGTGTAACTAAACTGTTATACAAACTTATTTTTATTAGGTTAATGTTTTCAGCATAATATTTTCAAATTTAATTTTTAAACATACTTTTAGTAAATTTTACTAACATTGGAGACGTTTCTGAGATAATTTTTTAAGGCAACTTTCCAAGAGAAACGACCCCACGGAATTTTTCGATGAATATGCTGAACATGCTGGTGGAATTACTAAAGGCTGTTCGCGGTAAAGTGAGCACTTCTGAAATCAACCCTTGAAAAAATATCACTGCATGTATTTTAACGGACACATTGGCTGGCATGCGTCTAGTAAAGTCGGTAACGAATGAGAGAAAGTAGTTCCGTGGCTTAACGTTGAAAGAAAAGTGTGTCCCATTTTCAATTTTTGAACACGTACATTGGGTTTCACCAAACTTGTTACACATATCAAAAATAGTAAGGACACCTGGCTTTTACAGTTTTTGACTATACCATGCACTTACTTTCAAAATAGCGGCCATTAAAAATTCTGTGCGAAATGTCATATCTCGGGAACCATTCAACCTATTTATACCATATTTTGTATACTGACAGACCATCTTGTACTCATTAAATTTTGAGATGGATATTGTGGTTGGTCCACCATTTTGGAAAATAGCACCAATTTAATAATAAATATTTTACTTTATATCTCGAAAACTATTTACCAACTCTCACCCAATTTAGCATCTAAGTAATACTATGGCAGGCCATATAAATGTGCGTAATTAAACTTGATTAGATACTTACTTTTAAAATGGTGGCGATACAAAGGTTCTGAGTTTATTCAGTATATCTGCCATACCATTCAATCAATTTCGACCAAATTTTGTATACTGAAAGTATCTATTACAAGCATAATATAAATCAACAAATGACAACTTTCGTCGGCTATTTTGTAAGATAGCGCCATACGAATGAATAAAGTTATGCCGTAACTCGGTAAACAATTAACCGATTCCTATCAAATTTGGCAAACAAGTGGTACTGATGCAGATGATGTCAAGTGATATGTTTTAAGCATGCCAGAAACTTATTTCAAAAATGGCTGCCATATAGCAATTTTAGCTTAAAATCCTATATCGTCAAAACCTAATAATCAATTCCAACATCATTTTGTTTTCTGGCAGTAGATATTACAACTATCAACTTTCTATACATGGGGCATCCTTTGTCAGCCATTTTCTAAGATACCGCCTTGCGAATACAATGAAGATTTTATGTCATATCTCGGGAAAGAAGTGACCAATTCCTATCAAATGTGGCAAACGAGAAGTACTGAAGCAGAACAAGTGGTATATTTTAAGCATGCCAGACACTTATCTTCAAAATGGCGGTCATATAGCTCTTTTTAGCTTAGAATGCTATATCGTCGAAACCATGTATTCAATTCCAACGAAACTTTTTATGCTGACAATAAGTATTACATCTATCAGCTATATGTAGGCTACATAGAGTATATTTTTGTCCGACATTTTGTAAGATAGCGCCATGCGAGTATATAAAGTTTTTTGACATATCTCGGGAAGCAATTGACAGATTCCTTACAAAATGAGAAAAAGTAATAGTACTGTAGCAAAAGGGTGTAAAATGGTAAGTTTATGTAGGTCAGGTACTTATATTCAAAATGGTGGATATATTAATATTTTAGCTCAGTACCTATATTTTATTAACGAAACAAATTCTAACTAAACTTAGTATGCTAGCAGTGCCTATTACAACCATCAAATTTGTCTATGCAGAGCCTCATTTCTCTGCCATTTTGTAAGATAGTCCTACCAAAAATATATTGATTCATCTCGTATCTCGGGAACAATAAACTTATTCTTAAAAAATTGGCGAAGGTGAATTTTTATAAGTAGGACACACTTATTTTCAGAACGGTGGCTATAAAATAATTTCAGCTTTGTGGTCCGTATCTACGAAACTATGTAATATATTTTAATTTATTTTAGTATATTGACAGTTTGCAATCATCGAATGTGCTACTGTATTAAATTTCGCCCTCCATTTATGAAGATCACCACAATACAACTATGGAGGTTTTATGCCATGTCTCGAGGACCAATCAACCGTTTCCCACCAAATGTTACAACAAAACATTTCAAATAAATTTGTACCAAATTGAGCACACCATAAATGCTACAGAATCCCATGTAAACTTTCATTATTTAAGTGGGTCGAACAATGATATTCAAGATGGCAGCTACATAAATCATTTAGGTAAGTTTGACATGCCTAGTAAACAATTTAATCATATTCAAACAGAATTTATATGTAGAGAGTATACATTAGAAACATAGTATTTGCAGCCTCTTTTTATGGCAATTTTGTATGATAGCATCAAATAAGGAAATAGCTTTTTTATTATGTATCTCAGGGACCGAACAATCTATTTCCATCAAATTCTCGGCACAATTAGCGCTGCGGTAGGCCATGTAAACTTACTTGTATTATGTGGCTCAATCACTATTTCCCAAATAAAGGCCCTGTAAATATTTTAGGTTAATAAACCCTATCGTTTAATACATTAGATTTATAAAAATCCGAGGTTTATGCTCTGAATAAGACCTTCATAATGCAGAGGTTGATTGTACTCTGGCTTGTAACACGAGGTTATCCGGGTTCAAGTCCTGAATAAGGCACGTGTGTATTTGTGATTGTCTCACTACTGTTGCATAGATTTCTGGTTTAATTTCTAAATTTATTGCTTTCGAAGAGAAGTCAAGTCTTTCCCACAAACTCAGATTTTGAGAAATTATTTAAAAATTAATTGCATCCATGTTGAGGAAAGTAGGCCCATTAGTTATATCAGTAATTTGTTGGTTCTAGAACTTTTAAGTGTAATAACAAATTTGGAAACATTTATATTTTAAATAATTTCCCATTTTGGCGTGACCGACGCATGAATGAAATCATCAGGTCCATGGCAATGTTAAATTTACATATGGCGGAAGAGTACAGTGTAGTCCGAGAAGTAGATCGTAAGCAGGTGTTTCAAAAATGTTCAGTTTACCGTGAATACCCTGTAAAATAAATTGTATCATGGGATAAGGCGGCCATCACACCTGCCGGTAGTACTCGTAAGATTGAAAGCTAGAGCAGCGCTAATTTGTTCCACACCTCGCGTCGTAGGAATGATGTCTTTAAGAGGAGAACTTCGGTTGACGAGAGGGCCACGGTGTTGTAGTGGTTAGACTACTTGCCCCCCTCGCATAGGCGACCCGGGTTTGATTCCCGGCGGGGTCGCCCTAGATTTTCGCACGCAGGAATCATGCCGGACGATGCCGCTGTTCAGTGGGTTTTCTCAGGGATCTCCCGTTTCCCGGCTCTTTGCATTCGGGCGCTGCTACATACTTACCTCGCTTCGCATTCAGCGGCTCTCGAACCTTCTATGTTAAGGGTGAAGTAAAGAAACTGCCTATGGAGCATTGCACCTTACTTTAAAATATGAAGAACGCTTAAAAAAAAAAAAAGTACAGGCACTATTTATATTTGCCATAATTGTGTGATTTATGCTGTAAATGAAAGAAGAATATATATATTTTGCAACACTATAAATATTTTACTAAAATATACTTTTTAAACTTAAAAAATGTGTCGATGGATAGAGCCCATATTTTTAACGAAATTTTAGCGCATTTCCTTTTTGAATGCTTCGAAAAGCAGAATTAACAAGAAAATCTTCTTCAAGAAAGATCTTCATAATATTTTCTCTGTGAACATGTGTAATAAAATCATAGTAATTATGTATCATATCAATTTTTATTACAATGACCTCCACACACAGTCCTATTAAACATTATGGCGATCTTTATTTTAAGTGGCCAAAGCCAGAACTAATGGGGAGAAACAAATGATAAACGAAAAAACCATGATGGTGGCCTCCATGTAAATGTAAACAAAGATGGCTGCCTCCAGTAACAAATATGGCGGCCTCCAGCAACAAAGATGGCAGCCTCTAGTAACAGCCGATACAAACAAATGATGGACGAATGGGAGAGAAAGGGAGAATGAGAGAGAAGGAAAGGAAGCGACAGAAAGGTAGAAAGAGAAAAGAAAGAACTAATTCAAAAGAGAAAAATGGAGCACTCTGAGAAAACTCTCGTAATTCAAGAGCATAAAAAATGACTTACTGGTTACCAAGATAGCTCCCGGTACCTCGCGCCTCCAGCAGTTTGTCCTAGGAGTAACTATATACCACTAATCGCTTAAATTTTGCTATACTGACTCTTAAAATTTAATAAAAATAATCGATTGAAAAGTATAGGTTAGTACAATATTTTATTATGTTGCAATATGTATACATTCTTCTTTCATATACAGCATGAACAGGACTTTTTTCTGACCATTTTCAAGGCGTCTGTACCACTTTATTTATGAGTACTTCACGTTGTATGGTCGGGTGCAGTGCTCCATTAGGCAGTTGCTTTACTTCAACCTTAAGAGCCTGCCAAATCTCTTCACTCCCTCATGCGGTGGCGACGTACTTCTAGTGACAAGTCGACGAGGATGCGGCACCGAACTCGTGCGGCCATTTCCCCGGCCATCAGTTTTCCCACCACAACTCGGCCACCCCGGGCTGATTGTCTCAATCGCCTGGGTGACCCGCGCGCCGCAGGGGCGGTGCTGACGTCATCGTGCATCCTGCACCCTCCCTCGACAGCATCCATCATCACGGCTGCTGAGACAGTTCGCTGCGTGTTCTCCTAGACTGAGCGATTTGGCTCATCACACTTACCGCACGAACATCTTGCTGTAGCCAGCTCACTGAAATTGTAAAAATTAGTGGGATAGACCCACGCATTTTTTTGTGAAATGGTTGTTTCCGCGAATACGCGTATCTCGGTAAACTAATTTTCTGCAAATACTACTTTTGTCAGAAAAAAAAAAAAATTATCTTTCCCCCTTTTTTTTATTACTTTTGTCATATTAAGTGTATTCTTGAAGAAAAAAATATTCGTGAAAATGGTTCAATATGGCATTTTTAAAGCTTGCCTATGTAGTTTACTTAAGCGTCAAGAGAAAATAAAATAAATATAGGCGTAGCGTAATCCGTGGGTTTCATCGCGTGTAATAAAACCTCACTGTTACAGATCTAATTTGCACATTGCAACGTCACGACGGAAACACTGGACGCCTTGCGCGTAGGAGCGATGAGGCACTAGACGTACGTGTTAGTGTCGCCCGTATCGCTCCCTTGATTTTTGACATTGGACGTGGTGGTCCATCCCACTCTTAACGACTCTAGTACAGTAATTTCTCGCAATGTCTATACGTAAATTATATTTACGTGTCCCAGTTCAACATTTGTTTAGTTTGTTTGCTGGGAAGCGATGTTATAACCACAACAAAAATATCCCCATTTTAGCTCCCTTTCTTTCAAGTCAAATATTTGAGAAAATTTATTATTATTATTATTATTATAACTGTAGCACTGTGCATCTTACTGGAAGAGTGTCTCGAGTGAGGGAGAAATATACGACGAGCGATGGAAGAATGGGAGAGAGACATACTCATAGAGTTACTGTCGTGTGGGTGTCCTTGAAAACCACATTCGCAGAAGGCAGCCGAGTTACACGCTGTCCACCATCGCACCTAATCTGACGTCGTTTACTGCGGGCCATGAATCTTATTAAGGGGGAGAGATAGAAACCATGTCGGTGTTACCAGATCTTGAGCAATAAACTCTATTCAGCACTCATTATTGAAAATTTTTCTCGACAAGGCATAGCAAATCACTCAGATTATCGCATAACTGCAATAACCATGAAGTACTTTTATTTGCTTATGTTGTGGAAATTAATTATTGAGAACTTTCTGAAAATGACTACAAAAGCGGTAGTAGTGCAGTGAGTCAAACGATAATTATCAATAAAATATAATTAAATGATATCCTATGCCCTAACAGTCACATTTTCAAAATTTTATCTGACACACAAATAGCCTAATAGTAAAAAGTATTCAAATACTATATATATATATATATATATATATATACACACATATACACCCCTTTTAAGGCTCCTGCCTACATAAAGTGTTTTAAGTAGTTAAAACCGAGAAGTGTATGGTTGATAAGGACGACATTGCCACGCCATTACCGCTACGCGCAAAGCTTTAAGTTGGCGTACAGTGTTTTTGTCGTCCTTAGTGCACATTAGGTCTTAAAGCGGCGACCCTCTAATTTGGTCTTTGAAAAGTCTATAGCAAGGTTCAATTCAGGACCCTAGAGAATCTGTGTATGTATCTGAAGCGTGCATTTTTAGTTATAGACCATTCACATTAAAGTGAGCACTTTTGGAAGCCCTCTCATTTGGAAAAATAATTTAAAAAAATGTATTTTATTTCAGCCGTACACGTTAACTTCCGAATATCGTGGAATCTACACACTGTGTTTATTACTTACATGGCGATATTTATTATGTATTTAAAAATGTGGTTAAAGGATAAAAAATGGCTGAAATAAAACATTATTAGGGACTCAAAAGTGCTCACTTGAACGTGAACAGCGTATAGAGCGCTGCTAACAAGTAGTATTTAGCTAAATTGGAGCGCTCTGGAATTGTACTTCAAATGTTCATTATGAAGTAAGGGCTATCAACAGGCTTTGTCTGAATAGTGTGTTGTTTTCGTAGACCATCACATTGTACGCACGTTAAATACTTTTTGTTGGGGGGGGGGGAACGTGTATTTAAAACACACTGCAACACAGTTAAAAACCTGCTAAGTGGGCCCGTTAAGAGCGTTTTACAGTCAGAAATGATTTTTGGTATATCACATATTTATAGTTGTCTCAAGAAAAAATAGCTACAAAAGAATGAAAACAGTGGAAACTTTTTTTTTTTAACTTTTGATAAAATATAGGAATTATGATGTACATTTTCTTTAATACAAGTATAAAAATTGAACAAAATGAATACATTAGGCTACAACTAAAAACAACATTCCATGCCATTAAAATGTCAGAGATATATTTTAATTTGAAAATTTTTCATGCTTTTTGCTCGAATTTCAAATTTACCATTCGAGATCAAATTTAAAGCCAAAATAGTCTTAGCTGAAGCCTGACCGAAAGTGGAGTGAGTGATGGGTTTCAAAGAAATTGAAACACGAAACCTCTGCTACTTCATGAAACACTTCAGCCGGAGAGAAAAAAAAAAAAGTGTTAAAATTACTTTTTGAAATTAAAAGTCTCATTAAAATTTTTTTAATGTAATTTTTGAAATGAGGTAGATATTTTTGTTTAGTTATCGTCGCTATAGTAGTGTAAGGAAATCTTGTAATGTCCGCAATATCTAGATAAACAAAACAGCTAGCCCCTGGACTATGTACACGCATTCCATCGTAGGCTGTCGCCTGCTCGGTGTTTACAATCCCTTCCTTCGCCCTGGGTCAAGCTGCCGCTACAGTAAGTGGATGGCTCGCGACAATGTATACGCATTCCATCGTATGTACGGAGAGCTGTCGCCTGCTTGGTGTTTACAATCCCTTCCTTCGCCCCGGGTCAAGCTGCCGCTACAGCAAGTGGATGGCTCGCGACGACCTCCCGTGGCGCAGGCGATTGGAGCGCCACCGAGCTCGAGTGCGGGAGGCTCCGGGTTTGAATCCCGGGCAAGGCATGGGCATTATCTTCAGTTAGGTTATAAGTTAGTGCGTAAGCCGTCCCTTGCTCAGCTATACAGCATAAAACCGGGGGGACGTTAAAAAGCCCTTTACAGTTACAAGAAAGTATGTGGCTCGCGAGCCGAGACTGCCCTTTCTGTGAGGTTTCGTCGCCGCACGACCTGGAAGACTTAACGAATTAATTGCCAGAAAAATTATATCTACTCTATATGTACATATATGTGAAGGCTGTTGATGATAAAGTGAGTAGTTTAAAATTAATCTTAGGAAAAAGTCACTGCCTTTCCATGCATATATTTTAATGGGCGAACTGAGTGACGTTTGCACAGTAAAGTTGTTTACGATAGACGGGATGTAGTTCCTTATCTTAAGGTCTAATAAAACGTGTTAGATAGCCATTTCTGATAACTTAAACTATTTATTTCGCTTTTTTTTTTAATGCATCGAAGTGTAAAAATGAGCTGATTTGTAAAATATTTACTTTTCTAATAATTTCACAGTTTCACTTGACCGACGCATGAAAAAAAGTGATGAGGCCTATGAAAATGTTAATCTTACACAAGGTGGAAGAATGCATAACGTGTATACCAATACATTTTAAGAAGGGCTTTCGAAATGGTTGGATCTGCCTGAATAGCATATATACGTATTTGTGTGCGTGCGGATGTGTGTGTTGGTGCGTGCGTGCGGATGTGTGTGTGTGTGTGCGGATGTGTGTGTTGGTGCGTGCGTGCGGATGTGTGTGTGTGTGTGCGGATGTGTGTGTTGGTGCGTGCGTGCGGATGTGTGTGTTGGTGCGTGCGTGCGGATATGTGTGTTGGTGCGTGCGTGCGGATATGTGTATGTTGGTGCGTGCGGATGTGTGTGTGTGTGTGTGCGCGCGCGCGCGCGCGCGTGTGTGTGTGTGTGTGTGTGTGTGTGCACGAGTAACATCATTAGCGCTCACCAAGTAACCTTGGTCGAGTTGACTATACCGACTCATCGATAATCTCAGAGACCTCTCTGCTCAACAATACACCCGTAAAACAAATGGTAATCGCGTTTTTGTTTAATGCTCAAGGGCTGATTGCACTATTATCGGAATATATTTTAGGGAACTTAATTGACCTCCACGACTTTGGCAAACGCTACGATTTACCAACAATATGGTAAATGCGTTGATATTTACACTGCATAGCCTAGAATGCGCTCCTATAGCTTCTTCTCCTCAGTGAGCTGCGTTAAATTTCCTGGTATCTTCCAAGAATCGCGGCATGACAAGGCGGATTTCCACCCGCCATCTTGGATTGATCGATTTCTCGCCAAAGCTTCTATTTCAGAAGGTGGGTATTGAAATTTCCCGCACGACATATCCTAAATAACAGCTTCCCAAACTTTATCGAACTGCCGCAGCTTCGTTACGTTTATTAATTTTTAGCTGGTGACTGTCGAGGCGTAACGCAAGATTATTTATTGCAAACGTTTACAAAGGTGGCGATATCAACAGTAATCAATTAATACTGACTTCAGACAATGCACTAGGGTATGCTCTGTGCTCTGCCGTTCCAAAAGAAATGACGCAAGACTATATTTCCAGAGCATGGCAAAATTCTATAAATCCAAGATGGCGGGTGCGGATCTGCCTTTCGTAGGTTTAATCATCGCTGTCTGCTGGCGCGGTGGCATATCTGGGCCACTGTCGGAATGTGTTTGGTTCGATTATAAGCCGCTCTGGATTGTTTGGTTTTTTTTCTTTGTAATTCGCCACCCCCTCGCTAACGGGAGATTGATGAAGTACCCTGATGTATAAATATTACAGCAGCAGTTGCCTTACATGGGAACGCAAAGGTACACCTGACACACTTACAACTGGTTAGGTTAAAAAAAATTAGCGTTCCGAGTGAATGCCTAGTGGATGCACCGAACGACTTTAACGTACGTGCGATAACATTTTTCAAAATATCTGACGTTCTAGTGGTTGCTTTCTAGTGGACCAGTTGACAAGGAAAATTATAATTTTTACTGCGGCGAATGAAATTTAGACTCGTGTTCAAGAATGTTTATTAATAATTGTACAACATCTGACGTTATGATATGAAACTACATCATCGTCATTTATCTAGGCGCTTAGCAAAACCCCTAAAATGGGGGGAGGGGGGGGGGAACGAATCGTTTTTCAGTCAATTTTCCATTAGAAGTTTCTGAATATTTCTGAATATATCTCAAATTATTTACTTACGTGACAAAGTTAATAGAGGTTATCGTAATTACCCTTGGCCTGACAAACTGCCTCCGTTATCAGTCACGTGCATAAAGGGCGTTGTAGGTAAGTAGGGAAGTTCCTTAATGGCGGCCAAACTACCTGTGATAAATTTTCCTATTAACTTTTAGCTTCCCTTGGTTGGAAATTTCGGCTCATGTGATCGAGTTACCATGTATATTTCCACGTACCTTCTATTAGGTATGGCAAAATTATAGTGAATTACGCTATAATTACAATACAATGAGCAGTAAACACGAAATGCATTTGCAGATTTCTGAATGTCTAATATTTACCATAAGATGACTATAGGAAAATTTTCTGTAATCAACATCTCAGTAACCGAAAGACTGAGTAAAAATATAACTTCTGAAGCGGAAGTGTATCAATCTAATTAAGTATTTTAATTGGTTTTCTACTGTCAATTTGATACTTGAGTAAGTGTTATAACTTAGTATCTTCACAATAAATTTCCCCCCCCCTTCCCATATTTATTTATCTACTTGTAAAATTCCGGAAAAATAATTTAATGTACACACTTTTAAAATATCGCACTTTATTATTTAACATTGTTTGTTTTAAAATAATTAGAAAACATTCGCAATTTTCTATGAAAAAAATTACTTTCTGACGTGTGTGTAGATAGAAATAATCTGCAGGGTGGCATGATAACTATGACGCACCAGCCTAATATTGTGGGACTAAAGTTCAGATTTCTGTGAATTCTTCAGGATTTGATTGAATCGTGTGATAGTGCCAGGTATTTCTGCATCAATCAAATTAATTTTTGTGAACGTACTAAATTAGGACGGTGTTGGTGCGCCAGCCCTTGGAATTATAGCATCTATGAGCATGACATGTACTATGAAACAGCTTCTTGATTCATTACGGTATAATATGACACCAGCCTGTGGGTTTTACGGTTCATTCCAAGTTTCTCGGGCGTTCTGTCTATTTAACATAGATCCCCGCAGACAGCGTCCTTACGCATCGGATCCAGAGGAATTTAATTTAACAGTTTTTTAAAATCCTTTTCTAATTGAATGATTGTTAAGATTTCGCTCTCTGCCACATTCAGGTTTTACAACCGAGCCACTACAATTTATCTTCGCGTCTTCCCCATGTTTCCAAACAGGAGATATGTCGAATGTGAACACACCTTCTCTTAACAAAAGTATGTTATGAATTTGTAGCTGTAAGTAGAAATTTGTGTATTTAAGCATTAATTATTACCGCAATGTATACATATATATGTAATGTTTTATTATCTTTGACTTTATCCTCACAATGAAAATAAAATTCCTTTTACTATTGCGTAACGAAGGATATATTGAGTTAAATATCTATTTAAATAGCAATATACCTAAATCCCTTCGTTTTATGTTATACTAGTGTCTAGGGAAGATCTAAGCTGTTATGAGGGAATAACTGAAGACCGAACTGGCAATTAATATAATTATAATGAGAAAACAGTAAATATAAGTTATTGGCGACGGGAGGTTCTAGTCCTCTGGTTTAGATGACGGGCGTCCTGGGCATGGATAGCTTAATAACTACCCCCCTCCCCTTTATGGCCACCCACCCAAATTCACACATTTACTGTATTGCTATTGGATTGTGCAGCGAGAGGTAGGAGCGAACATGCATGCAGAAAATAAATAAATTTACAACGGCTGTCAATCATTAAGTTGATTTTTATTTGACGTAATGGAAAATATCTTTCTTTTTTGGGAAATCTCCTTGCGAGCTGCACCCCACGCCCGCCTCCTCCCGACTGCCATCTTGGGGTATCTGCCCAGTTGTAACACGGGGCCTGAATGATATCTTCGCCGTAGGCTGAGTGTTGATTCGAAAGGCAACGAACGCCACGCCTAGCTGCATCTTGATGGTTTCATCTCTGCGTGGGTCCTCACACAGACTCAGCGCAGATATTTTCACATTTGCATGTAGGCACATGTTTCCAGTACTTATATTCGTGTCCAAAAATAGTCATTTATTTCAGCAAAACGAGTCCTTTCATAAGCATGACACTAGAATTAAAAACACTTACACGTGGCTTCAGTTAACTTAAAACATGTCCAGAAAGGATCATACTACCTTGGTAGCCACCTGTCCAATAAGTTACTACAACACCTTCAAGAAATTTGCTTCTCTAACAAAAAACTCTTAAAAAAAGTTGAAAGAATTTTTTTTTGCTAAACGTGCATTTTACAGTGTAGATGAATATCTAAACCACACGAATGAAGAAATTTCTGTATAGCATGTCATTGCACGCATTTCTTGTTTCAGTATTTCTCGTTTCCTTTTTTTTTCCTTCTGGTTCAGCAAAACGACGACGCTCCACAGTATGTTGGAAAAAGATTAGTCAAATTATGAAGAAAATGATATTATGCATGTACGTGTAGTCTGACACACACACACACATGTGTGTGTGTGTGTGTGTTTACTATGTCCAGTTTATAAACTTTGTATACTGTAATTTGATTTGTCCAATATCTTTGTACAGCTATGTATTAAAAAAAGATCTTACGGATGCAATAAAACGAAACAAAAACAAAACTGACCACGTACAACGTGTTTCCAAGTATTATATAGTTTCCGCTGGCGTAACTGTCCCAAAACACCGTGCCGCTGGGAGGGGAGCTGAGCTCCACTGGCGCTTCGCTGATATGTTTTACAAACTATTATTTTTGTTTTTTTTAATTCTTCGCCTGATGTGAATACCACACGTTGCTACAGCTCGCTAGGCTTGTCCGTCTTTACTGGCTCGTAACAGTGTGGAAAATGACACACTGGTCAAAGTACACGCTTCGGCATGTTGTTGGTCGAACACCAAAAAATTTACAGCTACCTACGAATTAAATTTCACTCCCTTTCCCCACGTGGTAATATGTTAGCAGGACATGCGAACAAATAATTTACGTTCAGCCAATATTGGTCAGTATGGTTTAAAGTTCATTTAATCAATTAGTTAGGAAATTAAATATTTTTCAAATTGAATTTTTTTTTGCATATTTACAGTGTTATAGTTAACAAGCCTTAATAAAAAAACCGGTTATTAAACATCTACTGCTCCCTAGTTGTTGGACAAGTACTCACTCTGACTTAACAATGCAATACACTGTCGTTTAGTTTACTCTGTTTCCATGTTCTTTGCGAAAGATTATGAAAAAAAATGAAGTAGACCTACCGTTACATTCAATATATTGTTTTATATTCACATTCGTACTACTCACGTACTGTATTTAACTGTCCCCCCCCCCCATGCGTAATAAACTTATTTATAAAAAGCACAAAGTTTACAAAATTGTGTATATAAAATTTCGTGTTCGGAATGGTGTGTAAAATTTTATGATGAATTTCGTACGGCAATTCTCTCTTATATGTGCGTGAAACCATAAGAAAAACTGAGGTGTAGTAACATACAAAAGGTTTATATTTCACCGTAACGTGTATCTCAGCATGCCAAAATAGTTTAAACTACTGACTATTGGACCAGCCTTTTATGACACGTTTCTGTTAAAATAGCAACTTAATTATAGTTAGAATCAATGTAGAACTGCCATTTGAATTTTTATTTGCTTCGTATGAGAAGAATGTTCCATTTATAGTTTTAATGTTAAGATTGTCAAATGGGGTACAACATGGCAGGAGAAGCGGTGGGATAAATTGCGCCACACAGAGTCAGACCTATTTTCTTCCCAAAGGGGCGTCTTTTGTGGGATGTTACAAAAGTGTCAGGCTTGCAGCCCGCACTAGGGGGGGTAACCCTCCACGCCTCCTTGCTAAGTAGTTAAGTAATTAAATGTTCAATACTAATGGTATGACAACACCGTTTAGAAATTATGCATGTACTGGTACAAATGTAAATTATGCATGTACTGGTACAAATGTAAATTATGCATGTACTGGTACAAATGTAAATGTGTATAAGTTGCGTTGAAATCAAATAAAAGGGACGCCCAGAACTGAGGAGGAAGGCCCGCTATTGTCTAGAATAGGAGTGAGTGATGAGTGAAGAGATTTGGGTGGCTCTAAACATCGAGGTCTTGGGAGCCGAAGGGGGTGATTGAAGTGAATATGGAGCAGCGCCGGAATGAAAGGGTTGGGGGAAACGGAAGATCCCCGAGAAAACCCGCTGGACCAGCGGCATCGTCCGGTAAGATTCCCACTTGCGAAAATCCAGATGCGAACCGGCCGGGATATAAACCCGGTTCGCCTTTGGTGGGGAGGCGAGCAGTCTAACCGCTCGGCCACCACGGAACCACTTCGATTGAGAATTCCTAGTGATCATAGTTAAGGTGGTCGGCTGTTTGGCATCGCCCGCGAGTTGACTCGTTAGCGACGAGCTAACGTGTAGCGAGGCTTCCCCCCCACCCCCTTCTCGGGGTCAAGCTGCGAACGCCCTTTGACTTGGAATAATTTCGCGGGCGGATAAATAGCGAGTTCCTGGGCTCACACCAAAAGTTATATTACTCTGTTTGTTGATTGTAATTTCCCGTGAGCTGCCTACACGAGGACAATGTGATACGACAGATGCCCAGGTTCAGTGACTGAGACCCCTGCACACACGGTCTCACGTCGTACCTACCTACACGAGGACAATGTGATACGACAGATGCTCAGGTTCAGTGACTGAGACCCCTGCACACACTGTCTCGCGTCGTACCTACCTACACGAGGACAATATGATACGACATATGCTCAGGTTCAGTGACTGAGACCCCTGCACACACGGTCTCACGTCGTACCTGCCTACACGAGGACAATGTGATACGACAGATGCTCAGGTTCAGTGACTGAGACCCCTGCACACACGGTCTCACGTCGTACCTGCCTACACGAGGACAATATGATACGACAGATGCTCAGGTTCAGTGACTGAGACCCCTGCACACACGGTCTCACGTCGTACCTACCTACACGAGGACAATGTGATACGACAGATGCCCAGGTTCAGTGACTGAGACCCCTGCACACACGGTCTCACGTCGTACCTACCTACACGAGGACAATGTGATACGACAGATGCCCAGGTTCAGTGACTGAGACCCCTGCACACACGGTCTCACGTCGTACCTGCCTACACGAGGACAATATGATACGACAGATGCTCAGGTTCAGTGACTGAGACCCCTGCACACACGGTCTCACGTCGTACCTACCTACACGAGGACAATATGATACGACAGATGCTCAGGTTCAGTGACTGAGACCCCTGCACACACGGTCTCACGTCGTACCTGCCTACACGAGGACAATGTGATACGACAGATGCTCAGGTTCAGTGACTGAGACCCCTGCACACACGGTCTCACGTCGTACCTGCCTACACGAGGACAATATGATACGACAGATGCTCAGGTTCAGTGACTGAGACCCCTGCACACACGGTCTCACGTCGTACCTACCTACACGAGGACAATGTGATACGACAGATGCCCAGGTTCAGTGACTGAGGACCCTGCACACACGGTCTCACGTCGTACCTACCTACACGAGGACAATGTGATAAGACAGATGCTCAGGTTCAGTGACTGAGACCCCTGCACACACGGTCTCACGTCGTACCTGCCTACACGAGGACAATGTGATACGACAGATGCTCAGGTTCAGTGACTGAGACCCCTGCACACACGGTCTCACTTCGTACCTGCCTACACGAGGACAATATGATACGACAGATGCTCAGGTTCAGTGACTGAGACCCCTGCACACACGGTCTCACGTCGTACCTACCTACACGAGGACAATGTGATACGACAGATGCCCAGGTTCAGTGACTGAGACCCCTGCACACACGGTCTCGCGTCGTACCTGCCTACACGAGGACAATGTGATACGACAGATGCTCAGGTTCAGTGACTGAGACCCCTGCACACACGGTCTCGCGTCGTACCTGCCTACACGAGGACAATGTGATACGACATATGCTCAGGTTCAGTGGCTGAGACCCCTGCACACACAGTCTCACGTCGTACCTACCCACAAGAGGACAATGTGATACGACAGATGCCCAGGTTCAGTGGCTGAGACCCCTGCACACACTGTCTCACGTCGTACCTGCCTACACGAGGACAATGTGATACGACAGATGCTCAGGTTCAGTGACTGAGACCCCTGCACTCACGGTCTCACGTCGTACCTGCCTACACGAGGACAATGTGATACGACAGATGCTCAGGTTCAGTGACTGAGACCCCTGCACACACGGTCTCACGTCGTACCTGCCTACACGAGGACAATGTGATACGACAGATGCTCAGGTTCAGTGACTGAGGCCCCTGCACACACGGTCTCACGTCGTACCTACCAAACAAAGCTGTCACAAGTATTATCAAATAATTCATTATGTTATCAATAGTTTCCAAAATCATACTTCACTAATAAGTTACCTCAAATGTTACAACATCAAATAAAATTGATGCTGAAAACAAGTCATATGTGGTAAATAAATGTGTTCACGATTTAAAATCAAGATAAGTCCAACGTACAAGAACGTAAAATTTATCCAATATTTTAGCAAATGCATTTATTTTCATACAAAACTATTATTATGTACATGAATGTAAACATATTTCAAACAAATATCTTCGAATTATAAAAACATGTTGAGTTTCGGGTGGAAATTATTATGATTCAAGTTTAATGTGACACGAGTCATCCGAAAGAACTGTTTACTAGCCTTGCATATTAATTGCCATATATTAATTGTTATCTTTATAATGTGCCCATCATCCTATTGACTTTTATCTTTCTAATGTGTCCATTGTCATTTTGACTTCTCTATTTTCAGTGTATACATAGTAATTCCTTCCGAATTCATATGTCAACCAAACCTAATATTTTCTAAATATATAGACCTAACAACTATTTGGAGCTGGTTATAATTAAAATGTATTTTTGAAAAATGTCGTATAATTCATGTTGTATCTATATGTACGTATTTAGTAACAAGAGAATGTTTCCTATTCATCAAATATTCATCTTAAACCAACTATCGCATTTTTATCCAGACATTTATGTTTTCCTTCTAATAATTTCGTTTACGTACATAAATTTAAATGTGTTTGAAAAAAACTCCAAAATAAACCATTCCTAATTTTACCTCGATAAAAATTATTTATCACTGGTACATTTGTAACGAATTCCCAATATATAAGCCAAATGCTGGGATTCCAAAACAACGTATGTTCAAGCCGAGTAACCAAATTCCAGTAGTTGGGGACTTGGTTAAACATAATAATATCCATAACTCAACAACACTATATTTCCATATTAGAGGCAAGCATGAAATCAAATTAAAACCTTAATTTCTCTAAGGATTTGTAGGCAAAATATAACATTCAAGCAAGTAAAAGCAATTATTATTATGTATATATATAATACATATTCACACATAAAACGATACTAATATCCCATAGGTTGGCATAATGTTCCGTAGGCAAAGTTGGTTCAACATAAAATGTACTGAACATCACCCGTTGTCTTTGCAATAAACCTATACAAACCTATTACTAACGTTGAGTTTCCGAAATCATATAAACCACTAAACATGTTTAATGGAGAAACTACCTCGCTTCTGAAAATTTTTGATTGTATATACAAAGGTATAAGATTAACGTATAATTACTGCCAGCAAAATTTGCATTAATTTTCAAGGCATATTTAAGAAAGGTTACATGGCTGGGCATAAATAGATACGTACAGACGTATTTGAGGTTAGGCCTGTATTATAAAACAACAGTGATATAAAAACGTGTAAAATTAACGTATAATTATTGACTGCAATTTTTCACTTATTATCAAAACGGATTTAAAAGAAAGGTTAAAAAGATAGGCGTAGGTACATAGGTACACATAACTTTTTATATTATTTGTCAAACTTATAACATGTACTTCAGAAACTCATTTGAATATATTAATGTCGCGTTTCTGCTGTCGTTCATTAAATTTCATTATTGTTATTTAACTTTCCGTTTGTAATATCACGTTTCCAACTGTCGATTCCTACTTGTTCTTTTTTAACTATTTACTTCAATAACGTACTGGAGGTAAGCGGGGAAAAACGTCGTAAAAACACATTTACTCTTACCTCCGGACAGTTGCAGTTGAAATTTCCATCATTTCTGCAACTCATTCGATGACCTTGAACGGCTTCATCTCTCCTCGACGAATTAAAGAATAAATACTCTCGGCGAGATTTATAATGTTGTCCTGACGCTGACTATTCGTACGTAGTTTGCTGGAACTCATGACTTTACACAAAATCACAACAACACAATCAAACACTATACGACCTATAATAAAACAATGATGATAACAGATGAGCTGGAAAATAAATGAGAAATATTAAAACACAACAACTTGCAACACCCAAATTTGTAGCTTGCCTCGCAACCACGCCACACAAGCAAAGCCAAGCAACAAGCATGAAGGAACCACAACAAGCCATTGGTCTTGACCGTTGCGCCGATCACGTGACACAACATAATTATGAGTTACAGTAAACGCATTATCTTTACACCAATAATTACTTTATACTGTATAAAATAAACTTCAAACAACTTAAGTAGCCATAAATTTAAACATCACACTTGCAATATCGCCTTATTTCTTAGAACTACTTTTCACATTTCACTGCCAACATAACTGGGTGTGTTCATCCCCAGCCTGTGCGGTAACACACGTGGTGATACATACGCAGTTGCAGGCAGTGGTTTTTTTTTCTTTCAAAGGTTGATTTCTAGAGTGCTCACTCCAACGTGAACGGCCTTTACTAATGAGTATTGTAATGATACAGTAAACGAGGGCAAGCCAGCGAACAGCAGCGACGAGTCGGTATCCAGGTCAGGTGAAGAGTCTAAAACACATTACAAAAATAATAGTTTATAAAACATATCAGCAAATCGCCAGCGGGGATGCCCTCTCGGCGGCATGCTGTTTGGGACAACTACGTCACCAGAAACTCTATTATAATACTTGGCAACACCTTGTATGGTGTCCGTGTGTGGACCCACGCCGAGATCAAGCTTGGCGTATCACTCGTAGCCTTCCGACTCAACACTCAGCCTATGGCGACGTTATCATTCAGATTAGTCATGTACTGTAAATGATTATGACCTCCCTCGCCAATAACTTATATTTATTGCGTCTGACAATAATTATATAGCATATGTATTCTGTCTTTATAATGATCATCACTTTAAATATTAACACCGTAGTACCTAGCATAAAATATTATAAACATAACATTATTCAGTTTATGGGTAATTAAAGAAGACTGAAGCAATCTTTTACTATTAAATCCTCTCTCTCTCACACACTCTCTCATTAGATATATATAGCACGAATGTATATCCTCTTCCACTTTGAGGGGTCACGGTGGTGTAGTGGTCAGAATGCTTGCCTCCCAACTAGGCGAACCAGGTTCGATTCCCGCATGTGGAAACCGTGTTGGACAATATCGCTGCGGTGGGTTTTCACAGGGATCATCCGTTCCCCTCTGCCCCTGAATTATGTCTCTGCTCCATATTCTCCTCGTTTCACACTCATCGACTCTCAACATATCGATGATAAGAGACTCAGAAATCTTTCCATTCTATTTCACTTTCTCACTTAGAGCATAACAAATGGTGGAAGCTCTCAAAAAATCCCTACTTCTCTGCTAACACGTGAGTTGTGTCCACCGCTTATCAAATGCACCACCACCGACTTAGAATAGGCTAGTTTACAACCAACAAATACATTTGAAAGTTACAAACATAAATGTTAATGTAGAGGGGCATAATGATTACATGCGATTCTATCATGCTTATTTATCTTGCTATTGCGTGAATAAACTTACGTATACTGCATGCTTTTGTGAAGAAAAAAAAACGCAATACGAAAAAAAAACATGTTTTATTTGCCTGAGAAGCAAACGCCCTTAAAATTATTTTTAGGTAACTCAACTTCAAACCCTATACCGGGAAACAGAGGAAATCGGTGAGTGAAACATAAACGGAAATGCCTTTCACGAGTAAAGACTTACACAATGTGCAGTTTAGTCTGACAAATTCACAAACAGTTGAATTTCACACCAAAATGTCGGACAGCGAAAGTCTAATTCAAAACACTCCATTGTCGAGTTATAAAAATCTAAACAAATTTTCAGCCCCATCACCATAGCGAGGGAGAAAATACAAGACAAACTAACATTATAGACATAAAAGACGGATGCGATGAAACCAAATTGGAACCAGCGCAGCAACTAATCACAGTCATTCAATAACCAGCACAATTACAAATTTGTCACAGCGATCAGGACAAAAGCAATTTGGAACAGGCGTGGAAATTTATCACTGAAATAAAGATACAAACATTAACAGGTAACAATTACAGTTAACACGGCTTGCAAAAATATTGATTAAAATTGAGCTTCGCTTACTCATATGGCAGAGGATCATAGAGGAACTAATATTTTCGCTACATAAGAAAACATTTCGAGGTACAAATACAACTGTACCACAAACGCTATGCTCCTAGTGAATCACCAATAGTACATGTCCAAGAAATACTTTATTTCTCAAATAAACTTAAAACAATATGCCAGGAGTAGTAGGGGCATGCTGATCCTACTACACTTTTGATTAATCGGATTAATTTGTATTTTTTGGGGGGTGGGGAGCAGCACTGGTAGATGTTATCAGGACGACGACTGACAATCGATAAGGTGTGACGTGTTGGGGACAGGGTATATATGAGCTGAAATTTGTGCAACAGTGGCATATGTGTTAAATCTGGGTTGGTAGTGATATTGCTCGTAGACGGTGGTAGGAGATAGGAGAATTTTTGTAATAGTGATCAAACAGAAATGGGAAACATTACGTATAGTTAACACACGCGAGAAATGTAGGAGTGCTCTACCTATCAAGATTAAATAAATAGCACGAGAGAGAAGTATAACTACGAGAATAACATCGTCTCATAAAGAAACAAGTGCTAAACGATCACAATGACGTGAGTCTCCAGGTGTGCTAAATAAATTTAACGATCTAAAATGAAGCAAGAATGTCTCTATAAATTAAACTGCTGTCTTACTTAACACATTAACAAGGAAATTGAAAACAAGTACACATACCTTACATGATTTAAAAAGACACCCGTTCGCCTGTGAGACTCGGGTGGACCTTTTGAAACGGAATTCATATGTTAAACGACGATTAGTAAAAATATATATATATTTATTAACACATGTAAAAAGGAAAATGTTTAATATACGTCCATTCTCTCGAGAGGTCTCTGTAGCATTGACTTGGATATACCACTTACGTCAACTTAAAAGCTGAACGAGGTGTTGTGAGCAAACATAACCTGTGTCGGCCTACGTTTTTATAAACTGAGGTAAAAAAACTCGGAAATGAACGAAATTACAAAACGAATGTTTCCAAATAAATTGAACGGCAAATGAGCACAAGTACATGACAATCACTAAACGAATTATGGCACTCAGCTATCCTGTTTTTTTTAATAAATGAAATCGCACCAGGAGCTCCACCAAAACACATCCGTCCGTCAGGGAGGCTGGTGAATGAATGACAGGAGTGTATGGCATATTCCGGCTTATATGCTGTTATATACGTGGAGTGCGGCCTATAGGCAACTGAGTTGAAATGATGGCCAAAAACTCTGAATACAACTGACTAAACGAATCACAGAACCTATTTGCCTACCAATCTACTATTAACGACTTGATTACACTACTCGTCCTACAACAGACAGCGAAATAATAATTTTTTAAAATAAACTTACCCAGATTTTAAACGAAAGTTTCATTATTGTAAGGAAAAGAATTCACTTTTAACACAAATTTCCCATCGAAGCAGAAGGAGACTTGGGAGGCTTAATCCCGCAAAACTTTATACACAAAGTACTTTATATTATTTTTAATTCACAAAAGTTGGTCGAAGAAAAATTATTAATGAACATACTACAAATTTTTCTTTTAAGTGTGTGAAATTCATGGCATTAGTTACCGAAACGATAGTTGAAAATGCTACCAAGTTTCGTCGAGCGAACTCAGAAACGGGGTTTACGTGACAAAGGCACTATATCGGCTTATCACACGAAAATTATTTTTTCCCGATACATTAAATAAACAAATAAAAACGTTTATATTAAAATGCGTATATAATATTGCTTAACGAGAATCGCGGATAGAACTCAGGCATATTAAATTCCTACCCTCTCCAAAGCCCGCTGGCCACTGCACTCATTGAAGTCGAGAGAGTGATGTATACGAGTATCCTGGATAAGTGTTGGCATCAAACTAAGATGGCGCCAGACAGCTATAAGTGTGCAAATCTGTCCTATCTGCAGCCGCCATCCCTTCTCCCCTCCAACGCAGGATGCATTTTCGCCCGAAAAGTGACTTCCTGTCCAAGGTCATGCAGCAAGACACCAGAGCGTGTTTTCTGCTGTCTGAATTACTGTCCTTTCCAAAGCCATGCACCTCACTATCGATACAACACCGCAAAAACTTGTTTAGTGCCACTCACCCCACCGTATTCCCTTCACCCTAAGCCCAGAGGGTGTGTTTTCGGGTATCTTGAGAGCCGCCTGCCAACCTTGGCCAGGAATGGAGGCTTCCCTCAAGGCCAAAGCACATATTTTATGCATCACATCTGGAAGGCTCCAGCCCTTGGGCCAGCGGATTTTGAACCGACCTTGGCTATCTCCCCTCCACCCTCTTGTATACAAACTGTTACTTTCGCTCGAACACTGAACCAACGAGAAAAAACTGCTCCTCCCAAAGCCAGAGCTAGGCATATTTGCAGCGAAATAAAATTTCACAACTCCCGCCGATGAAATTTGTATCCCTGAAGCTAAATATTACCCGATATTGTAATCGCCACAAGATAATCCCAACAAAACACTTTATATTTTAATCCAGCAAATTTTATACAGTTTTTCAGAAAATGTATTTAAGTTTTTACACGAAAATATTAATAATTTTTATACCAACACAAAATATATTTTGATTCGGTAGATTATTTTTTTAAGTAATGAAAAACAAGCACCATTTGATTTAAACAATACTCAAGTAAATTTTTTTACTTTCAATCTCTGTTTTAAATATTTATTTGTATAGCAGAGAATACATGCATATTCCATTTGTTTTCAAATATTTTAAGTTTAGATTTCTCCGTATGTTTGCCAGCCTAGAATTTAGACTGTACTATCATATTGGAAAATATAGTGTAATCTTGTTGAAGTTTAATATTCTATGTTATGTAATGATTATTTCCAAATTTATTGTAATCAAATCATTTGTGTGTTTAAAAAGAAACGCACTTGCATAGTTTTCAATAATGTGACGTGTTTTTACAAAATATACCAGGGACAAGGCTTTCTAAAGCTCGTGGACAAAGCCAAACAGCGGGCGAAGGGCAGGTATCAAGAGCTGATGAGGGTGACGTGCACAGAATCGGAGTAGCGAACGAAAGGTTAGACAGCGCACAGGCGGGGAGTTTGCGCCATGCATGGATGAAAGAATGAGAAAATGGTTCAGAAAAGTGTCACTAGTGTATCACTATCGAAACCTGCTCCCCTCTCCCACCTGCTTCACTTCCTGCTGTGCTCCACCACGTATGCGCTGCTGTAGACTGCACGACAGAGTTAGGAGGGACACTGCCCACTTCCCCTACCCAGGTCACTTTGAAGACTTCTCTCTGTGATGTGAATTCCCGTCACACAGCTCTACCCCCTATACAATGTTTCCTTGACCTGGCTCGCCCTAATCTGTCTTTCACATCGCTTGTGTTTAGGGGCAAGCAGACTTGTTTTACATTATTCAAATTTAAGCTTACACTATTGCATTGGAATTTAAGGCCAGTTTTGAATAGCAAAGACTTTCCAACTTAAATGTATTTTTTTTTATATTGTGAGTAACTGGAAACCGTTAAAACTAGTGTACATCATCAAAAAATAAAACTTGTGCACACCATTAAAATTTTTATGAATCCTACACCATCAGAAATACTTTCTAGCCTGCACCATAAAAATGGTTTACACTGTGAATAATTAACAGTATGCTACACCATAAAAATCGTTTACACAGTAAAAAAATTTAAATGGTTGACACTGTCAAAACTTTTTATTAATTATATAAAGATTTTCGTCTAAACGTATTAGCAAGGGAGTAACATGCTATATTAATAATACTAACTAACTAAACACACTCACATACTAAAATTAATTAAATTAAACTGAAAAATTCTGGGAAACATTATCCTATTTCCCAGAACTGTAGCATTAAAACACGAAATCCCATATAAATGTAATCCGAGAAACCAATTTCGGGAAACATTAACCAAGTTCCAAGAAATATATAATGTTTCAAATACATTCTAAATAACATTAAAACGGAATCATTCCCCAAATTTCTTTAAGCTGTACAATTGCACGAAATTTTATCCCAATTCCAAGAAATGTAATATTAAAAGCAATTAAAGAACGTAACACACAAATACGAGTTTGAATTACAAATTAAATACAGCTATTCAACATCTAAACACGATGAATTGAATTACAAATTAAACACAACAATTTAACACCTAATTTAGAATTTTCAATTAAACCAATCAATCACAAATACCAAATTAATTAACAATCAAACACACAATAACCCTCCCAGACTGTCTTACAAATATGATTCTATCACAGTTACCAATTGAATTATTTATAACATGTAATGGGTTATCACCTAAATGTGAATTACATCACGATTAAGAACTATCAAACGCAACGAATTATGTCACAACTAAAAGATAACAAATGCAGAGAATTATCGCTCAAACAATAATAAATTCAACAAGCTGATTGATTACAGTATACATACTTCATCCATCACATATCCAGAAGTTTATCAAATAAATTAACACATTAAATATAATAAAAAATATTTTATTTAGTGTCATAATATTACAATCATTGTATTACAATCTTTTAAGATCTTGATTCTTAACTCATGAATTGTGTGCTTTTGAGAAACCTCTCCGACGAACCAAGGACATATCTTTCTTCCTTTGAATGATTTTACCAACCAATCAGCTTGCGTGAATATAACCTAAAAATTGCGAAATCGTTAATATCTAACACAGTAAAGTCTATAGAGATTCTTAATGAGTAAATGATTTTGTGTCTTACCAGAAAACAAGACGAAATAAAAAATTTACCTATAGTATACGAGGTTTAAAGATAAATCTAAATTGCATTTAATGGGTGTTAACAAACACTGACGATTTTCACAGGATATTTAAAACACATATAAATGGCATTTACTCTATATCTGCCTTTATTGCGTCACTCAGTTAATTTAGTGTTCATTCAGAAAGCAAATGCGTTTGACACTTTGTGTGAAGCCTGTAGGATTCCTACAGCTGGGACATGTTCATGGCATGTATAAAACTACAGCTTTGCTAGTGGCAGCCCTTGTCCCAAGTGAGACAGTCTGGTTGGTTGAAGACAGTTCGGCAGGGTGGTGCATTCCCTTGGCAAAGGAGCGAGGTCATCCCACATCGGCTAGCGCTCTGTTACAAGATGGAAAAGACGAGTAAAGTCGCGCCAGCCTAAAGCGGTCACCCATCCTGCTCGCGCATTCACACTGACCTCATGTTTCGCCTGGCTATGACAAACCGCAATACTTGCTATGTGCTATCTTCATCTATCTGATCGAGGTTCACACCTCGCTCACAGCCTTCGTAGCAGTATTTTCCGAAATATGTCCGTTTTTCGCGTATTTAACCTTCGTAACATAAAATATCATAGGAGTTATAATATTTTCACATGTGTTGATAAATTGATTTCTTTTTTAATAATCATTGATTAACGTTCGAATTCCGTTTCTCGACGAGTCTTAACTATGGGAGTTGCTAAAATTTTATTGCGATACCTTATAGGGAAGAAATATATTTTCTGTTATTTTGAAGTTTGCACACATCTATTATTTTTTAAATAATCCGTGCGTTATTCGTCTAGGATTCGTAAATGTGGATTTCAGAAGCTAGTCTATGTGTGTTCGCTACGAGAATTTTTTTTAAATTTTCTCTGTGATATGTTTTCGACAGAGATTTTGTTAAAGTTATCTCGGATTGGTAAACTGCGTTTGTGTTAAGACATTTACGTAACTTAGTATTGATTTAATCGTTTTTCTTCGACCAAATGTGTGAACTGTTTCAGTCAAGTCATTTGGTTAGTATTCGTACATTTGTTCATTTTGTGAGAGATTTATTTGCGATTATTCATTCGAGTCGTTCACTTAGATCGTGATTAGGCAGTATTTGTACATTTTCTCAAAAATTATGTGCAATAATTAAAGTGGGAATTGTTAAAATATATTCCTTTACAACAAACGTTCAAACGGTTGAGACTCGAAATACGAGAATTTTTCAAACATTCCCTCTCATAAATGTTTGAAGGCTGTTGACCAGCACCAGGTATGGCGAGACAGGGCAGATTTTCGGGAGAGTCCACAATTGATGCGTAAAACATAGTTTTGCAAACAAATAAACACTTAGGAAGAGTCCAACTTGGTGTCTTGAGGTGTGTTTGGCAGGTGGAGAGTATCCGAAGTTGTTGGACAAAAGATGCGATCTGGGCTGGTTTTGGAGAGAGTAGGATGGGGGTTTGTAGCCTAGAGAGTAGGGTGGGGGTTTGTGGCCTTGGATCGACAGCAGGGGTTGTGCAGTGCCCTCTGTGGACAGGGCAGTTCTCCGAATAAGTGTTCTGACCTTGAGGGGGCCGTGGGCAGGTTTTGCGAAGCGCGGTGCATGGTCTTGAAAAAGGACTCTCTTTTCGAACAAAAATACATGCTTGGCTGGAGGAGAGGGGGACGTATCACCGAAAATGCGCTCTGGGGTGTTGTTGCATGACCTTGGACAGGAAATCTCTTTTCGGGCGAAAATACATCCTGCGTTGGAGGGGAGGGGGAAGGGCGGCTGCAGACAGGACCGATCTTCACACCTCTAGCTGACCGACGCCATCTTAGTTTGATGCCAACACTTGTCCAGGATACACGTAAACATCGCTCTCTCGACTTCACCGGGCGCAGCGGCCTGTGGGCTTTGGAGAGTGTAGGAATTTAATATGCCTAAGTGCTAGACGCGAATCTCGTTAAGCGATATTATATACGCGTTTTAATATTGACATTTTTATGCGTTTAATTAATTTATCGGGAAAAAATAATTTTCGTGTGATAAGCCGATATAGTGCCTTTGTCACGTAAACCCCGTTTCTGAGTTCGCTCGACGAAACTTGGTAGCATTTTCAACTATCGTTTCGGTAACTACTGCCATTAATTTCACACACTTAACAGAAAAGTCTGTAGTATGTCCGTTATTTTAAATAATTTTTCTTCGACCAAATTTTATGAGTTAAAAATATTATATAGTACGTTTGCATAAAGTTTTGCGGGATTAAGCCATCCGAATCTCCTTACGCGTCGATGGGAAATTTGTGTTAAAAGTGAATTCTTTTTCTTACAATAATGTAACTTACGTTTAAAATCTGGGTAATCTGGGTAAGTTTATTTTAAAAAATTATTATTTCACTGTCTGTTGTAGGACGAGTAGTGTAATCAAGTCGTTAATAGTAGATTGGTAGGCAAATAGGTTCTGTGATTCGTTTAGTCAGTTGTATTCAGAGTTTTTGGACATCATTTCAAATCAGTTGCCTATCGGCCGCGCTCCACATATATAACAGCTTATAATCCGGCACACTTCATACACTACTCAGTTAAATGTTTGCCATCCACCTCCCCCCCCCCCCCGCAGGCAGGGAAGGACAGGGTTAGGGAACCGCGGCTTTGCTGGTCTGACTGGCGGGCTGTCTGCGTTGCGCCGGGACGTGCAGGGCGTCCTGACCTCTGGGCTATGTGTTCTTTGCGGTCTGGTGAGGGAAACTTCCTCAGCCCGCAGAGAGATACAAATGCTGCAACCGTCTGGGTGGTATAAGGGCCCTCACAAGGGCCCGAGCACACCCCCCGCTCTGAGCTTCGGCAATGATTAGAAATGGCACTTCATACACTCCAGTCATTCATTTACCAGCCTCCTTGGTGGACGGATGTTTTTTTTTTTTTTGCGGAGTTCGAGGTGCGATTTCATTTATTTAAAAAAAAAACAGGACATCTGAGTTCCGTAATTCGTTCAGTGATTGTCACGTACTTGTGATCGTTTGCCGTTCAATTTATTTGGAAACATTCGTGTTTATTTTTGCTCATTTCAGAGTTTTTCACCTCAGCCTATAATCAAATGTAGGCCGATGTAGGTTATGTTCGCTCTCAACACCTCGTTCAGCTCATAAGTTAAATTATGTGGTACATCCAAGTCAGTGCTGCAGCGACCTTCCGAGCGAATGGACATACATTAAACGTTTTATTTTTTACATGTGTTAATAAATTTATTTCTTTTTTAATAATCGTCGTTCAACGTATGAATTCTATTTCAAAAGTTCCTTACTAGTCGCACAGGCAGACATATGTGTTTTATAATCATATAAGGTGCGTGCACGTGTTTTCAAATCCCTTGTTAATGTGTTTAGGAAGACTGCAATTTAATTTATAGAGACATTTTTATTTCATTTTAGATGGTTTATTATCTTTAGGATACCTGGAAACTCAAGCAATTATGATCGTTTAGCACTTGTTTCTTTATGGGACCAGGTTATTCACGAAGTTATATTGATAAGAAGAACACTCCGAAGTTTCTCCTGTGTGTTAACTATACATTATGTTAGTTTAGCACTTGTTTATTTATGGGACCAGGTTATTCACGTAGTTATATTGATAAGAAGAACACTCCGAAGTTTCTCCTGTGTGTTAACTATACATTATGTTAGTTTAGCACTTGTTTATTTATGGGACCAGGTTATTCACGTAGTTATATTGATAAGAAGAACACTCCGAAGTTTCTCCTGTGTGTTAACTATACATTATGTTAGTTTAGCACTTGTTTCTTTATGGGACCAGGTTATTCACGTAGTTATATTGATAAGAAGAACACTCCGAAGTTTCTCCTGTGTGTTAACTATACATTATGTTAGTTTAGCACTTGTTTATTTATGGGACCAGGTTATTCACGTAGTTATATTGATAAGAAGAACACTCCGAAGTTTCTCCTGTGTGTTAACTATACATTATGTTAGTTTAGCACTTGTTTCTTTATGGGACCAGGTTATTCACGTAGTTATATTGATAAGAAGAACACTCCGAAGTTTCTCCTGTGTGTTAACTATACATAATGTTTTCTGTTTAATTACTATTAAAATCGTATTATGATCGGATTAAGGATTAACACTTTCAATCGATTTGATACCAAAGGGTTAATCCGATTAATCAAACGTGAAGTAGGATCGGACACCCCCCCCCCCCCACTACTGCCAGGGTAAGACATAAGAGATATGATGTTTTAATTCATCATATCCTATAATTTTCGTGGATTTTTATGCCAATCTATGTTAACAGAGGATTTTCGTGTGTGCGTATGGTAAATTTTGGAGTGGCCATGATTTATTCCGTATTTTCCATTATTTAAATGTATGTTTTATTTCATACTTCACAGTTTCCAGCCTGTCAAAAATGACTGTTTGCATATTTGCCTACTTTCCGAAGGAAACAAAGACTTACGAGATGACTTCACTGTATTGTGTGTGTATGTGTATTAGCGCGTGTGTGACCTCTCCTCCCGCAAACACTCAACGTACAGGATAAAAACCATTAATGGGTTAAATATAACTCCTTCGATATACTAATATGCTACTTTCGGATAACGAAAATACGATGTCATCGAGTTAGTCAAAATGTTAATTTTATGTCAGGGCTCGGGTTATATCTAAAACTAAACATGCGTCAGTAGTACAAATGCAAAACAATTTTTTTTTGTTGTAATTCACTGCAAATTAAATTTAATATCAAATGTAAAAAAAATGGAACATAATTGTGTGTAAATACGTGATATTGACAGTTTCTACGCAAATTCTCGAACCATTCCTGGTGACACACACAGGGCACATCAGTCTACCTCATTCTTGTTTCACGTCGCAAATAACAAAAAAATTACAATGCAAAATATTTGCTGCTAAACGCCCTAAACTGTAATGGCAGTTTTTACTTATACAGTGTATGGTAAACGTATTAGGCTGAAAATATGGGAATGTTTAGTATCGCTATTGTACAAAGTTGGGAACTTTCCTACGAATTTGACTCTTTCCCTAGCAACTGTAGGATTGTTACCATTCATGTACGGGTAAATATTTTACTACTCGCGCTTTGTCACTGCACGTAAACACTGATATGGTAAATTTACAAATAATTCCTTAGAGCGTATGTCTGCAATGTGGTGTTTCGAAACAGAGCTTTCCGAAAACCAACACCACAGCAGTGTACAAAAAATGTTATTAGTTTTCCAATTGTCATCTTAAGGTTATCTGCGATATAAATTACCAATTAAAAATTATATTAGTATTGCAGATTTAATGTAAAAAGTTTTTTTTAACATGTAATATATGTTATGTGAGCCATCTATTAGTTTTATTCTAGTTTCTTACTGTCAATATTTTAGTGTTTATATTGTAATGTTTTGTTGTTTGCGGGCAGGAATGTGAGCGGGAGGTTAAACAAGTTATTATTCTTTTTACATAATCTGAGTACAAAGTTCACATTGGGAATTATAATTCCAAATTGTTCAGAAAAACATGATGGCGGTAATGACATTACAGTGACGTCACAACCTATCAAATTCCAACTAACAATTTGGTTTGAAGCAGTTTGACGGGAAAAAAACAACAGTTCCAGAGGCTTAAAAGACAACCAAATGCTTCCTACAAACATACAATTGATTTCATTCAGAAATGTATATTTTGCAGTGTCTACCACATGGTCGTACGAGGGTTGTGGCAGAAGTCATGTTACGCGATGGTATCACGATATGTCGTACGTCTCCGGCTAACTTGGCAAACATAGCATGTTATTTCGTCGGTAGATGGCAGTATGATGGACGTTTATAGCAAAGATAGCGAGGTTAATTCACTTTAGAGTCGACCGCCGAGCAAGATGAATGAGACTCGACTTGAACCACTCCCGTATGTCAAAATAGTCGTTCTAGGGACGAGAAACGGCAGATAATGCAACAGGAAGCTGTGCGTAATCAAACCTTTCATAACAAACTGTCACGAGGTGGGTAGCAACCATTTCAATGGCGACTCGAAGCAATGCGTGACCGTTAACGGACAGGGCCATATTTAATAAAACATGACAGGTGTGACACATACGACAACTATGTCAAATATGACAAATTCGTCAATATGTCATGACATTGTTATGTTACATGAATAATACAAGTCTCCCTTATTTGACAGGCAAAAGAGGTGTAGATTTTCAGCCTTACAATAACAGTTTCATAAACACGTCAATTATATGTCAAACAGTAGGTTTAATTTATTACACGCTAGATAGATCTCAAGTGCGCTTAAGATAATGATTCGCGGCCTTATATGCGATTCATGAACAGTCGATTCCTACAACAAATAACTAAGTGGTAAATAATAATTCAACACGCATAATTTTTTCCACTCTAGCAGCAGAATGTAAAGTAATGTGGATAAGATTAATATATTAACCTTGATTCAAGACGAAAATGTTGTGCTATTTGACAAGCAATGTTTTCATACACACAGTATTGAAACACAATTGCACTGCCATGTTGTATTGAAACACAATTGCACTGCCATGTTGTATAAACGTTACAAATTACTGGTTACGTAGGAAAGCTTGCCTGTCACTTCTGCAGTGACAATGTTACAAATTTGTAGATATCTCACTGAGTGATTATACTTATCTGTTTCATAAAACAGTCCTTAGAGTAACGTTTGACACGTTTGTCGGATTTTTACCTGTCAACCAATAACTTTTGTGAAACAACTATTTGTCAAAGTGTCATACAATTCTACAAATTCGTCATGACAAACTTGTAAACTTGTCAGTTGTTTTTATGAAACACACATATGTCGGATCGTAAACATGTCTGACAATTTCCTATCACCTGCCGAATTGTAACTTTGATGAAAAAGGCCCCTGGATGAGCTATCACTGTGCGGATCTATGTGTTGCGTGCAGTGATGGGACACCTCATGGAATAAGAGTGGAGATAGATGTTACTTTCATTTGTAAGAAAAAAGTGGCATTAGGATATGACCCACCGATATGAATTTACGGGACTACCTTCACCTGCGTAAAGCTGCATCGAAGTGGATGACACGCACACTCACATGTGTTCAAAAGTGGGCGTGGTTACTACCTTGCATTACACTATCAGAAACAGGACCACTTCCTATTCGAGAATCGTCGCCATAGATGAATATTTTTGGCCAAGGCTCACGAAACCGAGGCCCAAGCGTAAATCTGCAGAGCGGCGACATGCAGCATCGCGCAAAAGGCAGAACTTTCGTCGAAACGGGCTTCTACCGCGAAGTTGATGGTCGTCGCCGCCCAACACACCAGAGGGAAGATCGCGTGTCACTTTCTTCTACGTGACACGAGAGTGAGAGAAGCCCACGAAAGCAACTTCCTACTGGTACGGGCGGGGCCGTGCCGCTTGCGAGGAATGGCGGCGTGCCGCTTGCGAGGAATGTCCTGATTTCCTGAAGCATGCAGTAACTCTCAGTGACAACACGAGCCCTCGTACCGCAGGGATGGGTGCAGCAGCTACTGGAGCGCTGGTGGTGGAAAGAACTGGGGCACGATACTTTCAAGACCCCGATGTTAAGGTTGAAGTAAAGCAGCTGCCTATGGAGCACTGCACCTGATTGCACGCTGTGAAGAACTCGTAAAAATGTAGTACAGACATCATGGAAATTTACAGAATATTGCGATCTGTGCTGTATATGAAAGAATAATGTATATATTTTGCAACATTATAAAATGTTTTATTAAAATATACTTTTTAAATGTAAAATAATTATTCGATCGATAGAGTTCGCCTTTTTAACAAAATTTAAGCGCATTTCCGTTTTGGATGCTTCGGAAAGCAGAATTTACAAGAAAATCTTCTTCAAGAAAGATTGTCAAAAATTTACTCAGATTATATGCAATAGAATCATATTAATAATGAATCATATAAATTTTATAACCAACTTCACTGACATCAGTTTCAGCCATAAATGTTTGTGACAAATGGACGCACATAAAATCGACTGTAAAATTTATTGCCTATATTATTATTGCGTTTTTCTTATGTACAGTCAGAGTAAACATTACGACGATATTTCATAACGAAAATTTTCTTGTGAATTCTGCTTTCTGAAGCATCCAGAATTTAGATATTCTTAAATTTGGTTAAAAATGCAGACTATTTTAATCGATTATTTTTTAAAATAAAAGTCATATTTTAGTAAAATATTTTATTGTGTTGCAAATATAAAGCCTATACATTCTTCTTTCATATACAACATTAATCGCACTTTTCTGACAATTTTCATTTTGTCCGTACTACTTTTTTATAAGTTATTCACGTTGTATAGTAGGGTGCAGTACTCCAAAGATGTTGCTTTACTTCAACCTTAAAAGTGGGATGGACCAGCGTGTTTTTTGTGAAATAGTAGTTTTCGCGAATACGCATATCTCGGTAAATAAATGTTCTGCAAATAAGACTTGTTGTCAGAAAAGATAAAAATTAATTACATATCACCCTGTTTTTCTACCTTTGTCATATTAAGTGTATGCTTGGCGAAATAGATTCGTGAAAGTGGTCAAATATATAATTTTAAATCTTGTCTACACAGTTTTCATAAGCGGCAAGAGAAAAATACAAAGATATGGGCGTAGTTTAATCCGTGGTCTTTCATCGCGTGTAATAAAACCCCACTGTTACAGATATAATTTGCCCAGTACAGCGTTTCGGCGGAAACACAGCACGCCTTGCGCGTAGGAGCGATGAGGCGCCAGGCGTGCATGTAACTGTCGCCCGTATCGCTCCCGCGCTTCTTGACCTTGGACGCGGGGTTCCCACGAGGGTCTATCCCACTCTTAAGAGCCGCCAAAAACTCTCTTTACTGGAGTCCCTACCACGCTCTCCGGACTTTCCTCCACGCCATTTCGACCTCATCAGAAAAGTAAAGGAACCATTATGCAGTCGACGTTTTGGGATATGACAAGCCATCGAGAATTCTCTGCAGCAACAGATAACCCGATTCACACATTGTGAAGCAGCTAGTTATTCGATTCCACCAACATCAATGTCAGCATATTGTGTACATACTGTAGAGATAAATCTGAGGGTCTTTAGAAAGGATATGTAATTCTGGGCACGCGTATTGCAATGTTTTAACTACCATAATAAACCCGAGTGGCAATATCTTATTTATGAGTGTTTATGAACAACCCCTACTCTGCACACACACACTGCGTTGTCAATGCATTGCATGCCCTTCAATGTGTATATTTCATTTGTAAATTTCTAAATATTGATTCGAACATGCCTTTTCACAAAAAAACGCACCTAATCACGTTTTTAACAAGTACAATATTAAAGTTACTATGCACTTTTATAAACATAGCTGATTAAACTTTTACGATATTAGATATTTCAAACTAATATCTTTTCAGTGATACTTAAGTAAGACTAGTATTTTTTTACGCGATCTTACGAATTGGCTAATAAAACAAACAATTTACTACAAGTAACGTTTAACCCAGATGACTAGCGATGCAGAATTTCACTCTGTCATTTCTCAAGGGGATTACCGCAGTAGAATGTCCTCTTGTAACGTGAGCACTTCTGAGACTGGAGTTACTATTTTACTTCAGTCATTATTTTTCCTTTAATCACCTTTTAAAATAGATATTGCAATGTAAGTAATAAACACAGTGTGTATATTCCACCGCGCTCGGAAATTAACGTCTAAGGCTAAAATGAAATGCATGTGGTCTATTCTCCCAAGCGAGAGAGAGAGAGAGAGAGCTTTGAGTAGTTACGCCCACATTAATTTCCGTATTTTGCACGGCGGCAACAGTACTTAACTAAAGCACCACCGCCATGAGGCTATGGGCGTGGTTGAAGCCTCCTCGCAGCTCCGGAGCGTGCACACTGTTAAAAAAAATTTCCTTCATTTTACGGAAAAGTGCTGGTAAAAATGTATTCAGAGGCGTCCGTAAACTTTCCGTAAAATTACGGACACATTGATTGTCAAAAACGGACTTTCCGTAAAATTCACGGAACCTCTTCGTTAATTGCCTTGTTAGTTTTCTGTACTTCAAGTTTAAATCATTTTTAATATAAATTTTATTTTAATTTTCATTACGTGGGTGTTCTACTGTGTATAAAAAATATATTTAAAAACGTTAAAATGGTGTAAGATATGAATTTTTACTTTAGTCAAGTGAGCAACTTTTTTTAGTTTCTATTAAAGTTAGTGTATTTTAAGTGTTGCTAAGTGTTACAGACGCCTATCGCTGCTTTTTAATGTTTGAAAGAACATGGATAAACTTAACTGCCGCAGAAACGATAGTTTTCTGGTTACAGTGGCGAAGAAGGCTCCGTGTAAACTCGCCATTGTTCGTGCCCGAAACCCGAAGTTATAGAAACTACGGAGATTTTCCGTATTTTGTCTTTACCAGTGGCGTTTATTCCATAGACGCGAGGTAAGCAATGCTTACACCATACACATTGGAAATGTTAGACCCTTCATAATTCTCGCCTTAACTTTAAATTTAAACACGTTTAATTCTGAGTTCCCCGTTTCCGATTCGAGATACGGTGTTTTCGTAACTCCCGTACTGTACACGCACAGTGCTGCCATCTAGCAATTATTTCCACAAACGGTAGCGACTGGCGATGAATCGAACTCGCAAGCAACGACACGTCACACGCTCCACCGCGTCCCTCCGGGAGGGTAAGCAGTCGTTCTGTTTGCGTCCTCACCTCCAGTTCCTTCATTTTCCCTTGGAAAGTGGATGGACGTGTAATATACGCTCCATAAATAATATTCAGTTTAATTATTATTACATTCATTTCGTTTCCGTTTTTATACATAGTCAGGTATTATGAAACGGTAAATACACGTGGAGGGTAAGCAAAGTTGGAAGTTGCGTTTGTTAGTAGAAATTGCTTACCCCCCCCCCCCCCCCAAAAAAAAAAAACTTACTACACACCTCTGGTCGTCATTACGGATTGCGTTTCCGTATATTTACTGTGCATCATCGTACAAATTTCCATAAATATACGGGGAATTTTAGCAGCGTGGACATGACAACAACTCACGCTAATGTGGCGGGACCTGCCCCCTTTCCTCCCCCGTCCCTGGGTCGACCCACACCTGGAGCTCTTCGTCACGCGGCCCCGGGGCAAAAACAACAACGGCGTGGCCAGGCGATCGCAGGGTCGGCGCAGCCCGCTGCGGTGTTGATATCAGCTGTGAAATATTACAAATCTGATGGGGAATTAGTTAGCCGGGGCTGGCGTGCCGTGCCGACATTAATCACGCTCGGCGGGCCGGCCAGATAAACGGATTTGGCTCCGCCGCCGGTCTCCGACCACCACGCCCGCTGCCTGCTGCAGCGAGCCGGCGCTCCACACACAAACACACACACGCGCCACCATCTTGCTCACAGCTTCCGATGTAAGCCACCTCCGATCACGGAACTGTATTTGTTGAATAAGTAAACATTTTAGATCGTGTTATATAATTTTCATTTATATGATAAAACTAGCTGTACCCTCGCCCGCTTCGTTGGACATTGATTTATTTGGAAAATTGGAATAACTCTACCCACTGGTCCACTGCGTTCCTACTTGGAATCGCTCCGCTCTACCCACTGGTCCTCTGTGGCTCCACTTGATATATGTCTATAGCTATATGGAAGAATGTAGCTGGCTTACAATGAAATAATTATAACAATCGACCATGCTGTTTTGGTAGAACATGCTTAGAAAGCAGCAAAATAGCTCATTTTTCCGGACTTGATTCAGTAATGCCTTTAATTCTCAGATCCCATAAAGGCGAGGGCAATTTTTAATACATAGAAACCTTCCTCGTTAAATGCAGATCATAACAGTAAAAACCGCATCGAAATCCGTTGAGTTGTTCTCGAGATTAGCGCAGTCATACAGACAGACAGATGCGCGCCAAAGACTTCCTTTTATACTATGTATTGATATGATCCGGCGTAGAACCGCAACGAGGCCCAGGTATGTTGTACTTGGTACGCATTTATGTATACATATTTTAAATGGTTTGTGGCTGCATAAACTCACTGACTATTTCTAAATCAGTTATTACTTGTGTTTTTTTTTTGGTGGATACCCAGTTTCAAATAAAGTCATCTAATGTTATTTATACAAACTGAAAAATAGAAAATAATGATAGCTAAAATTAATCAAGTTTACCAGAAACATCTAAATAATTATCATGGGAAGGCAATATTATGCTTTATTTTTTTTTATTTAACTCAATTCAAATAGTTAAGTGAAGTACTGATAGTCAAAAATATTTAAATATGTAACTCCCGGATTACACGGACCCAACATGGCCTCTGGCATTAGGAATGTGGATGCACGTAAGAGGAGACATGCAGACAGAGATCAAGCCCTTAAGAGAGTTCAACTCACGTGGTACGAACTCCACTTGAATCACTCCTACTACAGATTCCGTACCCACTTCAACTTTCGGGCGATAAAAATAACGGCGATGAGTAAAAAACATATTGCACTCGTATCAAATACTCTTCGCCCGCGACAGCGTGTAAATGGGTAGAAGCATTTTACTCTTGATGCAAAGTTGCCAGATAATTGTTATAGGAGCTCTCTTTTGTCACTACAATGTCAGACACGTGAATAATAATCCACAAACAAAATATGTTAAAGTCGTTCTGGCAACATTTAAATGAGAAATCGTTACAGATAATTGCGCGAGATATAACAAAAAATAATAATTGCAAAATGGACAAAAAGTAAAAAAATAAGAGAAAACTAACAAACCGCGATAAAGGCCAGGCACCGCAAAAGCATGCACGATTACATTTATAGTCCATTCACGATTACTTCCAACTTCCCTGAAGTCCCGCCAAACTTCTACTTCCAGAGAATTCCTCATTCGTCGTACAAAGAGAGCTTAACCAAGTCCAGAAAATTAAACCTAAGAGACAACACACCGCAATCGTGCGCACTCAGTTAAATAATATTTTACACAAGAACTTTTTCTTACTGGGCATTATAAACACACCTATATCCTCTCTGATTTTATTCATATTAATAATACATTATATATTATAATTTATAAATAAAATATAAGTAAACGTTCGGTTCAAGGAAAAAAATAATTCAACTACTCTAATAAGTGAAAATGGCTCCACTTAGGATCAGTGGAAAACCACTGATTGTTTCAGTGAAAAAATTTCACTGTTTGAATTAGTGACGTGAAACAATTTCACTGATTGAATAAGTGATGGCCGACTGCCGCAGTGGCGAATTAAATATTGCTTTTATTGGATGTAGGCAAACAATTACGTGAAATAAACATATTTACGATAGTTCACTATTTATATTGTGCAATTTACCGTCATTTAAAAAAGGTAAATATTCTTCGCAGGTGGCCGGGATTGAGCTCTAACGCCCTTCGACTGTAGGCCGCTGCCTTGCTATCTGAGCTGCCACGCCAAGTAGCAATTGAAAGAGGAAAATATATGACTTGCAGTTAGGCTATGAAATGGTGTAGTTTGAAGTTGCATGCTAATACTTTCCGTGTTTGGTTTGATTACTACCATTAGGATTGTTAAATCGAATATTATGTATGAGTGCACTCTCTTCGCCACATTAAATGCAGTTCAAACCTTCAAACAGAGCGCTGTGACGATTACAAGGAATCGAAATGAAAGACGTAAAACCGGAATGAAAGGCTGTGTGTTCACATCACCTCGTTAAATGGCGTTTTGAAAGACGAAACAAATTTTAGAAAGTATTTTGTATTCGTTTTATTCGTTTATTTGCTGCTACCTCACTTGATAGACGTTGTTTAACTGTCATTTATAAACGATGTTCGATGTCTGTTTTCACACGCAGTTCCTCTGATACATCAGTCAAAAATAATTAGAGCCGGGACAAGTGGCTCAAATGTTACACTGGTCCATCAGTCAAAAAAATAATCCATCGAGAAAACAGTGGAAAAAAGGACTGACGAATGAGTGGAAAATGTCACTGAATCAATCAGCGCAGGAAATATGGCATTTTGTCACTGATTCACAGTAACATTCACTGATGTGGCTGTTGTATCAGCTTGACTGATTGAAACAGTGAAATTCACTCACATTTAGAGTGTACAATTATGTTGACAGAAGTATAAAACGCTTGTCATAAATTACATTATTAGGAAACAAACAAGCACGTCATACATGGGGTGATTTTCAAAGGTTTGATTAAAAAAAAAATGAGGAACGGCTAGTAGACTTTAGTGAAGATACTGGCTTAGCAATTAATATACGACCCTTACGAGGATTTCCTCACAGTTCTTCAGCGATAGAGGGAATACAGTTGGACGGCGGCATAGCGTTGTATCACTTAGTAAAAATATGTGACCGTATCATTTACAAAATACTTATTGCTTTTCATATTCGGCATTCATGTTTCAAGAGCCCGGATATCTCACTCACCCGAGCATTAGGTTTCCTAACATAATGCATAACGGTTACAGTTAATTTTCGGGTTATTTTTTCGTAAAATGTGACAATTTATGTTGCTCGATGTCCAGATTTTATTATTTATTAAACGAGTTAGTGTGCACTTTAGTGGCAATTAAGCTTGGAATGTTTGATTCGCATACGGGTGTTCGTGTGGTTGATTACATCCCGTTTTACTAGCTGTATTTTTTTTCCCTTCATCCCTATTCCAACTGATAGCTTAATCGTTTTCTTAAAATATGCAATACTAACTCCACGCCTAACGTATCATGCTCTTGTTTAAACTCGTGGACGCATTTAAATGTGTTTTACAGAAATACCAATTGCTACACTAAACGCATGGTATTGTCGTTTTGCACCTTCACGCGTCCAAAAATATGTCACGTTTACCAAAATGCCATTACCGTGTAAATCAGGAAGTATACTTTTCGTAATATTACACTGCCAAGCCACTTAATTCAGCTTCTAAAAACCATTCAAATGGCATGCTCAAATATCGAAACATTTAAAGCATAGTGTAATCTAAAAGCATATAACTTCAATCATTATTACAGTATTGAACATAACTGCCAATACATTGGATACCAGAAAGTATGAGTTTATTGTATGAATAATGCGACGTATAATTTATTTTTATTCGATATTCATTTTCTTCTATTTTCTAACTTACTAAAGAAATAAAATCATTATCTACATAGTAACTCTGTAAATTTTTATTACCATCCTCAATAACGTTTATAACAGGTCTTGTTTACACAAATGGACAGCCCTGTACCTACGAACCATGTATATTAACATTACGTAACAAGTGAGACAATAATTTGACCATTAGAGTCCATATTGTCCTATGGACATTACCAATTTCCATCTATTTTCCGAAGCACTTCCATCATTCTACTACATTCATGATGCACTCGTAACCCTTTTGTTTCGCATATTTAAGATTTGACCGTTGCATATGCTGCCACTGCTGAAAACGCATCCATCTGCTGCGGCGAACAGCTTTGTTACAGAGTTACCAATTACAGAGTTCGCCCTTTAAACTTCGTTTTAAATGTTATAACTTTATTTTCCTTTCCCCACTCATCCTTATATGTGTAAGCATCAAATTTGCTTTTTAAATATCTAAATATTGTCTTGATATTTATTTGGTATGTTTCATTTCGTGTTCGCAAGGTGGCTTTTAAATGATTCTCGCTAGGATGTCGGGGCCACGGTGGTGTAGTGGTAAGACTACTTGCCTCCCACCTAGGCAAACCGGGTTCAATTCCCGACGGAGAAACTGCCGGACTTTCGCACGTGATAATCATACCGGACGATGCCGGATGGTAGACGGGTTTTCTCGGTGACCTCCCGTTTTCCTCGCCTTTGAATTCCGGCGGTGCTGCTCCATACTCACCTCGACTCACTCCTATCGGCTCTCAAGACCTCTCTGTTACGAGCTCGCCGAAATCTCTTCACTTGCTCACTCACGCTCACTAGGACGACATGTTCGAAATAATCCTAGGAACTCTGGTTCCGATATAGGCTGTTCACAATAAAATTACCACTTTTGAAAGCCCTGCTTAGGATTTGCTTGTGTACACGTTGTGTGTTCTTCCGCTTTATGTAAAATTAACATTGCTATGGGCCTCATCACTTTATTCATGCGTCGATCAAGTGAAACTGTGAAATTATTAGAAAAGTAAATATTGTACAAACCTGCTCATTTTAACACTTCGATGCATTAAAAAATATAGAAGATGAAAAAAATAATTGAAGTGATCACAAATGGTTACCTAACAGTTTTTGTTCGACGTTAATTTATGAAACTGCTTTCCCTCCATCGTTACCAACTTTACTGGACACATGCCACTCATTGCGCCAGTTAAAATACGCTATCTACCAAAAAGTAATTGGGCACCCGTGAAGATAGGTAATTCAGTACTTCAGTTGGCTTGTGTTTCACGGCCTTCGGCGTAGGACCGCTGGTGTTTGTCCGTGGTAGCATGAACACAGAGGCCTATTGTAACATTCTGGATAATGAAAAGCTCCCAACATTGTGGCGTTTTTACGGAATGTACCCGTGTTACTTCCAGGATGACAATTCCAGATGCCATGTTTCTAGGGCTACTATGCAGTGGTACGCCGACAACAATGTTCGCCGATTGGACTGGCCCGCCCAGAGCCCCGACCTCAACCCTATAGAACATCTTTGGTACGAATTGGATCGCCGAGTGAGGACTCGACAGGTTCGGCCAAAATCCATTGTCCAGCTCATGGAATGGTTGCAAGAGGAATGGCGACGAATCCCCGTGAAGGTCCTGCAAACACTCGTAGAGAGCATGCCAGACAGGGTGGCTCTTGTTATAGCCCCCAAGAGGTGGCCCTGCGAGATTCTAACGGGGTGACAACCACCGAGCAAACATTGTGGACAGGTGCCCAATTACTTTTTGGTAGATAGTGTACATGCAGGTAGGGGGCAGTGACTTTTTTTTATAAGGTTGATTTCAATAGTGCTCACTTTATCGCGAACAGCCTTTATCAGATTATCGGTGTCAGTGCCAGATATCGGAAATCAAAATGTGCTTACCGGGGCGCAGTGAGTGGCTTCCATAATAGACGAGCTGTCAGGACGTCACTTCAAGTATGATTACCGGACCGAGGTGCGAGGGGGGAGTAAACAATATGAACTGCGAAGGCGACATGCCGCGTGGGCATGCCACAGTCCGCCAAACACGCTAAGCAAGTACAATGTTCCGACATTCCTCGATCAGGCCCTGCCAACTCGAGTAAGGAAAACAGATCACTTCCGAAGATACCCGAAGTAAAGTTTCTCCGGCCGCACAACTTCGATATCAAACAAAATGTTTTGCATTTAAAACAGAACATTTACTTCTTACGCATCGCGTAAATATACAATAAACGATAATGCAGTTTTTCTCTTTAGATATTGTAGAAACACCTGTTTTGTTAAAAAAAAAAAAATTTAATTTTGATGGTGGTAACACTGCCGTCTTCGTCTATGTTCCTTTCGCATCCGTTAGGTTGTGACACGTGCATTCTTGGTGACCATTTGCGTGACACTGTTTATAAAGTAGTGATTATCTTCATGATTATGTTTCTTACTCTTACAAATGCACGTATGTTATGAAATAACTGCAGGTGAATAACGAAAGCTATAACGTTTCCAGAAAACGTAGGCCAGCATTAAAAAAAAAAAATACACCCAGGAAACGTTATGTGCGGTCTGCCAACGCAACAAAGTGAACATTTGTAGTTTACTGTGTGTTATAACGGTATCAGCACCGTGGAACCTACTTAGGCAAACAGATGAATAACATATAGTTCGTTTGTTACAACATTGAGTTGCGACTCTGTTCTTGCATGAATGCCTCTGTTCTTGTACGTGTTATTTGTTCCACATAACGTACCTGGAATATTGTGGACAAGCTATAGGTGTCGCTGCAAATATCAACGAACTAAGCGAAAACGTTTACGTGACCGCTATTTTGAAACTAGGCATCTGTCCCACTCAAAACAGATAATTTTTCATGGCCTGCCGTAGAAGTACTTGTCTGCTAGATTTGGTACAAATCTGTAGGTTTATTTTCCCGGAGATATTGCATAAAAATTTTAATTTGTCATGTGATACTGTCTTACAAACCGGTGGAAAAGAGATTGTGTTGGCAAATTTGGTGATTCTAATATATATATTGTGAGCATACAAAGTGAATTATATTGTTTTGACGATATATTAAACGAAAGTAAAATAACTAGATGACCATCATTTTGAAAATAAGTGTCTGGCATATCCTCAAGCTTACTTATTTATATCACTTGCCGCAGAACCATTTGTTTGCCATATTTAGTAGGAAACAGTACTTTTTTTTCCCAAGATAAGAAATAAAACCTTACTTATTGACGTGACGATATCTTACAAACAAGCTACCAAAAGAGGCTCCATGCACACACATTTGATTGTTGTAATATATACTACCAAAATACGAAGTTAAGTAGAAATTGATTTCATGATTTTGACGATATAGCATACTATACTTATATGGCTATATGGCCGTCAGTTTGGAAATATGAGTATGCCCTAGTTAAAACATGCCAGTTTACACCAAGTTCCGCAGTTTATTGTTTGTCAAATTTGGTGGGAAAAGGTTAATTGTTTTCCGAGATATGACATAAAAACTTTATGAACTCATGTGACATTTCGTCACAAAATGGTTAACTAAAGTGGCTATTATGATACCTATAAGAGATACATACAATTTTTTTTTTTTTTTTTTTTTCGAAATTTATAGAACGGTGTGGTACTTATACCAAATAAACATAAAATATGTTATGGCCACCATTAAAAAAAAAAGTGCCTTATATATTTGATTCGCATAAATTTTCATGACATACAATAGTATTTCTTACTGCCAAAATTGGCGAGAATTGGTTGAGTAGTTTGAGATACAATGTAAGAGATTTAGTTTTCATGTGGTGCTGTCTTTCAAAATGGCTGATCAACAACATATCAATCGCTAAATTCTAGGCTTACACGATGCGCTGTCAACATTTCCAATTTTTTTTATAGGTTGAATGGTTCCCGAGATATGACTTATCACCTAAATTTTAATATGGCTGCCATTTAGAAAGTAAGCGCCCGCCGAGTCACGTGGTCTTACCGAGTACTATATGTGTACCGAATTCGGCAAAATTCGGCTGACGCGTTTAACAATTCAAAGAGTGGACATGCACAGACACACATGCTCAGACACACACTGAAACGTCCACATTTATCACTGTTTCTACATATTGTTAACATAATTTATGTATGTCGCACACGTTTAACTTTGCTTATATTCAACACTTGTAATTTTCTGCATGTTGTCACATATATTATTTATTTACCTTTTAGTTTATTTTCACACGGTTAGGATTTTGAGTGATTCGATGTACGAATGGCAATATTCATGTGCCAATGCATTTAGTTAGGTAGTTTTATTTTTTGTTTGTATTTTAAAATTAATATTTTGTATTAATTACTTTCTCTTTGTCTCAAGTGATTGTTAATCTTTCAGGGATATTCTTGTATGTATTTTTTTACATTTCTAAGAGATCTTAAATTCTATGGATTAGGGATTTAGGCAGTTTTGGAGTAAGTCGGTTTAGTTTTACCTAGTAAGCCATTCTATTGGCTAGCAGGTTAAAACCCTGCACCCCTATTGGCGGGAGGGCCTAGCATTGGATAGGCCGGTCCATTTCGGTTGGAATCTCGCTGTCTCTACCGCGATCTTCCGACGCGTCAAGACGTGGAACAGGACGCCCGTCCATAAGTTGGACGAGGCTTAGGATTTAGAAGTTAGTTTTAGGGTGTTCAGTTTTCCACAGCTTGCTTTATGTTTTTTTTTGTACGTTAACGTCGAGTAGAGTGTGTAAGAGCTCATTCGTTTAAGTTTTTCCAGCAGCTATTTAGGAGATAGTTAGTTAGTTAGACGTCGCAACGTAAGAAAGAACCCCGACTCTACATAGTGTTGGAGCTTGAGCCTACTAGAATTGAACCTGCCCTGTCCCTCAAAATTAAATGGTATTTTCATACGAGAGCAACTCTACAGCAGCATATTAAGTACATCATTCAATTTTTGCTACGGATTTAGTAGAGACAAGCTGGTACTTGCTGTAGACCTTTAAGCCCGACGCCATATTGGCCAGGCGTTAGTAGCTTAACCCAGCACTTTTTTTTTCTAACCACAAGAAACCCTAGTAAGAGCTTTAGTGTTCTAACTGCAGCAGCTAAAACAGAGGCATGAGTTTATTCGATTTTGAACTGAGACATTTATATTTGAGTGAGAGGATTTTTACAGTGTAAGTGTGTTACGTCAGACTTTCATGCATACAAACGACCGTTACGCCCGGCCACTCCCTAACGACAGTATTGGTTCTAAATATTTTTTCTTTAATATTGTCATTGCCATTCAGGGTTTTTTCGATTGTTTAATTTCCCAGCATTTATAATTAAGTTTACACCTATCTGAATATTTTATTGAATAAAAGGATAATTGCTGGAAATTTCATTGTGTCTAACGTGTTTTCGCATTCTCATCTCTATATGATTTCTTGGTTTGGATCCTCTCCTAATACATGTAAACTGAATATGGAAGAACGCAAAGTAGTTTTTAAGAATCTTTGCATGTCAGAATAGCTTTTGAACTGATTGGCAAACTGTGGTTTGTCGTGGTGTGTAACAAGGCGAGTTGGGTAAGAGAGAACGTCTGGAGTCGCAGTCCGCCTGGCCTCGAGCGGGCGTGTTCCTGAGCTGTAGGTATATACTACCAATGTCACACGCCAAATTTTATCAATATAGCCAACAAACTGATGACCGAATACGATACAAGGGGGAGGTGCATCAGCTGTGTAATTGACCACATAAGTACGCCACGTTGGTTAATGAGATACGGCATTAAATCATTTCAGTTATTATATCTTGCTTAATTTAAGCTGGCGTCATTTTACCGAGCAACATCACGTGGCAGTACACAAGTTCATTTACCCTCGACAGCAATATTCAGAAATTCAGCCACTCTCTCTACATTAAATTAATTACATACGTGAAGTTCAGCATTACACGCGCTGGAGGTGCCATAATATGTTATACACAGTGTTAGTGTGGTAGTGCTATTATTAGCCTAATGTCCAAAGGAAAGAAAGGCTTATATAATATTTTGGTCGTCTGTATTTCTGGAATGTATATGTGCCCCAACCCCCTTTATATCTCTTAAACCCGACAATTTAATTTAACCAAAGTAGGTCCAAAGTATTAAGTATGAACATCAGACTTATATAGTTTTGATACCAGATGCATACTTTCAAAATGGTGGCAATATTAAAATTTAGTCCACTGTGCTACATCCCGGGAACAATCTATATATACTTCAATTTGTGCTCTCTTGTAAAATGGTGGATTACTGTCATTCGCAAATTAATGTCATTCATACATGCGATTTCTAAATTCAATGGTTACATAATTGTTTGTAAATGTTCCAAATTTGGTTTAAATCGGATATATATATACAGTAATCCGCCATTTTGCAAGATAGCACAAGTTGAAAACTTAAAGATTTTCCATTATATCTCGGGAACCATTCAATCCATCTAAACAAAATTTGGTACGTTGACAGTGCAGGAGGCAAGCATTAAATTAATAAACCTATAATTATATTGGTCCGCCATTTTGTAAGATCTTGCGAAATGAAAAGTAAAGCATTTGCACTATATCTAGAGAACCATTTCACGTATTTAAACCAAATGTGGTGCTTTTGCAGTGCATGGTGCTTACACTGAATTAAAATACCGATAATGTTATTGCATTTGAGATTCTACGACAAATTGCAAAAATGAAGATTTTACATTACGTATTGGGAACCATTTAATCTATTTAACCCAAATTTGCTATCTTGACAGGGCATGATATACGCATTGAATAGTGATAATGGTATTAACTGGCCATTTTGGAAGATAGTGCTACATGAAAAATTATGTTTTTATTTTATATCTCGGTAATTACACAACCGATTCCTGCCAAATTTCACATGTAGGAAATATGTTGTAGACTGTGTTCATGTATGCAGTTTAAAAGGATAAGGTAATTATTTTTAAAATTACTGCTATATAAATATTTTACGTTTCTTTGATCCAATTTCGACCAAAATTGCTGTAATAAAATTATATTTAACAAGCATCAGACGTATCACTATATAGCGTGTTTTGTACTCCATTTTGAAGGACAGCGTTATGTAAAAATAAAGTTTTAGTGTTATATCTCAGGAAAAAATCAAACGATTCCTATGAATTTTGGCACTCAATTAATACTGCAGTAGGTCACGTAAACTGACATGTTTTGGTAGGTCAGACTATTACCAAACTCACTACAGGGGAAACAAGGAGACAATGTGTACAGGTGTTCTAAAGTACAAAGAATGAAACATGTAATCTGTGTAACTGTGATTTACTGGCACACATTACTAAATAATTAAGGTTTGAATTAACTCTACATGTGTAATACTAAATATACTATACAGTGCCATACAATATTTAGCAACAAGTGACAGTATCTCTTAAATGGTTCTATACATGAATTTGAAAACGACATATGCTCCTAGCCAAATAACGTATTTATTTCCAAAAAAATTTAATGCATGATAAATATATGGGACGGCAAGTACCTTTTATCTTCACGCAATACAAACTACGACGCAAGAGTCTAAGTAGTAGGAAATAAGCGACACAATAAAAATTACAGTAAAACTAACGAAAATGAACTATCCAGTTCTTACTTATTAACGGACAGAAAATACACGGTCATGCCTCCATGGTGGCACCAAACCAAGGTAAACGCTAAAATGAAATTCGAAAATGGAAAATAAAAACCCAAATAAAAAAAACTACAGGAATGTGCCACCACGGTGCCAAGCACCGTAATACAATTTGCCTATAAATGGCTGTAAAATACTCACTCAAAAAATACTATAAACCCAGTTCACACAGCGCGGTGAATCACTGCTCAAACTCTAAATATATACAAGATGGTCCACATGTCTTGTCACCTCCTGAAGCATTTCTATATTTTTTAATGTGTAAGGGTAGTTCAGATGTCTTGTCACCCCCTGAAAATCTGCCTGATTATTGGAATACCTTATGATGTATTGTATTATATTGTGCTAATACTGGTTACGTGTGTATATAATGGGCGACAAGACATGTGGACCAGCCAGTACTTTAAGAGGAGTGTGAAATAAAACATTTTTTATGAAATCGTTGTTTGCGCGTATTCGCGAAACTCGGTAAATATATGTTCTGTAAACACAACCTTTTTCTAGAAAAGGTAAGTATATCAAGTACATTAATAGAGAAAAAAAATTCGTGGAAATGGTCAAATATCGCAGTTTTCAAGCTTGCCTATGCAGTTTTCGTAAGTGGCAAGAGTAACGTACAAACATATGGACGTAGTTTCATCTGTGGGCTTTCATTGCATGTAATAAAATCCCACTGTTACAGATCTGATTTGCACAGTACAGGAGCACGACGGAAACACTGCACCGCCTTGCGCGTAGGAGCGACGAGGCACTAGGCGTGCGTGTTCGTGTCGCCCGTATCGCTCCCTCGCAGCTTGATCTTGGACGCGCAGGTTCACACTCGTCTTGAAACGGCCAGTTAAAGAAGTAACAATATTCTACACACCTCGACTCGTGTCGTGTAGCGTGACAACGAACTTAGAAATTCAGACGACCAGTAGCTAGTAGATGGCGCCGCCGAGAAGCAGACGTCAAAGACTCGCGCGCCAGTATAAATACGCCCCATGCCGCCCTACTAGCACACAGCAGCACGCCGGAGAACGGGGAGGAAGGAGGGGCTGAGGCAGTCAATGTAAGAGCCAGTAGGGGCTCGCGCACTCGGCGAAACAGCCAGTTTATAACGTTCAGTTCCTCTCCACCGGCCTCTCATGGTACCAGTCCCTCTCTACTAGCTATTTCATCTCGACTCACAGGAGCATGCTTTCCAACACCCGTGTCTCCTGCAGCATTTCTGTTTGACGCATGAATCATTTTGAATTCTATCCCGTCGACTGGGTTTTTGCGCGGTTTTCGCCAGTCTCTCCTAGTGATAGTGATACTCAGGGAGGTAGTCGTGGGCCCCAATCACTGGCCACGGCTGCCCAACCCCTCTCTGCCGCGATGCATGTCTCCTTGCATGATTTCCTTTCCTTGCAGGCGTAAGGGGTTCGCCCTGAGACGCGATTATATCCCGCCCTACCCACCGGGGTTCAACTTAACACTTAGGGTAGTTAGAAAAAATCCACCTACCACGCGAGCTAGTCGCGCTAACCGCGGAGCTCCGGGCGTTCCACACAAACATGCTCACTTCAGCTCTCGCACAGCCACAGTCCCAGTTATTGACGCAGATATAGGCGGAAATTGTTATGCGCGTATGCCACGCTACAAGACTACTATTTCCAAAATGGTGGCCATATAAACAATTAAGAATACTATCCCAAATGTATGAGAGCGTGTAACAAATTTCAATTTAACTTTGAATGCTGGCGGCATCTACTACACTCATGAAATCTGTCTACCCAGAGCCTGTTTTGTCCCACATCTTGTAAGATAGAGCTAGACACACGTGCGGCTGTGCGACATGTCAAATATCGACACCAACATGTATTTTACGACGATGTGTTGATATTATTTACAAAATCTGTTCGACATGTCGATGCCGAGGTCGACATCGACATCTCGACGGCGACGTGCATCTCATCTAGACCGACATAACAAATTCGAAATTTTGAATTTATGGACATTAATATTTGAGTATGACTTCATCAATATTTTCGAAAACTCAAAAATAATGTTTTAAAAAAAAATACGAAAAAGTATCTTGATAGTGTCATTTTCTGTAAACAAATAAGTAAAATTTTGCCATATCACGGGAAACAACCAATTCCTTACAAATTTGGTAAATAAGTAATACTACGATATCAAGAGGGTCAGTCGCTTATCAAAGCAACGTCCATATGAACATTTTAGCATAGCATAGCATTTTAGTATGACTTATGGAGGTAGTCACATATTTTCAAAATCACAAGAATAAATTATTTATGTCAGTATACCACACGTCCCAAACAATTTCTACCGATCAAATTTGTAACAGTATATATGATAAGAATATAAGGTGCCAATAAATGTCCGTTTCGTTCTCCAGTAAAGAAGATATTACTCCATGAGAAAATGCAGTTTTTTCTTCAGATGTAGAGGACCAATCAAACATTTCACACCGAACGTTTCACACTAGCACTGCTACAGTAGACCATCTTTAACGTGTTTCTGCCTTTATTTACCGTATGGCTGCAATATGAATAATTTGGATAAGTTTACCATATCTATTAAGTAATTTGGCATATTTTAGTATCGTTTAGAATTTTCATATGTGCGTATACAGAGAATGTTTCGGGATGTTTTATACGATAGCGCTAAATGAGAATGTAAAGCTTTTATGCCGTATCTTGGGAAAAAAATCAAGCTATTTCTACCAAACTATACACACAAGTAGTTCTACAGTAGGTCATGAAAAATTTCACGATTTAAATGAGCCACGCACTTGTTTTCAAAATGATGTCCTTGTAAATATTTGGCGTTGATAATACTAGTCTACCAAAAGTTTAAACTTATTACTATAGGCTGTTCACGGTAAAATTAGCACTTTTGAAAGCGCTCCTTGAGATCTACTTGTATACACGTTGTGTATTCTTCCGCTATATGTAAAATACACATTGTGGCCTCATAAATTTATCCATGCGTCGGTCAATTAAAACTGTGAGATTTTTAGAAAATTAAATATTTCACTAACATGCTAATTTTTACATTTCGATGCATTAAAAAAAAACAGAAAACGAGAGAAATGATTTAAGTTATCACAAATGGTTACCAAACACTTTTTATTCAACGTTAATATATGGAACTACTCCCCCCCCCCCCCACCCTCCCTATCGTTACCAACTTTACTGGGCGCATGTCACTCAGTGGACCCGTTAAAATACATGCAGGGTAGGGGCAGTGACTTTTTTCAAAGGTTGATTTCAAAACTGCTCACCTTATCGTGAACGACCTTTATAGCCCATTCACGGTAAATTGAGCACTTTTTGAAGCTGTTTCATCAGACATAATATCCAACAAATACATTTCATTATGGCCTCGGACTTTTAGTTTTGGGTATGGTGAATGTATACACTGTGTTTATTACTCACATTACTGGGGTTTACACCAACAAGTGGTGGAAGGATATAAATTGGTCGAAAGAAAAACAAGTAACTAGGGCTTGAAAAATGCTCACTTTACCGCGAACTACCTATATCAAAGTTGATGCTCCGAAGCCTACCTCCGTGATGCAGTTGGTTGTATGCCATCTTAGCGTGCGAGACGTTCTGCGTTCGAGTCCCAGGCGATTCTCGCGTGCATTTGTAACTGTCTCACTAATACTGGATTTGTTTATGGTTTCATCTCTAAAGCCTCTGCAACTCTGTCAAATTTTCGCCTTCAAATATACCTGGCAATAAAATCTGAAAACAAAATACGGCCATCAAATTTTTCCTGCCAACAAATGTTATCGAATAATCTCGAATGTGGTTGAAAATGTGCCGCACTGTCAAATTGCTTTAATGGGAGAATCTAATTAGAATTATTGCTTTAAGATTATTGTCACAGTGAGATACTGCTTTGGATTTTCCATGCAGTCCATTACAAGAAGGAATGTAAGTAATGCTGTAATTTATTTTCGCTTCTTTACTAAATTCAAATTATATATTTATCAGATATGTTTCCTGTACAATGAAATTTAATGACTCTGAGTTCGTAATATTTTGTGCAATTTTGACATTAAAAAGCATTAATTCCAAGACAGATTCCCCATAAATCAATTCTCTTCATACCCTACTTCATTGCCAGCAATAACTGTTTGTTATTTTAGTTTCTTGACGTCAATTTTTGTCGTTCACGATTCTGATTAGCTGTGGCCCGTCAAACATCAAAGACTTTTTAGAACCGGACCAATATTTAAAATGTTTGATGGAAATTGAATCTATCCTATTTTCTCAGACAAACATGGAGACGTTTATGACGTTTTGATGACGTCATGACTGTCCAACTTTATTCGACCAAACTTATTGGAAGCATTTTGACAATGTGACAGGGGCTTAATGAAATCGCTGTCAACGAGGCATCAAGACCTACCTACCATCTAACCTTTTAGTAACTTCATCAACATTATTTGCAAATCTATGTAGGCCTAAAGGGAAGTAGGCTCATTAGTTATATTTATAACTACTTGGTTTTATTTGATATTTTATATGTCACGCTGTGGGCTATCTGCGACATACAGCAAAGCATGAATTCACATTGAACTTAGCAGGTCGTGTGCGATGTTGGGACTTCCTTAAGCGTTAAAGCGAATATAATCTATTCTCGATCTCTTCACAATTTTTCAATCAAGCCTTAGAAAAATCACATCGACGTGTTTGGTCAGTTGTTAAATATGACACGTATCACAAGCGTTTTGTACTTGTGTTAATATTAAATTTTTCGTTAAATTTAATTTTTACTTGGGCCTATATTTTATTCATAAACGATAATATTTAATTTATAATTAAAATGGATAAAACACGAAAAGAAATATGTATGTTGGCATTGCCTAGTAGGAAATAATTCTTATGCAAAATATTATTACACAGAGAGTGCACGAATGTGGTGCGTTGTCAATTATGTGTAATTTTATAGACGTGGTTAAACTATGTTTTTGCGAGGCGGAGGGATATTATAAAAGTAGAACCTTAGCAAGGCTTCAGAAAAACTGGCTTAACCGTGAATAGACTAAATGTATATTTTAGGCCTTAAGTGAAACTTGTTTGACGATGACCAATCAGAGCAGATCAGTCGGTGTTGTTGGCGGAAAATTGCTATTTACTGTAATGTAAGTATAAAATATATTAAAAAGGCACGCGTATGCGCACAATTCTGACTGCAATTTTTTGTACTGGATGCCACATGTTCAGGTTGTCAGTAGGTGTGGCAATTCCGGAACGTGGATCCACGCGGGAGGCGAACTGGATGCCACATGTTCAGGTTGTCAGTAGGTGTCGCAATTCCGGAACGTGGATCCACGCGGGAGGCGAACTGGATGCCACATGTTCAGGTTGTCAGTAGGTGTCGCAATTCCGGAACGTGGATCCACGCGGGAGGCGATGGCGTGTTTTCGCGGCTGGAGCTCTTGGTCCGTGGATAAATCACCGGGTGGGGGGGGGGGGGTGTAAGGCACCCCTGCTATTACCCTGGCCGCAACCCTCCCACCCTGCCGGCGGCAGGCCCTTGAGGTGAGGGATGTTCCGCCCCGCGTCTTACAAATTACCTCTAATTGATAGCGGGCCCTAGCTTGTTCCGCACCCTCCAAGACACGAGCTGAGAGCCTGTGGACAGCCACGGCCGTGACCTCTGCGCGTGCGCGTGCGGATGACGTTCGCTGAAGATGAGGTATTGGCTGTTCAAGGTAAAACGAGCACTTTCGGAAGCCCTGCTTAAGATCTAGATACACGTTGTGTATTCCACCGCCTTATGTAAAATTAACATTACCATGGGCCTCGTCACTTTATTCATGCGTCGGTCAAGCAAAATTTGGAAATTATTTGAAATTTTAATGTTGTACAAATGTGCTCATTTTTACACTTCAATGCATAAAAAAATAATAAACACAGAAAGCGAGAGAAATAATTTAAGTTATCACAATTAGTTACTTAACACTTTTTATTCGACTTGTGGTTTTCCACTTAACATAAATAATTTTTGAGTCGGTTGTAGGTATAACATTTCTCATAACATTGTTTTTGTCCCTAGCAGAGAAAATTTTTAACATTAATTACATTCTGCATAAGAACTGTTTATGATTTTCCGCATATCATAATTACTTGCGGTACACGTAAAATGAAATAAATCTATGTGTAATAAGATTTTTAAATTAAAAATCTAGGCTATATATGACATTTATATATAAAAAGAATATTTCTTAATGTAGACACTTGTCTCTCTTTTCATTGAAAATATAATCGTTGCAGCATCTTCTGTTGCACGATTGGCACCGCGGTAAAGTTTCTTACGGTCTACTACATTCTCACAAATAAACTTATTACAGCCATGGATTTCTAAAGAAAAAAATTACAAAAATTTTCGATTTTCAAATGTGCAACTCTATGTGAAATACATTTATATTGCAATCCCTTCTGTGAAGGTGTATATAGTAAGACGACCCACTACTAATTCGCAAAAGTGATACAAACATCCCAGCACATATCATTTAACCCTTTTTCATCGCTTCAATCTTTCAAAAACTACCTCCTGGTTTTGCTCGAAATTATCGGTACTTCAGCGTTGGAAAGCCAGAAGAAAGAAATGAGCGAGTTATTGGCGATCATCAAACAAAATGAAGAAGTGTTGTGAATGGTCGGTGGAACAACACAAAACTGCATACTCATGTTGGCAGGCCGTCATCTTTGAACAATACATTTTAAGCTCACGTAGAAGTAAATGTGTTATCTTCTAATTGAACTAATGCATTCAATAAAATTACTATCAATCCTTCGCTTTGCACATGACACTGAGTAGCTTGTTTTTTCGTCTCAACATATCGAAGCAGCTCTCGACTTGGCGAAACACTATCCCCACTAACACTATGTACAGTGGTGTATGGTGTGACGTCTGGTCTGTTAAGACGTCGCCACTCTAGACACACACTCAGTGCAGTTCGTGGGTTCATAATTAAAGGGATTTGTATCTGGTGTATTTGAGTTAGTAACTGCTGCCAAGTATCACATAATAGGAACAATATTCGAAAGTATCTGAATAAGTAGGGGTGGGGAGATATGATGAAATTTGTATTAAAATTAATAGTTCAGAATTACACACAGCTTAATTTAAAAAAATATATATTTTTTATTAATACATAGGTAAATTTTATGAATATTTAAAAGAAAAAACCGGCTTTCATGTTTACAAAATCTTAGTCATACGTGTAGATTGAACAAAATGTACAAGAACAAAATGTACAAGAACAAAATGTACAAGAACAAAATGTACAAGAACAAAATGTACAAGAACAAAATGTACAAGAACAGCAAGCAATCACACGACCTTTACACCTTAAAGGCGTGGAAGAAGTCCTGGTATTAATCACTTAACGCCTAATCAACTCCGCCATTCCCCGAAAACGGGACAACAACACTGAACGCTTGACTTGGCATCGCTTATTTTAATACCCAGAAATGTCTTCCAGGTAAAAAAAAAAAGTGACGAAAATGTTTAGCTTAACGAACTGTGAATTTTCTCAAAGTTTGATTTCAAAAGTGCTCACATCCCGTGAACATTACATGGACCAGTATCACTGCTAGATGCTGCATATTCTTAATTGTGTGCTTACATGTTTACATGTTTTCGTAAGTATACAAAAAAAAAAACAACTGGTTGAGCTCAAGAGTCGCGTGAACCGAAATGAAGTAAAGCTGTTTCCCATCTAAAAATAGAAACACCGCTTCTTTTATCGCAGTGAAACCTTCAGCAGTTCCATACAGAAACTATAGCCTGAATACCCGGAAGAAAATGAAATACAAAATACTAGTGATATTTACTGATACGATTAGGAATATTTGCCCACTTCAGATAAAAAAAAACAGGCTTTAGAAATCTCACATAACACATGGTCTGCAACATTCAGAGAACCCACTTTTCACTCCGGTAGTCATTGGACCTACATGACACATCAATAATTTCGGAATTTCTGGTTCCAACAAAATAGACACAACAGAAACTCACCGCTTCTGGTCATATTTACACAAGCTAGTGTTAAGCTCTAAAGTACCGATCCTTTTCTTGAGTTAGTTTTGCGACGCCGAGATTGTTTGCTCAAAACGAAAAGGGCGGGGGGGGGGGGGGGGGGGGGCTAACCAATATTTAGCGTCATATGCAAAAAGTAACAATGAAAAGATGCCCAGTATAACAGGGAGGACTTAATTTGCCATGCGTTAGCCGTCTTAGGGACCCATTCCTTTAGTGAGAAGAACGGACCTACCTAAGTCTAGTGCAACGTTTTGCCCAATTGACTAAAGATAGATGAGGTAGACAGATCTCGCTGGCTGCGCACAACCAATCTCCGTGTCCCAACACTGAACTGCTTTACTGTCAACACGACTAGCGAAAACGGCATGGATTGGATTTGAGGTTAGAATACTGTTAAGCAAATAAGTGGGTTGAGTTATTTTAATACTTCCTCTAACAAATTTATAATGCAGTTTAATTGATATCAAATTAGTATGATGATAGCGCTTGTCGTTTGAATACTAAGCTATAGAAAAATACGTTTCTATGGTTTACCCACCTGTACGACACGACGATATGAATGTCACCGCAGCTAGCGGTTCACAACCTGCCTCACATGAATGAAGCAATCCTGGTACGACACCCGGATTACAATGACGGACTGAGACGAGGTGAAGATGACCCTTATTGCGTGCTTTTGGAAGACGTTCAAAAGGGATGGTATTTTTAATATTATGTCATTTATGCCATCATATTTTGCTAGTGTAGTTTTCTGCGAGATAATTATAAATTTAATGTAGGTATCAAGTTTGCTATATACGAGCCTTTATATTAAGAACATACATATTTTTAGTATACATGTTCATTCACATTTACTTGTGACCCTGTCTCATATATAACATTATATATGTATATTTATATATATATATATAACATTTTATAATTATATTGTGCATTCGTTTGCATTTCTGAAATCATCAAAAGAAGACTGTTTCTCTTAAACACAGGTTCTCGAATATTTGCAGCAAAAAATTTACATCGCTTACCAATAAAAGTTGGCCACCACTTACGTGCCAGAAATATAACAGCCAATGAAAATCAATGATGCGACGAGGGAACGCAATTTTGAGCGAAGATGAACGACGAGTAAACACGCTTTAAAGGCTTAGCTGAGTTTACAGCTGCTCTATTAAGTTCAGCGATTTGAAGGAGTAACAGCATATTAAGGCGGGAAACAACAAGGTTTATGGAGATTATTTAGCCCCGAGTATACGAGAGAGCGAAATTAATCAGAATATTTCGGTACTAAACTGTCATCAAGGATTTTGTTCAAAGATTAGTCTAAGAGAGGAAACTATATATCTCTGGCACAATTGGATAAGAAGAGAGGATCGTGGTAGAAGTAGGAAGGCCTTGGAATACACATGTATTGCGTTTAAAGGCTGTTCACGATAAAGCGAGCACTTTAGAAATGAACATTACAAAAAGTCACAGCCTCTAATTGTATATATTTTAATGGCCTCACTGAGTGACATTCGCCCAGTAAAGTTCGTAACGATGGAGGGAAAGTAGTTCCACATCTTAACGCCAGATAAAAAGTATCATGTAACCGTTTGTGCTAGCTTAAATTATTTCTTTCACTTCCTGATTTTTTTTAATCCATCGAATTTTCAAAATGAGCAGATTTGCCAGATATTTTCTTTTGTAATCATTTCACAATTGCACTTGACCTACGCATGAATAAAGTGACGAGGTCCATGGCAATGTTAATATTACATAAGGCGGAGGAATACACAACCTGCATACAAGAAGATCTTAGGCATAGGGCTTTCAAAAGTGATCATGTTGCCGTGAACAGCCCATAGCAAGGAGTAAATCGAGCATAGCAGATCATCGTGTGTGCGTTGGAACCATGTCAGACATAATTTTTACAGAGTTCCTTTTTCAAATGAAACATTATTGATCTTTTCTTTCAGTAAAAGAAAATATGTTCGGTGAGTGCACCCAGAGAGAGGCGACGCCCTCCTGATGATGAGTTTTCAAGCTGGGACCAGTAGGTGTCTGTCATCCCCGGACGTGACATGAAATGAGACACTGGGATGGAGCGGCACTGAATTATAGGGGCGGGGGAAACGGGAGAACCCCGAGAAAACCCACCGGCAAGTGGCATCGTCCAGCATGATCACCACAAGCGAAATCCGGGGGTGAACCCGCCGGGGATTGGGCTCATATCCCTTTGTGTGTGTGTGTGGGGGGGGGGGAGGCGCCCTGGAGACTACGCCACCGCGCTGCCCATCATCTTCTAGTGATTTGGTGGATAGGAGAAGTGTTCCTGGCCATAGACTAAAGATGAGGTAGACAGCTTATTCGTCTTCTGCGCATGTACCCAACATTCACCTACCCCAATCATACGTAGCTGTCAAAGTCACTTGGTGAACAGTTGTGAACGTGTGTGTTTATTTCGTAATTATTAAATCACAAGCACTATTATACTACTGAACTACTTTTAGCAATTTGAATTTAGTCAAAAGCCTTACAAACTGGTTAGCAGACGTTTAATAACATCACGAAGCACTTGCTTACAAATCAGTTTTCTAACTTCAAAACCAAACCATGCCGTTTTCGCTAGACTTGTTTGCAGAAAAGTAGTTCAATGTTCGGACACGGAGACTGGTTGTGCAGTATATCAAACATAACTTCTTAATGTCCATTTTTTTCATAAAATTAAGATCATTTTTGTAAAAGTCATTGAGTGGTCAGAAAAAAATCGATTCATAAAAAGCCCATGAATCGGAAAAGGAAATAGTGCCATAAAATACGTGAAGTCGTTTTTCTAGCTACATGCCACGCACCACATAATCCGTCGCTGATTACAGTACATGATAGATGTAATGTTTAGTTATTTTAAAAACTTCTTTATTAGGTTAACAGCAAATTACTTTTATCTCTACCCTGTGAAACGTAGTATATATAGAGAACACACTTCCTTGATAGGTGAAGCACACAAATATCGTTCTCCCTATTTACGTAAAACTGGTTTCTTACCTGTGGGCCCGCAGCTATAATATTTTTCGCAAGTAATGGCATGTTGTAATAGTGACGCTATTTAAGGTGGCTGTAAATATACGACGAAGAGCTTGTTTGTTATAATTAATTTATTATAAGTATGTTTCGTTCTTAAGAACAACTGACGGATATCTGATACCACAGCAAGGTTAAGTTAGGCGCTAACTGACCAGCAGTTGACTATCTCGATTTAATTTCCTGCAGCTATTAAGAAAATAATTCAACGCGCTGGCAACATTTCGCCGGAATATTAACTCGGTATATAATCATTGACGCTGCAACACCCTTCTCAGTAATCAGGCCTTTCCTTTTGTTCAGGCCTGGCATTTGGTGCATTAAATCGACCTCAAATTCCCTGGCACGATATCTCGCGTGACTGTAGGCTGTGTCCAGCCTTCTTAGTATCCCATGAGTCCACGTCAACTCGTAAAAAGGCCCGACGCTAGACCTCAAAACGCATGCGCTCTTTACGACCACGAAATACTGGGCAAGGTCATGTGAGAAAGAAATAAAACAACGCACGTCAGATGTTTTTTTTAGGTATTTATAAATTGCCATGTTGGGAAACAAGTAAAATAGCATTTCTATGACGCTGTCAGGAAATGTTTTAAATCTTTGTCCTATTTTTTAATATCTGAGCACGGTATAGAACTGTCTACGTCAGACGTCGTGGCACTTGAGTTTCCGAAACCTACAGCAACAGGACTGGACACGACCTGGCGCTGGAGAGTGCGGCATTAGTAACGGCGCGGTTATCTATGCTCCTGGACAAAAAACATTTTCTATGGTTTTCGCTGGATAATTTCACACTTAAAGCCTGGTTCAATTTACGCCAATCACGCCGAAGAAAAACTGTCTGCTTGCAAGACAATATTCTGCATTACCGTTTGTGTGCATGATTGAAAGCTCACTTCATGACAATAGTAGTTTATTTTTTCTGTTATTTAACAGAAGTTAAAAGAAGATTCCGTTGTAAATACACGAAAATAAACTAGGCGCTAAATATTTTATTTTTAGTTTCTGAAAATAATTACAAATATTTAAAAATTTCTTTAAAAATGTAAACATGTTTGTGTATTTATTTCCAGAATAGTTTGATATTTGTGAATATTTAGTGGGGCATTTTCCGTCCCACATTATGCCAATAATTTCCCAATGAAACTGATATTATTATTCACGTAGATACTTTTTTTTTTTTAATTTGTTGGTAACCCATTGAACTATAGGAATAGAACATATGAAATGGCGAACTCCTGGAACATATGAAATGGCGAACTCCTGGAACATATGAAATGGCGAACTCCTGGAACATACTGGCGAAGTTCGCTTTTCCCACGAGCACAAATGTCTGCGCGAGTGCAACTTTTTGGCAGAGCTCGTGACGAAAACCAGTTCGAGTTCTCATTGGTTGCGCCATTTTTGTGCTCCGTCTGTCCGACGAACTCCGCGCACACGTGAGCCGGCGTAATGAAGTTATAATTTGCAAGTCTGAGTGCGCAAAATTCACATGCATAGCTATGAAATTTACAGGCAACTAAACGAAAGTATATTTGGCTACTCTTTCAGTAGATTTGTTGGTCGGTGTGCCTTAAACGCTTATCTTTAGCCTCGTAGTTTCAACACCCGGTCATATATTTTGCTAATTTCCCTTTCTTCGCTAACAATTTTTCGATAGTATTAATTTTCGTATTCACCCGAACGTTTTCCGGCATCTATCGTCGACATCTCCTGATGTTGAACCGCGTATGATGTAGGGAATTGTTTTTTTTTTTTTTTTTTTTTTTTTTTTAACGTAACAGTTATAAAATACATTACTCTTCAATACCGTGTTAACAGAGTAACTCACGTTGCTCACAGCGATATTTCTGGAACGTCGTCTGCAAAATGTCGATCGACTACTGCACTAATTGTTTTTTTTTTATCGAACGTCTGGCTTGGAACTGTGTAACTTCACTTGCCACACCTGGCACAAGCACTACGCATGTGTAAAAGTTATGTTTTGGAACGTCCCTGCTTGCCAATGTGCGCATGCTTTGAAACAATGAACAACGCGATCTTTACTTGCCCGGAACGTCTTGCTGTAAAGTTTCAGTATAAATAAACTTTACGTTATTCCGAATGAGAGGCAAAAACTAGATTTTTATTGTTTTTTAACGTTTTATTTGATGTCCGAAACAAGGTCAATAATAAGAGATTGTTCAAGTAAAGTAGCGTCTGTGCTGCCATCTCGTGAGCTTCCTGGGGGCCGCGGTGGTGCAGTGGTGAGACTACTCGCCTCCCACCAAGGCAAACCGGGTTCAATTGCCCGGAGGGGTCGCTCCTGGATTTTTGTAAGTGGGAATCGTGCCGGACAATGCCGCTGGTCGGCGGGTTATCTCAGGGATCTCCCGTTCCCCCTGACCTTCCATTCCTGTGTTGCTCCATACTCACCTCGCTTCGCCCTCGATGGTAAGAGCTACCCAAACATCTTCACTTCGCTTCACTCCCATCCAAGCGGGAATTTTCGGCCAATCACAGACGACCTTTCATGCCTCTTAAACATTTATCTGATTCCAGCTGACTCCATGCGTTAAAACAGTAGTAAAACAAACTCTCGGGCTTTATAATGCTAACTAACGGCAAAGTAAAATTAAAATTAGGAAAAATAATTTGAAATATAGAGCAATTCTTGTCTTTTCAGCTTAAAATTCAACTTATTCATCATTCATTTACATTTGTTCCTGGCGATCGCCACTAGCATTCATATAACACAGAAATTATTATACGTATGTAGGCTATACGTGTACCCGAAAAACACTTAAGAAAGGACGTATTTTAATGTTTACAGTCAATTTTAAACATTATAACGCCTGGAACTGAGTGGAACATCCCACAACGAGCATTTGTAAACTGCGCGTGCGCCAGGGATATATCTTTCGGGAAACGCAAGACATGTTTCACAGCAACCATGTTACTGGAACATGTTGCCTACTTGGAACTGAAACGCTGAAACACGTTACAAGAAAGTAGCTGGTTAGCCCACCCCTTGTATGGTGGGTCAATGTTTTCAGGTCGGGTGCTACACAGCTGAAGCTGAGCACGCAGCTGTTTCCTCTCTCCCCAGAAAACCCACCCTCACCAACGCTCAGACGAGTGCCACGTAGTCTGGCGCAGACAGTACTTCTAGAGTACCACGAAATAGAGATCAATATAGTCTGTTCGTGGTTTATTCACACTTTTTGAATCCAACCTTTGAAAAATCACCCTATTTATTTTGTGTTTCGGTGTTTCCCTAGTATTTCATGTATCACAAGCGTTTTATACGTCTGTTAACATAGACGCATTTTATTTTTCGTTAATTCGAACTTTAAATTATATGGTATCAAAAAATTATAGCATTTCGTTTGTAATTGATGTAAATAAAAACTGGCAGAAGATAGGTTGGTTGGCACGTGCCTAGTAGGATATCGTTCTTATTGAAAGTATTATTAAGTCGAGTGCGCACGAATGCGGTGAGCTGTCCCTTCGGTGTCGTTTAATAGAATTGGTTAAGCTTTGTTTACTCGAGGCGGAGGAATATCCCTAAAGTAGAACGTTAGTAGAGTTACAGGAAAGTTGGAATTGACCGTAGAACGGAAATTTTGCATAGTTTATACTCTTGCGATAAATTTTCAACTGGAATAACTCCAATAACAACGTATGTATGCGTAATACCATTTGTCGAGGTACTTTGAGTGAACATTTCATGTCCTTAATTTTCGGCGGACATTCAAAAATAAAGTGGCAGATATCGAACGGCTATATACAAACAGCGCAGGCGATTGTGTGAGAGAAATGACATAGCGCGCAAGGTGTGTTGCTGGTGTTATTATTATTTTTAATATGAATAGTAGAAGTAGCAGAAGTGGTATTTAAATGATATTTCAAAATGATTCAACATTTCTTGATGCACTTTTTTCGCTCTTCATATATTTTACGTAATGGGAATTATTTATATAGTTTAATTTCCGGTCATGGTTAAATTAACTTTCGGAAGAGATAATAAAAATTATTTCCACTCTCATCACGTTGGGGTGTATTGGCAATTGTAGCATTGAAACGTTTATTTCCGTCTGCAGAAGTGCTGCCGTCTATTAGCCGGAGGTGATAAAAACTGCCGGATTTTCAAGCGGAAATATGTAAGCTGATTGACGTTTTTTTGGCATAATTGGTAAAGAAGTATAACACAAATACTATCTGAATTGTGTATGAAATACATATACAATTTCAATTATTTTGGAGATAAACGTAAACTGCGAGATAAAAGTGCGTTTTCAGTAAATAATGTTACCATTTTTATAGCCTGTTCACAGTAAAATGAGCACTTTTGAAAGCCTTGATTAAAATCTACTTGTACGCATATTGTGTATTCTTCCGTCTTATTTAAAATTAACACTGCCATGGACCTCGTCACTATTCATGCGTCGGTCAAATGCAATTGTGAAATTATCACACAAGAAAATATTTGGCAAATCTGCTCATTTTGACAATTCGATGAATTAAAAAGAAATCAGGAAGTGAAAGAAATAATTTAAGTTAGCACAAACGGTTACCTGGCACTTTTTATCCAACGTTAAGATATGGAACTACTTTCCCTCCGTCGTTTCCGAATTCACTGAGCCCATGTCACGCATTTCGCCCGTTAAAATATATGCATGCAGGGGGCAGTGAATTAATTTTAAAGGTGCATTTTGAAAGTGCTCACTTTATCGTGAACAGCCTTTAACCATGTGGACATTATATGTTAAGTTGTATAAACAATAAACATTAAATTATGGTGAATGAAATTTTAAGGGGCCCACTTTCTGAAAAGCAGACACGAAGAAATAATAACGCTACAATTGGTACTTGGTATAAGAATTCTTGAAAACCTGCACCGACGTAGGCCTACCCCTACATGCATCTACTCTCAAGGCAAGTGACGCTTGTATGCGCTGATGGGCCCGGGAATTCCTGATATCTACAACCATGATCATTTCTCGATTGTCTGTTCCATGATACATTTTCGTATTATTATTACGAAAACGTCAATTTTTGTCTACACAAAAAAATTTCCTATCTCAACGTGTGACGTTCACAAGTTATGACAGACAGCTGATAACTGATGGAAACGAGCGTTTTTTATATTATGTACTAAGTTTTCGACTGGTTTTTTGGAAACAAATTAACCATCTAAGGTGTTTCTTTATTATTTAATATAGAAATATTAAAACATAAAATGGAATACTCAAAGACGCTAAGCGCTATTATAGTCCATCTACAATTACATACAACTTTTCTGAAGCCCTGATAAAGTTCTACTTTCAGGATATACCTCCGTCATATCCAAACAATGCTGAACCGAGTATATAAAATCACACCGAAGTACTACACCCCGTATTCATGCGCACTCGGTGTAATACATTTTTTTTAAAGGATCTATTTCTTTGCTAGGCATTACCGCAACACATATTTTTTCTCCCCGTTTTTTATTCTTATTGAGATAAAATATTAGTAAACGTTAAATTTTAACCAAAAATGAGGTTTTTATTTTAATACAAGTAATTTTAAAACGCTTGTGATTCATGGCATATTTAGGAAACAACCAGACACGTCATAGATGGGATGAATTTTCAAATTGTTTCAAAAAGTGTGGAAAAATTGTGAATATATATATATATATATATATATATATATATATATATATATATATATTCACAATATATATATATATATATATATATATATATATATATATATATATATATATATATATATATATATATATATATATATAACAACGTTTCCCATACTTTTTTTCTTGTGGCACAGCTATTTCTGGGATTCTTTTTCGACACCCACTTAACTGCCTATTTTGAGATGTGTAGGTAAAATAAAACATTAGTTGGATGTCAATATAATTTTCATATACTTTAATAATTACTTATATGAAATTATTACAAAAAAACAATTACAAAAATGAAATTAAAATAAGATAAAATTATTAATGAAAAGTGCGAAGCTGTTTCTTGCGACCCACCATTCGAGAAACGCTGGTCTATAACTAGATAATTTGCACACATTCAGACACTTGGACGAATCCATTCGTGTTTCACTTACATCGGCTTAAGTGAGTCGTGTAAGTGCAGGACCGGTCGAGCGAAAACATATGATTTTTTTATGTAAGAAAACTTTAGTTGTCTCTCGCTCTCTCTCTCATTTACCTTTCACAACACCGCTTTCAAACAAAAAAAAAGCAGCTTTTTGCCCTTTAAAGGCAAAGAAGCTTGCTTCAAGGAACAAGTAATAGTAAATTGATAAGATTTTGTGTTTTGTGTGATTTTTGAGTCTGTAAACATTAATATTCCCGCAATTTTCAGGGAATAAAAATAAAAGTTTTGTAGAAATATTGTTCGGGAGAAAATATGCGAAGTGTGTGTGTGTGTGTGTTTTTTTTTTTTTATGCCCATTCAGACCCAGTGTACATTACACACGTGTTAAGGCTGTTCACGCTATAGTGAGCGCTTTCGAAATCAACCTAAGAAAAAAAAGTTGCTGCCGCTACTTACATATATTTTAATGGGCGCACTGAGTGACATGCGCCCAGTAAAGTTGGTAACAATGGAGGGAAAGTAGTTCAATATCTTAAAGTGAAATAAAAATGTTAGTTAACCATTTATGATAAATTTGGATTATTTCTTTCGCTTTATGATTTTTTTTTAATGCATCGAAATATAAAAATGAGCAGATTTGTAAAATATTTACTTTCCTAATAATTGCACTGTTTCACTTGACCGACGCATTAATAAAGTGATGAGACACACGACAATGTTAATCTTATATAAGGCGGAAGAATACACAACGTGCATACAATTAGATCTTAAGCACGGCTTTCAAAAGTGCTCATTTTACAGTGAATAACCCATACGTAATTTTTGGCCTGTGCTGCGCACTGCAAAGTTCAATGACCAGTGATCTTACACATGAGTAAATGATTCTCAAACCGTCTTACTGTTCCAGGTCATAATTGGTTCAGAGAACTGTAGCCGAACATGGCAACCTACATCTCATTAGGTGTTACAGCGAAACAAGTGTTGTGGCGGCTTAAGTACAGCACGCATTATAACATTTTTCGTCTGCGGCACCTGAAACGTTAAATTAAAGTGTGTTAAACGGGTTAAGCGATATCGTGTTGGGTGTCCAAGACACGCCTGATATCATTTAGGTGTACCATGTATGAAACCCTATTCTTTCACTCAGCTGGTGCGCTAGGCACAATTTAAGAGGGCACGTATTTAGGGATTCGGAAATAGGGGATGAATCATCAAGGAGTAGTATAGTCTGCTCGCGATTAACTGAGCAGTCCTTAAGAGGCCGTATCACCCCATATCTATATATATATAATTGTTCGTTTTAGTGTCATAAAATAAGAGACTGATTCATTACTGAAAATGTTTCATTATAGAAACACTAGCGACCCGCCCCGGCCTCGCTCGTGTTGGCGTTGTTTAGGTGTACAGAAAGTAAATACACTTGATTCTTAAGGTAATCAACATAGGATCAATATTGTGTTGATCACAAAGTCTTCGTAAGTGAACCTCTAAAAGACAAAAACTGTTACTGTGGGTCATCCTTATAAGATAAACATATGCTGTCGCGGACTGTTTTGTAGACCTTTTTGAGATCTACAACCTTATAGCATATCAATTTGGCGTATCATTTATGGTTTAGTCAGAGTAAATCATGTAAGCGCATTTTTTTCCGACTTGAACAGAAAACGTCGTCATTTCTCTACGATCCTTATATTTAATACTAATGTTTCTATATACCTAAACCTTTCACAAGAAATTCTCTAGATGATGGTGCAAACCGCATAAAATCCATCAACTGGTTTACAAGCCTCAGCCGAATACAGAGACACACGCGGCCAGGCGACTTTGTTTTATACTATGTATAGATTTAATTTCGTGATTCTGTGGAAATTTTGTACCTGATTATTAATTGGTGTTCCCTGGTTCTCATCAAAAGGTGAGAATGAATTTGAGACGGCCTCCACGGAGTTTTGCCGTCTCCTTACTCATAAACTATGTTTGACGACTGCATCTAACCGCTCAAGTACGACGCAACACGAGGTGAAGTGAAAGAACTTTTCCCGTCTTTAGTTCAATACATCTTCTGCCTGAACTTGTAAACTATTACTACCTTATCACCAACCTGTTTGGTGAAAACGCGAAGAGCTGCGTAGAAGTTTGTTTCGACGAACTTTGGTTCCTGACACGAAAGTTCACTAGTTCGGGCGTATCTTCGCCGTTTGGAGCCTGTTTCGTTAATGAACATTTTTAACGAGGTGTCGGATTTTCCGCCGTCTATATGGCGCTGCGATCTGCGGCCACTGCGCATGACCTCCCACCCCTGTGACATCACCTTGGAGGTGGTGCAGGAGTACCAATATGATGTTCGTTTGTTTGCTAAATTGGTAGCTGATGGCGCTATTTTTTTTGTTGTAATTTTGTCGTATTTGTTGGCGATTGGCTGTTAACCCAACGTCCCTTGAACATTTACCTTTTTACGTATCAAATTCAGCCATTGGCTTATCATTAATTAAGGCCCTCTATGAAAAATTAAAGAATTTCTGCTATGTATGCTGGGTGCGGAGTTGTCTCGAGGTCAGACAGCAGCCTCGAGAGAGCTTCGGAATGCCAAGATAAGTATGCCACTAGTTTTCATGCCGGCCCTTATGGCGAGACATACATTCATGTCCTAATAGGCAGTACGTAAAAGGGGGGGGGGGGCATTATGCCCTAAAACGACCTAGTTAAATCTCAAAAATGCTTTGTTTTTATCTTCGGCAAATCTGAATGTAAGAGTAGATTTTAAATCTTGGTAAAAGATTTTTTATGAGAAGCCAAATTTTTAATTAAATATGAATAAACAAATAGCAAAATTGTGGACAATGTGGGGAAAATGTCCATAAATTTTGTACACGAGATAAACCAGGGAAGCGGTTTAGAGTTTTCCCTGAACTTCTGGAAGATAATCCTTAAAATTAATGCTAGGGTTCAAGACAGAATCTAGTAATTTTGCAAGCTTCCCAGTTAAAGAATGTAGGTGTCTCTTCTGGAATTTTCTAATTGCGAATCAGCCCACAAAGCATGTTTTCGAACAGAAATTCTATGAAAATTTTGTCATTGTTTGGAGAAAACATTCCAAATAATATTCTTGCAATTCAATGGCCTTTGGTAACTAGTATATATATATAGCCGGGAAAATAAATTGTAACCTTCAGTATAAACTGTTATGATATGCCACATAATATCCTTACATGTCTATGGACTTTGGTGAATAGTATATGGCCTGAATATAAATAGTAATTATCAAAATGAAAGAAATGGCAACTGTTAGGACTATAAAGCCAGTATTATACATGTTAATTATTTTTAATGTGCCCTGTTTTTGTAAAATTCACATTCGTGAAAGATATTGGCAACAGAAGTTTATCTTGTATATTATAAATATTTATGAAAGAAAGAAATGGCAACTCTTACGACTAAAAAGCCAGAATTAAAAATGTTAATGATTTTTAATGTGCCCTTATTGGGAAATCGAAAATTGAAAAATTCACATTATTTTGTGAGACAATATGGGAAACAAAAATTTTCCTTGTATGTGAAAAGTATGTCTGAAAAAAAAAAAAAAAAGAAAATTAATACAATAAAAACACAGTATCAGAATTCATGTGTATTGCACTTCAGCTCATAGTATGTAGAATATTTCCTACTTTATTGTTCATCCATGTTTTATTCACTTTGCCTTAACGAGGGTTGTTTTCACCTAGGAGATTGTGTTTTTATTGGATGGTGTTTTCAAATCCACTTTGCCGCGTCCTAGGCTCTAGGGCGTAGCAAATTAATATATAAAATTTCGTATAAAGTTAAATGTTGGATAAACATGCATTAATAGTTCATATAATATGTCCATAATGATAGGAAAGTTAATCGGCTAAGCTTCTATTGTCGCAGTTTTCAATAAATTGACGTAAATTTTAATCACGAAGAAATAAATAAAAAAATCCAATATGGTGGGTGACGCGGCCTCTTAAATAAATCTTTGGAATTTTTCACTGCCGTTAACTGTGTCGATATGCGCTCAGCATAGTTAGTAACGATCAAGAAGAAGTAGTTCCATGCCTTAACGTTAATTTGAAGTGCTACATGAACTTTTGTGATTAATGAAACTAATTATTTTGCTTTCTGTTTTTTTAATGCATGTAAGCGTAAGAATGATCAAATTGGTAAGATATTTACTTTCTTAATAATTGTACCGTTTCACTTGACCGTCTCACGATTAAAGTGATCTGGCTCATGTTAATATTAATATTACATATGGCGAAATAATACAAAATGTGCTTATACGTAGATCTTAAGCAGGGGGTTCAAAAGTTTACCGTGAACAGCCTATACCACTGTGTTATTTTAAAGAGTGACTGAGTGAAGATATTTGGGCGGCTCTTAACATCAAGGTCTTGAGAGCCGATGAGGGTAACTGGGGTGAGCAGGGAGCAGCGTCGGAATGAAGGGCCGGGGAAAAAGGGAGATCCCCGAGAAAACCCGCCGACCAACGACATCGTCCGGCTCGATTCCCACAGTCGAAAATCAGGCGTGATCCTTATTTAAAGAGCATTCTTTAGTGACATGTTTTGTTTTATGCCTTCGTAGCATTGTCATCTTTTTCCACGATCAAAAAACGTGGGTTGTATTTCTCCAGCCGTTCGCGTCATATCAGGAGCGACAGGAACGCAGAAGTTTACATCCGACTCGGTTCCGCCGGGTTTAACGCGTCGGTTGGTATTATAACATCTTGTTTCGTTGCCAGGGAGGAGCAAGGGGCGTTTGGAGAGCGAACGCTTCCTGCCTCCAGCCGGCGCCGCGGACGGAAGCGGCTCGACGCGGGTTATCACTCGCCGGCCAACCGGAAGCTGCGAGGCTGGAGACGGGTTAACTAGCCCGCCGGAAGTCCAGCTGCGCGACGTGCTGCGCATGGCCCGGCTCTTCGCCTCGGTCCATCCCCTTTCCAATCCCCGCGAAACTTCCCTCGTCTCTGGAATAACTAACAGTCCCGCTGGCCGCACGCGAAAACATTCGGCGGTGATATATTCCGCCACTCTTAAGACAGAGGGCAGCACACCCCCTCCCCACCCACACACTGAAAAACGACTGGCTGGGTGGAACTTTCCACACCGCAACACAGCAATAAAATTCATCTGAAGAAATTTATTTTCAGCTAGCAGTTTTCACGACATGGAGACATTAAAAAAAAAAAAATGTATATTGTGCATTCATCAGTACACACCCTCAAACGCTTTGAAACACGATCGACGTAAATAATTAGAATCAACTTCTTTTAACTTCTTTTGTCTTTTTTCCGGGTGATGTTATAACAAATGAGATATGAAAAGCATGACACATTTTTAGTACTGCATCTAATTATCTCCTGAACAGTTTAATACCACGAGAGTTACAACTACTCTGATGTTCGAAGCCACTGTTTCGGATCGGTTAACACAATGTGCATGTTGAATAATGCGCTCAATATTCTACGTGGCTGCAGCGTCAAGCAAACGAAAATTACGTATTACGAATTACGAGTTAATAATAATTTCAGTTTTTTTTATGTTAAAATGATTACAATAGTGGATTTAACATAATTGATTGAATATGTTTTCGATCACTCTCACAGGCAACAAAACAGAAACGAAAAAATACACTCATGAGCATTTGAATTAGAGTAACCTGCCCGCGTGCTATCTGAATGGCACTGTGGGACCACGTTGAATGAAAAGTGCCCTGCCACGGACGGCTGGGAAGTTATCAGACCTAATTCTAACCGCCTGAGTAACAAACGTAGAACGGAGAAGAAAGAGGATCTCAGCACATGCGGTCGTGCCCGGATAGTTGGGGCCGGACTCGTACACTTCCGAAGCCGTGCAGGCACTGGGATTTTCACGGGTCACCCACCATGTCGGCACTGTACCGGACAACAGCCGTGGTGTACAGCGTTTCGATGACAGGGGTCGCTGTCGACAAACTCTTTGGTTGCAGCAGATAGGCAGATCACAGTGCAGCAGATCACTAGTCGATTCAATGCTGGGCCACAACGGCATGTGAACAGCCGTAATATCTAAAACCATCTCCTCGCTATGAGGTACAGAAATCACTGTCCCACTAGGGTACATTGGACCTTTAACTTATGGCAAAAGGTTGCCTGGGCGTATGAGTCGATGTACACATTGGCACACGCCAGTGGTAGGATGCGAGTGCATCAGTACATTAAGCGATGGATCCTTCGTGTCACCAGTGGACAGTTCAGACTGGCGGTGGTGTTGCCCTGGAACGGCACATATCACATCGTCCCTCGCCCAAGGACGGTTCAGGGACCTGCTGGCAGATCATGTGCACCCGTTTCTGCGCCTATAGCACCCTGCAGGATACCTGTACCTACAGTGCGACAATGCACCGGTCCACCGCCCCCGTGTTGTGACCGAGAGGCTGGATGAACACTCCACGTGCTTGAGGTGGCTCGCCTGGCCCCCGAGGTCACCTGACCTCGATCATATTGAGCACACCTGGGATGCTACCTGGAGGAATGTGAGAGCCGTGGACTCTGCTTTGGCCGATTTCAGTACACATTGCGAGAGGCAGTGCAGCAGTCGTGGATCAATATGGTCCATGTAACATCGCACCACCACCGTCATCAGGACGACTGAAATTGGGGAGGGGGGAGGGTTGTTGCCACATGCTACAATAGGCTGTTCACGGTAAAGTGAGCACTTTTGAGGCCCTGGTTACTTTTCCTATTCAGCCATGTTTTATCCTGTAACCCCTTTTTTGAATGAATATTGTCATATAAGTAATAAACACAGTGTGTTTATTCCACCGCACTCGGAACTTAACGTCTTAAGCTAAAATAAATGTAAAAAAAAAGTGATTTATTATTCAAAACGAGATGGCTTTCAAAAGTGCTCACTTTACCGTGAATAGCCTATAGGCAGGCGCGTCTGTTAAAACTGCTCATGAATTTGTACATAAAGACGGTGGGTGTGATAAAATCTATTCAATTGCTAGTATTAAAAAATTGTAGTTTTCCATTAGACAATATTTAGCAATATAACTATAAACACTCTATAGTTTTGTTTTTCGCTCTCCTTGCTTTCATCATTCTAAGAAACTAATATTTTGATCGGCTCTCAAAAAATTACTGGTTTGGTTTTTGTTCCAGTTTAATTACTTAATCGTTTAGTGTATTATATGTGTATTATATTGCGTTCTAAAATTAAAGCATTTTTTACAATATTATGTATTTTGTATTGACTTGTGCCATTTGGAAGTTCAATGTATTTACATCACTTAGCATTTTAGTTAATAATTATTATATTATTACTATAATCCGGCAAATAAGAAATAAGAGAAAAATTAAAACATCTCCATGAAAAAATACATTATGGAACGAAACCTAGGCCTTAAAATTAAAAAAAAAAAATGTTCCAGTCATTGTGAGTAAGCGACCCTGTTTATAAGGCTTGTAGCGCTCTGGGCACAGAATAATGCCCCCCCCCCCCCAAATATTAATGAACTATGCTAGTTTGAGTTTGGGAGGGATAACTCCCTTATCTTTAACACGCAGTATCCCCCACCTATAGACCCACCGATTCCGGAATGGCAAAAGAAAATTGCAAAAAAAAAATCAAGTGAATTGTTATAACATAGTAAATAAATTGTCAAGTAAACATGTTTTTAACAGTATCACGGACCTCACTGCTCCCCATTTTTATGTAAATATTTTATGTAGTTCATAGCTACAGTTAAATATATTTTAGTTTATTATCTTTTCTTTTTCATTATTTTTCGTATATTTCACCTTAACTTTTTTTCTTGAATTTTCCTGCAAGCAGTCTTCAATGATATCACTGAAATATTGTTTCAATGTGATACCACGTTGTGTGCAAAGAAACGCGATAAAATTGGCCTTTCCTTCTTCAAACGGCGTATTATTTGGTCCTCGATCATTAAAAATGCAAAAAAAAAAAACCCTCTTTCTACTGAGAAATTACACACGTGTGTTGTTAAGACACATCCTCATAGCTAAATCATCTTCATGTGCTTCACTAAACTAGTAATTGAAATACCAATCGAACAAACCAAGATTTCCAAAGTTGTCGTTGGAATGGTTTAATTCAAGGGAACACTTATAAATACATGTTAATTTACGAATATATAAAATTCCACTTTACAGCTTTTTTTACTTAATTTGCGTACACAAATAGTTTAGATGAATGTTTCCTGTATTGTCGGTGGTCTAAAGTTATTAAGGGATCAGCTGCAAATATTATGCCGATCAAAGTAAAAATATTTTCGGAGACTATAAATTTTAAGCCATTGCTTTATTTATAGGTTATACATGAAATATTATTTTTAAAATGTATATAAAAGCTTCATTCTCCTATTATAACTGATTACTGCCAATTATTTTGTAATATTTGGTTTTGTTCGTAGCCTTTTTAGTTCCTGATTAAGTAAGTTATAAAAATCTCACAGGTTAGGTTTCGAAATAAAGAATTGCATAAAATACATAGCATTGAGTATTACTATACTTATAGCTATTTATATATATACATAATATGGTGATAGTATTTTACAAAATATTACGGTTATTAGAAAACCATGACAAAAATAATTTTACAAAATTAATATTTAACGAATATAATTCCAAAATTATAATGTCAATAAAAATTGAGAAATTACATGTTTACAAATATCGATTTTTAATTTGATTTCATGTATATCAGAGAAAACTTTCATTATAAAGGGTTTTAATAAGTAGTTGTTTTAATTTATATAAAAAAATGGCGTATTCAGTTATAAACTAGATACTAAGTTTTCCTTAAATAAACATGGTAAATGTTTAGTTATTCAAAGCAACATTTGATTTGTTTAAAAATAATATTTAATGGAAGCATTTTTAATCCAAAAATATTTGAACATTATTCTCAATATTCAAATATAATTTTTCATGTTATTTCATATATAAATGGCTTTAAATATATGTTCTACCTCATCCAATAAAAATTTTAGGTGATGTGTTTTAATAAATAAATATGTTTATTTATATTTAATTTTATGAACATAATGTAAAATTTAATTTTGTTTTATACGCGAAAAATTGTAACAGTTATTCATATATAAGTCGACTGGATAAATAGTAAATAATATTGAAGAAATGTAAAGTTAAGAATTTTGGAGTTTAACACAAAATCCGAAAAAAATCTAATATTTTGAATAACAATATAGTTTGATCAACTAAATTTTTATATAAAATTTTATAATTTTGATTTTAAAGTTATGAATAAAAATGTGTGTATGATATATGATAAATAACGTGGTTAAGAATTACAAAACGTGATTTTGAATGTGTAAACTAAAAACTTGTTTAATCCGTACTTAAACTATTGAAAATTGTTAAGCGTTAGGCCTATCAAACGATATTTGTTTTAATGTGTTAAACTATTTCTATCCTAGTTTTAGTACTCTATAAAACTATGTTTTTGCCTAGTTTGTAATATTTTCAGTGTAGAAAAGATTTCAGTTTTTTAAATTTACTTGATATACTACGTATTTCCATAGAAAAAATACGATATATAAATTATGCATGTATGTATATGTGTATATATATATATATATATATATATATATATATATATATATATATATATATATATATATATATACACACACACACAGAAATGACCATGATGAAATGAACTACAATTGGTATCACACAAAGCAAAAATTATTATTATTTTTTTTTTTGGAAAATCATTATGTTATTACAGCAATTTTAAATAAAAAAAAAAAAAAAAAAAAAAAAAACAGGTTTTGAAAATACATAGTATACACTACTCGGCGATACCAGAGAGCAGAAACGGCACCGAAGAATCACAGTCCAGTCGTCTGTTTGAGACATAAACTATGCGAGATCTGCGAGGGCTTGTCTGATGCTAGAGGACGAGTTAGCGTCGCCATAGTTACGAGAAGTATAACAGTACCTAAGTTCAGGTCGCGCGCACACGTCATATTTATTACATGCACCGCTGGGATGTTTTATTTGTGTTTCTCTTGTTTCGCACGTCAAATTATCCTCTCGATCATTACTGTTATTAACCGGGCATCGTCCGTCTATACTTGCGACTCTGGGGGAATTACAGACGTTGGGCCTCGACCTGAAATGAACAGTGGATTACAAAGGTTTCAGGCGTCAGCGTACCTGAACCCGATTTCCTCGCTCGAGACCAAGAAACGCGGGAGCGATACGGGCGACACTGTCACGGGCATCGAGTGCGCCGTCGCCTCTACGCACATGTCTCTGAACAGGCGTGCAATATTCTCGTCGTGCTGTGTGTGCCTATGGGACTTTTGACGTTGACCATATCATTTTACTGGCGGAAAGTCTGTAGCGAGGTTTAAAACAAGTTCCTAAAGGCAGTTCACGGTATACTGAGCACTTTAGAAAGTCCTACTTAAGATCTACTTGTATGCATATTGTGCATTCTTCCGCCTTATGTAATATTAACATTACCACGAGCCTCATCACTATATTAGTGCGTCTGTTAGGTGAAAATGTGGAATTATTAGAAAAGTAAATATGTAACAAAAGAAGAGTCATTTAAAAGAGGCCCCGTGGGATATGTGTGTAACAGAGTGAGGGATTGAGTCAATACCGACCACGGGGCCTCTTTTAAAGGACTCGTCCTGTACCAATCTGTTCATTTTTACACTTCGAAGCATTAAAAAAAACCGGAGTACGAAAGAAATAATTTATGTAAACACAAATTGTAACCCAACATTTTTTATTCGACGTTAAGGTATGGAACAACTTTCCGTCCATAATTACGAACTTCGTTGGGCGCATGTCACTCAGTGCGTCCGTTAAAATATATGCAGGAAGAGGCAGTGACTTTTTTGCTGGGGTTGATTTCAAAAGTGCTCACTTTATCGTGAACAGCCTGTATCGTAGTTTCACTCGTGTCTAGTTTTCAGGTACAGCAGTATGAAAATGCCGTTTTAGAGACGTTGGTGGGCTCCAAAATAATGTTTATAACATGCTTGTTAAAATTAATGTACATCTCCGTCTTCATCGGGGTTATGTTTTCTTTTCATAGAAACATTTGGGGACACGTTTAATATCTTAGTTTAGAAAACGAACGTATTTCAAACCTGTTGCAACGGAGATTAAGTGCCAGGTAGGTGGGCAACTAGAAGACGATCGGTCTGAATCGGCCCAGAGAGCGCTCTCTCGTGCTCTGGCGACCACGTCATCATGACGTCAGAGAGAACGCTCTCAGTTCGTCACGATTTGTCGGAGAGAGTGCGAAAGAGCGAGAGCACACAGAGAGAGCACGAAGTTGTGTACTCGCTGGCGCTCTCTCGCACTCTCTGACCACGCGCCATATTTGTTTGCATTATTTACGTGTTTGAATAAGGTTAGAGCAGCTATCTGAGCCGAAACTGTCGCATTTTAAGTGAATACTTTCAACTGTTTCAAACTACGAAATAACTTACGTAAAACATGTTTATAAAAATATATGTACGGACATCTGACAAAGTCTTTGACACTTTACTGCATCATGACGGTGATATGTAAAACAAAAATAATAGTATTTTATGCGCTTGAAATTATTATGTTATTTAAAATAGCTATGATTACGATTTCTGTCTAAAATGATTTCCCGCCTTTCGGCATCAACTGTCTGCGTGACGTCGGGGAGAAACGAGAGAGTTGTCGTCTCAATTCCACAGATCGAGAACGCGAGAGAGCGCGAAGCCGCGCCCTCGCCAGGTTGCGTGAAAGAGTGCTCTCCCGAAAGAGTATTCAGCCGGAGTTCACAGCCGGGTTCGTCTACGTCGTGGGAGTTGCTTCTTGTTGAGGTCGGCGGTTTAATGAATCACTTCCAACCCGGACTAGCCAAGTAATCTGCCGCGAAGCCGACGCGTGTCTTGGCCAGGAGGAGAGAATCCAAAACACATTGCAACACTAACCTTGTAAAAACCCAGCATCAATTGGCGTAGCAGATCTCCCTTCCCGCGGTTTCTCCGCACTTTTTGAGTCAAAACCTTCTGTAGCGAGATCCAGGCGGCCCGAACACCAGAACTTAGAAGTTAACTTTGCATGTACTATGGATTACCGTAGCGACCCTCTGTTTTGATAACACCTCTGAGTGACCTAGTGACGAGAGAGTAAAAAAGCGGGAGCCAAGCTCCCCCCCCCCCCCCCCTGGCAGACGGCGACTTGTGAGGCGACAACGTTATAGGCTGTTCACGGTAAAGTGAGCACTTTTTAAGGCCCTTCTAAATTTTTCCTTCCATCAAATTTCCATCTTCCTGCTGATTTCTTTTATATAAAAGTTGCAATTTGATCAATAAAATCAGTGTATACATTTCACCACTCTCAAAATGTAATTAATGCCTGAGGCTGCAATAATCTATATTTATTAGTGGTTGATGCTTGTTGGGAGGGCCTTAAAAAGTGCTCACTTTACCGTGAACAGCCTATAGTGCCAGCGAGACACAGAAGAACGCTGAGATCTGGAGAGCGCTGGGCCATCTACGAGATACGTCTTACTGGTGAGAGCATAAGTCCGGCTAGGCGGTAGGGTGGCATTCCCTTTATCGAGACCCCGTACTAAAGGGTAATAATATCACGTGGCAACGCTAGAGACTATCGAGAAGCTATATTCTTGTATCCGTTTAGTTACTTATTAACTTGTTGTTCGTGTAGCTCTATATCCTGTATTATATCAGTAAGGCGGTTCACCGTTTTGTATAATTGTAACCTCTCGTGTTAGAGCATAATATTGTCAGACGGAGTAAAGTAAAGTTTGTGGAATATATATATATATATATATATATATATATATATATATATATATATATATATATATATATATATATATTATTGTAATAGTGTTTCAGGTATTGTGTTATGTTCAGTTAAAGAGTTGCAATAAATATGTTTGGTAGAATCCCCTCTTTAATTGATAGTCACTAGCAGTTATTAGTCCCCTGTACGAACCTGGCCTGTTGGAGAAAATGTTGTGAGGAGAGAAGGATTGATAATAGCACGAATAATAGTATATTATTAGTGATAGGTACGCAGGAGCGTAACACTTTGGAAAAGCACTCTATGTGTGCGTCTTTAGTGGTTTACTGAGTATGCCATGGATCACAAGCGTTTTAGACATGTATCATCATAAAAGTATATGCTATTCACGGTAAAGTGTTGACTTTTGAAGGCCCTCTCATTTGGAATAATAGTCAATAAATTTATTTTATTTTAGTCTTAGACGTTAACTTTCCAGTGCCGTGGAATGTACACACTGTGTTTCTTACTTACATGGCAATATTTATTTAAGAAGGAGGTTAAAGTATAATAAATGACTGAAGGAGAAAGTAACTAGGGCATCAAAAGTTCTCACTTTACCGTGAATAGCCTATGACTTATTTTGGTTAAGATTCACGTTTACATATCTTTAATTTAAAGTTTATAATTCCTCAATTATAACTAATGTGAGTAAAGACAGACAGCAAACAGGCAAATAGACAGAGAGCAAACAGAAAAAAATTCATTTTCCATACCTGCATATATTTTAACGGGCGAACTGTGTGACATGCGCCCAGTAAAGTTGGTAACGATGAATATAAAGTAGTTCCATATCTTAATGTCGAATAAAAAGCGTCAGGTAAACATTTGTGGTAATTTAAATTATTTCTTTTGCTTTCTGTTTTTTTTAATGCTTCGAAGTGTAAAAATGGGCAGATTTGCAAAAAAATATTCTTTTGTAATAATTTCACAGTTGCACTGGACCGACGCAGTAATAAAGTGACGAGGCCCATGATAATGTTAATTTTGCACAAGGCGAAATAATACGCAATGTGCACACAAGTAGATATTAAGCAGGGCGTTCAAAATTGATCATTTTGCCGTGAACAGTCTATATAACACGTCAACGATACAGTCATTATAGTCATACATTGTATTTAAGTAGCTCGTCAAAAATACCCTGAATCTTCCTCGCCTAAAGCTTCCATTTATTGTAGTCTTGAACTAATGAAATAAAAAACCCTGTACATCCTTGTAGATAACTTCAGTTGAGAACCATAAACCTTCCTTAGTCAACATATATAAATATAAAATTCGAAATTTCTTTTTGGGTTCACTATATAAATAAAGTGTGCTGACGGAAATATCCGAAGGCTGAAAATAAACGTTTGAGAGAAATGGTTAAGGGCGTTGCCTACAGTAAAATCTGTTACATTATATTTGTATCACAAGACATTATAAGTGATTACTCTTTCTTCGCAGAAATAATTAACACGTAGTTTATCTTGAATATATGTCAAAATCACATTTTTTGTTTGTTTTAGAAATGTAAAAATAATGAAGAATAATTTACGTACAGAAATAAGGTAATTCACCCTAAAAGACGTCCCAGGAGTTACTTCAAGACGTCTATAAAATAGAACAAATAATTTTTTTTTGTAATAAAAAAAAAATTCTGAAATTAAGGAAAATTAACTTTTATTAATCACACCATTAAATGAACAAAGACAAGACTTTCCAATTACCACTGATAAATTTTCTTCGACTACTTGGGTTTATTTTATTTCTACATTACAAAAACTGAAAATTTTTTGAACTTATGTAGTTCTACAAAAACCATTCCATATAAAAATTTATCTGTGGACAAAGTAGTTGCAGATGTATACAAGTCGAACGATATATGGCATAAATATAAAGTAACAAATTTTTTCCTGGCTAACTTCCTTAATAGTGTGAAGGAACCCTGCGTCCAAGGTCAAGAAGCGAGGGAGCGATACGGGCGACACTAACACGCACTCCTAGCGAATCATCGCTCCTACGCGCAAGGCGTGCAGTGTTTCCGTCGTAACGCTGTACTGTGTAAATTAGATCTGTAACAGTGGGATTTTAATCCACACAATGGAAGCCCACAGATTAAACCAAGCCATTATCTTTGTAATTTTCTCTTACCGCTTAACAAAACTGCATGAACAAGCTTTAAAAGTGCGATGTTCGACCATTTTCACGAATTATTTCTTAAAAAATATACTTCATATGACCAAATTAAAAAATATAGGGGCATCGATGATTGTTTTTTTTTCCTTATCTTTTCTCACAAAAATCGTATTTGTAGAACATTTATTTACCGAGATACGCGTTTTCGAGCAGACAACTATTTCACAAAAAACGCGAGGATCCATCCCTCTCTTAAAGTCGAAGTAAAGGAACTGCCTATGGAACACTGCACTCGACAATACAATGCGAGGAACTCATTAAAAAAGGCATTACAGATGCCATAAAAATTGTCAGATAGTGTGATTTATGCTGTATATGAAAAAAAAGAATGTATATATTTTGCAACATTATAACCTGTTTTACTAAAATATACTTTTTAAATGTAAAAAATAATCGATTATAATAGTCTGTATTTTTATCATAATTTAAGCATTTTTACATTCTGGATGCTTCAGAAAGCAGGATTTCCAAGAAAAATCTTCGTGATGGAATATCGTAATAATTTTTAGTACGATTGTGTAACAAAATTGTAATAATAATGTAGGAAATGATTTTTATAGTTGATTTTAGGTGCGCCCATTTGACACAAACATCAATGGCTGGAAATGACGTAAATAAAGTTAATTATAAAATTTATATGAGACATTATTACTTTGATTTTATTACACATGATCACAGAAAATATTATGACTATATTTCTTGAAGAAGATTTTTATAAAAATTCTGCCTTCCGAATCATCCGAAACGGAAATGGGCTTAAATTTTGTTGAAAATTCTTACTATCAATCGATTAATTTTTTTACATGTAAAAAGTAAATTTTAGTAAAATATTGCATAATGTTGCGAAATATGTTAATTCATATACAGCATAAATCACACATTTATGACAATTTTTATGGTGTCTGTACTAATTTTTTTTACGAGTTCTTCACATTGTACAGTCAGGTGCAGAGCTCCATAGGCGGTTGCTTTACTCCAGCCTTAAGGCAATCCGGCATATACAGGGTGGTGGCGATCAAATCACGTCATACCGAAGTGACGCTGGTAACCAAACCGACGTAATTGTTTGCCCGCGAAAGAGTTCACTCGTGGAGGAGTGATGGAGGAGAGCAACTTGCGCTGAGGCGGAAAAAAAAAATTCATTAAAACTTCTTCCGGTAGCTCCCAAGTTTGTTTTTAATTTTCAGCAACCGCCCGCGGGTCGTTACTCGCTCCCTCGCGCCGCGGAGTCCCTCCCCTCTCCCGCCTCCACCCTCCACCCATCCATACGTCACTCATCTCGCAGTTATGAAGTCACGTCGACGGGTCGTGGGCCTGGGGCGGTCCCGTCGAACGACCCGAGGGGGCTGAACGAGGGGTAGAAGCGGCAGACGTCAGGATATTAAAATTGCTGAGCCCCCCCCCCCCCCCCACCCCCGAGAGGGATAAACATCACGGCTCGTGGCGTCAGAGAAAATGGTGATCGGTAAAAGGGGGGGGGGGGGTGGTCCGATATCCGTCATCTTGGATTTAGGGAATTTTCGCCGCAACCGTCATCAGGCGCTTACGAAAAGTAACCTGGTAAAATTAACTGTGTTAAATCGGTCACGCGACCAGGTTTACTCGATCACTTGCGGTTAATCAGTTTGCTTTGAACTCTGGTGTTCTGAGTTCACGGAAACTCGACTTAAAAATTAAGCCCGAATATTTAGTACAGTTATTAAATACTGTGCTAGATGATGACAATTAAGTTTTTTTTGTTCATTCATGTTATGAACAAACAACGTAAAAAAACATACATTGCATTAAGCAGTACTGCGATAATACAATACCTTTGTATTCAATGTCAGGTTAGTATAAAATTTAATTTCCGGGCTGCAATGACTGGCCAATTTTACATATTTTGATCTTTTCCAGATTTCAGAATTAATTTTTGTCTACTTGTTTGTTTTTGTTGCCCCAATGTTAACGCATTTACGAGCCATTTCACGCGTGTCGTCTGCTAGAGCCGCGTTACCCTGCTGTCGAGCAGGGTTAGCCCAGAGTTGATAGTCGAGGTTCGAGTTAACCCGGGCGACTTTTCGAAAGCGCCTATCATATACAAGATGTTTCTAAACCCAACAGATAAACTTTGGCTTCTGGTTAATCGCGAAAAAAATAAGTTGAAAACATATATATACGACCTATGGTCTCAAATTAATTCCAAGGAAGGTACACGTTTTTGAAGTTGTAACTGGTGATATACATAGTTTATTACAGTACCGCTGTAATGTACCTCTCTCAGGAATATTCGCCTACTTTTAATAGTCGCAAAAGTGTGTTACTCGGTAAAGGCTGTTCACGACAACGTGAACACTTTTGAAATCAACCTAAGTAAAAAGTCACTGCTTCAACTTGTATACATTTTAACGGGCGCACTGAGTGACATGCGCCCAGTAAAGTTGGTAACGATGGATTGTAAGTCGAATAAAAAGTGTTAGGTGACCATTTCTGATTACTTAAATTATTTATTTCGCTTTCTGTTTTTTCTAATGCACCGAAGTGAGAAAATGAGCAGATTTGTAATACACTTACTTTTATAACCATTTCACCATTTCTTTCACTTGACCAACGCATGAAATAAGTGATGAGACCCATGCCAATGTTAATTTTTCATATGGCGTGAGAATAAACAATACGCATACAAGTAGATCTTAAGCAAGGCCTTCAAGAATTCTCAGTTTAACGTGAACGGCCTATACTGTGCGTGCCCCACCAGTCAGGTATTGGTAAGTAGGTATTATTTTTAAAGTAAAACACGAATTACTAGAATATGGTGAGGTTTAGGATATTTTCACAAGGCAGCATTTTTGTTAAGTGTGATATGAGGATTAATAATTCATCTTTTAAATCCAAAATATGCTACCGCGTCACGGAGGTTAGTTAGAAATAGAGATTAGTAACCGTAATAATTTACATGAAATAATTTGCTAACTGCGACAGGTGTTATGGTGTTTAAATATCTTTGTTCAGTTAACCATTTTCCAGACAATCAGTGTTCTATTAAATATATTATTTTACAATATTCGCAATAAACTGGTGCTAGAGGTGCAACTTAAAATATGTGCACCGCTCGAAGTTTGTTGCTCGAATTTAGATACACTCTGTACATTGTAATTTACTTTTGGCCCCCTCAAGGCCCAAAGCATTGCTTTGCAAGCGTTCTGAGACATGTGTGACTTCACTAGTGTTGCCACAGCCCGTTCGTGGTTAATTCCAACTTTTCTGAAGACCTGCTAAAGTTCTACTTCCAGGGTATTCCTCCGCCTCGTGCAAACAAAGCTTGACCAAGTATAGAACGTTACACTCATGGGATAATGTACCGCGTTCGTGCGCACTCAGTTTAATATCATCTTGCATGCGAGATGTTTCATACTAGACATTACCAACACACCTGTTTACTCTGTTTTGTTCATTATAGTTATCAATTAAATTTAAAATTCATAGAAAAATTATTAGTAGAATTTTAATTTACCCGATAATAAGATACTTTTGTGTCAAAAGAAGTATAAAACGCTTGCGATAGATGACATATTTAGGAAAGAGCCAAACACATCATACATGGTGTTGTGGTGTGAGCGAGCCCTTACTTGACGCTCGTGTGAACCTAGCAACACACTCAGCGGGGAATCAGGAGGCCAGGGATTGCGACAAACGGTAGCCAGTAAACAGTATGGCGATACATGAAACAACGCGCCGATATACCTAGGCCAGCGCGAGGTTGGTCGCGGGTCCAGACGTCAGCCAGTGGCCGACCTCTCAAGAAGGAACACGAGAGGGGATCGCCGCTGCCGATACACGAAGAGACGCAGCCTTCAGCAACAAAGATTAAGGTGAACTGGTTCCAAAGAGTTACGTCGGAGACACATTCGATTGATATTTAACAAAGTGGCTTTTGTATAAATGAACCGCAGTAAACATAATTACTCTCACGTTTACTATAACTATATTGTGTACTCTATTGTGAGTTTTTGAGTTTTATATAATAACGATTAAGGAGAAACCCGCCTTCGTATTGAGCACATTGCCCATAGTTATCTTCTTGTCTGGGGTCAGTCCTTAACAGGGCGCACCAGAACAATGGGATGATTATTCATAGGCTTGATTTTATAAGTCTATAGTAAACTTTTTATGAAGGACGGCAAAAAAATTACATATTTCTTTACAACAGTCACAAGCTAGTAATCAAAAACGCAAAGCTGCCGTATTAATTCGATAAAGTTTGAAAAAAGCTATTATGTATACCGTGACATGCGGAAAATTCATAAATGAAATTAGGGCCAAAAATAATACACATACAATATGGCGGGTACTTATCGTCCTTAATTTGTGCTTTGGCGGCAAGCATGCTCATGAGCGCTCGCTTCATTTGCAATATATATATATATATATATATATATATATATATATATATATATATATATATATATATATATATATATATCCAAATTCACGTTTAGAACTGATGTAGATATAAACACTGTTGTAACGAAGATAGTACACAATCTGGTATACGTCGAAAAAGTTCAATATACACTTGCAAACAAACGTAAAATTTAAATGATAGTATTCCAACATATATATTTTCCATTTTTTCTTTAAAGAGGTGACACGGAAAAACGCTTTCATGTGAATCTGAAAAAAAAAAAAAAAAAAAAATACTTTAGCGTTCGCCAGAACGTTCCATAAGAAATGGCGTTGATTTTCTTTTCTTTTTCGAATGTGATCAATTTTATAATGTAGGAAAATTTGTGCGAGGTTTTATTTCATGAAACTGCCAATCTATAAAACAAGATACTTCCAAAAACCTTTTGAAGTTCCTCCATAAGAAAGTGGATTTTTAAAAATAAATTTCTTGTGCGAAATAATTTAAAACGATTTGATGGCACGCGACTGATATTATCGCCATAATTATTGTAAAATATAATTCTGGAGAGTTTGCGTGAAATTCTACGGCATACGTCATCTAACTCGCTGGGATGAGCGAGTTGCGCGGGGCATCCGAAAAGGCGATACATATGTGACACAGGTGTGAGCTTAGAACTATAGTATACCGCCACATGAAGCAACGCCAGCCAAGGCGTGTGCATATCGTTTACTCGGAATGTCTATGATAGCACAGGAGAATTTAATTAGTTCTTTTAGTTCCAAAACGCCATAAATTCACTTCACTTTTCCGAAAAGAGAAATTAGTGAATGCGAAAAGAATGATATTAGCAGTGCACTCACACATATTTATATAAAAAGGTGTGTACACACGCATAAATGTATTATTAAATTGTTATCATTTTAGTCTAAACATTACGGTTAGTGTTAGTTAGTGTTAGTGCAAACATATTCGTGGTCAAAATGGTTTTATAATTTTATTGATTTTACGGTGTTTGAAAGTAATGAATTCTCTCGAGTTCATTGCAATAAAAAATCACAAAAAAATGAAGCAAAGAAATTCACGTTGGCGATGATAATTTGAGAACGAAATAACTTGCCATGAGCAAAAATAAGCAAAGTTGGAACGAGAATTTTATTTAAAGAGTTCTTTCCGTGTTCGGGACAACAGAGGCAGGGCGCTGTACATATATAAGTGATTTGATGCTGACTGATCTACGAAGGCCATAGGGGGTTAAGCTAAGTTTGTGCGAACATTTCAACTTGTTGGGAGAGAAGTTGAGGCTGTGGGTGACAGGCTACATTCCTTTCTGTACATTTCGGAACGCCAACAGCCAATCAGTGCTCTCAGTAGTGGAATATACGTCAGCAGTGCCAGGTGTAGAAATTAATTGAGTCCGCTATGCCTGACGAGTTTGTCACTATTTCGATAGCAACTGACGTGTTATCCGAAGATAGCGAGATTCATTTGTAATAATTATAGTATAGACATTCAATTCAGGTGAAAATGATTGAATGCTGCTAACACGTCCGTATGTAATTCGGTCGTCTACTACTTCCGAGACCGCCTGTCCTACACATTTCCAGCAGAACGTGTAGCATCCAATCCAGGTGCCGAAACATCTCCCGTTAGCGACTCGCCATCAGCCTCAGTAAATAAAGGAACCCTAGTCATCAATCGCAGCCTCTATACAGGATGTTTGCAAGCTGGAAGGGGACAGCGAGGCGGAACATTTCACAAGAAGGTAGTGTACAGACGTGCCTTAGGAACTGGGGGAGGAAAGGGTTGATTGCTGGGAGGAATGAGGGAGAGAAGAGGAGAAAACGACACATCCCTTGCCACCCCTCCCACCCTCCCCTTCTCCACCGCATCAATTAAGAGGGCCGAGCATTGCCGACATAGCGAGGAGAAAATTACATATGCTCCACCGTCTTGTTTTCCTGGCAAATACTGGGGAGGGGGGGTGGGGGCAGGGAGGCAGGGAATTCTCTGACGCACCATACATTCCCACCGGGCATTTCAGCCAGTGCGGAGCCTGTCAGAGAGACAGTCTCCGTGCTGTGAACGCCAGTACGTCTGTCTCCAGACGGTTATTGCAATTTGCTCCTCTCCTCTTCTCTTCGCACTCCTTCGTGCCCCATCTTCGTTTACCGTACACACCGGCTCGCCCGTTTGAATTCACGTACTAAACGGGTCGGGCCCCAAAAAATTTCTTATTTTATAATGGTTCGGAACATTGTTCAACTCATACTCATTGTATGTGATACTATTTTCCTCGAATAAAAATTCATATATTTTTGAATAACTTTATGTCAAATACAAAATTCTTTTGTTTTGTTGTAGCTATAATAACACACACACACATATATATACACACATATATACATAGTATAAAACAAAGCCGCCCGATCGCGTGTGTCTGTGTATTCGGATAAGGCTTCTAAACTACTTTATGGATTTTGATGAGATTTACACCATCATTTGGAGAATTTCTTAAGGGAGTTTATGTATACAGGATTGGGCTGAATACGACTGACAAACTTTGTGAGGTGATTCCGTATGCAAAATCAAGTGGTAAATATATGGACACTTTATACCTAAGCTAAATATAAGGACGTAGTAAGTTCCGGAAATAGATATTTGGGAATGTAATTTTGCGAAATATTGGAGACCAGTTGAGATGAAAGTAGAATTTGCGGAACATTGTTCTATGTTATCGGGATCTTCAACCTCAGAGCAAGGTCACAATAATAACACTTATTTTAACGACAATAACAGCGGTGGCCACCATCTTATTGCCTGCAACTTCGTTACCGTCGGGAATTATGAACGTTCGATGCTAATTTTTTGAGCAGTATGATCGACGAAACAAAAATGGTCCCCTTGTTGAAATTGCCTAGGATCCGCCGTTTTCGTTTAAAACGGACACACAGATTCCGCTAGATTCCGCTGCCGCTATACAGTGCCTCGTACGTAGGCAATACGCCCACACACGTGTATGGTACGTATTATTTACAGTAGGTGTTAACCTTGCCAGCTACCATCGACTGTGCTGAGGCTATACACGCGCGTAGTACTGTCTGCATACTAGGCGCTGCATCGCTGCAGCGGAATTTAGAGGAATATTTATGTGCGTTTTAAACGAAAACGGTGGGTCCTAGGCAGTTGCAACAAGGAAGCCATTTTTGTTTTGTAGGTCATATTGCTTAAAAAACTAGCATCAAACGTTCATAATTCCCAACGGTAACGAAGTTGCTGGCAATAAGAGGGTGGCCACCCCTGTTATTTTCGTAACGGAAAGTGTTATTATTCTGAATTTGCTCTTAGATTGACAATCCCGATAATATTAAACACTGTTCCGCGAATTGTATTTTCATCTCACCTGGTTTCTGATAATTCGCAAAAATGCATTCCAAAATCTCTATTTTTGAGGGCTTATTTCGCCCTTAATTTTTATTTAAGGTATAAAGAGTCCGGTTTATTTGCCACTTGATTTTACATAAGGAATCACTTCACGAAGTTTGTCCGTCGAATTCATCCCCATGCTGCATAATACATTTATATTTAATCTATGGGTAGTAGAGAAATGTCGAAGTTTTCTCAACAAATCGGAAAACGCTGCTTTTCGGGTGCTTACATGGCTTACGCTATCTAAACCATAAGACATACGCCATATCAATGTACCGCAGAATTGTATATCTCAAAAAGGTCTACAAAAAAGTCCACGACATTATATGTTTATCTTATAAGGATGGCCCACAGTAACAATTTTTGAACACCATATTTGTAAATCGCACCCGCGCGAAGCCGGGGCGGGTCGCTAGTATTAACTAAGTTGTAAAGATGAAACAATTTATTTCATGAACCAATGCCATGGGCTACAGCTTAACATTAATGTAATAACCAAATTAACAGTTCATGCATTAAAAAAATGTAAAATATGTACCGAAATATTTGTATATTTAACTTTTTTTTTCCATTCGTATATATGGCGGGTTATTTGGTGATGACACATGTGCCACACAGTAGCCCATGGGATTAGTTCATGTTGAAAATTTTTCCAATAGCAACCTTGTCAGTATTTGATATTACAGCTACAACAAAACTAAAAAATTTTGTATTTGACATCAAATTATTCAAAAAATATATTGTGACTTTTTTAATGCGAGGAAAATATCATCACATGAAATTCGTACGAGTTATACAATGTTCGGTATAAATATAGAATTATTAACTTTTTTGTGGTCTAACACTCTTATGGGGCCCTCCTGCCTGTCACGAACTGCAATGCAAAGTGTGTGAAACACATTGTTACGAGTAGTGATCAGGCCTTAGCTGAGCGGCCTGCCTGATCACACCTTCACTTATATATTACGAAATCGCAAATCACATAAACCCCCTTCTCCGGCCAGTAAACGAGGACAGCTCAGCCAATGTAGGCCAGTGTAGCCCGTGGGCGGTGTAAGGGGTCATTTAGCAGGCATTTGCGGAGCAGGATGTGTCTTTTGGAGAGCATGAGTTCAAGCTGAGCAAAGAACTTATCTGGAAGAAACTTTTGAAGCTATAACTGCTTGGTAATGTGGGTCAAGGAAGTAGATAAATTCTCTGGTTGTATGGACGCACAGACATGCTTAAATATCGCTGATGAGATATGTTAGTGAATATATATATATATATATATATATATATATATATATATATATATATATATATATATACATATACAGCAGTAGCTCGGCAAAGTCAATACAGCAATTGCTACTGTAGAAAGAACTTCAGTTTGTTTCATGAATATTATGCAAGCTAATGATTGTACGAAGTATACTATAGAGATTATCTCTATGGATGTAACTTCTTCCACTGCTGAAAAATTACATGGAAAACAGTGTTGCTACAGTGGAAAGATCTTCAACAAAAGCTGTTATTCTCGGCGACATGAGAGAACCGCCTCTACGACGAGTCCTTTTCTCAAGGTGAAGCATTACGACATTGGTACCGTACAGATTATGCAAGGCGATACACTGAAGGAACACATCTATATCTGCAAGGGTTCGTCTACTGGGAGCCAGCAAGTGATGTCGCCAATACCTGGTGCTGTATTGGTGGGTACAGATTCGTCAGGTGACAATGATGAGACAGTTAATGCTCAAGACGGAAATAATGCAGTAGAGTCGGTATCTGTGGAATGTAACCTTGCAAGACTTTTGCGTAAAGTCGATGGATTTCAAAATGAACGGTCGTCGGCTCTAAATACTGACGATGACCATGCGACTCCTACAAAGAAAAGCAAACGTGATATTGAGGATGAAACAGGATGTGGAAGACGATCACGAAGACAGCATTAATGATAATGACTATGGAGACAGCGTTGATGAAGTATCTGATGAAAAATATGATGATTCTTTCGTCATTCCCACACATTCCACCACCGAGTTTCCTTCGACAAGTGGTATGAAGAAGGCAGAAGGCTTCGAGCACGCTCATTCATTTGCTGCAACGAGCGACATGAAGAAGGCGGAATACGCTGAGAATAATGACTATATGTATACCAAAGATCCGAATGAATTTGTTGATAGTTTTGCAACAAGATTGACATTTCTCGCACATTAACTATATATCTTTTGTCATTTGTGAACTGAAGGATCGTTTTTTTTATCGTATGAGACTGTTGGATACTAACCATGATCTGCAAACATCTGATAATATATAAAGATAAAATGTATGAAATAATTATAAAGATAGAATGTATATACAAAGTAAAATAGTAAATTTATGTATACATAATAATGCAGGTTAACTTCTTATTTAGTTCGTTCTGCTTCTCCGAAAGATGTATTAAGTCAGCAGTGTGTACAATCGATTGCGAGTGTCTGTTTTAGATATCATTTATGCGAGTGTGTGCAGGATGTGGGCCATGTAGAATGTGATGTATTATGCCATACCCGGGTCAATTGAAATCGACTGAGTTCTATAGGGCGAACGAATAAATTGGGGAATATCTTTGAGGGAATGTTTTGCAACTGGTTAGTTGGCCTTGTCATTTGGCATGGCCCTTTGTTATGGCCAGTTTTGACAGAAATGTTTTGTGAAGAATTGCAAAGTTTTGCGAAGATTTTGCGAAGTATTTGTGCGAAGAGGATGGCACCAAGATTCGTATTAGGCGACTTTTTCGAAACTGCTTGCCATCGACTGTTGGTGTAGGTGGGTGGTTATGGTCGGTTGGTCTTGTCCACTGCTCTAGCCTTATACAGGAATTGGTCTTAGCAGGAGCCAGTCTTGTGCGGAGTCAGTCTCTTGAGGAACAAGTTGGGGTTTCGTTTCGTGAAACTGGGCGAGGGGGGGGGGGGGTGTGGATAATCGTGTAGTTGATGGATGGTGAGGGGACAAGCTATGGTGAATTATAGAAGAAGGGGAGGGTTAGTGACATGCGTGAATGTTGATGGTGGCTGAGCTATGGTAAGTATATGGCAAAGGAAGGGGAGCGACGAAGGGTGTTTTGCCAGGGGAAGGGGAGGAGGGCATGTGTGCTACATAAAGTTAATAATTCTCTTTGGAGGTCGTAAGATTGATCGGCTATATAGCCAACGAAATATAGAGGCTGGGGTTCAGTCGTTTACTGATCGTCGTGCCAGAGAGTGCCTGTGTTCTGCCATCTTTACGAGAATCGAAATTTTAGTGTCACACACAGCCAACTTGGCTTTTTCGCATTATGTATATAATTTTTTAAAATGTTTTTGTAGTTTTTTTTCGTAATTTATTCTTGATTTTTTGAGTTCAAGGTCATTTGGATCAAGTTTATGGTCATCGACATCCAACATGGTGATCGGAGTCAGTAACATATGTTCGTCGATTTTTATGGGATCCTTTTTTCGCATTTTCACCAAGATCCAATATGGTAATCCTGTGCCATCGCAACATGGCTTTTCCAGGACGCCTCGACAACCGAGGTGACTGGTGGCTCCCTGCTCCGAATGATGAATCCCGACTTCCCATTATCATACCTCAATGATTACCAATGGTAGGCTGCATTGACGGAATCCTCAACCACCGAATGCGAGTTAGGCATGTCACAGCATTACCCATCACCCTAGTGCCGATATTTCTAGACGATCCTATATGGATCTGGACACAGTTAAAATACTTTCAGAAATATATTGTGGAAGTTAAGAACTGCCCATTGCTTTCCAATCACCAGAAAAGCATTAAGCCTATAGATGTAATGTCAAACTGAATTTTCTGTATTATCCACCTAGGTCTAGCACGACAGAGAATAAGTGCGAGAGTGAGTAAAGAGATATGGATAGCGCTTAATATCGAGGTCTTGAGAGCCAATGAGGGCGAATGAAATTAGGTGAGAATGAAGCAGCGCTGGAATGTACGGGCGGGGGAAATGGGAAATCCTCGAAAAACTCCGCCAACCAGCGGCGTCGTCCGGCACGATTCCCACATGCGAAAATCCGAAGGCTACCACGCCGGGAATCGAATCCGGAATCGTCTTGGTGGGAGGCAAGCAGTAAAACCATCAAACAAAAATACTCGTAAATTAAAAAAATTTTTACGGAACCCTGTGACTCGTAGTACATTTTGGGTCAAAGATGAAATCATTTTGATTGGCCCAGGACCGAAAAAATATTTCACGAGTTCAGAAAGTATAATCAATATATTTAGTGCAATACGTGCCTCAAAATTTTGTGAAAAAATGTATAACTATAGTGCACAGTTTAACATTTTGGTGTTTAATATAAAACTGCAACGTTTAATGTAAATAATAGATTTCTTGCACGCATCTTTACGGCAAAACTATTGAACGCTTACATGTTTCAAAATGAAGCAAACTCGAAATCGAAACGTAACCGTCTCCCCGAAGTTAATAATGCTTTTACTTTATTGCGAGCCTCTTCCATCTCGTCTTGGAGACAAGTGCCTTTTCTCCGGCATGGCCACTCTTATTCGTCCGCGGGTAATGGAATTGTTTTTCTCCGCGCGGCCTTTGCTGCTCAATGACGCTGCTCTGTCGCCGGGGGTGTGGCTGCAGGGGTAGTTCCAAGGAGGGGGAAGGGGTTGGCGCGCGCACAATTTATTCCACCCTTGTCTCTGCGAGGGGAGCAGCGGGCCTCCTAAACCAGAGGAGGAGGGACGGTTTACCTGAACTCGTAATCTTTGACGCGGTTTAATTCCGTCGCCAACTATACATCTCGCCTCCCACTTGGGACGAAAACGCCGGCAAGTCTACGGAATTTTCTCCTTTGTGCTGGGGGAGCCGGGACCCGTGAAATTAATCCGAAGGTTCAAATCCGTTCTTCAGTAACCCTTGCATTTAGGTTCCGCTTTCGCCTACTAACGTGTGCTAGCCACGTGTGCAAATTAAAGTGTAAACTTCGGTAGTTTCTGTTTTAATCAGAAAGAATTCTGCATGCATACAAAATAAAAGGTTTCTTAATAGTAAATACGGGGAAGATTATCTTTTACGTAACCGCAAAAGAAAAGTTTTAAGGAAGTTTTCCAATGGCTAAACCATAAAAGAAATAACTTGCTCCATACTAGATAAGTAATATCTAGTAGAGTGCTGAGTGAGCGGTATTGTGGCAATACGAAACAATTGGTAGAGTTAATCGGTAATAACATTGCTAGATATAAAAAATGAATGACCATACAACACCGTATTCTGTAATTCAGATTACGTAAAATTTCCAACTTTATATGAGCTAATAACATGTAGTCTAGTCATTTAAAATATGCCAAACTCTAAATATGTCGCCAAACCAGATTTGGGCAGCAATTTTGTTGTTGAAACCATGCATTATTTTTATGTTTATTTTTCCATGTAAGTGCCTGGTTACAAAATGTGACGGGTCTCTTTTGTTTTGTTTGCGGACTTAAGCAGCTCATCTGAGGAAAATACTGGTCGATACCTTCACACAAGACAGGACCGATAGCCTGAAATCTGTGATGTTCTGAATATTTCCGTCCTTTGTATCAAAACCTTGATGTAACAATTATATATTAATGCACTGTCGTACTTGTAAATTTCAATTACAATAAATTAAGTTAGTCCATTTTCCTGACGTTAGTTGTAGAAAAAAAAATGTATTCTGGGACAAATAGAACTATATATGACACCCAAAACTCTTTACAGCAAATGTTATAAATCTAGTTCATAATTGTTATCACTGCGGTGTTACATCGCCTACTGCTGTTCATCAGTAGATTGTAAATATAATTTTTGCGCCTGTTGTATGTTCGGGCGCATCAAAAAACCTGAACACCTGATTTTTCCTTGTAGGAATTAAACTTCATCTAAAAAATAAAAGTAACGACAAGATGTACAATTTTTCACAACATTAACGCCTTATTTACTGACTTGACTTTTCAGTAGTTTCGTTTCTATAATTTTAGTTTAGTGGCATCTTGAATTTTCCTTCATAATTACACATTACAAGCCCATTGCCTTTTGCTGTGATCGACACCAGCACAATTATGAAGGTATTGAACGTTGGCAACGAGGAGAATACAACAGCAGGTATAAGACGGGGAGCTGTTCTTCCAAACAAACACACTTTGCATTTGGTTCTTACATTTAGTACGGGCGGGCAATATACGAAACGTTCATTTGATGGCACATGCCTTTTTTAGAAATTTGTTTAAACATTCCACATAATGCTGTGATCATACTGTTAATAGTGTACAGAGACCGATTTGAAACTGCGAATTCACTACTGAAAATGTAAAATGGGAACGTTACACTTATTGAGGCTTTTTTTTTTTTTATATTATGCTTGATTTTTATAGCAACTTTTTACACTTAGCGATGATGTGTCCATGGCATGTAATATGGTCACCGTTTTACATTGTTACTTTACAATTAATAATGAATGATCGCTCGTTACTCTCATTGCAGTACTTAATTAAAGTAATTAATTAAAAAGTGACCGGGTCTCATTTAAGGCAGCACTATCATGCACGAACTATACATACATGCGTTGCCTCTGTGCCAGATGTGATTCAGGGTTAGAATATAATTAATTTCTCAACAGTGGTGTGTAGGGTAAAATACAATGCGAACTTTTTGTTTGCCATATACGGTTGATATGTTATACACCGGGATCAACCCAGATATGTTGAACGTTTATATTTAAAATTCACGAAATTGGTTACAACCCTTAATTTTTACGCATAAATACGAAACGAATAATAAACAATAATTTTATTATGTTATAATATGCGATTTTAGATACAAAATAGTATATGAAACAAAGGTGATAAATAATCACCTTAAATTTTTTTAAATATATACAGCGATGAATAAGTTTGATTAGGATAGTCTAATGTGAAATTTGTAATAATAATCATTCCATGTGATGATGTATGGGGTTTCAACAGTGGAAGGAAGATTACTGGATAATGTATATGAAAAACAGAAATTGAAGCCTGCCAGACTCCTAAGGGGGAATGGTGCACGAAAATCGTATATTCATATAATTTTTGTCCAAATTTCATTTAAAGAAGATTTTTCGTAATTTTTTGGTTCGACAAGACGTAGATAGCAATTTGAACACCTTATTACATGATTAAAAATTGTCTGCGTTCGTTATTATCGGAGCTCTGATTGAGGATAAGAAAAAAAATTTCTTTCTTCCATCAGTGCTCCGAGAATAACGAAGTCAGTGAAAAATTATTATCTATAACTTGCCAAGCCAAAAATTTCAAAAAACCCTTTGGAAAACGGCATATCGAAAATAGGGTAAATATACTGCTTTCATGAACCATTCCCCTAATATCGAGAGATACGGAAGCTTCCCTTGCCATGTGTAGCTGTATTAGAAAACATCGTTAGCCTTGCCCGGCATGAACGTGTAAATGAATAGGGAGTTTAACCGCACCCAATATATATATATATATATATATATATATATATATATATATATATATACACACGCTGCAAACATTAAAATTGACTGAACAAACCAAATGTGAGAATACACCTATCATTCGTATGCCTCACCTTGACATGAACAGAAATGAGGCAGCTTGGCTTTACACTGGATTTGATTGCTGATAAAATTAATGTATAAAACATTTATTTGACTAAATCAAGATTTAAATAAAATAACAGAATCCTATCTCAATTATTATAAATGGAAATAAATTCCAGAAAATTTCTTATCCTTAAAACGTACGACACTAGCATGTATGTATCGTATTTCTCTATAACAGGTACTAGGCAAATATATTTAACTTAAGTTGCTTAGTCATGGGAGATCATTTATAACTCAACAGAAAACTATCTTAAGTTCTACGTAGATATTATATATAGGTTGGTAAACAAGATAAAATATTAAGCTTGACTGCAGAAATCGTGACGGATTTGTGGCCGTCACCAATAGATTACGTTTGTTTGAAGTATGTACTAAGGAGTTCTGTTGCTTGCAGTAACCTGGTGCGCCGCTACCCTCACTGACGAGATGTGTGGCGGGTTGCGGTTCGCCACCCGCAAGGCGAAGGATCTGCTATTCTAGTCTGTAAGAACCTGATTGGTTGTGATTTTCCGTCACGGAAGCGGTCAGAGAAATGTGTATCAGTATAGAGGTCGTGGCGTATGTGAATATGGCGCCACGATCGTATAGGGGCCGTTGCAGTGAGCGGTCTCAAGGAGGAGGAAAGCTAGCAGTAGGGAGGATTGCGAGTATAAATGGGCGTGCGCGAGGAGGGTTGGGCAGAGACTCGCCCAGCCGGCGAGCGGGTAAAGACAAAGTGTAAGGTGGAGCCCTCCTTGGTCAAGAAGAGATTGCATGTCGTCCGACGAGAGTGTTAAGTATGAACTGCGAAGTAAAGCTGCGAGTAGAACTTGTAATTTTCTGAGTCCCCAAATGGACTTGGAATCCTTTCACTCGTGTGATGATAAAAGACTTAGTCTCTGGAGGAGTAGTATTTGAATTTGTAATTTTCAGAGTCCCCGAATGGACTTGGAATATTTTCACTCGTGTGATGGATGAGTTAAGTGGGACTTGTAATGTACGAGGGCCATTTCGCGAAGAAGGATGTTTTATATCCGTAGTAGTAGGAATGGAACAGTTCTTGAACAGTGGGAACCTAACGGAGGAAATGTAAGTTGGTGTGATTGAAGTCTACATCCAAGAGTTTTGTAACCGGGTAAAATAGGGAAAAATTAAAACGGAGAGTACTTGAGACCACTCACTACAGTATTTTGGAGCGAAGAAGGTTTAAGTTATGTCTCAATACTGTTAAAGTTTACCAAACAAGCTGTATTGGAATATTGTACAGACAACCTACGGTTATGTTTGTGAAAACTCGCGTGTATTGAGAAGAGATAGTCCTTCTAAACTATTATCTTCTTGGACCTTTACATTGTTCAAACTCAAATTTTGCGTTATTGTTAAATGGTGTGCATTTGGCGAATGTTTTGAATAAAGGCATAGTTTTGAACGAGTGGCTTCTAATGTAGTTTTTAAACTCCTTTTCCCCTGCATGAACACAGTTATTGCAAGTGCATTATTAACACTGAATTACACTGATGCTGGTGAAGTTAACAGTTGGATCACGTTTTTGTGTTTTCTCCTTATGTCTGTACCTCGTGTACGTACAAAGAGACACAAGGAGGGTGTGGTGGTTGGTTGAAAGCGTAATGGTCACAAAATTACGCCAATGAAAAGCTGCACTGAGGTTCAAGAAATTAAACTTATCTGTTGAGTGGCGTAGTTCTGTATAAGTCTTGTTTAAAACAATCAAACAAAATGCGACAGTTCATAAAGAAACAATTTTTACTACTGATATCTTCTTCTGAAAAATAAAAAGAAAACATTTTGTAAGATAATATTTTATACAACTTGCTGATGTCGTGTTATTTCTCTTTTAAAAAAAAAACTCTATTGTCCTAGTACAAAATTCTACCAACTTTACCTAATTTTAATAAACTTCTTAATATATAGATATTGCTAAATTGCTCCTACTTTCATACTGCGTTTCAAGGCAATAAAATAAACAACTATTTTTGCACTTCAACAAAAATTTGGATTTGATGAAAATCATGTTCAGCATTCCTAATGATATAAATACTCTCACTTCTTATTATACAATAAAAATGAAACATAAGCTTGAACAAAACCATTAGTAATCTGAGAAAGCTTTAAAATAAATATGCCCATTATTTCTAACGCTACAATAGCAACATAAAAAATGACACTTGGTGAGGCATATATGCGGCCAGTGGATGTTGTAAGAAAAAATTGGGTCTGGCTGTGTTGGAGACAGGGCCGTTTGTTTTGCGTGAATACGTCTACGTTTACGCGCTCGGACGCCTTTATGTTTATTTTACGTTCCCGGCAGAGGCTTCACTCGATCATATAGGGTTTTATGGGTATCACTCGATTGCTTTTGAGATGCTCTTTCCAACCGTAAATAATTTCTGTATTTCGACTTGGCTTTTTGAGTAATATGGGCCGAAATTGTGTTTAGTTTTCTTAATTTTTTTACATTAAACACACACAACTTCAGCATAACGACGCCACAGAAATGTTATTATACGCGTAATCGATTTTTCTTTGCGAGAGCTGTCGATTGAAGCTTAAACCAGCGTCGTAGCTTCCCCTAGTCAAAAAGTTATACTACGCGGAAGTTATGAGACGCAGCGAAACGAACTTAAAATTGCACCCCCCCCCCCCCCGCATAACGATGCTTCGCAGTTATCACTCGACGTAACATATTCTTTGGTCCTTTGGCAATCGAGTGGTGTAATTGAATTTTGAATGTAGACGATATACTCGGAGCTGCAATGCCGAACTGTATCCCCGATTTTGTTATCATCGGATTTTCTGGATTGCCTCCTCCCACTATGGTTGCAAATTTGAAGACGTATTCACGTCAAACCAAATTCAATAAGAACTGGCACGGTAAAGCAACGGCCACAAACGCAGGGGTGTACAGAAACTCACGGGATAATTGGGCCTGGCTGGCACAGTCGGGTCGCGGCTATCCATCAACATGCGACGTTATTTCATCACCTAGGCTACACGGGAGAGCCAATAGGAAGCTGGCATGTCGGAGAAGGGTGACTTGAACGCCAATTGTGGTGGACGCCGAGGTGAAATGTAGAGTTGCGTCAGTCGTCGACGGTCTCCTCGGAATGGCGGGAGGAGAATGGCGTTCGGGTTTATACTACGTTCACGGAAACTTTTCTGAAGCCCAGTGTAAGTTATACTTCTAAGATATTCCTCCGCCTCATGAAAAAATGCTTAGCCAAGTTTAGAAACCTGCCCCCAAGGGGTCTTGCATTAGATTCGTGCAGACTCAGTGTAATATTATATTACAATCGGTCTATTTATTACTAAGCACTACCAATTCACCTAAATTCTCCCTGATTTTATTCGCATTAGATATAAATGAAATATTATAATTTATAAATAAAACGTAAATAAAAGTTCAGTTGAACCAAACATAACGTATTTTTATGTGGACAGAAGTATAGAAGGTTTATAATACATCACTTAGTAACGATCACGTCATACATTGAGTGATTTTTCAATGGTTCTATTCAAATAATGTAAAGTAGCAGCGAATAGACTGCAAGTGTCTTCACGCTGAACTGAGAAAGAGAGAGAGAGAGAGAGAGAGAGAGAGAGAGAGAGAGAGAGAGCGCAGAGCCCACTTTACACCCTTGTCATCTTCTTAGACTTTGTCTTTCATCCCCATATAACCCCGAGCGTTAACCCCTCTCGCCACATCACAAATTGTTTTTAATGTAGATTCTGTGTGATATTTGTGAGATACAATTTCACAGCCTCCTTAATAATCCCGTTGTCTGCCTCCGTAGTGAGAAGTATATCCCTCGTATGGGAGCATTACACTAGTGGTGGCACCCCGTTGATTGATAATAAGTTACTGTTTTGCACATCAAATAATGATTTTCTTACGTAACACATAAATAGATGCCTGCATTCTATATCTCCTTTTAGCATGTTGCCACTAAGTTAGTAAAGCCAAAACTCCTTAGCAATAAGAAAAGTGGAGTTAGGGAAAATAAATCACACTAGTTAATTTAACATTGAAAAAAGTAACCGACGAGATAAATTATGATTTCAACAAGTTAAATAAACAATTCCGAAATTAACATTTTTATTTCACACATACCTCGTAGGTTAATTTTTTTTCTGCGGATTGCTACAACATTTATACCAGGGTGACATTTTAAATTTCGAGGAGAGCAGGAATAAAATTACACATGCTTTAATTAGAAAAATTGGCAATCTTATACACTGAATCAAGATTAGTTATAAATATGTGGTATTGGGCAAATAGATAAGAACCATATTAAAGAAATACGAAATGAGATACAAAAAAAAAAATTCCAAAGTTTGTGAGAAAAATTAATAGGAAATTTTGATTCTTGCCAATCCACAGAGTAATATTGGCGACATCTAGCGCTTGAGTAATACTAACACGACATTTTGTCAAGAATAAAATATAATTATATCGTTGTTAGTTTTAACAGGTGTGTCAAACGCGTCAGGTTTTTTCTATAGCACAGTTGTAGGCCTCCCTAAATAATTATGAAAGGCGATATAGAACCACTTATCTAGTTACGAACGCCTGTAAACTTTAGCCGCTCAAGGTACCGTTCAAAAAGAAATTACAGGATTATATACATACATTTTATTTAGATTAGGTTATAAATTAATTTCAGTTAATGAGCCATAATGACAGGAACAGTACTTGTAAAAATCACTCACTACGTTATTTTATGACAAAGAAAGTTGTATACAAATCTGGGGAACCAAATCACATGTATAGGCTGTTTACGGTAAAGTGAGCACTTGTGAGGCTCTAGTTACGTTTCCTTTCAGCCATTTCTTAAATCCTTTAACGGCCTTTTTACATAAATATTTAAATGTAAGTAATCAGCACGGTTTGTATATTCCATCGTACTCGGAAGTTAACGTGTATGACTAAAATAAAATATAGGCTGTTCACGATAAACTGAGCACTTTTGATAGCTCTGCTTGGAATCTCCTTGTATACAGGTTGTGTATTATTCCGCCTTACGTAAAAATAGCATTGCTATGGGTCTCAGCACTTTATTCATGCGCCGGTCAAACGAAACTGTGAAATTATTAAGAAAGGAAATACTTTACAGATCTGCTCTTTTTTACACTTCGATGCATTAAAAAAAACAGAAAGAAAAAAAATAATAATTTATCACCAATAGTTACCTAACACTTTTTATTCGGATTTAAGATATGGAACTATTTTCCATCCATTGTTACCAACTTTACTGGGCGAATGACACTCAATGCGGCCATTAAAATGTATGCATACAGCAGCAGTGGTTGTTTACTAAGGTTCATTCCTAAAGTGCTCGCTTTATCGTGAACAGCCTTTATATTTATTGACTAGTATTCCAAACGAGAGGTCTTTCAAAAAGTGTTCACTTTACCGCGAATAGCATAAAACAGATATTCGTGCTGACATAGTATATTTCCCACAGTTGGGGTCCCGACAAATTATTTAAATTGCAATTTCCGCTGTTCCGCGTGCAGGACCGGCTGGCGCGAGTACACAATCGAAAACGTCAATGAGAAGCACGCGGAAGAGCTTCCCGACCTGTAATTGTGTTTTCAAGGCTCGTGGCGGTATTCTCTTTCAACCCCTCCAGCCCTCAAGTTTTCTACCCTCACGCGTTCGCCTCCTCCGCTGGAATGAAATTTTCGTGTGGCCTGCGCTTGGCACGCCGTGTTACCCCCCCCCCCCCCTCCGAAGTTGCTGCCAACTGCAGGAATGTTCGAACTACGCCAGGCCGAGATAAACTGCCCAGGGTCGGTCGTCGGCATACTGGCTCGCGCGCGCACGTATAGTCTACTCTCCGTATCATGAAACTTTTTGAATTACGTCTTTGAATGATCACCTCTTGTAAGACGTGTTTTTCTGTTTCTTAAATGTCGCATGTGTTATAAGCATTTTATGTTTATTAACATAAAAATATCTTAGTTTTTTTTTAAACTGGACTTTTACTTATATTTCATCTATAAACTTAACTAATATTTAATTTATAATTGATATGAAAAATGAGAACCAGAGGAAAAAGGTGCGTTGGTAACTCCAAACGGCTGTTCATGGTAAAATTCGCACCTTTAAAAAGGCCTGCTTAAAATCTACTTGTACGGAAGTGTTGTGTTCTTCCGCCTTATGTAAAATTAACGTTGAAATTGTTATAACTGTATTCGTGCGTCGGTCAAATGAAACTGTGAAATTATTATAAAAGGAAAATTTCACATATCTGCTCACTTTTACACTTCGATCCATTAGAAAAAAAAAACAGCAAACGAAAGAAATAATTTAATGATTATAAATGGCCACCTTACACATTTTATTCAACGTTAAGATATGGAACTACTTTCCCTCCATCGATACCAACTTTACTGGGCGCATGCCACTCAGTGCGCTCATTAAAATGTATGCAGGCAGGGGCAGTGACTATTCTCTAAGGTTGATTTAAAAAAGTACTCATTTTATCGTGAACGGCCTTTAGTAGGAAATATTTCTCATGATAATTTTGTTATAGACTGGGTGCTCACGAATGCGGTCCGTTGTCCCTTTGGCGTGGTTTTATAGAAGTAATTAAGCTTTGTTTGCGTGAGACGGGGGCACAGCCAGACAGGAAAACTTCGGCAGGGCTACAGAAAAGTTTGAAGTAAGCAAGAACGGACTAAAGCTAGGGTTGCTACGAGATTGACTCTTACGACCTACACTCACCTTAAGTGGAGGAATCTCCTACACTTTGTAATTTGTTTTGAAAGTTGTTGTAATCAAACTTCGAGACTGTACATTGAAATCTAGAGCTTGGTATAGAATGGAGAAACACTCAATATAGTTTTTCAAGTTTTTGCGGTTACAGTTATATCAGTATTTTCCACGAGAGACAAATATTATTAAATAATTAAGGAAGCCTTCTATAATGGCTATAGCGGTGAGAGCTGTTAATAAGTTCCCTGCAGCTTCATAAGCTTGGTTTTGTAAATATTCAATCTGGAAACGAAGCTACGGAGAAATATACGCACTTCTATCTTGGCGGAGATCTCTAGCTTAAACACCTGATAAAAAATTATCGAAAACGATAACTACAATCGCATACGTCGTGTATGAACAATAAATAATTACCACAGTAAAAATACCTCAAAGATATACCGACTACTCAGTCGACAACGCGACGGCAGAATGGTATACAATATTTTTAAGAACTGTGCACACAAAATTAAGACGTGCCATAAAGTTAGTGTGTAATTTTACACAAATATATGTGGCAGCAGAGTCAATAAACATTTGGGGGATATTACGATGACGTAGAGGAAGAAAATACTTTTACCTGTAATTAGCAATGAGCAGAGACCTGCAGCAATTCCTCATCATTCAAATGCAGCTTATCTAAGTCTAGGTAATTACACCAAAAGTACTACGCACAGAATTTGTGCTCATTCAATTTAATAATATGCAAGAGAACTATCTCTTAAAAGGTATTCAAAATACACCTTTTTTCTCTCTTTTTACATACATAAATCATAAAATATTATAGTTTACAGATAAAATACAAGTGTAAGTTTATATTTACCAAAAATAAGACATTTGTATGTTAGCGAAGTATAAAATGCTCGTGTTATATGAAATATTAAGAAAACAACAAAACACGACACGCATGTAGTGATTTTTCAAAGGTTTGATTCGAAAAGTATGAGGGTACTGTGAACAGACTATAGCGAGTTCAGTGACCTGTAGGCTAGATCTCACACGAAAATACCACGCGCTCATTGGTCGCATGCTCTCACAATGAGGCTAATGACCGGGCTCTTATTGGTTTTGCAGACTTATTATTGACTGAGGTTTGTTTAGGAGGCGTCATATAACGCGCGGGCCAACTGCAAAATTAGACGTTTCGAATTCGATCTTTTCACTACATTAATCAGCGTAAAGTTCAGGTCTCTAGTAGTGGGTTTGAAACATACGTAGCATATTTATGAACTTGAAAACAGGACATTTTACCAAATCTGCCTTAAAAAAAAACAGGATAAAACAAGACGCATACAAAGTGCGCAAGCGTTTCTTCTAAGACTTTCAGTTCCAGTTCAATATTAGGCAACTTTCTGCTAATTAGACTTCACAATCTATTATCAAGTAACGCTATTTATTAGGAACCATTATTAATTAAAAACATTTCTTATTATTTAAGTGGAACTGCACTGTGTCAAAATCATTTTATTAATGAAATTTTAACTTTACAACTACCAACAATATTTTATTTATTTCACACTTACGAGCACGTGGACCTTTTTAAGGGCGGTGGTGAATGAAATCCGTATATTTACCGTATTTTCGATATAAGTCGTTTTCCAACGCCTTTTAACGTTGTTAGATATTTACTGAAGTCATTATTCTCGGAGCTCTGATGGAAGAAAATATAGAATTTTTGTTTTCTTATCTTCAATCAGTGCTCCGAGAATAACGAACACAGTGAATTTGTAACGATGTAAAAAGGTGCTCAAAATTGATATTTACGTCTTGTCGAGCCAACATTTTTGAAAAATCCTCTGTAAAACAAGTGATAACAAAAACAATATAAATACACGATTTTCGTGCACCAATCTCCTCTTAATATGTTAAACATGAGAAAAAAAAAGGGTTTTGCTTTCCGAATCTTTATGCGTTCTCTGATATTGAGAAACGTATTTATGATTAAAAACGGTTAAAAGTAATAATCTGTCATTCAATTAATTAAACAGCTATTTGTTCTTGGAAAAGGGGAGGTCATTTCGCGCCCCGTTAAAAATTTGTCGGGGAAAATAGGATAGATAATTTTATATATATATATATATATGGCAGTTCAGTTAAAATCGGGACGCCTGGTCACCCTAACGTAGCAAGAGTTCCCAAGGAAAATATACCGGGTGAGTATTTCCAGACACACGCACAGGCACGTGCTGACAGGAGGTGACACCCCCGTGTCCTGCGACACACCCCTATTGTCACAAGTGGACGACTCCCCCTCCTTCAGCCCCGCACAGTCGACGTGCGAACACCTTGCGAGGTCCCGCCGACGAGCGCCCTCGGCCGACCTCGTTTCCCGCCCTCCCCCACCCCCCCGCTCCGGCCAGAGATATTGGAAATGTTTTACCCGCCAGATATGAAATGTCGGAAATTGCCTCCGAGGGCGGCGGGGGTCTCCTTCCGCCCCTCCTCCCCCCGGGGGGGGGGGGGGAGTCTTCTTCCTCATGGTCGGCGAACACGCCAGCGCGCTCTCCGAGGTTGTGCCAGCGATATTGACGATGGTCGTCCGTCCGACCGGCGCGAAGAGGCAAGGCCGCCGTACTTTGCTACACTCCCCCCCCCCCCTCACCAACCCCCTATCAACATCATCGCAGCTTCAAGCCGACTGTAGGGAACTATCTAGAGTGTAGATATAGTGTGAATAATAATTACTATTAGTATAATTTTCGAAACTAAATTACTAAATGTTCCTCTTGAGCACTCACAAATAATACATGTCACGTATCAATACAATAACTAGGAGTTTAGCCCGAGACCGTTAAAAAAATGCAGTTATCATACAATGACTGAAAGATAATATTTGATATTTTTATATCCACTGGGTCACTGTGGCCCCACTTGGAATCACTTCACGACTGTGGCCCTACTTATTTAACTCAACATTGAAGCGAAAAATTTAGAGTAAACAAAAATGATGTTCCATTACCGTCATATCTCTATGCAATAATACCAAAATTTCATAGGGAAAGTAATTAAAGATGAGTTTTTAGAGTCAAAAGTGATGATTGCGTAATCTGATCTTGCTGAAATTCGAAATTGACCTGTATTTTACCCTGAGGATTCGCTCTGCAAAATTTGAAGAATTTTTGTTGAGTTTCAAGGGACTTAGAAGTATTAAAGAGGGACAGACAGAGATCGCCCTATTATATAATAGGATAATATTCAGTATATTAATGTCGAACGACCCACACAGACATCAAAAATGCAGATATACACAAGAACAAATAAACTAAAAGAACAATACTTACACAATACAACACCTTCACAAACAACATTACACTGACGCCATCACAACACAGACACAAACATCAAACACATGACGGACACCTCACAAAACGACAACAACAGTCGGGCCCTCTGTCTCCGGAGAGGATGGCAGGGGGGAGGGTTCAAGGGTGGAGGCAGAGGAATTTCAACTTTTGACATTTTAAAATTATAATGTAATCTTTTCTTCTAAAATTTAACAGAATAATTTTCAGCCTCTGTTTTAAAATTAAACTTTTTTTTAAATGCTGTAACGCGACAAATTTTATATTTCGACTATTTTATAAATTTAATTCAAATTAAAATAACTGAGGCCAGTTAAGGGCCTTCGGCTGGGTACTGGTGCCATTTTACTATGTTCTGTTCTGTTCTGTTCTGTGGGAAACAATAGTGAGTGAAGAGATTTCGGTGGCTCTTAACAGCGAGGTCTTGAGAACCGATGAGGGTTGATGAATGGATCAGGGCCGGAATGAAAGGGCGGGAAGAAACGGGAGTCCCCCGAGAACGGCGGCATCGTCCAGCGCGACACCCACATGCAAGAATCCGGGAGTTACCCCGCCGGGGATCGAACCCCGTTCGCCTTGGTGGGAGGAGCGTAGCAGGGAACATTCGCTCTCGTATTATCTTCCAGGAGGTACACGTAATTTGGAATACATTATTTTTGGCTAAGTGACTTTTACGACAAGCGACTCTTTCACTCAAAAATCGAAACAGTTATAATTGATACTATACTCTATTAGCGTTTTTTTTTTTTTCACGCTTCTTGAATTAAACCTTTGAAAAATCACTCCATGCATGACTTGCTTGTTTTTTTTTTCCTTCTTTTTCAAAATGTACTATGCATTACAAGCGGTTTATATTTGTGTGAACATAAATATGCCTTATTTTAATCGAATTGAAATTATACGCATAGCATATCAAACAATTATAAAAGTTATATTAATTATTAAAATAAATAAAAACAGGGCGAAAATAGGTGTGTTGATAATACCTAGTAAGAAATAGTTCATATGCAAAAGTTCATTACACTGAGTGCGGACGAATACGGTGCACTGTCCCTTTGGTATAGTTTTCTAGACTCAACTGAGTTTTGTTTGCATGAGATGGAGGGATATACTGGAAGTAGAACTTTAGTAGGAATTCAGAAATGCTGGAAGTAACCGCGAAAAAAGCCTATATAGGCTGTTCACACTAAAGTGAGCACTTTTTCAAGCTGTTCCATAAGACATAATAACCAATAAATACATTTAATTGTGGCCTCGGACTTTTGGTTTTTGGTATGGTGAATGTATACACTGTGTTTATTACTCACTTTGCAGGGTTTACATTAACAAGTGTATTAATATTAGTGGAAATGAAATATTATTTCCATGAATTCTTACTAGATTATTTATAAGTATTTTTTTAAATTGATTTACTAAATGTAAAGCATTATTTTATTATTTTCATGAATTTATTATTTCCGATTTTTTCACATGGACCAGTAAATTGTAATGTTTGTATGTATAAAATCTTTATTTTATTAATTGTTTTAAACTTACACTTACGTAATTTTTTTAGTTAAATGCATCCGAAAAAAAATGTTTTGAAATGCAATCGTCCTACCAACTGAACAAACTAACTATAGTTTAAAAGTTTATAATAAAAATATTTAACGTGTTATTCCGTATGGTAAAGCATTTTTCTTCACTTATAAATTTTGCAAAGGCTGATGTAAACAGATTTGTTGAGTTCACAAGGCAAAATAAATTGTCTGGAATTGATTAAAATTGATAATAATTTTGAAGGAGTTAAATCCGTTCATAACGATACATGTATTAAAGTTATTTATTTTATAAGAAATTTTTTTGGCTATTAAAAAAAACAGAATTTCTATGGTATTAAAAATTTTTTGTTAAAGAAATAGTCAAGAAAATATATTATATAGCTTTATAAAGTTAAAATTATACAAAATTGCGTTACTCTAAGTAAACTAGTTATTGAAAAAATAGTAATATTATTGCCGATTTTTGAAAACGTAAAACATTTTTTAAGTAAATAAATAAAGAGCAACAAAAAGTAAAATCTTGTTGGTTTTAATTATTTGAGTTTATAGGGAACACAGGTCCATAACTTCAACTATGTTTATTTTTTACATAGACAATGATTGTAATTTAATGTTCAAAATTATATGCATGACTTTAATTTTTATTGTCTTTTAGACAACTTGATAAAATGTAAATAAGCACGTTGAGGCTTTTGTATTTGGCCACACTGATGAGCTACATATTTGTGCTAAAATTTGTAGAATTATTATTTTTTTTGGTAAAGAAAATTAGAATTTCAAAGATAATATTGGAATTTTATACAAACTACTTGCAAATATTTACTTAAAGGAATTTGGGATAAATGTATGAAAATGATAAAATGATGGTATTGTATGAATAAAGGAAAGATATTTATTAATAATTTATTATTATTTAAAAAGTGTTATACGTGATTGATTATAACTAAAGTTTAATAATTTCTTACAAAAATAGAATTTATTTATAAACAAGTGTTGGTTTTATTACAGCTGATGAATCTCGGAGCATTTCTAATTTTGTATAAAAAAGTAATTAGAAATTCTTCAAATTGTTTTAAATAAATATTTTGGCCAGATAATTTATAATAAAATAGTTTCCATACATTTGTATGATGTAAGTTGTTAAGCATACCTAAATTTAAAATTAAATACTATCACCTATTTTATTCAAAAACTGTTTACTCAAGCGAATGTAATTACTAGCCATATTTATTTTAAGTGTTTAAACCTGATTTCTAAAAATATAATACTTAAAATAACATCCATTTTTTTTAAAAGACAAAAAAATTCTTAATTAGTTGCTATTAGGCTAGATTGGTGATAAGATGTGCACAATACGATGTTAAATTTTTTTATATATTTAGCGTTGTAGTTACAGTTGAAATTCTTAATTTTATACAAACACTATATATTGTTTTTTTTTTATTGATTTGAAAAATATTTTTGTTAGTCTTTAACACATTTTACTTTCGACTTAGTTAATTTTATTTTTGTATATAATTCAAAATTTTTTAAGATTCGTTGTATATTTCATTTCAGATACGAAAATTTGATCAAAAATACTTTTTCATTATCTTTCATTACAAAAATTAAATATTCTCTAACATACTTTAATTCCTTAGTTGTATGTCCTGTGCCATATACTTGTGATTTTCAAAACTGTTCAAACGAAATTCACTATAAGATTTTCTTATTAGCCCTTTAGATATTGCTAATTGCAGAATAACTCAACTCGTTTGATTAATAGGCTGTCTTAGAAATATATTTAAGAGATTGAAATAAATAAAAAAACGAGGGACCCCAACTTTTGATTGTTACAAATACTTCGAAAAAATTTTCTTCAACTTGCAATAACAATTTTACAATATTATTGTCTAAGATATTTATGTAATCAAAAACTAACAAATCTTCATCATTATCACGAAGAAACGAATGAAATGAAAATTAGTAAAATATGTCATGATAATTATTAAATTTTTATTATAATATTTTTATGATAGTGCCATAATTATATTTGTTTTTCATAAATATCAAAATATACTATATATATATATATAACGTTTTAAAATCCCACGAGTTTATTAAAGTAATTTAGAATTGATTTTGGTTTATAGAAATGCAAGGTGAGTAAACTCGAGGTACTAGATAAAATTATGAAAATGTCAAATAAAAAGAGCGAAAATCAGTATTTTTTGAAATAAATTTTTTGGCTGAGAACCCCTCAATTAAGTACAGTAGTGCACTATAGTAGACAACAGAAATTGGTGTATTACTTCACCGAAAATAGACAATGCTGTTTTTTAATTTTAAATTTTAACGTAATATAACATTATAGAATACGAAGACCTCTCTTCAATTTAAATTGAAGAATCTGAAGACACCAAGAAACGAGAATATGACTGTAAAATATTGATATTTTTAGAATGGTGTATATAATTTGTAATTATTCTGAGGACATGGCGTGAAGATAGTATTCGCCGTTATCATTTTAATTCATTTAAAGATTAAGACTTTAGTAGGTAGAAAATACATGTCGCATGATTAACAGAATGATTTTTTTCGTTTATGATTTTCACCGTATTAAGAGCATGTAAAATCAATTGTAAAATTTTGCTGTACTGAAGTCTTTCCTCGAAGTAGCGGCTTCAGATAATTTTATTTAACGTGCTATGCATTAACCATAACAGTGAGTTTGACTTATGTGGCAGAAACATTACAAAATTTCCATCTCTTTTATTAGATGAAACTGCCATGTTGTTCTCAACGTAGGAAACTTTGCATTTGTTGTGCGTATAGTTAGTGTGACAGTACGGTTATGCCAGAGGCTCTATTTGATTGGATCGTTAAGGTGAATAAGATGAAAGACAAGCGAAATATTGTTTTTGTTATTTTTTAAGAATGTTGAGCGACATTCGGGAAACTTTAAAACAAATATCGTAACTTATAACTTTGTTCCTGATTGAGGCACGCGGAAAAAAAACTCTATGACGAATTCGTTGTGAAAAAAATTCCACTTCGTAATCACATCTTGGAACGTATGAGTGCAAAACTTTAGTTTTTCCTTGAAGAATTATTTTACATTTCTCGGAACGTAGTCACCGAAATATGTTGTTTATTTTCTTCTCTGGTGAAATTTTGTACTATAATGATATGTTTTTTCCTTGGGTTAGTGAAGATCATTTTCCTGTGACACAAAATGAGCATTTATTATTTAGGCTTCATTATCATTAATTTTCGTGCATAAACAATTAGAATGCTTTGTTTTATTAACTGAATTTTATTTCTTAAAACTTTACAATTGCAAGGGCCGACATTTTAATTTAATCTATTTCCAACAGCTCGCTGCGGAAGTTGTTTAGATAAAACTTTTATCTTAGTATGATTGATTGATTGGAAGGAATTATTAACGCCCCCCCCCCCCCGGTGTTATGCCTGAAGGATTATCACGGGACGGCTTACAAACTAACTCATAGCCTAACTTAAACTAACAGCCATGCTTTAACTACACAAAAAAGGTGTAAAAATGCACGTACAATCATGTGGTAATTTTACATTTTCTGTGTGTAATTAGTACAAACAAGTACAGTACGTTTAAATTTATAGCAATGTACAACAGTATTCACAACATAGTACAATGCTATTATAAAAAAAACACTAATGTATTGGTATACTAACAATAAGATGGGTGTAAATTTACAAATTTGAAAGTACGTGTAAAAATCCACCAACATGAAGTATTAAAACCCAAATCTGTGTATTTTAGTAACTACTCCAATGTATTAAAAACATGTACATCAATGTAAAAGTATATATTTTTCTATTTCAAACACCAGGTAGTACAATCTTACCGTAAAAAAACACAAATAAACTCGTACATTGACATTTAAAAGGGTGTAAAATTACACATGCAAAAGTATGTATAAAAATACACTAATGCAAAGCACTAAAACCCCAAGCTTATGTGTTTTTACAACCACGCCAACGTTGTATTAAAACACGTACATCAGTGTAAAAATACATATTTTTCTATTTCATTCACTAGGTAGTACAATCTTTCCGCAAAAAAACACAAATGTACTGGTATATTGACATTAAAAAGGGCGTAAAATTACAAATGCGAAAGTACGTGTAAATGTTCACTAAATCACCAAGTCTGTGTGTTTTTACAACCATGCAACCAAGTACATATTTTCACATTTCACTCAAAATTTAGTACAGTCTTACAGTAAAAAAAAACGCAAATGTACTGGTATATTGACATTAAAAAGGGTGAAAAATTACAAATTCGGAAGTATATGAGCGTATTTTTACACATACAAATTTACGGTAACTTTGCATTTTTGTGTGTAATTTCCTAAAACGAGTAAAGTATTTGTAATTTTACACTACTGTTCCTGTGAATTTAAATATGACTGCAAGTATTTGCTTAAAACATGCGATCTAGCGCTAGAGAGTAGAACTACTTCGAACTCCTTTTGTGTGTTCAAAAGGAAATCTTAACTTCCACTGATGGAATATGCTGGCTTTTGTATATAACTACCTATGCTATATCTGAAGTCAATCGTTAATTTTGGAGTTAACTTTCTATAACTCTGTTAATGTATGCACATAAATTTTGTAATTACAATTGCAGTGAATCTGCGATTTTACTTTTTTGTTAGTGAGTAAATACAATAGCAATGTTTGTGTAAATTTACAGTATGCTGCTGGAAATCTATAATTTACATAGTCAAAAGAAGCATCCACGGATTGCATGTTATTTAACAGCACAATAAGGTAAAATTACACCTACAGTGTACATGTAATTGGGTATGATGAAAATTAAACGGTAACAGACTGGTGTAGTAAAATTACCATTACAATGATTGTGTTAAATTTACAATGTGTGGTAGAAAATTAGTAGCAAGTATAGTAAAATATATATACAGAGTACCAGTGATAATGTGATGATCGGTAAAAGAAACTGAAATGTATGATAAAATTACACTAACAAAGTTTGTGTAAATTTACATTATGTGACTTGGTATTGGTAACAAAAATGTAAAATGACACATACAGAGTACTTGCGATTGAATATAATTATAAGTAAAAAGAATAACAAGTATAGTAAAATTACACTAGCATTGTGTTTGTAAATATACATGAGAGACACAGTAAAAGTATGCGTACACATATACATGTAAAAATACACGAACCTGTGTGGAGATTGTGCTTCGTGTAAAATTACACAATTTTTTTTTGCGGTGTAGGTTTCGAACCCACGACCTCCCGCACCGCATACCAGTGGCGCACCAAACCGACTGCGCCATAGAAGGTCGGCTTTATTAGTATGAAAAACGTAAAAATTCGAAAAATAATTTGTTAATTACGACAACCTTGACACGGATGTTTGCATTAAATCACCAGACGTGACATTTAAAGCAATATCACACACTAACTTAAAGAAAAATATGAAACATACTTATAAATATAATTTGCAATTACACAGAAAGATTGGCGATTTACGGCTAAAAACTTGTCTATGTATGTGTTTATATATATACACACATACACATAGTACGAGAACCATGATTTATAGGTCCGTCTGTACGTTTTAAATAATCAACTTTATGTATTCATATATAATATGTAACTCTTTAAGATTTCACAGGTAAGCAATAAAATAATTATTAGTCCTCGGCTAGAATCACTCTTGAGCACTAATATTTAGAATCACTGGGGTGAAAAAGTGACCCAGACCACGAAAGAACTCCTGTTTTGATCAGCATAATAAATATACTTACCAACCGAGTGGTAGTAATGTCGACTGAAGCCAGTATCCGCAAATGATAAATCATATTACACATCCCATCTATCCAAAATCAAACATAGCATTAAAATAAAAATTAGTTTCAATTTTATGAAAAGACGCTGCTGTAATATTTCCAATCAACAACCCCTTGACAACTCATACTTCGAGGTTAGTTCATATAATGAAAATGTATGAACTATAAAACATAAAATAAATAATTATTGATTGTACTAAGTGGCGCTGCAAATGAAGTTAACCTGCCTATAAGGGCTCGCAAACACAACTAATTTAGTTTACATAAAATACAAAAAAACGCCACTGGACTCGAGAGTGATCCATTATATATATATATATATATATATATATATATATATATATATATATATATATATATATATATATATATATATATATATATATATATATCCGCATGCCACGCAGTGCGGCCGTTAAAATATATGCAAGTAGGAGCATTGGATCTTTTCTAATGTTGTATGTTGTTTTCAAAAGTGCTCATTTAATCGTGAAAAGCCTTTAAGAAATAGTTCTTATGCAAAATATTATTAAATTGAATGCGCACGAATGCTGTGTGTTGTCCCTTCGGTGTGCTTTTCCATACTTGGTTAAGCATTGTCTGCAAGAGGCGGAGGAATATCTTGGAAGTAGAACTTATCAGGGCTTCAGAAAATATTGACGTAATCATGAATCGACCAGTATGTAACCATTAATGTGAACAGTCTGTGCACGTGTAGGGTAGTAACCCTTTGAGGTGGCCCTACGCGCAGAAGTCGATGGTATTAAGATGAAACTGTCAGGTGGGCCGTGCATAGGTTTCCGCGCCCTCTTCAATGTACAGGACGCAATGTAAATGCAGATACACTTCAAGGTGTTCTGCTATTGTCAATGTAAACATTCAAGCACATTTACCAACACACCGCCCAAGATAAAGCTGTATCTATACTGTGCTCTGTATATTCAGCCTCCCACCTTCGGCTTGTTTTTCTGTCTTATTTTTCTAGTACTTCACTAACTGTAAACATTTCTATTTTATTTTGCGATGTACTGTGTATGTCTATGTATGCATGTCGGCCATGTTTATAACTTAAACTTAAAATAGGAGCCTCATTATGCTTTTAAGAATATTTCCCCGAAGGATAACATTTTTGTCTCTGTGATTGTATTTACGTCTGTCTATCTGTCTACGCATCTGCGCTCCCTGAAAGCTTTGGAAACTCTTCATCAAATATCGACAAACACGGGTGCAATGTTTTCTCATTTTTAAAATGGCCGTAGTTAAAAAATTTTAATACGATTCGATATCTCTATAATTACCAAACCGATTTGATCTAAACTCACTACTTCGAAATATCGCAATGAAAACACTTAATCCTCCATTATGGCATATAGTTCCACCTACAGATAAATATCTTATCTCACATATCGGGAGCTACTAAACCGATTCGTGCCAAATTTATCAAACAAGTATTCCTGTGGCAGTCCACCCTGAATCTATATGATTGTATATGGTAAATCGGTTATTATTATTTTTCGAAATGGAATTCGCAAAAATTATTTCGTATAAAGTCTTTATATCTACCAAAACACTAAATAAACTTCAGTTTAACTTTTTTGGTATGCGGGAAGTACCTGTTACAGAGAATAAATACCTTTATTCATAGACACATTTTCCTCGTACGTTTTTTTGGATAACGCCGCTTAGTAAATATAGGATTTTCCTTATATACCTGGGTCTGCTCAACAGGTACCCAACGTCCTTTGCACACAAGCGATGTGAAGTTAGCCATTGAAAGTTTCATAATCTTAGGAGCTAAAAAATTTGTCAGCATGAGAGCCTAATAAAAAAGTCAGGTTTATATCTTGTGTATCCGAAGAACTAGACTTATTTCTAACGAATTGGAATGATGTCTGAAACTATCGCAAGCCTTAAAAAATCTATTGTGTGGTCTTTTTTGGTCCTCAATTTTTTTAGGTTGCACCTCATGACATAATAAGGCAATATTTCACATCATATATTCGGAATTACTCAACAAAATGTTGTAAAGTCTAATTGTATATTTAATACCATTGTAGAAGTGAGAGAAGAGATTTGGGCGGCTCCATTGCAGAATAACTGAAAATATTTATTTTGATAAATTTATACATTTTCAAAGGTGGCTTTATAAATAAGTATACTTCAGTTTGTAACATCTACTAGGCAGTAACACTTTCTTCAACCAAAGGTTTTTACACTGGAAGAACGTATGTGATCTTTAAATTTCTCATGTTCGTCGCCTATTTTGTCTGTCATTTTGTAAAGTAGTAACACATTAATTATTTATTAATAAGGTAAACTATTTTATAAATATATTTAAACTTGTGAAATTATAATTATATTAAATGACCTGAGTCAAATCCTTTACACGTTTCTGCCACATGCAAAATACGCTAGCGGAGAAAACAGCCATAATGAAATACTCATTACGAGATTGCATGCTTGATGATAACCGGCTTGGTATGGAATTGATTTTAATTTAAAAACAAATTATTAGTTTTCGGTTTATTGATACATATTTTTTAAACCTGAATATTTCACATAATAGCAGGCTTGCGTAGTTTCAGACGTACATAATCACAGATATCGCGTAATTATCTGAAGCAGCACCTAGGTTAACAATAACACTGATGATACGATTATTATAATTCCAAATACTTAATTTACTGGAAAGTAGTAGGAAGAACCACGAAGATGCTACTGAATATATTACACTAGTTCTTCTACTGTTTATGTATGCGTTTATGTGTGTGTACGCGCGATTGGGGTCCATGGATCTTTTAAATGTGCGATTTACTATTCACAGTCAGCTGAAATAGATCATACGACGTATTAACTACATTAAGATAAGTAAACAAATAACGCAAACACACATTCTTGAAGTGGTAAGGGAAGTCATTACACCTCTTTTGGATAGAGATCTCTCTGAGCCACACATTTTTCGGCCCGAACTAAGTTACCATGGTCATTTTGAGGTCTGGTGGTTTTTGTCTGCTCTCTCAGTAAATTCGGACTTCGTTGGCATTGAAAATAATTATAAATATAAGAACATTTTTAATGATCTGTCTCGATTCCTCTTTCTTATAGATAAAAATGTTTAAGTTCTCTATATAATATGAATGAAAAAATAATTAATATTTACAACAATAAAAGCTTATTTTTAAATTAATGGTACCTTATATTAAATATTATTAAAATATTATTTCACTTTTCATATCGTGTTAAGAGTTGTATTGTGATATATATATATATATATATATATATATATATATATATATATATATATATATATATATATATATATATATATATATATATATATATATCACAATACAACCCAATACATATATATAAGAAAATAGTTAGTCTATTTTAGCTAATTTTGTATACTGACAATATAAAATCTTCGAATGTGCTAATACATAAATTTTTTCCTTCCATTTGCGAAGATCGTCAAATGACAAATATTAATGTTTTATGCCATATATCAGGGAACAATCGACCGATTTTAATCAAATACTTCTCACAAATACGACTGTGGAAGTCCATTTAAACTTACCTGTTTTAAGTGGCTCAATCACTTATCCGCAAAATGACGACCATATTAATATTCCAGGTTAATAAATCCTATCATTCAAAACGCTAGATTGAACAAATCTGACTTCCGTAATTCAGCTGATTGCACACTAGTTTATGGTAAGAGGTTTTCTGGGTTCGAGTCCCGGGTAAGGCACGTGTGTATTTGAAATTGTCGCTATTGTTGTATATGATTCTGATTTCATTTATATTGATATTGCTTTCAAAGAGACGACTAGTCCTACCTGCCAACTCAGCTTTTAAGAAATTATTGAAAAATTAATTGCACCCATGTTGAGAAAAAGTAGGCTCACTAGTTATATCAGTAACTAATTGTTTATTTACAAGGTACTAACAATATCTGCGATGGCAAAAGTTTGTCACGCATTGTTGACCCAACATAAGAGTAAGTACTCATTACCAATTGTTCTGTTCACAACTTTGTGTCAGCAAATAAGTAACAAAACGGTTTGTAGAACATGTATATCTTGAAAGTCTTCATATACTGTAATAACTAATATTTCCTCCATTAAAGATAAGAAAAAATTTAATGGTGACATTATTTGGTAGTACATTGTTGGCCAAAGAAAATTTTAAAAATTACATGACCTGTGTGCTAAAAAAAAAATCATAACTTTTAAGAAAACAACGGAATATTTACTGTTTTATTTGATCAGATATACGGTAATTTACTTTGTTGGCATAGTGTTGATTCCACAATGTTGGCCCTACTTAGCAATAAGCACCATTTACAAACCGCTGTATGCCCAACACTGCTGCAATGTATAATTAAATTAAAAATTTCAACAAAAAGTTGTTTCAGGTTTTGAAAATTTTCATATTTTATAAAATTCAAGAAAGGAAAATATTTCTATACAAAAAGTATGTTCCAAAATTTGACATAAAATTTTGGTCGCACAACGATAGTTCAACATAAAAATACATTTACCATTATAACCTACTAACCAACTTGTTACCAGTCATCAACCGACCAGTTTAAAATACATTTACCATTATAACCTACTAACCAACTTGTTACCAGTCATCAACCAACCAGTTTAAAATACATTTACCATTATAACCTACTAACCAACTTGTTACCAGTCATCAACCAACCAGTTTAAAATACATTTACCATTATAACCTACTAACCAACTTGTTACCAGTCATCAACCGACCAGTTTAAAATACATTTACCATTATAACCTACTAACCGACTTGTTACCAGTCATCAACCAACCAGTTTAAAGTTTGAAAAACGAACGCTTATATTATTTTTTAGCATTTTTTTTATTAGCGACATAATTCGCCGGATAATGCTAAGTTATTTAATAAAATGTTCTTGGTAAAAAAATTTTAGTATTGTCTTGATTAAATTTTCTGATATAAACAATTTTCTATTATGAACAAAGTTCTAAGATGCGCCCAAGATTTGAATTCAAACGGTCAATGTCAGTTTCAAGAATGCGGACTTTGGAGTAATTCAAGCTACCTCGACATTATTGAGCTACCCTTCTCTTCAGGAAGTTTCTTGATCAGAACGTTCATCTTGGCGGATGCCACGTAGACACATGGCGCGTACAACAAAACTGTTTTTTTTTTTAATTGGTTAAAACTTAACCCTCTATAAATCACGCGAAATCCATGTCCAGTAAATTCCTTGGGTGTTAAGTATATCTGTATGAATGCAATTTGAACAAGAATAATTTTTGACAAGTGTGATTACGCATGCAACGTACAAATTTATAAAAAGAACAGAACTGCAACAACGAACGGAATTTTTCATGAAGAAGTAACAAAAGTAAAATAAAACCAACTCTGTTTGAAATTCTTCTCCCCCCTCGCAAAATAAAATCGGCAACTGGCCCGATCGCGAGCAGCGGGAATTTGCTTTTCAAAGCGCGTTCCGTCGACTGGAATCGATACAGGAACGCTTCGGCTGAACTGGAGCGTCTATTAGCAATGCTAATGAGAAACAACACTTCCACATTCTTTCCTTCGCCATCCTCGAACACCTCTGCTGTCAAGCCTTTTTACTCCTTCTAGCTTACTGGAAATGGCACTCTATGAAATGTGGGACATAGCAAAATACCCCATATATCTGACGCATTTGCTGTGCGGTTGAAGCAGTACGGTTTTCTATCACGAACAAGCAGAATTAAGGTATTTGACAGAAATTATTGTCGCCACAACGCAGTGAGGGAAATTAAAACTCTCCAGAAAATAATAAAACTAGAGTTGCACAAAATATTTCGCCGTTTTGATTACGCCCTCCCTACATTTTATTTTCGTAGGTTTTTGTCGTTTCGTTGGGCCTTAAGCTGTATAACACTTCCAAATATTCAGAAACTAATTCGGCTCCCAGGAAATGCCCAACTGCTTTCCGTGTTACGGAAAATAGCTAAATCTCATAGTATGTTTTAGTCTGGTGGTGTCGTATTTAAGGAGGTTCACAAAATAATGCGAGGGCTCTATGCCGCACGCTTTTGTACACGAATGACAAAAGACGACATTATGATCTGATTACAGTGAACTATGAACTTCTGGGACCCAACTAGGGGCTCATGAATAGAGACTTGTCAGAAGTTGAGCGTGTGTAATCAGTGGTTCTGCTTCACCGCCACACGAATGAGATGGCTTAGTGCGTAAGGCCGTTGAAGGACGCTTTTAGAAGTACATTAAAGCTTTTTCTTCACTGGTTACCAAGAATAGTCGTGATCATGGAAAATTAAGTCACTTTCACCAGCCAGCCATATCGCACACTTAAAAGTATTCGTAGCTTGAGAATAAACATATGTTTACTGAACATACCCTATGAATGCAAAATTAAGACGGAAAATTTAAAATATTCGTGTGTCACACGACGATTAATCAGCTCAAATTTTCTCTGTAGGTAACCTACGAATGTTATATGCCCAAAAATGTTATGTGAATAAGTAATAATGGACGATATACAATCACAGAGTGGAATAATATTTTTATAATTCAGGAACTACTAATCTGAAAATACGTTGCGGTTTTAGCCATAGAAATCGCAAATATTGAGCACTTTTGAAATCAAACTTTGAAATATTACTGCCCCTACCTGCTTACATTAAATTTGTAAAACAGTTACATTTATAACCTTTTTCACAGTTTGACTTGACCGACGCACGAATAGAGTGCTCAGGGCCATGCAATGTAATATTTTACATAGAGTGGAAGAACACAAAATGTGCACTGAAGTGTATCTTAAACGCGACATTCAAAAGTGCCCAGTTTATCGTGAACAGCCCATAGTTGGAGACCCGGAAATTTCGCGTATTCACTCGGCAACAAGCTAGACTTCACAATCCTCTGTGCACTCGAGCTTCAACTAGTTGTTTATCGGCCAATGCTCCAGTGTAAAATCCAGACCAGATAGCACGAGATTCGGGCCTTGATTTTCGTTGCAGATTCGTTATTGGTTGAAAGTGTCCCTGGGGGGGGGGGGGGGAGGGCTAACACACTGAGTGTCCAATACAGGCAGGTACTCAAATGTAAATGTGGTTCAAGTTTAACTTGTCCTCAAATGAATTCGCGAAATCTTATGGGTTTACGCATGAAACATTCACAGCTTAAGAACACTGTAAAAAATTTTGAGGTAAAATTCCTTTACACGTAAGGGAAGCTAATTACTTCAAATGCAAGGTAAAATCACCTCTTAAATGTAGAGTAAATTTACATAATTGTACGTGAAAAGTACCTGACAAAAGTGTTGGGGAGAGGGGGGGGGGAAATCCCATACAAGTAAGGACAAACTAACTGTAACGTATTTCAAATTATAGCCGAGTAAATTACTTTTATTATCTATCTCCGCTGACGAATTGTAACCGAAACCTCAACACTAAAATCCCCCACATTTGCTGGTGGGCGCGAACCACGGCCCTGTATTACGATAGGTCGTCGCGCTATCCATTATACCACGACGACAGCGTGACTGCATTGGTGAGTATTAACATGTTAAATGATTGTTTCTACCGCCCGTCCCTCCACTTAGTTGTTGGGACAATGCTGAAGAGATGCACGCGTCGTAAGGTGATGTTCCCATCCACCCATGGGATTTTCCACTACCATGTACGTGAATTCTACTCCAAAGTGCGGTAATTTTTACCTTACCTGTAAGGAAAACTGTGTTTCCCCCAAAAGTTTACGAATATTACCTTACACTTGTCAGGTAATTTTCCCATTATTTTATTACAGTGAAGTTACCACTAAAGGCTCTGCGGAGGCTGAGGAAAGCTCATCGACGTTTTTTTTTTTTTTCAGTGACGAATTGTTATCCAGAGAGTTGTCGAAGCGGATTTGCAACGACGAGGCGCGCGGTACGCGGGGGAGAAAAACGTGTTGTGTTCCGCGCATCGCATGTTCCTCTCTTGAGGGAAGGGGGGGGAGGGAGGGGAAGGGGTAGCAAGGCCAGGGAACCGCAGGAATTCCCATGGATGTGAAAGCTTTCCATTGTTATCCGTTTAAAAAAAAAGAAAAAGAGGGGGGGGGGAGGAAGCTGAATCCAGTGTCGGGGCCAGCAGCCGGACCCCTCGCCAGCTGCTCCTTACCTCGAGGGCTCTCCAGCCTCTCTTTTGTGCGATAACACGGGCGGCTGGCTGCATAGACCTTCTCCTGCACTATGGCAGGATTGCTGCCGGATGGTATGGCATTGTGGGTCCTCGAGAGGGATGAGGGAGGACGATCAACTGAAGTGACGTAGGGAGTTTTGAGCGTCTCTTGAGAAGCTGCATCATCCCTTATATTTTACTGCCCCTATACAAGCGAACAATTTGGTTGGGCCAAACAAACTTCTTTTAATTCAAACGGAAACTTTTCTCAGTGAGTAAGCAAAACTAAAGGCTGTTCACGATAAAGTGAGTACTTTTGAAATCAACCTTAGAAAAAAGTCGCAGCTCATACCTGTATATATTTGAACGGGCGAACTGAGAAACACGCGCCCAGTAAAATTGGTATCGATGAATGAAGTGACGAGACCCATCACAATGTTAATTTTACATAAGGCGGAAGAATACACAACGTGCATACAAGTAGATCCGAAGCAGGGCATTCGAAAATTTCTCATTGTACCGTGAACAGTCTATATGTATTATATAGATAACTGCACCGTATTATTTTTAGTATGGATTCGAAGATATACAATGACTATAAATGAATTCTTTAAATGATTAATTATATTTGTGTAATTTTTTTTAAAATCTGAAACTATCCAAAAAAAACAGCTCAATTTAATGTCTTAGTAATCTAATTTGCTGGAAACCAAATTGACGTTTGCTGTTCTTCATGTGCGAAGACAGAGTTTTCTTTTAATGGTTATTACTTGACATGGCCACCAATAGTTTTTTTTTTTTTTACAAATATCCCTTGTTTAATTATAAACTTTTGACTTTATAAACTGTAGAATGGAAACATTTTGCAGCCATAATTCTAAACTATTAATTAAAAAATTTAGCATGTTTGTTTTAAGTTAACAAATGTTAAACACTGTAACATAAATTAAAATATATGTGGGCTGATAATATAAATAAAGGTTCCAAAGTACATAAATAATTTGCGCTTTTACCAGGGCAACCTTTTCCTTTCACATTTGTTACACAATAAATGAGTTGTCTATACAATTTTGCAGTCTGAGCATACTGTTTCACCTTGTTATAAACAATACCTCATGCAATACTTTTGACACTGTAATTCCTTTCAAATGTGTGATTTCTATATTCTAATTTTCTTTATTTCTCGTAGGAAATCAGATTATGAATATACGTTCAGTTGGTTATCTTTGTGTGAGATGTTAGAAGTAAGCTGTGCTGCAATTTGCACAATTTATTTGACAGCTAGTGCAAAATTTCGTATAGTATTAACATTTAGTTCCCGTTTTACAGTAAAAGTCATAAGGATAACACTGTAAGTCTCTCTAATTTTTTTATTGCCATCCGGAGGTTTATAATAGTCAGCTCTTCTTCTTAATACTGTACTCATCACAAACCTCCGTATAACAATATGCGTGTTTTAAATAGCCGCGTTAATAAGGGGGCTAAAATTTGTAAGTTTTTACAATAAATATCAAGAAATAATCTCTGTCTACAGTATGTAGTAATATAACTTTAAATATTTTCATATTTATATAACTTTAATTTTTTTCATATTCACATAACTTACATATGTTCATATTTACATAATTTTAAATATTTTCATATTTACATAATTTTAAATATTTTCATATTTACATACCATTAAATATTTTCATATCTACATAACGCTAAATATTTTCATAACGGTTTCTTTTAAATAACAAAACCATAGAAAGGAGGCGAAAGGAACTTTGAAAATATGCGATACCCTATATAATTCCTATTGGTGGGGGGGGGGAGGGGTGATTTGTATGCTGAAAGGCTGAAAGCGTACCTTAAAAGAATTTGAAAACATACATTCTTTTTAAAGGCACACAAATGATTTTTTAGACTGTTGGAGACATGCATATCTTTACGTATCAGTTTTGGCGGGAAGTATTTAAGTCGATCCTGAGATATTACAAGTAATATCCAAACAGTATATTTACTTTCGAATTTAATGCCGACAGAGTGGACCGCCAACGTACAATAATTGGTAAAAATTTGTTGAATGATTCCTCATATTTGATAGAGAGGCTAAACATTTTAAATTGTCGCCAATTATAAAATAAGCATCCTGCATATTGGAAAACTACTATAACCTTGCATTATTTGCCTTCTCTATCGTGAGTAGGGTGGAAATCCGTGCACGATACAAACGTCTTTAGGGGACACACTGCATCTCTCTGTGATCAAATAATAACTACACTGCAGTGGAGTTATATTATATTATATTACAAATAAAACTAGTTAAAAATATTTTTATTTTAAAGACATTGAAATTTTTAATTTCCTTTGGGTGGCTCATGTGGCATGCAAAATGTAAGTACTATACAAATAATAGCTGAAAACAAATCACTTCTATAAATGATGATATCTAATCGTTCCGTTTTTGCTCATCTATAGCGGAAAACAAAATAATATTCCTGGCAGTTATCTGAGTTGTCAGTTCCCTGGCTCTGAACGTACGAAAGCGCGGTTCGTATTGCACTAAGGTTTTGTTTCCCTAACATGTATCTTTATCTATCGTCTAATATTGCGACATGGACTGTCTTCAAATGTACGCTGCGGTACGGTAGATGGAGAATTAACAGATAACACTATTTCTGGACAAGTTCTACAGTATCAGATGAAAATTTATTCATCATTTTCATCCACAAATTTGGGTAAAGCGACCTCTAACGCTCGCTTACTTTGGTTGGTATCGATCAACCTGCTGTTTGTCTTCCGCCTGAAAGGTTAACCTTACAACCGAGAAGAACTTGGCAACAGCAAAAGAGAAAAGGAATAGTTGTAAAAAAAAAAAATCGTTCAAACACTGTCATTCTCATGGCGTATAATGTTACTACAGACAGTTCATACTACTCACAACCTGAACACGCTCCTGTGTGTTTAACCGAAACAGCCATTCAAAGGCGGGGACTAGGACTCGTCTCTTTGTAAAAGGCTCGCGTCTAAAGGCAGGGAAAACCTCGCATACTTTGCCATGGGCAGCAGTATCGTTAACGTAAGGGGATATAATGCTCCTGCTGAATATCAGCAGTCTAAGTATATTCGCTCGCTGGTGAATAGATCTGCAAGTGAAAAGGAAAAGGCACCGCCTAGACCTTCTGGCGGCTACATGACACGTGTAGGAGACAAGAGGAACGACAACAAAGGGAATTGTGAGAAAAAAAAAAAAAAACTTGGGAGACTCAACTCGTGGTAGCTTTGAAGTTACGTAATTGAGACCACCACATAAGAGAAACAGCCAACCAGAATTAACAATGTGTTTTTTTTTTTTTTTTTTTTTTTTTTTTTTTTAGTGGGAGATCGCAAGGGGAACGTCCTATTCCTTAAACATCCCTTTCAGAAGGCGCAGTAAAAAATGTAACAAAACACGTGCTAGTTGTTGAAGAGGACAATTGCAGGTCAAAAAATAACCTGAGAATATTCCCCGCGATAAAAGCACTCGAAAAAGAGAACCAGAATTGGTGCGATTTGAACTTGAGTAGGTGCTACGTTGTGAAAGGACAATGGATATCTTATACGCGAACGAGATGGAGAATACATTTTAGGAGATATTCGCTTCCATCGAAACTAAGAGAGGAAATAATTCAGTGGATAAAGCGTGAATACAGGCAGCTATTTTTAACAGCTCCGCCGAAAATATGCTTGAATTGCGTTGCAGGCGTGTTTGAAAGCCGCGTTTCGTCTTTACGAAACGGCCACTGACATTATACCGATATTCGTAAAGAAAACTCACTTCAAGCAAACCATACTCTCAACACAACGTGCCAATTAAGCTTTTTGACAGAACTGTACTCCGTAAGCACGTTAAACTATTACATGGGCCTGTATTGAACTTGGCTTCAGACTTTCCGGAAGTAAAAAGATGATATCGCCACTTAAAGTCCCATTGTTAAGGTCTGTTCACGGTTTCTTCACACTCTTTGAATCAAACCTTTGAAAAATCACCCCATGTATGATGTGATTGGTTGTTTACTAAACATGGTATGTATCACAAGCGTCTTAAACTTTTATTAAAATTAAAGCACCGCATTTTCGTTTATTTAAACGTTTAATTATATTTTATCTGTAAATTAAAATATTTCATTTATTATTAATTCGAATTTAAAAAGTGATAAAAATGTGTGTTTTGGTAACGCCTAGTAAGAAATAGTTCTTATGGAAAAATGTTATAAAAGTGAGTTCACACTAGTAGAATGATTTGGTATGTTTGCGTCCAAGGGCTGGGAGTAGAGAGCGCTGAAGCTGTTCATGGTCTGTCACTCCGGTCGGCAGGTGGCCATTTATCCCCCAAAATTTCCCTTTGTTCCCTAAAAACTTCCATTTTTACCTCAAAATTTTCCCTTTCCCTCAAAATTTCCCGTTTTTCGCTCATAAGAGCACCGATTCCGCAAGTTGCAAAAGCTATCTCCCGAAAGGCACTTTTTAATCCATCAGGAAGATTTTGGGGGATCGTTTTCGCGGGCAGAGCAGTGACAGCATTATTGGTTTTATATGCATAAGGCATACCAAATCAATACACAGGGCCCGAAGTCTGATCTGACCATCAGTCATCTTGTTCATATCAACCATCTTAGCCACCATATTAAATCCAAATGACCTTGACCTTTGATTGTGACTGGTGACATTTGGCGTTTAAATCCCAAATATCTCAAAAAATTTCCAAAAAATTAATCAAAATCGGTAAAAAAAATTTTTTTTAAAGAAATTATACAAATTATTAAAAAAAATCATTATTAAAGATCTTACTATAAAAAACTTAAATTTCTGGAGGATTCCACAGCACCATGTCCAGCAGACGACTGACCCCTCTCCAAAAAATCACATTGTCTTGACATTCCCCTCCCCAGCCGCTCATCTTTATTCATCGTCGTATGCAGCCATCTTGATTTTTTTTCGCTTGTCATTTGTTTCAATTTTGAACACCTAGATTGTGCTATGTACTAATAATCGGTTTTACCCAACGGGCGAGCTAGTGATTTAGCCACCAAATTGCAAACACATTTCTTTGTTTTTTAACGTATAAGTGGTGCTGTCAGCACCCTCAATATTGGATTCTATTTTCAATGTATGAGTTTCGCTAATTTGTCAATTATGTAGCCAGCTATAGGCCTGTACACGATGGTGACATTGATCATTCCTGCAAAGCACATACATAATTTGTATTTTATTTTATTTTTCAATTTAAGTAATTTTATAATTTTTATGTAAAACAGGAGCATTTCAAAATAAATAAAGCACAACATATATATTTTTTAATTAAGTTTGTTTGTTAAAGTAAAAAATGAGAAAACACTTGTACACAGGTTTTTTAATTGCAGTCTTGTGTGTTCACCACTCGATGTTCGCATCGACGACCCTGGAATTATATCAGGCTGGTAAACCCCACTATGTGACATACGACCATCCATTATGTCGTTTCAGCACATTCTCGACCACATACATATCTGGAAAGTTTGCAGGCAGTATCTCCTCCACGTAGAAACCACCACAAATTGGAACATTACTCAGGTCCTCGAGATAATGATTTGTGTTATGTTTCTTTATCAGGGCCTTGAACATTGCATTGTAGATCTATTTGCCCTGGTCGGTTTGTAGATTATTCGGGATGCGTCCTTCGTTTAATACATCCATCATGGCCTCGCTGACATCATGTGCGTTCTTCGACTTGACAGCCCTCGCCCAGGCGAATTTGCTATATTCATCGATGACTGTCAACATGAATTTGTAGCCCTTGTTGAGCCAAGCATATGGTATCATCTCGATGAGGTCGGCTTGAAAATTGTAGTTCATCCCACATATCACAACCTTGTGGCAATGGTAGTTGCGTCTCGCAAATGCATGCAGTTTGTTGGCGATTTCCTATCGACTCATTCTTTGTAACATCTCTCCTTCAGTTCTTCGATGACTGAAATTATTTCGTTAGTGTGGAAGTAATTTCCAATCCTTTGCGAAGCCTATCGACCAGCTCGCTCGGGTCGTCCCAAACCACATAGTCGGTGTTCTTAATGTTATCTGTCTACTTCAGACCTTCACAGCATTTCAGTGCTAGGCCACTGAAGATGTCTGCGAGAATGTAGATTTTTTGTGATCTCCTTCCTTATAAAGACCGGTCTCAGAATTGTTATCTTGGGAACGTGTATGTGCGAGTTCGAGAAAAGTCATTTATTGCAGCAGGTTTTGGTTCTGTAAACTTTCTGGGCTCCTTGCGAAATAGAAGTTCATAAAGCCCGGGAGTTCCGCACGTCTTGTAATCGCCAACTTGGATAATCCCGCAAGGTAGAAACTCTATTTCATCAGCACCGAGGAACCATTTACAATCATGCATGTATACGCCATACGCCGTATCATTATTATGATATATGCATAGATCGTAGGTACTGGCGAATCAGAGCATTGGGTTTTGAAGACTTTCTTCCGTACTTTTTTTCTTGTGTGGCAAATCCGCATCCGATCCATTTCCCCGATATGTCTGTACATCGACATGTTTCCGCTTCTTTATAGGCTCAGCAGTATCGTTGATTTCTTTATTCACAGCTCTAGGTGCTCCATCGCTATCCTTGAGTACATTGAGACGACGAGTAATGGGCTTAAAAATGTATTCATTTATATGATCTCATTAAATAATACACCGCGAACTATCGTACTGGAATAGCCGAAAAAAAATAACTTGCCAGTCTGAATGCTAGAAATGTCCGGAAAGATAGGATAATCCTTTACCTGTAGCATAAGACGAAGAACCATTACGTGGCACAACTATGGCCACGTTAGCTATTTTACTCAATAGCGTGCTCTAGTCGATAATGTTAAAAACAATGGACAGTAGTAGAAGGATATTGAGGCGATTAAACAAGGGCGAATAATTGGTCGAGTTATAGGGGTGAGTGTAGAGGGGAGTAGAATAAATAACCAATGAATAGTAGGCTAAATTGATTGGAGAAAAACGGGGTTGTCAGGAGAGAAGAGAGGGAGTGGAGAAAAGGTGAGAGTAAATGAAGGGAGGGTATAAGTGATGGGGCTGCGATGTAAAACCAATAAAAATTGTGATGGGGGTCGAGCTGTGGCAAAAAATTGTCCAAATAAACTGCCAATAAAATTGGGATGGGGGTGGAGATTGTCAACTAAAGAGTCAATAAAAATTGAGGTGGGCGGAGTAATAGTTTTCCCCAAAATTTTCTGAAAGTGTTAGAACTTTTAAACATTTAATTTAGTTATAAAAATTCTAGATTATTTTTTTTTATTTTGGAATTTTTTGAAGTTAATTTTTTTTTATTCAAGTCTATTCCACGTGCACCGTCAAGTCACCCAAGGTCGAGTTAACCTACATTCAAGATGGCCGACACAAGATGGTCGCCACGTGCTGTGACATGGTCACAACCCTTCAACCTCCTCCCTGCTCCATGTCACAGAACCTACCGTGGCATTCTACTCGCGACTTTGCACGGACCGAGAAAATTCCCGATTAAATATACAAACTTGAGTGCAGTAAAACATAACGCATCCTCACCTTTGCGCGTGATCTGAAGCGAGGAAACTACATGACAATGGGCTTCCCCTGTTACAAACTTTAGCGAACTTCCATGTTTCGTTCTGGACATCCCGTATATTGTGACTCCCTATAAAATTTTAACTTTTTTTATTTAAACATAAGTTTTATTTGCCAAACAGCTCCGTTGAAAGAATTAATACTTAATTTTATCCGTAGTATTTATGGTCTGCTCAAACACTGTGCGATGATCTTGCCTTTGTTCTGGTCAGCCGAGAAAGCCTACCTTTTTATTCTCCTTGACAAGGCAACTGAAGATAACTCTCACACAAAGGTGAGAGGTTTCTCACCGGCATCTAAATTCATTATTTCTCTTCCTACCTGTGCGAACTTCTCCTAAATCAAAATATTATTGTTACTAACACTATTAACGTTAATATTCATTCCACCTACAAAATCTTCTATTAATTAGTTTGAATTAAGAGCACATTCGATCCATAATGTTCCGATGATCCTAACGACAAACATGACGGCCTACCGTGGCGCAGTCGGTTGGTGCGTCACGATCTGGGGTGCGGGAGGCTCTGGGTTCGAATCCCGGGCAAGGCATGGGTGTTAATATAAGTTAGGTTATAAGTTAGTCTGTACGCCGTCCCCTGCTAAGCTTTCAAGCATAAAACCGAGGGACGTAAAAATACAATAACAACAATTATGTTTAAATCATAATGTTCTCTTAGTTCAATCAAATATACGGTTCAAAATTGAACGTTAGGAACTCTCTTGTATTTAAAAATGTCGCCATTAAAAAATTAAACTTTCTCATTTTCGAGATGCGGGAAATCAGAGGTATGCGAATAGTTCGTAACTCCGAGATTGTCGACCCCTGAATCTCAAGATTTGGTCATTATCTTCATCACTTATGATATCAGCTTCCGTGGTCAAATTAAGATTTTATGAAAACTACGAAATATTATTTACTTGCAACCCATCCCATCTTCAAATACAGACTACGTTACCATGATATTCAGTATCATCAATGTCACGACTAAAGCCGGATTATTCCACCTGCCATACCAAATACTCTTCTGGAGAGAATCACTTTGCTTAAAGTAAAACAAGAGTAAATCCCAAAACACTGAGCAAACAATTTTACTTAATTTTACTCTCACGCCGAAACAAAACATATCATTCCCCGATCAAACCTCACTTTAAAACTATAGAATAAATCTCTTGTTATTATACGTCGACATATATTTAAAAGAGTTAGTTTAAAATAAATTATTACCTTTATGCAAGTATATTTAGTTTTAAAAAAAGGGCCAAGGATATTGCCACTATTTGCAAATACCATATCCTTTCAAAAATAAAACATATAAACGTATATCATTCTGAATAATTCAAAATTGAAAGTTTCGAGTAGAATATCTGCATTTTTTCAAGTTAGCCATATAATATAATTCGTTCTTGTTCATTTGGATTTGGACAATTTGAAATATTTTGCTGCAGTGATAAACACACATTTCTGAGATTTGATAAAATATTTATACTTTTAATTTAAAGTTCTATATTATCGTGTATCGAATAAAAATTTAACTGACTGTTCCAGATGACGTAGAGTAGAAAATTTCGCGAAAAGAAGATTCTTTAGTTACTTGTACTTGGCAAAATACTGAAACAATAAATTAAGTTGAAAATATTTAAATGAAATAAATAAAGGGCGAATGCCACTCAAAATGAAAAACGCAAATATGTAATTTTCTCGACTTAATACATATGGTATGTAATCGGGCATAGAACGTAAGTGTAATTTACGAATGAAATATGTTTCAGTATGTAAGTTACTTACGACGTGTAGAATCTTCAACTATTTACTGTAGAGTAAATCAGTATATGTAGTAGTACTACATGGCATGTGCCTAACATGCTGTGCAGGAAATAGTGCCACTAGTTATATCCAAACATTTTGTTGAACGTTTCATTTTACTGCTAGTGACAACTATAAAATGTTACAGACATTAATTTTCGCTTACTATTCACGCGTGTCAAGTTATTAAAATAATTTCTAATACATTTTTGATTATAGAATATTTAGAATTTTTCTTCTAGATTACGTATGTTAAAAGAGTTTGTAAATTAAATTTATAAAGCAAAGATTGAGCAATTTTGCGATATCGTTTTCGGAAATATTTACTATAGACATATAAACTTCAATAATAAATTTTACTTTGCTCACGATATTTGTTATGTCATTTGTAGTAGGTGATAGCACCGACATGATGCATATCAAAATTTGTTTAGCTAGAAATACAGCATCCATTCCTTTAAGTAACAGGAAATATAAATTTTGTTGTGTGAAAATGTAAAGATCCGATAACGTTGTCTTATTAATTATACTAAAAATGTTTATTTTAGCGTATATTATTGATTAATTTCGTCACATTTGCTTTCTATGTTATATCAGAAAGTAATAAATTAACAAACGTATATTTTTGCAATTTACGGATACGTATTACCTGTCCAGAAAAATCAAGTGCCCAGAAAAATCAAGCAAATATCTGAAATGATAAAATTGAACATTATTATTTGTAATCACGAAACTAAGTTAGAGAATTATGAATTACTCACAAAAAATTGTTTAAGAAAATTTTGATTTCAATAACTTAATAACTCAATAACTTGTGTATTCGTTTAGCAAATTATTACACATATGTATGAATATAATACACACACGTAAACGCAATTCCTGTCACGTAACGTCACATGCCAGACATGGAAAAAATAACGTTTAGTGGAGAGAAGATCGAGCAAAATAACATGATTAACTTGTTTTAAATTGCTGATATTTTTAATGGTGCTAAAACATATGAAAAATAAAAAAATTTAGAAATAAACATTTTCCAACTAACATTATATTGTATTACACGTTTGACGGTTACTCAAAAGTATTAAGATAATGTTAAATGTTTTCCACATTATAGGTTGTTCATGGTAAAATGAGCACTTTTGAAAGCCCTGCTTAAGATATACTTGTATGCACGTTGTGTATCCTTCCACCTTGTTTAAAATTAACACTGCTATGGGACTTACCACTTGATTCATAGGCCTGTACAAGGAAACTATGAAATTATTAGAATAGTGAATATTATTGTATATAATAAAACAAAATCATGATAGCTTCAAAGAAGCAGAATGTTAACTAAATAATTTAAAATGTTTGCCCAACACTTTTATTTTAGCGTTAAGGAAATGAACTACTTTCCTCCACTGTTAACAACTTTTCTGGGCAGATGCAAGTCAGTGTATCCTATGAAATGTATTCAGGTTAGGGTAGTGACTTTTAAAATTTCTGAATTAGCAGTAAATAGCCTATACCTCTATTCTAAAGTGGGTTTCGAACCACTCATATTATGCTTCCGTGCTCAAGTTCAGAGCGATGTAACAACGTATCGCTTCCCCTGTCAGATGGCCGTAAGCAACCAACGACGGCCGTAAGGGTAATCACAGCCTCGTTTAGTATCGCTTCACTTAGGAGATATTGGTATTTAACGAGCTCGGAAATGTTTGTCAGGCAGGCGATTCCGTAGGCGCGATAAAACCTTTTTAATTGAATATTAACGTGTATAAAATAATCACTCGCCTCTATGGTGTTATCTTGTAACTACTTCCAATTTTATTGCGATATTTCCTGGGACGTGATGCCTCGTGGTCGGTAAATTACCAGTAATTACATCCTTCCTGTTACGTGGTTGGTATGCGGGAAGAGCGTGTTACCTGACATGCGATATACCTCGTCAATGGCTTTCTAGAACCGAAGAGCCGCACTGTAAAAAATATAATGGGAAGATTACCTGACAAGTGAAAGGTAATATTCGCTAACTTGTGGAAGAAACATAGTTTTCCTTACATGTAAGGTAAAATTACCACACACTGGAATAAATTTCACGTACCTGGTAGTGGAAAATCCAATACATGGATGGGAAAATTACCTTGAGACCAGTGGCGGCTGGTGACTTTTGAAACTGGGAGGGCTGTAGCGATCCCAACTCATATCATTACAAATATCATTTTTAAATAGGCACAGTGATAAATATATTGCGTACGACAGGCTTAAGTAAGTGTAGTTTATGTATCTAAATACAAAAAATAAGTGTGGTTGTTTGAAGAAAAATGTATCATCGCCCGATTTGTAATGCTCAACATACTGTGGCCGCTGGTTGAGATCTAATCACTACCACAGGTATGTATTTGTTTTAAGTTTGTATAGGTTATATGCCTTCCAACCAGTACCTACATGGTGTGGTACATTACACGAGACGACGAGAGAGAACATAATAATACCAATTATACCATACTAATGAGGATAATGATTTGAATTTACTAAAACAAATATTTTAAAAACCAAATACTAGTTTCATAGCTTACAGTACATACGAAATTCATATCAAATTTAAATTAGAGGATGAAAGTGGCATATCTTAATTAATATATTTGTAAAAAAAATCCATTCGTCAACCTGTACACGCTATCTAACTGGCAATGTATATTCACCTTAACAAGCAATGCAAATTTTATGGCATTTTTTATATGCTGCGAACATGATTTATGTATTTTAACTTTGTATCCCAAATGTTTTAAATCTTTTACCCCATTGACAGTCCACGCAAGATCATTAGGTTTCATTAGCAAAAAAAAAAAAAAATTAAACAAAACAACACATTTCCAACTTCACACCCGCATAGCCAGTCCGCGAAATTGTATGTACTTACGTCGACTTGACTCGCATACGAACCATTTACTACCTTGGCATTGTTGTTGAAAAATATTTAACAGTGGACTTGCTGGTCCCAGATTGTGTAGCTCTGGTTTATTCTCGTAATTGAAAATCTTTGTCGTAATAAGGTTTAAATGTTACTCGCCGAATTAACAATAATTCACAAGTTTACACAACACGACATTAACAACAATTCAACCCTGCTTCTGACCAATGATCATAGCTCATCATTAATTAACAACAAACTTATTCAGAGTATTACACACTATATTTGAATCTCACGCGAGTTTGAACGATATCTATAAATAAAAAAAATATTCGAAATAACTACAAGCATTGTTAAGAAATGTGTTTAACAACTGCAAAAGACTGGAGCGCGAAAGTGTGTTTACAAAACATGTAGTTTAGGTAGCCTTGTCAAGTTCCAGGAAACCATTTTTTTTTGTTTGAGCAGGGGCGCGTCCAGCTCTCTCCGATTTACAGCACGCGATTGGCTGAAAAGGGCCGAGCCCCTGAAGTATTCCCTCCCTCGTAGCACCCCTATTCCTATGTAACGGTCATCTTTCTCTACTTGCTCTACCCACTTCAGGGCCAAGAATCTGCCGCCCCACCGAAATAACCTCCGTATTCGTACGCAGTATTATTTTCAGAGTAGCGGATAAGTAAGAGGTATGTGTTCTGAGATTTTATTAGGAGGGCTGTGCTCCGCAGCCCTCCCTCAGCAGCCGCCACTTTCCCGAGACGAGTTCATCTCTTCAGCATTCTCAAAAACAAAGTCGGGGGATGGGAGGAAGAAACAATTCTAACATGTTTACATTCACTAACGCTGTCACGCTGTCGTCGTGGCGTAATGGATACCGCATAGGCCTATCATGATAGAGGACAATGGTTAGCTCCCATCCACCAGCAAATGTCGAATATTTTAGTGTTGAGGTTTCGGTTACTACTCGTCGGAGAATATAGATAATAATATAATTAACAGTACTAATACTCCGGAGATTTTTTAAATTTAATTTTATTATACACTATAGTTATTTTTCCCTTATTTGTACGGGATTTCTCCTCACTTTTGTCAGGTAATTTTCCCGTGCAACTAAGGTATAGTACTTTACTTGTTATGTAAATTTACTCTACAATTAAGAGGTAATTTTACCTTACATGTATATGTTATTAGCTTCCCTTACATGTAAGGGTATTATTCCTCAATTATCTTACATTGCGGTCACTCGGCCAATAAGGGAACATTTCGCCGCATGCAGTAGCCAGTTAGACACAGTCCGTTCCGGCTCGCGCTACCAATCATTGAATAGTTACACCCAATTAAAATGAGCCGCCATTCCAATTCATATCTCTTTTTTTTTTTTTTTTTTTTTGTGGTTTTGGCACTTTTCGGGTTGCATATTAATCTCCACGTTACCTGTCTCTAGGACAATATAAAAGCGGAATGTGTTAAGCTGGGCTCACAACCATCCGTTGCACCCGTCAGTCGCCCGTGTGACAGTCAGTCATCCGTCAGTCAGTTAATATCGACTCACAACAATCCGTCGTGCGTCGATCCTCCTGCCCGGGGAAATTTCAGCGTGACAACTTAACACCGCGATTTTTCTTTCCTAGAAGGTGTATTTTATTTGGAAATACATTTTCAAGTAAGAAACCTTTCAGCAAACAAATTTTTTTTTAAGTGGTCATACTGGAATTATTTTTTTCGTTTTAAATCCCTGAAGTTACCACCAAGATAAATGAACACATATCCACAGCCTTGCATTTCATTTCAAAGTACGTACTCGCGTCTACGGAATGTCGTCAGAAGGCGGTGGCCCATCCGTCCGTTCGTCGACTGTTGACGTTTGAGATAAATTTGACGGATTTAAGGATATAAAAATAAGTTGCCTTGCGATCGGTCAAAGATCACGTGACCGCCTGACGGACGGGCGACTGTCTGATACGACGGATGGTTGTGAGTCCACCCTAAGTAGATGGAGACAAAATGGCCTGACGGTTCACATTCAGTATTTTCTCCTCGCGTGAAAGTGCGTCATCCTTTACTCGCTTAGTAAGGATGCGTGTTCATCTCTTCGTTGTTTTTCTGCATGAGTTGTTCTTCTGCTTCTACCACATGCGTGAATTATTGGTATAGTTCTTAAAAATATGACCACATGTTGGAAAATATCGTGTTCACGATTTGCTGTTTTGCTTAAAGTGGTTCAAAGGAAAACTTTCTTTCTCCCCGATTTTGAAAATATTTTATGGTTTTGTGACATGATGTCAGTGAAAGCTTGGTGGGGAAAAAAAATGAAAATGAAAATGACATTCATAACACTTCTAAGTAGAAACACGAGACTTTAAACTTTAAAACTTGATCGCATAAATATCAGAAAGTGATTTTAATAAAAAGTTTTGTTTCATCTTTGTATTTCTTAACGTCACAGAGGTGCCATGCTGCAATTTATTTGTAATACGACACATGGTTATCTGCGGCAAGAGTTTAACTTTTGGATATTTTAACTGAAATTTTTCTCAAACCTTAAAATTTGAGGAGTTTGGGGTTAGGGTCAGGGGTAACCATGTAAGAAATAAAAAATAAAAAAATCTTCGTGAGTTTATTATGACACGGAAAATTATTTTCAGCGGTAGCCTAAATAATTAATTTTATTCAACGGAAAAAAAAAAAAAAAAAAACATAATATTCCTATACTCCCTTTCATTTGTGTTTGAATAGTTATTATACGCCATTTCCATACTTTTTCCAGGCTGTTGTTTCACATAAAAAACGAAAATAATATAATATTCTAAAAATATAGAAAATGATCTTGTACCAACTAAATATAAATTGAACAAAGTATTGAAGTGTAGAAGTGCATTAATAAATCATTATGCAATTTAAGTGGAAATCTTAACAACTTAAAATTTTACACCCTTCATGTTTATAAAATTAAATGTACAATAATATTTTGGATATTTAATGCGTAGTCATAACTTTAACTTCTTTAACAATTCATTATTATACATTTTTGTGCCATCATCTGACCATTTTCGAAACAATTTCGCGTAGATATAACATTGCAATGTCTTCAATTTTTGCTAAGATAAATGTTCTTTTGCTAGTTTAATAATCTCTTATTTACAAAAATTCACAGAAACCTATTAATAAAGAAACGAGTAGCAGACTTGACAGTAAATATTTGAATATAAACACCAATTATATCTTAATATATTAATCCCGGGGATTTAAAAATTATTTTTTTCGTATCTATAATTTTAGTACTGGGTTATGAAGTAATCATTATTTCTATATAATGCCATAACATGATCTGAAGTTAAATTTAATTCATGCAAAATTTATAAATATTAATTCTTTAGCACTCCAGTTTTTTCTATTTCAGCTGTGATCAGAATTCTGTGACACATGACTTTAATTTATACATATTAAAATATAATCTACTCTTGTAGCCTATTCACGATAAAGTGGCCACTTTGGAAAGTCCTTTCATCTGTAATAATATATATTTTAGCCTTAGGCATTAACTTCCATGTTCGGTGGAATCTTCACTCTGTGTGTATTACTTACATGGCAATATTTAATTCTAAAGGCAGTTACAGGGTAAAAAAAAAACTGTTGAAAAAAAGTAGGGAGTAAAAAGTGCTCACTTTACCGTGAAAAGCCTATACTTCTAGTCTAAGCAATAAAAATTTGAACATTTCTATAATAGACTTACACAGATATTTCACCAAGGCCATGTCAAATAAACTACGGGCCTCTGTGCTCTGCACTTCTTCTTCTCCTCCTCAACATTTAAGTTGGTGGGTAACACGCATGTCGTCCAAGCGTTTCCTTTATTTGTCTAACACCTTCAAGTGGGAATAGGTGTGCTTGCCTTTAATGCTGTCTATAAAATGTACTCTTGGTTTTCCTTTTCTCCTTCTACCTCCCAGCTTCCCCCTAATAAACAAGGTGGTGCACCAGTTAGAACGACGAAGCAAGCGGCGAACGAAGCTATTTCTTCTCTTGTTTAAGGTTTCAACCAAGATGCGCGTTTCATTTGCTCTCCCGAGAGCGTTCTCTGTGTCGGCCCGAGGTATTCTGCACCAACTCTCATCCGAACCGCGAAGACGCCAAGATGCAGTGGAACCGAGAGAACCAAATGCTGCGCCGTTACTTACGGATTCCTCGCTGGTAGCATCAAACACCCACTCCCGCAGCGCGCGGCCGCTATGGGGCTCCCGCCACCCTCTTCACTCCTCAGTTCATTCGGTTGCCAATCACGCCCCGCGCGGATCTTATTACAGCGAGCGAAATATCCTTCATTCCACCCGCTATCTCGTCCGCTCCCAGCTCCGCCCGCCATCGCAAGCCCTCTCCACAACACCCGGGGCGGCTTTGTAGCTAGCCCCACTAGGCACGGACCTAGGGGCGGCAGAATTTGGGGAGGTGGCACATTCCAGTAGTTCCGTACAAATTTAATTCTGTGGGAAAAAAAAAATTGTTTATATTAATACTGCCAACAAACTTTTTATCAAACATTACTTAAGCATTAGATTAGAACATTTTTTTACAATAAAATTTAAACACTGACAAATAAGAGTTACATACGTACGTCTGATCTTAAGGCTATTAATTTAATAAGAGGGATTGATACGTTCTGCGATTGAGGGAAATCCATTACGGTGGCTTGGCAGCCGGTTATATCTTACCACTCTCATGATAATTTCCCGTGTTAAAAGACTCGATGTGTATATTAAGAGTGGATATTAATATCCACTAGCATCTGTTTTGTTAAGATGAGTGATTGACAATTGAGAATTTGTGTAATAAAGTGAGTAATATTATTGTTTTTTTTTTAAGAGCCTAGTGTATAAATTCATTGAAAGCAAGTGACATTCTAAGAAAAGAGACAGTTAAGCTATTGGCATTAGTCGCCGAAAGAGGGGATTGTGGACTCAAAAATTATGATTTTTTCTTGGGGGAGGGGGGCACAAAAATGTGCCTAGGGGCGCCAAACTTTGAAAGCCGACTCTGCACAACACTTTTTATTATTATTCATCCCTTTCAGCCTGCCAGTTACCGCAGATGTCCTCCCAGGGATTTCTCTGGCTCGGTGGAGAGCTGCAATTGAAAACTGCTTCGCCCTTTCGAGAGGCTGTTCGTCGTCCTACCATTGTGTAGCATCTGGTGGATTTCCCCGAATAAGCGAACCTAGCCACTTGCAAAATGGGTTGGTGACCTTTTCTGTCATCCTGAAGGACATGTTCAAATATGTTGTTGACATGGATACGTTGTTAAAGGCGATGTTACACGATACCAGATTCCGTAAAAGCTTGTGTAAGGTCCACCACAGCGGCCTGTTACGTGTTAATAACCTGAGGTGTTTTAACTTATTAAAGCGAACAGGTTTGGGTTTTGGTGTAGCTCAAGTTAAAGATGGGGTTGATTCAAACGTCTTTATATAAAACCCAAATAAATAACAAGTAGGTCTAACACAACTCTCTACAATCGATGAGTTAAAGCGGGTAAGTCAATCATATTATCTGCTAACCAATTATGCAGAAGCCACGTTACTATTAATTAGCTAGGTGTCTCTGGAACCACTGGAACTTGTTCACCTTAATGTCGATGCCGAAGGCTGCTTTGCATCACATCTCGGCTGCGGTGGTCCACGGTACGTCCTTCTGAGGCCCTTCTTGACAACGCGGCGGCTGGCTGGCGTCAGGCCTCGTTTCATCTCGCACAACGCTAAATATTCGCCGCGGGTTCACTAATACAACTCTGTTTACAAATGTCCCTCAGCTTGTGGTCTCGCCCTGGCTGCAGAGGCGTGTCTCGTCTCGTGCGTGGTGTATCCATTCCAGCCAGTGTTATGGACATGGCTTGCCCACCGTAGCATTACGCTCCTTTTACAAACATAAAACGCACTCCTCAGCTCTAGGAACGGCCTACGGTACTGGATCTGTCATGCAATGAAACCCACGTCTGCTTCACGGCAGCAGGAATAAGGGCGGTTGAAGTCATCTTCAATACGGAGAAGAGCTTAGGGTAGAACGGTATGGCGACACAAGGAAAGCTGGGTGAAGGAGCTGCCTTGCCTTCTTTCGTATCTGGAAAGCTTTGTAAATAGAACGTTCTGCCTGCTGAGCGTGAATGAGTGTGGTCATAGCTCTGAACTTGCGCTTGTTTATCTGCGTACATGCTTCCTCTTGGTAGACATGGCTGACAGAACTAAATGTGGACGTGAAACCCGGCAGCCTGCTTCATGTCCTGGCCTACCTATACGTGGCTCTTTAATTATCAAAATATATTATTGAAAAGTGAATGTTTGATAATGTTACGATTTTATATTAAGTTTCTCTTTTAGAAATTTGAAACATTAAATCTCATCCTATTACAATATGTATTAAGTTTGATACATCATTAATTTTATTTTATACTTTGAGAATATAATCGATAATATTATTTAGATGTATCTGAAAAGGAAATGATTAGACATTTGTGTGAAATATACAATGAATCAGTGTGTCGGTGAATGATATACATTAGAACACTTTGTTTGCAACTGGTAATATAATATTTTGTGAAAATTAAATTATAAGTACTTCTCCATTAGGCATAATATTTTATAAGAAACGTGCTTATCATAATAATAAATACTATTTTACGCTTATGACTATAGACAATTTCCATTGAGCTCATTTGTAAGGAGTCGACAGGAGTTCCGTAAAGAAACATAGTATTTCCTACTTTCTAAGTGATATACTCTTGTGAAAATTTTCCACATAATCCTTTTATTAACCCTGCTATTTTCTTTACTGAGAAAAGGTGACAAGGGAATGCGTACCCTAACTCATATATAAACTATTCTTACACCAACAATGCTTATGTTATACCCATGTTACAAATCTTCCACTCTCTATTTAAACTCGTGTATTTTACAAAAATTTATTAGCGAATGACACTAAACCCTAGCTATTTAATTTAGTAGGAAGTTTACTGAAGAGGCCATTGTGATGCAAGAACACTATTACTGCTAAAATAAAAAGGGAAGTTATGACAAACTATGTTTTATTTATTTTGAGATTCATATAAGGTGTGCTAATAAAATATATACTAATTTACTGTACTGATTATCAAACTGATTGGTTTTGTAATAATTTATTCCTTTCACAAATAGGTTGCTTTTCAATGGACACAGTGCATATATAATGCTTTTAAAAAGATTTCAATATTCCTCAACTTGGCCTTTTACTGAAGCTACGGCCTTAATTCTGTGAACTCGGATGTCGAGTTTGTGTAAAATCTCTTGTTTGTGTTTTCCTAGCTTTACTGAGCACCTTTGTGCTATTTTTGCTGTATATCGTGCTTCAATTAAATATATCTGAGCGCCTATGTTGGTTTTCATTTCCGACCCGACCGGGGTGCTTGAATGTACGGTGTATTGATAAAGAAATGCCACTGCGTTACCTTGTGGTGAAAAGTTAATTTATTGCTGCATCGCTCTGTGCTGCCATGCTGCGCGCCGCTATGCTCGTTTCGTACGCACACCACATAATCCCAGGCACAAGTGTGACTGCTCTCTATGCTGTACATATCTGATGCTCTGTGTTATGGCGTTGTGGTCCTTTTGCCGTGTTACCCCCACCGGAGGGGTGCGATGCCGTGTTGGCATTTCAGGTGCCGTTAATTTGTCCTGGAACACTTTCAGTATAGCTTAGCATTCAGACATAACAATTTTATTTTAAAGAAGTAATCATAGTTGATAATTACACATAATATTTATGTAATGGTAAGTTTTTATGATGGCTCTGTTTAAATTTTATTATAAGTTTTCCTTAATTAATAAATCATAATTTCGTCTAACAATTATTTTGTGTATTAAGTTGTCATAATATTTTACTGCTTTGTGCTGTTGTACTGAAGTGTGCGTTTATGAATGTATTAAATTCATATTACATATGAAAACATATTACCTTTCATACTAGATAAAATACAATTCTCGTATTGGTAAAATTGCATTTTATTATTTATATAAAAATTTACATAAGTATCACACATAATTGTAATATAGTCATTTCATTTTTTCTGTCTTCCCAGTGTATGTTATTCTAATGATATTGACTATAAAATATTATTCATGGCTTTTTCCTTTATACTAAAGTTTTCGATTATTATAACAACAGCGATGTGTACTAAGTGATCGCGCACCCAGGAGCATGTTTTACAAAACAACGTAGAACATCGAACAAGTGGTGCATTGACAGTGTGTCTCGCTGACGCGTTGCGACAGCAGCTGTCCTCGCGCGATGCGGAAATACTGAAATGCAGTAAGGTGGGAGGGTGGTGAGGAGGGGTGAAGAATTTGTTGCCTCTACATGTAAGGAGGTAGTAGTATTTTGCCTTTCCTTGGAGCCTGCCTGCGCCTGGGCTCACGCGAGTGTATGCTTTGAAACTATAGTGTTCAGTACTGTATAATACCATATTACTCGACAACATTTTTAAAGATAATAATTGACATTGTTCCTACCCCACCTCTATGTGTGCTTACATAATGTCAAAATATGAGCAGAGTGCACTTTATTATTTAATTTATTAAATTTTATTTATAATTTAGCTCTGGCCTGTCATGCCACTAACTGACATGTTTACGTCTTGCATAAAACATTTATGTTACATTCCCAAACTCTTATTAACTCACACAGACAGCTTCCTGTATTTAAATCGCTTCATCAGAGTAGCACCTTATATGATATAGAATTCGCTGCAGTAGCGATGCGTGCTGTGATTTCATGGGCAAGCAACTGTGTGCAGGGGACAATAGTGAAGTTAGTCTCCCCAATAAAGGGGTAGGAGGGCCCGAGGATTTTTTCGTACGTAAATATAAACTACACCGCTTGTAAAAATATTGATATTTTTTAAACATTTGCCCGCGTGAAAAATGAAATAAAAACAATACGATTCGTGTTGTGCGCGCGAACTTGCCCACCCATCGATCTAGTTACTGTAAACTACACGACGCCAACTGCCTGCGGCTAGGCCAGCTTCGGCTATGTCCGCTTCAGTTCGGCGAAGAAAGCACTACCACCGTAGCTTCTAACACAGTTTGACGCAGCCATAAGCCCCCGCTCCTCCCCGGGCGGTCTTCCTACCCTGCACTCCTCTACGTCGGCCGGGAAACCATCGCGACTGCCTACCTGCTGAAAGAATTACTTACAGCGCTTCCAAATATCTTGCTTTTGCTAGCCAACGAGTTGTTTTCTTAAAATGTACAGTATTGTTTTCTGAGTAGAATGTGTACCGCATGAGTGAAAAGTTACGTTAAAGTAGCCTCAATATAAGTTGGAATGTAATATTTATTTTTAATATAATATTGTCAGGAATTGCTTGCCTTGCTTGCCCTAACGAGACGCCACTGATTCGCTGCTATAACTATTTTCAGATATGCACGTTCTTGCAATTGTGTTTATAATGAATTACTTGTGTCTGTTACGTTAAACGATGCGCATAACTTTAAGCTTCTATATATTGAAAATGTATCAAAACAAGATGCAACTCTTCTAATTTATATATTTTAAATATTATCCGCACTCTGTCTAACTCTCTTTGTGGATAGTGGTATATTTCGTTACATTTAAAAAATCGCGTACTTCATAATAATTTTCATTTGTATTGTTACTGTCCTCTGTGTGTGCGCGGCTGACCGCTAATTTAGTGCATTATCCTTATTTACTCTTTTATTTGTAATTTACTTTCATAATCTAAGCATCCTACTCAGTACTTTATTTATTATTTGCTAAAAAGTTAACTAAACCTTAACTTAATAATGGTGCTTGTTACCATAACACAATCTCTACTCTAGATATTCTATATTGCAAGGGTTTTTCAATTTTTAATAAACATGTCGCAATTTAACTTAAATCTGGAACGTTATCGGGGCACAATAGTGTCGTAAAGAGCCCTATGTGCAATGCCCTCGTGGCACATTGCCTACAACTGTGTGGTATATCTATATATGTCCCCCATTTGAAATTCAATACTTCCCTTGCGCCCTTACGCTGCCTGGAATTATCCGTCAGGTCAGTGGCGCACATTTTAGGCTCTCAATATCGAGTCAGTTCCCCGACAGCGCAAACATTTTCACGCTCAAGCGCGAAACGAATGACCTCAGAGAATTCCCGATATTTGTTTAATGGAAATGAATACAGAATATGGCGTATGAGTGGAGGGAAGTATGGCAGCTAATGAAGTATGTCTGTCGTGACGTGTACGCCCCTGCGTTCTGCTCACGTGCGAAAACTGCCTGTCGCAAAAACTGCCTGCTCTGCAAGGCTTTGCTGCGTTTGAAGGCTGACCTAACTGTGCCATCACCTGTCCGACCGTGTACCTAATATATGGGTTGTCTTATATATGATAGTCTTATTTCATTTACTGTTATTATGTATGCACACAACAATTTGTCCTGGATGTTAATGCGTTGATACTCTCAATATTTTAACTCCTATCAACCTGATGATAAGGTTATTATATTGAATAAAATAAATACATAATATCTGGCGTAAATATAAATTGCTAACACGCCCGTCGAACACAGAGGACACAGAGGTTTAAGGATGAACCTTTAACAAACCCTATATCATTTGAAATTAAACCCCGTTTCATAACTATAGAAATAAAATTTATTTGCTTTGTCAACAAAATTGCAAACTTTTTAAAATAAATGTGCAGTTGAACTATGCACCGCTATTCAGAGGGGAATTATAATTCTTTACTCAGCCTCGCTCTGCGTACAGGGTGGAAGCGTGAGGCGCCTCCACCAATGTTATGCTTTAATAACTTGAGGTGTTTTAAGTTATTAAAGTGAACAGGTTTGGGTGTGACGTAGCTCAAGTTAATGGCGTGGTTAATTCAGACGTCTTTATATTAACCCCAAAGAAATAACAATTAACACAACACTCTACAATCGTTGAGTTAAAGCGGGGGAGTCAATAATAATATATGCTAAGAGATTAAGCAGAAGCCGTTGTTATTATTAATTAACCAGATGTATCTGAAACCACGGGAACTTGTTCACCTTAATCTCGATGCCGAGGGCTGCTTTGCATCACATCTCGGCGGTGGCGATCCACGGTGCGTCCTTCTGCGGTCCTTCTTGACCCCGCGGCGGCTGGCTGGCGTCTGGCCTCGTTCCATGTCCCCGAGGCGCTAAATACTCACCGCGGGTTTACGAACTCAACTCTGTTTCCAAAACGTCGCTCAGCTTGTGGCCTCGCCCTTATTGCAGCGGTATGCCACTTCTCGTGTGCGGGGTGTTCGCTCTGGCGAGTGTTATGGACATGGCTTGACCACCGTAACAGGTCGGTATAGGGGCTGGTGTGGTGTTGTTACCCGTCATGCAGTTCCCCGCATTGTAAGGCCAGATTTCGCACCAGGTTTCGTACCTGGCCAATCACATCGCAGTTTCACAGCGTAGGGCACCCCCCCGTGGCTACTTCTTGAAACTAGTTGATGAAGAAACCGTAAAGGACGTCTCCATCTTGATTATACATCCGTGACGTTGAAACTCTTTCAAATATATTTAAAATACGAGTCATATTGGCGTTGACTACTTTTAATTGATTTTTTAAAAACCGTTCTAAGTACTTAAAACATTACCTACACTATGAAAAAATTAATTCAAGTTGTTCTCTTATCTACAGTTTATGAACAAAATACATCGTATGTGAAATGGTAGTGCAGTGGTACAAAAAAAAAGTGGTATAGTCGCGGTGCCCGTCAAACAGCAAATAATTTTTGGACGTGTGTTCGAAACTCAGTCGGACTCTTTTTTATCATTAAAGGTTACATTCGGATAATAACTTCGTTTGTAAATAAAAAAACCTATATTACGCAAACGGTTCGTAATTTTCGTCAAAATTAAATCAACACAATCGTCCCCTAGCGAATTCACATAATTTTCAAGTGTATGAATGAAACTGCAGTGGCGAGCTAGCTTTTTTTTTATTGGCCTACGCAAGTAACTGACTGTTGGCAATTCTACGAACGGGGTTCATATTCATTACAAACAACACACTGTGAATCCACCGAGTGTGTCGGACGCTAGTACGCGAACTTCTGTCGTGTTATAATAATCTCCTATGGCGGCTCAAATAGCGGCTGGTATACTGGTGTGTGCACCAGGCTTTGTTCAGAACCAAGTGCGGCTGCAGTTACCGTGTAACATCGGCTTAAGGGGCCTGCCTAGCAAAAAATATCCCACGCCCCAAGGTAACGTCCGGCCCTAAGGAATCATAGGGGCGGCGAAGTAAGATAGCGTAAACAAGTTTCACACATATTTTGTTTTCTCAGAAATTTAAGCCGTGACTATAAGGCTTTAAGGAGCAATATTTTCAGAAAAGATACAGCGAAGTCGCTACAATTTAAAATAAATTGTCTTAAATAAGAATATGCATATAGTAAAAAGAGGGCTACTTAGAGATTTTCGTTTTCTCTGGCACTTTTCAACGACTACACTTAAGTTTCAATAACAATTATTGTGAATTAGTAACAAAATGCCGACTTAATTTATACAGTGAAAAAATATTCCATTGTTTTTTAAATATAAGGATAGACACAACTGCTTACATGAGACCCATCAAGGTCGAGAAGCGAGGGAGCGATACGGGCGACACCAACCCGCACGCCTGCTGCCTCATCGCTCCTACGCGCAAGTTGTGCAATATTCCCGTCGTGACGTTGTACTGTGCAAATTAGATCTGTTACAGTGGCACTTTATTGCACGCGATGGAAGACAGCAGATTAAACTACGTCCATCTGTTTGTACTTTTCTCTTGCCGTTTATGGAAACTGCATAGGCAAGCTTTAAAAATGGGATATTTGACCATTTTTACAAATTTTGCTCCCCAAAAATACACTTAACATGACAAAAGTAAAAAAAAATGGGAATACAGATAATTGTTCTTTATCTTTTCTTACAAGAAGTTGTATTTGTAGAATATTTATTTACTGAATTACGCGTATTCGCGCAAACAACTATTTCACATAAAATGTTTCATTACATCCTCATCTTAAGAGTGGGATGGAGTAACTTCTTTTTGCAGTGCCGGGTCCCAGAAATGCGTGTATAGTCCATTCCCCACTCGAAGGAACTTTCTCGGAGCCCCGCTAAATATCTACTTGCAGGCCAGTTTCGTATCCTTCCGCCAAATGTAAACAAACATTGCCATGTGACTGCTATGTAGCATTTGTCAAAATCAATGTTTACATGCCATTGTGTGTGTACATGTGTTCGTATACTTTCGCTACACTTAAACATAAACATTGAAATGTGACTTCTACTTTTATACCTTTCAAATGTGTTGTATACTGTTTACAGCTTTTCAAATAATTCTGTCATATTCCAAAAACCACTCCGTACGAATGTTCACAGTTTAGGCCTCCAACATTATTTAAGTAAGCTTTATGAATGCCTGAATTGGCTATAGTTCTTGCAGTTATTTTACATTAACATATTTGTTTTCCACGATATAGCACATTACATGTAATGCACGTTAATATTTTGCCGCGACTGTATTTAACACTGTTACAAATGCGAGGTTAAAAACAGTAGTGTTTGTCCTTTTGTTATTTCTTTAAAAGGACGGCCTCAGTTGGAATATATATTAAAACGAAGGAACAAACAGTCTAACTAAAAAGGCACATTAAATTCAAGCACGTAACTCGTGTTCCTTATTTTTTGTCCTACAAACTTAAAAGAAAGCGGTGAACATGCAAACAAATAAGCCGACGGTAACTTTTATTCCGCTCATATTTCTATGGGTAGCTACTTACTATTTATTAGGTTTATTGAAATTTATCGGGCTGGTCTTAGTATTTTGTTGGGACTGTGGCCAATCACTTTACACGACTGTGTTTCAAACACCTATGTCAAAGGTTCAACGTTGTGATAAATAAACAGACATCGATGTAAATTATTAACTTCACCATAAAAAAGTTCACAGTTAAAACGTATAAACAGTGCACATCAAATATTTTAAATCACGCACACAGGGCCAGCGTAACGATGACAACGCAATGATTAACGAAACACACGTCACAGTCCATTTATTCCTGCTGTGGAAACACAGATTTATCACAACATCGTAACTTGCCTAGGTAGGTTTAAAAAACACGACGTCTACAAACGTAATGTGGTAATTTGAAGTATTTTTCGGAGGAAGAGAAATCAATACCTCATTCAGCACACTCCAACAAAACGCCTCGCCATGTAGCCACTCGACATGTCTGCCAACCTTAAGATTTACAAGCCACCGGCTATCACTTATAAATGCTAAATGTAATAAATTAAGTATTCAAACGTTAAAATCTCTTTTCAGTTGCAAATTCCAAATTCAAAAATCATTATTTTGCTGTAAGAAGTTTGAAATATGCTACAATTTTAAACATGTATAATTCTGCTTATTTGCGATGGGAAATATCCCGAGAGAGAGAGCGCGCGATAGAGAGGAAGGGAGGGAGGGAGGGAGGGAGGGAGAGAGAGAGAGAGAGAGAGAGAGAGAGAGAGAGAGAGAGAGAGAGAACGATAAGCTCAGCCCAGCCGACAGTTTCGTCGGTCGAAAAAACAAACACCACGTCACTACGACCTACGTGCATTATTTTGCACTGTTATTTTTAACAATAACAGTGACATATGTTTCTATCCGGGCTACCTAAATATTTAAATATTTAAATAGCAATATTTAATTTACAAACAGCATTCCAAAAAACTATGTTGAAACAATATTTGAACTGAACTATTTCTTACTAGCCGTTGCCAACACGTCGCTGCTCTCGCTACTGATAATTCATATTTAATACGAAATAAATATTAAAACTTATAGAAGATATTAAGGTAAAGATTCATTTATTCAATAATGCAGTGCCCTAAAGTGAACCACAGTGTTATATATTTGTGGAATACCGGTTATTGAAAAAAAACCGGTTGACATGTTACGCCTAGAGTGATTTTTCAAAGGTTGATTTTCATGTGTCTCTTCCAGTCAGGAATAGACTGTAGCTGTATTGTGGCGGTTAAGTCATTTTTCCACCGCTCACTAGCTGTGAGGCGGTAGGCGCCTTATGGCAGGTGCCAATTAGCAGCAGCGCACATAGGAAGGTCTTGTGTTTCAAACGGCTAGCAATATGCGGCTTCCGACCAATGAGCTATACATGACAGGGACACCACCTTCCATTTCTACCCTTTATTCCCTTGTTACAATATTGTTACAATTTCTCTCTCTAGAAATTAAGTGAGCTATACCAAGTTCGTTAAGGGATGGCGGTCTTAATCAAATAAAATAATTCATTATAATTTACTTATTTTATTTACAATAACTACAGAAAAATTCTCTGTATTCAAACTCTCACAATAAATTGAAATCACTTACTGTTCACAATTGACACTAAATAATAAAATTTATAATTACGGCAAAGAAATCACTGAAATTAAATGATTAAAGATCAGTCCTAATAGACAGTGTATCAACCTATACAATTATTTTAAAATGTATGCGTCCACATTTGACAGCTCGAATATTTACAATTAAACCAGTATTCCACTTCCATTCAGTTCCACCTCAGTTCAGACCATGCCCTGCCAGTTGCAATGTTCTAGAGTCCTCCAAGGGCCCTCACGCACTGTAGGCTTCACTCGTCGATTCCACACCCTCCCGTCCATTCAAGCCACGATCACCTCAATCGCTGTCGTCCCGCAATCTCCAGTCGTCGTCCACACTCCACTTCGCTCGCGCACACTCGGCCAGACGGTCTCCATCATAGACTGCCAGCCGCTGGGTTGCGGCAGTATATATAGTGTCTCAGGCAGCCACCTAGAATCTTCCCCGACTCGCGTGATGCGTCGCGGAGGGCTGAGGCGCCAGCCAGTCTCACCAGAACATTCTTGCGTCGTCGCTAAACGTATCGGAAACTCTAGCAGGCGAGAGGAGGTCTGTGACGCCAGCAAGTCTCGCCACTGTTGGCATTCACAGGATTCCTAGAAGGGGAAATCAGGAGGCCACGAGCGCATCGTTCCAGGAAGAGGAGGGTGGGAGGTGGGTCTCCGATTACGGCGCGATGCAGCTGAGTCTGCGCTAGCTTTAGCGCGTAACAATATATTCAAAACAAAAAAGTAATTACATCATCATCTAACAAACTCTTTTTAAAGATGTATAAACTATAGGTGAAACATTATAAAACAATGTTGCCTTAGTCATAAAAGCAACAGTAAACTGTGAGTTGAATCGTTTAGTAATTTAAACAAAATCTTAATTTTAGGTTCTAGGAAGTTGTTCAACAATTCAGCTATAAGAGACTGACATCCTTTACGGGCCCATATTTTACTTGCCTGTTAAGAACCACTGTTGAACTTAAATTACATAAACTAGTTAGAAATAGATCTAAGGTAAAATATTAGAACGAGACACATGTTTCAAAATTGCAAATAAAACATACTTCTGAGTTAGCATGCTACTTACACTGTCTGGAAATTTAACTTTTTAGTTCTGTGCATTACATATATTTTAAAACAAGTAAGAGTAAGTAATATGATCTATAAGAATAGTTATAACAAAAACATGATACTCAATTCAAAACTAAAAATTTTTTGCCTTCTTAAAAATAACATATTTTTCATATAAATTTTTTGTACTGGGAACAAACGACAATAAATACCAAATATGATTACATTTTCCACACCAAAGTTCTGAGAACGGAGGCAGTTGCAATAACTTTTGCTGCCAGAAATGAAACTTCTCGCAATTTACTTCCTTGTTTTCTTCTTCATCTCTTCTTCTGTTACGTACACAAGATTTATTATTGGCATTGACCTAGTGTATCGTGGATCAATTAACTCGGGAAGAAGGCAGCTTAAGTAAAACTTTTCCAATTTTGATTTCAGTTCGGTGTTCCAGATGTTGCAATGTCTCTCTAGTCTTTCAATCCTGATACCTAATGGTGTCCATAGGCAGGATAAGCAATATTTACGTTAAGGTATGTGTAACTGACTGTTCTAGAACTTGCATATGAAAATTATGATTAGTTTTCATTTTCAAAATATTTCCTGCTTGGTCAATATTTCAAGCAGCTATTTTTTTTTAATAATAGTCTCTGTAGGTGTGAAGCAGAAGGCTGGCATTTAATTTCAACAATAACATCTCCGACAAGTCCATCAGGTGTGGCGCCGAAGAAGGGACTATCGAGATCAATAAACAGTCCATAATCGGAAATCTTTATTCTTCAGCAATTCTTTTGCAAACTGTTCGTCTTCCCTTCCATATTTCATTCGTTTGGTGTCAGTTCTGTTTTACAATATAGTTTCAACTGTTGATCACAACTGGTTTTATGGTTTCATGTTGCAAATTCTACCAAAATGCTATGCTGTGAGTATTTTTCGTCTTCCTTATTTCCTTCCGCCTCTTTCCCTCTGCATGACTTTCTGATGCCCTTTCAACTCTTTGCATTTCTGTTTCACTTGTTTGTAATGAATCGAGGAAAACTTGGCATTCTCTGTTGAATGTCTCTTGATACATATCTGGCTTTTCAGCACCGACGCAATAATATTTATCGGGAATTGTGTCTGTAAATAAAGGCTTACGACACTTTTCGCCTTTGTCCTCCTTTTAGTCTTGCTGGCTTCAATTTTTGTTTTACGCCTTATTCCATACTTCTGCAAAATTCTCCTGGGCTCTTGTAATATACATAGTTTTGTGTAATTTATGCAATGGAATGCCCTTTTTCTTTTCCTTAAAACTACCCCTGCGCACCTTCAAGCATAGGTTCGTTTAGTGGAAAAAATAATTCTTTACCACCGACAAATTTGGCAACATCTTAATTGTAGTGTTCTACAGGGTTGTTGGTCACATTGTGTATCAGGCTTCTTTTATGATTGCTCATTTGTTTTACTACACCAGAGATCTCATCGTGCACACCACTTTCAATAAGTTTTGGTATTTGATCGCAACCACCCGATTTTCAGAAGTAACCTCTCTCTGTGCCAACTGAATGCTCTCCAAATATGTGGTTTGTGGTATTTAATATATATTTCCTTAATACTTCAACTTTTTCGTGTAGTGGTCGTTCTTTATTCTGCCTGTGTTGTAAAGCTTTAAAAGCAGCTGTCATGAACCTAATAACATTATTACCTAACTTTTTCCTAATGACAATGTCATTCATCATTTTGTTTCTTGTAGTTGAAATCGCCTTCAATTCATTACAGAAATTAGGTAGAAGATGATTTGTACATTCAATTTTTTCTGCAATGAGTTTAGTATGTTTTATTCGGCAATTTCTTCACTCTAGCAAAATCCTTCGACAGTCAAAGCTGCCTCTATACTTGAGCATTGATTTTCAGCCCAGTTTTTGACATGAGTGCGACAATAAGTTTTTCATTTCATTGTAGCACGAGCACAAGTTGTGCAGTACTTGTTCTTTACTCCGAAGAACAGGACCGTTCCAGTTCTAAAACCCACTATTGAATTCTGTAACGATAATTACAGTAAATGTTACTTGTAACCTAAGTGATACCGGAATTTATCGAACTACTAGAAATATATTATTATCATCCAAAGCGAATGAAGACTCTCATAAAAAATTAAATAAAATTAATATGAAATAATGTATAATCGGTTTTTACATTTGACAACAAAATGTGACTGACATAAGAATACTGAAATACAATGAGTAAATTAGGCTAAGTTTTTTGTACGTTACACATAAAAAATAAATTTTTAAAGTGTTACGAGAAATTACTACACGGAGAAAAGGTTTTGTTTGAACCAACAAAATAATTTTGGAATTGTTACTAAGGAAATTATCACTGCTATAGTAAAATATATTTTCGCCTGAACAAAATGTGACGCAAAATAATGCTGAGTATTTAGAGCCTGAGATACATACATTTGAACTGACTACAACTTTTTGTTAAGATGAAATACTATGCCTTCAAACAATTTTATTCAAATTACTATATTAACCGGAACTATTGTGCAAGCAAATCTCTTTCTCAGTGTACAAAACTGTAAGCGGTGAGAATACACAATATTACCGAGTGTTTACTTTTAAAATTTTTCATTAAACTGTAGTACCATAGGCATTCTGCTAGTTTTCCAGTTCAGAGAGAGAACATTTTAGTGAAGTATTTTCGCATTTTATCACATTCGGCGGTGCCTGCGACAGGAAGCCGTATCCGCTCTAACACTGCCTGCGGTGATTCCAGCACCACGTAACTGAGATTGCTAACCACTTTTGACGGGAAATACGTCTTGTTTTTTCACAATATTTTCGTCTCATGACTCCTGGGATCACGTTCTGCATCACGATCTATTTTCCCGTCACGTGATTTCGATACCACACTTTGGGGCCGTGTGCAAAGTTCCAATTCATTGGCTAATGCCCTAACCTTGCTCTCTCATTGGTGGGCGACTCTTCTCGTCCTGACTTCTCATTGGTGAGAGACTGCTCATGAGCGACTTCTTGGTGGAGGGAGACTTCTCCCCACTACACTCATGTTACTTTATTATGCCATGCACGGCCTGAAGAAGAAAGACTTCAGCAGAGGACACCAAGGACTGCACATAACCGCCTGGAACGACTCGCTTGAGCTGCGCTGAGACTCCACTCTCCTTCATCACCGTGGCTATAGAATGAAGTTGCTTCTAATGTTCATATTTTATTTTATACTAACAATTCCCATGTCGTCTTCCGCCACATCACCAAGTAAGTAAATGTATAATTAAAAGTGTAACAGTTTCAGTGCCTGATTCGATTAAATGCGTTAAATTGACTTAAGAATTTCTTATTGAGTGTTTTTGCTCAGCCCTAGACCGCTCGGGCATGACAAAACATTTCGTTCTTCATATCACATTTACACTATTTGAAGAATCATTATATAGTTATGTTATGATCACAACGTATATGCAACATAATTACAAGTTACTGAACCAAACTGTAATCTTAATTATATATTACTGTTAACTTCCAGAATAATTTGGAATATACAAAAGGCCAACTAATACGCATTTTTTTTACTCTGAAAGATTCAAAACAGTCATTTTTTATTTGAAAAATATTGCACCACAGGTGCAGTTGGTAAACAAGTACTACGAACTAATATGTTGGCAGGATCTTAATGCTAATTAATAACAATGGCATTCAATTAACTTTCATGTAAAAAACCCATTCATTAAAAGCATTCATAAGACAACTGGATAATGAAAGTCCAACAAGCAGATACTGTTACAAAATTATTAAAAAAAATTCTCAGGTACAAGTAAAGATCGTGACAATGAGTTGTAAAGCTTACAAATATTGACTAGATACACTCTTGTTTTGTACCACAAATGTGCCTTGAACAGGAAAAAAAAAAACACCTTCAATAGAGAGCAATCCCACAACATTTAACTAAGGCGCGTTCACATCCGAACAGATTGCTAGATTAAAAGTGCCACACCGGGCCTTAGCAAGGGTTCGTAAACACTGATCATAATCAATAAAAGTGAACAAAACACGGGCTTTAACAAGGTGCCCTCAAAAGGATATTGAAAACAGTTTTAAATTACACAGGTTCAAGGATTCTGAGTGAACCCAGCAACTGTCTTTCAGTAGAATAACGTGTGCTCTCGGGGCACGCCACTGGCTCTCGTCCTGCATCAAACAGCTGATTGGCAATTATATTTTCAGCTTATGGGCTACGATGCTAATAATCCAATGAAACCACTTAAACTAAACTTAAGAAGTGAGCCAAAATGCAATATACAAAATATCCAGGGGCGCAACAAAAGTTACTACAAACTTAAAGCCCCGATGCTTCAAACACTGCAAAACTACAAAATTGCTAGAATCTTATAAGAAAACGAATACATGGCAAATTAAAAATACTACTTAACTTCGACAACACAATATTAAAAAGTTGAAAGGTGGGGACGTGCAGCCCTACCAAAGCTCCCTAGCAGCCTAACGAATTAAAACTTAAATCAAAAGGATGAAGTTCAAAAAGCTATCTAGGGGCGCTTGAAAATAATTACAATATTAAAAAAGTGCGTTCAGGCCGAACAAAGCCCTATACATAAACATACAAAAATAAAAAAAAATAAAAAAACGTTGTTTTCTAGCAGTGAGCCGACGCATTAACTGCTTGTCTCATAGCAAATGGGGTTAAAAACTACACAAGTCAATTCCAAAACTTCAAAGGTTAAAAACACTCATTCAAAAGACAAAATAATTCACTAAAACTCTGACAAGTGCTGACAAATCTTAAAAATATTTAACCATAGTAAACTCTCTACTGCAAAACTACTATGAAACAAATTCTCTAAGGACCAACACAACGAGCTACGGCCCCTGCTCACTACAGACACGCAAGCCTCTCACCCGGCATAATTATATTATTTACATTACCAAATTAAAATAAAATTACAAACAATATTATTTTTTGTATCGTTCGCAGCAACTGATGTAGGCTGAACGAAGTAACACGTGTTCACAGCGGCAAAGTCGGCTCAACGAGGTATCATCCTAATGTTGAATGCCGCAAGACGGCCAGCTATCGCAATATCATAACGACTATCTGGAGGATGCTAGACGTACAGGCGAGGCTCTAACAAGAAGTGATCGGCCGAAAAATTATACTACCAGAATCAAGGCTCCAAGCCCATGACGCAAGTGGGGAGAAGGGGGGGGGGGAGGGTTAGAGGGAGAAGCAAGGAGAAAAGGAGGGGATCGACAGCGTAGTTGGAGGTTGACACGAGCGCTAAGAATCGAAGTGGCGAGAGTTCGAAACATCGCGGCGGTGGTGTGGCAAAGAATTAACTAAAGCGGCAAGTCCGTAGTTCGTAGAGGGCGCCTCAACACTGTACCGTCCGGCGATAGTCTCAGAAATACAATCGGTGCAACGAGCCATCGTTGCAACTCCCACCCCTAAAGGTTTGCCTACCCTAAGCACAGTTCAAGCACAATCCTGAGCACCATGGTTACCTGACAAATCACAAAATAAACAGTTCACAAACATTACAAATCAGTTCGAAGAAAATATCAAATAATAGAGTGTAGAAAGAGTAGGGCCAAGCTTGGAGAAGTTCAACACGACATATCACAACATAAAAAAAACAGTCATCTTGCAAAACGTAGACCGCTCCACTCGCAGTTCAAGAAGGGCCTCGCCTGCTCCGACTGCTCTCGACCTGTCAGACACGGTCCAGAGACGTCTCCCAGCCCCAGGTTGCACGCATGTGGCCCGTGTTTGCAGAACACGCAGATCCACGAGCAGTCTGCCGTCTGGGAGTGTAGCGCACCGAAAGTGTGCTGCTGAACATGCCCACGCCACCTGTATTTGAACATAGCACCTTGCCCCTGTACTCCAGGTCGTTGTGCAGATTGGAGTTCTTCCTGGAATGCACTATCGCAGTATACAAAAACGTAAACTATTAAAAGTTAAAAGTGCGATTTGAACTTTTAGAAATCCGAGGTAGCATACTGGAATTAATTAAATTATACACATTTTTTTAAAATTAAATAATTCTTTTTTGTTACAGGATTTTGTAAGGTAGGAGGGGGGATCAGTATGCCCCCGATGCACGGTGTACCGAGTTGGCAGGCCGAAAATATTTACTAATTATTAAAATCGTTTCAAAGCATCATTACTAGATAAATTTTTTATTTTTTCAGTTACATGAAAAATGGAATTATGATCTGTAGCGACACTCTAAACCGATATAATTATTAAAAATCCAAGGTGGCGGGCCGATACTTTTAAATGTTTTACTAAAATATATTTTATTAAAATACTTTTCATTAGAATAATTTTTATTACAGTGATTTATAGAGTTATGGGTTGCTGGAATTGCCGGCTGAGGGTTAGAAGTGGCGAGCGGGGATATAAACGACCATGCCGGACTGCGCCTGTGACATCATTGCTGACAACTCCGACTCCGACATGCCAGAAGCCGTGTGCCCGAACCGACTTGTATACACTACTCTCTATCTGCTGACGTATCTTTTGCTCAAGCCTAACAGTGCGCACAGACCGAGGACGGCCAGCATTACGCATGTGTCTCTGCACCACGGGAAGCATAAGTCACATTTTTTTGCTGCGGAATTTGTAGGCGTTGTACTACGCATTAGCCAAGAATACGTTTTCCAAACACAATTTTCACAGGCTCTTATCTACTTTAATATTCCGTTTAGTTATGCAGTGTCCCGCATATTTTCGACTTTGTTTTTCATTTGGAATCATCTCCCGCAGATTGGGCGTTTAATTACCGAAGATCCTGTATACGTACTTGCACCAGCCAGCATTTTACATCTTAACCATTTTTCGTAAATATTATTCACACCTTCCAATCGTGTTTAAAAGAGCAAACAATAAAAAAATACAAAATATATTTGGTCTTCAACCTTCAACAGCAAGCTTATTTAAATTAAAAAACATTACTAAATTAAGTGCGAAATAAACATAGCCGTCATCAAAAGGAATTTTTGTAATTTTCTCTTTCCCCTTAATAAAACTGCGCAGGTAAGACTTAGAATAATGTTTTTAAACACTACGCAATTTTTTTTCGATTCGATTGTCATATTAAAACAGAGTCATTTTGTAACTCAACATTTTCCTAAATCCAGTTTACGACAGAATATTAAAACCCCGTGAACATATTATTTTATATTTCCACTCTACTGCAAAGAACGAAGTTTATTCCTTACGTAGTTTATATATGTATATATACGCATATATAACATATATATACACATATATAACCTAGTTTATTTATATAACCTACGTAAAGAATAAACTTTATTCTTTTATATATATATACATATATATGTATATATACATGTGTATATATGGCAAGAATATGGCTACTTTAAATGCTGTTCGCAAGCAGACAACGCTCAAAAATATTGAACATATTTTAGATGATAACATGCTATTGAAGATCTGCGCTGTTTTGTGTTGGAGTTGGGGGGGGGGGGGGGTGTAGAAGGATACCAAAACCTTCTGTCTTGTTCCCACCACGGTTGTGTTCTGTCACAGTCCTCCAGCGTAGATCGGCGAGGAGTTCCTGTGGGCATGGATTAAATGCCGGTAACGTTCACTGGGTTTATTTTTCCCCCCTGGCTGCCGTCGTTCCGTTTGTCGACAGTACTCGCCCTGGCGCCGAAATGTCAAACCCGCGGCCGGGTGGTGGCCTCGCCAGGGCAGAGAGGGTGGGGCAAATGTCAATCGGCAGCACTGTGAACGCCTGGACGTTTTGTTGGCGGGAGGCTGCCCTTTCCCTGTCCAACTAACTCCGCGCCTCCCATTTAAAGACCGGCCATATGTCCGTGACAGTGGCGTGTGGCGAACTGTTGAAAGGTGAGCTGGTGCTTGCTCACTGCTGTACATTCTCGGCGCACGCAGCAGGAGCCAGTGACCATCGCGCGACCCTAGGGGAACTGAATGCATTCCAGGGGGCCGCGGTGCTTGAACGGTTAGGCTGCTCGCCTCCCAGCGGGGCGAACCGTGTTCAATCCCCGGCCGGGCCACTTCCGGATCTCCGCAAATCGGAATCGTGCCCGGAAGACGCCGCCGGACGGCGGGTGTTCTCGGGGACCTCCCGTCTCCCCGCCGCCATTGCATTGCGGCGCTGCTCCATTCGCCCCTCGTTTCACGCTCGCCGGATATCAATGCCTCGTTGTTGAGAGCCGCCCAAATCTCTCAACTCGGCTCGACTGAATGCATTCCGACCACTCGCAAGCGAGCAGCAAGGGACCCATTGCACGCTCGAGCACTGTAAAAAATTTGTCTAGTAAACTTCCTAAACTGCAATGGAAGCTATACACTATGTATGGTAACAATACCACACATCAAGCTGCAGATGTAGGAATGTTTAGCAGCGCTACTATACACAGTTGGGAACTTCCCTATGCATTTGACTGTTCCCTGAGCAAATGTTGGAACGCTACAATGCATTTATAGGGGAAACCATAACCATTCCTGCTTTCTCACTAAGCGTATACACTGGTATGGTCAATTTCCGAATAATTTCTTAGAGTTTAGGATTTGGTGGTGCAAACATAAACTAGAAAGCGACAGGGTACAGCACTGGCCTAACGCCATCTTACCTTGAAACAGTTCAACTCACGCCACTGGTCCGTGAAGCGGTTTTGCGCAGTCAAAGCCCCTAAGCGGGCGACACTATAGCGCGCTTGCGCCTATAGTACATACGCAGTTAATTCCGACTTTTGTGAAGGCCTGCTTCAAATCTACTTTCAAATTATTTCTCCGCTTCATGCAAGCAATGTTTAAGCAAGTTCACGTTACGTTTACTACACGTTGGGTGGATCAATGTTACAAGTTTGGTAGAGGGAAATTTTTCGCTACTAGGCAAGAGCTAGTGTATTATGTGTATAGGCTATTCACGGTAAAATGAGCACTTTTGAAACCCCTGCTTAAGATCTTACTTGTATGCCCATTGTGTATTCTTCCACCACATGCAACATTATCGTTGTCATGGGCCTCATAACTTTATTCACGCGTCGGTCAAGTGAAACTGTGGAAATTTTAGAAAAATAAATGGTTAGCAAAACTGGTAATTTTTACACTTCGATTCATATATTTTTTTATTTTTTAACCAGAAAGCGAAAGAAATAATTTAAGTTATCACAAATGGTTACCTAACAGTTTTTACTCTACGTCAAGATACGGAACTACTTCCCATACGTCATTACCAACTTGACTGGGCGAATGCCACTCAGGGCGCCCTTTAAAATGTATTCAGGTAGGGGCAGTGACATTTTTCTAAGGTTGGTTTCAAAAGTGCTCAATTTATCGCGAACAGCCTTTACCAGGTGTTCTTTTTTTTTTTTTTTTCTACGTAAAGAAAAAAATGATAATACCCAATTTGCAATAATCATAACTCAAATATCAAATAAAGCCGTAACTAAGTAAAATATTCCTCTTTTATAATTCACGTAGCTTAACATCTTAATTATAAGTTACCATTTGGTACACTGCGCACCTAGCGGCAGGAATATTCGCTATGCCAAAATCTGCCGTGAGAAATCTCGTTTTGTTGCTGAAGTGAATAGAATTAACGTTAACCAAGACTAGAGAACTACACCAACGGGACAACGGGCCGGATTCGTGAGCTCCCACTTGAATACTATTTTGCATGAGAACTATTTCTTACTAGAAATGACCAAAACATCTGTTTCCTTTCTGTGTTTTTATTGCCGCCATTATGAAAATAAGTGTATCGGAGACTTAAAACGTTTAACTAATATGGCCTACAGCAATACATCTTCTTCGTCAAATTTGGTGGGAATCGGTTGATCGTTTCCAAATATATGCAAATAACAAATTAATTTTTTTCATGAGAGGTTTTCTTACAAGATGCCAGAAAAATGAGGCTCTGTATAGACAAATTTGATGGTTGAATATATTATGCGAATATTCAAAGTAAATGTTTATATAGCAACGATTTTGAAAATAAGTGCCTGACCAACTTAAAACATGTCAGTTTACATGGCCTGCCGTAATGTTATTTGTTTGCCAAGTTTAGTTGAAATCTGTCGGTTTTCTCGAGATGACTAGAAAAATGCAATTTTCGTATTATGCTTTCTTACAAAACGGTGAATAAATGAGTCTTCGTGTAAGCACATTTGATGGTTGTGATATATATTGCCAGCATACAAATTCACATTTAAATTACTGGCGCACTTCCAACTATATCGCATACTAATATAGAATATCTCTCTGGCCACCATTTTGAAAATAAGTTTCTGACCTACTTAAAAATTACAGATTTACATAATCTGCGCTGTACTAACTGTTTGTCATATTGTTTGGGTATTGACTAATTATTTACCGAGATATGACGTAAACTTCATTTATTCATGTAGCGCTATCTTACAAAATAGCTGACAAAAATGACTTCGTTAGCAAATATGACACTTCTTATATAGATTATACTTTCCGCTTACCAAATTGGGTCAACGTTGGGGAACGGCATGGTAGATATAGTACTAAAACCTAAAATATATAATCGATTTAAATCGCATAAGTATACATGACCTATCAAAGCAATAATTACTTGCCAAATTTGGAGAATATCTCTCTATCCATCTCTATCTCTATCTCTTTCTCTCTAGTAGTGGGATAATGCTCCTTCGGGGACATCAGGTTACAGGCAGTGGATCGATGGATCTGACCTTGGATGACGTCACCGGTTGCCATGCTGGTTTTTCCCCGTTTTTTTTAATCACCAATATTCACACAAAATCGTATATTCTATCCTAAAAATGCCTTACAATTTCCCTTTTTCCTTACAAATTGCCCATTTTTCCCTCAAAATTTCCCGTTTTTCACTAAAAAGTGCTTATTCCTTATTGCGGGAACGTAAATCCTAATTATGAGGCTGAGATATCCAAAACTCAGCCGCATAATGAGGAGTCGATAAAAATAAATTATTTTTATAAATTATTTTTATAAAATTAAATACATTTTTAAAATTAAAAAATTTAAAGCCGTAAATATTGATTTTTATATATATCACCGGACTCGTCTTTTCAAGGTGCATACGATCGCGATATCACAATAAAATTATTTTAATAAATTCATTTTTTAAATTTAAATATATTTTTTTAAATTTAAATATACTTTTCTAATTAAACAATTTAAAGACATACGTATTAAGTCTTATGTATTACCGAAATCTCCTTTTCAAGGCGCATACTATCGTGATATCATACCACCGTACTGCCTTGTTTTTTCATGCTTTCTCATTCCACCTCTTTCTCTAATTTCTATCTCTTTCTCTCACGTAGTTCTCTTTCTCTCATTCTATCTCTTTCTCGCATTTCTCTCTCTTTCTCGCATATCTCTCTCTCTCTCTCTTCCTCTTTTTCCGTCCCTTTCTCTTATTCCATCTCTTTCTCTTCTTTCTCTTTCATTTCTTCTCTTCCGTTTCTCTCTCTCTCTTGCCTCCTGATTCAATATCTTTCTCTCATTCCATCCCTTTCTCTTATTAGATCTCTTTCTCACACTTCTCTCTCATTCTATCTCTCGAGTCTCTCTCTCTCTTGCCTTTCATTCTTCCTCTATTTCGCTTTTCTCCTGTCTCTCTATCAGTCCATAAGTTTCCTTGGAGTCCTCCCATTTTTGTTGTTTCATTTCTCTCTTTCATTCTCTCATTCCATCTCTTTATCTCCATCTCTCTCTTCTCTTATTCCATCTCTTGTCTCTCATTCCTTTTTCTCTTTTGTCTCTCTTTGTTTCTCTATTTCACTTCTCTCTTGTCTCTATATCAGTCCATAAGTTTCCTCGGAGTCCTCCCATTTTCTGTTGTTTCATTTCACTCTTTCATTCCATCTTGTCTTTCACTCTACATCTTTGTTTATATTTATCTCTCACCTTTGGTTCGACACCATTCGTTCGACCATTCACTCACACTTGTTCGATTAGTCACATTTGCTCCACAAATAACTTATACAAGTTTGATTAGTCTCTTTACTCCTCTGATTACTAACACTTGTTCAACACCACCATCTACATAGTTCCTTCATCGCCTACTAGAGTGCACGAATCGACAGTGCGTATATTTATTTACGAATTTAAATATGTACTTTTCCATACACGAGAAGGCGTATAAAAATTATTGTAAAGTACATTCCAGGCAGGACTTTGTAAAACATATTCGATTTTCAATACTTTATATTTCGAAAAACAATATTTTGTCTTAATATTTTACTTTATTCAATTCGTTTGTACATTCGTCGCCAAACCTTGTAACCACATATGCATCACCACGCCGACAGGCCCGCGACTCAGCTGTGACAGGTCCGCCAGGACAGACAGCCTGCAGCGACCTGCCATAGTGACCTCATCTATATGCACGAGCAGTGACGTCAGCAACAGACGTCGCGTGGAAATGAAACAACTGCTTGCTACCTAAATCGATCGCACTGGCCTATCGGCCCTGCCAATCCGACAGCCAGGAAGGGATGCATTAATAAATAAGTAGAATTATTTAACTTTATTTCTTTTATAATTTGAATAATTCCGAATAAAAATTTTCTTTGAATATTACAGTAAAAACTGTATTTTAAATGTATTTTGTAATGTAAAATCCAGTTCAAAAAGCTTAAATTTTGTAAATTTCACAATTTACCAATAAAGATGGCAACGTGAAACAAAAAGTAAAAAAATTCTCATGTCTGGACAGAATTAGAAATCGGAACCTTTGAATTAGAAGTCCGAAATGCTAACCACTAGACCAGTTTTTTTTAATATAAAAATAGATTTATTATCACACACGATATACAGAGGTGTTTACCCTTAACCTATTATATACAGTACACATTCAACCCACAATGTAAACAATAACAAAATACTCAATAAAATATCTACACAATTCTTACATACGGGCACAAAACGATATGAACATTTTGTGAACTGGTTTTACTGACAAAGTCGATGAACACATATAAAATTATTTAACGTGAGGGGCAGCGCACGACGTACACCCCGACACGGGGCACTGACTTATAACACTACCACCTATCGACGATTACTACTGGAACATTAAATTGTACACTTAAGGACCGAGGGGTGGGCAGCGCATGGCGTACACCCAACCTCGGTAATATACACGCACTTCCTGTAGGCGTGAACCGCAGAATGAAAATAAAAAAATTGCCGTACCACTGACGCAATGTGCCACGCCGCGCCATGTTCCACCTATCTTGACGAAGAAGCTGGACAAAGTCTTGAACTTTCGCCGGTGTCGAACGGTCCACCGAAAAACCGATCGCATGAAGTACAAACCAGGTCGCAGCTCTTCGTCGAACTGAGGGGAAGGTGAAGAAATAGCAATGAAGCATGTGCGTGTCGGTGACATCTCCACGTTCATCGCGAATTATTTTTCGTACTCGCACGCGACACCACTGCCAGATGCGAGCTGCATAAACACAGGAAATTACCCTATGAAGGGCCGTGTCGGTGTTGCCACACAGCGGGCATGCAGGGTCAGCTGTCAGGTGCATGCTGTATTTACGCTGCTGAGTTGTCACGATATTATTGTAGAAGCCGAATGCTGCAGTTCGAAGATCAGATGAAAGGTTAGGATCGGCAAGTATTTTCCATGGGCGCCTCCAGTGGATGGTTGGGGTGCGATTCACAACAGATGGCATGACTGCCGACGTTTTGGAAGCCCGAATGTACAAATATCTCGCTGATGCGACTGTCCCTTCCGGTAAGTGTTCTACTAGAGTTGCGAGTGCCTCCTTTGCCTGGCGGTATTGAAGTGGCATGCGTCTAACTTCAAACAACATATTTTCTGTTATGCTGCGTAAATTTCCTCTGGGCGCAAAATTGTTGCAATTGCTGAAGACTGAATTGCTTAAAACTTGTATATAAGATTCAGACTTATAAGCTACATTCTCTCGTACAATTACAGAAATATTGTTAATGTATTTATATTTTTTTCAACCAGTTTATATATAGCTTATGAATAATATATTTTAGAGCAGTTTTAATTTATGTAAAGCCATGCGATGTGCTGTATTTTAACATCTCATGACTTTCAGTTGGTGTCTGAATTCTTAAGCTCACATATAATTTTTTTCTTATATATGTATATTTTTTAAAATTATTATGTAGCAAGTCGCGCAGCTATAAGCAAGTGAATATTTATAAGCAGGTGAATATAGTTTGCGAACTATTAAGACCAATTTCGTGAAATTCAATTATGGAAGCACCATTTATAGTTCCAGGAATGTATGTTTAAGCCATATACAACCATATTAATTTCATAGGCATAGGGTATGTCAGAAAAACTGGATTTAATATTCGATTTTAATATTTATTCAATTTATTTTTAAGTTACATTGGAATTTGGTGTAGAGTATGGCAAAGAATTTCTCTCAGCTTCATTTCAGAACTTCTCTCTTCAAGACTTATGCAATGTTAATTATTTATTATCTGATCTATTTTTCCTAGCATTACATTCCTACTCGGATTTTATTCCATATATGTATATGTGACTAAACCGAGCACCATAATGTTCTCTATATATCAGGCTTGATACATCAGCGAGAAATTAAAGAATTGTTTTATATATATTTATATACTTCAGACTACACACAGAATCCCTAAAATTTTCTATGCTTATCACATAGTATCCTTACAGCAGCACATAATTAATATAAAATGCTCGTACACAGCTCAAGACAGTCCATTCTAGCAATCATCTAGCCATAACCCTTGACCATATATTCTTATCGACAAAGTTTTTACTACTTCCACTGTCAAACAGCTTCATAAAATGAACCCAACGGCTTATATACTCGCAAGCAGGAACCTAAACATTCAATGTTCCACCTGCTGTAACTCAGGCATGCCATCTGCTCTACCAACCATCACGAGACATATGAAGGCCACCAATAACTGTTTTATTTTCAAGTTTAACGTTTTAAGTATTTATTTTTAATGTATAACTTTTAAATATTATAATATTTCTTTAATATCCCAGGTATGTAGGGACTACTATGTTGAACTTAGAACAAAGAGATATTTCCTATTCCTATGTAATGTAATGCTTGTACATTTCACACCATCCCATAATCAAACTGTTCAGTATACACTTCACCTAACCTAAGATAATTTAACCCAATCATTTTGAAAGAATTCTGGATATATTTTTTTTATTTCTGTCGACATTCAGCCGTTATACTTTCGTCATCGCCAGACCCCCCCTTCACCTCCCCTCCTTCCAGACTTACTTATCAAACATATAAAATTGTACTGAATACCAAAACACACACACATTATATATATAATATATACCAGCTAAGTATGCTGCCCTCTCATACTAACTACATAACAAAAACGAATCGCACAATTAAACCATTCTGCCCACACCATTTAAGCTATACTTTTTGTCATATTGCCAAAATAACCGAACATGTGATCAGGACATGTCAGTCAACCATACAAGCAAACTAAATGTAACACCAAGACATAATTGTACGTGTTCAATCCCATGTCAGGACTTTGAATACATTTTATTTTTATCCACACCCACTTAACATAACTTGACCTAACCTAATCACCACACTCTATAGTCATGCACGTTATAACATAAAATAATTTTCAAGTATATTTTTTAAATATTATGGAAATGTGTACCTATGGAACTATAGAGATATGGAGCTATGGAACTATGGAACTATGGAGCTATGCGTGTGACCATGAGCTCAATCTGATCAAGATTAAACTAGGACGGAATATATGTCCACATTAAAAAAAAACATAATTCACTGGCAGGGCAATTATGATTAATTAGCATCTTTCGTCGGCCATATCAGACGAAGTTCTATAGCCCTTCAAGGGCATACACACGCAAAAATGTTGATTTAAACTGAATTAATAAGTGTTTCAAAGAAGCAGATGCACATATTACTATGAATTTATATAAAATTTTATTCGCATATATATATATATATATATATATATATATATATATATATATATTCAATTTATAGATCACCGCTTTCTTTTGCAGAATATTATCTCTACTACTCAACACCAGACTAAATTTACTCGTACCTCAAACTATAAGTCATGTAGACCACTGCCCACAGTTCAGACATCAAAGTTCCAAAATCGAATCCTGTCCTGGTATGAGAAATATACATGTTTTTTTTTAAATTTTTTACCAGCTGTATTTTGAAAGTGTGAAATTGAGAAAATTCGAGCTTTTTATATTGAATTTTACATTACAAAATACATTTATTACTGTAATTTTCAAAGGATATTTTTTTTAGGCAATATTCAAATGATAAGAAATATATTTAAATAATTCTACTTATTTATTAATGCATCGCTTCCTGGATGTCTGATTGGCAGGGCCGATAGCCCAGTGCGATCGCTTAAGGTAGCAAGCAGTTGTTTCTTTCCCAAGCGACGTCTGTTGCTGACGTCACTGCTCGTGCATACAGATGAGGTCACTATGGCAGGTCGCTGCAGGCTGTCTGTCCTGGCGGACCTGTCACAACTGAGTCGCGGCCTGTCTGCGTGGTGATGCATATGTGGTTACAAGTTTGGGCGACGAATGTACAAACGAATTGAATAAAGTAAAATATTAAGACAAAATATTGTTTTTCGAAATATAAAGTATTGAAAGTAGAATATGTTTTACAAAGTCCTGCCTGGAATGTACTTTACAATAATTTTTATATGCCTTCTCGTGTACGGAAAATTACATATTTAAATTCGTAAATAAATATACGCACTGTCGATTCGTGCACTCTAGTAGGCGATGAAGGAACTATGTAGATGGTGGAGTGGAGCAAATGCGACAAAATACGAACAAGTGTTAGTAATCAGAGGAGTAAAGAGACTAATCAAACTTGTATAAGTTATTTGTGGAGCAAATGTGACTAATCGAACAAGTGTGAAAGAATGGTCGAACGAATGGTGTCGAACCAAAGGCGAGAGATAAATATAAACAAAGATGTAGAGTGAAAGACAAGATGGAATGAAAGAGTGAAATGAAACAACAGAAAATGGGAGGACTCCGAGGAAACTTATGGACTGATATAGAGACAAGAGAGAAGCGAAATAGAGAAACAAAGAGAGACAAAAGAGAAAAAGGAATGAGAGACAAGAGATGGAATAAGAGAAGAGAGAGAGATGGAGATAAAGAGATGGAATGAGAGAATGAAAGAGAGAAATGAAACAACAAAAATGGGAGGACTCCAAGGAAACTTATGGACTGATAGAGAGACAGGAGAGAAATAGAGAAAGAAAGAGAGGAAAGAGAGAGAGAGAGAGACACGATAGATGGAATGAAAGAGAAAGGAGAGAAATAGATGGAATAAGAGAAGATATGAAATGAAAGAAAGATACTGAATCAGGAGGCAAGAGAGAGAGAAATGAAAGAGATGGGATGAAAGAGAAAGGAGAGAAAGAAATGTAATAAGAGAAAGGAATGGGAAGAGAAAAAGAGAGATACATGACAGAAATCGATATAATGAGAGAAAGAGGTGGAATGAGAGAGCATGGAATAAGGCAGCACGGTGGTACACAACACTTAATACATATGTCTCTAAATTTTTAAATTAAAAATATATTTAAATTAAAAAAATATGTTTAAAAATAAAATGAATTATCTCTTAAAATAATTATATTATGATATCGCGATCGTATGCAACTAGAAAAGGCGAGTCCGGTGATATACAACACTTAATACTTATGTCTTAAAATTTCGAATTTAAAAAATGTATTTAATTTTATAAAAATAATTTATTAATATCAATTATATTTTTATCGACTCCACAAAACGCGGCAGAGTTTGGGATGTCTAATCCATATCGAGGAGTACGTTCCCGCACTTTTTAGGGAAAACGGGAAATTAAAAAAAAAAAGGGAAATTTTTATTGAAAAATGAGAAATTTGTAGGGAAAAAATGAAATTTTAAGGAATTTTAGGGATAAAACATACGATTTCGTGTGAAAATGAGCGATTTTTGGGGGGGAAAAAAAACGAACATGGCGGCCGGTGACGTCATCCAAGGTCAGATCCACCGATCCACTGCCTGAAGCCTGATGTCCCCGAAGGAACATTATCGCACTTCTCTCTCTCTATCTCTCTGTCTCTCTCTCTATATATATATATATATATCCAACTTTATATATGTCTGTGTATATACAGCATATACACACAACTCTACATCTAAATCTATATATATATATATAACTTTATATCTCTATCCCTCTATCTTCATATCCCCCTCTCTATCTCTCTATCCCCCTGTCTATCTGCCTATCTGCCTCTCTCTCCGGCCGTACCGATGATACCTAACATATACTCATTTTAGCGATAGCACCAAGCCTACCTACAGAACGACAATACCTACACATTCATGTACGGACTATAACAACCATGCCCACGCACGAAGCACACTTCTATACTGGCAATACGATATCAAACACCACACAAATATTCCAACATACCAACAACGTGACCAATTCCATTGCTAGAACCCACACAGACCGCACCTGACGTGCCGTTCACACTAAACTCTTAGGTCCACAGGCCATACTGTATACAGTAAAACGACGCAAAGGCTACAGATATACTAAACTCATCAAACACGTACCAAACTGCTTAGGTCCACAGGCCATACTGTATACAGTAAAACGACGCAAAGGCTACAGATATACTAAACTCATCAAACACGTACCAAACTGCTTAGAACGAAATTGCAGACTTCCAGTCCGCATAATGTTAAACTGCCTTCACATTTGTATGTTCTGAGTGTGGCATGAGTGAAAACTATTAGGAAAGGCTAAGGTGAATGCAAGTATAGGCTGTTCGCGGTAAAGTGAGCACATTTAAACACCCTCTCATTTGGAATAATAGTTAATAAATATATTTAGTTTTAGCTTTAGATGTTAACTTCCAAATGTTGTGGAATATACACACTGTGCTTATAATTAACATGGTATTAACTATTTAAAAAAGTGTTTAAAGGACTAAATATTGCTGAAAGGAAAAAAGTAACTAGGGCGTCAAAAATGCTCACTTTACCGTGAACAGCCTATAGCTTGAGACTCGACTTACTAAACGTTCCGGAGTGTGTCGTTTCAGTATCGAAAATTACGTAAACAAATCCAATAAAACTACAGGAAAGAAATTAAAGTAAGCTAGATGATCGAAAGGATACATTTGGTGTTTAAATACGTAAGTCTAAATTACAGTTTCCCACATACGAGCTTCATTCTACAGAGCATTATCATGCACTGCAGAGACTATTCAATGTTGCTACTCATTGAGCATTCCCGCTGCCTTCCATGTAACAGCGTCTTCCCATTAGTATGTCATTTATTTCGCAGATGCTTTATGTCCACTTTAATAACATGAAGTGAAATATTATAGGTATTGTTTATGAGTGAAAACGTTCAGAACAGTGCTGTGGAGATTCCTAATATATTTTCCACGAACACAGCGGTATCTAGCAAAAGAAAAAAAAAAATAGTGTTCGTTAGAAGACAAATGAAAATTATCCTTTCAATTATTGACGAATATTTAAACATTCCTCCAAAAACGCAGGACGCAACAGCGATTAAAAAAAAAAAAAAAAAAAAAAAAAAAAAAAAAAAAAAAAAAAAAAAAAAAAGTCACATGAGTAGCCACCTTTAGAAAAGTTTCAATTTAATTTCCGACCTGGCTGGACGATTCTGGGCCATCCCGTAGTTAATTGCTTTCTTTTGGTCCAGAGCTGCACATGCTCGTGCCAAAACAAACTCTAATCCGATCCAAAAAAACGATACAAATTCGCATGCGCATCAGGTCTCTTTAAATAACAAGGGAAATTTGACTCGTCTCTACACGTGATATATGTTTTCCAAACATTCGCCCTTCTCGCGACTTCTCGCCAGTGTAGCTGGAGACATAAATTCCCCTGCAGTTTCTGATCCATCGGCCACCTGGCGGCAAAGATGTGGATCTTGGTCCCTTATTTATCTCAGTCAAAGCATCACTACATATTGATGATTCATTTTCTAATAGCTAGAAAAGACGAGCAGCTACGTACGTTCACAACGTATAAATCGACTCTCTGACGCGCACGTTTATTTCTTACTGTACCATTTTCCAATAATATATTTGCACAATTTGTGTTCAACATGTTTCTTGTCCCGTAAGGAAAACAAAGACGTATGGAACGCAATCTTTACATAAGACATTAAAATACTCAAAAGTTTAATCGGATATACACATACATACATAATGTATGGAGTTTCAAGAAAATAAACAAAATTGTCAAACAGCGACCGTTGTGCATCACATCGCTTAGGACGGAGAGAAGACAGTACACTGTAAAAAAAATTGTCTGGTAAACGTCCTAAACTGCAAATGAAAATTTTAACCTATACACTGTATGATCATAATATCACACATCAAGCTGCATATTTAGGAATGTTTACCATCACAGCTATACAAAGTTGGGAACTTGCCTATGAATTTGCAAACGTAGGAACGCTACAATGAACGTATAGGGGAAACCATTACCATTCCTGCTTTCTCACTAAGCGTGTACACTGGTGTGGTAAATAGCTGAATAATTTCTTAGAGTGTAGGTACAAGGCCCAGTAAAATGTGCGATCTTATTCAGTTTTGTACTCGTCGGCATTGGCTGTCATTGTGCAGCTCAGCGGGGTCCACAGTGGTGTAGTGGTTAGGGCGCTCGCCTCCCACCGAGACGAAATGCATTCGACTCCTGGCGGGGTCTCGCCTGGATTTTCGTACGCGGGGTTCGTGCCGGACGATGCCACCCGTCGACGGGTTTCCTCCGGGATCTCCCGTTTCCCACCGCTTTTACGTTCCCAGCGTTGCTCCATTTCTAACTCTCCACCCTCTTCCTCGTTGTTGAGGGCCACCCAAAGCTCTCCATTTTCTCCATTGCGGCTCAAAGTCTATTTTGAGACGATGAACTACTCTTCGCAAATTAAGACATAACTGAACCTAACTTCCTCTTCATATGTGCTAATGATTTTTTAGTGAAGTTCTTAAAACCTTAGACGGTAGGTAGGCCTTGATGTCTCGTTGACAGGAATGTCATTGAAGATGAAACCAGAAACGTATGCTATAGTACCAAGACAATTACAAATACGCACATGCCTTACCTGGGACTCGAATCCAGAAAATCTCGTTAAAATAAGCTAGAGCGTACACAACTACATCATGGGGGGTAGGATTCGGAGCATAAACTTGGGATTCAATCAGTATAATGTTTCGAATTATAGTGTTCACTAACCTGAAATATTTACAAAACCCACATTATGTAAATATGCGTCTGAGCCACTTTATTAAACACGTACGTTTACATGACAAACCAAAGCTCAACTTTTTTGAAGAACTTGGTGGAAATAGGTTCTTTGGTCCCCAATATCTGGCGTGAAAACATTATTTACATAATCAGAGCTATCTTACAAAACAGTCTAAAAAAAAAGTTTTGAAAAATAAGCGTCAATTTTGTGTCATGACAGAAACATTTAATTTTTTTTATTTTGTTTTAATGTTATAGATATTAATTACTGAATCATAATGTAATTTAAACAGTATGTTGTGTTGCGCTCTCTCTTTTTTAAACTGCCGTTAATTTATTTTGAAAGAAAGGAAAATAGTTGTTTGTTCAGAAAACAGTCGTTTGTTTACTTTTCGTTTTCGAAAGAAAATAAATAATGAATATATAGAAAAAAGAGATTTAATGGCCACACACTACAATTCACGTCTTTTATTTATATACAATTAAGTATTCCTCTTGGCCTATATGTTTTATTATACAAGTAAGTCGTGTATTTCATTATATATATTATTTAGATATATTCTCTCTTTCGTGCCATGTGCGGTCACCCAGCATGATAATCTATTAACGTTTCTTATTTGGCTTTTTAAGATCATTTGTTCTTTGTGTAACTTATGTCGTTATTTGCTTGTACCGGGTCTTTTAGTAATTGTTTCCTTATTATTCCATTTCGTGCATAAGTTTTGGTGGCATATGTATATGTTGATTGTGCCAAGGACTTGGGACATAGCTGTGTCGTTGGAAGTCGGTGTTATATTGTATTTGTTTCCAATCGTCTGGTCGTACATGGGCACACATTCCACCTCTGCTGTAGTTCTAGATCGCTTCTCCCTCATTGACGCTAAAGACCTTAACTCAGTTGTTCTCGACCAGTGCGCACCGGGGGCCTATTTTTAAAACTGACGAGTTTGACGAATGGAAAGCAAGTAGTAATTAAAGTGACGAATGACAGGAAGTGGTACTTTTGTTTCTGAAAGCGACCAGCAGGAACATTTGTGTTTCTCAACCGTCTCAGCTGTGCTTGCCCCTTGTTTGCCATATTTGGTAGGAATCTGTGAATTGTATCCAGAGATATGGCATAAAAATATTATTTATTCGTATGACACTATCTTGCAAAATGGAGGACAAAAGACACTCTGCGTAGACAAATTTAATTATTGTTATACATACTCCTAACATACAAAGTTAAGTTGTAATTGATGACACTGTTTCGATGCTATAGCACACTGTGCTAGATTTACACCGGTTTTTTTTAAGTGTCTGACATAATTGAAACATATATGTACATATCAACTGCGGCAGTACGTCTTGTTTGGCAAATTCGGTAGGAATCTGTCAATCGTTTCCTGACATATTACAAGTGGTTGCTTTTAGGCTTATATGATGCTTGCAATAGATACTGTCAGCGTACAAAATTTGGTTGAAATTGGTCAAACGGTATCGTAGCTATGCCAAATAAACCTAAAATATTTATATGGCCGCCATTTTGAAAATAAGTGTTCAATAAAGTTTAATTATTTATACTTACCTGGCCTATCATAGCTTACGTGCTTACATACTTACGTGCCAAATTGAGCGAAAAATGGTCGAGTAGTTTTCCAGATATAACGTAAAAGCTTTATTTTTCATGTGACTCCATCTTCCGAAATGGCAGACCAACAGCTATATTCACAGCTAAATTTGATACGTACATCTTGAACAGTCAGCATACGAAATTTGGTTTAAATCAGTTGAATGGTTTCCGAGATACGATATATCCCACGATAATTTAAAATGGCCACTTTAAGTGCCTGGCGTAGTTTAAAACTATAAAAAGTCAGGTGTCCTTACTTAGTAATATATGTGTACAGAGTTCGGATAAATTCGGTTCACGCGTTCATATATTGAAAACAGTGGGGGGAGGGGGGATGGGACGTGCATAGACACACAGAACACGCATATATATACACACATACTTACAGAGACACAAAAATGAAAGTGATCTAATAAGCCTTTTTTTTTTACTTAGAATGTAGCCTAATAATCTGTTTTATAATCTGACTCATGAATTGGTTAAAAACAATATTACTTTTAAGTAATTCCAGCTGTTCACAGAGTAGCCAACTTCATGATAATCAAGTGACAAAAATTGCACTGTATTGTACTGCTCTGGTCTGTCTTAATTCACAAATAAAGTGAAATGAAATTTACTAAAATTAAACAAGTATTGGATTAAATCAGTTTATCTTCTGGCAACATATTTCTACTTTTCCTAGGACATATTTAGTCTTGCTCCTAAAGTGGTAGTTTGAAATGAATAGTTTTTTTTTCTGCACTGTTAGAGAACAGAGTTTTGCATCTGTACGGGAATTTCGCCAAATAATTTAAATCACTTGTACTCTTGAATCTTGTACTATTGCATGTTGTTACGGTGGTCAAGCCATGTCCATAACACTGGCTAGAACGGACACCCTACGCACAAGAAGTGACATACCGCTGCAATAAGGGCGAGGCCACAAGCTGAGCGACGTCTTGGAAACAGAGTTGAGTTCGTAAACCCACGGCGAGTATTTAGCGCCTCGGGGACATGTAACGAGGCCAGACGCCAGCCAGTCGCCGCGGGGTCAAGAAGGACCGCAGAAGGGCGCACCGTGGATCGCCGCCGCCGAGATGTGATGCAAAGCAGCCCTTGGCATCGAGATTAAGGCGAACAAGTTCCAATTGTTCAGATACATTTAGTTAATTAATAATAACGTGGATTCTGCTTAATTGGTTGGCAGATATTATAACTGACTCTCTAGCTTTAACTCAACGATTGTAGAGAGTTGTGTTAATTGTTATTTATTTGGGTTTTCTATAAAGATGTTTTAATTAAACCATTCTTCACCTCTAGCTACGTTCCTGTTCGCTTTAATAACATAAAACTCCTCAGGTTATTAAAACGTAACTTGATACAGTTAGCACCACCTATTGTATTACACTTTGTAAGGTGAGCTCCTTGAAGTCTGATAAATCACTGGCCAGTGGTCATGAACACGTGTCTGTATACATTCTCTTATCAGAGTTGCAACGTTGCAGGATACAGAGTTCATAGTTCAAGCGATAAGTTGTCAACACACACTATGTCACATGAGGTTATCAAAGTTGACATGCTAAAAAATCTAAGTGTTTGAGAATGACATGTAATATACAGCTGAAATTGTCAATTAGGAAATGTTTCCCTGGCAGCGGCCCGTAAAACTAGGGCTGCTGCCACGGTCCTTTGGAACGTGTTATTTAATAAAACTTCCTGTATATGGAATAACCCTTTAATATACATTATAGCTCATATGCTCACATACATATATAATAACATGACAATTTGGAATGGTCTAAAGAACACAAGTTATAAATAAAAGCCGTTTTCTATTTCAGTGGACATACTCAGTTTTTCATCTAGGTGACTCAAGTAAACAATGGGCCAGCTTAAAATAGTGGTACTTCAGAAATCCTACAGCTTGAGGCAGTGAAAGGCTACCTGAATCATCACATTTGATGTCAAACGAGTCGCTTCTTGCTTCATCATGTCTTGAGTTAGGCTCAATTAAAATCAATGTTTGCTCAAGCTTGTTTGAGGTAACGTGGAATTTTTCGTTGAATTAAAATACATTTTGGGTCGGCTATACAAGCATGTCACTGTATAACTTTTATCTCTTCCATGCCTTTTTTCTTAAAAGTCGTAATACTCGCTTCCGGGTAAGCCGATGACCACATTTTACAGGAAAAACTACTAAAGTATAAAAAATATATGCCCTGTTTACTAACTTGTCACAAAACGAAATATGTTCACTACATTTGCCATAAAATACTGTATTTGTATGGTAAATCCAACACTTTAATTAGGCCCCTACTTTTGTGAAACTAAACATTTGTCAGGATGTAAAAATACACTTGTCGGTAGCTTGGCACTTGTCATTTGTCGTTTTCGCCATTAATTTTAGAAAGCAGAATGCTTTGTCCCTTGTTAAACTTACTGCTTTAAGAAATAGGCACATGGTGTACAAAGAATTACCACCTAGGGCGTTGTGGATACGTATGTTATGTGCAAATCGCACCTTTAATGCAAGACTATCGTAATACAGAAGTTTGATATACGATAACTGTGCGTGTATGCTGTTCAGCTTAACTATGTACTTTTGAAAGCCCTGTTTGGGGCAATTTGCTTTTCATTTGGTATCCATTCGACATGTTTAAAATTACCTTTGACATGGACCGTCTTGCTTTCTTCATGCGCCATCTAAATGAAAATGTGGAATTTTTTTTAGGGGAGTAAACGTTTTTAATTCTGAAATTTACACTCTCGTGTGTATAAAACAAGCCACGAATATAAATGTTATAGTTGCAGTATTAGGAAAATTAAAAATATTATAATAATTTTCACTAATTAGATTAAAACTAATTACGAGCTCGTTGTATTCTGCAGACGATATAAATACGTAGTTATAGGCAGCAATTAATTATTTTAAAGGTTAATTTCAAATGTGTTTGCATTACTATGAACAACCTTTAAAAGAATTGTCCGTGTTTCACATTTTTACAAAGTACTATGTTAGCAAGGGAATGCTAAGTATTAGACATGTGTTAATATAAGACAGGGAGCAATTCAATAGTTTCAAAACGCACGTAGAATATATATAAATACGAAATAATACTTATTAATTATTATTACATCTCTTGTTGGAAAAGTGACTCCCATTTTTATGTAGTCCAAAAGTAAAATGAATGTTGCGACAGTTACTGTCTAGTGATGTTTTCAACAATCCAGCACAAATATATAAAAAAAAAAAAAATCAATTTCATTACGGACTGCGGTGGTGTAGTGGTTAGACTACTCGCTTCCCACCTGGGCGAACCGAGTTCGATTTCCGTTGGGATCTTTCCCAGATTTTCGCATGTGCTAGTCCGGTCCAAAATAACTGATTAATATAGCATGTTGTGGCATTCAAATTAACATTATTTTTAAATAAGTGTTAAATAATTTACTTGAAATGTTTAAATTTTAATGTATGTATTTTTATGCAACCGGACAAACTGAAAATATTGTTCAAACCTACAAGAAAAAAATTTCATACACTAGTTTTATTAACGAGTGCATATCGCACCCTCAACACAAGGCTATCGTAACTCGTGAAGTCGAGTGAGCGAGTAAAAATATTCGGACGGCACTTGACATCGAGGTCTTGAGAGCCGACGTGGGTGAAGCGAGGTAAGTATAGAGCAGCGCCTGAATGAAAAGGCGCGAATGGGAGGTGTTCCTACGCCGTACCATAACGATGGATGAGACATGGGCCCAATCGTGCGAGCCCAAACTGAAAACCTAATAGAACGAATGGCGTCATTATGGGTCCCCATGAAAGTCATAAGCGCGTCGGAACCCCAGCATTGTGAAGGTGATGGTGACTCTGATGTATGACTGTGACTGTGTTATCTTAACGAGTAGCATGCCCCAAGGGCAGACCGTGAATGCGCAGTATTACTGTTCATTTTTCGCCAGTGTTTGCGCGAGAAGCAACGACACTTTCTGCAAACTCCTCCCGTCATTTTGCAGGACAACGCCTGTTGTTAAGAATGATCTTTTAAATCAAATGATACCTGGAAGTGGCTATTGGCGTAGATGAATAATGATCCATGATTACGCAGAGTACAACAGTATAAGGTGGTGTTTATTGAACATAAGAATTATAAAATAGCAATTTTTGTGACTTTTGATCAGGGGAGCTTAAATGGAATACCAAGATGCTAATTAATTATATTAAGTTTTATTACCGCACGCCACAACTGTTACAATATAATTGGAAAGTCCTCACAGTGCTCACGTTGCTGATTATAGGAGGCGGTGAACGACGGCCGGACATACCCATCTCCATGTCTTCTTGGGCAGCTGCCCAGATGACAAAAGATCTCGCTCCCAGTGTTACATTGGCCAATATCGGGCACGTTGTTTAATATTTCCGTCCTCGTTTACTGGCCGAGGGAGGGGATTTCTGCACCTGTCTTTCACAAGGTGCCACTGCAAACAATCACGCTCGCGCCCTGGCTCCATGTTCAGCCCAGGCCTGAAAACGTCATAACATCGTGCAACCGGTGGCCGGTTTGTACGCTCGCGCGGCTGGGAAGTGCTCTATAATCCTCTATATTCCCAGGACCTAAGCCCCCGTGATAACGATCTGATACCGAAGGTGAAAGTGCCTCTTGGAATCCGCTTACGAACTGTTATAGAAATTCTACAAACCGCTCCAGCCGCACCGTCCAGGGAAATGGCGCTGCTGGAGGAATACAACAGCTTCCACATCGCTGGCAGCGGCTTCTATGGTCCATTCGCGGATACTTCCAACTTTTCTGGAGCCCTGTAAAGTTCTACTTCGAGGATATTCCTCCGCCTCATACACACAAAGCTTACTCAATTCTAGGCGATTACACCAAAGGGGCAACGCGCTGCGTCCGCGCACTCGGTGTAATAATATTTTGCATTAGAACTATTTATTTCTAGGCGTTACTAACACACATGTTTCCTCGTTTTTTTAATTCATAATACTTATAAATTAAATATAATTTATAGATTAACTATACGTAAATTCTAAATTTAACCTAAAATAAGACACTTACAGGTTAACAGAAGTATAAAACGCTTGTGATACACGGCATATGTACGAAATAACTGAACACGTCATACATGAGTGATTTTTTAAAGGTTAAATTAAAAAAGTGTGAATGAACTGGGAATATACTTTTTCAAATGCTGGGAACTACATTGAGAAGCTGTAGGCATTTCATATAGGTATTTTGATCCGGGTGTAATTAATAGCTGCCATTACTAAAGACACAGTCTTCTTATACTGTTAAATAAGAGTCCCAGGAATGTGCGGTATTTTTTAATAGCGCATCTATAAGAAGAGCACGTTTTAAATCCCTCAAATAATAATTTTGTTACCATTATTTTTGCTGTCATAAATTATACACTCTCAACAAATATACATCGCGTTTATAAAGCTACCTTAACATAATCTCAGATACTTCGTTTAAAAATACTTAACACCAAAAGAATAACACTAGGATTTAACATTATAGACCGTTCACGATAAAGTGAGTACTTTAAAATCCCTAGTAACTTTTTTCTTTCAACCATTTTATATCCTTCCTCCATATGTTAATGTAAACCCTGCCATGTGAGTAATAAACACAATGTATACATTCTCCATACCCAAAACCAGAAGTCCGAGGCCACAATGAAACGTATTTATTGGTTATTATGTCTGATGAAACAGCTTCAAAAAGTGCTCACTTTACCGTGAACGGCCTATATCTTGAAGCATGTTGTAAAAAAAAGTTTAGTCGCTACATTATGTTTTCAATTAATTTGTCCTAGAGTTTTCTACGCATGCACCAAAAGTATTACATTTTCTGCTCTTGAAGTCACCGTGTTAATATACCAAATATAAAGAATTATATCCCAACAGAATCCAACACCACCACGTGTTTAGTCCATAACAGAAATTTGTAACGCTAATAAACAGCAGAAAAATTATAATCTATTTCTTGGAAAAAAAATAAAAATTTTGTCTTTGTTAAATTAAGAAATTATTGTTTATGAAGTCTCTTATTATTAGCTAGAAAAGTTATATTTTTTATCCTTCTTGACAGTCCTACAAACTACAACTACATTTTAATAAAATGTAAGCATTTTTTATTTCCTCCGTTGATTAAACCCACTATTTGAATATGGTTCCACGAAAATATACTGGGTACACATTTTAGCTCATTTTTTCGTCTGTGCAGTAAGCTGTTCAACGCCATAGAAATAACCTAAGTGCACTTGATTGTTTTTTAATGTCTCCAGAAGAATTTCGGTATACTGGGTAACAATTCAGGCATCTCTACTTGTTATGGTAAACACGCATATTAACACTCTAAAGCTAAATCACTAAAAGTCGATCAGTCGAATTAATCTTGCTGAAACTTCAAATAACAGGCTCTTGCTCAGTGGCGAATCAGTGGACTGCACTGAGGTTTTAGTGCCAAGCCAATACGTTTCTCTAAGAATCAGTAGACATCCCTGCTAGAACTGGGGAAACTAGCAACTTAAGTGATCAGTAGAAATTTACTATTTCCATTGGAGCAGTTCCAACAGATCTGCAGCCAAATTCGCTGCATAGGAGTTGTTTTAACGGTTTGATTTTAGGGCGAACTTAGCTTGCTTTCCTTGTAAACGAGCTGATGAAACTGTACTCCACTACAGGTATAGGCCGTTCACGGTAAAATGAGCATTTTTGAAAGCCCTGCTTAAGATCTACTTGTATGCACATTGTGTATTCTTCCACCTCAAGTACAACTAACTTTACCATGGGCCTGATCACTTTATTCGTGCGTCGTACAAGGGCAACTGTACATTTTTTTTCTCACACTTATATGGATTAAAAAGAAACAAAAAGTAAAAAAAAAAAAAATTATTATTCACATGTGCTTATTTAACACTTTTAATTTAACGTTAATACATGGAACTAAAGACTGTTCACGATAAAGTGAGCGCATTTGAAATCAACCTTAGAAAAAAGTCACTGCCCCTACCAGAATATATCGTAACGGTCGTACTGAGTGACGTGCACCCAGTAAAGTTGGTAACGATGGATGGGAAGTAGTTCCGTATCTTAACGTCGAACAAAAAGTGGAAGGTAACCATTTCTGATAATTTAAATCATTTCTTCCGCTTTCCGTATAGGTATTTCTGAATTCATCGAAGTGTAAAAATTAGCAGTTTTGTAAAATATTTACTATTATTTACTCTTCATGAGACCCACGGCAATGTTAATATCAAATAAGGCAGAAGAATACACAATATGCATACAAGTAGATCCTAAGCATGACTTTCAAAAGTGCTCATTTTACCGTGAACAGCCTAGCAAATTCTCAAACAATCCTCATTTAAGAGGGTTATCTTGTTTGCCCACGAAAAATGCAAACATTTTTTTAAAATTGACATATCTACAGCAATTGTTGGCAACGCACTACAGTGAAAATGCTATATTTACATTTCCTAACGCTGCCCTTTTTAGAAACGACACTAACAATCGTGGGAACTCGGTATTTCCAATTTCAACTTCCAGCGGAAGAATAAGCGACTAACATAATTGAAAAACCACACGAAGGCTTCATGAATTCTGTATTGAACTTGTGGGAACCAAAAACGTTTTTGTTCAACCACTGAGAAACTAACTATTGTAACTGAACGGCGATGCTTCAGTATGTTCGCAGCCGCGAGAAGAAACGGAGAGAAAACTCCGTCAACCTTCGGCTAGCTTCTGGCGTGCTCTGTTTGGTGCGCTGGCCGGGAAGTAAACATTGGTCGCCGATATCAGAGACTTCATAAAGTTTTCTTGATAGCCATAATATATTTGCGAGGTAGATTTACCTTAAAATTTACTATTGTGCCAACATTTAAACATGCTCATGGTCGAATGAAATTTCAGTAATGCTGGGTCCATTTTTACAAGATTCACTTTGAGTTTAAAACTTGACGGAAAGAACTTCAATAAATCCTGAGACAGGATAATTTTTTTCTATATTCAGATACTATTTAGGTGACGCTATCTGCCAAAACTGTTCATAGATGTGTCTATTTACAGCTGGAATTAATGCACTTATTTGCTAATCTTCACAGCAACAAGATCAAATTATATTGTGGAATTGTTTAAGAGACAAAAACATATACCCGAGATACTTGCTGGAACACCTCTGCCAAAACGTTTTAACCTTGAACGTTGTGAAAAATACCAAGCTATGCACTTCTTCACGGAACCAGGGATGGTTCATATGAGCCCTTCGAACATCAGTAAGTTAAATGCAAAACATGTTCATTTATTTTTACTGAGATAAGCACTCTTTCCAAGGATGCAGGGGAGATTTAACTATGTTACAGCCTACGTAAGGTGGATCTCTGTAAGACCAAGAATTAGATGAACGTACAGTATGTGAACAATTGAAAGTGAAGGCAAATTAAATGAAACGCTACTTCTAATATATTTTTATTATATATTATTAGTGTCCTAAATACGGCTGAGTAACTGATCGTCTCCTTTGACGATCGGATTTCATCATCGCCAATTAATTTTTTTTTTTTTAATTTGTGTATGGTATCAGAATTTACTTAGCTTGTTAAAACTAGAAGCACACTACTCTGCATACCAAGAATGTTATGCTTTCAAAGAAAATACTTTGTAATTTATATTCAAGTCAGCAGTTTCTACTGTCAATTTTCCAGTAACGCCTGTTAAAAAATAAGGACTTTTTTTTTGAGAATAGGTATATATAAATTTAATTTTCTACTTCTCATGTAAGTAGGTACGATATGTTTTCATTTTTTCTCAGGATTACTCTGTTTACGATGTATATGGAACATATATGTTTGTATCTCAGCAAGTAATTCTCTTGTTTAGACTATTTATGTAGTTGTGAATTAGCGCTTTTATTTGGGACACATGTATGTACCATGCACACTATTTTGTCAGGAAACTATATAAACATGTTACTAGCGCACACCGTCTGAACGCTTATGTGTTATCGTATTAGCTAGTAGCCTACAAGAATTTTCTGATCAACCTACTGTGCGAAAACGAAACTAGACTAAATATTAGTAGCCGATTTGTGTTTTCAGTGCGAATATTTATTTTATTTCATTTTTATCCGCAATATATTTAGAGTTTATCGACAATTAGGATAGTGTTTTAGAAATAACATTCTAGATGTAGAAATAAATATTTAGTTCAAAAGGACACGTGAATGGGTACTACATAGTGGTAATATAAATACAACAAATTGTAGAAGTTTGAGAGAAAGTGTACTGATCGAACTGTTTGAATGTGACTAATCTGGTAAGAACAAAAAACTATTAACAATAATAATTACATGGTCTGTCATTACGAAATCATAAATATAAAGATGTAACATACATACGCTTTGAGACAAAAAAAAAACATTTTAAATATTGAAGAACTGGCTAGAATATTTTAAAAAGATAGTATGCCTAAAAAAAATCATGCAAATGCTGTTACTCAGTCTGTCTTACACATAGATGTGTGTAAAAATTGGTCCCAACGTGAAAAACCATAATTTGAAGGAATTAAGGCTAAACGCAATGAAACACACGATCTACGTCCCAAAATAAATACCAAAAACACATTTAATACTCTATTATATAAATGGTTTAGCTCATATGAAAGTTGTGGCAGATTGTAAAATTTGTATTTCATTACATGAGACAACATACATTACTTGGATGTTTATAGCTCATGATATCGTTGTAGCTCTACAACGTAATATAACACCATGAAAATTCAGGTAAGTATGCGAGACACTAGGAAAAATTAACCACTCTACAAATAAAAAGTTAAATGAAATTATTTGTCCACGTTGCTGTGTAATGAAATCAGGTATTTCAGTATAATTTTTGTTACAAAATCTGTTGCTGGTATAATAGAGGCGGTGAAGAAAATCCTAGGATAGTACCCAGAAAGGATTAATAAATGTATTTAAAAAGTTCCCCCGAAAAGATTCGGTCATATTTTAGTTTGTTCGACGTTAATATGTGGAACTACTTTCACTCCACCGTTACCAACTTTACTGGGCTCATGTCACTCAGTACGCCTGTTAAATATATGCATGTAGGGAAGGTGACTTTTTTCTAAGGTTGATTTCAAAAGTGCTCATTTTATCGTGAACAGCCTTTAGCTTCAAGTACAATAACTTGCATGAAACTTTCTTATTCGAAAGCCAAACTTTGTTTCGTCACGTTGCCGCCCATGAAACAAGCAGGGAAGTTTTTCTCTGCACCTCAGGCAATAACAGATCACCGCCAAATTACCTACTAATTTTTATTTTCGTTCACTTTATAGAAGTTAGTATGATTGATGATTCAGTAACGGCAAGGAAACCACAGCTCTTTATTTGTACAGGGAATTTTGTCACTGCCAAATATATTTCTTTTGCATCTGCTTCAACGACAATGAGGCAAGTTGTTGAAAACTTATAAGTACACTAATGGACATGGGAAGTTTAACACCTGGAAGGAGAAGTGGAAATGAAACTGCTCGTGTTGAAAGGTCAAGTGACTTTTCAATTATTACATTATTACATTCATGAGTGCAATATAGTTCATGGCAGGGCCGTGATAAATCTGGCCTCATGTCAGTGGGACGTGGCATCCACTCTCATCCCCCAGATCAGGATACATACAGTACACATGCCGATTAGGTTCAGAAAGTCGTATGCTCTCCTGAGACAAGTCAAGCCACAACTGTTGTGATAATCAACTCTGCAGAATGGCACTGGGTTTGAGTTGATGGCTGAGCTAATTCCCCATATTTGCAATGTGTTTTCTCTTAGGGGCAGATCGGAAGATATTGCTTGGACCAGGGAGTATAGACCATTCACGGTAAAGAAAGCACTTTTGGAATCCCTCTCATTTTCAATAATAGTCAATAAATATACTTTATTTTAGCCCCAGACGGTAGCTCCCGAGTGCGGTGGAATAAACACACTGTCTTTATTACTCACATGAGAGTACTTATTTAAAAAGTTGGTTAAATGATAAAAATGGCTGAAAAAAAACGTGACTAGGGCCTCAAAAGTGCTCACTTTATCGTGAACAGCCTATACCTCAATATCACGCAAGCATTCAGTTGACATATGTGCTCAGTGTGGATGAGCCTTGTATTGTAGAAAGACAACAAGTTACTGTATTATGAAGGGTAACACATGAGGACTTATTGTAGAGGCTGTTTACGTTAAAGTGAGCACTTTTGAAATCAACCTTAGAAAAAATTCACTGTCCCTGCCTGCAACAGGGGCACTGAGTTACGTAGTCCCATGTCTTATCGTCGAATAAAAAGTGTTAGGTAACCATTGGTGATATCTTAAATAATTTTTTCCGTTTTTTTTAATGCATTGAAGTGTAAAAGTTACCAGAATTGTAAAATATTTTCTTTAGTGAGTATTTTACAGGTTAGCCTACCGACGTATGAATGAAGTGACGAGGTCCATGGCAATGTTAATGTTACATGTGGTGGAAGAATACACAACGTACCTACAAGTATATCAGATCATAAGCAGGGCTTTCAAAAGTGCTCATTTTACCGTGAACAGTATATATCACTGATATTCTTGTGTAGGATATTCGCAGTAAAGTGAGCACTTTTAAAAGCCCTCTCATTTGGAATATTAGTCAATAAGTATATATTATTTTAGCTTTAGAAGTTAACTTCCAAGTGCGATTGAATATACACACTGTGTTTACTACATTGCAATATTTATTTTAAAAAGTTGTTAAAAGATTAAACATGGCTGAAAGGAAAAGTAACTAGGTCCTCAAAAGTGCTCACTTTACAGTGAATAGCGTATAACGTAGCGATCGGACGATGCGTTTGTCCTCCTAATTTTCGTGTCAACGAGTCATTTCGTTTCCCTGCCGTACTGGAGGGTGAAGTTATTTACGGATCAGCCGGAAGGCGTGTGGGCGATTTGCCGTGCCGATCGATGTAAGCGGGGGAAATACCGAGAACTGTTACGAAACAATAAGCAAGTGCTGCACCTGATTGTTTCCCCGAGTGAAACCCGAGTGACACGCCACGGACTGGCTAGTTAGGTGAAACCTGCACCGCACGCCACCCCGGGGCTGTAACCTTTTTCATTTACCAAACCGGGAAAGATTAGCAGAGTATTTAAGCCGGGATTTTAGCGTCCTCACTGCTAAAGCACCGGAGCTTCTCTACATCTTCAAGCTACGAACATTGGCTGCAGCCGTGGTAGTAATTTAAAATTTAAAATTATTTAATAACCTTTCAAAGTAAGGTATTTGCAATTTTCATGTACTTTTTTTTTCTGCAATCTTGAAGATGATGGGCTTGGGTCATTAGCGACTGAATTTTAACCTTTACTTCCTGTGTTTTAGTCCTGATTTTATCTGTTACTTTTTTCACCTTTAATAAAGCACGATTGCTATAGTTCTGGTTGCAATTTTATTCCTTACGGTACAGTCTACCGCTGACACCTCCTACACATCTGCACGTATGAAAGGAATTTACGATAGAGGATTAAGTTTTACGCTTCATCCCTTAATGTTGCTGGACGCCACGTCATAATATTCTTAAACCACCGTACTGCGTTTTTTACCTGCCAGTTTTTCCACTAGCCTTTTTATACAAGTTTTTAATGTTCAATATATATATTAATTGAAGTTTATTTTCTACAATTTCGCGAACGTGCATTCTAGTGTCGTGTGATTTTTTTTTTCGACAGGATGTATACAGCACTTTATACTTAATGTGGTTTCAGGATAAAAGTTATATAATATATGTAATAAAAGTTGAACAAATATAAAATTCATCTTTCACCACAATTGCGTCTCACGCTCAGCGTATTTTCCCTTACGTGCTACGTACTGATGTGATGTGACAGTACCTCGAACCAATGCCAGTTGTTAACTACGGTATACACTATGACACCCCCAACACCATTGAGCCAAGGGTAATTAATGTCAGTGCTTCAAGATATGCCTACAAATTATGGCTTTCTATTAATATTTCCCGAAATTTGATCAAGAAGTACCGGAACTGATGCCATGCTCTCGAACAGAACATCAGCAAAGCAAAGACATATGGCGCAGGCTATCCTTGAACTATGCCGCGGAAGCGCCGTAAGTTACTACTTCCTATCTCCATTCGTTTGTTTAGAATAGTGCTTTGTACGAACATATGTAGTGTGTGGTCGTTATATTCACCACGGCGGAGAAAGTTGAGCAGAGAATCTGCATTTTATTTGCCAAAAACTTTGTGGTATTTGCGCAGACCCTTATGCCGGAGTCACATAGCCCCGACAGGTAAGACGCGAAACGTAAAACTAAACCGCCAATAAAATAAAAGATCTGACGTAAGCTCGACAAAATCTATCCTCCGACCAACGATTTTGGATTAGAAATTGTATATATTTTCGTCGTGTCGTGCGGCACGACACATAGTGTATAACCTTTCCCTACAATAGCAAATGCGCAAATTTAAAGAAAAATAGCGCAGAGAACTACTGTATGCAACTCTTAAAAATTATAATTTGATCTTCGTATGCATTAGCGATAACGCTTTGTCACTATCATGTATTCCAAATTTCCCGTCTGCCCTTCGCCTTTGAAACTAGCGTAATTAATCAACGCCTTCTAATTGGTTGAGAAAAATTCTACTCTTCGTGTCGCGTCAGTTAACTCTCGGGCTCTAAATTCGAGCAGTGACATTGAAGATATGAATGTTTTGTCGTGGTTTCGGGTTTTTGTCGTGTTGTGCGGTGTTTGTCAGGGCTATGTGATTCCTGCTTAACGCACCGAAAAAGTGTTGGACATGAATCCACATCAACAACGCTTTCCTCAGTTTTGCTGATTACGGTTCCCGCGGTAAGTCCCGACGCTTTCTCGGTCATCTTGAGGGGCCGCAGTGTTGTAGCGGGTAGAGTGCTCGCCTGCCTACACTAAGGCAAATAGAGTTCGACTCCCAGAAGGGTCGCTCCTGGACTTTCGAACGTGGGACTCGCACTGGACGATGCCACTGCTCTGCAGGTTTTCTCGGGGATCTCCTGTTACCCCCCCCCCCCCGCGTTTTCATTCCGGCGCTGCTCCATACTCACCTCGATTCACTCTCACCCGCTCTGAAGTCCCCGATGATAAGTAGCTCCCAAACCTCTCCACTCCGTAATTTTGCAAACTCTGCATTTTTTGGGTAGGTGTCAGACAAGACTTCGAAAGGTTTTTCTTACGGCAAAATTCGATGCAGATTCTCAGTTTAATGCGACGATTACATGGCTGCTCTCTGCGTGTATACGCTCCGAGCGTATTGCACCAGTACTGATACTTTTTTTATTACACATTGTATCAATAAGAGGAACCACATGACAGTGATATATATGTAAATTTGACAGTTTCTTGTTATGCTGGTGTAGCTGAGGTGAGGAAAATTGTATGATGGAAAGCGGGACCCTAAGGTAGTAACGTTGGGCGGAAATAACTTTTCTGCACTATGAATAAGGTTTCAAACTGTTACTTGACAAATGAACAAACGAAAATGCATTTTAGGTGGACTTTTATTTAGGCTCTCAATTAATAGCGCCAAGCATTTATATACCAAACATAAATAAATACAAAAATATTAAATATAGTAAAGTTTATTGCGGCTGTTTGACTGCTTCTTACATGTTCTTAGAATTCTGTAACTACTCCTATAATTATTTTTATCTTTTTAGTTCATTTATAAATAAGCTTAGTTTTAAAAGATTTTTTTGCGTTCAATTTTTCACAAAACTATTAAACGTGCGTCCAGTGTGTCTAGTGTACGAAAAGAATGCACATTTCAGACTATGCCTGTCGGCTACTTATAATATGTCGCGCACATTAGAAACTCTATTTCGGAGCACTCCAACATACTTAAAGATGGCTTTTTCAAAGCACAGTATTTCAAAATATAGGGCCTAAGCGTTATAAACACAGAGGTAATCAATGTGCATGCACTGAACTTTGGTATAGGCATTTTATCGGTAAAATGAGCACTTTTGAAAGCCCTGCTAAAGATCTAATTGTATGCAGTTTGCGTGTTGTCTCGCCTTATGTAAAATTAACATTGACATGGGCCTCATCACTTTATCCATGCGTCTGTCAAGTGAAACTGTGGAATTATTAGAAAAGTAAATATGTTGCAAATCTGCTCATTCTTATACTCTGACGAATTAAATAAACAGAGAGGAAAATTATTAATTTTAGTTTGTAAAAATTGTTACCTAACACTATTTTTTGACGTTCAGATATGGAACTATTTCCCATCCTTTATTGCCAACTTTACTGGGCGCATGCCACTCGCTCAGTGCGCCTGTTAAAATATATGCAGTCAGGGATAGCGGCTTTTTTCTACGGTTGATATCAAACGTGCTCACTTTATCGCGAACAGCCTTTACAGACTGTCCACCAATAAAATTATAGGGTCACCGCTGGAAGTACTATAGGTACACGCAGAACGACAAGAAAACTGCACCTCAATTCAGAACACTGCGCGTAGCGGCGATGGCGCACTTGTAGGGCGTGGCAGTGTCGCCTTTATCACTCCCACGCTTCTTGGCCTCAAACGCAGTGAAATAGATGTTTGAGCGAACACGCGTATCTCTGTAAATAAATGTTATGCAAATATCACTTTTTTGTCAGAAAAGACACAAAACAATTATCTATGCCCATATTTGTTTTACTTTTGTCATATTAGGTGTGTACTTGGAGAAAAATTCGTCAAAATCGTCAAATATCGCATTTTTAAAGCTTGCCTATGCAGTTTCCTTAAGCGGCTAGAGGAAAGTACATATGCGGGCGTAATTTAATCGGTGGGGTTTTATCGCGTCTAATAAAACCCCATCTGTTACATATATATTTTTCAACAGTACAGGGTCACGACGGAAACACTGCACGCCTTGCGCGTAGGAGCGATGAGGCGCTAGAAGTGCGTGGTTGTGTCGCCCGTATCGCTCCCTCGCTTCTTGACCTTGGACGCGGGGGGCCATCGCACTCTTAGACTAAACAAAGCGTTATCCATTCCAAAGATGAAACGAGCGAGCATACCAGAGCACACCGTAGTTTCTGTTGTTGACTTTTATCTATGTTTAATTTCAAATACTGTTCATGATTATAATGCACGCGAAAAAGATTTGCCAGCAATCGCGAATTTATTGCCAGCTACAAATAAATTAAACCGATTTTTAATAGGAAGGAAATTACTTAGCAGATTAGTAAAAAGCATGGGTATCGTGTTGTGAACGTGTCAAACTAGGCGTAAAATAATAGTTGTGAGAGCAGCTTTTGTGACATGGTTGAGAGATTTGGGCCGCTATTTTAACAATCAAGTCGTGGAGTAGGGTACTTTCTTGAAACTGGGCGCCAAATAGTTCCATTTGAATAAACCTGGGTTGATAGCAACTTAACATTGCCAAAGTATTGGCATCATAATGAAGAATCTTGTGTACATGTAAACAGTCGTGCGGGTACAGGACTCGAATCATATGCATGAAACAGGAATTGGTTTGTTCCCAAAGCGCTGCTCGTGTACACTGCTGGATCTGGTAACAGTGGCTTTCACCTTCAAACGGACTATGTTGATGTAGAAAAGTGGGTCGTTTAAAAACTGCTCCAGGGCATACCAGAAAAATTGTTTTGGTAATTGACAATGCATTGCACCACTACATGCAGTTATATAAATCACTAAAAAAGATATTATTTAAATAGTGATACAGAAGAAAGCTGTCACTTGTAATCAGTGTATGCAAAAAGCTGACTTCATAAACTTGTGGAAATTAAAATATTAATACAGGAATAATTTAACTTATATGCAGAATTAGAATAAGCATCCCACTGACACATGGTTCTCGGAATGCCGCCATACATGTGCGATCTGAATGCGATTGAGGTAGCATAGGCAAAAAAGTAAATCTATTAAAGAAAGAAACTTGATTGGTGAATTATATTACTTAAAATGCTTACAGGACTTAATAGAATCGGCTATTTCATCAGTAATTAATACAAGATTGTGAAGAGTACAGAAAAAGCGTAGAAAAAATTCACAATGACAGTATTGGCTAATAGACTGCATTCTTTCGGACATAGCGGAGAATATAATCATCAGTGCAGGAGCCGATAGCAGTTATAGTCACGATGAAGGTGACAGCGATGACAAAATTTCAGAAGCTGACAGCATGGCTTCTGCATGCGAAGAGTCTGGGTCAGAGGAAGACTTGACTCTGCCACTTTGAAATTGCGAGTAAGTGTTTTTACTCTGGGGAGTAGTCTGTCAAGGGGCCTTTCCACTGTGTCACGAGTGGGATGCGTGCAGGACAACGGGCTGTGGAATAGCCTTATTTGCGTGTGCGGGGGGATCCGTCTAGAGGCGATCCTCCAGGCAGCTGTGCTTGTACATGTAAGATGCCGACGGGGAAACCCTTGTTCGGAGTGTGAAGAGACGCAGAGTGGAAACAGAGGCCGCACACTGTAGGTCGTCTCCAAGACGGGCCGGGCCTTCCCTCCATCAGTACCTCGGACAATGGTACGCTACGTCTACATGCCATTGCTGTACACTTCTCACGCCGCTTTCTAACTACCCAACATTTTATATAAAATATGGCGAAGCAATATTTACCCCTTATTGCTGTTGTTGCCAAACAAAAGAAACCGGCGAGGATAATCCGGAATATTGTGAACTACAAGTGACTTAACACCTTAAGTCACCCATTTTCAACAGTAACTTCATAGTCTGGCTGATAGTTTTAAACATTCTTTAGGCCCTTTCACGTGATTAAAGTTCACTTAAAATCTTCTACAAAATTATTGAATTCTATTTATTGAATCCTCTACACCGTTACTTGGACGTCATAATCACGGCCATTTGGTCTTTCAAGCCTTTGACTAACTCGGATTTCCTCCATGTTTTTCTTTAATAATATGTTTCCTGTTTTCTTAAATGAATATTTTCAACTAGCACACAAAGTGTTTTTACATAATACAGTATTTAATGAGCGTTTAAGCAACACAAGTACTTGCATTTAAGTATTTATTTCATACAAAGGAAATATATTATGTTAGAAAAAAGTTCGTATATTTTTTAACAAGTTGTTTTCGTGTATTGCATGGTTTGTAGTGGTTTGAAAAAAAAATTCTGAACATATAGGCATCTATTAACTAAAATATTAAAAACAGTTGAATTTTAACTTTAATATTTATTGAATACAACTGCATGTAAGAAAATAATTTCAAAACTCTGAAGAATGCTGTTCTATTCAATAATTTGAAATAATCTGATAGAATTTTATATAACATTTGATAGTGTTTAAATCTTTAGTGTGTTATTAACACACACAAATTCATGATTTTCTAAAATGTTATTATACACAAACAGCTGTGGAAAAATACAGATTACTAGGCTTCCCTACAGTAGTTTGTTACAAACTATATTGAAAATGTATTGTAAAGTTGGAGCCATTTGGCAGAGCTTCTCATTTCTAACTGAACAATGGTAAAGCACTCTTTCAGTATGCACGTGCATGGAAAATGTTTTTGAAATATTAATTTGTCGATTATTTGTAGTTTATTACATATAATAAATGAGAACCTATACACCTACAAAAATATTTTCACTATTGTAACGAATACTGCGGAAAAGTTTGTTTTTACAACATTGAATTGTAATTTGAAAACACTAAAAATGTAAATCATCATTCCTAGTTTTAACCTGCAAAATTTATAAAAAAAAAATTTTCCAACACATCACTACAGCCTCGATACACTGTCTGTTGTGTGGCAAGCAAGAAGCTAAATCGTCTACACATTTACAAACTTTCTGTACTTGAAGACAGGAGAATATATAATATATATATATATATATATATATATATATATATATATATATATATATATATATATATATATATATATATATATATATATAATAATCAGAAATTGGCAGAGAACAGAGGGGAACAATGTTTGTTGTCTGAGTATAAAAATAATAAATATTAACTATCATATAAAAACCCATATAGAGTGAAATTGTTTTGCAGCTGTTTTAATTCTGTTGATGACAATAGTTGTTAAATGCGTATTTATTGAGCAAATACAGTATAGAGTATAATCTTGGAACAGTGGCATGTAAACATTTTGTTTGAAAATACAGGCATATCGCAATATTTATTCTTACTTGGCACGAAAGTACATATATTTACTGAGAGAAGAAATAAAAAGGCTTACAAAATTGCTTATTGTGATCAGCTTTTAAATATCCTACGGACCTCGGACCCCGGTTTTGCACGAATTGTAGTCGCTGTGGAATAGCAGTTATAGGCCTAAGACTTGTCAAATTGTCAAATTATTTAGTTCCCAGCAAGTGTTTTCAATATTATTGATTTACGTTGCGACCATTTGCATTTCTAACATTTGCAAAGTCGGTGGTTTGTTACTGTTGTGAATTGCAGTTATGCATAAAAGTGTGGTTTGTTTTATAGCGCGTCATTTCATTGGACGCGAGCATATAACAATACCGGCCTATTGTACAGTTGCTACCTACAGAAACTTGTCTGAATGTAGATACAGTGGATTACGTTATCGCATATTTCCAGCTGATCTCTTTTGCTCTAGAAGTTTGTTTCCAGCTAATAAAACAACATAAGCTGCTGTAACGCCTGCAGATATTTCTACCTCCTGATCCATGTCGCCTCGCCGACTGACAAGGATACACGAGTGCCGAGCTCGGACCCACGCACAGTGGAAATGCCCTCTGCGCGTCACTCAGGTAGAAATGCTCCTCCACCACGACCATGAGCGGGCCTTTGCGTAATTTGAGCTGCAGTGGAAAAGGCCTGGTCGTCTCGGGGGACACGCACTAGAGGAAAGCCCGCTTAACACATTCAGACCAGTAGCCTAGACTCCACACTCATGTGTATACTCGAGCCTCAGATGTTTGTTCGTTGGCTGCTGCCCCATAGAGAAACGAGTGTTACTTCGCACCTGGCAGTATGGCGCTCGCTACTTGTTTCCTTGCAAATCTGCTATTGGCTCAGAGTCGTCCAGGGCGTGTCAAATAAACTGAGATCCAATAGCAATGTCAACTTCAGTATACATGTGTTTGACGTCTATCTTGTCCTGAAATGAACTCGCGAAATGTTCCTATCCCTACCAACGATCTTAACTGGGTAAATTATTCGCAAGTGGTCTTAACTGGTCTAGGTCATAATTGGTTTTTGTTACAGTAGCTGAACATACAGCCTACAGCTCATTGCTGTGACAACGAAATATGTGATGTGTCGACTTAAGTACAGCACTCATCATAAAATTTCGTGTTTGCAACACCTGAAGCCGTAAATTATGTTGGTCTGAAAGGGTTAAAACGCCCTTACCTCTCTCCTTGCTGCATTGGAATGTGGGGCGCGAACGGGGCAACATATTCCATCCTCTTCTGCATTCCTTCCATTGTCAGAGGGTTGAGTCCCTCACAGTACTTTCACAGGTATAAGGCGAAGATTTCCATTCGAGAATTTCAACTTGAACCTAGTGATCATTGCAATCATATTAATAATACTATAGTGTAAAAAGAAAGTTTTAACATTTGAGTAAATTAATGTTCGCACTAATTTATGTTTCCTGAGAAGCTATTTCTCACTTATTTTTCGAATGAGTCTTTTTATTGGTGTATTTAATTTTTTAGTTTTGACATTATAAAATTGTGTTTGAGAGACCCAATTTGTAAATAGAATCTTAATGAGTAATTTATTGAAAGCCATTTATCCACTTCAATATTTTCAGCGACCGTACCGGCCACATATTTATCATAACCATGAGTAGTTGAGAGATTTGGGCGGCTCTTAACAACGAGGTCTTGAGAGCCGTTGAGGGTGAGAGGGGGGTGAGAATGGAGCAGCGACGGAATGTAAGGGTGGGGGAAATGGGAGATCCCCGAGAAAATTCGCCAGCTAGAGGCATCGTCAGGCACGATTCAACACTAGCGAGAAGTAAGAGTACTAGCAGACGAAATAACTCGGGGGTTCTTTCGATGTGGGCATGCACGTCGTCTGATAGGCTGCGCGAAGCTCTGGAAACGAGCGTTGTTTACGACTGGCTACTGCGTGCGGCGAAACGTTCCATATCAGCTGGGGTGCCGGCTGAAGGGAAGGTAGGTTTACCAGGCGCACACACTGGAAAGGTAGTTACAACATTTTGCTTGCAAGTTACGCCATTTTGCTGGCTCGAGGTGGTGATGCAGGCGGCAGTTTAACTTCTGTATTAGCAAATAATCTGTGCTAGAGCCTCGAGACGTGTAACTCACCGCCAAACAACTAAAACTGGTCTTTAGCTATGTCTGTACTCGTTCAGCTTGGATAACGACTGCATCTTAAGGGTTGTTTTACCCTGGAATCACAATAGCGCAACGGTCGCGATGCGACAAGAAAAATTAGCATTATCGTGAACACAGTTTTGTCGCCTCGCGACAAAAAATACAAAAATATTATACGTAAATCGTTTCTTGCCACTAGCTGGTAGTTTCTTGTAAGACGGCCATTAATGTTTACATTTGTTTAAAATGTGTTGTTGGACAACGCTTTACCTTCGTGCTTACTGAGTTTGCATAAAATATAAAAATATTTAACGTGAACTAAACATCAAAAATACTTATGCCCGAAAATGAAACGTTTTAATGAAATAAATAAACACAACAGTGGTGTTACCAATTCACCAGTACCACCACCATTCGAGCACCAAATTCCTACATGGTTTTCCAGTTTGTCGCGCCCGCGAGGCGACGAAATTATAAATGTTACCTATTCTGAAAACCTGTTGCGTCCGCCATTTTTGTCGCGTTGATGTCACAGATATCTCGATGCTGATTGGCTTCTATTCGTGTCGCGCCCGTCGCGTCGCGTCTGTCGTGCTATTGTGATTCCAGTATTAAAACGTCGGACATTATAAACACCTGGGGCCGCGGTGGCTGAGCGGTTAGCCTGCTCGCCTTCCACCGATGCGAACCAGGTTCGATCCTTGGCCGAGCAGCTCCCGGATTTCCGCACGTGGGAATCGTGGCGTACGATGTCGCTGTTCGGCTGGATTTTCTCGGCGATCTCCCATTTACCCCGCCCTTGCATTCTGGCACTGCTCCTTTCTCACCTCATTTCACTTTCATCGGCTCTCAAAATCTCGCTGTTAAGAGCTGCCCATACCTCTTCACTCACATTCAATGATTATAAGCACCTGTTGGTAGAACAGGTGAATTTAATAATAAACAGTAAGTGTGATCTAAATCAGAATTGGCTTGAATCCATTTTTATATGACTTTACGATGAGAGTTCAAAGGGTTCCTTAAACAAATCGAAAATATGAGACATGAGATAAGGGCTCTTTGGAATTATTCACGTGCTTCCTAGAAGTACGTACCGAGAGGAATAAAATACTATTGGATGAAATTTTATTTTGAGAATAACACAAAAAAACTAGCACGAGATTCGTGTCTACCCTGCAGTAATTTGCAGATAAATAAGCCATCGTTTATTTTGTGGGCTATTTGTATTCTAGCAGGTAAAGCAATTTTTTAAAAACAGATTTTCTCGCGCCAATAATGTGCTGATGGAAAGAAAACAACCAAGGTCGAGTTGTATCTAGGGGAATAAGTGAGGTTCCTTGCATATACGTTAAGTGCACATACTTTTCCCGCAATGGAATTCGCATGTTATCACTACAGCAGGGACGATATTCATAGAGCTATTCAATTTTGCGACATAACTGAATTATTCATATATTTTCCTTTCGTTGATGAAATTTGCTGCAGGGGAATTTCCCTCCTCCCCCCACCCTTTTTATCCAGGGGTCTCGCGGCCACTTTCTGAATACTAAAAGCTTGCTGTTGTTTACTATGGCGTCTCCAAGACAGTTTTATCACCGCATATCCCTTACGGTCTGTAGCAATAAGCCGTTCTCGTAGCGAGTAGAACGCGAGGTGGAATGGCCGAATTTACATGACGACGTGGTATAGGAGGTGCATTCCTTACGCTCCGTACCCTACCCCGTGCACAAGAGTTAGGAATTCCTCGCCAGCTACTGTTCCCTCGAAAAAACATTCCACCGTTTAAAGAAAAGGAATATCGTATAATAGATGCGTCTGCATTACACGCATAAATCCAAGCTATGTGGCCTAATGCCCGGTTGCACAAACATCCTCCCCGATCAGAGATCAAATGATCCTAGTTCCGAACCAAGGTCTAGTTTGATCTTGGATCCAACGTAGAAGTGTTGCACCAACGAAGTTTCATGATTCTGGATCTCCGAGATTCTTCGATCTTGGTTCCAAAATGAGAGATCGAGATTAAGTATGAGACAAATTTTCCTACTGGTTCGTAATGTATGACGTCATGGAAGTAGGTGCATTTTTCACTATAAAAAGGACTAGATGCGCAATGTTTTATCTGTTTTAAATGAATTATTGCTGTACGAATTTTACTGAATAATACTCAAGTGCGTATAATGTTGTTTTAATTTCCCAAAAAAAAAAAAAAAAAAAAAAAAAAAAAAAAAAAAAAAAAAAAAAAAAAAAAAAAAAATCGACTTTAGTTCTATCTGTTGGCGTATTTTCGAACTGCATTTGTCGACGATGGCTGCTGATCTCGGAACGAGTTTTGCAACCGCCAATTTCGGCGGTTCGAAATGAACTTCATTTCGAACTCCAGTCCAGTTATGAACTTTAATGGCGCAACAGTTTTCTGTGTCGATCTTAGATGCGATCTCGGATCGAGTTTCAAACCACGATGTTTCAACCGGGAATTAGTATGACGTACATGTGATTCGTGAGTAAATAACACTTGACGCTACACTCTAAATTCGAATTAGCGGGAAACCACTGATTCTCAGTGAAATTCAACTTCTCTAATCAGCGAAAATGGCTCCACTTAGAATCGGTAGAAAACCCATTGATTGTTTCAGTGAAAAAATTTCACCGATTGAATCGGCAACGTGAAATTATTTCACTAATTGAATAAGTGCTGACCGGCTACACTGGCGAATTAAATATTGTTTTTATTGAACGTAGCCGAATAATTACGAGAAATAAACATATTTATGATAATTAGCATAGATAAATCTCAATCGAGATTTCATAACGTCAATCTCGACCAACGAAATCACGCGGGGAAGGGGGGGGGGGCAGGCAGTTGTTGAGAGATTTGGACGGCGCTCTTAAGGCAGATTCTTATCCACCATCTTGGATTTATGGAATATTTGCCATACTCTTGAAATACAGTTTTGTATCAAGTTTTTTTCGGAACGACAAGGCACAGAAAATTGCCTAGTGCATTGTCCGAGGTCAGTATTTCTTGATTGCTATTGATGTCGATTACCTTTGTAATCATTCGCAAGAAATAATCTAACTTTTCGCCCTGACAGGTACCAAAAAATTTATTTGATGGAGCGAAGCTGTGGCGGTTCGATAAAGTTTGGGAAGCTGTTATTTAGGATATGTCGTTCGCGAAATTTAAATACACCTTCTGAAATAGTTTTCGCGAAAAATCTAAAAATCCAAAATGGCGAGGGGGAATCCACCTTAACAACGAGGTCTTGAGAACCGATGATAGTGAAATAAATGAGGTGAGAATAGACCAGATCCGGAATGAGAGTGGCTGGGGGGGGGGGGGGGGGGGTCGGAGATCTCCGAGAAAATCCGTCGGCCAGCGGTATCGTCCGGCAAGATTCCCACTGTCGAAAATCCGGGAGAGGATTGAGGTCGGTTCGCCTTGTTGGGAGGCGAGCAGTATAACCGCTCAGCCACCACGGACTTGACGAGGGGCGAGGAAAGTGATTTACCCCCCACACTTAAGGGAAATTGCTAGTGCAGTTCCATATTATCCTTAAGGGCTCTGCTGGGCGGTGTATGCAAAACCTGCAGTCCCAGGGTTCGAAAGGGAAATCGATGTTAAACAAAATTCATTCTCAATGCATGTACTTAGATAACCGTTTCAAATGAAAAATACTTTTTGAGACATTTCGTTGAGGACTACAAAATGATAAGAAATGTTGCCGATTTTTATGCTTAACATCTAATTTTAATATTTAACTTTTAAAATGCACATTTTACTAAAAGAAATTGTACATTAAAAAAAATATTTTGTAAAGTGGCAATATTCTCAGAAAAAGATTTGATGAAATTGTAGTTTGTTTGGTACAGTTATTTTTAAAGTCGATAAATTCAGAATAATTGTTTTAACATTGGTTCCCCGTTTCAACTAGATGGATTCAGGAGTGGTGGGCAAAGCCCTCAATATCCTCCATCGATGTAAGAAAATGACTTATTATCTCACTGTGTTACAGGGGCTGCCGTGGCTGAACGGATAGGCTACTCGCCTCCCACAAAGGCGAACCAGGAGTTGAGTATAGATATACACTAGAGTGGCCATGGGATAAGAGAAAAGTGTGACCAGGGTTTTTTTTTTGTTAGTTTGTGCGCCGATTCATAAGAGCGCTAGTGTTCTCGACTGGGAGGTAGCAGTCGAAATACCTCGCCACCCGTGCGGTGTTGGCAGTTCCGCAGCCGACAAAAGTAGGTCATCACCATGGCCTCGTCTCATCCACATGTGCGTTCACGTTCTGCTAAATGCGATTCTGTTTTCCCGCACGTTGTCGAGTTTTCATTGCATTTGTGAATGCTTAACTCGTGATTTACTAGTGGCGACACATGACATGTGGTTAGTTTCTGTCTTAGAATTCTGTGTTTGCTTAAATTTGCAGCGATATCAACTACTATTAGGTTTTATTTTCATCTGGGAAATGAATTATTAAAAATATATACAGGTCATTGTTTTGTGATTCTAATTTACTATTTTAGTATAGTTTAGGTGTTCATGAGTACATACAGCGAGTCCTTACAATAACAAATGTGATATTATTATTAAATAAAGGCATACGTAATAGTAGCGTTTTCATTTCATTAATATGTAAACTAAAATTGACAGGAAATGATTGTTCAATAAATATATATATTAGGTGACTCAGTGTTTACAGTTTTGAGGTCGTGGTACACTACAAAGGTGACTGTTTGTAAAAATAATCAGTACCTTACATGTGTCGATTCAAGTGGCATGGCTGTGTCCGAACCTAGGAATGAACTCGTGTATATGAGCTTACTCCTCTTGGCTCGGTACTAGACACATTCAGACAGCAACTCGCCAGCTGATAAAATTTTGAAAATGCATTTTGACGGAAAAGGAATACTTAATATGTGCTGGCACGTAGGCGAATATATTTAAAATATCTACCCATTAGGAGCTGTAGCTGAAACACCCATGGCAATGAAAGTGTTGCTATTAATCAACCAGATATTTTTTTTCTAGAAAGGAATGAATAATTATTTGAACCCGTAAACGTAGTTATCTACAATTTATTATTAAAACTTTCAAAAACTAGGGGTAAACGTTATTTTAACACTAATAATCGTTTGAATAAAAATTAATTTTAGAGTTAACTTCTACAATCATCCATGCCTTGTCATGTAAAAAATTGGCATTGTTCTCACTGCCCTGCATATTAACTATAAATTCATGGTCACCCGGTTTATAACAAATCACGAAGAAAACTGGTTACGTTTGTTCCAGCTCTTCTAGATCATAAAAGGTTAAATACAATACATTGTTAAGAGCATTCCTCAGTGACTTTTTTCTAATGTTTAGGACTCTATACAACTCTTCAAAAAAAGAAATGTTAGCAATAACAATTATGAACTACATATAAATCGCTTTTCAAAATAGTAGCCTATTGGCCGTAGGGGCTCAAGACGTACACACATTCGTTTCCCTGTGTACGTGAGTATGTCATTCACCGAGACATGTACAGCATTTACGATTACGAACGCTGTATGACTGTGCATCTCATTAAGAAGAAAACGGCATTGATACTGCGGGAAAAGAACATTGATACTGCGGGAAAAGAACATTGATACTGCGGGAAAAGAACATTGATACTGCGGGAAAAGAACATTGATGCTGCGGGAAAAGAACATTGATACTGCGGGAAAAGAACATTGATACTGCGGGAAAAGAACATTGATACTGCGGGAAAAGAACATTGATACTGCGGGAAAAGAACATTGATACTGCGGGAAAAGAACATTGATACTGCGGGAAAAGAACATTGATACTGCGGGAAAAGAACATTGATGCTGCGGGAAAAGAACATTGATGCTGCCGGAAAAGAACATTGATACTGCGGGAAAAGAACATTGATGCTGCGGGAAAAGAACATTGATGCTGCGGGAAAAGAACATTGATGATCACGTATAAGGTTCAGCGCTAACATATTTTTTTTTAAAGCGACAGTACAATTGTGGTCTCTGTAAGATCCAAGTTTACAATAATTGTGTGCATTAGTGGTTATTGGCTGAAAAAATGGCAGCTATGTGTGTTTACAGCTACACGTGTGTAACACAGCGCACCATATTATATTATACACTTAAACCTCGAACTCATCAGCGCGAAAAACATTGACACTTAAGCAATTATCAGTAATATTAACAAAACGAACGAATGAAAACTAGACGTAACAAAGTGAGTCGCAATATTCTACTTCAGACTACAGTACTCAATATAACTATTTGTACAGTAAACATTGGTTGAATGCAATTACTCTGTGCCAATAGCTAATAGTTAAGATAATGCATGATTTTTTTTATTCCAAACATAAGACCTATGCGTTTAGCTCTTGTCTGCAATACGGAGACACGTCTTCTGTATTTGCAGTTTTCAATATTGTTTTAATTCTTAACTCTTGCCAATGGAAACAAGTGGCAAGCCTATTATGTTTACCTTTTTTCCTAACATAACTTTGTTTATCACGACCCTATTGAAGTAGATCATACAACAAAGCAGATATATTCTATCAGAGCAGCTTATTTTTGTGAACAAATATAATCATTAACATGTGCACACACACAACTTTTTAATATTGTTTATAGTTACATTTCTGTAAATAACTGTTTCCCACCAACAACACCGTCTGCTGTGTTCTAAGTGGTCGTCGCCTCACAAGTTTTCCTTAAGATATAAAATTTAACTATTTCTTTCAACGTTTTAGGAAATCCCAACAACGCACGCGAGTTGCTAAGTTATATTGGAAACGAGTACATGAGGTAACACACTTTAGTTTCTTCTGCACGCGTCTTGACGGATACTTTAAAACTCATAATTCCTATTGTAAACCCAGATTTACACTGTAAAAAATAATGGGAAAAGTACCTGACAAGCGCAAAGTAATATTTTCAAACTTATTTGGGAATCATAGTTTTCCTTAAGTGTAAGGTAAAATTACCGCACTCGTGAGTAAAATTCACGTACAAGGTAGTGGAAAATCCCATACATGGAGGGGAAAATTATCTTATGATGCGTACATCTCTTCGGCACTGTCTTAAGAGTCAAGTGGGGGGCGGGCGGAAGAAACAAAATGAGACTCAATGTTGGACAGCTGATAGGACTTATATTCTTTATGAATGGTACAATATTTTGAAATAAAAACTGATTTACAAGTAGAGAAAATATGTAAAATACAATTTTATCAAATAGTTAAAATTAAAAGTATTCCAAATAAGAAAAGAAAAAAGGATATTAGAGACTGTGAAAAATGGATAACTATTTGTTCCCATGTTCTGATTTCAATATACGCAGTTATCTTTACTCATGTCAAGGGAATTATTTCTTGATGGTTTCAGGTCGTTCTGTACGTCTCATAATGTCTGGAAGAGGTAAAGGAGGGAAGGTTAAGGGGAAGTCAAAGTCGCGCTGGTGTCAGATTAAGGATAAATCCAACCTACGTGAGGTGTACGCATCGCTCGAAGGATTACAGAGAGTTCGCGCTGATCCTTCGAAACGTAATCGCTTTACCCTCCTTTCCCTCGACGACGAAGGTTCGGGCAACTTGAGCGCTCCATCTGCCTCACCCTCACATGTGTCTTCCTCTGAGTCAACGGAGGTTCCTGCTCGACCTCGAGTTCCACGTATTTCATCAATTTTCTGCAAGGATCCACCATCTCCCATCACTGCTGCTGGTCTTTGTCACCTGCGCCTGCTTTGCGGCTCGTTTGTGGTTCACCAGCGTCGAGGCCGGATTCGGTTCGACCCTTCTACAAGAACTGCACATGCTGCACTCTGTGGACTTCTGGACCGGCAAGGTTCCGGCCCGTACACGCATGCCATGCCCAGAGATGCGCCGTTTCTTCAGTTGGTTGTGCGTCACATGACGCAGGGCACTGATCCTGAGGAGGTAGCCACTGTCTTTCAGGGACTGGGTATTCACCCAAGTTCCGTTACAGCCCTGGGGGACCCTGCCATCAAGCGCCCGCCATTCTACTGACTGTCCACCGCTGTTGGTGCGTTTAACAGATGCAGTACAGGCGGAAATGCTCCTTGGGCTACGCCGATTACTCGAGTCCTGTGTCCAGGTGGAGTGGTTCCGATCCACATCTCCCAAGCGCTGCAGGCGATGCCAGTGTTATGAGCATGTTGCGTCCCATTGCCGTCGCTGGCCGACCTGTGACCGTTGCTCTGGTGAGCATTACACATATGCCTGCCCACGTGACCCCACGGCTCCGAGCAAGTGTCCGAACTGTGGTGCTGACCACGTGGCCGGCGCCAGAGATTTCCCACCGACGTCTTCACTGGCTGGCACGTTCCCGTCGCCGACCTGCTTCAGTGTCGCCTGCTGTTCCTCCCACTGCCGAGGCCTCGACGCAGCGTGTGAACGTGCCATCGGATGTGGAATTCCCACCGCTTCGCCCATCATCCCGTCGCCACTTTGCGCCGAATGAGCGCCCATTTTCATCGGCTGTAGTTCCACCCACTTCCCCTCGTATTCCTGTTCCTTCGTATCAGAATTCTCCCTACGGTTCCTCCGGATTTTCCTGTTCTTTCGACGTCCCTTTTTCAGCACCTCCAGGCACTCATTTCCACGCTCCAGTCGTTACTTCCCGTATGTACTCAGTTCGCTTCCCAGCAGCTACCCCAGGTTTAGGTTTTTACTTGTTGGGAGTTCTGGTCAGTTTCCCCCTTTTCCTTTCTCCTTCCGTTTGTTGTTTTCTTTTTCCGTTTGTGTTCCTTTACGTTTCCTTTCCGGCAGAAGAGTGATTGTGCTGGCATGCTAGTTTTGTTTTCGCTATTCCGTTCTTGCTTTTCTCCCTTTCTTGTTGTTTATCTGTTAATAAAGACGTTTGAAAAATAAACAAACAAACAAAGCCACTGAAGTAATTCTACACAATCTTTGTTTTGTGCCGCATAAACGCAACACAGCAAACTGTTACAAAAATAGTTATTCTAGCCAGTTCCAGGAATAAATAATTTCTCAAGTTTCTCTTAGGGTAGCGGGATTGTTCAATATAACAACAGGAAATATTCTAGGAAAATTGTGTGTGCTTATTTCAATGTTTTAGAGATACAGTAACTTTATACTTCTTTTATTTCTCATGGTGGAATCATTCTCACATGTTCCATTTTTTCTTCCGTGATATATTTGATCTTTTCTGACAAAATGAGCTATTCAACCACATTGAGCAGTAGAGTTAGTGCTCTATCACTACATCCAGAAGAAAACACACTTGGAATAACTAGTGTCACATGGTCAAAGCATACAATTATTACTTTCCCAACATTTACTATATTTGAAAATTGACCATATTTTAACTTATTCAATATATACAATTAGTTGTTCAATTGGTATTACTGCTTAGAGTTTGTAGATAATCCCCTTTATTAAAATAAAATTTATTCTTAAAATTATGAAAATGTGATTTATCATCTACCAAGGTAGCAGAGACATTAGGCTTGTATATATGTATACAATCCCAATGTTATTGCTTTTTTTTTCTTAGTGTCTGCATCTATTAGAATTTAGTATTCTAAGTATTGCACTGTTTTCAACATACACTATATTACTGAATAGGAAAGTAAATGTATGAAACACAGAAACTACTTTATACTCTTCCTTTGCTTGCAGAGTCCTTTTACGCTAAGTTTCGAACATTTCCGGCACCTCCAGGGCAGTCTGGGCCGGAACCTGTGTTCGAGGTTTTTAAACCTGCTTATCTTACTCTTCTTTCTTCTCGTCTCCTCACGTCTCCGCCGCCTAACGTCTCTGCGCGAGGTGGCTTGGGTGGTCGATGTCTTGTTTATGAACAAGTCACCTGGTGTGGACGAAATCCTGGTGCGGATTTTTTCGTTCACATTCTCGAAAATCCGTTATTTACCTTGCTTATTTCGTGAACTGTTTTACATTTGACGCATTTTTCTTTTTCCCAGGAAAAGGGTTACAGTTTTACCCATTTCACGTTTGTGGTGGTAAACTTGCCCTGCCTAGCATACGACGCCAAAATTTCCATTTTTACCTTATTTCCTTAGCTGAACAAATCTTGCTGTTACGTTTGCCGGTGGCGGTCAATTGTCTTGCTGTTCTTCCCATCATGAGTTTGTGTTTCGTAAGACCCACTGTGCCGGGCTTGCTGTTGCCTCCACGGTGGGCACGGTCATTGCTGGTTTCTGTGTTCGCCATGATTCCGCAGTTCCCTTGCTTGACTTGCCTAGGCCTTCGACTCGGTCAACCATGATGTTTACTATCAAAGATGTGTTCCACGAAGATTCATGAACATCTCCTTGCTGTACTCTACAGATTTCTTTATGATCGCGCATTTCAAGTGCGGGTTACTCGAATCCTTTACCTACTGTTTCCTGTTCCTTATTGTCTACCGCGGGGCTCTCTTTTGAGTCCCTCCGGCCCCCTCCAATTCTTTAAAATTTGATGTTGCAGATCTCCCTTTCTTGCGAGGTTCTCGCGTTTTTCAATATGCTGACGACACTGCTGTTCTTATGTCTGGCCCCCCTTCTCTTGTGCTTGCTTGTCTTCATTCTTTGGATGTTTTGATTCTCAGCGCTGATGGTTTCGTTCCACTCGCTTTTCCTCAATAGATGCCACTTAGCTCTATCTCAGTCTCCCTCCTTTGTCGGCCACCAGCTTTCGTAACTGTTTCTCTTGACTTGTTGGATGAGGCATCCTCGTTTCACTCTTGTCGTAATGAGCTCCACATGTCCTATACTGGTGCAGTCTTGACCTTTGACTCTTGACGTCCGTTTTCGTTTGTGGTCGGCTTTAGTTCTTCCCATTTCGCATTACGGTGCATGTTTTCATATTGTGTCTGCTTATCATCGTGGTCTTCATCTTATTCGTGTTGGCCCTGTGTCTACTTCTTTGGAGTCTCTGTACCGTCTTGCTGGTGTTTGTTCTCCGTCTGTTGTCATCCAAGATATGTCGCTGCGGCCTTCTACCATCGTGTGCTGCTATCAGGCGAGCCCGCTGCTTGCGGTCCTTGGAGACTACGATGTCCTGTCGCCGCACCCTGACGTCGTGGATCTTCGTGAGTTTCTCTTCACTGCGGTGGCTTCGTGGCCACGCTCTATAGTGTCAGCGCTGCCAGTGGGGGGTGTGGGAAGTGCACCTTATTTTGATGTGCATCGCTGCCACCCTTGTGGCTCGGAAGATACTCGTGCTATTTTATTTTGTTGTTTGTGTTATTCTTTCAGGATCTCGATTGTTATATCGCTGTATTTGTTCTTTAATTTGTGATTGTCTCGTTCCTCCCATCCCAGCAACTTTGTATTCTGTAGTTTGTATGCATTGATTGTTCTGAATAAATGTTTTTCTAAAGGTAATTTAATGCTTTATGTATGCTGTATTTACTTTTCCCTAGGATTTAATTTTCTGTTAATTAATTTTGTGGGTGTTGTTTTTTGTTGCTCATATGAGTGTGTACTGAAAAAAACCTGAGAAGCTTGGACAGTAATATTTATTTTATTTTATGATAGTCTGTTTTTGTATTTTGTTTTGGGATTCTTGATTATTGAATACAATGGCAGACAAATGATGTAACTGAAAATGGTGGAGGTAACGCAATTGAATCTGGAGGTAGTGACAATCCGAAATGGCGCATCGCTTCGGTTACTAATCCCGCATCCCTGCCCCACATCAAAATGAACTCATTTTTTTTTTTTTTTTTTAGATTACCGGTTGGATTCCAGAAAAAAGCTATGCATGTGTATGCAGTTTTCAGAGTAATGTTTAGGTCATTTTATAAGTTACTAAGTCACCCAATTAATATTTTACGTACATAATTGCCGATGATAGCAAAATAGAAATGAAAAATAAATTAAATGCTTTGAAAATATTTGGTCTAAAAGTATACAACACATGGCGCTATTTACTCTGTGCTTCAGTGTTCAACGAAAGTGTATTCGTTTCCCGTATTCCACGAATTAATAATTGGAATTTGAATTCAATGACCTAAGAAATAACGTGTTGTAACACGCTCAATTTGGCCATAAATTACTGTAGCGGTTATCGGACATAACTTGCATAAACCAATATATTTTCTGCGAATGCTGCTGATCGAGGTACCAGCCTAAGGCCTAGGAAAAGCAAATTATTTATCTAAACACACAAAGAAAAAAATAATGCCCATTCGTCTGATCTCGTGAGTGAGTGAAGAGATTTGGGCGGCTCTTAACAGCGAGGTCTTGAGAGCCGATGAGGGTGATTGAGGCGAGTATGGAGCGGCGCTGGAATGAAGGGGCGGGGGAAGGCCCGCCGACCAACGGCATCGTCCCGCACGATTCTCACATGCGAAAATCCGGTGACCCGGCCTGGGATTGAACCAGGTTCGTCTTGGTGGGAGGCGAGCGGGCTAACCGCTCGGACACTGCGGCCCCGAATTTTCACTGAAGGCGCTGATCAAAACTTTGTGATTTGACTTTTCATGCTTCCTACAAATACAGCTGATGACACAGAAACAGTTTCTTCGTCAGCTCATTCACTGGTGCGAAGCTGAGTTTTGTGCCACAGCACGGTCACTATTAGAAGCAAAATATTTACCTATTACGCAAGTAAGAAATTAATTTGCGGCGATGGAAGCTTTATTAGGTAAATTAATTTATTGCAAAATATAAGTTATCGCAACAGTTATTACAAAAAGTAATCGGAATGTTAACAATATTTCAAATATTAAAATATAATTTTTGTTGCTATAAATTAATTGAAACACCTAACCCAATTATCGCAATAAACGAAATTTATTTTTGTAATACTATTTGCGATATTCTTGTATTGTGACTTGTTGAAGCTTTCATCTGGACTCGGCTATTTGAATGTCCTGTTGCGTGTGTTACAAATTCACACACACTCTTAACATTTATACAAAAGTTTGCTTAAAGAGCAAATTTATAAATTTTGCTTTCAGGCAAACGAGCCCCTGTGTCGCGCGTGCTGTCCTTGGTATTTGCTTCAGAGACCTTCCGCAGCTGTATCACACGTCGGGTAATAGGAGTTTTCAGTTTTCATAACATACTACAGGTTTATGGATTAGAAACTAGAAGAGCCATTAGTGTATATTAAGTTTTTAACGATAGTGTAGGTTTATTTTAATATCACAATCATCCGAAATTATAAAATTAGAAAAACTATCAAAAATACATTATTTATCAAATTTGAAATTGAACTACTGATGGGAAAGATTACTTCCTATTTAGCCAACTAATTAGGTGGGCAATCGTAGTTAAATACTACGAACGCCTCTATGTTCATTAATCAAGAATAGAAATTTTGACATTTTTAAAAGTCTCTAAAAGTAGTTCCATTAAATTTACAAAATTAAAATAAAAAATTTGAAATATTTTATTCAACTTTTGGTCACTTCTTTGGTAGCCATCAGCATTACGGGGAGAAGCTAGTCCAGTACAGGAATTTTTCGAAGTTACGGTTCGTACCTGGCGTTATTTCCACGCCATTAAAATATTCTTCGGATATGGCAACATTTAATCTTTGTGGAACATTTTTAAATTAACTTTTGTGTTGTCTAAATTTCATTTTTTCGTGAATAACTTCAAATTGTTTGTCCTACAGCATCTACATTCAAATTTTCTCTCTGTAGTTCATGAGGCACCCTTTGGGTTTGGTTATCTAGAAATTCCTCGTTGTACTAGAATATCAAGGTCGTTTGAAATAAATGCTTGCTGTAAAATCACATAAGCAATGTGCAGTCGCAATTTTTGGCGCGTTGCGAATGGATAGTGGAGCGGTTTTGTAATTGGATTTTATAACTATAATAGTGTTTAGTAATTTAGTTCCTATATTTTACGAATGTGATAATTTCCGTGTTACCATGCCACACATGGACTAAATAAAACTGTGCAACCTGTTGAATAACTCAATATATTCTTAATGTGTACCAAGCTTTAAAACTACAGCAAAAATCCTTACTTTAATAATGCCAATTTTACACTTCCCTGATATTTAAAACTTATTATTTTCTTTAGTTCCAAGTTCCACGTTATTCACGACATACGTATGTAAAGTTGACACTAAAATTCATAAATATGTTGCGATCAGAATGAAATTAATCCGAAAATTTTTGTCGCGTATTTAAAGAGGGATATGAAGACATTGCAAACAACAAATACACTTATGAACAAAGTGCACTTCGAATAATAACGGGAAACCTGAATAAATTTCAGCGAAATTTTAAGTAATAAATCAGTAGTAATTATTTGCCTCATGTTATCGGCAGACTGATGTTGCAGTATAATGCAGCGGTAAACCACGTTCAATTTAAGCAAATACTTCAAATGCATGATATTTCTGTTTCCATTAACTAAACATCATTAATAGTCGCCAAAATATTGCTATACTTAGTAAAATTTAATTTGGTTTTCTGTCATTATTTATGACATCACAGACACCCTAAATAGCCTAGTTAGAATATCTAGTATTAAGATATACGATTCCATGTATGGGTTTTCCGAAAGTTATAACAATGATGATCACTGAACTTTAAAATATTCTGAATAGTATGGGTATGGTAAAATTACTCCTTTTTGAGTCATTTAATCCAGCAAAACATATCAGTAATATATGTTAAGCTTGAATCCTCTTGTTTTAAACATGCTTTCTTGTTACGAATACAAAATTAATAATGATTTCAGCAATGTTTAAAGTATTTTGTACTCAGAAGACCGGAAACTCATTCCGGTCTACTGGAAGTAAAGTTGCTGAGTATTAGGGTTGTATAACATTACCGGAGATCTCGCAAACTTTCCGCGTCAGTCCTATTGGAACATCGTAGCAATGATATTAATGTAAAGCCATACTGACAAGATGTAGGCTACTGTATTTATACTAAAAGAGACAAAATTAGTGTTTTTTTTATAGCAGAAATGCATAAGTTGTATTAAACGCAAATCAAGTCTAAATTTTAGGTGTACAAAATTATAGTCTAGGGATAAAGCGAGTATTTAAACTGCAGATATGCGATTTGCAGATTGTTTACTTACGGAATAACTGTATCAAGAAACCTAACGAATCACATTGCCCAAAATACAATACACTGTTTTAGAGACCCGTTTGGTATTATATGTGTGTACTATATTTGGGAAGAGAATCCTAATTTGCAAAATCTCTCCATCCACCTACATTGAAAATTGAATATCCATATGCAGGTTTTTCCTTTGATTGGGAAGATTACAAAGGAAATTTTACTTGCAGCATCTTTCCCAGGTAAATACGACAATGCCAATGCTGCGACCAGGTTTATTTCGGCTACACCGCAAGATGTGCGAAGAGTGAATATGAGATAAATAACTGTCGTCTGATATTCAACTGCGTTTCCTATAATGTTGCTGCTTGCATGAAGCATCACATTAAGTAAATTTTCAGGCAACACACACACACGTGCACTTTATATATATATATATATATATATAATGTTGCCTGCGATATCCCCCACGTATTGCTGAAATCTTATTCAGAGAAGGCGAGAGGACAATGAGCAATACTAGTGAAATACGCCATGCAATAGACTAGGTTTCTGTGAAATACACACTTGCCATATTTTCTAATGAGATGAGAAATCTTCATAATAAAAATTTCCTACCAGTGGCTGAAGAAAACCGAAGCCAACAAAGTGACTTCCAACACAAAGTAATGTAATTTCGATGCCGCAAGTGGTGAAGGGGCAGGCTAAGGAAACCACAGTAAAGTCAGTGTTGATGAAGATGAAGGCGATTTTCCCGACACACATATAAACCTGTTCAGTTTGCGAAGTTTACAATGGCAAGGGTCTGAAGAAGAGAGAAAAAACAAGAACACAATATTCGTATTTTTCGAAGACTCTAATGAACTTTATAACGAAATAAGTATTTTGATCACTAAGCAGACAGCTGGGGATTACTCGCAGACGAGCAATTTACCCTATGTTGCATAAGGATTTAAGGAAAGCTGCCTATTGCTATTAACTACTTACAGCTGAGATATGCAGTGATCTCGTGTGCAGAATTATATTTTAAGGTGGGTTTGTATTTAGTTTCTTGTATCATGTATTATTTTATTTCTGCTAAACTTCTTTCTGTAGTGCAGTTTGTTTCCAGCTGTGAAGTTAAATTAATTAACACTCTGCATAGAAGTACACAATAAGCATTATGGTTCGGTTTGAATATTCACTAGACGATTTCCACATGTCTATCGAATAATTTACGATTAAATTTCTGAGGAATCTACTAAAAATAGCTAAGAAATATTTGAGAAATTAATACGTAAAATAATTTTTTAAGATTAATACGTTACGAATAATTTAGTAATCAGTATGCGAGGAATGTTTAAGGAATAATTATTTCAGGAATGATTGAGAAAAGAATATATATTGTAAATTTAGAGAGTAAATGTCTGAGAATATTCTGAATAAGCGTCTGCTGAATATTTGAGAAAAAATACCTGACGCATTTTGATAAATGAATGTCTGGGTTATGTTTGAAAAACGAAAGTTTAAAGATTGTTTAGTTCGTGTTGAAGTCTATGTCTTTGACATACGCTTGAGGCCTCATGTGAAATCTAATATGCCCCTTATTCAACTTTTTTCTATCCTTCTGTGGCTACATCTGTTGGACAGCTGCAGTCATGTGACACCTTGGTGATTACTTGTCAAAATAAAGAATTTTCCATGTAAGAAATAATCGGTGAGTGGATCGTACATCACGAAACAACACACAATTTCCCTATAAACATAAGCATAGTTAGTTGTAATTTCCGAACCATTTAAGATAAATCTCCCAAACCACGTCATTCACGTCACCACAGGTGGAAAACAGGGTGGTAGGAATAAGTATACCCTAAGAACACTTATAAGCATAGTTGCCCATCATTTACCACCCACCGAAGCTACGACCACCAAATTCGTATGGCAGCCATCGCTTCCGACTGAAAACGAGGAGATATGGACAAGCAGACCTTAAGCCCTGATATATGCATAGTTGGACAGCATTCCTCAAACTTTGAAGTTTGGGAACATGTAACGTCCATCCACACATGTAAAGAAAAAATAATGGTAGGTATACATTGAAGTGCATCTTACCGTTCCATGTAGGAGTGTAGGGCCTGAAATAGCAAACACATACACAATGACATGCACTCATTCTGCAATCACCCATCTGCTACCACAGGTGTCTAAAGTAAATTTAAGGAATAAATGTCTGAGAATATTCTGAATAGTGAGTGTTTGCTGAAAATTTGAGAAGAAATGTCTAACGAAGTTTTGATAAATAAAATTTGTATCTCACTTGACACATTGTAGTAATTTTTTCAGTTGGTCCTTGTGATCATTCGTTCTTTCTCATGTCGGCGTGCATTCTAGCTTTTACTAAACTTCTTGGCAGGATAGCAACACTGACATCACTATTATGGGCTGTGGCTCCATCGGGTATGTATTTATATATTTTTGCGATTCGTTATGACATGCTCGTAATATATTTTAATATATATGCAAGTCCTTTATTATTTGTTATGTGACTGATTTTTCATGTACAGGGCATTTTCATATATTTTACACTTGGTTTCCCGACCCTTGCATTAGGCTGGTGGTGTTTATTTATATTAACAGGTATATATTTTAGTGTAACCTGGGACTATGTATGTCTTGTTATCGGTAAATTTGTATTTCGCTGTATTTTTCAAGATATGACTGGTTGTTGAGGGTTACCAAGTTTAATGATGACTCGGATCACTAGTCCTTGTATTAGACTGATGGTGTTTGTTTATATTACTATATATCTATTTTACAATTACGACTATATTTATTTTGCAATTACCCGCGACTGTATACACCATGCACACAGTGTATTGGAATGTATCTTGATTTTTTTCGCATATAGTTGTTTCTCATATGTTAACCATGTCTGCATTTATTTATGTATATGTTACATTTATACATATATATTATATATACATATACAACTTGGACGATGGTGGACGAAATGAGGCTAGCTGTCGCTGAGGGGGATCCGAGTTGGTAGACACCTGCATCAGCAGACCGGTGATTGTCGAGTGCATTCAGGTCCTTGTATATGTGTGTGCTATTTCAGATCCTACAGTACTACATGCAATGGTAACTTTGAGATGCACTTGAATGTATACCTTCCTTTATTTTTTCTTTACACGTGTAGATGGTCGTTACATGTTCCCGAACTTCAAAGGTTTGGTAATGCTTTCCAACTGTGCATATAAGAGGGCTTAGGGTATACTCGTCCTTATTTCCTTGATTTCAGTCGGAAGCGATGGCTATGATATTAATTTTGTGGTTGTAGCTTTGGTGGGTGGTAAATGATGGGAAATTATGCTTAAAATTTTTATTAGGGTGTACTTCCCCCTACCACCCTGTTTGCCATCAGTGGTGATTTATATGATATGCAATTGGTGACTTATATTAAATGGTTCGGAAATTACAACTAACTATGCTTATAAATGCGCTTAGGGAATTCTTGACCCTTTGGTACTTTTCATTGTGTGGAGTGATGCCTATGTTATGAATTTGTTGAATATATCTTATACAGTTAGAAAATTATGACTAATTATGCTTAAAAAAAGGGTAAGCCATTATTGACCTACCACTTTCATCGACATCGAGAACGATGCCTATAATATTAATTTGAATACTATAGCTTCAACAGTTGGGAAATTATGACTAACTATGTTTATAAAAGGGATTAAAGTATAATGGGCATATCACATTCACTAGTGCTACAAGCAGTACATATAGTCCGAATTTGTTGACTATAGATTTAATAATGGTCAACTGTGCTTATACGTTCGTGGGGGTCAGATATATACATACTACACTTAAAACATGACCTGTGGTAAGGTAACTACTGCATTGTACTTTATGCTCGGACTGGTTACATAATTAATTTTAGAATAAAAAAAATTACTCCTATGATTACTTAACTCAATATGGTGTGGGAAAAGTGCGTATAACAAAAGTTCATAATGTTACTTTAGCTTTCGATTTTAAAACACAAGTCCGAAAAAATATAACACTTGGTATATTTACTAATAAATTCATATGCTCATAAAATCAAATATGGCGCTGGTCATAGTCACTTAATCGTATTTTCTGACGACACATTATTCTCTGTCTAAAAAATACGAATCTCTATACACATTACTCGATATACTTGTTTGTAAAAGTTAAATAAAAATATATAAAATGAAATATATAACTTTTATTTTATAAAATTTTCCTGTGAATATTTGGCTGTTGTGACCTCATAATCAAATTCTTTTTGAACATATGAGTTCGTAGACATATCGCTCGATACACTTTGTCTGGAAATTTTAGAGGTTAAATGGCAATATTAATTAAGTACATAACATTCTAATAAAATTAAGCTTTATCTAATCGATGGTTGTGTCAAAATAATCTAATTACCCTTATAAATACGACTTCGTAGATATACCGCTCGATATAAATGAAATATATAACCATTTTAAAATCTTCGTAATTATTTTTCACCAATAAACACATATTGACATGTACTTCATTTAAACACTTGGTACGACACATGTCCCGATAGCTCAGTTGGCTAGGGCGACGAGCACAAGATATGGCAGTTTGTTACTGCACCACTCCACAAGAATTTTTTTGGCCTCTGAAAAAAATAACCACTCTAAACAAGATGGCGGACGCACACCAGCGCCTAATAGCAGGCGATGAGTAAACCAACATGGCAGACACACCAGGACCTCTAGCTGGCGACGAACGAACTCTATTTCAAACAAGATGACAGACCAGCACCTCCTAGTAGGCGATGAAGGAACCACCATGGTGGACAAACCAGTGCTTTCTAGCATGTGATGAAGGAACTAATACAAACGATATGGCGGACCAGCGTGCTCTCCTCTGGCGGGCGGCCACCAAACTACATAGATGGTAGGAGACAAGAGAGAAAGAAAGAGAAAGAGGGGAAAGAAATAGAAGCAATATGGAATGATAGAGCAGCAAGGTGGAATTATAGAGACAAGATGGAATGACAGAGCAGGAAAAACCTAGGTGGAATTAAAGAACAGGCGATATCAAGATGGAATCGTGGAGTATGAAGTGCAAAAAAACAAAACAGTTGATAAAAAAAGATGGTGACTGTAAATAATTGGCGACTAACACAAAATGGCGGAAACAAGATGGCCTCAGAAAACAAGATGACAGATCCAAGATGGCCTCACCAGAACCGCAGCCTACAGCCTTTTGTCCAAGTCCTCATTATCTACCTACTCCTCTGATTTGTCATTTGCGACTTAGAATATTTTAACAGGTGCATTGAGAATTCGCATTATCGAAGCAAACGAAATATGGCGTTTAGATGTGCATGGTACTCAAAGAACGATGCTAGAATGTAGACTTGCCATTACTTCGTTTTTCAGAAAATTACACGTGTATAAAATTATATCCTGAAATGGCACATCAATCATCTCAGTGAAAGACAAAATAGATGCACGATGACTGAAAAAAAAATTAAGTCCTAAGAAATACGAAAATTGTGTTGATCAGTTTGTTAATGTTAAAGTGCTTATTTCAAGTGAACCTTCTGACAAGGACATAGGTGTATGGGTTGTTCTACTCCAAGGTTCTGAGGCGTCTTAGATGACAGGTTCCATGGAGAAGTCTCGAGATATTGAAGAACAAATGGTTGGTCTTGCTACAAATTGCAACCACCCATTACTCGCTCGTTGTAACCCAGATCTCAAATTTCACGAGTGCGATCTCCATTCTTCATCGCCTTTTCTTGCATGTCTTAGCGTCTCACAATTTTTTTTCTCCAAAATGAAACACTAAAGATAAAACATTTGATACAATAGATTAGTTTGATAAAATAATGCAGGGTACAACTAAGGAACTGACAGAAAATTACTTCCGTTGGTGCTCTCAAACATTATAACCACGCTGAGTTTGGAGCATCAATGCAGCAAGGAAATACTTCGAATATGAGAAAGCCAATTATGTTTTTAATCAATTTTAAAAATTGAATAAATAAATTACACGAATATTGATTTGCATTTGGTAAACTTAAAATGCACGTGATAAAATATAAAAATAGAAGAGAGTAGGCTGAAAGGTTCCATTTTATTCTGAGCCAATAAAATTTTATTTAAAAATAATTTTACAAAAAAAAAAGTACTTTTAAAAAAAATATATTTGTTGCGTTGATACATGACAGCTCCGAGCGGACTGGTGTTCATAGTAACTAATATGAGCATGCCGTTTTACAACTTAAGAAACAATGCACAACTATGGAGGGAGTCGTAACAATGAAATAGATGCTTTTGTATGAGGGGTGGTGGGTTGTTTTAAAGCTAGACATTAACCAGTTATATATCAGTTGTGTACTGGCTATGGTAACACCACAATGTCGAGGTCTCTTGTTGTGTGAAAGTTTGGAAAATGCTGATGATATATTACACTCGCATGGGGTCGAACCCAGCACTTCCTAAATTGTCTTCAAAAATTAAGAACTAAATTCACTTTATTAAAACAATATGAATTAAGTACGATATTTTAGTACAATATTGAAAAGAAATTAGTATTATCACTAATGTGTATATATAAATTCAAGATGGCGGGTGAATCGAGTGCTACTAAGTTGTTCAAGGGGAATGAGGAAACGGGAGAAATTATTTGGAAATGTCCTTAAAGTTGCATTGAATTTTTAAAGAAGTGTTAATAATTTTATTTTATTTTTTTGTATTTTTCGATTTGATGTCGTTCTTCTGTCGCCAGATGGCAATTCTGACGCGTCGGCTTGGAAGCCAGTTCCTGAACTATCAAACACAGAAGTACTCTCATAAAATACTATGGAAAATCTTGTTGTTCATGTAAAGTGAATGGCTTCAGGAACATATAATTAGACTAGTTACAAACGAGAAATAAAAGAACAAAGGCTGAAATCCCTTCTTGTACCAGGTGGTCTTAAATAGACATGGCCGAAATGAAGTTATAACTGCCACTGCCGAAGAACATTTGATAATTCTCCGCTAAAGTTTAAGATAACAACATATGTAGACATTTTGACGTCTACCACACTCACGAATAACTTCGAGGCACGCAAACTTCCATCCTTTACATCCCAATTAAAATACGCAGTTCTATAAAAACATTTTTATACTTCAATTTCGATTAATTTCAATTAATCAATATATCTGAACGTTGCACTACGCTGTGAATATAATAAAATAAAAAATGTATCTTCCGTAAGAACGCAGCAGCAACGTTACTTCCTGGGCTATCTTCCTCTAACCGACCTTTTTCTAGGAATTTTGTACGGTTTCAAAGTTTATCGAGTCGGAGATCTAAGTGACGTGATATCAATGTTTAATCATCTGACTCCTAAGAGCTGTAGTGAACTGAAGCTGTCGTCTAACAACAAATTGATGTACTAAGCAAGAAGCAGATGTCAAGTTTCGAAACTTCCATACAAGTTCAAAGTGGATATCTTCTACAACATATAGCCCTGCTACTTTTTGAGAAAGAAAGAAGTTTCATGCTTTTAAATTTGGACACTTATTCTGTCCTCAGCGCGATATAACTCTAAGGAATAAAATGATAGCAAAGAACGAATATGTCTTCAAATATATTTATTTTACATCTTTTCATTTAAATGAAAAAAATTTTCAGTTACTGCATCATGTAGGTGGTATGTGGGGAAGGACGTGTATATAATTATATACACTGCACGCAGCAGATAAAAGTGGCTAATAAGGGAAGTCCCTCACACTTTGAGAGACATCATTGGTTGTTGGGTGGAGTCAGTCTTGGGCCCAGCAGGCAGTCGTGGGTGCGGGCAATCTTTGGCCAGTATTGTTGGTCTGTTTGGATGGCTGTTCAGGTTCATTGGCTGGTCGGGTTTTTTGACTGGAATGGACCTTTGGTATAGTCCTATGGTATGGTCTGAGCCATAACGAGCGATGGTGAGTGGGATGTTGGGGGCCGACAAAATAGCAATGAAACATATGTAGTGGTGGGGTGGAGGCTGTCGAACAAGTGCGTAAATGTAGCTGACTGAATTGCTCGTAGCATGAGGAGGGGGGGTACGGTTGAAGTTGAGGAAGGGTAATCTAAACTTTAGCGAGTAATCAGATGAGGTATTGCAACTGTTTGTTGGGTGTGGAGGGGCACCAACTAATCGGCCGCAGTTTAATGAGCAAATGGATCTGTCGATCCATGTGGGTTTAATGTCGATAAGTAGGTGGCGAGTTTGGGGGATCGGACAGTGATGGGAGTGGAGAGTCGAGTGGTAGGTTGATGGCGAGGGTGGATGGATGGTGAGGGGATCGAGCTATAAGGAATACAGGGTGAGGGAGATGGAGCATCTGCTGATGTAATGGGAGTGTCGGTATAAGGGGATGGGAGACGGGCTGGGTGTAGTTGAAGGCCAATAATGGGCTCTGTGAAAGGAAAGGGGTGGAATTGTGGTCGGCAGATTGGTCGACTATATTGTCGATGATTGATTGAAACAGTGGTTCAAAGAATCAGATTAAGGAGTCGACTGCTGATCGTCGTACCAGGGAGTGATTGTGCTCTTCTATCTTAAAGAAAATCTAACCCTCAGAGTCACACCAATCCAACTATGTTTTTTTTTGTGTTATTTAAGTAATTTTTCTACTAGATTTTTTTTTTTATAAATTTTTCCTGGTTTTTTTTTTATGTTACTGGGGTTAATATCAAGGTCAGGCACATCCAACATGATGGTCGGAGTCAGTAGTGTGACTTTTTTTAGATTTCAAGAATTAAAAAATTAGGATTTCTTTTATTATCACAGTATAATTACTACCATCAAAGTCACCCCCATACAGTACAACATGGTGGTCGTTGTCAGTAATGCAATTTGCCTCTCAGTTTTCATACATTTTAATTTCTACATTTCTTCTAGTTTAACTTCAATGGGGTCAATATCAAGGTCATGGGGGTCAGGGTCGCCCACGTAAAACGTAACGGTAAGACGGTCAATAACATAACAAACATGATCGCCCAAGACTTTCGATGACACCCTGCATGACCATGTGTGTCGCCATTCAAGATGGCGGACGGCTTTACGGCTTTATCACCACCCATTGGTGCATTAGGACGCTGATTCTTATACTACACGAATATGATGAGAGTTGCATTTCAATTCCCATTAGAACGAAGAGAAATTATGTGTAATCAGTCATACGAACGTGTATTCACTGCACACTACTTAATTAAATATAACACAACTTAAGTTATTCATGCAAGTGACCCGGGGTGTCTCATAATGAAGATTACATTAACAGTTACTATTGTAATTAAAATCACGTCTTTTAAGATGACATAAAGAAAAATATATTTTTTTTTTCTAGAATCAAAACCAGTTGAATGTTACCTGTTAAAAAATAACTGCGACTTAAAAATAAATATGCAGCATGTAATTATGAATTCCGTGTTAATAACCTGATACGTAGACATAATTAAGACATTTCATACTTCACATGCTACTGAACAGTTAGCATGTTAATTCCAATGACCATTCCTAGACATTGCAAATACTAGTAAGGGACCAGTGGTTGCGTGTCCCCGAATCATAGTTAACATAGTCCCAAGTGGTTACTTGTAACTTTTCTGAAACCATTTAATGTTCTACTTTCAGGCTTTTCTCCCGTAGCATGCAAACAAAGCTTTATAAGTTTAGAATGAATGAAGGGATTTGGGTGGCTCTTAACATCGAGGTCTTCAGAAGTAAGTCTACGCAATTAAACCCAAGGGATAAAGCATCGTATACTTGCGGTCTCAGGTTAATAATATTTTTTTTGAGAACTATTTCTTGCCAGGCATTATTAACACACATTTTTTTCGGTGTTTTTATTCATATCAGTTACAAGTGAAACACGTATAATTTATAAATTAAATACTAAGAAGTTCAACTTAAAAAAAAAAAAGAAAAAGATAATTTCATGTTAACATTAGTTATAAAACCCTGGTGATAGATATTTTTAAAACAACCAAACATGTTGAACATGAAGAGATTTTTCCATTGTTTGATACAAAAGTGCGAGGAAACCGTGAATAGAATTAACTCGTCAAATGGGTCGCTAGATATGATGATGATCATTTCGGCTTCGACAGAAAGACCGCAGAGAAAAATCTCCAGTGCCGTTTAAATCAGAGTTTGAAATCCAGCTCTCCCGTTGTTCCCCCCCCCCCGCCTTTTTTTTTTTCACCTACCGCGTCACACGAAAGGAAAGGAAAAAAAAAAAAAAAGCGCGTGAGAGACAAGAACACGAAGATAAGGAAGAGCACGAAGCGTGAAAGCGAAAGGAAGAAAAGAAAATATGAAGGGCAACCAGTGGCTTAGGAATCGCGGACTGCTCGTATCTCGTCTGTTTTCGTTCAATTAACTTCTCTCGCATGTTTCACGAACTCCCCCCTCCCCCCTTCACCGGTAGAGCCCTTCGAAGGCTTCTGGACGCGCGCGGCAGGACAAAGGAGACTGTCACCAAGTTGTCCGTCCTTGTCAAAGGCGCTCCTCGTCTGCAAGCGACCTCCTTGATAAAGTCGAGTACAGGATGTTTGCGGTAAAGTGAGCACTTTTTTTTAAAGCCCTGCTTAAGATCTACTTGAGTGCACGTTATGTATTCTTGTGCCTTATGTAAAATTAACAATGCCATGGACCTCATCACTTTATTCATGCATCGGTCAAGCGGAACTGTGAAATTATTAGGTAAGTAAGTAGTTCATAAATCTGCTGATTTTTACGGTTTCGGCACATTAAAAAACAGACATCAGCCAAATTATACAAGTTGTCACAAATGGTTACCTAACACTTTTTATTCGACGTTAATATATGGAACTACTGTCCATACATAGTTATACATAGTTACCAACTTCACTTAGCGCACGTCACACAGAGTGCCCGTTAAATTATATGCCGGCAGGGATAGTGACGTTTTTCTAAGGTTGATTTCAGAAGTGCTCACTTTATCGTGAACAGCCCTTAAAGGATGTCTACGGCAGTGAGCACTTTTGAAATCAACCTTTGAAAAAAAAAATCACTGCGCGGTAACTGCTTAGTTGCCACCGTACACACTGTCACGCACGTTACCAAAGTTGGTAGCAAATTAAGAAAAATAGTTTTTACCTTTACGTCATATCATGACGCCTGACCATTGAGTAAAGATATACCTAGAGTGGACTTCCCTAGGTTAAATTTTCTGACCACTCCAGCTGTAGTTCGAGGGATGAACACCACGTCGCGCTAGTCCATTTTCGTGGCGTGTGCGTGGGGAATGTCGGCGGTGTTGCCACATTGACATCTACCCCCCTCTCTCTCTCACTCTCTCTCTCTCTCTCACTCATTCTCCATCTCTGTCACCCCCCAGTCCCAACTCCGCAACAGTAGAACGTGTTCTGAATGTCTGCTATATCGACAAGCTAAGACAGACAAGATGGCGGACAAAGGAGTTCCTATCTCAACTCGTATATATCCGTTTGCGAAAATAATACAAGTTCTGTAAAACATACGTATGAAAAAAAATGAAACTCAATGTACGCATAAGTAACGGGAAACGTTGCATATTACTCACACAGCCATAATAAAAGAGTGAACACCACTTTATAAAATACGCGATAACTGTGGATTTATGTTCAATATATACCTTATCACGCGTGTGCACAGTAAATAATTCGCGTAGCTCAGTGAGTCTGGGCAACATCACTGTAGGTTGTGGAGTTTAGATCTCCTACGATTAACGGATATGTTAGGTGACACATTATGGCTGTTTATAACTTATTTTATTGTTAGAAAATGTTTATTTCCAGAATATCTTTGCCTAAAAGTAATAATACGCAAGTACCAGCACAGTACAATCGACGAGCAGTGGTTGTTTGCTAATCACATCGATTGGTTTCTAAAGTAGATGATCTGATCTATATTTCGTGGGTAATGTTAACAGGCACACATGAAAGCCTTAATTTTTTTATTGTAAGAGTTATGTCTTCTTTTGGACGTATGACCGTAAAAGCGTGTTTAATTACGGAGAGCACAATATTGATTATTATGCTCATTAAAAATACACATTTGAAAACAGGGGCATTGCCGGGATGTGAAGTGATATATTGGAACATATCTACCCACCAAAATGAAAACAAACGCTGAAAACTAAATGATAAGTTTTATTTTACTTTAATTCAAGGATTATGTGATCTTCCTTGAACATGAAGAATGTTTATAGCATTTTGTGGTCCCATATAAATATGTACATGAACCCATTGATTATAAATAATTATGTAACTACAAATTTGTAATAATACAGGTTTTGTATTTTGTTCAAAAATATAAGTATGAAATCTCCCCCCCCCCCCCCCCCCCCCGGAGTACATTCATAGCTACGCCCTTGTTTGAATATACGAATCTAATATACACTTGCTGTATGAATTAACACATCTTTTTATGGAGATGATCGTACATGTTATGAAATATATTTCGCTAGTATAGTATAATCGTGCAAACAAAATGAGTGGCCGTTAACGATAAAAGTATTTATTCTTTCAACAAACACGGGGCACACAGAACATGACTACTTTAAGGATAAGTAGATTATAATATATGCAAATACGCCACAAAGTTAACACACAAGAATGCCCTACTGTCACAAATCATTCCAATTTTTACATAGTGTTCGTAAATTGCTGTCATTATCTATTTGTAGGCTAGGAGACGACAAACATTCCAGAACATACGGAAAACTTTTGACATAGTCAAGATATTTAATAATATTTCTGTTATTCTTGGTAACAACTGTACACTACGAACAGAGAAAAGTATTGATTCGACTGTGTTTAAACACCCCTGCACACCGTAATGCAGCGTAAGCTGCGAGGTTTGAAGTAAAGCTGAGTTTACAATAGAAATATTTAGGCATTATGTTATGTGTTAAAATGTGTGCAGAAGAAACGTGTGTGTGTTCTCTTATGTTTTGGTTCCCAGTGGAACCTTATCAGGTCGTGTGCGTTTGTGGGATTTCCTTAAGCATTGATAGTTGTATTTTACATCTTTAGGAAAAAAAAATTGAGTTCACGGCCAATCAGTACAGAACAGTCGGTGTTGTTGGTGGGAAATTGTAATTTAGAGTAATCTTAGTATAAAACAATATGACAAAGGCGCGTGTGTGTGTGCACATGTTGACGATTATATTTGTTCACAAATAATATGATTCTCTGATAACAAATGTCGGTTTTGAAGCACGATCTACTTCAATATGATTGTTTTATAGAGGTTGTGTTAGGAACAAAAGTAAATATGACAGGCTTGCTGCCTGTTCCCATTAGCTGGAATTAACAATAATACTAATTTATCAAGAACGGAAGTTTTTGCACAAAAAAACGCTGTTTTTGGAGGGCTGCTGTGGGCAAACGGAAGAAAGGGGGGAAATCAACCCCCCTGACTGATCCCCAATCCTTCGTCTTTGAACCCCGCCCCCCGAAGTTCTAAGAACCCCCTCCCCTCAGGGGGGAGTTAGAGGGACAAGGGGGGTATATTTTCCATTTTGTGGATTGTAGTGAGTCCCATATTTCACCTTTTTGAGCCTCTTTATGGTGAAGCCAGTATGGGCGGCAAGCCCTCCTTTGGGGAGGGGGGCAGGGGCAATTGCCCATTCCTCTTTTCTTTGGCTGCATTCGGCCCCGAAAACGCATTTTTCGTCCGATTTTATTCACATTTGGGGGAGGGTTGCCTTTCCGTTCCCCGCCCTCTCCCCATGGGCAGTTAGGCCCTTCGTAGGCCTTATGCCGTAGGTCTTAAGCCTTAAGTATTAATTTGTACTTTCAGCATAATTGTTATTGCATTTCGGGATGTACGAGCGAGCGCCGACAGGTGTGAACGAGCACGTGCTGAAGTTCCGAGACGACATTGCACCATAAATACTAATTCATACGGTTACCTGCTACATCTATGGTGTCTCAGCGGTTTCTGCAGTCCCGACCCCTGGTTAAAACAGTAATTGGAAACTGCAAGTACAGAAGACGTATTTCCGTATGACAGATATGCACCTACTTCATAATTCGAAATGCATCAGTTTTGTATTGTAAACGTAGGTCGTGTCCGAAATGGCAGATTGTGTTGACAAAATGGTCACGAGGCCCGATTTTGAATATAAACATTCTGACGTATTTTGTAAATTGACATACCGTATCTTGTATATAACGGATGCTAGCAAAAATACAAAATGACAAAATCAGCGCCATGTTGGTTTCGACATTCGAAACATATGCGCGAATGCGTAAGTAAAACGTCTTTTCAAACAAATAACTGTTCATAAAATTCACTAGACATGTTTCAAAAAGCAAGTAAGGGCTGTGATTTGTTTATATATATTACAAAACTTGTTTTATTTTTAGTCGTTATTATATATGATATTATTTCTTGTTTATTCACATATTCGTAGCATTCCAGTGATGACTGTAGAAATATTACGGCCATTTTAAGCATTTCGTTTATACAAAACAAATTTTCACTGCTAGTGTAAGAATGTGTTGCCGCGAGTGCTAAACAAGTGACTGTCGACAACGTCCGGATAGAAACCTACCAAATGACACATTACAAAATAACGAATTTGTCCTTTCGTACACGGCCTTAGCTTGTTGACTATTAGTGATTGGCACCGAGTCATTGCATTCAACCAGTCTTTAGTGTAGAAATAGTTATATTTTGTAATGCACCTAGTCTGAAGTATAACATTGCGACTCTCTTTGTTATGTCTAGTTTTCATGCGTTCGTAAGTGTTAACATAACTGATAAACACTTCAGGGTCAACGTTTTTCGCACTGTTAAGTTTCCGAGGTTTCAGTGTAGAATATACATTGGTGTACTGCGTTACGCTCATGTAAATGTAAATACACACAGCTCGCATCTTTTCAGACAATATCCACCGATGCACATCATTATTGTAAACTTGGATCTTACAGAGCCGACAGTTGTATTGACGTTTTAAAACAAACATCTGTTAGTGTTGACCCTCATACGTGATGATTAATTATTTTCCCCGCATTATGCATAATGTTTTCTGCTTAATGAGATGCACGCTCGTACCGCGTTCGCATTCGTCTACGTACGTAAATGTTTTACATGTCTCGGGAAATGACATACTCAAATACGCGGGGAAACGAATGTGTGTACGTCTCGCTCCCTTACAGCCAATTAGCTACTAATTTGAAAATCGATTTATATGTAGTTGATAATTGTTATTCCAAATATTAATTTTTATAAAGAGTGAAATGGAGTCATTGACGTTCTAGAAACGCCACTGAACAAAGTTCTTAACAATCTATACTCTTTAACCATTAATGATCTTGAAGAGCCGGGATAAACATAACCAGGTTTCTTCGTGATTTGTTGTAAACCGGGAGTGGTATTAAATTTATAGTTAATATGCAGAACAGTGAGAACATTTCCAATGTTTCTACAAGGCAAGGCATGCATGAGTGAAAACGTTATATCAAAATTTGACATTTAATTTTTGTTCATACCAATATTAGTGTTAAAAGGATATTAACCTCTAGTTGCTACCAGCTTTAATGATACATTATCGATAACTGCGTTTACTGACTCAAATATATATTCATTCCTTTCTTGTAAAAATGTATATTACTGGTTAATTGTAACACTTTCATTCTCATACGCTTTCCAGCTACAGCTCCTAATGGGTTGATAATTCTAAACATATGTGCCTACGTTCCAGCATATATTCAGTATGCATTTCCCGTCAAAATGCTTGTTCAGAATCTTATCAGCTAACTAGTTGCTGTAATGGATGCAAATATGTATGCCTGTCGGAATGTATCACGTATCGAACCGAGTGGAGTATGCTTATATACATAGTAAATGCATTCCTAGGTTTGGATACAGCCTTAATGACACTTGAATCGACACATTGAACGCACTGATAATTTGTACGAATTGTCACCTTTATAGTAGATCACAACTCCAAACTGTGAACATTGCGTTCAATTGTAGACCGTCGTGCGTTTAACATATATTTCTCCTCTACTGAACAATTATTTCCTGTCCATTTCCTTTCACATAAGAACGGAATAAAGAGTTTACTATGATGTATGACATCATCCATGATTAATATGACGTTTGTAATTGTAAGTGTCAACAGTAGGTCTATTCGTATTTTATCATGAAGACGTAAACTGTAGTAAAATAATAGATTATAATTAAAAACCATGACCGTTATATATTTTTGATAATTCATTTCCGCAGAGGTAATTAAAACCAAATAGTAGCTGAAATCGTTGCAAATTTCCTCAAACACATAATTTTTCGACATAAACGAAACACGTGCCATGGCCGCCACTAGTAAATCATGAGTTGGGTATTCACAGCTGCAACGAATACTGGTAACTCGCGTGTGACAGGCTCGCCTTTCTCAGAACTTGAACGAACACGTGTGTGAGCCGAGACCAGGGCGCGGGTTGAGGCTGCGGAACTGGCAACACCGCGCGGATGACGTCGTCGAGAACACTAGCGCTCCTCTGGATTATTAGCGGAACTAACACATAAAACTGGTCTGAATTTTTCCTATGCCATGGTCACTCTAGTGTATATCTTTACCCAATGGCCTGACTGAGTCACATTTGTATTTTGGAACTGTTAAATCCCTTCCTTTGAAAGACTTATATCACTAATAATTCATGGTAATATAAATTTGATATATTTTTAAACCGGAAATAATTCTTGGCCACTTTCCGCCGAGTGGGGTGGTGTTCTTTTGCGCTCTAGAGCAGTGGTTTGTATAGACTGTTCACAGTAAAACGAGCACTTTTGAAAGCCCAGCTTGTGAGCTACTTGTATGCATGTTGTGTATTCCTCCGCCTTTATCATTACCATGGGCCGCGTCCTTTATTCATGCGTCGGTGAACTGAAACTGTGGCATTATTAAGAAAGTAAATGCATTACAAATCAGCTTATTTTTACACTTCGATGCATGACACAAACAGAAAGCAAAAGGAACAATTTTAAGTTATCACAAATGGTTACATAACACTTTTTATGCGACGTTAAAATACGGAACTACTATACATCCATCGTTACCAACTTTACTGGGCGAATGTCACTCAGTGCGCCCGTTAAAATAAATGCGGGCAGGGGCAGTGACTTTTTTTCTAAGGTTCATATCTTAAGTGCTCACTTGATAGGGAACAGCCTTTACCTTTGTGCTCTCTAGCTGTTTTGATGGGACGTGAGAAATAAGGAGGCAGTGAACTGAGGAGTGGCCCAAATTTCCCAAAGACACGTTGCAAAACTGCTAGTTTTATGTTTGAATTTACGGCAAATCAAGATCCGTATTTTTCTGTTTTGTATGTTTCTAGAGTACGAGATGGCTGTTAGGTTCCCAATATTTTCACGTGTTCACTTAACTGACGCGTGGATAACAATATCAAGCACACGACTAAGTAAATTTTCAATATGGCATGAAGATAAAAAATGACGGAAAAAGTACTTCTTAAGCAGTGCTTTCAAAACTGCTCGGTTTTTCTCTAACAGTCTATAGTCTGTTCGCGATTTCTTCACACTTTTCGAATTATACATTTGAAAAATCACCCCATGTGTGATATGTTTAGTTATTTATGAAATATGCCTTGTATCACAAGCCTTTTGTACCCCTGTTAATGATAAATTATGTTATTTTTCGTTAAATCGAATTTGACGTGTATTTTATTTATAATTTATGATATTTCACTTGCATTAAAACAGTGAGAAAACATGTGTGTTGGTAGCGCCTAGTAAGAAAAAATAGTTCTCGAGCAAAGTATCATGCACCTCTAAAGGGTGCAATTGTACAAAATAGGAATAACACACACTGACACAGAAGTCCAAAAATTGCAATTTAGATTTATCAAACAGCTTCTTCTTCTTACAAAAATGTAAAAATCACAATATCAGCTGAGATCATTATCTTCAGTGTAACAGGTGAATAATTAAGAATCAATAATTAAATTACTAATTTGAAAGATTATTACATTCAGTTTACTAACTTCACAATGCAAATAACTAGAATTCTGAAGTTGAGCGCTCTCTCCATAAAATGTAAATAATTAAGATATGGAGTGCCAAAACATTTTTAGTTACTCTTAGGAAAAACAGCAAAGGCTGTTGGGGTAATAACCTTGACTTGTTTGGGATGGCCCTGGATAAGTATTTTTTCACACAAACAATTTAACGTGTCTAGCCTTTTATTGCACATTAAGTCGACTCGCCAGCTGAACCATGTTCCAATCTCAGGACCAAAAATGATAGAAAGCCCTTTAAATAATTCACAACTTTCCTTGATACACTCACCAAATACCTCTATTAGGACCCTTAGGTCAGAAGGCCTATGAAAATTAATTATTTCAGGTGCTAACATTGCGCCAAACTACACGACTTTAAATTGGCCTTAATACCAGTGCCTAAAAAACACGTAAACTATAGCTCACTAATTGGCTTCAAGTATGAAAATATGATTCGTCACGTACAATTTAATTAGATTTAATTCAAGAACTTCACACTATACAGGCGCTGCAATGAATCGACCCATCAAAGAGCGCCATGTCGTCCCAGAATAATTTACTAAAACATTCTGAAAATATTTAAGGGACCTAAACACAGAACCGCACTGTAAAACTTTATATGCACAATTAAAATAATATTAAATTACCAAAACTCTTCCCCTGCGTGAGTCTGGGAAGCTAAGTATAGGCACGCAATACTGCAGTGGACCAACCAAACAGGGCAGTGGCAGATATCACTAAAGGAATATTCATAGAAGTTTAAAAAATATCTACCAATTAAATACGCGTAAATTTCAAACTAGCGTGCCGTAACATCAAACACGCCATTTACTATTAATGACCCTCAAACCTCCGATCACTTTAGCTATACGGACTAAAAGCATCAAAACCTCTAAATATAAATTGTGGCCCAAAAAGATTTTTAAAAAAACTGCCGTCCGGAATCACCAGCTAATATTCCGTCTTGGGTGCATATTTCCTAAACATTTTAGCATTGCCACCACTTGTTGCCCTTCAATTTAAACACACTAATTTCATGAAACGCCAGTAAATTTCAAAGGCCGCACATCAGAGTCGTTTGCGATAGCTCGTGTCGCTGAGGATTCTATGAGGCGAATGTTCCATACGACGAGCTGGTGACAGGCGAGGTACACAGTTGGAAGGTTGGTATAGCAATCCCGTTACAAATGTAAAACTTAGGTGCGTGGCTGGAGTAGGATGGCGGTTGGGGGGGGGGGGAACCAAGGAACAAGGAATGGAAGCCGAGCTGGCCATAGAACATGACTCTGGGCGCTACCAACTGTAGCGGTGGCGGCGGCAATATCCAGTATAGAGGGCAGCACTGCTGCACTCATTGCAACTCAGGGCGCAGGAATCCGGTGCGTTGTTGTATGGCGTAATGTTCTGGACTTAGTTAAGCTTAGCTTGCACGAGGCGGAGGAACGTCCTGGGAGTGGAACTTTAGCAGGGCTTCAAGAAAGTGTGAAGTGACAGTGAATGGACTATATGTAAATTCTTGTACAGCCTTGTGGAAAAGAACCGTTCTACGAGGGACAAAGCCGTCACTTTAGGGAATAAACGCACATAGTTGTTAGCGCTCCTAACGAGTAGAATTTTTTTTTCTCTTTTCACGCGCTAGCGGATAGGAAGGTGTTTCCAGGCTTGCGGTCGCTCCCAAAAGGCTAGAAAATGAAAGACTGAAGTACCATGCATTTTTAAGTAGTTCACGAGCCAACCACTACTGCAACACTAAATTCATTACAGATTAGGTGATAGGTGAGAAAAAAATAGTGTTTTTTATATCTTATAGCTGTGTAACTGCCATAGAAGTCTTTTAAATAATTGTTAATAGTGGTTGTTAATGCTTCATTGGTAAATACAGAACTTTGTAAAGACAATTTCCAATTTTTTTTCCCTTTTCGTCTAAAATAGAATCTGCAATTCACCTTGGGGTAACACTGTCCTATGTTTTGGGCAACTCGGCCTAAGCAATTCACCTCGGGGTAACACTGTCCTATGTTTTGGGTAACTTGGCCTAAGCAATTCACCTCGGGGTAACATTGTCCTATGTTTTGAGCAACTTGGCCTAAGCAATTTTAGGAGTTGCTTGTTGTTCTAATTTGTTTACATGTCATACAAGATAGATATTATTAAAAAAAAAAAAAAACATCCTTACAAACGAAACTGCATGTTTGATGTAGGCTAACCAGTTGTTTAATTTCTTTCCGAGACAGTGCTGCGAATTCAGGGGGGGGGGGGGGGGGGGGGGACTGATTTCGACCGACAAACTTTGTGAGGTGAGCCCTTGTGAAAAATTAATTGGCGTGTGTGTGTATATATATATATATGAAACTTTGTACCTAAACCAAACATTAAGGGCGAAATAAGTCCAAGAAAATGGAGATTTTGGATGTTAGCGTTAAAACGTGGGAAAGCGGGAAGGAAATAAACGTAATGAAAAGGGGGAGGGGTGAAACTAAAGAAAAGAAAAAGAGCAAGGGAGGGATGAGAGCTGGATAGATTCTGGTTTTCTATAAGTTGGTTTCTTACTAATCTCTAACACAAATGATACCCTCGAAATTCGTAGAGGAGGGAGATGTAAGGAAACTCTCAGATTCACACTAACTAAACCACTAAACTCCTGAAGTCTCTTTCTAGGGGTAAACATCTTATGTATAGAAAGATGTTGAGACACTTTCTCAACTATCCTCCTAAACCTGTATACCACAGCTCCTCTTCAGCTACGCATTATCTGCTACTAAACACTGCATAAAAATCAATGTCTGTACCTACATCTCTGACCTATCCTCTCAAACACATGTATCTGTATCTTTATCTGTTTCTTGGGGGTGTTCCTCCACAAGGCTCTTGAAAAACTGGGCAGCCTTGAAGCCCAAAATTTTCAAACTAAATTCATCATTTAAATTCTTGGGCAGAGCAATTACCGTGTACCTCTGCTCTTCACTGACAGATGTAATTAAAAATGCGGTAATTAAAATTAATTATTTTATTCAAAATTAAACCAATTTATAAAAATTAGTTTTTAAACCAAATTTACTCGTTTATTTTAAACTTTTAGATACTTAAAAAATTCTGTAAAAACCAGATTCATTAAAAAGGAGGGTGGTGATTAGTCTTTTAGAAATAAAAGAGGAAATGTTCAAAAAGTCCCAATTTAATATAAAAATAAATAAATAAAATTTTTACAAAAATAAGTTTTTAAACGAGGTAAATAAACAAAAGTACACTTTTGTGAAATTTTGGTTTAACATAAAAAAAAATTATTGGACAACTAAAGAATTATATTTTCTTAAACAAATTCTTCCTTTTAAAACAAATGACTATACCTATTTAATTAAATACTGTACCGAGAATTTGACTGGTATGGAATCTAAAATAATTCATTTTTACTTTTTCCCCAGCCAGTAACTTTTAAAACATAAAAACGTCTGATTTCCACATAACTTTGGTACGTATTATTTACAGTAGGTGTTAACCTTGCCAGCTACCATCGACTGTGCTGAGGCTATACACGCGTGTAGTACTGTCTGCATACTAGGTGCTGCATCGCTGCAGCGGAATCTAGAGGAATATTTATGTGCGTTTTAAACGAAAACGGTTGTTCCTAGGCAGTTTCAACAAGGGGACCTTTTTTTGTTTCGTAGGTCATACTGCTCAATAAACCAGCATCAAACGTTCATAATTACCGACGGTAACGAGGTTGCAGGCAATAAGAGGGTGGCCACCCCTGTTATTTTCTTAATGGGGAGTGTTATTATTGTGACTTTACACTGAGGTTGAAGATCCCGATATCATAAAACAATATTCCGCGAATTGTACTTTCATCTTACCTGGTTTCCTATATTTCGCAAAAATACATTCGAAAATCTCTATTTGCGGGGACTTATTCAACCCTTAATATTTAGTCTAGGTACAAAGTGTCCTGTATATTCACCACTTCATTTCACATAAGAATTCGCCTCACGGCGTTTTTCGGTCGAATTCAGTCCCATCCTGTATACATAAATCAACCTGGTGTTAGGCCATATGCAAATTATACTCCTCAGAAGTCGAATGAATGTTTGGAGGCCACTCAAGCAGAACAAAGGTTTGGCATACCCAGATATACCAAACTAAACAAACGTAAGCATACGTAGGTAAAGGAAGATTGTTTACAGACGACGAAAGACATTCCTTTCAACAGCACCTCATAAAGATGTGTTATTTCGGTTTTTCAGTCGATGAATTTGATTTCCGTATGGTTGTCGAAAGCTAATTAGATAAAAGGAATATCTTTATTTTCGTGTTAAAGAACAATTTATCAGGTCGTGAATGAACAAAATCCTTCTTCAACTGCCACTGCGAATTCTCAGTTCGAATGAGATCGAGAATCAGAAAGGTCAGAGCTCAAGCCACTGAAGATGACGTTAACGCTTATATGGATAATTTAAGCAACACTATTGAGGATATCCCACCAAACAGAATCTGGAACTACGATTAAACATGGTTCTTTGATGATACCGGAAATAAGAAGGTGATTTGCAATCGCCGTAGAAAATATGCGGAGAGTATTTGTAATTTTAGTAAGAGCTGAACCGCTATAACGATGTGTGGTAATGCTGAGAGCAAATGGCTGCCACATTATATTGTGTATATGGCTAGTCACATATGGTCTACTTGATTGAAAACGGTGCCTGAGAAAGCCCGATATAACAGAACCAACTGTGGCTGGTTCAATGGAGCAACATTCCATGGTTGGTTTTGGTGTCAGTTTCTTCCTGTGGTAGAAAATTAAGAAGGAACAATGTAATAATTGGTTCCAATAAATTTATCTTCTTACATGAACACGCAGATGATACAGTTTTGCAACGAAAAAATCCTATGGTTTGGTAGTTGTTTCTGTGATTCAGTAGCAGAGTTGTAGTGAAACTGGGTTAGAATTTGAATTATTTCCATTGCCTACAATTGTTACGAAAAAAAGTAACCAAACGATTTCGTAATAATGTCGTGGTTTTTGCTCCAATGAAGAGAATGCGGCACGTAATCTTAAGGAAATGGAAATAGTCCTAGTCTAGCTCAAAGCTTCTTACGTCGGCTAGAAATGTGTCTCCTGGCTTTTTTAAAGTAATTAATGGAGGTATTAAGTGACAAAGAGTCCCATAATATTATCCCGGGATTTGCACATTGTGGGATTTTTCCTCAAAACCGGCAACATTTTATTGAACGCTTGCCGATAAAGAGAAATAAAGTTGATTTAGACAAGTTGATTTAGAACATGGAAAGAAACGAGAGGATTATTTATCTTCCTCAACTGAACCTAAGAAGGCGAGTAAGAAGTTAGATGTGTCTACTGGCAAAAGCATTTTTGTTAAGGATCTTTAAACATTTGCACCTGATGCATCTGTCACTTCCACAACGCCAAACCAGGATAAATAATAAAATAAGACAGCCTAAGCGTGCTCAGGTTGTTCTTAACATTATGAGCTTGTTAATGTACCACTAGAAACAGTTGAAGTCAGTGAAACATTTTCCGATTTACATGAGTCTTCAGTGAGTTCACATAATAATGTTGTTATGAAGAATGGAAACTTGAAGACTGCTTCGTTGATGGTTTTGTAATTATCCTCTTCAACGATGAAAAGAATCCTGGAGGAATTGCGAAAACTAATATAGATAGCTGTATTATTGAGTGCATGGGAAAATAGGAGTGAAGTACTGGAGGAGAACCCAACGACCTGACTCAGTGATGTGTGATTGGAGTATGTAATGTGCAAGATTAAACCGTCTATAATGATATCTATATTAAACAAATATTTTGTTTCTTACCGTGACTACTTTGTGTAGGTTGTTATAGTCGGTACATTATTACAACTGAAACTCGTTTTTCTTATGTCAGTTTTGTCAACGGTTAATTTTAAAACAAATAAAGACAATTTTTCTTTTTTCATTTTCTTGTTTTCCAGTTGCTTCCCTCAAATGTGGAAGTTAGTTCTCTAAAAACGCTTTAGTATTTGCACTATTTAATGTTAGCGTATTTTCGCTTAGTTTAACCTTGGTCAATTAATTTCATAGCTTGCTGCATATGAGTTCGAACATGTGGGAAAAATTACCCTAAGTAAAAATAACAGTAGCAAAATGTTCAAAGAATATTTTTTTCATCCAAACATTTTAAAAATATAACTAATTATGGCAAATTGTTTACATGTCGTATATTGATATTTAAAAAAGTCCAATAAATGCTAGCGTAGACTGTAGAGGGACAATAAAGTACAGCTAAATGTGTCTAAAAATATGAAAGAGTTCGCCAACGTTACCTCAGCTGGCGGAAACATAAGGACTGTATTAATGGAAATATGGCAAAAGCCTACTGTCATGTATCAATGAAACATGCAAAAATTGATATTTTCTTTAGTTGTCACAATTTTAAATAACGTTACCGAGAATTTTCCCGACAAACATTCATTGAACTATTGAAAACATACATAATATTTTAACATTTGGTTTTTACTGCAGCTAACTCGTGAAAGAGTGTAAGTCTGTAAACGATGTAGCTGAGCTGTTTTCTTTTAATTACTAAATTTCCTGCTTGATTCCCGTCAAACAATAGATGTATGTGACGTTTATATTCTGGGCTAATATTAGGTTATCATTCAATGCATTTTGCTTAGATGAATTGACATAATACGCGCGAAAAGTAAATAAAATTTTTCTTCTTAATATTATTTAAATATTGCGAAATTTTGCTACGAATCCACGTCAAATTCTGTACATGAAATTACTGACACGCTTAGAAAACTTGTCTACCACCGTCTCTTTATTGTATCGTAAAACATAAGCGTAGGTAATTCATGCTATGACCATTGCTAAATATTCGAAATTAAGTGAGTTTGCGGTGAAATTGTTTAAGCTATATAAGGTAAATAACTTGAAACACATATTTCAGAGATGTAGAATGATGGCTTATCTTCAATGAATATAATCATACTTTATATTGATCGTATGGTTTTTGCACGGGATTTATTACTTCGTAGCAAATAAGCTGCGCGAATGCTTTCACAAAGTACACAAAACAACGCACATTTACATAAATAACGGCAGTAGTGAAATATAATAAAAAGATGGGTTACAACGTAAGGCATTCAAAGACTTTTTCATGCAGAAATCAATGCAAATGTTTACTATGGCACTTCGGTAAAAATACCAATATATTTAAAAGTTTAATCTAAAAACAATTTTTCACAAACGTTTATGGTTCGTTTTGATATAAATCTAATTTATTTTACAATATAAAATAATAGTTCCTCTTGAATAAAATAAAATAAAAATATATATAAAAATATACATATGTATATGGCGAGAAGAAATAATAAGCGCAGCTTGTTTTGACACATGAGAAATATGATTTACCACACTAGAAATATTTCTCTGGCAAAATGTAAAAAGAAAATTGTATTATGCTATATTTCAGAAATGCCTGTTCAAGGGATGTCTATAAATGTCACAATACGGCGCTGTAAATGGAATAAGTAAGCCAATGTGCAGTGCTGCATTAGCATGCTGTGGGCATTTTGACGTGTGGATGGAGGACAATCGATTCTAAAGTCTCAAAGAATACACACCGACAGTGTTATCAGAAAATCTGCCATCGGGCTGATAGAAGCAGCCCAAATTTGATGACTGTCTCTTAAGTCATGCACATCCCACAGAATGTCTTTACGAAAGTCTGGAAGATGTTCCGTAAGTGTGGAACTGCCAATCCTTCAACGCTGCAAGTCCAAGGAGCAGAATCATAGGCGAAGGTCTTTATATGGCTGTGACCACTAGACGACTCAGTGGTAAGACAACAAGAACGAGAATTTCCAGGTACTACTCGACCAAGCCAAGCGTGCGTCCGTGAACTACACAAGTTTACGCCGATATACCCCTATCCACTACACTTACTTGCCTCTTCTTCCTCCTGGTTAGAATAAGGTGCTTTGCTGTGGGTGTCAGGTGTCGTACTGACCGTAAGTTGCGACAGGGTGTTTACTGATTCTCGTTGCCGGATGGACGATTCCTTGTAGGCCAGTGTCTCTGGAAGTTGCTGAAATCCATGCGGTCAGGTGCACACGCTCGCGCAAACAGCAAACAATGTTGAAATAACTGCACTCGCCGTTGTTCTTATCCAAGTGCCGCTAAACTAGCACCTGGGTCCCATCCCTTTCTGGCTGAACACTTGTCTTGGTCGGGTAGTATACCGCTACGAAGTGATCAGGCCGTAGCTGAACGGCCTGCTTGATCACACCTTCGAACATTGAATCAGGGCCCGAGCGCGATTGCAATAACACCTTGCGGAAGACAGTTGCAGAAACCCCCTCCACCGGCCGGTAAACGGGGCCGGAAATATTAAACAACTCGTCCGATATAAACCAACGTAACACTGGGAGTGGCTTCTTTTGTCATTGGGGAAGCGGACCAAGAAGACATGGAGATGGGTATGTCCGGCCGTCGTTAACCGCCTCCTAGAATGAGCCTCCGGCAACACGAACCAGATGGGGACATTCCAATTAGATTGCAATAGTAGTGATGTGCGGTGATTACACTTACTATAATTAATTAGTATCGTGGAATTCCATTTCAGGTCTCCCGATCAATAGTCAAGTAAAAGTTTTTGTGTAATCCTTATGTTCAATAAACCCCATATAGAGTTGTGCTCTACCTAATCATGACTTTTAATTTAGCTAAGCCCATAGCGCCTTTCAGGTATGAATTGGCTTAAAAGGTAATTCGTAACAATACTCTGTACCAACGCTTTCGTCGAATGAAATTGAATGGCCCGAGGCCTGGTGGATGCAACACATTGTAAGTTACCCGCAAGTATGCCTGATCTGTGTGGTGTTGAGAACATCTAGCTTGAACCAGGAAACACTGAGACTATAACCTGTTGACGGAAGAGTGAGTGAGTGAGTGAAGATATTTGGTCGGCTCTTAACAGCGATGTCTTGAGAGCCGATGAGGGTGAAGTGAGGAGAGGATGGAGCGGCGCCTGATTGATGAGGTGTGTGGGGGGAAACGGGAGATCTCCGAGAAAAATCCCGCCGACCAGTGGCATCGTCTGCCACGATTCCCACTTGCAAAAGTCCGGAGTGAACCGGCCGGGGATTGAACCCGGTTCGCCTTGGCGGGAGGCGAGCAGTCTAACCGGTCAGCCACCGTGGCTCCTGTTGACGGAAGAGAGTAGGGTATGTAGTGATTTCAAATGCATCTAAAAAAATACAGGTGATACTTTTCTTTCTTCGCGAGACAAATAAACGGTGCTATAGGCTGTTCACTGTAATATGAACACTTTTAGAAGCCCTGCATAAGATCTACTTGTATGCACATGATTTATTATTCAGGTTTATGTAAAATAAGCATTTACATGAGCCTTATCACTTTATTTATGCTCAGTCAGGTGAACTCTGGAATTATTATAAAAGTAAATATTTTACGAATCAGGTCAATCTTTACACTGCGGTGCATTAAAAAAACAGAAAGGTAAAAAATAATTTCAGTTATCACAAACTGACACCTAACACTTAATATTTGACTTTATAAAATGGAACAACTTTCTATCCAACGTTACCAACTTTACTGGGAACATGTTACTCAGTGCGCCCGTTGACATATATGCAGGTAGGGGCAGTGACATTTTTCTAAGTTTGTTTTCAAAAGTACTCACTTTATCGTGAACAACCTTTACTCTCATGCTGTGGGGCGTTGTAACGGCTTTATACGCGTTGACATGTATGTATTGAATATTAGAAATTTTATTTTGAAATATTGGCCTGACTGATCGAAATGTTGTCCCGTCACTCCACGCCGTTATGATTGCCTATGTAGATTCTCTCATGCACTTAATGCTTTTGGTACAGAGCTGTCGTGTATTGTCTTCTACAGAAATTGGTCATCCGAGTTTATGACTGCGCAAAAAAACGGCTTGAGAGTCCATTTGAGGACTATTCTAAAGAAGCGGAAAAACAATAAATAGTAAATATAGAAATATAAAAGTTAAATGTGATTTTTAAATGTCATTCTGATGCTGGCGTCATTTAATCACTTAACTTCTCATTATGTGTCTTTGAATAAACGGAGCGCGGGCATATACTGTTCAAGTGATTAGGACACGGCAATATTTAAAACTGCCTATTATAAAATGGCTTCTAACGGGTTGTAACATTAACACTACTAACAGTGGAGGCAGTGATGCGGATTAAATATATTTCAAATTATATCAGCTTTGTTTGTTGTGGGCCTGGAGAGTTTTGTATTATATAGAGATGAAAGGCAGCTTCCGTAATCTTCATCAAATATCCAAGAAGGAGAAAAATACTTTAGCAGATCGCTGAACAAAAGAGATCAGACTGGCAATTTGAGAACGAATAATGACTTGTTGGCAGTACAATTGAGTACAATTTAACGGTTAGTCTGCTTTGTGTATAGGAGATAAAGGAAAGATTTAGGGGCGCGCAGGAGAAAAAAGTTAGATAAGCGAAACAAAGGCAAGACGGTACAGATACGACATTCAGCAGTTAAGTTAAAAAAAGGAAATTTATAAAAGTTAAAAAAAAAAAAAAATGCCCATTATAAAGTATTGAACAGGTTGAAAGAAAATATGTCCATTATTTTGTTTCAAAATATACGCCGAGCACAATTCTACACTTACAATTATAATAAAGAGGTACATTTTGTGGGTTTGTTAGAGTTAATCTTTGGAACTACTTAAACGATTAAAAAAATTTCTTTCACTGGTAGGTCGCCTGGACCTTCTGGTCGAACATAGTAATGACGTTATGACACCAGGTGACATTTTATATACAAAAAAATCTTAATAAATATAAAAATAATAAATTATTATTTTTGTATGTACATTAATACTCGAAAATATACATTTACGAAAGAAATGTTCAAATCACTTCATTAAAAATAATGTCAAAATTAATGTTCTTACTTTAACTAACAATGAAGGTGACATAATTATATGTACGTAAAATTTTTTGTAGAAAATTAAATTAGCTACTAAATTATATCTTTTCCACGCCTGTATTATTCTAGTAAGAATGTGAATTTTTCACAATTAATTTTAAATGTAAATTTTAAAGTTTGTCATAATAAAAATATTTTCAAAATAATAAATTATTTCCCAGCGAATGGTTTTGTTAATGATTTTGTCATTATTTACAGTTTATTTTGTAAACAAGAGATCTTCTATTGTTTGTTTGAGCATTAGCTTAACGATTAACTGTTATTAAGCCATACTATGTAATATTGGATACCGTTTTTTTATGAAAATTCAAACTGAAAATATAAATGAGTTTTCAAATATTTTTTTTTAATTTGTCTGGATTACAAACTAATTGGTTTAATTGTATTTTATTGTTTACCATAGATAATACCAATGTTGATATAGTTAAACAGCCAATTTAAACATAAAGTTATTTTACTGCACGTGTGTGGTTGTTATTAAGGATCAAATATGTAGTATATAAAGACAACTTCATGCCTAAATGAAAGACGCAACTTTATAGAAATACGTCCGTGGCAAGGACGGCTAAAATACGTCGAATTAGAGCGTCTATCGCGGAACGCTCGCCGCGGCTTGCCAGCCAAAATATAACAACCTCACAGACTCGCGCTAGGGAACCTAGCACCGAACGCTCCCAGCATCTCACCACGCAGAGACAACGTGCATCCACATCTACATTATCTACCAAAAAGTAATTGGGCACCTGTCCACAATGTTTCCTCGGTGGTTGTCACCCCGTTAGAATCTCGTAGGGCCACCTCTTGCGGCTATAACAGCAGCCGCCCTGTCTGGCATGCTCTCTACGAGTGTTTGCAGGACATCCACGGGGATTCGTCGCCATTCCTCTTGCAACCATTCCATGAGTTGAGCAATGGATTTTGGCCGAGCCGGACGAGCCCTCGCCCGGCGATCCAATTCGTCCCAAAGATGTTCTATGGGGTTGAGGTCGGCGCTCTGGGCGGGCCAGTCCAATCGGCCAACATTGTTGTCGGCATACCACTGCATAGTAGCCCTTGCAACATGGCACCTGGCATTGTCATCCTGGAAGTAACACGGGTCCATTCCGAAAATACGCCGCAATGTTGGGAGTATTTCGTTATCCAGAATGATACAATAGGCCTCTGTGTTCATGTTACCACGAACAAACACCAGCGGTTCTACGCCGGAGGCCGTGGAACACAAGTCAAGTGACGTACTGAATTATCTATCCTCATGGGTGCCCAATTACTTTTTGGTGGATAGTGTACATTGTATAATCGAATTTTAGCCCATGGTAATAGATTGGCTTTCAATTATGATCCAAATTTTGACTACGCTCAGCAGAGAAATATGCAAATTGGGCAAATTAATATAACATTCTCTAAATGTTACGCAAAAAATTGGAGTGATGAATCCAATGGCATGTGCTGTGATGCGGGAACATTTGTTCTTCCCGAAATTTAGGACCCCCACAAACAATAAAAAGTCTTTAGGCAGGCAGTCATCCATTATCTACCCATTTTTTGAATAGTATACGATCAACGTCATTCGGCGCAAAAGAAATACGAGAAACCACTTTATGAGTACCTTTAAGATAGAAGGGCAGATATACCATCTCATTGGCAGTTTACGCCCATCGTCAGGCCAAAGTCCGCAATTTTTACAAATTTACTTCATTTATGATGCCGATCAACTTTCCTTGCATTCCAACACTGCCCCATATTTCAAAAATTCGTTGATCAATGAATTACAGACCGTAATAAATAACCACAATGTATACATTCGCAGTTTTAAATATAATCTAGAGAACAATTCTCCATCGGAAAATTGCCGATCGTAAAACACAAAATGAACATTGAGGGCGATACCATTCGCCTACAGTAAACTAAGTTGCGGTTTTACTAGTCGATGAAGACAAATGACCCAGGGATATAGTGTTGCATTGCAAAGATCGTCAACTAAAAAGAGTATCAGAATTGTATCGTGCCTACGATCCGTAACAACATCCTTTGATATTTGTGGGAATGTATTTGCGCAAGTGATGTTTTACTCATGGCCAATTATGAGACGGGTTATCTAGATTCGGAACTCCAGAATATCAATATATTTTGCTACCAGAAAATAATAAAAGAGAAGCTCTAACAAGTTAATTCGAGGATTATACCCCCCCCCTGTACTGTGTATGTAAATTTAATAAAACCTATGAAAAAACGCTCTAAGTCGTGGGCGGTTGCTATTTAAAATAATAAATTTGTTAAAACCAGTTTTCTTACTTTTAAGTTTTAATTACGGAGAACATTTTTTAAATTACTTTCAAAATGGAAATTGGAAATTTTGTAATAAAAATAGAATAATAAAAAAAATAATGCTGTTATTAATTATGTGCGTAGAATAATAAGTATATACTCAGCGAAGCGGGCGAGGTTACTGCTAGTTTACATTAAAGCGTCATAAATAATAAAAAGACAACTCTTTTTATTATACTCTTTGCTGTTACATAGTACCGTCAATAAATTTGTAAATGTCGTAGTGTGTGGCTGCCTACACACAGGGCGCCAGAAAGCCTACTAGCTGACTACTGGCAGTATAATTATTTCTCTTTGTGTCTGATGAGTCATTTACGCTAAGTAGCAAAACTTCATTAGACATAGGATACCAACGATTCTTCGAAGAGAACACTGGCGATTATTGGGTTTTCCATTTAGATGTAATAGAGCTGTCCACCTCTTCAACAGAAACATTACAGAAGTATTTATTAGATTTTCGAAAAACCATGCCATCACAGGCTTTTCCCAAGTGATAAATAAATAAATTTTCTTTGTTTTTGAGTGGGATCTGTAATGGCCAGAACAGAGTAGAAAATTGTAGGTAACCTAATACACATGTTTCCCAATTTATTTGCCTGGCACTATCTTACTCATATATAAAAATTGCAGTTAGCAATGTTCTTATATAAGTTACAGATATTATTTATTTTCACAAAATTTTAAATAGGATATACTTCATGTATCACCAACCACAAAAAAAAAGGGGGGGGGGGAGGAAACGAGACAGGCAATGTTGTCTCTGGAAACGAAATTTATCACAACTGGAAACATATTCTCTGTAAAATGGGTGGCATTAAGTGTTTGTACAATTTACAGAGTAAAATACAGAATGTTAGAAAACTCAGAGCCCCAACTCCAGATATAGTTTATTTGAACCAATAGTAACGCAAAACTTCTATGTACTTATATTCGGAAACGTATTTTTTTGTCAACTAATTGTGTTCAAATCTTGCGGCTTACAACTCCTGCAGAACAAGGATACGTGTAGGACAAGTTGCATAGGTCTTACGGGCGCGCGACGCTGCGTATGTAATAGTTTAGTGTCGCGCGCCTGCGCCTATGCAACTTGTCCTACACGCATGATCACAAAGCCTCGCTCTGCAGGCGTTGAACGCTGCAACTTTGAACACAATTAGTTGATAAAGGTTGTTCACAATAAAGTTAGCACTTTTGAAATCAACCTAGGAATAAAGTCACTGCCCCTACCTGCATATATCTTAACGAGGGTCACTGAGTGACATGTGGCCAGTAAAGTTGGTAACGATGGGAAGTAGTTCTTTATCTTAACGTTGAATAAAAAGGGTTAGGTAACAATTTCTGATAATTTAAATTATTTGGTTCGCTTTCTGTTTTTTTTTAAGGCGTCGAAGTGCAAAAATGAGTAGATTAGTAAAATATTTATTTTTCTAATAATTTCACAGTTTCACTTGACCGACGCATGAATTAAGTGATTAGGCTCATGACAATGTTAATTTTACATAAAGCGGAGGAATACACAACGTTCGTACAAGTAGATACTAAGCAGAGCTTTCAAAAGTGCTCATTTTACCGTGAATAACCTATATAAAAATACGTTTCCGTGTACAATTGTAGAGGGCTTTTCTATTTGTTCAAGGAAAAGAAACTATGTCTACAGTTTCACTGAGTTTCCGAACATACAATATAATTACCCTGCACTCAATGAACACTTAAGTAGTTCCTAGTTACTATCCCGAAAAAAGGTTAAAAAGAAAGGAGCATACACTAAGGTCTGAAATAGAAATTATTATAGAATTCGCAAAAGATTTAAATACAGTAACCAATTCTTTATCTAAAATTAAAAATAGGTATGTTGTCAACGACATTGAAAAAAGAAAGTGTAACATAGAATCTGAAAAAGTGATATGAATAACACGGTATTGTATACCACGGCTTAAGGGCACTGTCTGACCACGCGTCCAAACACAGCGTAGAGGTTCAGTCGTATAGTTGTCATTTGAGAACTGTTTGATACTTCTGACCAGCTTCTGCGTACGAATAGAATTGAAGAATTCTGCCACGTCTGAACGGGAGTTTTAGTTTTCTATTTCTTCTCTAATGAGCGTTTATTAAATGTAAAGAAATGGCTGATCGTGTTACACAATAGTCTTTAGGTATGAAACATACAGTACAGTTTATTTAACATACGATATTGACATGAATCGCACTTTTTTTTTCTATCACACCAAAATATGATAGGCTCACAAGTCCTACAAGACGAGTGTGTGTGTGTGTGTGTGTGGGGGGGGGGGGGGGGTTGGGGGAAGGAAGATTTGCACGGTACATCAGTGCAGTGTGCGTAAAGACTACCAGATATCCAATACGTGCCCTCAGGTCGCCCTTAGAGCTCCCTCGCTTCTAGGCCTGAGACACGCGATATCCTCCAGCCAGGCGACGCCCTTAAGGCGGATATCCCACCCACTATCTTGGACTTATCGCTTTTTCGCCAAAGCTTCTATTTCAGAAGGTGTCTTGAAATTTCCCGTACGACATATCCTAAATAACAGCTTCCCAAACTTTATCGAACTGCCACAACTTCGCTACATCTGTTAATTTTTAGCTGCTGACTGTCGAGGGGAAATGCGAGATTATTTTTTGCGAACGATTACAAAGGCGACGATATCAGCAGTAATTAAAAAATACTGACTTCGGACAATGAACTAGGCAATACTATGTGCTCTGTCGTTCCAAACATGATACAAAATTGCATTTCCAGAGTATGGCAAAAATTCCATAAATCCAAGATGGTGGGTGGGAAGCTGCCGTAAGAGTTATATGGACCTGCACGTTTTTTGTGGAATAGTTGTTTGCGCGGATACGCGTATCTCGGTAAATAAATGTTCTGCGAATACGACTTTATGTCAGAAAAGATTGAAAAAAAAATAAAAATAAATAAAAATAATCTATGTCCCTATCGCGTATAATAAAACCCCACTGTTACAGATATGAATTGCACAGTACAGCGTCACGACGGAAACGCTGCATGCTTTGCGCGTAGGAGCGATGAGGCGCTATAAGTGCCTGTTAGTGTCGCCCGTATCGCTCCCTCGCTTCTCGACCTTGGACGCGCAGCTCCAACTATCTCAGTGTAGTTTCCTTGCATATTTTGGAGGGGGGAGGGGGAGATAGGTAGCGCATCGAATGACAAAAGCGGAGATCGGAGATCGCAGGAGCTGAAGACTTGCTAGCGAGGAACAGGAAGAGCAATCATGAAGGGTTTACAACGTGGCTTTCGGCGCTTTTTACGGCACGCGGGGAACGTGAGTCGATTACAGGAGACTGCCGTTGTCCTGTTGCGCTTGATCGATCACTGATCGACACCTCGATTTGATTTTGGCCTTTCTCAAGGTGCAACGTTAGCTGGATCAATTTTTTTTTGAAGTAGCTGTAATTTTGAGTACAAAACAAGTTGATCACAGTTCCGTAAAAAAAAAAAAAACACGTCAAGTTTTGAGCCTTAGCACATTATTGCTTATGGAACTTTTAATGTTGCCTGCGCATCTAGTGATGGTCAAGCAGTTCTACATATGTGATGCCTTCCCAGAAAAGGTACCTTAGGATGAAAAAGCATTCTCGGGTTTGGACTGTTTGTGTAGACGATTTTACTCGCAATTCAATGAAACAAGTCGCTCCCTTGTAACGTTTATATTCTCAGCATGTTCCGTTCATATCTCGACAACGATCATTTTCGCATTTTCAACCTTTTTTTTTTTTGGGCTTTCTGAAAATATTACGTTTTCACCCTGAGGTACCTTTTCTGAGAACGCGTCACAATAAATTCTTATGAAGTGTGTGAAAAAAAGGCAAGTTCGTATTGAAGAAGGATATAAACTAGATGTGTTTTGTAGAAAAAATAATTTGAAAACTTCGACTATAGGAGCAGTTTGTCAAATAGCGTTTGTTGGCTAAAGCAAGAAATGTGTTAACGGGTTAAAATACAGATGGTTAAGTTTGTCCCAGGAATAAGACAAACACTTGGTCAGAGTTCATTGACTACGTTGGTAGTTTTCACAAAATTCCTTACAGTATTAGGAAAATAATATTCAGTGGAAAAATCAATTAATTTGAAAGATTGGCGTTGTTAACACTTGTAATGGGCGTTGGGTTTGGTCCGCAATATTTGTACGACCCGCCAAGTGACGCCTCTCCTCATGTCGAGTGTCCTCTGAATATCCTGGCGAACGACTTGTTGCGAAGCAGTTATTCTGGTCGCAATAACTAACTTCTTTAGTCACGTATAACGCTACGTCTCCCCTTCAATATTCCAACACAATACTGTTCGTATTCAGTTAGACTAATTATTGTTATTGCTAGGTCTGAGCTGGCTCACAGTAAATTGGTATCACTCTATTAGGAAAGGCAAAGTGATAATTACGACTATTTACGATTATCTCACTTTATACAGCCGAAGTTGTACTCACCAAAGTATAACCCTTTTACAATTAAACCGATATGCAAAACGGGGGGCAGCTATTTATCTTTACTATTAATTCCTTCATAAAAGATATAGCTTATTAATTAATCTCCTGATAATGATTTTCCCATTTAATCCTTGGGACTTGTTCATCTTGGTATTCCAGATGCCGAGGGCTGCGTCCAATCACGCCCAATAGCTGCGATCATGGCACACCTCTCTCTCTCGTGGACCGTCTAAGACTCTGGCCACACGCACCAGCGCGTCGTCTGGATGACGTCATCTTGGCGGCTCGCAGACGACTGGCCCCGCTGCGAGCTTCGCACTCGCCTAAATCAGCGCCTTCGCCGCTGTATTGCCGGGCCCTCGTTTAACAAAGCCGCAACCCCCGCTTCTGCGCTGAATATGTTGCTGGGGTGACTCGTTCAGCCCACGACACAGTGGATGGTGGGAGGGGTAGGGGGAAGTGTAACACATGAGTTTTTGTACTACCAGTAACTTAAAAGTATCTTATTTTTGGTTAGATTGGCCGTTTCGTTATGTTTTACGAATACATACTATAATTTCATTTATAATTAATACAATGAAAACAGAGATAGATTAGGCGTGTTGGTAGTTCCAAGTAAAACATGTTCACGGTAAAGTGAACACATTAAAAATCAACCTAAGAAAAAAGTCACTACTACTAACGTTATGTATTTTGACATGCTCAGTGCGTCCGTAACGATTGATGGAAAGTAGTTCCATTTATTAAAGTCGAATAAATAGTGTAAGGTTACCCATTTGTAAAAACTTAAATTTTTATTTCGGTTTTTCTGTTTTGTTGAGCGTCGAAGTATAAAAATGACCAGATTTGTAAAATATTTCATTTTGAAATAATTTCACAGTTTCACCTGACCGACGCATGAATAAAGTTATGGGGCCCATGCCAGTGTTAATTTTACACAAGGCGGAAGAATATACAAAGGGCGTACAAGTAGACCTTAAGGAGGCCTTTAAAAAGTGCTCACTTTACCGTGAAAAAAAAAACAGATAAGAAAAAATTATCATTTAAATACAGTATTTTGCAAATAAAAATTTGAGATCATGAACGAATCACGCGAGCACAACGACAGTTGCAACACAGTATCACCTTAGTCAGATATGTGTCCTACTTGCGTGTACTGTGTCTTGCTTGTTTGGATGTACCACAAGGGGACATATGTGTTCAACCATCACGCGAGCACGACAGTTGCAACACAGTATCACCTTAGTCAGATATGTGTCCTACTTGCGTTTAATGTGTCTTGCTTGTTTGGATGTACCACAAGGGGACATATGTGTTCAACCATCATTCCCAAGTGCAAGGCACTGAATAAGGCATCTGTAGCATTGTAGCGTTTGACAAAGGCTTGTCCAGCTGGATGAGTTTGAGTCGGGGTCCATTGTCGGCCTCCGAGAGGCAGGTTGGACGTTTAAAAAACTGTTCATGATAAAGTGAGCACTTTTGAAACCAACCTTAGGAAAATGTAACTGCTCCTACCCGCATTTATTTTAACGCGTGCGCCGAGTGGCAAGCCCCTAGTAAAGTTGGTAACGGTGGAGGGAAAGTAGTTACATACCTTAACGTCGAATAAAAACTGTCGGGTAATCTTTCATAATGATTGTACAGTTCCACTTGGCCGACGCATGAATAAAGTGACGAGGCCCGTGGCAATGTTAATTTTACGCAAAGCACAAGTATATACAACATGCGTACAAGTAGATCTTAATTAGGGCTTTCAAAAGTGCGCACTTTACCGTGAACAGCCTATATACGCATTGTTCGCTACTTTAACCGTTCTGTCCATATTGTGAGTTGGTTGAGTTGAGAGATTTCGGTGGCTCTTAACAACGAGGTCTCGAGAGTTGATGAGGGTGAAATTTGGTAAGAATGAAGCAGCGATGGAATGCAGCAGGGTTTGGAGGGGGGGGGGGGGGCAGATCCCGGAGAAAACCCGGCGACCAACGGTATCGTCTAGCACGATTCCAATTAGCGAAAATCCGGAGTGACCAGGCTGAGGATTGAACCGGATCGCCTTGGTGGGACGCGAGTGGTCTAACCGCTCAGCCACCGCGGGCCCACTGTGAGTTGGTGTTGGACACAGAGAGTGTAGGATGGGACACGCCCCTCGAGAAGGCTCAGGTCGACCCGGTGAACCACTAGCAGGGAAGGTCGTTTCAATTAATTTGAAAGATTTGTGTTGTTAGCACTTGTATAGGCTGTTCACAGGAAAGTGAGAACTTTTTAACGCCCTTATAAATTTTTCCTTTCATCCAAATCCCATATTCCTGCTGATTTTTAATATAAACATTGCAATGTGACCAATAAACACAGTGTATACATTTCCCCACCCTCAAAATTTGATGCCTCGGGCTGCAATAAGATATATTTATTATTGGTTAGCGCCTGTTGGGAGGGCCTTAAAGCGTGCTCACTTTACCGTGAACAGGCTATAATGGGAACTGGATTTGGTCCTGAGTGGCTGCACGACCTGCCGAGTGACGCCTCTCCTCAAGTTGAGTGAGTGTCCTCTGAATATCCTGGCGAACGAATTGTCGCGAAGCAGTGGAGGGAAAAATCCCCGCCGCAATGAAGAACATGTAGTATAGTCTATTCGCGGTATCTTTGCCATTTTTGGATCAAACTGTTGAAAAACCACGACATGAATTGCGTGTTTTGTTCTATCCGAAATATGCTGTGTAACACATGCGTTTTTGTACTACCAGTAACTTAAAAGTATCTTATTTGTGGTTAAATTGAACTTTTCGCTATGTTTTATGAATAAATCGTATTATTTCATTTATAATTAATGCAATGAAATCAGAGATAAAATATGCTTGTTGGTAATTACAAGTAAAGCCTGTTCACGGTAAAGTGAGCACTTTTAAAATCAACCTAAGAAAAAAGTCACTGCTACTAACGTCAATTATTTTAACGAGCGCACTGAGTGACATGCCCACAGTGAAGTTGGTAACAATTGATGGACGAATGCTTGTAGGCACTCCGCGGGCATCGCTGCGCACCATCCACACTCTAAATCTGAATCAGTGAGAATTTCACTGTTTCAATCAGGCAAACGTATTTAACTGATGAACCAGTAAAAAAATGCCATTCTTCCTTCACTGATTGATTCAGTGACTTTTCCCACTCACTCGTCAGTCATTTTTTTCCACTGTTTTCTCAGTGGTTAATTTTTGGACTGATGGACCAGTGAAACATCTGAGCAACTTGCTCCGTCTGTAATTAGTTTTGACTTATATATCAGTGAAACTGCGTGCAAAAATCGCCATCGAACATCGTTTAAAAATGGCCGTTAAACGAAGTGTTTCAAATGAAGTGCCATAACAACAAACAGACTTTCATTCCGTTTTTACGTCTTTCATTTCGTCTTTATGTCTTTCATTTCGTTTGAATGTAATCGTCGCAGCACTCTCTTTGAAGGTTTAAACTGCATTTAATACGGTGAAGAGAGTGCACTCATATGTACTATTCATTTTAACAAGCATAATGGTACCAATCAAATCATAAACGAAAAGTATGAGCAAAGAATTTCAAACTATACGATTTCGCAGCAATTCTATAAAACATATATTTCCTCTAACAATTTCAAATTGGCGAGGTAGCTCAGTGGCAACGACCTAAGAGTCGATGGGTGCAATTTTTTTTTTTTACTTTTTTAAATTACGGTAAATTGCACAATATAAATAGTAAACTATCGTAAATATGTTTATTCAATGTAATTATTTGCCTACATTCAATAAAGCAATATTTAATTTGCCACTGAGGTCAGCCGTCATTTATTCAATCCGTGAAATTTTTCACGTCACTAATTCAATCAGTGAAATTTTTCACTGAAACAATCAGTGAGTTTCCACTGATTCTAAGTGGAGCCATTTTCACTGATTATAGTAGTTGAATTTCACTGCGAATCAGTGGTTTCCCACTCATTCGAATTTAGAGTGCAGAATATATCATGGCAGTTGCGGATACACCTGTGTCTACCACCACCATATCCAGGCAGTGTCCGTTACGACGTCTAAAATTACGTCTTGAGCATCGCCGAGCAAGTGTGACTTTCTGCCGGGAACGAGAGCATGTCAGTTGGCGAAATGGCGACGAGTGGTGTTCAGCGATGAATCACGGTTCTGCCTGGATACAGACAACTTCGTAATACGAGTCTGGATACTTCTTGGGAATGCACTACGATCCCCGTTTCTTTGTTGAGCGGAATACCATCGCAAAGAGAGGTGTCATGGTGTGGGGTGTCATATCCTGCGATTCATGCGCTCCACTGGTGGTGATTGAACGAACCTTGATGGTTCAGCGACCATGTGTGCTCCTCTTCCTGATGTATGTTGACAACTCCAATTCACAACAGGTTAAATGCACGGCCTCACACATCACAGGCATATCTGACCTTCCTTCGTGACGCCAACACGCTTCCTTGGCCAGCGAGGTCCAAGACCTCTCGCCCATCGAGAATGTTTGGGAACAGATTGGAAAGCAACTTCGACCAGCGGAAATTAGAGGCGGATTTGGAGGATCAGTTGCCCCAGCTGTGGCATCAACTTCTTCATCAGGAGAACATCCAACATCACTACGTATCCATGCCCGACCCTATCGATGCCTGTCTCCGTGGTAACTGTGGTCTATCACCATGCTAAATGCAGCCTTCTTGTTGGTCTCCTGCAATACGTGTTTCGTGTGGTGCAATGTTTTAATACTTTCTGTATACATACTACCATATCCCGTGCCTTACTCACTTATGTGCCACTGCGATGGCACCTTCAGGTTTAACATTTTTATTTCGCGAACGAGTGTAATATTGAATTGAGTACACACGAATGCGGTACATAGTCACTTTGGTGTAATTTGCTAAGACTTGAATAAGTTAGGTTTCTATCAGGCGTGGTAATATACTGAAAGTTGAATTTCAGTAAGGCTTCAGGAAGATTGGAAGCAACCATGAATTGACTGCGATTGTAAAATTACTGCATAAAAATATTTAACTCACAAAAAGTTTATTTATACACAAAATACTACCTACCGAAAGGTATGACTCAACTGCTATTGAATGTTATACAACATACATAAGCGTCCTTAACGGACTCGGTTACGTAAAGATATTTCCCCCACGTTTGAGGCTGAGAAGCGCGATGGCGATAAGGGTTAGAATGTTCCCCCGCACCAAGTACCACATCGTCAATAAGCGAGGGAGTGCGTGAGGAAATTAGGACGGCTCTTAACATAGAGGTCTTGACAGCCGACAAGGGTGAATGAGGTGAGTATGGAGCAGCGCCGGAATGAAAGGGTGGGGGAAACGGGATCTCCCCGAGAAAAATCCGCTGATAAAAGGCATTGTCCGGCACGATTCCCACATGCGATCGTCAATAAACGCGAGGCTCTGAACTGGCTTGCATTGTTCTCGTTACACTACGTATGAGATTTTAAGCGGCGACCCCATTATTTTATTGCTGTAATGTCTGTGACAAGGTTCATGCCGAGCACTTAACTATTATTGTGTGTATCTGACTCGTATATATTATGATACAGCGCTGTGATAAAGCCATATGATACTATGTCATAGTGCTATAAAATGTTGCTTCTAGTGTGCGTGAGTTTTAAAAGCACTCAACACGCTTCATCTGATATGTTCGTTCTTTTCGTAGATCGGTACATTCGACGCACGTTTGATAGTTTCTTGCGAAAACATGCATTTCAGACACTCTACAACGCAGTTCAAATGCCAAAAGCAATGGGGTATAGATCTAGGATCGTGTAGGCCCTCTTATAGCAACTCGCCGTGACATTTATTCCACACGTGGACCAAACACCTGTAGCGAGATGTTGACCTATGCCTGTCTGGACAGCTACCCGCAGCTCCCTGCTGTTTGTAGGCGCAGAATCTTGGTTCAGAATGGATCAGCTCCTCGCCACGTCCCATTAATTCTCGCTGGGGTTTATATCAGGTGAACGAGGTGGCCACAGCTGTCTGTAGCAGAAAGCGAAGCAGGCCACGGTCCGCGGGCATTTGAACAACAGGCAGCGTGTTTGGACAACACGGAGTGAGGTCTGCATTCACACCGCACCACACACACACGAGCTACAAAGCTTCTCTCATCCGACAGATGTTTGCATGTATGGTCCGCCGCCACTGCCGATTCCAAGGCGACCTCTTGTCAGTTTACCGGCAAACACCTGAGGAGGCTGTGGCGTAGTGTAATCTCTGCAGCAGCTGGCGAGGGCTGTGGAGTGGCACACCTACACTATCACGCACTCACCGCTCACTAACACTCACAAACACACACTTCACTACACACTGCTGCAAGCGAGGTTACGAACAAGGTGATGCACACATTGCCCATACTTATAATCTCTCTTTGCCTGTAACATTCTGACACTTTTTTCTGTGTTACAGGGCGATAGCAGACTTCTATCGGGAGGGTGGCTCAGTTCTGGCCTCCCACCACCCTGGTTATCAAAACTGCAGCGAACTCATTTCATATCACCCTGAATCAAAATCACAAAGTCTATCTACGCTATCTAACAACTCGCCCTACATTCTCCAGCCCTAATCCAGTCAAAGGAAATTATTTCATCCTCCGCGACTATCTCATAGATTTCTCCAGGCCCTCCCCCTCTTTATCTAGTTTGCTATGCTCGTATCTAGACACTTCTACTTTCGGGGTGTGTTCATGGGTACAATTTCGGCTTTGACACCAGACAACCCTGCTATAGCCGCGATGCATGTGCCCATTTTAATAATCAAACCCGACCTAAGGCGTAAAGGGCTTGCCCTGAGACGCATCCCGTTCTCCAACCGTCTTAGCTAGTAACATGCATGCCGGAGGGCTCACAGAACTGTGAAGGTGCTCACGTTGGCGTAGCGGGATTTGGGAGCTCACCAAATAAATATTATTATTAAAATTGAGCGAGGTCTTACCTCACTGAGACGCTGTCGGGTCAAGATGGGGCGTTCCGACCACCTTAGCAGCAACGAAGAATCAGCCTTCGGTGACGATATTAAGGCGACAACGTTCTACATAATCCCGCATATACACTAGATATACCACAGTGGCTTAATTAACTAAACTGAAACTAATTTATACATAGTATATTGAACTTTAAATATATTGTAAAACGTGAAGCAAACGTTGTGTACTTAACGAACTCGAGTGGGGAGTGAACCCAGCGCGAGGCAACACTCACCGGGTGACGGACTTTCCAGCTGTGCCCGTCATCTTCGGATATGACATGAAATGAGACCCTAGGATGGAGCGGCGCTGGAATGTAAGGGTGGGGGAAACGGGAGTACCCCGATGAAACCCACCCCGGCAAGCGGCATCGTCCAGCACGATTCCCACATGTGAAAAATCCGGGCGTGAACCCGCCGGATATCGAGCCCGGATCGCTGTGGTGGGAGGCGAGCGCCTTAGCCACTTCCCCACCGCTGCCCCACGTATTTTAATACAGTGACGTATTAGCTTTATACTGTGTTATACCTCTGAGTTAACTTTCCCCCACTTGTGATAGGAAGTTATATTTGTGCGCTAAACCCAAAGAGCGGTAGCATGTAGTTGAAACTCTTCAGAATGCTTCTCGAACCAGAACTGAACAACTTGGGACGATGACACAGATCATGATCCCTCTGGCATATAACCTCGTTATGGGGTTAGTGAATACAACGAACGGTTGCAATGCAAAGCTGTGACCGCAGCGAACACTCACTCGTGTGATGTCAAAGCGCAACTGATGCAGGTCTGGGCTCTTCCAAGGCTCGCTCCACCAACTATTACCTTTACATACTGCTATCCCATGACTTTTGGCATGTCTGTATACTGCGGATGTCACGACGAAGGACAGCGACATTACACTAGCTATCGGTCTCACTGCCTCTCTCCCCTTCTCCTTCATCATTGGTTCGCATCACGCTGCTCCCGTATTTTATACTACACCTTCCACCTGAAGGTGTGCAGTGCCTTCGTAGCAATCGTTTATCTCACAAATTTCTGCGACGACCAGGAGAGGTCTAGTGAGGAAAATGTTTATTAAGATTGTAAAAATGCCTTTAGTGAACCAGATTCAAGAACAATCGTACAGCGATGTGTAGGTAAAAAAAATCGTCGAATATGTGCAGTAACAGGTATTTCGGTTACAAATGAAAAAAAATCTGAACTCAAAAATCTCGTTTTCCCATTCATTATAATTGGGAATTGAGACATTTTGAATCTATTGGCTGCAGAGAAGTATTATTTCACGAAGTATTAAGCACATCGTCGAGAAAATTTTCCGAGCGTATGGAGTACAATTTTAGCAGCAGTGATGAATACTCTGAAAACAATATTTACGTTATTTGTTAGTAATAATTCGATAAATATATTTTCCAGTAAATTTACATTCACTGCCAGATACGAGTATTCATATATTATTTCTGAGATCCACAGTGGTTCAAATATCCAGGTTTTGTATTTAAACTGAACACGAAAATGTAATTTGTCGTCAAATAGAGTGGTTTTTCTTATGTTTAAATTTCTTCCCTCCGGAAAATGTTACAAACATTTCCAAAAGTAGAAATAATGAGAATCACTTACATATTTAATATTTTCCGATTTGCTATCAATAAAATTATTTGAGAGCTCCTTAATTTCCGTTGTTACTCAGAAATAATCGGTAAAATTGGTCTTTTAAACAAACTGGTATAGCTACTTATCTCAGATACCAGATTTTGTAAACATTTAGTTAGCCAGGAGCTACTATAAGTAGGCTACCTTTCATTAAATATAATTTTACAGCCTCCAAACCGCTCGTTCGTTCTCCACTCATATATAAAAATTTGTTTGGAAATTGTTTTAACTTTTCCTTAAATCTGAATATTTATCGGTACGCTAGTACGATCGATCTCTATAACAGAAGAGAAATCATCGCTTGAGAATATCGCGTATTCGCTTTTTAGAATAAGACAATTTTGTTTTGTCGAAAATCTTATAAATATTATGTAGTCTTCTTGATAACTCTTCATGTAAGGACTTTAACTAAGGAAGTAATCTACAAGAAATCCATAAAAACTGCGCCTTGCTCTTCAAAACTGTGTTTTTTGGTGTTGTATATTATTACCATCTTTATGCGTAGCCCACGCAGTAATAGTTTACGGCACTGAGTTAATTTGACGCCTTCCCGAGACGTATTGCAATTCACAGAGGACGCTTATAAATTATAATTATTAGAGCACACACTTGAGTGTGATAAATATTGAAAATTTGTTTCTTTGTGACATGCTGGCATTTTGTATTCTATTGAAAGGGCTTTTTAACGTCCCCCTGTTTTATGCTTGAAAGCTTAGCAGGGGACGGTTTACAGACTAACTTATAACCTAACTTATATTAACACCCATTCCTTACCCGGGATTCGAACCCAGAGCCTCCCCCCCCCCCCCCCAGGTCGGTGGTGCACCAACCGACTGCGCCACGGGAGTAGACATGTTGACATTTTGTTTTCTCTATTTTTTTTATTAACACAACATAAACCTTACTCATACTTAAATTAACTTTTCCATTAAAGGGGATTACTTAAATGATTCCATTACAAAATTTCAGTATGTATTTGATGATTATAAATGACGTCAATAAAAGTATTTGACAATCGTTTCGTCAAAGAAATTTCTAATAAATAGACGTTTTTAAGGGTACTATAGAAATGAATTTCACGTTATAAGAAATCCAACGTTTTATAGGCGCTTATATTCACGTGGAAGAAACATGGTAAATTTTCATTGCTGCTATCCCATTTTAAGTGAAATATACCTTTTCCGATACCATATTTCACAGCATTTTTTGAAACCTGCACCCACGCTAACGATGATTTATAACTTCGAAACATCAGTTATACACCGTACGTTTTGTAGCTGTAGACATTAAACATCAGGCCGTTAAAGTTGAGCTAGTCCATTACTAGCTGGCTGTTGATTATGTTCGCAAATTTTTCTAAAACACTACGTGGTAAGTTATAACAAGGGAAACTATCCAATTATTAATGGGTTACGTTTCACAGATAACTCTGGTTGTTCTGTGGTAAGCTGCCACCGTTCATTTCCAAATTTTTCACGGTCTCGCGTATTTGAAAATGGCACGTACTCAACGAAAAATCTTGTAGTCTCAATGTATTTCATTAACGGGTGGTATTAAACTATCAAAAATACGACATAAACTGGTGTAGTAATTTTTCTATTAGTGCCCCGCGATAAAAACAGTTACTTCAATATACTTAGCGATTTTTGTGTAGCGACTAGTACATATTATCTTGAATTATTTTGTAAAAAGTGATTTATGTAAAAATTACCCACAGTAGGTGAAAGTTCATTATGCAGCAGCATCACGGGTAACATTGGAACTAATTCAAGTTTAGCTCGTGACTGCCACTAGGAGGCGAATCACCTCTACAACCTTGGTATCGCCTGTTCACGGTTAATGGTGCACTTCTGAAGCGAACCTTCGAAACATATCACTGCTGCTACATGCACTTACTTTAACGGCCACACTGACTTGGCATGCGCCCAGTAAAGTTGGTAACGATGGAAGTAAAGTAGTTCCATGTCTTAACGTTGAAATAAAAGCGCGAAGTAAACATCGTCGGATGTTTGAAACTATTAGTTTTGATTTCTGTTTATTCATGCATATACGGGAAAGAATAAGCAAATCGTGAAAATGTTTACTTTTATAATAATTAAACAGTTTCACTCCGACGCATGAATGAAGTAATCAGGCCCCTGACAATGTGTACTCATACACCATATGTAAAATAAACAATGTGCATACACTCTAAATATGTATCGGTGAGAATTTCACTGTTTAAATCAGTTAACCGCGCCTGACTATACGACAGTCACTCCAACCAATTAAACTGGAAAATTAAGGGGGGGATACCCGTTACTTAATGTTTCAGTGACATTTTTCACTGATTCATCAACTATTTCATTCGTTGTTTATCAGTAATTTACTTTCCGATTAATCGCTTATAGGGGAGAATATTTTATTCTATTTCTCTACGATCATCTACAATCTTGAATTAATTTTTTAAATATTTCTCACCTGCAATTCAATTTGCAAATAATTACAAAGGAAATTATAAAATTTTCTTCTTATATATATGTACGGAAATCCATTAATTTTGATAACATTGTTGTGATGGTTAAATTCTTCATCGTCTTAACGGTAGTTACCGCGAGATTATCTATCGCCTAAGATATATGCGGAAGAATTAATAAAATAGAACTAAGCAACCCTAAAACGCATCCGAAGAGCTTGGAACTGTTCCACTCAAACATTAGACATTTTCACTCACACGCATTCCCAACATGAAATGGAAAATTTTGCAGCCGTTGGGATTTTATGTGACAGCTTTGAAATACGCATTTACTTTTCTACGTCGCAGCGCCGTGTGTCTGATTTGAGGATTTTCGTTTTAATATATTTTCAGATCCATAAAAAAATTTCTTTAACTGGATAATACCAGACGTATAATGACACGTGCCTCCAGAGCGCAACATACTGACCATGGCTGCCCAATCCGAGTGCGGCACTTCTATACTCCCGCGCAATTTACCTTGAGCGTAACGACTATAGTCCATTCACGGTTTATTCGGCCTTTCTGAATCAAACCTTTGAAAAATCTCCCCATGTATGACGTGTTTAGTTATTCTCTAAATACGCCCTCTATCACAAGCGTTTTATACTTGTGTTCATAAATGTTACTGTTTTACCTGTTAAATTGAAACGTTATTAATATCTTATCTAAAGGTCATAATGCTTCAGTGATAAATAATTTGAATAACAAAACAGGGAGAAAATAGGTATGTTGGTAACATCTAGTGAGAAACAGTCCTTATACAAAATATAATTACAACTGAGTGCCCATGAATGTGGTTCTTGTCCCTCCGGTGTAATTTTCCAGACTTGTTAAGCTTTGTTTGCGCGAGGCGGAGTAATACCCTGGAAGTAGAACATTAGCAGGGCTTCATAAAAGACTGAAGTAACCGTGAATGGATTACAGTCCTCGCGGAGTGGTAAACTCTATTTATAGCCTCGGTTACTGTTGGATCGACATAAATTATTTGTTTTCTGAAGCCCTGCTTAACTTCTACTTCCATGATATTCCTCCGCCTCGTGTGCAAACTAAGTTTAACCAAGTCTAGAAAATTACACTGAAAGACAACGCACCGAATTCGTGCGCACTCACTTGTAATGATATTTTGAATGAGAACTATTTCTCACTAGGTGTTACCAACACACATGTTTTCTCGCTGCTTTTTTTTTCATATTTATTATGCATGAATTATTATCATTTACTAATAAAATAGATCTAAAACTCCAATTTAATGATAAATATAATACTTTCATGTTAACAGATGAATAAAACGCTTGTAATATGGCATATTTAGGAAATAATTAAACATATCATACATGGGGGAATTTTTCAAAGGTTTGATTCAAAAAGTGTGAACAAACTGCGAATAGACTATAAACTTTATTCGTTCATGTGTTCGTTCCATCGTAGGGAGAAGTGTCAACGGTTGGTATAGACCGTTCACGACAAAGTGAACACTTTTGAAATCGACTTTAGAAAATGTCACTGCTCCTACCTGCATGTTTTGACGGGCGCTCTGAGTGACATGCGCCTAGTAAAGTTGGTAACGATGGATGGGAAGTAGTTCCGTAGCTTAATGTCGAATAAAAAGTGTTAGGTAACCATTTCTGACAATTTAAATTATTTATTTCCCTTTATCTTTTTTTTTTTTTTTAATGTACCCAAGTGTAAAAATGAAAATTGTAAAATATTTACTTTTCTAATAGTTTCACAGTTTCACTTGACCGTCGCATCAATAAAGTGATGAGATCCGAGACAATGTTAATCTCACATACGGCAGAATAATACACAACCTGCGTACAAGTAGATCTTAAGCTGGGGAATTAAAAAGTGCTCATTTGACCGTGAATGGCCTATAACAGCCAGAACTTCAGTGAGCGGGTGAAGAGATTTGGTTTGGTTCTTAACACAGTGGTCTTGAGAGCCGAGCGAGTACTTAAGAGCCTGTGAGGGTGAAATGAGGCAGATGTGGCGCAGCCCCGGAATGCAAGGGTGGGGGAAACGGGAGATCCCCGAGAAAACTCGCCGACCAGCGGCGTCGTCCAGCACAATGCCCACATACGAGGACCAAGAAGCGACCTCACCGGGATTCTAAAGGTTCTTCTATTGGTAGGATAATAGTTCAACACTTATATATCAGGATTACATAATATTTATTTTTAATATTATTGAAATGTAATTATATAACACTAGCTGATCCCGACGAACGTTGTTCCGCCTTTTTTTAAATTAAAAAACAATAACATATATAACGCCATCTATTGCATTTAAATTGTAAATCCAAATTAAAAACACGAAGTGTAAATGTCATGTGCATTTTGTGTCATCGTAAATTAGGCTCAAATGACATGTGTATTCTGTTTCATAAAGATAATTGTTTATTCATATAAAAGTATTATATTTTACATGTTATAATAACATTGAATTGACATAACAAATCTGTAATGAAACATTTAACACCGCTTATTAAATGATTTTTATACGGTTTTGTTGCACAATGACAAAACTCGTGTGTAATTATTCAATACGCATAGAAGTTCATAGCACTAACTATTTTTTTCGGTTTCAGCGCCTGTTGTTGGATTTCTTTGTTTATAAATGAAATTATATCCATTCCTCTCCTTCCCAGAATATAATATATGTGGATATTGTAAAACGTCGTATGATCGATGTTTGTATTATATGGCTGAACTGTGTTGTTTCTGCGCATAATTGTCTAATAAGAATCTGTTTGGCGTGCACGTGATTCTCGATTTTGTGTTCGTGCCTCTTCAGTTTGCGCAATCCGTGTTCACGTTTTTTTTTTTGCCTTCTCAATGCGTACTCTCTATTATGTCGGGTGCGTCAATCTATGTTTGACCGTGGTATCGCTGGCATTTTTCTCTTTTAGATCAGCAAACATTTCCTGAAAGTATGAGCCAAATCGGCCCATAAATATAGAAGTTAGACTTCAACGCCACCTATCAGAATGAAACATGACTAAAAACCTTACTCGCCAACTCAATAACCTATTGTTTTAATATGGTCTCAAATGGTCCAGCGGTTTAGTCACGCACAATGGATTTTATATGTAAATATTTAGATGATAATTGAAGCCGGTGAAAAAAGAGATGAAATGCCAAATTTGACTTCTAATAACCGAAGATATCCGGGTGATATTGAATTTTTTTTTTTCTTTTTCAATAAATTCGATTATTGTGCACGAAGCTGTAACTGACACTTTGTGATCGTAGATGGAAAATAAAATGTGTATATAGGATGTTTCAGTATAAGAGTGCATAAATGAAACAGAGAATAGGGCCCGCGCCACAGATTGGGACCGTGTGCGGTCTGTAAAGCCAGCGAAAGGAGAACTGGGCACAAACACGTCTAAAACCTAGTACACACGGGCATCTTTCTTGCATAAGAAAGTGAGCACATTCTTGTACACCTCGACTTACATCGTGTGAACGGCCGCCGAGTATGCTAGTTACTAGCGCACAAGAGCTCGTACACTAGCTAGTGCCATTTAGGGACGATCCTATTTTTTTTGCCGTCTTTCTTGTACAAGTCGAATGTAAACAAAACATGTATTTTGTTGATGCTGGTAATAAGCAGACACGCTAGTGTTTTTAATACGATGAAATGTTTAATAGTCCCACGGCCATTTCAAATTTTCTTCATTTGTATGTATTTAGTGCTTGAAATATGCCTGATTGGACTAAATCCTTTTTTATTTTTTATGGAACAACCCCAAAAACTACTTCAAAATCATACATAGTTGACATCAACCACCCGCTTTCTTACTCTCCAGCTAGTGTCGTGTGTATGGATCACACAATTCCGTGTATACAACTAGTAGGCGCTTTAGTGTTCAATTTCTTGTTCACCTTTATTTTCACTTTCTTATACAAGAAAGATGCCCGTGTCTACTAGGCTTAAGAGTAATGCCTGGTTCACATGTACGCCGATCTCGCAGAATAAACGGAGTGGAAAACTAGCACAGCCAATCAGAAGCCGCCCTCGGTTTCCGCGCGAGTCGCGCAGAAAAGTTGAGCTCGCGTTGATATTTTCTGCTCCCGGAAATAGCAGACTTCGCCAATATTTCCCAGACGTCAGCTGGTTCACATATTTTATATAACTAATTTCTGGTGTGATCGACGTTTATTGATGTGAATGTATAGACCAGTTCAAGGTACATATTTATAAAGAAATGCGAGAGTATAAACGTAAATTTTATTCACCATTTGTATTAAATAAGCGTAGTTTAAAAATCAACAGACAGGAAGCACTAATGTGTAGAATATTTTTGGATGTGAAAATAAAATTTGCAATGTCTTGAAAATAATTTTGTAAATAAATCACAGTATAATAGAATCAATAAGCAATAGTAGAAAGACGATAGCATCTAGTTTGTTATCTATAAATTGTTTTATACTTTTGGCGTTAAAAATCACGAATTCAACTGCGTAGAAAATCTGCTTGCACGTGAACAACCATCGATTCTGTCTACTCTGTCTGTTTGGCGTGATCGGCGTACATGTGAACCAGGCGTTATACAGGTGTCTGGATTTGTCACGTGGGTTGTTGATATTGCGCGTGTACGCTATTAACATGTAGTACCGTACAGGACCTTTCCATTGACGGACCGGTGTTGATGTACCGGTCTGCACGCCACAGCAGTTGCCTAAAGTGACATCTACCAACCTTCAACGCAAGCGTGACAACGGCGTACGAGATTTTGCCGCGCCCGCCCGAATACCACGCACACGTCGCGCCAAGCCGGAATCACGCAGCCCCGACGCACGCGACACGAACGGCCAGTGAGATTCAAGAGAGTTCGTCGGAAGCCCGACCGGTTCTGTCGTCCGACAAGCAGTTTTGGATTAGAAATGATTTCTATTCTTCATCGTGTCGTGCGTAACGACTGACAGAATGTACAACCTTGCGAAATGAAACTGCATTGCAGGCTTTCCCTGCAATGACAAATACGCAGCTTAAAAGAATTGAAAATTACTGTGTTTCACTCTTAAAAATAATAATTCTACCTTTGTTTTCATTAGCGATACCAATTTGTTCACAATTTTTTATTACAAATTTCCCTCTTGTTCACGGCCTTTGAAACTAATGTAGCCTATCAGCGCCTTCTAAATAGTTAGGTTAAATGCCGAGAGCGTGGTGTCGGTCGTCCTGTAAATTCAAGTAGTCTCATTGAAATGTGTCGTGGTTGCGTTTTTGGTCCTGTGATGCTGTGTTGGTCGGGCCTATGCGATTCCGGCATCAGTCGTTAATACACGCGCGTACTGTGGCAGCGCGAGGATAACAGAGCAACCTCGTAGACGATAGACGAACCACGCACGCAACACGGGTCACCCGCATGTTCACGCCCATAGCTCATTTAGCTCGCTTCATGGATCACGTGTTCCCAATCTCAAAATGTTCGGTGGTGCTGCCCTTGTCCTGTGTTTCATTTTTGCAATCTTTCACTGAAACATACTCTACATTTCTACAATAGTGGTGTACATAATCGCAACATGCCACAATATCGGGAATTATCGTGTGAGCAACATACCTTTATCGTAAACGTCTGTTATTGTCGTGAGTGGATGTGTTAAAGACAAATAATTGTAAATATGAACAACATTGCCGTTATTAATAAAAGAAAATTCCAGAACGACAATTTTATAATATGGTTATTCTTAAGACTATTGCGCGGCAAAGAATTCAGTCGTTTATATTAGTATAAAAATTCTCGACTTGTGAAAATTACATATTTAATAAAATATAGTTTTCTGAATTTTGCGTAAGCACACACCAGAATCTCGACTTCCCTATGTGCTGAATGGACAAACCAAGATAAAAAGAAAACTTGTAAAAGAACTTTTAAGTTATAGATTAAGTAATTTTACGAAACTATAGTAAAATTTATTGGGCTAAATTCAGGAAGTGCCACAGAAATTGAAACCCTTTCGTCTTGCTCAAAAATCTTTAAACCTAGTAAATAATCTGTTTCGTGTCATTTTTGAGACAACTTGGCATTGCTCGTGGAATTTTTTCTCAAACCTATTTATCCGATTTTTTGTAAAAGAAAGGTATCCCTTTACTGCGTATGCCAAAGCTGACAAAATATCAATATTACCACTTAATTTTAGAAAATTTATGTAGATAACGGAGTGTTTTATTTTACTGAAAAGCAATCTCATGTAATGGCTACTGCTTGGTGGAAAATGGTAGGAAAAATAATAATCTTAACTTTAACGTTTATATAATATTACCAATCACATCTCGTGGTGTTTATATAATATTACCAATCACATCTCGTGGTGTTTATATAATATTACCAATCACATCTCGTGGTGTCTATTTGTTTTTCCTTTTTTAGCAGCATTCTTACGTTCTTTCATTCGTGCAATCTCGCAAACAATCAATAATTTTGGTATCACTTAACAGAAGGATTTTTTTTTCCGGTGATGTGAACGGAGAACTCGCAAATCTGTTGGCTATCCTTTCCGATGCACCAGAACATAATAAATGCAACAAACATAACTAACCTAATAGCAGCAAATGTCTCTAAGAGTGAGTAGTTAAATTTATGTTTTCAATTGTCTTGTTACAAGTATCTGAAATTTATATAAAGAAATGTGTTTTAGACACCTTCAATTGATTAGCTGACAATAACATACTGTTACGTGTCGCTGGTCTGCGCGGCTGATCTTGGTGCGCCCCGAGCGAGCGGGAGTAAGATGGACAGAGTAGAGATGACAACGGGGCAGCAAGCCGATGTAATATTTTAAATAGCAGGTGATGTGACCGCATATCAGTTACACAATAAATGAGCTGACACTTTAATCTCTTTTTTTCCCGCAGCTGCTTACCCTGGCAGTATTTATTTCTGTGTTTATCTGAAGAATGCTCTGGATTACTAACCTCGTTCTCTCAGCGTGACTCGGGGTACATTGAACCTTCCAGATGGTTGAGCCAAGACTATAAATATGGCGACAGGCCTCCATGCCGGGTTGTTGAGTTGAGTTGGAGTTGATGAGCGAATGAGTGGCTGAGTTCCGAGCGATAGAAGACGAGCAGTGGGAGAAGTGACCAGTGGAAAGTAAGTCTGCGACTGCGGGTATCAAGCAGTGGAGGGTGCAGTTTACAGGCTGAACTATTGGACTAGATGAGTGAGTGAAAGAAATTATAAATTATGGGAACAGATAGATTAAACATGTGTTGATAATGAGTATGAGCTAGACTGTAACCAACAGAGGCAATTAAGAAGGACGTTAATTGGTGTTAAAATACAGGCCAAATATTGCGCTCACTGTTAAATAGAAAGAGTAAAAGTGGAGACAGAAAATTTAATGTTGTAAACAATAGCCTTGTGAATAAAGAATAAATCAAACTTAGTTCTTCTATTTGTATTTTTATTAAGACCTCTATCCCTCACGAACTCAGATACGCCCCTCAGGCGTTCTCCGTGCATAACAATACTCGAGTTATTTTGTAATGAATTGATTTCTCACCAACGTTTTCTGTACAAGAACGCAAGGGTGAGTGCAGGAATATTTCTATAAAGGATTCGCCAAACTTCTTCCTTTAATTTAAATCATTGTCATAGATCCTGAAAACAGATTTTTCTCGTCATTATATATCTATCATTAAAATAAGTATTCTTGTCATTTTTCTTTATTAAATAATTGTACACGTGAATTATTTATCAATATAGCTAATGATTGTAGTGTTCTGATTAGTTGAAGTTACAAAGAGTAATGTTTTTAACATTTATATGTTATGTCTACAGTTTTAACTAGTTATTTGGCTCAAACTTTTGGTTTCAGTGGCTTTGAAAACTCTTAAATGAAGCCTGCTACTAAAATATATCGTTTTGTTTTGCTCTGTGAATTATTGGCCTACGCAGTGTACCTGATACGTTAACGAGTGTAAAAATAACACGATTGCCAACGTAAAAACCACGGAATAAAAAAAATACGAAATTTATACAACAGCAGTTACATTAATTAAAGTGGTTTATCTGCATGTCGGAAATTTATTCAGACGAAATGTTTTCTGCCGTGGTTTACAGAGCTTCCTGCGAGATCATCACGTTTTGGGGAAAAAAACATGGTGTACAGTCGCGCAATTTATCCATTCCCGTAATTTTTTTTTATTCATCCCCGGCTGCCTTCCGGACTCTATTAACTGAAATAAATGACGCGCAAGCAAACATGCGGGGCGTCTATAATCTGGCGGTGCATATTGATCCGCGCCGGTTGGCCAGAAGGGTTGGATGGGGGCTATGCCATCTGTGCCGGACGTTAATGGTCCAGCGCGTGTAATTACGCGCGTAAAATTCCGGTCTCAGATAAAACCAAATGACTTGCTCACCGCCGAAACCGCATAAGCGGATACGTATAGCCGACAATAGTTTGTAATATAATATGAAACAAATCGCCTTTTATATGGGATGGAAAATGTTTTATGAGTTTAGTGAGTGTTTGGTATTATTTTTGTTCCTGTTCATATGAATCAGTGTGACCTTATATATGTTAAAAGATAGCATGGGGTATTTTCTAAATTTTTTTTTATCATACATAAAACAGTTTCCGTTATCAGTCATTGTCAATGAAGTGAAATAATTCAGTTTTAATTGCAGTTAATATTTCAGTATTCTACAAATATCAAATGATTATAGTGAATTCTGAATATTTTCTTCCAAAATAATATATTATTATACTATGCATATGATAAATGAAAGAGCTATTTAACTATCAGGAATTTGGTAGTTTTCCGCTTGCCTATTAAAAATTAAACGCTCATTTATTTACAGTAACTGTCTGTTTCGATACAATTTATAATATTATTAGAAAACATTTATACATTTTAGTATGCGTGAGAGCAAATTTGAATGCCGTGCTATAGTTTTAGGGTGATAAGCTAAGCCAGGTACGACTTTTTCATACATCGTACATTAGATTAATTTGAAAATTTCAGTTACTTTGCTTCCCTTACACAACTAATACGAGTGTAAATAAACGATGCTTTGCACTTAATGGTAACAGATTTTATATTAATTTTTCTATAGACAATTGAGATCAACATTACATTATTTACTTCGTTATTCGTACTTGTAAGAACGGCAAAAAAAAAAAATTTCCAAAATTATATCCAGAAGTCTTTGCAGCTAACGTTATCACCCCTACAAAAGTATTATCGCGATACAAAAAAGAAATTTAATTGTTTATTTTTCTCACTCGAGCATAGCATTTCGGGATGAGTGACGTTCTAAGCACCAGGTCAAATAAAATTAAGCTAACCCCGAGATTTCTGAAGGACATGCGAACTTCACTGTCTTTTACTTACAGTGAAACTGTGATCTCGAAAGTAACGCTATAAATATTACAAACGGTCTTGTGGAACCTACGAATTTACCGTGTGCTTTTAATGCTTGTGTATTGTATTAAAGAAAAAATTTAAATGTAATTTTTTACTGTTTTTTTTTCTTTCGCTTCGACGGAGTGCAACCATCATTACAGATTTATTTTAGTAGCACATCGAAAAATTCTCATGAATCATTTTTGCCTGCTCTGCTTTCGTAAGCCTAGCTGGCCTCTAAAGATGATACAATGTCCGCCACAACCCAGGCCCAAGCACACAGTACAGCTCCAGCATGAAGGGAGTTCTCTGGCGCACGCTTGATATAACCGGCGCCAAGCTAATCGGACATGTTTGTGGCCAGTGGACAATCGGTTACACAACTCGGTGGCAAAACGTATCGTGTGGCGTAAGCGAAATATTCTGGACGTAACGCAACTACATGGGCAAACTCCGCTCGCATATTAGTCACGATGTATTTGAAGATGGGACAGAAATACGAGGTTATTGCACATTCTCGGGTATGTAACTGCGATCGAACACTGGACTTGCGGGTATTCAAATTGGCAAAGAACAAAAACCAGCGTAATCCGTTTATATCGGGTCTAATGCAACTTTACTGTATACAGAAACCAGGTGGGCCTATTGGTTGGTTTTGTCTAGGGGAATCGAAGAAGGCGCTTATTTATTCATTTGAACGTGTTAATTAATAATAATTAAGTAGGAATTCCGCTAACCCTCGAAATAACGAAATTTAACTTTGCAAAATAAGGGCTGCAACTCTTATATTTTCCACGTAATTCTTTGAGGGCGGAGAACTTTAGAGGGCTTGCTGATCTCGGCCAATTCACAGTTATCCAGTGGTTCCTAGTTCATAGTTCGATGGTAGATAGTTTTATGTGATATGTGCAATAACCTCGTCTTTCTGCTCGAACTTCAAGAGCGTGTAGCGTCCTCAGAACTGACTTCTGGCATAAGAGTGGGCAACACATGTGAGTCAATTCAGCGATGCAGTCAGTCAGGCTTACGGAAAAAACAAAAAACAAATACACTATTGCACTTGGATCACTGCTGATTAGACAGTTAAATAAATAAAGAGTTTACTGAAGGTCGTACTATTTAATTTTTTTGGAGTATTGATCAATCTAGGTCTATAATATATACATAAAAGTATAAACTGAGTGACTGACTGACATATAGAAGCCCAGCCTCAACCATTGGTCCTACAAACATGAGAATTATAGGTAACATTCATTATGTTATACATACAGCCGGAGATGAGGGATTTTTCAAAATTCAACCCTTAAAGTTGCAAAATGAGGGTTCAAATTCGTATGGAAAAATAAATATTAAATAGTCCTGCTAACACGAAACTTGAAAGTAGTATAGAAGTGAATAATTGAACACATGTTTTACAGTTTATTAGAAATAAACCCATAGTTAACCCTTTCAATTAACTAGAAACTTCGTGATGGTATTCTAAGAAATAAATAATTAAATTTAGAAAGCTATCCTTGCTACTATATAAATAGGAAAGTGTGTTTGTTTGTTTTTGTCCTTCTTTAACTTCAAAATGGAGCAACAGATCGACGTGACTTGTTGCACAGTTATAGGCGGAGGGCCAAAGAGTGACATAGGCTACTTTTTATTTCAGGAAAATGTATAACTTCCTTCAGGAAAATTCTAATTGTAATTTTATATCATTCCTTCAGGAAAAATCTTATTGTAATTTTACTGCATAAAAAAAAGCATCGTTAAAAAAATGTTCCGTCATTTCTCCCTTCTTTTTTTAATCTATGGGCTGTCTTACATTCCTTCCCAAGAGCCGCAGTGGCTCATTAGCTACAGCGATTCCAAGGGGGGTCGCAGTGGTTCAGTGGCTAGAGCGATTCCAAGTGGGGCCGCAGTGGCTCATTGGCTACAGCGATTCCAAGGGGGGTCGCAGAGGTTCAGTGGCTAGAGCGATTCAAACTGAGGCAGCAGTGTCTTAGAGAATAGAAATATATCAAGTGGGGCCGCAGTAACCCAGTGGTTAGATAACCCCATAGTGGGGCTGCAGCTGGTCAGGAGCTAGAGCATCCAATAGAGGCCACAGTAGCTCAGTGGGTAGAGAACCCGATAGTGACTTAGTGTCACAAAACTACATTATTTATTCCTATAAACACGCGGGCGAAGCCGCTGGCAATAGCTGGCTAGCTATAATTTAAGAACATATCCGTACGTACCACAAAATTAATATATCAATATAGTAATTTATAAATATTTAATACATTGTCGATAAATGACGCTATGTACAGTTTAAATCGCGCTATAAATTGATTTATGCTACTTCGCGACATCCAACTCAAAGTTTATTTATACACAATCGGCTTATGTATATTTTCTCGAATAGGCATTGTGGTTTGGATTGCTGTTTATTCATACAATTCGTTTTGTTTCTACCTATAGGCCTACTTAAATTTAATTATTAAAAAAAATGTTTTTGAAATGGTAGATGTGAACAGGCAGATGGTGCGACAAATTGCTGTGACAATTATCGGGGACGGAGCTTGCTTATTACAAATAATAAATCCAAAATTGAAAGCCACAAATCCCATATTTTTGGACTTGAATTCCATTCCACTGTGTATTTTACAATATGTATTCAATTTTAAAGACAAACTTACGATTTAAAAAATATCGCTTCGAAAACACGAATTCCACACAAAACCTCGATGTTAAGAGCCGTCCAAATTTATTAATTCACGCTTCACGAATTCCACATGGAAAAAGTCGCGGGCAAAAGCTAGTAATTGCATCAAACCTGCAATCAAGATGTCGTTTTCTGGCCATTTTGGTTTGCCTTGATAAGTAAACACTGTGCACACATCGCCGTTCTATCGCAGTAGGACCAAGCTTTCGTTATCGACAAGAAACTTAGTCGATTTGTGTTTCGTCGCTGCCACGGGAAATATTGAATCTTTATTTGAAAACTAAAGCGTTGAGCACACATTTCTAGCATGTAGTAGAAACAAGAGAGAACCGAATCGAGTTTGCTGTGATGCTCGCTCTTAAGTCGTATGCGTTATTCTGCCTTATTTTTTTCAAGATCAATACACGGGCGGGGTCAGCACACGAAATTATGAAACATTCTGTGTGCAGAATATTTGGAAATCGTTTCTGTAGCTGCTTTCAGTTGACTAGCACAGAGTTTGCTGTGCTCCATACGTGTGGCAGTCAAGAGTGGGCAGAACGGTTTTGCCAACGTTGTGAATTAACCATTTTGCAATTTTGATGTACTTGTTTCGCATATCTTGCCGCGCGATAACATATAAAACTTTACGACGTCAGAAATCCTTTACCATAAATACGCCAGTGGGGTAAAATATTTCCTCCCATAGTTATTAACAACAATTATATAAGATTGCCTCTTCTGAGTTTCTCACTATTAGATTAAAAAATAAAACTGTAAAATGCGGTTAACCTGTGTAGCCTTAATTCCTGTCGCATGCCGTTTCAAAGCAGATTAAAGAACTTTTCGAGGAGTTATACTCATTACACATCCTCTCCTGACGGATCAACTGAATTTTTCGACCAGTCAGAACCTACGTTAGACCATGGAGGTTATACTTTTTGGGGCGTGAAGGGCTTTGGACATCTTCATCTGCATTTGGCCTGTTCGAAGTCTTCGGACGGTTTTTACTCGCATAACATTTTATATGTAGTGTTCGTTCTGAACCATTGCAATAAACTGAATGCCTACTGCATGTCAAAACTTTCACACTATAGGCTATTCACGGGAAAGTAAGCACTTTTGAAATCCCTCTCATTTCAAATAACAGTCAATAAATAATTGTAGCCTTAGGCGCTAATTTTAAAGCCTGGTGAAATACACACACTGTGTTTATTACATACATGGCAATATTTATTTTAAAAGGTGGTTAAAGGATAAGAAACGGCTGAAAGGAAAAAGTAACCAGTAACGATTCCCACATGCGAAACCCCAGGAGTGACCCAGCCGGGAATTTAACCCGGTTCGCATTGGTTGGAGGTGAGCAGGATAACCAGTTAGTCACCGCGGCCCCTACTAAGCCGTAAAAAAAGTAAGATATTTTTAAAAGTTATGCTTATATTAGCATGACACCTAAATAAATGCACAGGTTATATGTAGATAATAAGTTAAGACATTTATAAACTGATAAAGTACGAGGGTAAATTTCCAAAGTGTTTTAGATTCCTGATGATCAGTGATTTTTTTCAAATATTATTAAGATTGCTTTTATTACCAAGAACAATCTATAGTCTGTGATTTCGTGAGTGTGTGTATATATATATTTATTTATTTATACACACGCAAAAAATATATATAATATGTGTGCATATACGTGTCGCTGGCCTGCGTTGACCTTAGCCCGTCCCACAAGAACGAGTGGAAGTGAAGGTTGAAGACAGTTATATGATAGCGGCGGCGAGCCACAATGTAGTGTCTCGAATGACAGGTAAGCGATAAACCTGTAACCGCATATATGTTCAAAAAGCAAACCGAAGCATTGATCTGAAGAATTTCCTAGTGGTTTACTGCCCTAATTTCTCTCTGCGTGACTCGACCAGGGTACTCCAAACTTTCCAGGTCAAGGTCAGTGGCTGTAGAAAGCGCAACGGGCCTCCGAGCCGGGAGTTGTTGAGTGGACGAGTGGCTGGAGTTGTAGCGACAGACGACGAGCGAGCGGCGAGAGAAGTGTCCAGCGGGATAAGAGTCTGTGACTGCGAGCATCGGCGCAGCGAATTGTGCGACTGGCAGGCTGGATGCGTGAGTGAAACACATTACAAATGATGGCAGCAGACAGACTGGAAGTGTGTTTATGATTAATATGAGTTAATTGACATTAACCAAAGGGAGACATTAAAAACAATGTATATTAGATTTGAAATAGACATTAAATATTGCGCTCACTGAGAAATGAAAGGAGCAATAGTGCAGACAATTAGTGCAATGCTGTGGATAATAGCGGTGTGAATAAATAAAAAATGTATTTTCATTCTTTTATTTTTATTCAGACCTCCGTCCATCACGAACTCGGATACACCCGTTAGGTGTCATGTAATACTGGTGCCAGAATTGGGATGTAGCAATTTAATTAAAGATAAAGGCCATAGGCAGATCCTTATTGATATTCGAACAAATTAAATAATTTTTAAATCCGTAGGCGAAATAGTTAAGACTTTTTGGTACAACTGTCACAGTGAACGTTAACTAGAAAAATGTCTGCAGAACTGGAAGCAACGCGAGCATTTTATTGAAGGACTATGTAGCCAAATGGTTAATGTGAGCGCGAGTGTTAATAGCCTTGATAACGAAATTAGCGGTGTAGTAGAAACTGTAAACGTCAATGTAAATAGCCAGATAACTAATGTAAATAGCTAGATAACTAATGTAAATAGCCAGGTAACTAATGTGTGTTAGAAGATAAGAAAATAGGCACCGTATTTGCGAATGTGGACAGAAAAATAGACACTATGAATAAAAATGTAGACACGAAAATAGATCGTGTAGATAGGAAATTTAAAGGCACTAACGAGTTAGTAAATACAAGAATTGACTGTATGGATAAGAAAATTGACAGTGTAACTGAAGTAGTGGACAGTGTCTGTGAAAGAATGGACAACGTTGAGAATGAAGTGAAACAGAAGATAAGTGCAATAGAGAAGCAGACGGAGGAATATATTCAGCAACGAAGATCCACAACTACCACACCGGCGCCGACAAAAAAAAGAGTGGGAGCAGCGCAAGTCGTACCCAACACAGCGACCTCGGAGGATAGTCAACAGCTCTGCAGCATTGGTGGCGCGCAGCCAGGAGTGGGGGAAGGGGGTATCCATTAAGCCCGTCCCTTATGATGATGGCCAGACTTTTTGGCGGCAGTGCCAACACCAGTTTGAAATAGTCGCCACCATGAACGGCTGGTCAGCCGAACAGCGGGCTTACTACCTCGCCGCAGTAAAGAGAGGCCCCGCACTGAGCATACTACAATCACTGCCAGAGAGACATCGACTAGAGTATACCAAAATGGTGTTTTCCTTGGAGTTACGTTTCGGGGACCGATACCTTCGACATACCCACAATGCCCAACTGCGATATCGCACGCAGCGACCAGGACAGCCACTGCAGGAACTACGGCAAGACATCATGTGGCTCTCTCACCTATCTCTGGAGGGGTGCCCCGAGAAGGCGCGCTACATAATCGCAGTCGTCTTCTTCATCGATGTCATCGCCGAAACAGAGGTACGGCAAGCTGTACTCTTGGCTGCAGCCCACAGCATGGAGGATGCCCTGGCACGAGCACTGGAGGTTGTGTCAGCAAGACAGGAGCCCGTACCCCGTTGTCCAGACGCACACTAATGCTGGAAAAAGACGAAGACACAATAAGGAAGATACTGAAGGAGTTACATCTGGATTTGAGGGACATCGCTCCCAGGGTCCGTGAGACAGAGCTTCACCGCACCACACACAAACGGAGGAAATGTTGGTCATATGGACGGCCGGTGCACCTGAGAGCCTATTGCCCACAACAGCAACATAAACAGAAGTATCAGCGCGAAAAGAAGCAGAGAGATGAACAAACGGCTTCGATAAGTGCATGCAAGCACTTGCATGGAGGAATTTGTGAGCTTCGTGCATATGTCCAATAACTGAGACATCACATCGACGTGCAAAGCGTCACACCTCACAAAGCAGTTGGAAAATGCACATGATAACTATCGAATGCTGTCCAGATGCTCTGCGGGCGTTGTGCCACACAGCAGTTAAAGGAGCTCATGGCATGGAGCGAATGATGTGATGGTCCTACTTAATAATGACTCTGAGGTCCCTTGGAGGAAGTGCCTCCGGGGCAAAGAACCAGTAACATGAGCTCGAGAATGGGAGTGAGGCAGTAGACAAGATCTACCAGCGCGTCAGGGTACGTCAGTTGAGGATCCAGTCACAGCCTACAGCATCCACCACAAGTGCCAGCATTTTTCTGATTAGCATACAGCTCTAAAGGAAGTTGCAAGAGGAAATTCTATAGTTGTAAGGCACAAACGACCATATAGTGACAGGAAGAAGACCTGGTATGGTGGGAGAATGTCAGGCTAGGTATTTCAAGAAGGACAACTGATGTGGCTATCTAACCTTCAGAGGCGAAAAGGTTACTGCCCGAAGTTACAGAAATGTTGGAAAGGCTCATACAGGATTCTGAAAAAGATCAACGATGTGATATTTCGGATTTGTCGTCAAGGCTCTCAGGTGGAGCCGAAGGTTGTCCACATCGACCAATTGCACTGCACGAATGTCCGGATGTTGCAGGGTCCGTTCGGGACGAACTTACTTGAGGAGGGGGCAGTTTCATGTGTCGCTAGTCTGCGTTGACCTTGGCCCATCCCCCACGAACGAGTGAAAGTGAAGGACAGAGCAGTTATATGATTGCGGTGGCACATCACAATGGAATGTTTTGAATGACAGGCGGATGATAAACCATGAACCGCATATCTGATCGACACGACAATCCTTCTGCGGCATGCGCTGCTGGCCTTGGTTGTACTGAGTTACTGAATTTACATCAAAATTTTTTTTCTAGTGGTTTACTGTCCTAGTTTCTCTCAGCGTAACTCGGGCTGCGCCGAACTTTCCAGGTCAAGGTCAGTGGCTATAAAAAGCGCGACGGGCCTCCAAGCCGGGAGTTCTTGACTGGATGAATGGCTGGAGTTTTAGTGACCGACGACGAGCGAGAGGCGAGAGAAGTAACCAGCGGGAGGAAAATCTGCGACTGCGAGCATCAGAGCAGTGAAGGGTGTGACTGGCAGGCTGGACTAGTGGACTGGACGCGTGAGTGAAAGACATTACAAATGATGGCAGCAGGCAGACTGATTGTGTGTTAATTATGAGTATAAGTTAATTGACTTTAACCAAAGACATACATTTAGAAGGACGTATATTAGACTTAAAATAGGCAATAAATACTGCGCTCACTTATTAATATAACGAGTATTAATAGAGTATGAATAAATTAAAAATATGATCCCATTTATATATATATATAATATGCAATTTCTTTCATTACTGCAGATTTCTCATAATAAAAAAAAATGTTTTAAATAAAGTCCACGAACTAGTGGATCATGGACAATTCTCACTTACAGACTAAGGTGTGGTTCTTAATGGGGAACTAGTATCATTAATTTCGAAAACGAATTGTAATAAATACTGTATTACAACATTTGCTGTCGATCATACTGAAATAACATTGAAAAATGTACAATATTAGTCAACGGCATTGCTGGGCTTGAAGTACCTGGGACTCGAATACGGAGACACTTGACCAACAGCCGGCACATCTTACAAAGATTTCTGAAATAAGAAATATAAATGTATTAAAATATCAGAAATATCTGAGACGTGCAAGAAATTGCATTAGTTATTATTTTGCCAGCTACAGCGCAAAGGGAAAACCCAATTACTTAAAGACTTGGTGCGAATAAAATAAACTTACCTTGTAAATGAGGAACTTTACGTTTACCTTTAGGCCATTTTTTGCGAAAACGAGTGCAAGGAAGTAATTTCTTGGTGGGCGAGTTCCCCCCCCCCCCCCCTCGCTCTCTGTGTAATCTGGTCCCGGAGATATAATTAACGCACGGCGAAGGCTGAATTTCTCTTTTCCGGGACTAAACGAAGGAAAGGTACTCAACGTTTTGAACCAGGTGTTTGCTGTAGAGCGGAGTGCTTATTAGGCGAAACTCTCCATTACTACGTAGAACTTCTAGACACACGCGCCGCTCGCCCACATACATTTTCCCGACTGGAATATTTGTAAACCGAAGTGTTACATTCTATTTTTTTTTTTTTTTTTTTAACAACGCGGGCTTTTTCATACCGTAGAAACGACTGCAACACTGGCATGGGTCACAGAAGTACATCAGCTCTGAAATCAGAATTAGAGTCGAACTGATAATCATAATTGCGAGGGGAGGGAAGGCGCCACTGCCTGAACAAGATTGCGTGATTCCAGTGAATGGAAACGAAAAATTTAAAACTAATATATACACGTATACGCTATTCACGATAAAATGAGCGCTTTAGAAAGCCCTGCCTAATATATACTTGTATGCACATTGTGTATTATTCCGCCTTATGTAAAATTAATATTGTCGGGGGCCTCATTACTTTATTCGTGCGTCGGTCAAGTGAAACTGCGAAATTATATATTTTAAAAAAAAGTAAATATTCTACAAATCTGCTCATTTTTACACTTCAATGCATTAAAAAAAAAATCAGAAAGCGAAAGAAATAAATTAAGTTAGCAGAAATAGTTACGTGAAACTTTTTATTTGACGTTGGGGCACGAAACTACTTCCCCATTCATCGTTACCAACTTAACTGGACGCATGTCACTCGGGGCGCCCGGTAAAATATATACGCAGGTAGAAGCAGTGACTTTTTTCTAAGGTAGATTACGAACGTGCTCTCTTTATCGTCAACAGCCTTCAATTGCGCAAATTGCAAGATAACCCCGTAAATATTACTGTACATGTTCCATTAGCCCAGTGGGTAATGGGCAATTAAAACCTTGCAACATTATTCACACGTCAACAGCCTTCAATTGCGCAAATTGCAAGATAACCCCGTAAATATTACTGCACATGTTCCATTAGCCCAGTGGGTAATGGGCAATTAAAACCTTGCAAACATTATTCACACGTCACAAAAAGAGATCACTCTTATTCTGGGTCAAGATGCACTATATTTTGATTGATTTTAATATTTTCTTTAAAAATACAGTTCTCTTTTCTTAACAGTGGTTGTTCCTATAAGAGAGCAATACTTGGCAAGTTGAAACAAGAATAGATGCAGATTTTAAGGAAAGAGTTCCACGATGCGTACATTCTGGATCTTTTCGAATTTGACGTTAAGGACTGTTATCATTAATTGTAATATGCGGAAGTGTGAATATGTCATGATACAACAATAATTATATCTGAGAACATGTCCAAATCTTGAGTAAAGACCTATTTGTGGCCTCTTCTTATTGGGTACTTAGTAGATCATTGCGTTAAATTGTCCATGGACAGTATTTTCCACTGCAACGGTCCTTTAGGTACATACTTGTCATAAGTAATAAGGTGCAGTGTAATATTCACAAGTACTTTTGGCCAGTCACATGGTTAGAAAGAAGTTGTTTCATACCTTTATTTGTATATAGACAAATCATTAATTACTTTGCACCAATGCAGCAACTGCACAACATTGTCAACATGCGTGCCATTTATGTCACAAAGTGAGTTATTCGGCAATTTTGTTACAGAAGTTGGTAACGTTAAGATCATATGTTTTTGTATTTTATTTGAGATTTGTAACTAGTGGAATTTTGTAGGGGCCATCAATTAACCCCAGAAATCTTAATTCGCTCAAATCTGTGCCACTCTGCTTTGTGAAGCGCAAGTGATATCGAGTGAGGAGGGAATATCGATTTACCTGCTTCACACAGTTTTTTACATACTTTGTATATACCTGCTGTAGCCTTTGCGCTAACTATCGCTTGTACACAGATAATTACCGCGGTGATGATTTCTGGAGGCATTTGGGGACTTATTAGACATTATTTGCACCTTTATACATTTCTTACTGCACAGGTCTCTCCTTGTCAAAATTTTACCCCAAAATTTTCTGATCCCAATAATCACAATTTTCTTCGTAACCGTCCCAATGATCGAAATGTAAAGCATGTACTGCAAATATAACAAATGGGGTACGCATTCACCACGATTAGTACTAATGATACATACTGGCGTGTATCTATATATTTATTTATGTTTATTTATTTAAAAGCCCCTAGCTGGTATTAATAATTACCAACAATAGCGGGCATTACCGTACATTCTTAAATATGCCTCATTTCATAATTGTGAAATTCAGCAGGTTTTCTGAAGAAAAAAATGGCATTTGAGTTTGGGTGTACAGATGATGAGTTCAGGCATGCTTAATATTAGAAATTATGATGTGCAGATGCATTTTTGTATAAGAATACGTATATACAATACATATTAATTTTATTTTGTATGTGTAATTTACTTTATTTTCATTGTTTTCCCATTATGACATTGATTAGGATGATGGATTATACATTAAACTGCTATTTTGAGAAATAACTGTTTTTTGGTTATCGACGGAATGCGGAGCACTACTGGACAATTAACCAATAATTTTCATGTACCTACATGCTGGAGCCTACAATTAATCCCGGGGTAACAAACACCCGACTTCTGACACCGTGTCAGCTTGTTAATCCACGAGACAAGTGACGGACACTAGACCTTCACTGGGTGGGCTACCATTTCGAGTCATCTATACATGTAACTCATTTCACCTATATGTATATCTCATAAATTACAATTTCGTGTAAACTGTTAAAAACTGTCACGGACACACGATTTCTGGGCTTTGTTTTGACGACGCCCCAAAATCATGGGTAGTTTCTTCTTCAAATATCTCACAATACCTTGAGTGAAAGGTGGAACTGAAAAAAGGATGTTGTCTCGGAGTGTTTCTGGGCGTGTTTTGTCACACAAGATGAGCACTTAAAATCCCATCGAAACAGCCCTGCATACACAAGGCTAAATACCAATTGTTTTGCCAACCGCAATATGACGACTAAGCCATGCCCACTAACTTCAAAGCTTACCACAGGAGAGCTCACCCTCGCCATTTTCTGTCCTTCATAGCTCCATAGTGCGCTGCAACAGTCTTTTGTTTTCGCAGTGAATGATGTTGTTCTGCAGTACGCTGGGCGGTGTAGCACGTTTTTGTGCGCGCAGTCTTCCAGACGTAGGTGAGGCAAATTCGGAGATCTGACTTTCAACGAGGGCAGATTGTTGAAGCGGGCTTATACAGGATGTCTCAGCGTTCACCTATAATTGTGAAACACGTGCAGTATGTTCAAATAGAGACAATATTTATCGACGTCAAAGAAAACCGAAAGATATATGTCTGTCATTTGTGACAACACGGCAGCCCTTACACGATTGATGTTCTCCTGAGACCGCACAGATTTCACACCAACCCCCCGGTGTCTTGTCTGTAACAGACGCTATAGAGCTGTGTGATGACAACAGAATCGTTATGTATGACGTACGCCTTCCGCTGAGAACGCGCGGGTCACAGATGACCACCGCTCCATGCTTACTGACAATTGTGTCACTCGCCGGACATGTCTGGCCGCATCACTTCGTCCCCCACCCTAGGCGTGTCAAATTTGTTGGTAAACGCTGGGACACCTGTATGTAGCAACTGTATTGAAGTCTGCCAGGGTGTTGTGTGTATCCAGCATCTCTGAGGTGATGACAGCATACAAAACTTGTGGCAATACATCATCAGCGAACGATGACAGTGGACGAAAACCAATCCTCAGTAATCGGGATTGCCGAACAGCGTAGAGGATTATCACAATGAACCATGGAGCTAATGCGACACAAGGGACACCAGTTCTCGATGAGCATCTCGAGAAACCTTGTTCCTGCAAACACTGTATGATGTGAGACGCAGAAATCTCGTTCATTCATTCATACTATGAGGGCGTTTATTTCCTTAAAAATATTCCTCCAGTGATCTAACTGGATGCCAGGGTACGTACGACAAAACTGAAGAAAATCGGCAGAATAGCGACAACAGAATATTTCTGTAATCGAGTTTTAGGTGAACAGAGACCGTACTTCTACGCCAATAACAGAATTCGTTGTTGGTATAGGTATTAGAGTTACGACTTTTTTTTTGCGATGACAATACAAATATTATTGAAGTTATTTATTGAATCGTTGTCTGTGATGACAAATTTATTGACGACTATTTTGTAAACATTAACTGAGTTATTCCATATTATACTCAGCTTCATGAGTCCTCCACGTCAATCCACTGATCTTGAAACGGATCACATATGTACACAACTTAACTGCTTGAAACCAAATAAACTTACTCATAGCCAACGGACTGCCTTTTAATACGCCGAGTAACATTTTCTGTAAAATAAAATCTAACACATAAGTTTCCCTAAACGCTGTGACGAAAGATTCTTGCGCAGATTTATACTTTTTCTTCCAGCCTATTGCAATTAACATATTTGTTTGGGCCTAGAATTCTTAATTGAAATATTTCATTGCTTACTTATGACATCTCTATCAATCGATTGACGTTCTTTATCAGCACTTGAAATAATGAAAGAGGTACATTAAAATTCGGCTTAAGCGAAAGTCTGTGTAGGCAATTCCATGACTACTAAAACATACGCATTATGTCGATAAGTATTCTCAAATAAGGTAGACTAAAGATAATCTAAAAAAAATCACTATAAAAACTTTTGACAACCAATTCGTTTGGTTTATACAAAAATCACCAGCTTAATTATAATCGACATGTTCACTTTGTTGGAATGAACTACGTATTACATATCCACTTTTTCCCTTAGTTCACAGACTGAAAATTAGTATAATGCAATAATATTTAGTAGGTTTTGTTCATTTTCACGATGGCAGGAAGGTTTTTGATGTGCATCTATTAGATTATCCCTATTTTTTAAATAAACATCATCTATGGACATTATTTGGAAGACACTAATGGCGCTAGTCACAGCCGTGATTATCACAATGAAACAGCGACGCACGCACAACTGCATGTATTTACATTAAATAACTCTTAGTTAGGAGGCGAATGTAATGCGCCCGTGAGACGCATTAGAAGCAATTATTCCCGCGAACTTGGACAACACTACGTATCTATTTAGCAAAGTCATGGGAATAGAGTGGTCTGGTAGGTCAAAGGACAGAAGGCCGAGAGAGGGAGTGTAGATCCGGCCGCCAGCTTGGATTTAGTCACATCTTGGTGTGATATTTTGAATGTGCCATTGCCATAACCTTTTCCTGACGTCAGTGGGCTGTTATTTTGTTTTTGGTTTAAACATTTAAGAAATTTCCACATCATTTGCGAAATCCCCTGAAAATCTGCGGGAATTACCCAAACTTCCCTAATAAATCACACAACTTTCTCGTCAAGTAATGGATTTTTTTTTCACGCATATGCTGCCATGCACCCACGATGTTGAATCAACCACGAAATAATGGTTGTTAAAAATAAAGTATTCCATATTTTAAGAGGTGGTAGTATGCACCAAAACGAGAATTAAGGCAGGAGTTCTAAAACTCATGCCGTAATAGCCAAGAACACGTGTTCACCATCGCTATAGGAGATGCTCAATGTGATGACCATTCATAGTAATGCAACCTTGTGCTCTCAACAAAAAATCCGAGGGATTGAAGTCAGTGGAACGAGCAGTCCAGAGTACTAGATTTCCTTACCACTCTATCGCCCAATGAATGTTTGTGTTAGGTGTTATCAGACCTTTTGGAGAAAATAGGCCGGTTATCCATCATGCATGAACCACATAATATCTAGTCTTTAAAAGTATGGCATTTCCTCCAGCAAGATAGGCAATTCGTCTACTATGACATCGCGACACATTGCACCATTCTATCTGATTAGTAGTATGTAAGGTCCTATCGGTCTATCGCCAATAGTTCCTGCAAATACATTAATTTAAAATCGATGCTGATGTTTTGCTTCTTCAACTGCGTGAGGATTTTCATCAGCTCACACATGTTTATTATGGAAATTGATAATACCCATCTTTCGTGAAAACATCCTCATCTGTACACAATATCTTTACTCATAAGTTATGGGGTTTAGGACCCACGCTTGTTAGAATTTTATTTTATTTTGGCGCATACCACCTCCTCTCAACATATGGAATACGTTTTTATAACATGTTGTATTACACATTGATGCTTACTTCTAAAATCATTTGGATTTTTAACTAGAAAATAGTGTTTTCTGCTGAATGCAGTGGCAGAATCGCTTTGATTATGGAGATTAAACTAACATCAAGGAGGTGACAAAAATTGTTTATCATTAAAATTCATGTAATTTTTGCTTCTATCTGACAAAACTAGATACGTATATACAGCACGTGCTATATAACTGGACACGTCTTCTCGAGACTTATTCGAACATAACGACAGAAGCGTTAATTACTGGCTCTATCGCTCAGGCTCTACTTACTCGATGCCATATTAGATTTTTAAGGCATGGATATATAATTCAGCTTTTAAAAATAATTATTTTGAATAAAGTCTATGCATAACCAACAAAAGCACTGAATATACAGCAGTGGTCAACTTGCCAGAAATTATGCCATAAGAATATTTTGACCCAAAATCAACGTATTTAAATTCACCATTCAGAGTATTTTGGGTTAAGGCACATGAGATTTTGAGCTCATTAGTCCAATACTGGCCAGCACATGGCGATGTTCATAGGTGTGCTGAGAGCAGGCCAGTGTTAAGGTAATTAGTAGTCTCATTTCAAGGGCCGAAGAGCCAACCCTAAGTTTAACATACAGTCAAAACAAGGCCAGCTTAGACATATCTGACGTGTTTCCTTCAAGAACCTACAATGAAATAAAAATTACATAAATACCGTGTATTTCCATATATTTACCTAATGCTCTCTAGGGTTGTGAGTCACAGGAGAACCATTAGTGCATTCTAAACGATTTACTAATTGGTCGCCAGGTGCATATCTAGCCAACGTGGCCCAGAGCCAACCCTCAGCCACGAAACAGGGCAGGTGTGCGGCGAGATTTCCAGACTAGAGACATCTTCACTTCGCTTCGAAGTCGGATGAGCGGAGTAGCAGAAAAAGTCCCAGCAAGACTGTAATATTCATAAACGATGTTACAGCAAAGAGTACACCTTTAGACATGTACTCTGTAAATATAAGTATCCTTTCGCGTTCTCTTGATCTGCGCTCCAGGAAGCAAAGTGGTGCACATTTGCCTAATACATTTTTAATGGTTTTACGTTATTGAGGGTAGTTCTGTCGTGTGTAAGACAATCGACTTATTTCGCTTTTTTTCCCCATAATCTTTTATTCTTATTTTTAAACTTCATTAATTCTCTTTTTTGTGCACTTTTCCTGATTGTACTCCTAACTATGGAGTGTTTTTCAATATAAGCTGAATTCCGTGTTTTAAAAATGTGACTGCAACATATTTATAAAAAAAAAAAAAGTTAGTATGGTAAACAGGTCAATAATTTAAAACAATAAAATACATTGGAAATACAAAAATACTATAAAAACTTCAAAATCACTTCATAAAATATTTTGTAGTATTTCAAATTTACTGAAATATAGCAATGATTAATCTGTATTCCAACACTCGCTTTAAAACTCGATGTTGCAAAATGAAGAACGAACTACCGTGATCGCGTACAGTGCATACGATCGAACATAAAATAGCAATGATTAATCTGTAGTCCAACATTCGCTTTACAACTCGATGTTGCAAAATGAAGAACGAACTACCGTGGTCGCATACAGTGCATACGATCGAACATAAAATAGGTAACAAAGAACGTGTGGCTATAGGCTACTCACGTTAATGTGAGCACTTTTTGAAAGCCCTTTCATTTAGAATAATAGTCAGCGAATTTATTTTATTGTTGCCTTAGACGTTAACTTTCTAGTCCGTCGAACTAACACACTGTGTTTATTGCTTAAAAGGCAATATTTATTTTAAAAGGTGGTTAAAGGATAATAGAAAATGACTGATGGGGAATAAAGTAATTAAGACCTCAAGCCCACTGTACCGCTATCTGTCATGACTATCTGTTATGCCCACTCAGGCCGTGTTAGAGTTGGTGGACTGAGCTGACTAAATGGTCACGTGACGTAATTTTGTTTACTATAAATTATTTCGTTTTAGAATGTAACAGAATTAATAAGTACTGGTTTGCCAAAAAAAAAAGTAAGTCAGCCAATTCCCGTTATATTGTTTCAACTTTTGAAATATATACGAAATGGGCAATCAAATCACTTTGACGTAAATAATTATATTTTAAGATCTTAATGAGCAACAGGTGGTGAAGCTTTGTTTACATTTATCTGGAGAAATCACTTTATTGCAAAATATTAGCGCTCTAACTATAATTTTGTACTTTTGTAATGCTTGAATATTTCGTTTACTAAGCTGATATAAAATAAACAAACACCCGAAAAATATTTTAACCACCTGTTAATTCTTTGCTCTCGAAGGATGTTCTAAGTGACATAGTAGACGTATTATAAATAAGCATAGGAATGATAGACGTAGTATTCTGTATAGAGAGTTGTATCTGCATCACATACTGTCTCCTGGACCTCGAGCAACCGAGTAACTCAGCAATCCCGGTGGTGCTACGCATTTTTTGAGGTGTGTATTAAAACCTATGTACTTCGGTCATCACGCTGATATAAAAAAAAAATAGGTTCATTTTTGAGTAGTGCTTTCCAATACGTATATTTCCCAGTTTTTTAGCAACATGTAAGAACCAAAACCTACTAAACTGCACATAATAGTATGAGAGGAGAGATTCTGGTCGACGTGAAACAACCAGGTTCTCTATTTTCTATCTTTATGTAGTCTACAGATACTCGCTGCGACCATCTTTATGATAAAGACAGTTGCTTGTAATTGTCTTGGCGACGTTCCATAGGTTTGGCAACGCTACGAGCTCTGTTCTGAAATCAACAATCTCCTTGTTAAAGTAACCCACCCCCCCCCCCCCCCGCCCTTTTCGCTTAGTAAAATATGTATTATGTTAAATTTTTCGTTAATATAGAGTATTTACATCTACAAATGGCATTTCTTTCGTACTGCATGTATGGATAACGCTTATTAAGTAAATTTAATTCTCTCTACGATACAAGTTTTCAGATGGGCCTAGTTATTTTAGATGATCACCAGGTAGCAGCACTAACTCTTAGCGGAGTCCGTCAATTTGTGGCTACGTTAGAGCGAAGCGTTGGAGTGTATCCTCAGCTAAAAATAAAATACCTATATTTTAAAAATACATAATAGACCCCGTTTATTTCTACGTAAATATAATAGAATACAATATTTATCCTCTTCGGGGCTATTTAAAACATATGATTTTTTTTACCTGTTGAGTGTTGATAAATAGCGATACGGCTAGTTTTTTTTTTAATGTGTAAAACGGTTTTCGATCATTTATCTAACGCAAGGAGCATTGGTGCACTGGAGAAAAAGTAAACAGTAACATAATTAGGGCCCATGTTACAATGTTCTCGTGTGATAGTAATGCCACCATAAACGTATCCATTGTAATAAATTGTTTCGAAATTTGTTAAATTTGCAAGTTTTGCAATTTTCGCGAATGCAAGTGGAATGATGCACGAAAGTAGTATATTTAACTCATATTTGTCATATTTTTTTGGAGTTTTTTTAAATCCTGAAAATACAAATATAAACTTAGAACAACTAAGACCAGATATGATGAAAATCGGATAAATATCACGCCTTTCTATGGTGCACCATTCCACTTTATTGAAAACTTTAGTAAAAGAATCGGAGTTACTACATATTGATAAACTGATTACTTCAGGTATTTTCAGTGTGCCTTAATCGGACGTCTTCAAATCGATTTAATTGCATGTGATCGGCCGATTATATCGTAAGTTTCTCCTGTGAATTGAAGGATATCAGCAGTAAAGCACTAACGCCAGGCGTTCTTGTTATTCAGCAATCTTCTTTGAGTTTCCAGCCTTCTTTACCTATACCGTCGTTGTGCATTGACGCTATGTCGGTAATGCCTGGTTCACATGTACACCCCATCACGCCGAACAGACGGAGCGGAAAATTAGAACAGCCAATCAGAAGACGTCCTCGGTTTCCGCGCGAGTCGCGCCCGGAAACCGAGGATGTCTTCTGATTGGCTGTTCTAGTTTTCCGCTCTGTCTGTTCGGCGCTATCGGCGTACATGTGAACCATGCACAACGCGACAAAGGTAAACATATCTCACCATAATCCAAAGACAAATGTATATTGTACAAACTATATCAGTCAAATTTATTAATGGGAACTTAAGTACGAAATAAGAATGTGCAAGATAAATGCATTAGCACGAATCATTCATATAAAAATATGCTGTACTTAAGAAATTTAATTAAAATATTTTAAGTTTATCAAAACTGGATAAAATTATTCTCCCACATTTTTACAAAATTTTGCTAGAAGGACATCACGTTGTTTGGTTTGAAGTTAGGATATTTGTTCGGTGCCTATAGTGAAATTTCGTTCATTTGCTTCGGTTTATGCGAAAATTCATCGTCTAAAACCAAGAAAATAAATAAATTTTTCAATGATAGTTATACGCCAAATTATTACATTTCAGTTCAAATCTCATAGTATTCAATTTGCTAGCTAAAACGGTAACATGATATATGTTATTAGTATCGCTGAGTATAACTGAAAGAATAATAAATATTTAAACAAATTTTGCACAGCCAAATTAACGAAAAATCACGGAATCAATAATTGGTAAGTCAGTGTTAATCAGTTTGATTAATACCACGGCCCATGTGCCTGAAGGCTGCAGCTGACACATGGCGTTCCTGGTAAGACCATTGATGCTTTCTTGAAAACACTATAATAGCTCGAAATTTACAGCATCTCAGGGCCTCTTATTTCCTTCCGCACGCTTTAGCAAGTCTGACTACATCTTTTGCGCCTGAAAACTTGTAAGTTATGATGGGGTAGCATATTCCAAACTAATTAACTCTCGGATCCTGAAGATTACGTTGAGCTGCGACAGGAACTCAGCCGAAAAGCTTAGAATGCACAGAGCCTTTCAGATACGTTCCAAAACGTAGATAACACAGAGAAAAGGCAACAAAATTGTACCAGATTCTTGAGAAAGACTTCTGAAAGTAGGACCGCGGTGAAGTAGTGGTCAGACAACTCACCTCCCACCAAGCCGAACCGGGTTCGATTCCCGGAGGAGTTGCCCCCGGATTATCACGTGTGGGAATCGTGCCGGATGATGTCGCTGGTCGGCAGTTTTTCTGGGGAACTTCCGTTTCCCCCGCCCTTGCATTCCGGCGCTGCTCCATACTCATCGGCTCTTAAGACTTCGGTGTTAATAACCGCTCAAATATCTTCACACTCAATCTCTTCTGAAAGTGCTGTGGGCATCTATTTACAAAAGTCAAACTTAATATTTTTATGCTTACAATCATAAACTAAAGTTTCCCTTCAATGCTTACAACACTAGAGAGTTATGGAAAACGTACCGTAAAATAATTTTAAGTTAATATGACTTTAAGAAAATAAAAAAATTATTGCACATTTTAAATCATTTTATAATTGGTCTAGTAAATAAACGTGGGTGATAAATTATTATTAGTAGTGTAAATGGGGATAAACTCACAATAATTGTTTTAAATTTCCCCATAAATTCCTTACACTAATGCGAAACAATAAATAAAATCTCTATATTCGTGACATACTAGCTGGCGGGGTGGAGCGTGGATTCATTTCCTTCGTTGAATGTGAAGGAGGGTGTGTTTGAACTCGGGAACTTCTGTATAGCGCCCTTGAGCGCGTGCTGCCCTCGAGCCTGGCTGCGGCGGGCGTCTGACATGTAATTAATGTGAAGTTTTGATAAGTTTTCTCCGCATTTACTTGATTACTATCAGGCCCCGCTCGGGAAGTTCATATAAGGTTGGTGCTACTTCTATGCAAGTTCTAGTTTTCCGGTCGTCTGGGCGTGTTCCTTGAACTTAGTCAAGTTGCCTCCTTGGAGAGATGTGTCTTTTCAGAACCTCCATAACTCAATTTCAATAAATGTCATTTATGAGAATTTTCTATGAAGATCCTCACTCTGAGAAATAGTTCGGTATATTAGCTCACCAGTTTTTAGGGATGGTACCAAAACGGTTATAGTGAAGTTTTACCTTACACAAACGTGGTAACGCTCCTGAAAATGTATATGAAACAGCCAACTAGGTACTGTCATTACCAAATACACGTAGAAGCTCTCCTAAACACTTCCTTATTTTTATGCTGAAGTATGGTAATTATCACACACTGCATACAGTTTAGAAACTTCCATTGCATGTTAGGGAGTATATCAGAACAATTTGCTATAGTACTCTTTTACTGTCCTGTGGGCAAGTGAAATATTTAATTTAGAATGCATGATTGCCCTCTTTTTACCGTTAAACAGAGGACACGTTATTTTATTGTCTTTTATATATCTTAACACACACACATTCCTTATTCAGGGCGTAGAACTTGTGAACTTGATCGCGGTGGTTATATGGAGTGAAATTTATCCGAAATTCTGAGAAGTTTGTTTGGAATTTCCAAAATTATTTTGTAGTACCACCCTGATAATTTGAATTATTATTATTATGAAAAAAATTTTAAATTTACTGTTTCAGGCACAAATATTAAATGAATTAATTTTAAGAATGTTTCTAACAATTATTCAAATAATATTCGTAATCTTCATAAGATTTATATACTATTATAATGATTGTGTTTAAAATCGCGAGTTGCTTTATCAGTCTATTTTCTGCATCTTATATATGAGTAGTTTCATTTCTAATGAAAATCATTACTCTGTACTAACGTTACCTGAAATTTAAATTTCACTATGTGAAATAGTACATTTTATTTGTAAATCTATGCGTTAAAATGAAACAACACAGTCCTAATGAAAGCTAAATATAAACACACCTAGATTCCATTAATATTTATTACCCTGTTATATTTGGAATGCATGTCCACAAATTTAACATGATTATTTTAAAATTTGAAGCAAATAACAAATTTTATAATAATATAAGGGATGTGCCAGTCCAAGGTATTTATTAGGTGGGAAAATGTTTTGTTAATAGCTGCATGGTTTCCTAAAAAAAAAATGCTCTCCACGAATGTAACTTGACTGCAGGAACATGTGTTTGCAGTCCATAACTCGAACTCCTGTACTCTATTCGCAATTTCTTCACATATAATATCACCCACCTCATATATGACGTGGTTAGGTGTCTCTTAAATACGTCATGTATCACAAGCGTTTTATATTTGCGTTAACACGAAAGTACCTTATTTTTGGTCATACCGAACTTAAACTGACATTTTGTCCATAAATTATAATATATCATTACATCTAACACGAATAAAACTTGAAGAAAATATGTTTCTTGGTAATGTTTAGTAAGCAAATGTTATTTTGAAAAATATTATTACACTGAGTGCGCACGAATGCAGTGCGCTGTCCCTTTGGTGTAGTTTTGTACACTCCGATAAGTTTTTTTTTTTTTTTGGCACGATGGAAGGAATATCCTGGAAGTAGAACTTCAGCAAGGCTTCAGAAATGTTGTAAGTGGCCGTGAATTGACTATACTGCTAAACACTGGTTATAATGTTCAAAGAACACTAGTGGACTACGGTCAATGCAATTGGCTTAAAGTGCGCGGTAACGCGGATTCATGCATAATTATAGGGTGTTCACGATTAAATGAGCACTTTTGAAAGCCCTGTGTGCTACTTGTGTGCACGTAGGGAAGTTCCCAAATTTCTATAGTAACGACGCTATTCATTCTTATATTTGCATCTTGATGTGTGGTGTTATTTCCATATTGTATATAGGTTAAAAACTTCCGTTACAGTCTAAGAAGTTTAACCGGAAACAATTTTACAGTGTAATTTTAACGATGTTCTCACGCAGCTCTTTGATAAGGTTAACGCGATACGTTGCCTGACGATGATCTAAGATGGCAAGAACACCAGCTACACATTTTCTGAACACCAAAGCGAAGTTTACTGACAGACATTTCGCCCCTTTAAAAATTTCTGTGAATAGCTTTGCCATTAACGAATTTTCTCTAATCGGCGATGTACTTAAGGGGATCGGCCCCTGGCATCTTGAATGTTTGTAATTTTCGCAAAAACCTAGATTATAGATTTGTATTGAATTTTACAGAACCCAGAACAATCCTTTATACATTTTCTGAAGTCGACGTTACTTGACTACATCAGCTAGTTTATCTGCTATAGTCGCCAGCAAGGAAAAATCGTCTACTTCTTCCCAGCTCTTACTAGGTAAAAATTAATAAAGTTTGAGAAGCATGATGTGTGGTACGATGAATTTCGTTAAACCAACTTAAATATAAGTTATAACGAAAAATGGACAAAACCAAGATGGCAGGGACTCGCCCCCATTAAGGAAAATTACTGCACACAATTGGATAATTAGCTATTGCTCACACATTGCAAGAATCGCTGAAATTGAAAACTGATTTTATTGAAGGTATGCAGATGACGTCTTAATTTTTGTATTTGTGTAATATTATTAGGTGAAAACATTTATTTTATTTTTTATAATATTTGTTTTAAAATCTCTAGGGTATCTCCTAGGAAGTTGGTTTCTAGTACACGTTCTATGAGCAAGTGGCCTTCACTAAGAGGGAAATGATTGAAGTATAATGTCTGTCTGAGGTCTTTAAGAGTTAACCGATCTACATTGGAGATCTCTCTGAAGTATGTATCGAGTTACGTTTGAGGTATGTCAGTACTTCACTATGGTTGGTATGTCAGTATAGCACGTATGTCGTTATGGTCGGTATGGCCAGATTTATTTGGAATGGTCGATATCGTCGGAAATATCAGTATATCGGTGTGATCGATATGGTGGGCATTGCGGTGTATGGTGTAAAAAATATTGTAATTTTTATTGAGAAATTCCTTGCAATTTTACAAATTATTATAACAGTAGAAACATTTTTCTTGTAAAGCTACTCGTTTGTATAACTACAAGGCCCGTGTATGTAAAATGCCTCAAGAAATGTGTGTACTATAATGATCGCTTCCACAAGCTTCAGCAAAATGGCGGACACTGAAGAACGTAAAACAATATATAGCTGTTTGTGCAAAAACTATGGATTATGTTAAATGTAGCTGCGTGGAAAAAGAAATGTTTTGCATTTCTGAACAACGCAAAACACCGTAAACAACTCAAATAATCATAATAACGACAATTTCAATAAAACGTGACCGTATGATTAATTAATTGTTAATATTTCGTGGCTACACAGAACTCTTAAATCGGCCCTCAATACCTCGTTGTTAAGAATGGCCCAAATCTCTTAACTCGACATAAGAACTCTTAAAATGAAATAAATGTACCTATTCATATTAACCGAATAAATTCAATACTACTTTGTTTGAACTTGCAGATATACATACATTTTAAAAATGCGTAGAACTCGTAAGTCAAGTTTGTCTTGTGGTTAAAGGTGCAGACTAATATTGCGAATGTGGGTTCTAGTCCATGTGCTGACAGGGTGTAGTTTTCATTTTTTCTTTCGTAAATGATGTTTTGGAAATTTTTTGAAATTTATCTTTGTTAATAATTTACCTCCTTTGTTTTCGAGAAGGAATAAAAGTAATTTTATGCGCACTTCCCAATAATGACAGTTATAATACAAGGCTATAATTTGTCATATTACAAATAAATGTTTTGCAGATTTAACAAGAAATTTCTTTGTAGTTTCGCAAATGATTTTCTTGGCAACTGAGTTTACAAGGATTTATCGTGTAAAAATACAAAAAAAAAATTATAGTGTAATTGTATGTAATTGTAATGGATTATAATTACAGTTGCCAATTATCCTGTATTGTACGAGGTTTCCCGTGTCCTGGGGCTGAAGCAATTATGTCATACGGATATAGGAGAGAAACGTCATATATCCTGTATCGCAGACACATTAAACAGTAATCTAAAGACTAACAAGTATAGTGTCGGTAATTTACCACTTCCGCGTATTACAGGTACAATTCATCTGATGCTTTAACCCAGCGGCCACAGATAGTTACAAAATATTTGTAAGAATGTGCAAATTTTTATTATTTTTATAATAATTTTTCCGATTATCTTGAAACCAACGCATGTATAAAGTTACCAGACAAGTGGAAATGATAACTTTACACTGTTAGAAATTTCTGTAGGTTTATGTAAACGCCGACCTCCTGTGGCACAGTCTGTTGGAGCGCCACCGATCTGGGGTGCGGGAGGCTCTGGGTTCGAATCCCGGGTAAGGCATGGGGGTTAATTTAAGTTAGGTCATAAGTTAGTCTGCTAAGCTTTCAAGCATAAAGCAGGGGGACGGAGATAACGTCATTGAAAAAACGAAGAGTCCGTAATTTAACGCAGTTGTCTGGGAAATTTGTAACCGGTACTTTCCGTAATTTTACGGACAATTTTTCCAACAATGTGAATACAGAGGAATGATACATAACGTGCATACAAGTGCAGCCTAATCAGAGATAAATGTTTTCCGTTTTCTGTGGGCAGCCGATAATTACGCCAATATCATTAATACCCTTTCAATATGGTCACAGTGTAACTTAAGCATGTTTTATAAGGTATTAAATACATAATTACACTACGCCGTGAATACATGACCTAAGGATTATGTAGGCCTATACGAAACAAGTTTACAGAACACGAAATATGTTATTCCCGTCTAAACGAATGATATATATCAAACTTAACTCTGCTAATGCTAAGTAATAACTCTATGTTGACTACTGCTGCATTACGAAATTGCAGTTTTTTTTAAACCTTACCTTTGCAGAGAGTTAATAAACACTTATTTCGAAGAAAATGTCAAAATGTAAATTTTGTACACTGTATATGGGTTCCAGCAGTGTGACCCAGTCCTATATTAAGCAGGACATTAAAACTGATTTAACTTCTGAACGTGTACAAAAAGTGTTAGAGGAAATATGTTTATCGAATTTTAATAAGGAAAATAATGTTGCAATTTGGGTCTTCTGAAGGTTATGCAAAGTTGCTCGGAAGGCTTCGAGGTTGCACTTAGTGGAAAACGCTTAAACAGATCCCATACAACTAGATGGCGTACGAAACATATAATGAATGTTGTTAGACTAATTTTGGACGAGGTATAAAGATGTTATATTGAGACATAGGGTTCACACTCCGGAGACACCCACACTAATTTCGGATCATTTTTAACGATGATTGTACAAGACTTTCTGTATGTTTATGTGCTTATACACACCTGATCTGTAGATGTAAGCAAATTTCACAGGCGAGTTATAGTTTAGGGACCTGATTTCGCGACCCAAAACTATAAAAATATTATTTCTTTTTTGGACTAAGAAAATTCTGGTTATTTTTCCCCAGTATTCGGATAACGTTGACGGATTGTTATCAGGTGCATGCGCCATGGCACGGAGGATTACCGGAAAAGCAAAAAGGAATTACATAGGAAATATAACAGATATTTTTTGTAAATTTAAATTTATTTTACATGCATTTCATACATGAGAATTTCGCATATTTCAAGTACTTACATGAAATATGCTTTTCAATCTGTCTTCTTAAGTCGGCGTACAATATAGCCGAAACATTGCCGTACTATCGACATTGTGGACGAGATGTTAAGTAAGTCGGTGGCCTCAGCTCCATATTCCTCCCAGTCTGTTGTAAGCCCTCGTATGCCCAATTAATATTAATTAGAAGGCGAGCCAGCACTTCTAAGTCAATGTTGCATCTAAATGGCTAAAGGAGAAATATGCTACTGGTGTCTATCACATGTGTGCAAACACAATTCACTCTGTAGTATTATGTCTTGCTAAGATTCAAAGTCGTCTGGGTTCTGTTCAATGTCTGTTTTATATTTGATAGCTGTTTGTGGTCTGTTTACGTTGCCAGATACTGGGGTCTGATTTTTATGTTTTTTGTTTAGGCATGGTTTTTGTGGCATATTCTTTGATGTTTAATTTTATGATGTATATTTTTGAGGTATGCGTTGAGGAATATTTTTGAGATATAAATTTTAAGGCATGTTTTTGAAGTGTTTGACGTAAGTTATTCATTTATTTTTTCTTAATTTAGCTATGGATATCAGACATTTCTTGAGGTATCGGTATTACGCATGACTTTTGAATTATGATTTTTTGAGGTATGTTTTGAGGATATTTTCTCATCCGATTGGTTTGTCTGGTTGTTTGCCTGGGTATTTGGGGAATTTGGTTGGCCGGATAGCATTTAGAATCAGAATGAGAGGCCCACGCAATTTTGGTTATGCATTTATATCGGCAGATCAATGTCCGAATTTTCCCTTGCAGTGGCCATTGTCAAAGTACGGTGGATTTCCTCTAGGGCCTAAGTTCTTTGGTTTTCTCCACCAGATTACACAGTTTTTCTTAATTAATCGTGGTTTTACTTAACACCAAATATCATTACACGTCTTTAAAGGCGATATTTGAGTAGTAGGAGCGGGCCGATTCTACCCCACTTCTGATTAATCGGATTAACCCTTTGATATCAAATCGATTGAAAGGGTTAATCAAATTTATTGAAAGGGTTAATATTTAATCCGATTTTAATCCGATATTTTTAATCCGATGGGATGTATTCTTTATCCAATCAGTCAAGTGCCAAAACTCCAAGAGTGAGGATGTACCAGAGTTGCTCACTATACATATATATGTGTGTGAGTGGTGAGCTTTGTGCAAGAGTGGCATAAGTGTAATTTTTTGGGTTGGTAGTGATATTGCTTGTAGATAGTCGTGGGATATAAGGCGATTTTTAGTAATAGTAATTAAACAGAAAGAGAAAATAATATATAGTTAACACATGAAAGAAATTAATGAAAATACAAATTTCGAACGAACACAACTACGTGAATAACCAGGTGTCGACAAGTACTAACTCACTGAACGATCACAGTTACGTGAGTCTCCAGTATGTAATTAATTAACGAAGCAAAAATGTCCATATCTATATATATATGGCTAACGAACACAAGTACATGACTATCACTAAAGGAATTATGGAACCCAGCTCTCCTGTTTTAAAATAAATTAAATCGCACAAGCAGGTCTCCCAAAACACGTCTGTCCAGTTGCGAGCTCAGTGAAGCATTGATTGCAGTGTATGACGCGTGGAATCCTATAAGCTGTTTCGAGCGCCGCTTGGCAGGCGACCTATCGCAATAAAAGCTTAGGGAATCCCGTAGTTAACACTCGTAGATGTACTTCTGAAACAGCATCCATATGTTAAATGACGATTATTAAAAAAGAAATTAATTTACTAACATGCATTTAAAAAAAAAATTTACAATAAGTGATTTTAATATACGTCTATTCGCTCGGGAGTTCACTGTAGCACTGACTGGGATATACCACTTATGTCGACTAATAGACTGAACGAGATATAGAGAGCAAACAGTACCTGCGTGTGTGTGTGTGTGTGTGTGTCGGCCTATGTTTGATTATAGACTGAGACAAAAACTCGGAAATGAACGAAAATACGAAACGAATGTTTCCAAATAAATTAAATGGCTAACAAACACAAGTACATAACAATCACTAAATGAATTACAGAACCCAGCTATCATGTTTTTTTAACTAAATGATATCGCACAAGCAGGTATCCCAAAACATATCCGTTCGATGTGGAGTCTGATGTATGAATTAATTGAGCTTATGTCGAGAAACTGACTATATACATGGAGTGCGGCGATAGGTAACTGAGTCGAAATTTATGACAAAAAACTCTGAATACGAATGACTAAATAAATTACAGAACCTATTACCCTACCAAGTTACTATTAACAGCTTGATTACACTAAGTTCTACAACAGACAACGAAACAATAATTAAAAAAAAAAACTTTCCCAGATTTTAATGCAAGTTTCGCTTCCCTGGGAAAATAAAATTTCATTATTTTCAGAATAATTCACTTTTAACACAAATTTACATCGAAGCATAAGGATACTCGGATGGTGTGAGGCAGGACTTAATCCCGCATAGCGTCATCGTGCAACACTTTATAGAAACGTGGTGTATATTATTTTTAATTCATAAACTTGCTCGAAGAAAAGTTTTAAAATAACAGACTTGCTACAAATGTTCGTTAAGTCTGTGAAATTCACCACACTAGTTAATGAAATGATAGTTGAAAATGTTATAAAGTTTCGTATATGGATCTCAGAAACGTACTTGAGACGATACACACACTATATAGGTTCAACACACAATAATATTTTTTTTCCGATAAATTGAGACTTACATAATTTTTTTATATTAAAACATGTATATAGTATCGCTTAACAAGAGTTGAAGTCCGCTGGCCACCACGTCTCGTGTTGTCAGAAGAGCTGGTTCAGAGGAGTGATCAATAGTGCATCTATCATGGACAAATGTTTACGAAGAACTAACATGGCGCCAACCCGCGATAATTCTTCGCATCACTCCTGGTTGCAGTCCCCGATCCCTGCACCCACTTGTCCAGAAGATGACTTTGTCCGAAATGAGAGTTTCTATCCAAGACCACGCCCATCCCCCTCAACCTTCCATGCCAATACCCCCGAAGTGTCAACCTTTTTGCAAAACCCCCTCCCTCTACCCACGAATTTGAACTAACCTTGACTATCTGACTGCCACTCTCTCTCCCCTCTGCCCCTCAAACATTTACTTTCGCTTGGATACTGAAGCATGGCGATAAGTTTTTCTCCAATGCAAGAGCCTGGTGTATTCCCAGCGAATAAAATGTCACAAGTCCCACCGATGAAATTTATATCACTGGACCTAAATATTACCTGGTATTGTAATCCCCACAGGATAATCCTCAGATTTAACATTCCAACAAAAACTTTATTTTTTAATCCTGTAAATATTATCCAGTTTCCAGCACACATAAAATAAATTTACATGTAAAATGATCCATGATAACTTTTATACCAACACAAATACAAGAGATATTTTCACTTAATAAATTATAGTTCATATTATGACTTTTTATATCATTTAAGTATTCAAGAACACAGTTTTCAAACATCTATCATTCCATCTACCTAATTTTCGACTATTACGATGGAAGACATGACAAGTGCATACATATTCAAACTTTCAATCTTTTTTAAATATGTGTGTAAAGCAGAGAAAAATACGTATTTTTACATGTAGACTTCTCTATGACTGTAAAATTTATTTATTACCAAAGTTTCAATAAAAAAGCTTCCCAATCCGAAATTTTTTTAAATACATTACATACCATAAAATGTGTATATTTGAACGTATTTGATTCACAAATACTATTTTTTCAATGTATAATTACTGAAAAAGCACTATCCAGCTTGAAATGACTGCTATTGAAGCTGAAATCTGTTAAATTTCACCATATTTCAATAAATTTAAGCAAATCTAAAGAAAAATGGCAGCCATTTTACAATCGTACAACCCATCATTTAGGATAATAAAGTCCGAATGTTTATTATTTACATTGTAAAGAGTCACCCAAAAGAAATAAATTTACTACATATAAGTAATGGAATCGAAATAACGAATTATCAAAGAAAAAAAATAGTGGAAAAACGACATTCTTATTACATACATACATTTAAAACATTGTTAAGACAATCACTGTTCAAAATGACTAATGCCGGAATCACAATGCCCCAATGCGCACGACACGATGGCCAACATCCAATGAAATACAAGATAGATCATGGTAAGCGCGACCGATTCAGTCATAAGACCAGCAATTTTGGATTAGAAATGATTTCTAGTGTTCGTAATGCAGCGAAACACACAGAATGCACAAAATTGCAAAACGAAATTGTATTGCAAGGTTTCCCTTCAGTGGTAGATACGCAGCTTAAAAGAAAAATAAATTTTAAATTACTGTATCTAACTCTCAAAAAGAATAATTTTCCCTTTGTAATCATTAGCGATACCAATTTATCACGATTATGCAGAGGGTGACTATGTCCTATACCGTGCCGTATAATAAGTGAAGCCAGTTTATAGTGTGGAGTTAGATGATGGTTTTCAGATAAAAAAAAGTTCACGTAATCAACAGTAGCCCAAAACATTGTATTTGCTTATCTTTCGCGTGTATTTTGATGAGTATTAAAATCGACATAAATTGACATAAAACCATTTTTGTCCTAAACGATTCTGTACACAAAGCATGAGTGTGTTTGTTATAGATAACTAGATATAAATTTCGGCATTAAATATATAAAGTTATGAATTATTTACATTTAAATGAAAGTGTTGCATACGGTGTTTTGGTCGATTTGCTTCCCATTCCCTGTATATTTGCCTTGGAAATATTCCAGGAAATAATTTTCTGACTATACGAGTTTTTAAAAGTTATGATAACACTTCAACCATACTGAAATCGATTATAGTACGCTATTGAAGTCGTCTGCGAGTGCGTTACAAGTGAAGCAGCCATGCGGGAGAGAGGCAACTTTTGTTTAAATAGAAATTGAACAGCCTTGCGAGTGCTATATGAACTCACTAATTGTTCTGAATTTTCTCTAAATTTGTGTTATTCTTGCTTTTGTGAAATGTGAATTTGGCATGTAAACACGACTTAAAACTATAATCTATTTTTGACGTATTCGGCAACCAACGAAAACTAATATTAATGTATGAAAATGCGTACGAGCCGGGCCATGCGAGTCCACTGTTTATAGTGTATTCGTATATACCGTGGATACATTCGTGAAAGATATCGCACATATATTGTGTGTATAGGGATATGTTATCTGTGTAAGTTTGTAAATTAACCGTTGCAATGTGTTTAATTTTTGCAAGTGCGGTTGCGATTACTAACGTGCCGTAAATTTAAGCTCCAACCTGAAAGTTGCGGACTCGTTAGAGGTAAATACAGGCACTTTTATACAACTGCAGATACGTATTTTTTTTCTAAATGCCGATTTGCTATTTCAGTGTAGGAGTTAAATGGAATTAATTTGTTAGTAATGGCAAATCATCTCGTAAACAAATACAAGGCTCCCCAAGTCAGCAGAGTTGCAGTGATAAACAAGAAATCAGCTGTTTATCAATACCAGAATATAGGCCTACAACCAAATCAGTTCTCATAATAGCTACTGAATGTAGCCTTCATGATTTGCAATTTCCATGATTTCTTGAACTCACTCCACGAAATTTCTGTGGTGTCTCAATAAAGACAATTTGACCAATTACTTCCTTGTATTCTTGGTTTATATTGTGAGTGATAATAATACATACATACATACATTCTCAATTCGACTGCCGCCCGGTGGCGAGCTCTCTCACCTATCCAATACCCAACTAAGCTCATCTTACGCTCCCTTCCTGAACTTTTCAAACCATTCTCTAATGAACCTGCTGTTGACAAGATGTTAAGGTAAATAAATAAAGTTTACTTGTGTGTTTAGATGGTTATGTATTTAACGGTAGACTGTAATCATGACAGCAAATTACATGTTTACACATTTTATTGTTTCCAAAGGTAGTCAAAATAGAGAAAACTTAGATAAAGCCAATCTTTTCCTATAACTACACCATTTGCAAAATAGAAAAACATTGCATGATTTTCTTTAAACTCTATTTCACCCTTTTAAGGTTTTTTGAAATTCTAATTTTGAGGGCAACTATTTGGACATAGGTTTATTTTAATATTGATGATGAATCATGGATATTTAGATGAAATTTTAATTTTTTTTGAAAGTCTACTAGTAAATGAAAAAATGGGATGATGTTTATACATTAACTGAACCAAACATTGTCTGGAACAGTTTTATTAATACATTTATTTGTCATTTTAATCATGCCTTTCCACTCAAATCTGTAAAATGTAGCAGTAGCTCGAAAATAAAATGGATTAGTGAAGATCTGACAGTCTCAGGACAGAGGTTAAAAACAATACATAAAATGCTAAGAACCCAGGGGAAAAACAAAAAAATTATACTGTAAGCAATACGAAAAATTATGTAACAAGTTACTCGGAGTAGCAAAGCAGAAATACAATGTGGGAAAAAATGAACCTCCTTCTCAAATAAAACAAAAGCAATGTGGAACATTATTAACAATGAATTGAAACCTAGACAAGGACATGTTGATAGTATTAAAATCGAAAATAGCAAGGAAATAACTAATAGTTGTAATAAGTATTTCGCAAACTTCCCACTAAAATTGAAAAATGAACATAGAACTACAAATATTAGTCCTGCACACATACCCCAAAGACCCAACACTTGGAATGCTAACACGCTGTTTTTCACACCTATCTCTGCATAAGATATCATAAATGTAATTAGAAATTTCTAAAGTTATAATTACTGTGGAACAGATGAGGTACCTATGAATCTGCTAAAAAAAATTTCTTATTTAATAAAACTGCCTTTGACTTACATTTTCAATGGATGTCTTGCCCAGGGAATTTTTCCTGATAGACTCAAATATGCAAAAATAGTACCAATACGTAAAAATAGTGACAAGGTATTGATGGGTAACTATAGGCCTATTGCCCTTCTTAAATCCTTAAAAAAATTTTTAGAGAAATTAATAGCAAATAAATTGATACACTTCTAAATAAAAAGCAAGGTTATTTCATTGCATCAGTATGGAAGGTAGATCCAAAAAACAAGCTATTTACAGTTTTATTGAAAAAATATTTACTTCTTTTGATAAAAAGACCATTCTCAACAAGTATCTGGGCAGATCTTTCAAAAGTTTTTGATTGTGTCGACCACAGTATTTTATTGAAAAAACTTTAGAGGTGTAACCAATAATATGTTTAAATCATATCTTGAAGACAGAAAACAGATCACCTCCATATGGTACTATGCCAAAAATCACATTACAAATGTTGCGTCCAATATTAGAACTACTCGAGTAGGAGTGCCTCATGGATCAATACTGGGATCAAATTTATTCTTAATATTTATTAATAATTTTCCAGGACAAATAACCAATGGCTCAGCTATAATGTTTGCGGATGACAAACCTTTTTGTTACTATTTCAAATAACGCTGTACTTGAAGAAAATATAAAACAAACAGTGACTGAGATGTATGGTTGGTTCCAGTATAATAAATTAATACCTATTAAATGTAAACGAATATGTGCTCATGAAGTTCATGCAAAGAAATAAACATACAATGCAGGATGAAAGATGCACAACAATAGAAGAAGACGGGTTACAGACAGTAAATAGTAGGCTACTAAATTTCTAGGGCTCATTGTAGACAGTAATTTAACATGAAATGAGCATGTTGATAGTGTCTGTAAAAAATTGAGTTCAATGTGTTTTGCGGTACATGCCGTAAAAATGATTTGTAATAATAATACAATACTTGCATACTATTTCTCATATATTCAGTCCAGAATAAATTATGGAATCATATTTTGGAGTAAATGGACAAAATGGAAAAAGGGTTTTAGATTACAGAAGAAAATAGTGAGATTAATAAGTAATAAGGAAAAAGAACCTATCATATGCCGCTATTTATAAATAACAAAATTCTCACTCTTCCATGCATAAGTATGTACCGTAGTATTTTTTTGTACACAGAAAACATTTGGAAAATTAAAAATAGGCATATATATATATAAACCATTACTACATCAGACAAGCTAATCATCTTGACATATTTTGCTACAGAACCTCAAAATTTACATCAAATTTTTTATTATATTATTAGTTATTAGATATTTATTAGTTTTGCTGGGGCAAAACTAATAAATATCCTATCCAGTCATTTGAAGTAAATTTATAATTTACAGAAATTAAAAAGAGCTGATAAATTATACTTTTTAAATAAGGCCTTCTATTCTGTAGCAGAATACTTACATAAAGATAAAGTTCTATAATGCAGAACAAGACTGGTATAAGGAGACTTCATGTAATACCTTGTGTTTCAATCTAATATAGACTTTATATATTTATACTTTAATATCTATCTGTACATAAATTGTAACAACTTGTACTGTAATCAAATGTAGTCTTGACATCTTTGTAGAGCTGCTAGAATTAATAAGTGTGTAAATTATATTATTTACCTGTTATTTATTTTTATGTTAATCTAATTGTGGGCAAATATCCATATTCAATAACAAAAATAAAAAAAAATTACAAGTCCTTTCCAAAGGGTATTGGATGTACATGGGGAGCAAAAAAAAAGTGTGCTTCGAATATTATAGCCGCCACACCACCATGGCCTCCACCATCTTAAGATGGGAGGAGTTGAGAGAGTTTTGGTGGTTTGTAACAACCAAGGTATTGAGAGCCAATGCGGGCGAAATATGGTAGATATGGAGCAGCATTGAAATGCACGGGTGAGGAAAATGGGAAAACCTTGAGGAAACATGCCAGCCAGCAGCATCAATCAGCACAATTCCTATATGTGAAAATCTGTGATTAACCTCACAGGGAAACCAACATGGATCACATCGGTAGAAGGCAAGCGTCCTACACTATGCTCACCGTAGCATGGAAAAGGAGGAGAGGAACCTCATTTCTTCAGGGAAACCAACATGGATCACATCGGTAGAAGGCAAGCGTCCTACACTATGCTCACCGTAGCATGGAAAAGGAGGAGAGGAACCTCATTTCTTCAGGGAAACCAACATGGATCACATCGGTAGAAGGCAAGCGTCCTACACTATGCTCACCGTAGCATGGAAAAGGAGGAGAGGAACCTCATTTCTTCAGGGAAACCAACATGGATCACATCGGTAGAAGGCAAGCGTCCTACACTATGCTCACCGTAGCATGGAAAAGGAGGAGAGGAACCTCATTTCTTCAGCGACAATGCTTTTTCTTAGAGGAGTGTTTGTTTGTCAAGTTTCTGCAGCGTGGTTCTGAGACATTTAAACTGAATATCTTTCAATGCAATCAGAGGAGAATTTCACACTAAAAATAATAATTGCATAAGTTGGTAGGTAACTACAAAGAAATTTTGTCGCAAGTGTGTCTGTGGACCACTTTGGCAGTGGTTAGTACATGTGGGCTTGTTATCGATATAATTGCGGTGCATGCGTCTTCACCCATTGTGGTTCAACAATGCATCCTAATCTAATTAAACTACCCAAAGTAACCTGCAATTCTGGCGAATAAGTTTTCATACATTTCAACCTAACCATAGGGTGGTTCCTTTATTATCCCTAAAAGTGTATTTATAGAAATAATATCCTATTGTAGTTTTCTCTCCCAATGTGACATTTTTTAACATGTTGGGCTCAATTAAATTTGTGGTTTCTGACTGACTAAGCCTATGCTGCAGTCACCGTAGAGTTCCCGTAACAAAATAACAGTGGTGTTACCATGGAAGTATGAAAATGAACTGGCTACAACCGCAGTAAGAAAACTGTTATGCGACTAATGAGAAACAAGCACAAAAAAAAAAAACACACTGTACATGTATCGCGAATATTTTCAAACAGTGTTTTGGCCAACCTGATATTTATTTTTGTTAATCTACTTGTGATGAAAAAAGTTTCGCGGGAATCGTGTTTCTGGATATTTAAAGTGTGGTATACATGTTAATAATTGCATTGACCATTTAAATAAACGAAAATCTGAATTGTACTGGAAAATTCATTTAATAGCTATGTTATTGTTATGAGCTTGCATTGCACTGACACTCGTGGTTGGAAATGTTGTCTCGTGATTGGCCGGCGTAGAACTCGGCGTAAAAGAATTGAAAATATTAAATCCTCTTAACGCTACTACCGCATGCAGGCCGCCATCTTACGTTGTAAGCTGTAGCTGTAGCTTGTGCAATATACGAGTGTGGATTCAATTTTTTATTGTTAATTCTTACGGTGATTGTAGCCAGGGCTTAAGTCCTTGGTACTAAATTGCACTTTTGGAGAAATATGTAACACAATATTCGTAGATAGCCTATAGGGAATAAAATTACCCATAACTGTCTCCTGACCCACCCCCCTTTCAATCTTCCGAAAGATTTCTAAAATTGATTGTACAGTGCAGATAATTCAGCAAAAATTTTATTTTCTGTGTTTTAACTATGTACCAAGGATAACTTAACCCTGTCCAACATTGTAGATGCAAGAAACAAAATTGTACCCTACAATAAGGTATAAATAAGTATAAAACTGTATCATAACAGATAACTGATGTGATGTAAAGAGAGGGAATAACTAAAATGGGATTTGAATTTATTTATCAGAAACCATTTACTATATTGACATTAAATATGTTAAAGGAGATGAAGTCATTTTGGAAACAAACCTCTCGAGTCATTGTCAGTGTTAGGAATTTGAATATAAATGCCAACAAATAATTATTTATTCGTGGCTCAGGAATATATAAACTTTGCCTTCCAGAAATTCAACTAGGCTGCTGGTCGCTGTTTTGTAGCACTCATTACTGATACGCAACCTGCAATGCATTACACGACAATGGTAGCATGCTTGTTATACTTTATTTAATAATTTATTCAAACAATAGTTTTCCACAAATCCTGATATATGAGCACTATGTATAAAACACGTGCTTATAGTCGCACACAACCCAATACTGGTCCGCGGTACACACACTCACACACACACACACGATCGGTAGTTTTACGAGGAAATTATTTGATTGCACAACTAACACAAGCCAATAATAAACTAGTAAAACTTCACATGTGAATTGTAACATATATTTATTTATTCATTAGCTTCTTTGTTCAACACGAAATGCTTCGAATGCAACCTTTCTCTCAACGTCATTCTGATGTAAACACAATGTTTTGGACTCCAGTCAAGATGGCGGCTGGAGTCCATAGTAAAACCACCTATCTCCAGGGGCTTCACCTACGTCACAAAATGCCATCTCCTGTATACTCCTAACTCCATGCGATCATGTATTACAAATTTCCCTCTTGTTCACCGTCTTTGAAACTAACGTATTCAATAAGTGCCTTCTAAATAGTTAGGTTAAATGCCGAGAGAATGGTGTCGGTCGTAATGTAAATTCAAGTAGTCTCATTGAAATGTGTCATGGTTGCGTTTTTGGTTGTGTCGTGATGTGTTGTCGGGGCTATGTGATTCCGGCATTGCTCAGCAGACTAACCTCCAACGAACACAATCGTCTAGTAAACAAAAGCTTTAAAAATTTCCCACAAAATATTTCCAAATCCATCTCCCTCCCTTATACATTCTGATTCTATGTCAGTCCTTGTGATTACGTTAGTACTCTCTCCTTCTGTGTTATTCCTTGTAATTACGTTAGTACTCTCTCCTTCTGTGTTATTCCTTGTAATTACGTTAGTACTCTCTCTCCTTCTGTGTTATTCCTTGTAATTACGTTAGTACTCTCTCCTTCTGTGTTATTGTTGTAGTGTAGACGGTACATTTATTTTCTCAAGAAGAAGATTATTTTTACAGATATTGAAATGACGATTCAAGTTATCAGTTTGTGCGAACTGGCGAAAACAGTTTTTGCAGTTATGAATGACCCGACATGCATTCTTCAAACATTCACTATTCTCGTGTCTACGAACATTGTAGACGAAGGAGTAAATTTTTCTCACAGTATCTGCACTGTAGACGATTCGGTAATGTTTCCAATTAGCATTTAGGTAGATGAAATGAATAATCTTCGGTGTGAGGAGAAAGTTTACTTCCGAACAGATGTTAACCTCGAAATGTCAGAATGACAACTAAATTGTTTCTGTGTGATTATACTGTTTAAACAGTATCAGGTTTCATTAATGACGATAAAAATGTCTTCCGCTCTAGCATTTGTATGTTAATTGTGGTAGTATGAATAATAGTATACCACGTGATTAAATCTGCGTATGTTAGACAGAATACATCATTACTTGGTATTCGATTAAAATGAATAAAATTCAATTGAATTTTAGGAATATATAAGTGAGAGAGATGGTTTTGGAAATATTTTGTAGGGAATTCTTAATGACTTTGTTTACTAAACGATTGTGTTAGTGGTTAGTCGGTTGGGTAAGCCATTTCGAACTGCGATTGTCTTACCGGTGTTTTAAACATATGTATGTAATACGAATTTTGTTTTTCCCAATAATTTTTTGTCTGATAATTAGTTATGTCGACTCCATAACTTATATCTAATAAACTTATTTGCTTCAGGTATCTCTTTACGATGTAAATAATTTGTTGACAGTCGAACTTTACTATCCTAAATGATGGGTTATACAATTATAACATGGCTACCATTTTCCTTTAAATTTGCTTAAATTTATTGAAAAATCGTGAAATTTAACAGATTTCAGCTTCGATAGCAGTCATTTCAAGCTGGATACGTGCTATTTCAGTAATATAATGTCAAAAATATTGTAATTGTAAGTAAAATAAGTTCAAATATACACATTTTATGGTGGACAGTGTATCTAAAAAATCTGGCTTGGGAAGCTTTTGAATTGAAACTTTGGTTATAAGTAAATTTTAATGTCGTAGAGAAGTCTACACGTAAAATACGCACACATATCTCTCCTATACACATGTATTTCAAACAAATTGAAAGTTTTAATATGTATGCACGTGTCGTGTCTTCCATCATAATAGTTGAAAGTTAGTTAAATTGAATGACAGTTGTTTGCAAACTGTGTTATTGAATACTTAAATTATATGAAAAAGCTTAAACTCTCTTAACATTTATTAAGTGAATATATCTCTTGTATTTGTGTTGGTAGGACATTAAACATGGATCAGTTTAAACTTTAAATTTGTCGTAAGTTTGCTGGAAATTGAATAAAGTTTACAAGATCAAAATATAAAGTTTTTGTTGGAATGTTTATTCTGGTATTATCTTATGGGGATTACAATATCAGGTAATGTTTAGGTTTAGGGATATAAATTTCATCGGAGGGACTTGCAAAATGTTATTTCGCTGGGAATACACGAGACTCTTGGCGAAAAACTTATCACGATGCTTCAGTCTCCAAGCGACAGTAAACATTTCTGGTGAAGAGGGGAGAGGGGCAGTCAGCTAGTCAAGGTTAGTTCAAATTCGTGGGTAGGAGGAGGGCGTTTTTTAAAAACAGGTTGATGCTTCGGGGGTATTGGCTGGAGGGCTGGAGGGGACGGGTGTGGTCTTGGATAGAAACTCTCATTTCGGACAAAGTCATCTTCTGGACAAGTGGGTGCAGGGGATCGGGGACTGCAACCAGGAGTGATGCGAAGAATTATCGCGGGTTGGCGCCATGTTAGTTCTTCGTAAACACTTGTCCATGATAGATGCGCTACTGATCACTCCTCTGAATCAGCTCTTCTGACAACACGAGACGTGGTGGCCAGCGGACTTCAACTCTTGCTAAGCGATACTATATACATGTTTTAATATAAAAAAATTATGTAAGTTTCAATTTATCGGAAAAAAATAATTATTGTGTGTTGAACCTATATAGTGTGTTTATCGTCTCAAGTACGTTTCTGAGATCCATATACGAAACTTTATAACATTTTCAACTATCATTTCATTAACTAGTGCAGTGAATTTCACAGACTTAACGAACATTTGTAGCAAGTCTGTTATTTTAAAACTTTTCTTCGAGCAAGTTTATGAATTAAAAATAATATACAGCACGTTTCTATAAAGTGTTGCACGATTACGCTATGCAGGATTAAGTCCTTCTTCACACCATCCGAGTATCCTTATGCTTCGATGGAAATTTGTGTTAAAAGTGAATAATAATTAAATTTGATTTTCCCAGGGAAGTGAAACTTGCGTTAAAAATATGGGTAAGTTCTTTTTTTTTTTTTTTTTTTTTTTCAATTAACGTTTCGTTGTCTGTTGTAGGACATAGTGTAATCAAGCTGTTAATAGCAACTTGGTAGGGTAATAGGTTCTGTAATTCATTTAGTCATTCGTATTCAAAGTTTTTTGTCATACATTTCAACTCGGTTGCCTATCGGCTGCGCTCCACGTATATAGTCAGTTTCTCGACATAAGCTCAACTCATTCATACATCAGACTCCACATCGAACGGACGTGTTTTGGGAGATCTGCTTTTGCAATTTCATTTACTTAAAAACAGGAATGCTGGGTTCCATAATTGCTTTAGTGACAGTCACGTACTTGTGTTCGTTAGCCGTTTAATTTTTATATATTGAGAAGGACAATTTTGCTTCGTTAATTAATTTCATACTGAAGACTCACGTAACTGTGATCGTTTTGTGAGTTAGCACTTGTCGACACCTGGTTTGTCACGTAGTTGTGTTCGTTTGAAATTTGTATGTTCATTAATTTCTCTCGTGTGTTAACTATACATCGTTTCTCTTTCTGTTTAGTTACTATTACAAAAATTGCCTATCTCCCACCACCGTCTACAAACAATATCGCTACCAACCCAAAAATGTTTCAATTATGCCAGTTTTGTACAAAACTCACCTCATATATATATATATATATATATATATATATATATATATATATATATATATATATATACACACACCCTGTCCCAACACGCCACACCTCATCCGAGTGCCAGGGCTTCAAGGGTGATGATGTACCAGAGCTTCTACCCATCCTACATCCAAAAATAAAGAAAATAATTATCTTTTTCCTTAGCACACCTTTGCACAAAACTATACATTTATCAAAAAAAAAAAAAAAACCAACTTTCAGATTAAGAATTAATACCATCGGGTTTAAAACATTTTTATCGGATTAAAATTGGATTAAGGATTAACCCTTTCGATCTATTGTATATCAAATGGTTAATCCGATTAATCAAAAGTGGCGTCGAATCGGCACGCCCCTACTACTTAGTTGCCATCGTTCCCATCCAACAGAGGGTTTTAGTTTTATGAGTAATGCTATAACTCTAGGGACACGTCCCAATTAATAAGCCTACATTTTTCCTTTTGCGATATGCAAATTATTTCCTAATATGTTTAACACTTTGTGACCTCAATTATACAAGGAAATATTCTATGCAAAAATAGCCGATTTCTACGAGTATTTTGAGAAATGTGTAAGTTAGACATAATAATTTCCTTCACTACAGGCACGATATGGTGGACTATGAAAAGCTAAATTGTTAGAATTTTAAATTATAGCTACTCGATAGTTTCCCAGATATGCAGTCATAAATTAAATAGTTAAATTTTACATTAATTAAATTTCATAATTGGTCCTTCGATGACAATCGCATTGCGTCTTTACAGCTATAATCTGGTACAGCAAGAAGCAAGGACACTGCGGAAGCTATAAGCTGCTGAGAGACGTTCCATGTAAGGTGGTGCTTTGTACAGATTACAGGGATCTTCACTGGCGCTATTTGTGCACGCACTTCCTTTCGAGATTCTCGTGCGTTTGCCAAATCCATTATTAACGAGCTTGACTTCGGGGAACTCGCGTTACCCTCTCTCTGCTATTGATCTGTAGGTTCATCAGTGATGCCTCGAAGACATGGCACAAGGGTATGGTATATATATATTGTAACGAGAAGCCAGAAACCGTAGTAATACATCTTAGATTTTGTCTGTGGAAATGTGAGACAAAGGTGTCAGTTATTTCTTCAAACATACAACACGACATAATTGTAATAAATAATGTTCCTATGTTGGTGAAACTATTTCCACCTTATTAACTGTCCAGTCAGGTTAATGTACACTAGTGTGAAATCATTTAGTAAGAACCCGTTGGGTGGGGCCGTGGGAGACTAGTGGCTAGACAGCTCGCTTCCCACCCCCCCCCCCCCAATTGTGAACCGGGTCGATCTCCAGCCGGTTTACTCCCGGATTATCGCAAGTGGGAATCGTGCCGGACGATGCCGCTGGTCGGCGAGTTTTCTCGGGGATCTCCCGTTTCCCACGCCCTTTCATTCCAACGCTGCTCCGTTCTCGCCTGATTTCACCCTCATCGGTTCTCAAGACCTCGTTGCCAGAAGCCGTCCAAAGCTCTCAATTCGACAACCCGTATGGCAACACAGCTTGCTCACAAGAAGAAAGAGGTGGTACGTCGGTATGGTAAAAACATCCAAGTCCGTGGGACATCCAGAACATTAATTGCAACAAATAAAGCATACACCTTATTAAGTAGTGTAGCCACTCCGAACGGCCACACGTTAAACAATTACGGCACGTAAGCTGTCGTACAAATTGAGAGGCTGAGTTATGGAAGTATGCAGGACAGGGTAGCATGCATACACCGTGAAGAGAAGGCTGTGTTGCTATAACGACAAAGGGACTCGCGTTATCATGTTGGAAGATTGGTTCCTGAAGTGTGTCGAGGTATGGTCGGACATAATTGACAACCTCATTGGTGTACGGAGTGCACTCATCACTGCTGACCTGAGCGAATAGCAGAGGCGATCAGAACGTTTAGCTTATTGCCTTCCCCTTAACCCTCCTTCACCCTCCCGCCACCATAAAAAGGCATGGGCCTGGAACGACGAGTGCAAAAATACGTTGGATTGTTCCGCTCAACCCGCACGTCTACGAACGCGAACACGGCCATCAATCTGCCCAGAGCAGTAACGACTCTCATATCACTGAATACCACTGATCTCCACTCGCCTTGCTAGCAGACTCTCTTCCGACACCAACGGAGACGTTCACGGCGATGAGAAGGTGTCCGGGGTCGACGTGCTAGAGTAACACGAGAACGTAAACCTACCTCCAACAATCGATTGTTTGTTGTTCGTGCTAACATAGACATATAGGGAGGAGGGGGGGGGGGGCTTATTCCCGGTTGAATCAACATATTCCCAGATCCGAGATAGAATGATCCTAGTTCTGAACCAGGATCCAGTTTTAACTTGGTTACAATGTAAACATTTTTGCACCAACGAAATTGTATGATTCTGGATCTCCGATTCGTCAATTTTATTTCCAAAGTGAGAGATCGAGATTAAGTATGAGACAAATTTTGCCTTTGGTTCGTAATATATGACGTCATAGAAGTAGGCGTATTTTTCACTATAGATAGAACTATATGAGCAATATTTTATCTGTTTTAAGTGAATTATTATTGTACGAATTTTACTGAATAATATTAATGGGCGTATAATGTTGTTTTATTTTCCCAAGAAAATAATCGAACGAAGTTCTATCTGTTGGCGTATTTTCAAACTACATTTGTCGACGATGGCTGCTGATCTCGGATCGATATTTCGAACCCGCCAACTTTGGCGGTTCGAAATGAACTTCATCTCGATCTCCAGTCCAATTCTGAACTCGAATGGTGCAGCAGTTTTCTGTGTCGATCTTAGATCCGATCACAGATCGAGTTTCGAACCACGATGGTGCAACCGGGCATAAGTGACTTTAGTTGCACGCATGGTTGTTGTGTAAGTCAGGGCGGCACGAACGATAGTTCTGTCCAGTGCCACAAGGTGGTGTTGGTGGAACCCTCTTCTCACCACACTTCATCATCTATGGCCACTGACACATTGCGAGACGTAATTCTGCGAAACGTCCAACCAGCCTCTCAAGAGTCCCAATATACGATCACGGTCGTAGTCGTTTAACTGTACAATTGTTGCTCGCCGTCATCTTCGAAGAACTGCAGACATACGGAGGAGGGATACAAAAGGGTTTAATTCTGGCCAACACACAAAGTCTAAACCAATATTCGGCAAATACTCTGCGCATCTACGGTACGCACTCTACCCAACAGTGAGATGCGTCATCTTAAGCTGCCACATCTCATTTTGTTTATCAACCAAACGTTGCCCATTAATCTGGTCTATGAAAATAAATTTAATTTTGCATCATTTTACCCTTCCAGCCCATCCGACACATAACATTGTTGCCACACCTTCATGTTACATTTCTACGCGCTCGTCGCTACATCACATTCAGTACTGTAGTTTTTATTTTAGTGTAACGTTCGAAAACAATATCGCGTAGTGATTTTATTGCCTATCGTTAGCGACGTCACGTAGAGGTTGTAAAGCTTTGCGGTGACGTGTAACCAACCACGGCCTCAGCAGTTCACCGACTTCCTTTCATTCATGGTTACTTCCATATTTTCTGAACCTTTGCTAAATAGTCTGGCGGCTTTAGTCAAATTGCTAAGGGAATTCTGTACTTCATGAAAATAAGCGGCTCCTGTTCAGTTTCGTACTCTGAGACGTCAAATACCCAGAAGGGCAGAGGCAATAAACATCTCGTATATTGACGCACAGGGTGGCATTTTAAAACATTCGGCTGACATCACTGGATCTTGCATTTATACCATGCAAGTTCGTCAATGAGTATGGTTTTTTTTCCCCCTCCTTACTTCAGTTATTAAAAGAAAGAGATAACCCAAATATTTTAATGGACTAACCATATATGTAACTTCATAATGACATGCAGACGCGAAGCGCTAATTTCAACGCTCTGGCAGATCGTATATTGCTTTAATTAAATGCAGATACCCACTCTGTGGAAAAGCTCTCTGATGGAGGTTTAAATATACGGTACTAGCGGCCCGGCCCGGCCTCGCTCGGGTGCGATTTACAAATATGGCGTTGTTTAGGTTTACAGGAAGTATATACATTAAATGCTTAAGGTAACTAGCATAGGATTAATACTGCGCTGTTCAAAAAGTCGTCGTAAATGAACTCCTAATTTTAAAAAGACAACAATTTTTACTTCGGGTCATCCATAAAAGATAAACATATGCTGCCGCGGACTTTTTTTTAGACATTTATTTGGTGTAGGTATCTGAAACGGTTTAGTAAGTGTAAGCCATGTAAGCGCCCGAAAAGCAGCTTTTTCCGACTTTGTTATACATTAAATATTAATGTATTATATACCTAAACCTTCCTCAAGAAATTCTCTAAATGATGGTGAAAACCGCATCAAAATCCATCAAGTAGTTTTGAAGTGTAATGTGTAGCCTGTCACAATTATTCTTTGCAGCAGTATTGATAACAGTGCTGTCTTCAAGGACCCGCGTAAGGGAGACAAATTATTTATGTAGGGCACCCGTTGAACCAGGTGTGCCACATGTGTGGGGGGAGGGCGAATTTCTTTGTAATATGGAAACAAAATGGAACACCGGTTATGCGTACGGTGATTTAAATTATGTAAAACTTTATGGCGTGAGCTATAAAAATGAAGATATAGTGTGTGTGTGTGTGTGAAAAAGTTGCCCGTAAGTAGGTATTTTCACCTGTACGGCTTCGAATTGCGAGAAACTTACACTTATTTGTCATAGGTACGAGGGCACAGGAACTCAGCGTGTATAGGCCATTCACAATGAAGTGAGCAGTTTTTGAAGCTGTTTCACTAGAATTAATAACCAATAAATACATTTAATTGTGGCCTCGGACTTTTGGTTTTTGGTATGGTGAATGTGTACACTGTGTTTATTACTCACATAGCATGTTTTACATTAACAAGTGGTGGAAGGATATAAATCGGTTGAAAGATAAAAGTAACTAGGGCTTCAAAAATGCTTACTTTACCGTGAACGACCCATACTGATGTATCTCCAACGTTGCTCTCCTTTAATTGACTTACCATATGAGAGGGTACCATATGTCAATACTTGATGGCACATAAATTATCTTTCAGCTTCACTAAATAACTATGGCTGACTGGAATATATTTTGCTATGAGAAAATATACTCTCTTTAAATATTACCAATTATGAATTTATTTACCTTGTGTGAGAATACTAGACAAATTTGAATAAAATTGAAAATAAATAGAAGACTCTTACCTATATTCACACATAATCTTTACGACCATTAAATCATCTCTTTGAACAGGAATATTTATAACAATATTCAAATCAAATTACCCTAGTTTGTCTTATCACTTGAATTACTCATAATTGCATTATAAAGCTAGAGGTTAACTTGTGGAAAATACGTGGCCACAACTGAGATTGCTCAATCCAGTGTTAGTCGCGCCATAATTTCAGTTTTCCTTTCTAAAATGCTATTCAAAATAAATAATTCATTTATTACTGGAAAAAGTTCAGACCAAAACTTGGGAGCATGAGTAAACTTGAAAACCATACGGGGTTTATGGTTGTAAAAATTAAACTAAAATGTTGACTTTTTAAACATGGCGGACTGGTTGGCTTCACTTTCAGCAGGAAGAAGGACTTTCGGCCATCATGCGAATTATTTCCAAATGTAGACGAAAAAAATGTCTAACTCGCTAATAAACGTAGCGTAGCAACTGGTCCTCGTCGTCTGCTTCATGTAGGATCCTGGAATTGAGTACGAGGTCTTCCCTCAGTTAAGGCCAGCAAGTCTTGGTACACGTAACATTAAAGTCTGTATGATTTGTACCACACGTCACTCGCGGGTGGCGAACTTACTAAACAAGCCCGTAGGTAGCGCGAGCAGACGAAATTACTACATATAACCCGATACACCGTCTTCTGTTCTTGGTTGTCTGTTTCCTTAGATACGAAACTCAACATTAACTTTTAGTCAAACATGCTATTTAAAAAAAGTTATTATTTACAAATGTATCTAACAAAACTCCAGATTCAGTAGTAGGAAGTGCTGATCTTTCAGTTGAAAATACTATTTGAGAAAGTTATTATTCACAAATGAATCTGTAACAAAACTCCAGGAAAATGACAGATTCGACAGTAAAATCTACTGTTTTGGAAAGCTAGAAGTTCTGTATTAAACAGCAATTTTTTACTAATTAATCAGTTAGTTGATTTTGGTAACTGAAGTAATCAATAGTTTTCTACTAATTCTGTATGGAGCAGTTTAAACAAATTGAATCAGTAGAAATTCACTGACAATCAGAAAATTTTTACTGATTCGGATTTTGTGTGTAAATACAATAAAATTCCTATCGGGTCTGCGACTACTAGCTGCAGCCCTCCTAACGGTAGAACCAATACAATATGGAGATCGCGCCAACAAAACGCTTGAGGTGTATAACGGCCTCGGCCAATCATGACCTGGCAATCCTAGTTAATCGCGCCACTGCGTTGTCATGACAACCAAACAACAATATTAACTTGACTTATCGCCACGGAACTCATAGAAATAAACACCACAAAGTCTGAAATACTTATAATATACAAAACAGATGAAAATTGTTATGCACAAAAATTCACTTGAAAGAAATAAACTATGTTACTGAAATAAAACTGTAAAGTAAATATTTACATAGATCACAAAACAAATACGCAGCTCATTAGCATTGTAACTGTGGTTGTATTTTACATATTACTAATAAATAATGTTGGGCATTTATAATAATACCCCCGAAATGGCAGGCGTTACAGAAGCCTTATCCGAATATATAGACACACGCGACCGGGCGACTTTGATTTATACTATGTAGGTATAGAATAACAACACAATTTTTAAAGCAATTTGACACCTCAGTGTTTCTGTCCACTGCAAAATTCCAACACTTCAGAAGTGCATCAGTAGTCTGTACCTACTGCGGAGCGGTGAGTGTCATTGGCCGACATATCGACTGCTGCGTGCCGTGCTCAGCTGACTTTGGCGAGTGTACACGTGTTTACAGGCTGTTCACGGCAAACTGAGTAGTTCTGAATGCCTTACTTCAGATCTACGTGTGTATTCTGCCATCGCGTGTAAGATTAACATTGCCATTATCGTACGACTTCTGCAGCGGATGACCTAGGCCACAACACTTCCGCGACTAGCGCACAGAATTATCTTCAAGGGGCGGGGATCTCGTTTTTTTGGTATGTAAATACAAACCTCAGCTACTTTTACCAACGTTAATTCCACATGCAATAATGCGAAGGCTCTACCACAAAGCTAGACACTCATACCCCATGTCCCAGTTTTGAAGAAGTCACCTGCAGTGTCAGAGATACCAATGTCTACTTCTGGCGAACCTGCATTTGGATCAAATGAAATTCACGCACCCTTACCACCTACGAGGTAATCGTGCAGGGAAAAGTGGCGAAGTGCAAGAGCGAACAATCACGTCTGCATGAAAGCTTTCCTTTCTTGCAAGGTACTGTGCGAGGGAATTCGTTTAGTTCAAAAACTCGCTAAGCTCCATTTTTGTAGAAAATTACCTTTTTTTTTTATTTGGCATCTCAGGTGGTAAAAGCATCGTTCAGTGCATTTAGCCGTCATCGGCCACGCTCACTTAAGAACTAAAAATGTTATTGAATGGCCCACTTGGTTCAGAAACCCAACAAGCGACATCACATGGCGAGTTCTGCAGTACTCATTGTTGGCAACAGTGCATGTTTCTTCCTCTCGAAAGTTTTTTAGTCTGCATTGTTTGGTACAAAAATCCAACAAGCGACATCATATGGCGAGTTCTGCAGTACTCATTGTTGGCAACAGTGCATGTTTCTTCCTCTCGACAGTTGTTTAGTCTGCATTGTTTGGTTTGTAGTACACAGTTTGTTGCTTGCAGGGTAATGTCACTATTATAAATGTTTTTACGTTTACGTTTTGTTTACTGTATTGTGCTAATGTTATTCTCAAAATGGCTAGTACTTCTGATGAAGAACCTCAAACAAAAGGAAACGAGGTGCGACTAAGGAACTATAGGTACGGCGGGCAAGTCAAATGTGTAGGTTACACAAACTAAAAATGTGAGTAGGTACCATCGAAATCGGCTCGTGAAGAGCTGATCTGTAAATGTCCAATTAAATGCAATTTAAAACTTGACGAGGAAATTAAAATCCACATTTGACATTATTTTTGTGCACTTGAAAGTAAAAACACTCCATGATACACATTTGCAAACGTTGAATGATGCAAGTACAAGTGCAGGTTGGATGTGGTGCTGACTCAAATTAAACTCCGCCCTCATTCAAGAATTTCTTTTTTATCTACAATCTTAAGATAAAAGGTGTTCTTGTCCAGCTTGCAAAAACATTTGTTTGCAAATCCATGGAGTTTCACGTGATCGAGTGCAAAGACTCATTAATCTTTTAGTTCATACTAAACATCCTGTTGACATGAGGGGTAAGGATCGTGTTGGAAATGCAATGCATGCCAATATGTATGCACCGATCCATGAGCACATATCTCGATTCGAAGTCAAGGAAACTCACTATAGAGGTACGCCGAAGAAATATTCAGACGCTCGATTAGATATTACTAAAATGTATGAGATGTTCTGAATTGAACATTATGAATTGTGTGAAAAATAAAGTACAATTTTTATCACACATACTTTAAAGATAACTTCAACTACAAATTTCGACGGCTACGAGTTGACTTCTACAGCCAGTGTGAGAGCTTCAGTGCTAAACGAGACACTTGTTTGAGTGACAATACTAAGCGCAGCACAGATGCTGAGAAAATTTTTGACAAGAAGAGTGCCAAGAAGTTTTACAGGAAATTGAAAAATGCTACAGATAATAGGTATGATGACAGAGTGGCCCTAAGTTTCGACTACACGCAGAACCTACCTCTGCCCAGCACACCTGTTCAACAGCTGTTCTACATGCGCCAGGTTTGGCTTAAAGTATTTTTTATCCACGATTTGTAGACAAATAATGCAACAATTTACCTGTACCAAGAAAGTGAAGCCAACAAGTCCCCAGATGAGATTTGTTCCCTATTATTACATTACTCAAGAAAAGACGTACAGAGTACGGTAAAGCATCTACTTATCTTCAGTGATGGTCCATCGAGTCAAAATGAAACCCACACATTAGTGAGGTTTCTAATGAATCTTTTTGACAGGGGGAATGTTCAACACTGTCGCGCATGACATTCCAGTAACAGGTTACTCATTCTTACCTCGTGGCCATGATTTTGGATCTATGAAACATGTCTTGTGGTAAGTGGACAGAGTTTATACGGTGGATCAGTACGCAGAGATGATACTGAAAGCCAGTAAAACCGGGAGTTTGTCCGTCCATGAAATTAACAATGAGGATATCTGCTTTGTAAGCCGGTGGCCACGATTTTATAAAAAAAGGGTACGAACTCAGATGGAACAAAATCAAAAGGAATCTCCAAGGATAAGAAAACCACATTCAAAGTATCGTTATACAAAAAGTTTTAATTTAGTCAAGCTTCACCAGGAAGAGCTGATGCAAAGCCATTTATTGCTGGATCTGTGTTTTCAACGTTTATCTTGAAGAAGTATCAAAAGGTTTCTGAACTTCCAACAGAAAATGTTTACCCAAGTGGAAAAATGCCAAAAATAAAAAGAACGTTGAAGACCTAAGGATGTTTAAATATTTTTGTAGTTTTTTGGTATGTTTTATGTAAACTTTCCATATAACAATGTTTCTGTGTCCAAATACATACAACTGTATACATTTATTGTTTCCATTTAATACAAACATGCACATATTAACTGTAAATATACAACGTTAATAGGCGAAAGTGTGTTTTCTTGCAGAAACTCTCTATGTGATTATTTTAAAATCATTATTTACAATAAGTCACACTACCATTAATAGGCTTATCTCATGCAGAAATGGGTTAACTTACCTAGCGATTAATAGCCACATTTTATTTCAGCCGATATCTTACTTCATATAATGGATAGAACATTTTTCTTTGTTTTCCTAAAGTGTGAAACTGTGCAAATAGTGGGGTTTTTTAATTAAACGATTCAAGCGTGTATAGGCTGTTCACAGTAAACTGAGCACTTTTAAAGATCCTGCTTAAGATATACTTGTACACACATGAAGCATTCTTCCACCGTATGTAAAATTTACATTGCTATGGACATCAACACTATATTCATTAGATGGTCAAGTTAAATTGTGAAATTATTAGAAAAGTAAATATTTTAGCAGTTTTATTATTCGGAAAGCAAAATATATAATTCCAAGTAATGATAAATGTCTACCTAACTCTTTAAATTCAACATAACAACATGGAACTACTTTCTTCCCCTCGTTACCAACCAAACAGGGCGAATACCAATCAGTATACTCGTTAAAATATATGCACAGCTGAAGCAGTGACATTTTTGAACGTTGATTCCAAAAGTGTTCACTTTACCATAAGCAGCCTACAGTATGTGGCGAGAATGTCTACTAATGTACATTAAGGAGTGTGCTCAAATTCTACAGTTTTCAGGTTTTGGTTTTGCGGAATTACATCAATGCTGATGTTTAGTAAACGAGTCACAAACTCTTCCTCTTTTTAACCTTCCTTTTAACAGGAAGGCAACCAAGGAAATCTAATTAAAATTGTTATTTATATAATTATACACGTAAAATAAAATTCTAAGCAATTAATTTCATCAAAATCTTTCAGCAAATATCAAAGTAAGGTAACTGCCAACTCATTTTTGAACAATTCTTTACTCTTACATACGCCATTTCTATTTACTGGCGGCCATTTTGTAAGGGTGGGTGATACAAGATGCCTTCACCTCTATAGATGTTTGTTCAGAGCCATGGAATCACGGTGAAAAGAGAAATTGCTTTTTTTTTTTCCTTTTAAAAAAAGTACACTATTTCCTTAGTATTCCGCCAAACAAACAGTTCTACTTTCGTACTATTCATCCGCCTCATGCAAACAAAATTTTATTAATTCTACTAACTTACACTAAAGGGGCTACCCATCGCATTACTCCGCAACCTATTTTGCATGAGAATTGGTTTTACTAGGCATTACCCACACGTCTATCTTGTCCCTATTTATATTCGCATTAATAACAAATGAAATAATTTATAGATACAATATAAGAAAAGTTTGATTTAAGAATAATAAGTATCTTTCATGTTAACATACGTATAGAAGGCTTTGAACAGTACATGTGTTTAGGGGGGGAGAGGAGAAACATCATACATGGGGAGATTCTTCAAATGTTTGATTCAATTAGTGTGAATATACTGCGAATAGACTATTTAGTTGCTCTCTGCAGGCAGTTACACTCGGGATACTCCCTTGTCTCTCACATAGCCTACCGACTCGGGCAACAGCCAACAAATTTTCATTTATCACTGGTCTAAAGAGTGTCGATGGGCTTATTAACGGAGCTCGCGCCCTTCTGAACATGCATCGGGATTCCTTCGTCGGACTATTAATGTTCGTGTTCCTTAAACACTTGATTTAGTAGGGCAACTTTGTGCAGACCATGAACCGTGTGATATAACGGGTGTGCTTGAGTGTGTGATATTCGTGGTACTTTTCAAAGGGCGCGAGTTTCGAAAAAGGGAGAAGGGGGAATCCGGCAGGTGAAGGCTGTGCACGACAAAGTGAGCACTTTAAAAATGAACCTTAGAAATATATCACTTCTCCTGTCTCCTATAGGTCTGAACATATTATTCAATATATTATAACTTGAGATATCATGGCTCATGGCATTCACAGTTATAATTAACTGCTGTATTAAATTGTGATCGCAAATACTGATGATATATACTTTATTTTTATGTTTGATACTTTAATGATTACTTACTGCCTTACGAGCAGTGACCAGTTTGAGAAGAGAATTTTTCCTTTGTTAGTATCAAGAAACTTAATGGGTTCTTTCATAACAAACACATATAAGTGTGAAATATTAGTTCTAGTATGTAAGTTAGCTACAAGAGGAGTACTCCAACTTTTTATTTCCCTACCTATATCTGCAGATATTCTATATATTGTTTATTATTGTATGTGTGATGATCAATAAAGTATATTTTATAAAAACCAACCTTTAGCAATTAAGATGATTGTAACTATGTTGTATTGTATATTAATAATGCTACTAACATCATCAAGTTTGTATATACTCTTGTTATCTAGAATAATGGTTTCATATATATATATATAATATAAATATTATTGTTCATAACGTCTCAGGGCACTTATGCTTTTATATTGGCAAAGGGAAAATGTAAGTTCAAAATATTATAAAGTAGCGTGCACTCCACTCTCAGTGTAGTAAACAAACAAAACGTGAAAGACACTCCCAGACCTAGTAACAGTGCTGAAAACTTTCCTGCAACAAACAATGTTCACACAATTATAGTTCTTTCGCATTCCCAGTGTGCATAAACTAACATTCCCGTAAACTGAATGTCCATTGAATAATGAGAGTCGATAAACTTTCGGTGACGTGCACAGGGGTACCAACTACCCTACATGAACTTTCTATCACTTACCGCCACAGGCGTCTAGTTAAATAAGTGTTCACTTTTAAATGTATTCAATTATTTAATGTTAGAATCAGAATTCACAGAGCATGGTACACGAATTATGTTAAACAAACATTGCCGTAAGTAAGAACCACCGCATGGTGCGTTGTATAGATGAAACTTTAATATCTCTCTTTCAAATATGTTCATTCAGTGTCTAGCATAAGTTGTCAGAAATGCTCAGCTGTAGGTAATAACGTCGGCAAATTCCAACGTTAGATCGTGTAAGTAACATAAAATAATCACTTGTCTAATAGCACGCTTCGCGATGCTCGTTCAGCCACATCACCACTTACTGCCGACAGTTGAGCATGCGTCTTCCGGCGCCGCCAACTGCTAAATAATCACTGTCTAATAGCACGCTTCGCGATGCTCGTTCAGCCACATCACCACTTACTGCCGACAGTTGAGCATGCGTCTTTCGGCGCCGCCAACTGCTAAATCATAATTTTCTGTCGCACTAGAGCGTGCGTTGCCAACTGTTGTTTCATGTTTGTTCTTACAAGATATACTTTATTCCTTCATTACTTAATTACTACAAAGATTGCACATAATACTACTGAATTGTTTACATATTTCAGCCATACTGCTTGTGACTTTTTCTTTCTATTCATTAATCTTATAAGAATTCTTTCTCGCATGTAGTCAAGCGTTCAATAAATGTGCGCACAAACCAAACTCCCTTCTTCCGGTGTACACCACCTAGCTGTGGGTTTTTTTTTTTTAAATTCATTATTAAATGTGGCCTTGGAAACTTCCTCTCCCCCACCCTGACGTGTCGCTTACAACATGTTCAGAGTTTGTATTTCTAATAATATGGTTAGTATCACTTATAACTTATTACTATTTCAATTTCCCTACCTTGATTTTTGCCCCATAACATAACTTAACTTCCCAACAATTTTATAAAACAAATCATATAATTCTATCTCGTTTGTGTGACCTTGAGCTCCTCGGCCCCATCAGATCCGACGCACCCCAAGCTACTTGTGCCTCTCTTACTCAATCCCCGTGCTGTAACTTAGGCATCCAATGTTCCTTTCATAGCCGAGACGGCTGTTATTTCGCCGGGAGGGGGGAGGGGGTTAGTGTAGCGGCGACCAGGTGCCGCTACAATAACCCCCTAAGGTCACTGGTGGCCAGCCAATTTGTTTGTAAAACATCGGCCGGCTATAAAAACGCCCCTCCGTAACAGGCAACCACAGATCTAGAGGAACTCTAGGGCCTATCTGCAATAGTCATCGGGTGAGCATAATCGCGTAGCGGTAGGGAGTAATAACTTGTAACGAGTCACCGTCCATTCCCCCTTAACTTATTAACCCCGGCAAGGTTAAGGACCAGCTGGGTGTTGTATTGATTGAGTACTAATATTGTAGTTTAATGTACAGTGATTATATTGCAATATTGTTGTTTGAGTAATTGTATCGTGTTGTCACCAGAGAGAGATTTTTTTATAGTAAATTATATTTTTATAAAATAATCTTCCTTATTAACTACCGTCTGAGTTGCCCCCCCCCCCCCCCCACACCCCTTGACAATCACCCTTACCACGTCGTTCGAGTGTTTCGCAAGCGTCTGAGAAGGAAATACAGAAATTAGATGATAGTAGGAAAATAGGAGGAAGGATAAGTGTTAGAAAGACGAACTGAAGTGGTCTGTCACACTATACCACCCGTAGGCCATACCAGACAACCTTACAGCCATTGAAAATGGCTGTGCCACTGGCCATGCAAACTTACCATACGAAATAAGATTAAAAAAACATAGACTATGGAAAGACACAGTATTTTCACGAATATTTGAGAAAATTCTGATCAGTAATGGACTTGAGAAATTCAGAAAAATGTAATTTAAATATCTGAACAAAATAATTTGTTAGGTGTGTGTGGAAATTTTGAAGAACATTTTATGAATGTTTAATTAATGTTTGAAGAATAATTTGAGAAGGAAACTGTTTAGTAATTGCTGATAATGAATAATTAAGGAAGTTTCAGGTAAGAAATAAATGAGTGCATAATGTCTGGGAAATGAATGAGTGAGCAATTTTTAAAGAAATGTGGTAGTATTGTTAGAAGAATGGAATATTGAATGATGTTTGAGTAATGAATTTTCAGGACTGGTTGAGTAATTAATTACTAGAGGTGTTAAATGTATACAGTCTGTGAGTCGCCATGTGCTGTTCATTGTCTAATGTAACGCAACAATTTTTTTTTGCTAATTGGTTAAAGATAATTTCTATATACACGGATTTAATTGGCAGTCTAGTGGCACTTCGGTGACTGGGATAATTTTGTATGTTTTCATTGTTCTCTTGTTACCATTTTAAAGCGAAGCGAGGAAATGTTTTTAAAGGAAAGAAATTCAATATTTTTAAAAATATGTAGTAAGTCAATTTAAGACTCAATTTTGGTAGGTTGCCAAAAATCATGTTTGATTTAATCGTAGGTACACCGCTGAGCTAAAAACTATACAATAAATCAGAAGCAAATTATATGTTTTCGATGCACGATTTATACCTATAAACTAAGTATGGACGTCAGCTAGCGAAAACAATCTTATATGCTTGTAGTATTTCCACTCATATTGCCCACGTACTTTCGGGAAAATCTTGCATTTCCGAGTGGACCTTGTGCTTATCAGCTTAAATGGCACATTTAAAATATACACAGTAGAATGAAAAAACTAACGTAAGGTTTAACATGTGCAACGAAGATAATAGTAAGGTGGGGAAATTGTTAATAAGTTGTTTCAAATATTGACATTGATAACAATATTAAGAGCCTATTAAAATTTTTTTTTAGATAAATTTATGTTTCAGGCATTAGAGAGCATCGAGAGGTTTTTAAAATTTAAAGAGACTATCAGGTAAATAATCGAAACCCTGGAAAATGAAATGCTACGGCCTTAGTAGACACCTTAACAAATGCAGTACTTTAAATCACCGGGAGGCAGAAAACACATCCATTTTTTTTTTTTTATAATTTGCCATTTTGCCCTTCGAAGAGAAACGATGTTGTTACACTCGCCATGATAAGAGGAAAGTGAGAGAGGATGTTATTTACGAACGGCACTTGTCACAAGTGGGAGCGAATCCATTTGTTACTAGCAGCTGTGACTATGCTGACAATGGGGAATGCGAAGTGGAGAAGTTAAATGGTTCCATTAGGGCACGGGCGGACATGTATACCACAGACACACGGAGAGAAATAAATGATTGCGGTTGTGGTGCGCACCCTGGTACGGAAAAAGAAATAAAAAAAATATTCGGATCCTGTAACAAGCTAGACTGTGACATAACGTGTTTATTAAGGGATGTATAGCTTCCTCTCTTGAACAAACAAAACAAATATGAACAAGTAGTTATCGATATCATTATAGGCTGTTCACAGTAAGATGAGCAGTTTTGAAAGCCCTGCTTAAAATCTACTTGTATACACTTTGTGTATTCCTCCGCCTTATGTAAAATTACATTGATATGGGCCTCCTCACTATATTCATCCGTCGGTCAAATGAAAAGGTGAAATTATTAAGAAAGTAAATACTTTACAAATCTGTTAATTTCTACACTTCGATGCATTAAAAAAACAGAAAGCGAAATAAATAATTTTGAGTTATTACAAATGGTTACCTAACACTGTTTATTCGACGTTAAGATATGGAACTACTTTCCATCCATCGTTACCAACTTTACTGGACGAATGCCACCTAGTGCGCCCATTAAAATATATGCACGCAGGGGCAGTGACTTTTTTCTAAGGTTAATCTCTATAGATAGTAATAGTTTTGATGAAGTTCTTAGAAAGGTTAGATGGTATGTGGGCCTTGAAGTCTCATTGATAGCTATGTCGTAAGAGATAAAACCATAAACAAATGCAGCACTGGTGAGAGTATTACAAATCCTTACGTGCCTCGCCAGGGACTCGAGCCCAGAACGCCTCGTAACGTACGATGGCATGGGATTCGGAACATCAACTTTGGTAGTAATGAGTCTGAAATTTTGGTAGACTGGGTTTGCAAACTTCAAAATTTACCTAGACATCACTTCCAAAACAAGTGCGCGAGTCACTGGAATCACGCAAGTGTACGTGGGCCATCGTAGTACACCTTCAGAACAGAGTTTGTTCGACATATTTTGACTATGTTCCCAAGATATGTCATAGAAGCTGTAGTTTCTCATTTGGCACTATCGTACGAAATGTCCTTAAAATATATTTTGTGTAAGCATATCTAATGCTTTTAGATAGCATTAAATATTTGCTGGAAATTTGATATATAATATGAATATCCTATCGAAATTATGTATATTGCACCATTTTGAAAAAAAAAAAGGAAATGTCCTACTTAAATTATGTAAGTTTGCATGGCCTGATGTAATACTATTTGGAGGTAATTAGATCATTGGTTTCCGATTTACTGCATAAATGTTGAATTTTATTATTTGTCATTAAGTTACAAAAAGGCGGCAAAAGATGATCTCTGTAAGCATAATTGGTGATTCTAATAGATACTTTCAGTAAATAAAGTTTAATTGAAATTGAATGAATTGATTAGTATATACTACGGACTAATATAAGTTATAAATATGGCAACCATACTGTAAATAAACGAGACGCACTTTAAACATGAAGCTACTGTACCACTCCTTGTTTTGAATGTTCAGAACAGGTTGATTGTACCTGGAAATATGACTTAAAAGCTCCACTTTCTCATGTGGTAATGTCTTCATTATTAAGAACAAACCGGTGAAGTACTGGATCATTCTGTGTGTCCCAAGTGTTTTGCCCTCTTAAAATTTAGCATATCAATTTATAATGCCTACCGAGCTACTTGTTGTTTCCAAACTAGGTTGGAATCGGTTGGTTGTTACCAGAGAAATAATAAAACGTTTTTAACTCATATGGCACTCTCTTACGAAATGGCGGAAAAAAAAGAGTCTGTTGACATATTCGATGCTTTAAAAGATACTTTCAGCAGCACAAGTTTGGTCGAAATTTGTTAAACAGTTCGCTATATATTGCAAATATACGTAAAATATCTATATTGCCACAATTCCGAAAATAATGACCTCATCCATGCAAACTGCACATGTGAATATTGCCTACGATCGTATTACCTGAACGCCAAATTTACCAGGAATTGATTTTATATTTGCGGTGATATAAAATACACGCTTTACTTTTCATGGTACACTATCGTCCAAAATGGCGGATTAAAATCATTATCTGTTTAGAAATGCATTGCTACTATGCACTGCCAATGATATAGTCAAAGCTTTATTATTCAATTTTCCGTATCTTTTAAGATGCCGTATTATTAAAATAATTGACTTATTAATTAAATGCCTTTATCAGGGACTGTAAAAATACCAAATTCGGTTCGAATCTGTAAATGGTTTCCAAGGCGTAACAGAGTGCACTAGATATTTGAAATTCCGCCATTTTAAAAATAAGTACCCGGAGCAATTTAAAACTATAATACAAGTATTATGCCCTTACTAAATACTATATGTGGACCTAGTTTGATGAAGTTCGCTTGTCGGGTTTAAAAGTTATTAGCTGTATACCTCAATTCTAGGCAGATATTCGGAAGATTGCATAAGCCTAACTTTCCTTCAAAAATTGGCTAAAAAGGTCCTGTATAAAATTTTTGTGTCTATGATACTAGGAAATCAGCGATAGCAAAAAAGAAAAATAACTGTAACCAACAGTCACTAGATTGTGATTAACCAATAAGAGGCAAGTTTCGATATCCATTGGTAAAAATTACTCTGAAATATGTACCAGGATTCCACTTGAGAATAAACTTTAGAGTTCGCTACTTTGCGAACATGAAACGATGTTAAAGAATGAGCAAAGGCATAGATGAAACAAAAAAACTATCGATGGAAATGTTGGAACTGATTTCAGCAAGAGAAATAAAGTTTTGTCAATAGTTCTAAGGCTTGTTTAAATAGAAAAATAAATCCTCAACAGATGCTCACTGCAGATGAAGTATCACAATGTGTTGTTATTAACTGGGAAATGATGATAAATGTGCGGTTAGCTTGATTCGCAGTTATGATTAGAATTTAATTGGCAAGAAGAATTTTCAGAAAAATGGACAAGAAAATGATAAGAAAATTATGATGGAACTAGTATAATGAATATACATATTAATCGGAGTTTTCATTTTTATTCAATTTACAAAGTTCGAGATAGAAAATTCTGATTTTGAGATAATTCGCACAGAATGCTACTAAGATTTATATTTTAGTCATAAAATGTATTGTATTTTAGTATATACAGCTTCAATGTTAGTAATTATCTGTAATGCTACTAAGTTATTAACAATAAACCAGTATGGACTGTATGGCATTTCAACCACACATGCACAGAGTTACAATTGCAAAATGACAGCATTTGCTATTTGCCTGAATGACAACTCCACAACAGTGCGATGGATTAGTTCATTATGTACAGCACCTACGCGGTAGACTAACAGCTTAGCCTCCAGTAACAGGTCGATTAGCTGAAATACGTCATAACCTAGCATTTGGTAGAAAGGGAATTTCAAAAAGAACCGATGGCCTGAAAGCGTTACACCAAACTCACCATTGTTATTAATTTGAAAATGTTAGTTATGAATCTCTTGAAAAATATCTATTAAAATGCACGGTAACACATTTTAGAAAATTAATATGATGCCACGCCCAATTTTACAAGTGTTAGAGGGATGATGTTACCAATAAACATTCACATATTTAACAGCTTTGTTCATTTCAATGCTATACCAAATTTTTCTTTTGGTTTATTACCGCTTAGTTTCTTGTTTATGTTCATAAAACCATTCCCAAACCTTTGTATTAAGGGTGTGCACTTCCCTCAATAATAACTTTAGGATAAAAGCCACATTACGATTTTAGTCCCTTTATTCATAAAGAATCACCCCACGACATGTTTACCATATGGTATGAAACAACCTGTATAACCCATGTAATGTAAGCATTTTATATTTACTTTGGACAGGCGGTTAACATGTTACGTTTTCATGTTATGTATATGCTGTTCACGATAAGCTGAGAACTTTTGAAAGCCCTGGTTAAGATCTACTTGTATGCACATAGTGTTTTCTTCCACCAATTGTATAATTAACGTAACCATGGGCCTGATCGCTTTACTCGTGCGCTGGCCAAGGACAACTGTAAAATATTTAGAAAAGCATATATTTTACAAATGTTTTAGTTCTTGCACTTATATAATTTAAGAAAATATGAATAATATCTTCCAGTATTCACAAATGTTTACTTAACCCTCGTAATTTGACGTTAACATATGTAAATACTATCCCTCCATTGTTGTCAGCTTCACTGGTCGTGTAATTGTCAATATGCCCGTTAAAATATGCACAAGAAAAGGGTAGTGAGTGAGTGGAGGTGTTCGGACGGCTCTTAACATCGAGGTCTTGAGAGCCGATGAGGGTGATTGCGGGTAATATGGAGCAGGGCCGGAATGAAAGGGCGGGGGGAAACAGCAGATCCCCCGAGAGAACCCGCCGACCAACGGCATCGTCCGGGACAAAATTCCCACGTGCGAGAATCTGGGCGTGACACGGCCGGGGACTGAACCCGGATCACCTTGGTGGGATGCGAAGAAAAGGGTAGTGACGTTATACAAAGTTTGATCTCAGAAGGTGCAATAGGACAAATATATATATATTTTTTTTGTCCTAAAGCTTTTATCCTAAAGTTATTATTGAGGGACGTGCACACCCTTAATGCAAAGGTTTGGGAATGGTTTTATGAACATAAACAAGAAACTAATATATATATAACGCTCCACGATATATATATATATATATATATATATATATATATATATATATATATATATATATATATATATATATAATCGTGGAGCGTTTAATGCCAGTGCTAGAGGCGCCGTGAACTCAGCCCCGGGACACAGTTGTCACACTACTTCGGAAATGTGAAGTAGTACATGCACGGGAGTCCAGCGCCTCTGCGAAATCAAAGAGCCGTGGGCAGTCGATGCTGCGACCACGAACTACGCATGCTTGCTTTCCAATTTGCCGACGGAAGTTCGATCGCTTGGTTTGACGAGCGGAAGGAGGAGGGGGGGGGGTGGGTGGCGTGGCGACGGCCGGGGCTAGCTGTGTGGGCCGTGCGGATAGGTGGCTCGGTAGCAATTTCATTAGCGCCTCGGGGTGCCTCACCGCCTCTACCCCCCTACCCACGAGGAAAGACGCACCGACTTGCGCGGAATTTGAGTAATTATGTCCCGGCGTGCTGTTGGCACGCTTATGCTTACCCGTTGCGGTAGACGAAACTGCTACCCGCCCCTCTTACCATACGTAGACGACCTCAGTCATTTCTTCTTCACGCCCCCCTAATGCGCCTGTGTAATTGCTGAGTTTCTTAGTGCTCTGATCTGCGGTCACGCCTTACAAGCTTCTATAGGATGTTCGCGGTAAGCTAATCACGTTTGAAAGCCCTCCTTGAGATCTATTTGTATGTACATTGTGCATTCTTACGCCATATGTAAAATTGAGTGAGTGAGTGGAGAGATTTGGGCGGCTCTTAACAGCGAGATCTTGAGAGCCGACGAGGGTGATTGAAGTGAATATGGAACGATGCTGGAATGAAGGGGTTGGGGAAACAGGAGATCCCCGAGAAAACCCGCCGACCAATGGCTTTGTCCTGCACGATCCCCACTTGCGAAAATCCGGCGACCTGGCCGGGGATTGGACCCGGTTAGCCTTGGTGGGAGGCGAGCGTGGTAACCGCTCATCCACCGTGGCGCCCAATGTAAAATTAACACTGCCAAGGAACTCATTCCTTTAGTGATGCAGCGGTCAACTGAGACTGTGAAATTATTTGGAAATTAGATAGTTTACAAGTTCGTTAATTCTTACACTTACATGCATAGAAAAGGAAAGGAAAAAAAAATCTGAATATTCACAAATTACTACCTAAAACTTTTAATTTAGCGTAAATTCTTTCTACTACTTTCCCTTCATCGTTTCCAACTTTACGGGGCGATAGCCATTCGGTGTGTCCGTTGAAATATATCCAGGCAGGGGCAGTGATATTTTTTACAGGTTGATTTCAAAAGTGCTCGATTATCCGTGAACAGCCTATACCATCTACCGTACCCACACATTATCAAGATGTCCATAACGAGAATGATCATGAGAAATGTACTGTCACAAATACTTAGGTTTCTCATGTGCTTCCTAAAAAAACACTGTGATAAACAATTTTCAAGTTTGTGTTTCCATAAACTAATTTACCAAAATAAATATATTAAAATAACTTATTAATTTTATGCGCCTGCTTAGTTAAGTTCTCAATCACATTTGTGAATAATTAAGAATGTCCATATTAAAAGTCTTTAGCTATATTAGGTCAGAATGTTGATGGAAGTGTACTTACAATTGCCATACATAGTGAAACGGCCTTGATGTACGCAGTTCGGCTAAAGTGCCTTTGTACTGTGTACAATGGCGATGAGTAATTCGATTAATACAGTAGCTTGAAAAAAGCAGAGTTGATCGCAAGGGCCTGACTTCATGGAGCGTCGGAGCTCATAATGCTTACATCTTGTCCTCCATGTTGGATGTCCGTGGCCTTGACCAAACATTTGACCTTAACCTGGTAACCTTTGACCTTGACAACCCAAAAAATTAAATATATATATATAAATTATTTAAAACTTTATTAAAAATTACTTTCAAATTTATTTTAAAAATTATTTTCACATTTATTTTGAAAATTATTTTTTAAATTGTTAACAATTTTACTGAAAAAATATAAAATTAAAAATTTGATTTTAGTGCTTAGAGGGGACAGGGAACCAGAGCCCACCAGCAACTATGTAGTGGTGTCATCCAACCACAATTTTATAACCAAGTGACCTTGACCTTGACTGTAACCATTGTCTTGAATGACATTAAACCAAAACTATCGTAAATTTCTCAAAAAAAAAAAAACATATATTTTTTTAAAAACAGTTATAAAATGCTAAAAGAAATATAAAAATTTATTTCAAAAAAATATTTAAAATTTTTTAAATGAGTAGAAATTATAGTGTTAAAAAAATTAACAATTCATAAAAAAGTATAAATTATAATGTTTGTGCTTAGAGGGAATGGGGGGACTGGAGCCGACCAGCAACCATGCTATGTCCTTCCCAACCACCATATTGTATCCTGGTGACCATGATCCCATACCCTTGACCTTAACTCAAAAAATCGCAAAATTCTTCAAAAAATAAAAAAATAAAAATTGAAATTTTCCAAAAATGTATTTAAACTTATAAAAATTCGTAAAGGCAAGTATTTTAAAACTTTAATTTCTGGAGGTTGCCTCAGCCCACGTCCAGCAGACCACTGACCCCCTCCAGTCAATCACACTATATTAACATTCCCCTCCCCTACCCCCTCATATTTGTTCATATTAATGAATTGACTAAAACAGCAATATTGTTTTTTTGTTTGCTATTGGTTAACATGTTTATCGCCTAGGTGGCGCTAGTGTGTACATTATCCATTTACCCCCCCCCCCCCCGGCAGTACTAAAATCTCTATTTAGCAACCAGGCGAGCATTCGTTCTCTCTCACCTATGCTCGGCAGACCATCTTGGATTTCACTTTTACTTAGTCACCTTTCCTTCATCCTCATTCTTTCCATGTCAACCATCTTGGATTTTATGCATACTTTGTTATTCCATATCAGTCATCTTTGATTTAACTACTGCCATGATAACATCATTACATTGTTCGCAATTACTTATGCCCTATCATTATGTGTTAGTCATCTGGGACATCATTTGTTTGAAGCACCCAGTGGCAGCCATATTTGTTAATGTTTTTAACATGTAGGTGGTGCTGTCGGCACCATCCATATTGGATTCTATTTATGTGCATAGGTGGCACTAATTTCTCTATTATGCCGCCTGTTATCAAACTGTGACGACAATGACCATATCCACAAAGTATGTAAACTGAAACGTTTATTCTTTGTTTTATTTTCAACGTATTTTTTAATTTTTTAATGTACATTTTTATTAAATCAGGTAGTTTTAATCGTCAGTGCATTAAAAGAAAAATAAACCATAAGGTTCTTGCTATACATTCTCACATACATTTTATAGAAAATAAACTCTCGTAAGTGATTGTTTGCACCATTGAATTAGTAAGTCTTTCATAAAAGCAGAAGAGACTATTTAAGAATATAAACACATATTACTATGTACACATGAATTTAATTCATGTACTTAATCAAAAAAGTTTAACCTTCAAACAATTATTAACATTCCATTATTACATTTCTCAGATGTATGCAGATCATGAATAGTAGCCAACAGTCTCATTTGATATAAACCAGAGCCTTCAGTTCATCGATGATCGAAGCTATCTCAACATTGCGTGAGAGATCCCCACATTTTTGCAGGTCAATCAAATGTCTGAGTCTGTCAACAAGTTCATTTGGGTCTTCGGTAAATATGTAACGAGTGTTCTTGACTCCTTCTGCCTTCTTAACACAACATGACGAAGGTAAATCGTTGGCGAAATGAGTGGGAACGTCTAGAGAATCATCATCCTTCTCATCAGATACATCAGCACTGTCATAGTCATTATCATCAATGCTGTCTTCATGATCGTCTTCACCTCCTGTTTCATCCTCAATATCAATTTTTACTTTTCTTTGTAGTAGTCACATGGCCATCGTCAGTATTTAGTGACGAAAACAGTTTATTTTGAAGTTTGTCAACTTCATGTGAACATCTAATCTTACAAGTGTAAATTCCACACATACCAATTGTATCATGCCTCGTAGGTCTCTCATTCCGTCACAAGCATTAACTGTCTCGTCATAATCGTCTGTAGAAACAACAAATATCGATATAGCAGAGGTTACTGGCGACATCATTTACTGGCGCTCAAAATATGAATCTTTGCAGTTATTGATGTGTTACCTCATCGTATCACCTTGCATAAACGGCATGTGTCCATTGTCTTAATACTTAATCATGTGATTTACCCTACTCTCTACAAAAATTTTAGGTAGTGTATTAACAGATGGTATCGAAGTCATTACATGTTTTTTCTCAGTTTCTCAGTATAAAAAATATAGTGTAAGTTCATATAAACTTACAAAAAATAACAACATGGGAATTAAATGGAATTGTAGATGTAGACCAATAACTCGATATTCACTGGTGGGGGTATAAAAAAAAGATATTGAAAATGAAATTCATACACCAATGTGAAAAAACCTTCCCAGAAGAACTGTTTTATCTTTTGGTATCGATGGTCTTTGGCAAGCTGATTTAGTTGAGATGAATTCTGGATCTTTAAAAGGTATACACAGAATTAACAAAGGGTTTAAATATATGTTAACAGTGATATATGTTTTTTTCTTCAGATATTCATGGGCAATACCAATCAAGTATAAAACTGGTGAAAATGTTACATTAGCATTTAAAACTATTTTGAATGATCTCACCCCCATATATTTACAAACAGACAAAGAGAAAGAATTTTACAATAAATCATTTAAGACATTATTGGTCAATAACCACATAACACACTGTTAAACATGCAGTGAAAAGAAAGCTAGTAATGTAGAAAGATTTAATAGAACATTGAAGGAGAACATGTGGAAGATATTTACTGTGCAGGGAAACTATAAATGGGTGGCTATATTACCTAAATTAATAAGTGAATACAATAACATTGTTCACAGTACAAACAGAATGAAACCCACCAATGTAAATACAAAGAATGAAAGTTCTTTTCTAATCATCATGTATGGAGAAGAAAGAAAAATGGTTAAACCAAAGTTTGCAATAGGAGATAATGTTTGTATAAGTAAAAGTAAAAATTTGATTGAAAAAGGATATACGCCAAATTGGTCCACTGAAGTATTTGAGGTGTGTGAAGTATTACGTACAAACCCTACGACATACAGAATTAAAGATTTAAAAAATGAACATATTAAAGGTATTTTTATGAGCCAGAGCTGCTTAAGACTAAATATGATAAAGACTACTTAGTGGAAAAAGTTTTGCAAAGAAAAGGAAATAAGCTGCTAATTAAATGTTTAGGTTTGATAGTAGTCATAATTCTTGGGTTGATAAGAAAATTGTAGTTGTTTAAGATTTTTTCCAATATAATAAATGAATCAACAAAAAATTGAAAGTTATGAGCGTCAGTTGTGTATGCCAAATGACCAAACAAAAAAAATATATGAATACAAGCACATTGAGTTTGATATTCCTATTGGCGATGCATTTTCACATCCGAATGAAGCTTATGTATACCAACAGTATCAGCTAACTAAAAGAGATATAAATGCAGATTATGAAAAAACTTCAACTATTGATCTTTGTGAGAATTTCTTCCCATTCCAGTTCTCAAGAATAGAGATCTCTAAACATGGTTGTATAATCGAAAGTATTGACAACCCTGGCATCACTTCAACAATGATGCATACATTGCTAGGTTCGGAATCAGAATCAGCATACTTCCAAATGTCGGGGATAGAACTAGGTAAATATGTTAGGAATGATAAGTGTAACGAAATTACCTTTCCATTAAGATATTTGTTTGGGTTTATGAGAGATTGTAATGAAATATTCTGAAAAGGTGGGTACAAGATCTCATTCATTCGAAATTCTAATAATGATGTTTCACTTTACAGAAGACCTCCAAAGAAAGCAGATGGATCTGATGATGTAGATAATATATGAGATGCTGGTAAAATTGTTATTGAGAAAATGGAAATTCTGTGGCCAATTGTTGAATAAGATCGTATTTATGGAGACGAAATTAAAGTAAAATTATACAAACACCCCAAAATTCCAATTGATTTTAATTATTGGCAATGTCTTGAAAAACCAGTACCTACTAATGCAAACTCATTTCAGTATGGTATAAAAGATCGGTTCAATTCAATCCAATTTGGTATTCCAGACTTAGTCATTGTTGGTTTTCAGCAAAACAGAAAAGAAGATCCTGGGCAATTCACACACGGTTCAATGTTTGACTCTTGGTTTGTCATAAATATTTCTATTAAGAATGGGAAGAATGAAGTGTTTCCCAAAGATAATTGGAATTTAAACATTGATGATAAAATTTTCGATTAGATGTATATTGCTTACACTGATTTTATAAATTCAAAGACTAAACTAGATACCCCTTATCATAATAATGAACAGTGCTTCAACTCTGGGTCATTTATTGGGAGAAGACCATTGTATGTTATTGATTGTTCTTACAGTAAAACCACTATTTTAAAAGATCGAACTAATCTGAAACATATTATTGTTTTTTAATAAACCAATATCAGCTACAACTATTTGTAACGTGGAACTAGTAAACCAAAGAAACATAATTTATGGCGTTAAAAGTGAAAGAATCATCACAGTCCAATAGTGCGCAAACATGTGTGGTTATTAGTTTTTAATGAATGGTTATCCTTTACAAACATTTACTGTTATATAATATTTCATATTATCACTCTTTTTAAATTTTGTAGTGCCCCCATGGTAGTGTATTAATGCCATCTTTAAGAATAAATCTTTTATCATTTTCGAAACTTAATGCTTTTTTTCTCATCTCAATTGTTAAGAGTTCATGTTTCTTACTTTTAATAAGATTCATACTTTTGTACAACACTGTTTTACCTAACAAACACTTTTTGTAGTCACCAAAACTAACCTCATTTCTGACTACAGTGTTTTCACATCCTTTGCTCTTTTCTTTACACCACCTTCCACATTTATTGCATATATTTTCGATTTCAATCCAATAAATTTTTCCATTATTTTTCCATTACATCCATCTTTCATTTTGCCAATAATCTTTTTGTTAACTAACAGTATACCATATGGGCTATCTTTTTTATAGTCAGAAGTATTAAAATTATCGACCATTTCTTTCATGTCACAGTAGAAGTCTGATGTTTTTATATCATAGATGTATGAATCAGTATCTTGGTAGCACAGTTCAATATTTTCCCCATTCTGTGATTTCATTTTATTATAGTGAAAATCGTACATTAAGACTTTCGATAGATCAAGTATGCTCATTCCAACATAAATGGGTTTGTTAAAGCATAGTTTTGTTTTAATTATATGAACTGCAACCAAAGAGTTAGTAAATATAGTTCTATCTTTAAAGTTTGTTTTAGCCACTAGTTTATCAATTTGCTTAGAACTTGTGCACAACCGTTTATCCACTCTGTTTCTAATATTTTCCTTTGTGTTTTCCAAAAACAGAATTGTTCATTAATTTGTAGAAACCTTTTCCAAAGTCATTTGTAGACTTTTTTTCGGATATTTGTGTTTAAATCAATATAGGACATGAGCCAATCTGATTGATCAAACTCCAGAACTCTATGAATCTTTTTCAACTTCATTCCGAGAGATAGCTATTGCTTAAGATTTACATAGTGTAATACATATTTTTCTTTATCATACAAAGTAGTCAAGAGTTTGGGATTTTTTGAACCATCTGGTATTTTATTCTCTGGTGGCAATGGAAGATCTTTGTGGAGATCGTGTAGTTCATGTGGGTATTCCAAATCAACTTCCAATATATTACCTTTTCTAGAATCATCTTGTATTTTTGTTATATCTGTATTTGTATTTCTCCACTTAAACCAGCCATAGGGTAAATACTGGCTCATAGCCCATCCATATAAGTTATTGGCATCCAGATATATAAGATAAAAGATTTCCTTTGTACTATCATAAGCATTCATATATTTATTATTTGTTTTAGCATATCGCTTACAACATTGTGAAATTCCATCATGAACACCTTTTTCTGTCATCAAAATCATGTCGTAATCTGTTAATAATTCTAGTTCTATTTTAGTGTGTTTGAGCATAGCATCCCACATTAACCCTGAGGCTGTGAAATACCATGCTGGATCTAGCTTATATGTTTTGAGACACACATCTCTAGAATTTTCCATTATATCAGACAATATCAACACATCAGATTTGTTATAAAGTTCTGTGTACTCTCTTAGAGATTTTATGTTGAATTTTTCCCACACCTTTCTCGCAAATTCATCATCTTTATGTGTAATGTCACATTTATTGAGTTTGTTGTAAAATGCATCTTTGGTTGGAAGTGATGTCTCACAAAATTTTTCAGCTCTATCCATGTAGTCATATGGATAAACGCAATTCCTTATAACAAAGTCAAGAAGTTGATTGGAAAAATGCTTACATGCTTCTTGGAAATTGCATCTGGAAAGGTTGCTAGAGAGTTTATTGATACTACTAGCTATAAATTTAAATGAATCAATAAATCTAAGATTTACACTTTTACATATGTGTTTCATAAAAGAAATATATTTTTCTTCGCTGCTGGGAATTAGATCAATTTTATTTTCATTGATGCCAAGATCTCTTTTGAATAAATGTGTGTCATAACCAGATAGATTGTGTATAAACACTGGGATAAAACATGGATTTCTATATGATGAGTTACAATCACTGTGTGCAGCTCCCCTAAATTTCCCCATAAGATGATCATGACCTCTCACAGAATCACCAATCAAATACTTTTCACTTATATGACAATAGCTAGCTGTATAATAAACAATTTGTTCTTTCTGAGTTAGTGGAAGCATTGGTTTTTTTTTTGTGTATATATCGCTAATAGACTTTGCTCCTTCCATTAACATTTTAATGCATACAGTAGATGCATCAGATCCTTCATAAGTTACTGGTGGTTTATAGTATCCATGTTCGTATTTTACATAGTAACAGAAGCTAATAGGCTCGTGTTTTCGGTATGGTTTCGTGTAGGATTCGTCGGGGTTTGGTTGGCGAGTTTCAATTTTAGTCAACAAACATTCAAAATCAGCATATATCACAAACGGAACACTCAAAGAATAATTTTTGTTTTTAAATATTAATATGTAATTTTTTCCTTAAAATGGTAGTTCACCTGTAACACCATCGTGATCTCGGCAGTCTTGTTCGTGATCTTTTATCTTACTTATAGAGTAGAAATGCTGCAAACATCTATCGCATATATATATATAGTGACCATTATTTGAAACTTGTGATGTGATAAGTCTGGAAAGACTTTATATCCAGCAGTAGTGGTCGTTATTTTAGTCGTTGATATAGAGTAGGTTAATGTGCTTATCTGTCTTATTTTTTGTTGCTTTTAATGGGAAGATTATATCTTTCTTACCACCATCTTCTTCTTCATATGTGTATACATTAATAGAAAATCCACTTCTTATCTCAAAGGTTGGTATCCTATCCAATTTCATTGGAAATTCCAAACCCTTAAGTGAATCATCAAAATCATGTTCGTAAGCTATGTACTTATTTACTCTTTTGCAGTTTCTTTGTACTTGATGCAATGCAGATAGAACAGACCACAAAACACATTTTTGATCATTGTTCTTAACATTAATTACCGCCTGCTTAGCTTTGATTTTTTCTGGGAGATCAACATAATAACAGCCGTTGAATGGTACATATTTATATATTCGCACTTCTAGTTTAAATATTCTGTTGAGTTCCCACTGAGGTCCCTCTTTGTTATTGAAAGCCCCCATCTCAGCTATGATTTTCGATATGCTGTTGGCATAATATTCTTCAAGATTAGTCGAGTTCAGTATAATTTTGTTCTTTGTTTTAAAGGAGCTTTCTATATATTCAATATTCTCACCAATTCCCCTTTTGTGCTCAGTGAAGAGTTTCATGTTCACTTAGAGTGATTTTAAATGTTTATTAATTAGTCTCGTGACAGTTTCTTTTGCATCGTTTAGGAAATGATTTGGGTCTATGTATGCATTCACATTCTTTACAGCATAAGTCTTGATCGTACTTTGAAATGCTGTTTTGATGTCTTCTACACTGAATCTGAGTGTGTACTTATGAATTTTACTTCTCAAGTGACTTCTTATGAGAGACAGTTTGTAATAGTGATTACAAGTTTCACATTTCACTTGTTTCTCTCATGTGAACTTCTGTTTTGATATTAAATGTTGTGATATTTTAAAAATTTCCCATGTATTTGTTGGTTCATGTGATTTATTATGTATTGGTGCAAGACCTTTGTACAGTCTACTTTTAAGATGACTTCTTATGAGAGATTGTCTGTAAAAGTGTTTACAAGTTTCACACTTGAAATGATTCTCTTAAGATTTCTTCGTCTTTCTTTCCATAAAAACAGCTTTCTTAAACTTATATTCTTTCCAAATATTACCAGCCTTTTTCATTGCCATGGTCGTCATCATATTAGACATCAGTTGATTTTTATTTGCGTCCATATATTATATACAATATTTTATTTTTTCTGTATTCAATTTTTTGAGCACCCAAACGCAAAGTTTAACGCAACTTTTTTTTTATAAAGACTACGATCTAACCAAACGCAACTTTTGGGCCTCTTTTTTGTAACTGTTCCCAAACGCAACTTTTTGAGCCGCTTTTTTTTTTCAACAGCTCCGAAACGCAACTTTTTGAACCACTTTTTTTTTGCGGTTGCGCTCGAATCGGCATTTCTATACTACTTCCACATATGATACTGTTCAGCATTTAAAATGATAGACCAAACGAAAAAAACAGGGTGTCCAGTCACAGCACTGTCTTTATGACTAAACATGGCAATAATGGAAAGTTTCCGGAGTGCGACGTTTATGTATAGTTTCCAGGTGATAAACTTCATCATTGCACAATGACGGTGTATTCAACTAGTTTTTTTAAGTCTTCGCAATAATAATTGACGGCAGGTCATGTTAGAATTACAATATGTATATTTTATAAAACTGTAATATGAATATTTATTTTAAAATTTGCAAATTACTGAAAAATAATAGAGTTGTTCTTTAAAAATTACCTTATTTAGCGTGTCAAACATCTTACAATTTTTGCCTTGATTTGTTTGATATCATTTCGGCAGTTTCTGAAAAAAATTTTTAATACTTTATATACTCAAAATTGCGTTATTTTAAAAATGGCCGAAAATAGCTACGAATGTATGAATTCGTGCTCGTCTATGTAGATCCATCATATAAAGTTCGGGTGTTGTTCTAATATTTAACAGAAGAAACAAACTTTTTTGTACGTACATAATTATTGTATAAACATGTCTCAAATGAACTTACATATATTTACAGTTGTTAATTTTGGTTTATTCCTATGTGAAATTAGACTACTATTCTTTGACTAGTTACCAATATATGATATAAGAGATTTATATATTTCTAATAGTTCCACGTATTTATTCTTTGTTCAAGGTTCTGTCATTAAATCATGTTTTGCTGAAATACGACCGCTGAGTGCGAAGATATCGCATTCTAACATAGATAAAAACCATAATTTTAAAAATAAACGTCCTATTTACAATATAAATATTTATGTTCGCCAAGTACTGAAGAAACGACGAAAATTTAACGTTCTTGTGTCGCTGCATTTCAAAATTGTGGACAAAAGATTCGATAGTAAAAGGGGTTTGATTATCTCAATAGCTGTTACCTGTGTATCAAAGTTGTTAAAATTTGTCATTTTGCTGTGTAGTTAATAGGTCATAATTTATATTGCAGTTTTTTTCTTCAAAATGCGTTATATATTGATGGTAGGTTGCCATAGCAGCACTTCTATAACATAAAAAAAAACGCAGTCGTTACATCAACCTGCTCGCACCCTGGATCGACGTGGCTGAATGGTGCGACCGTATCGAAAGCAATGTAAGCATTTCCCAACACAGATTCTTCAGAAAGGCTCTCTGCGACTCAGAATGACCACCAGAAGATAGGGGCATTTATTCGTCAGGCAGGAGATAACGAAGGCAAAAATGTCTCATTCCACCACCACAAATCATGCAATTGAATAAATACCAGCCCTTTTTCCTCCACTTGGACTATTGCGTGGATACCTTCATAAGATATGCATTTTGACGTATTTCATTAATATCACAAATGATTTGCTATTTCACCGTAATCGCATGGCATGAGCGGCTAAGGGATGACGATGCTTGGTTTATGGTGAAGAATTCCAGTACGGTGACTGAGTGAGTGAAGAGATTTGGGTGGATCTTAAGGGGACTATGTACCTGCGCGTCCAAGGACAAGAAGCGGAGGTGCGATAAGTGCGACAGTTACACGCACGCCTAGCGCCTCATCGCTCCTACGCGCAAGGCGTGCTGTGTTTCTGACGTGACGCTGTACTGAGCAGATTAGATCTGTAACAAAGGGGTTTTATTACACGCGATGAAAGCCCACAGATTAAACTACGTCCACATTTTTGTACTTTTCTCTTGCCGCTTAAGGATACTGCATAGGCAAGTTTTAAAACTGCTATATTTGATAATTTTTTCTCCGAAAATACACTTAATAAAAAAAAAAAAAAAAAAAAAAAGCCAACAGATAATTTTTTTTTTTTTATCTGTTCTGACAAAAAGTCATATTTCCAGAATTTTTATTTACCGAGACACGCGTTTACGCCCAAACAATAGGACTCCTAGCACCGAGGACTTAAGAGCCGATGAGGGCGAAGGGAGTTAAGTATGGAGCAGCGCCGCATTGAGGGGAAGGGGGGGATCTCCGTGAAGGCCCGCCAGCCAGGGGCATCGTCCGGCACGATTCCCACATTCGGGGGGCCGGGAGCTGCCCAGCCGGGGAATGAACCCTGTTCGCCTGGATGGGAGGCGGGTGCGCTATCAGCTCAGCCACCACGACCCCCTCCCAGTTTTGTGTGAACATGGAAGACAGCTGTATCAAGATTGAAAGGCACTTGTAAATGCACAGAAAATTGAGGCTTCAATACTGAACAACAAACCCCGCAGAGCTAGTGGTGTAATGCTATGGGGAGAAATAGCCTAGTATTCTCTGCCTTCCCAGTAGTGATCAGGGGAACACTGACGACACAGCGATATGGTTAGTTAGTTCTGCGGCCTTATTTTCCTCCCTTAATGGGTGGCCCCGTGGGGAAATTTTCGAAAATTACAGTAGTATCCACATAATTAATGGTTTTCTCAGGGATGCCTTCGTGAAGTCTATAACTACCCTCGTTCATTCAGTTCCCCAGGCAACTATCAAACATTAATGGAAAAATTTGGGGTGGCATTCAATGTATCAGTGGCTCCACAAAACCTGAAGTGGGTGTTTCAACAAATATGAGACGATCCGATAGCATTAGAGGCATATGTAAATCCAAACGGGTGCATATCGACGCATGTATCCAAGCTATAAGTAGTGTCACCTTTCACTAGTGGTAATTCTTATAAGTATGAATTTTTCCTAAATATACAGAATCGTTTTTTGATGTTGTAATATTTTGTTACTATCATAGTGTGGAAGGGTTAGACAGTTCAAATGAGTCAAGTTATGCCTTAACTCGTACGGGTTAATGTGCAACTAGCATAGCCAATAGGCTGAATGCAAATTTGTTTTGGAATCTGCACCAATAAGGCCAGATCTGGCTTCGGCATGCACCTCTATTGGTTTCCCCGTCTAGGAAATGTGCTGGAAAAGGTGTCATAATTAATAAATATTGTTAATGCTTCCTCTGCTTTCAAGCTCAACGTTATTTTCTCTTTAACAATGTATAAAGTACTTTCACAAGTTGAAAGAAATTTACTACTGACTTCCAATAAAATATTCAAAGACCAGAATGCTTATTGCTTATACTGCTACAGCATCGTTTCGTTTGGGGGAATTCTTTGACAGTGAGGTATTAGTCCGGCTGTGGAAATATACCAGTAATATTAATCTAGCGCATCAAAACATCAGCATTGAAATACACAAAATTACACTTAACTGGTTTAATAATTAAATTTTCCTGCTGCAGTCGTGCCAACACACGTTTCAGATTGCTATCATTTTGCTGAAACTAATTGCTGAAATAAGGTTATCATCTCAGTATTTAGGTTATGGATTACAATTCATTTCCAAAAGGACTTTTCCATATAGTACTTATAGATAACAGGTGACGTTTTTAATCCAAATCCAAATCCAAAACAACATCTGAAAATAAAGGGTTCTATCTGAGGTATGAAGGCACCTTTCTTCTCAACTTTGTTATTATCTACTGATAACAACGAAATAAGATAGGTATGGATGAAATAATTAGCTCCTTTAATATGATCAGGAATTAATCTACAAATTGAAGTAGATAACCAATTATGGTTTAACACAGATTAACGGCTGCACTAACCCACGAAAACATGGTATTGATTAGTAATAAGTAATATTATTTTGCAAAGAAAAACACCACTTCGTCGTTGGTTAACCTTGTCTGTTAACGTTCAGAATTGATACATACTTTTTGCTATCTAAAAAGACTGAAAAACTGATTTGTATACAACTGGGTTACAGGTAGTTAAACTTTTGACTCTTTGATGTGTGAATTAGGGGGTTTGCTTGTATGCATAGTACAGCTGCTTTACTTATGGCCCCTGATCGAATTTCGCACAGTCATGGACCTAGCTCAATTTCACAACCCTGGTAATGTGAAGTCTTACCCACCAGTGTTTGTGCCTAACACATGGGTGTATTTTGCTCCGTTCTTTATATTTTGTAGAATCAACAATACACTTTTTCTAATTGTGATTACAATCTCCTTTTAAAAAATATAGGTATATAACAAAATTTTATTTTGTAATACAATTAAAAACCTTCTGGTGGCAAAGGATAAACTTTATTATGAATATTTAAAAAGACATTATATTCCTAGTCTTTCTAGTATATTATTTACTGTACTTATTTTAAGAACACATAAATAATTATAAAAATTAATCACCGTATGAGTTGAAAATCGAAAACTGAAATTTTTATTAAATATTGTTATATTGCTGTCTATATAAAGAAAATAAACCAGATATCATAAATACAATATATAATAACAGTGAAGATAAGAATAATATTTGTACAGTTATTCGAATATTTAAGTAACATATTTAATATGTATATAAACTATTAATATCTTTACAAATTAACAACAATATTATCACACAAATATTTACTTGATCTTACATTTAAAAACAGTTTCGCAAAATACTATTTTTAGCTATTTCAGTGCGATGTTAATCATTAAAACATAAAAAGATAAAATTTCTAATGTAATTAATTTCATATTTTAAAAACAATTAGCTATATATTATTCATAATTTAATTATAGTAAAAATTAGTTTTATTGATTTTTTCACTTTTTGAAATTACTATTCTTTTTATTTGGGGTGTTTCTAATAACTAAGACGACTAATCTGTTGAATACTTTCCTGAAACATTATTTTTGACTTCGTATAATTACTACCATATCACCAATTTTATACTTGGGTTATATATACATATTAGATTTTGACATACTTATAAAGTAGATTATAAGTTGTATTTTGCTTCTTTGGTTTCATAAAACAGTACTTTTTTAAAAATCATTACATAATTTTCTATATCTACATATACATATCCATTTTAAATCGCTTCTTAATATACATTTATAAAATTTTATAAGGTGCAATTAAATATTTCTGTGTCTATTGGTTTTATATTGGAATGTGTTTTGATATTAGCAATATCTATGTAACTCCTAATATGTTTATTATATACTTATAATTAATTATCTGTATCAGTAATGCTGGTTTTCTGACATTTTAAATAAAATTGATAGTATTTTGAATAGTATAGTATATGTTTAGTTTTTATTTAATGTAGCATAAGCCAGTTTAAAGGAAAAAAGTTTTATATTAGGTAATATAATTTAAGGTTATTTAAGGTTAACTTTTAAGACCACTACTATGTAGACGAATACTACGATTACAGATTTAATACAAAGAAAAGCCATTTTAAATCAATAATTAATTAAAATGTTATAAATAAACATTTCCTAGCTACCTTCGCCATTTTTACCTGCATTAAAAACATGTTTTTTCTTTAAGCTATCGATATATTTTTTACATATCACCCTAATCGACACTAACATATTGCGGGCATTTAATCTACATATTTGTGCAATACATCATTCATTATTTTTAATTTCTTTATAATATGATAATTTTGATTGCACAGTCAACACTAGTGTCATTAATAAATGCTTTTTAATTATGCATTATGGTTTTTAAGATAGTTTTTATTTTATAATCAACTACAAAACATTCATAGTATTTATAAAAACATATTTTTAAAAAAATGATAACTAAATTAATAAATGTAAATATAAGTTCTACCATAGTAACATTCGTTATTTTTGAAGTAATAAATAATGAGCTTTATAAGAATTACACCTCTAAAACTATTAAAACTATTTTTAAGAAATACATGTCCTTTGTGTTATACTTATTTTTCATATTTAAATGTAAATTGCATATTTGGGAAAGGGTAATTCAATGTATTTCAATTTTAGTTTAAACATTAAATTGTGTTTATATCATCTATCAAATAGAAGTTAAAAATATTTTAAATTCAATTTATGATACTGATTTTTTTAAACCTCCCAATATATTTAGTATAATTTCATTTCGTTAATATGAGGCCATGTTGTAAGGCCATTGTAATATAAAACAGAAATTAGTATTTTTTTATTTTTGTAAATTTAATACACATTTCTGTTTTGTGTTTCAACTCTCTCACTTCCTTAGAGGTTCTGGAAATATGAAAATTGCTCCACATAAGGTCATTTAAATGCGAAGGGAACATTTTTCTAGTCACCCGTATAAGACGATACACTTTATCAATTCCACATCGAGTTTCAATTTTTTTTAAATATTTTCTTGCATTTTTTGGTTTAACAGTTTGGAACGGGTGTAACTGCTTAAGTGGCGCCTAACGCTGCTTTTGCGCGATCTTGATATATCTATTGAGTTTATTAGTTGTAACATCTATATATGCAGAAAAGGAGGCCATTTTACTAATTGAAGGAGGTCTCAAGTTGAAATAAAAGTAACTTTGTCTTAGCAAACATCTATAGCCCTGAATATATTTCAGGCATTCGAATAAATTAATAAAGTAAAGATCTATCCAGGAGTTCATAACAGCATACCCACTTTGTGGGATACACAGATCTTGGGGAAATGTCGGCTTCTTAGTCTTAAAATATTCAATAAAAATAATATTTAATTCAAAGACTCCTTAAGAAGTTCTTATATCTTTGCGTTTTGGAAAACAGTTTGCTTCAAATGTACTTTTATCGTCACATGCTTTACTACTTAAATTCAGTTAATGTGAATTGCAGTGGACTAACGGCGCAAATGGTTCAAGTTCCATCGTTATTGCAAGTATAACAATTGGTTTCGTGGACCTTTAGGCAGTGTATTTGAAAACAAAATATAAATACTTTTTTTTTATTGTGCCAGAGTGATATATTTTGTAGCAAATGCGCATAACTTGACAGTTTGATTAAGCTCTGCTTCATGCACTTCGTGGCGCTTAGATATGAAATTTAATGAAGAGCATGTAAATCTTTACCAAACCACTTCCGATGCCACTGCCTGTCAGCAACCGAGATGCGTTTGCAGGAAGAGTTCAGCTAACGAACATGCTTAAAACATTGGTACGTTAATAAATATTGGTACTTTAATATAAGCGGTAAAAAATTCTAACGATATTAGATTTGGCATTACATGGTCGAAAATAATTTACCTTCTGTTGTGTAGTGACGTGACGATAATATTGTAGGATATGTTCGTTCTGACCTTGGCCAGATTCACGGTAATTAACATTATGGCGCGTCAAATATGTAAGAGACCATTGCCTTCTTTAATAGACCTGGATATAGGTAAGAAATTTATGGACATGAAACAAATTCCCACCCCACCAAGAATCAAACCTTGAGTCTACGAGTCTGATGTTCCCAAAGACATGCCAGCAATTAAGGTCTAAGAAAAGACCTTAAAGCTAAACTAATCGAGTATTTTAAATTTACTTCTGGCCAGACGTGAAGAGAGAAATAAATTTCCATGTTGCTGGAAAATTATTTTCCATGACCAACATCCATTTCAGGCATGTTCCTTCAAATCAAAGTTTTATGTTTGGACACGGGGCCAAAATGATAGTGGATGGGGAACTTACAAACCTCGACATCGCCGTTCAAGTTGTACAGTCGCTGCGTCTTCATTGATCACTCGCGGAAGTGTGCTTCGCCTCTCTTATCTGATGTAGCGAGTGGCGTGAGTGCTTCGGGGATGGAAGGAGCTAGAGGAAGCGTCATGCATAATTTATCACACGCTGCCTTCAGCTCTTCGCCATTATAATAAAGATCTCCGACATTTAGGGCGGGAAGTTATAAGAAACGCAATATCTACAAGTAGGAGAGCAATAAAGAAGACGAAAATGCAACGTCAGTTCAAACACGTAAGTGTGAATATCGTTTTATATACTTCAGCAATGAAAGTCTCTTCCACACAGAGTGCGAATTAAAGTTTCCTTAGAGACGACGGCGGGAAGAAATTTTGTTAGTCTTTGGTAACAATTAATTTCCAGCTCTGTAGAAGGCCTGGGAAATCTCATATACACAATCCGTGAAAATATTAGACAGTTGGAGATCCCTTTGCTGGTGTTAACACCGTTTCCCTTCTAGGTAGGCTTTCTAGTAAGTTCTGGTTCTCAGGTAGTGAAATTTGTTTCCACTTTTCCTACATCTTGGTGAACAGTTGCTCTATGTTTGATTAGGCTGAGTTAGCATCGTATGAAAAATACGATCAAGATCTTCTTAAAGATGTTTTCTTCTATTCCAGGCGGGTCTTTAAGCGGACCAGTTAAACAGTCGAATAAGATAGTCTTCGAATCGCGAAGACTATTTCGTGCCTGCCCATAGTGTAAGCACTATGGGCAGGAAAATCATCCTTATTATAAAGGAAAAGGCCCTTTCGAAACAGTTGCCACATTGCGCGCAGCAATTTTTAGTTCAATATGGCTTGCTCTATGCCACAGTTTGTCGAGCTATCGATTAAATTTAACGTCCCCGCCGAAACCATAGTGGACAAGATCCAAACCCTAACACTACCACCACCACTATAGAACACTATCTTCACAACGAATTAAATTGAATGCAGTTTGACAGGCATCCGACAGGTGCACTGACGTCCTTCCGAGCTCGAGAGCCATGTCGTGAACTGTGACTCGTCACTCAATAGGAACAGCTTCCACTGCTCTGCAGACCAATCACGTCGGTGTTGGCACTGCTCCAAACAACGGGCACCACTGTGTGTGATAAGTGGCTTCTAAGGCTACAGTCGTTTTCCTGCTGACAACGCTGAGGTTAGTGATCAACAGGAAACCATTTAGGAAAGCCAACCAGAGAGTCAGTGGTCTCAGTGACAGAACACACGTCAGCAGTTTCAGCAGAATAAATAATCTCGTCCGCTATGCCTGACGAGTTTGTTGGCATGTCATTGGCTAAATATGTGTGTTTAAACTATACGGAGATAAATATGTAAAGATTATAGTATATACATTAATTCAGAGTGAAAATATTTGAATGCTAACCAACCCTTACTATCTTCACATCCTCGGTAGATACCAACATTGTTGTAGTTTCTTGATAAGAATTATCATTCAATACCACCATTTTTTGTTGTCTGCTACCGCTGAGAACTCAGTTTCCTCCTTGACATAAATGGTCTCAGCAGGAACAATACTCTTCAATCCAGACTCCGAAACACCTTTCGCCAGTGACTCATCAGCAGCATCAGTAAATAAAGTAACACTCTTTAGTAATTCCAGCTTCCCTTATTTTAGCAGCTTTATCCCCATGAACTCTGAAGTCCTATATTTTCTCCGCGGACTCTGCCCCCTGTACCTGACACGTGACAAGTAGTCTGAAACAATCGTTGAGACGGTTCTCTGGAAACTGGTTCGCACAACACCCTTTATAATTCGCAGCTCCCGGTTATCTTTTCTCTACCAGAGAGACGCTATGGACTATCGCTTCCATGGCAGTTCCACTTGGCAAATTCATCTCTAATTGTGGACAGAGACGCGCAAATTTGCTGGAAAATCTCACTGATGGAAGGGTCAAATTTATAAGCTACAAAAACAATGACATTCTAGAACGCACGCATATATATTTACTGAATTCTTACAATACAAATATGTATATAGTCTTCAAACATTCGTGTCACGTAAGTGGTGGGTATCACGTAAAATACCTTCACTTCATTGACGATCTTATTTTAAGACATTTGTATACACAATACTAAAGGTACACAATTAATTTAATAAAATCCAATATTATAAACTTTCTTCCCCCCAACTTTCAGATTTTGTGCAGCCCCTAACACATAAATACCTTTAGTGTGTCTTTTATAAAACGTTATATTTTGCGGTGACGAATATCTTGCTTGAGGCTGTACATATCTTTCTGAATAATGTTCTTCGTGTATGGGTATACATGAGTGTTCATTGTTTATGACTGTGTGTGTGTGTGAGTGGTTATGACGAACTGTAGATACTATTTGTAAATGTAAGTCATATGCAAAGATTTTACATTCATAAACATCGTGTATTATTTTTTTAACGTTCTACTGGAATAGGATCCCAGCAAACACGACCTGTCGGCAAATTGTCGGCCCGATACCTGTACTGTCGGCAACTGTCGTTTCAACGCCAGAAGATAGCCATCTGATAACGGCATGACGTATTTTTTTTCAGTCAGTATGTTTGCAGTTAGAAAAAAAAAGACAACGGCCCACTGTATTTGTTTTATATAACGGATGAACATCACTTAAATTATGTCGGCGTGATATATCACAGCCAACATGTCGCCAATAGCAAAAATAATATTCTGGCTCGATTCTGATATAGCATCTTTTTTTTTTTCGGTAAGCTGGCCGTCATCTTATTTATTCCGACCCGCTAATGTTTCCGAGACATGGCTCTCTATCACAATAAAGATACAAATATGATATATGTTTGATGACAAACTTTTTTAAAGTCTTTTACAAACAGGCAAGATGTTAGCTAGCTGTTAATGGCATGATGTCTTTTTTGAGACCATGTGTTAACCATTAGAATGTTTTTTTCATGATTATATTATGTGTCACGTGGTAGCCCATAGCATTTTTTACTTTGTATTTTTTTTATTTGTACAACCATCCGACAGATATATTAAAAGCTAACAAAAACTTTTTTGTTTGGAAGCCTTAAAAGAAACGAGGAAACAGTTTTTAAAGAATCAGTGTTTTAAAATTATTTATTTATACATTCTCATATAATAATTTGTGTCATGATAAATTTGACATTACTGGAGAGTATCAGCAACTTATCTCGTAATCCCGCACTCGGCAAGCAAAAGATTTTCATATTATATAATGTGTTGAGAAATGAAAGTACATGTAAAAAGGAAATAACATTTACTAAAATTTCTAATCGAAAAGTTAAGGTTTTTTCATTGTTACACTGCTTATTTCTGGACATCATGCCACTGCAGGCCCGGCATCGTAATGACATCCAGCCGCCGCAGGCTCGGCATCTGGTCACCATCCAACTGTCGCAGGCCCGGCATCTTGCCGCCATCCAGCCGCCGCAGGCCCGGCATATTGCTGCCGTCCAGCCGTCGCAGGCCCGGCATCTTGCCGCCATCCAGCCGCCGCAGGCCCGGCATATTGCCGCCATCCAGCCGTCGCAGGCCCGGCATCTTGCCGCTATCCAGCCGCCGCAGGCCCGGCATATTGCTGCCGTCCAGCCGTCGCAGGCCCGGCATCTTGCCGCCATCCAGCCGCCGCAGGCCCGGCATATTGCCGCCGTCCAGCCGTCGCAGGCCCGGCATCTTGCCGCCATCCAGCCGCCGCAGGCCCGGCATATTGCTGCCGTCCAGCCGTCGCAGGCCCGGCATCTTGCCGCCATCCAGCCGCCATCCATTAGGCCGCTTCCGGCATAAGACAGCGGGCCGGCATCATCTGGCCGGAGTTTGTCGGCTATCTTTCACCGGCCAGATCCCGGCCCGTACTTCTCGTGTTTGTTGGGCGCAACGAGGCATTTAGAGAAATTCGTGGGCGATGGCATGCGACCCTATAAATATAGCAGCGGCCCGGGTGTCGGGAGTCTTTTTGTGGAAGCCAGTTGGCTGAGTTTAGTAATCAAGTGAAGTCGAGTGCGGCGAGGAAATTCGGCGAAGAGGAGGGACTAGCACGGGAGATTGCCAGACGACAGTGGACGAGGTGTTTGTGGTGTGAAAGGACGAGAGGGCGTGAAACACGAAGAGTGAAGGCTAATGTGCGCTCGTATATTTCTAGAACATTGATTGCGGACTGGTGGGACCTGGACTGAAATGAGGTAAGACTGTATGAACATGTGATATCGGTTTTAATGTAAATACTGGAACTGTCAGATATGGATATATAATTTATAAAGTAATTCAATATGTTTCGATACACTGTTCATTGGGACTAATTTTGATTATTTAATTACCAACATTTCTTTGCGGTAATTGTAAATTGTATTCAGTGGATAGGCACATTAATTGTAAATAGCAAATGATAACAATGTATTGTATTGTTTTATTTATTGTATTGAGTCGAGAGAATTTTGTTTGTAGTTACTGTAAATAAATTAGGAAGCTATAATTAACTATTTTATTTAATTAAGACCTCAGTCCCTTAACTAACCTTGTTCAGCACACTGACTTTCAGAAAATTGTAACAGCTTTGTTACATTAATTACTCTTGATGTCTCTTATACTCCTTAGCCATCGTTTGTAAGGTTTAATTTGTACTCCTAGCTTCAGGAGCAGCAATATTTCAGAACTCATTGGCGCACTTTCTTACTCTAAATTATGTGAAATCACTTTCGCAATAAATTATTTAGTATTATTCTCCCGATTAAATAGATAAATAACTTTGTCTAGCCTGGAACTTCCCGTCTTCTCCTAACCCCCGAACACCCTCTCATTCATCCGATGTATCGCACCATGTTTACTTCAGTCAGTTGTGCCTTTCTGTATAGCAAACCTGTGAGCGATGTAACTACACAGAGAATATGGAAATTTCATTTTGAAAAGATACGAAAATGTTTGATGTATCTGAGTGGATGTGTTGACTTCGTAGTTATAAATTTTGTTATTGCGCGTTTTTCCTACTGATGGTTTATCAATACCGAATCCAACAAAATAAAACAGAACGTGTTAAGTTTTTTAAAATTATATGCCTTGGACATCTTTCGAATGTGAAGTGAAATCAGGTAGGTATATTTCTGGGGAATGTACTGCTTTGAAAAAGTATTTTATTTTTGATGTAAGCAGATAAGAGAATATGTTAATGTGATAAAAAAATTTATCAATTTAGTATATGACAAAAAATACCTGCCATCAACTCTATTTATAAACATACATATCACTAATTCGGAGAAAGGCCATGTTAATGCGTAAGTAGTTATCCTGGTTGTTATTTTGGTGCTATATGTATCAGTAAATGAAATACTGTCAAAAGAAATTATTTAAGTTACTAAAGAATGATCTATCTTATGTAAGGAACATTTTAATGGCTGTTTACGTTCGTTACGGCCATGTAAGTGCGCCTTTCAGGTTCAGGTGCGCGTCGTGTGTGATCGTCGACGCTTAGCCGTCTTGCACACAAATCCTTCTTCTTCTCGACGCCTGTCAATCACGAGCACGTGTCGTGACTGCCTAACCAATTTGTCCCCGAACTGGTGCGCGTCGAAAGGAGCTTGATGGGATGTGGATTACGGCGGGAAACACGCGGGTTTGCTGATGAGTGTGGAGGGAGGGGGAGGGTACTCCAGAGCATTACCAGGGAAATCCTTTCGTTAATTACACCCGCGTACGCGTCGCACGATGCATTAATCTTCTCCGCTCGGTAGGCGCCTCTACGTTGCTCGGCGGCGCCGGGCGCTACATCTAACCCCCTTCACCACCCTTTACCCGGAATTTAGCCCCTCCTCACCCCTGTACCTGAACCTTTGTTGCCCCCTCTCTTCCCCATCGTTTAAAATTTGCACCCATCCGACTCCCCTCCTGCTCCAGAATCCTGTCCCCTTCGCCCCTCTCCTTCCCTTTCACAAACCTTGGCGCCATCCTACTCCCCTCATGCTGGTGAACTTTCGACCCCCTCTCCCTCCTCCCAAGTTCTTGCCCCTCCCTCTCTTCACGACGCACCAACATCCTTGTATAGTTTAATTAATGTGCGTGAAGTGCGTGGCAACATGGAATCTTCAATCGCTTTTCAAGGAGCCTCTTTGTTTTCCCTCGAACCCGCATCGTTGCTGCATATTTTTTTATAAACGCTGATCTTCGTCGCCTACTTTTTTCTTCGATTACACTGTCTAATAATTTTATCGATTTTATAGGTGGTTCGGAGAATACTGTTTTGGTATTCAATTTTAATTTCTCGGTGTGAACTGTCTTCAAAATACTAAATCTCTTAAAATTATCAAAATATGTTTCCAAGGAATGCTGTGTTTTGCATTAGAACTCAGCTTGTACGTAGCAAAATATTAATTTAACGATTAAAATATTGCAAATTATTCTCGAAATGAAACATTACCTAACTGAAACGCTTAATTTTCGCCGACGAACATTAAATAAAATTTACGAAATCTTAAATAGATCTCGGAATTCACCCAATGCAATAGTTTGTAAAATCGTTTACATATAGATGCGCAGAAATCATTTCGCAAGACATAATTATTCTAAAGATAATATGACTAGTAGGTGTGAGTATATATATATATATATATATATATGTATTTATATTTATATTTATATTTATCACTATAATTCATCTCAACCCTGTGTGTGTATATATATATATATACACAGGGTTGAGATGAATTAGAGTGATAAACTTCGATAGATGATTCCTTATTTAAAATCAAGTGGGAAACTTATTGGATACTTTTTACCTTAGTTTAATATTATGGGAGATGTAATCCCTTGTAAAGCGAGTATTTTAAATTGAATTTTTGTAAAATATCTGAAGCGAAGTGAAATTAAATTACATTTCTCCAAAAAGTGTTTTATATTCTCGGGATCTTTAATGCTAGAGCTAACTATTGCTAATACCTCCAACCATAGAAATAACACAGGTTGTCGCCATATTATTGCACACAACATTTTACTATCATTATTTGTGAAATTTAAATGCTAGTTTATTGAGCAGTAAGACATAATTAACAAACAGACAGCCTCCCTCAGTACTGCACGCTTATAAGTGTGTGGTACACGTTGTTTACATCAGCTTTAAACATATCATCCACCATCGTCTGTGCAGTGGTCACAGCATCACACCACACACGTATGTTTGCAGTATTTCACACGTGCTAGGCACTGCATCGGTACAGTCCAAACTTTATGTTCGTTTTTCACGAAGATGGTGTGTCCTAGGAGAGTTAAACAGCAAGGACAATTTTTTTGATTAAGTCACATTGACAAATGAAAGGTAGAATGTTTTATGTAATATTAGGATAACAACGCCTATTATTTTCATAATTTTATAAAGACTTAATTGAAGTTTGCTCTTAGGTTGAAGATCCCTATAACATAAAACAATATTCGGAGAATCATACTTTAATAATTTCACTTCGTGTCAGGTGATTCGCAAATATTATTTAAAAAAAAAACTATTTTCAAACGGTTTTACGTCATTTTATATTCAGTTAAGTTAAAACGTGTCCCATATATTTTCCTTCTTTATTTTGCATAAGGAATCACCTCAGAAATTTTGTTGGTCTAATATTCACCCTCACCTTAGGTGTGTGTCTATATATATATATATATATATACATACATACATATATTATCCATACGAAATTTTAACAATAGCATGATTTTAACACTTATTAAGAAGCGAAACAAGTGTATGTCAATAGCAAAAGGCACAAATATGCTATTTTTATACTAAAGTATATTTTAGCCAAATTTGCCTTAATTCGGTTTAATAGTTCTGGTTGTTAGCATTCGAAGTTTAAGTATGCAGTGCGTTATTATAAATACGTAGATATGTTCTAAGTCCAATGTGTATTATTAGATTTTTAGTGTTTTTTAACGCTTTTTTTGATAATAAATATAGTGAAGCACGTCTAACATGTCCCCAATTTTTATATTCTAAATATTTACATGTTGCAATCCCCTCCAAAATGGCGGGTGAAAGAGATTACTCTAAACCCTTATACAATATATTTTTAAAATTCATCATAAAAAGTTTGTTTCATATCCGCCCAATAGCCTCTTTTATAAAACATTTCAAGGAAATATTTCTTTATAAGACAGTCAACTTAAACGTCTCCTGATATTTTATTTCGATCAATATCGGTGATCAACTAGAGCACTGAATTGAATAGTTAATTTGGCGTGAACAATCTATGATATAGTAAATTAATTAAATAATATATTTAGCTCTTTCTTGATAAATTGATGATTAATGAGCGTTTTGTAATATTATATGTTCCTACTTTACATAGAGCACAGAAATGTTTATTTTTCTCCTAATAGTTCATATAGTTCCTGATGCAGAAAGCGTTCCTTGACTATGAAAGCAAACTCTAGGGGATGTAGGGGTTGGGGGTGGTTGATTGAATTACAAAGAACAAAGAAAAGCCTTACGACTATAAACGGATATTGAACGAGGGTTGACTACCTTGACGCTGTCCTCTTTGCCGACGGCATTTGACTTCACATGATCATACGGCATGTTTGCATTTGTGTGCCGAACATACGCAGTGGTCTTCTCTTTGTCTGCTTCAATGAATCACACTTCTTTCTGGGTGCTATGGACGATGGTATCTAGGCTTAGCATCGAATAGATCATCAGCAACAGGCACATGGAGTTATTACTTTGGCTGAAACGAATTATGGCTCGATAACTAACACCAGGCATGAACACAAAAATCCGAATATGAATTAGATACTGTCTCTGTATAAACTCGATGATTTACAAATGATTATGCATTTAGATTCCCACAAAAAAAAAATATATATATGCCAGAAAATATACGTGTCTTCATTCAAATTCACACATTCCCACCCTACATAAAACATAATGTCTTTGCATTGAAAACTACAAGTTTAATTTGTCTTTGATATCGCACTGTGCCTGTATGTGGTCAAAACCAGACATGTTGCTTTATTAATTAACAATAGTAGTTAGTTAGAATGTGGATTATTCCTTTAAAAATGTCCATCAACGTAAGTATTATAATGTAACAACAACACAACTTAACATAAAAAAATTAAGATTTTGGGCTTACGTTGTTAAACGTAATTATGCATACATTTGATCTGCCAGAAGAATAAATGTTCCCTCAAGATTGTAATCAAAATTGCACATGACCACAAATTTTTTTCAAAAATATACATTCCAATTTGTTTTAGTTAAATAACTGAGGAACCATAATGTTTACAAAAGTTTCCTTCTGGACGATTATTATTATTCCTTCCATTACTTAAAATATAGACACCACTGATACAACAAATATTCATCTTCGTTAAGATCACACGATATAATTTTTTTATTTCACTTCTCTGTAAACGTAGATAAGATTCGCATATCTGATTTTGAAAGTTTGCTTCTCGAAGAGCACGATTCCAAAAATACCTCAGTACACTTTTACGTTAATTATTAACGAAGAATCGTTCACACATGCAGTAAATAGTCTGTTTGAAAATAAAGCTGACCATGCATCTCAAAAATAGTAATGTCCAGTGGCGTAGAACTGTTATTTGCACGTCGTATCTCAGAACTTCTTCCAGATAAACGCAGTGATCATGCAGCACGCTCTTCGAGTTACGGGCCTTTGAGATCACCAGATATATAGCTAGTTATGCGTGTGTTAAGCCAGCTGGGATGTTTTATCTCTAGCACACGTAACCTACCTACATTTTTGAACAACTCCGATTTGGGACTTTGAGGAAGTGTGGTGGAGTATACCGCAGGGATGTATTCAAACTTCGTATAACTACATGGCACCCATAACAACCACCATGTGTAGAAGATTACCTGCTCTCTATTTCTAAAACCACTGAGAATTTTTCCCATCTTCTGTCGGTTGTGCATGTGTGTGTGGAAGTGGTTTGGCGTAAGGCGAATGCTGTTTGCGAGTGTTGTTGTCATTTTGATGTAGAAATGTGCATGTGTGTGTGGAAGTGGTATGGCGTGAGGCGAATGCTGTTTGCGAGTGTTGTTGTCATTTTGATGTAGAAATGTGCATGTGTGTGTTGAAGTGGTATGGCGTGAGGCGAATGCTGTTTGCGAGTGTTGTTGTCATTTTGATGTAGAAATGTGCATGTGTGTGTTTAAGTGGTATGGCTTAAAGCGAATGCTGTTTGCGAGTGTTGTTGTCATTTTGATGTAGAAATGTGCGCGCGCGCGTGCGTACGTGCGTGATTCCCTGTCACGAATGTTTGCGCCATTTTAACGTGCAAATTATGTTATTTTTTTCTCAATGCTTTCGACTGTGGTGTACTTTGCAGAGAACGTGAAGACTATCAATATTGTTCTTGCCTCTTTACCACACTGTCTGAACATTGAAACCATTTCTTACCGGCTAAATGCGGTTATCATGCTGAGTGTATTTTACGCTAATATATTGACTTGCAAGCGAATGTAGGCCAGGCACAAAGTATTAAATTTTATATACACTCGCCACTTAATTTTAACAACATTTTTCTTAAAATCAGTTTTTTTTCCTTGTGGAAAAAACTTTCTGCTTAATATAAATATTTATTTTAATCGCAATTTGCACGCTAGCATTTAAGATAATATGAGTACTGGTGGAGAGAAGGCAGGTCTGTGTTTCCCGTGCACATTTTGGTGATGGTGGGGAGAGCATGTTAAATACAAGAAGGTTGTCGCGGGGAGGGCAGGAACTCAAATACTCACTAAACAAATTTCTAGTGAATTTCCTTAACTGCAATGGAAGTTTTTAACGAACGCATAGTATGGAACTAATAATACATATCAGACGGTAAATATAGGAATTTTTCAGTATTGTTGCTACACAAGGTAGGTAACTTCTAACTTGTTTGACACTTCCCTGAGCAAATATAACAATGATACCATTGATGCACAGGGAAAATTTTGCCATTCGTGGTTTTGTCATTGTGTGTACACCGATGTGGTAGTTTCGCGAATGATGCCGAAAGGTTATGTGCCCTCTTTATCTCGGCCGGGTGATGGTTATAATGCGCCATGAAGTTTTGATGTTTACGGGTTGCAGGTAGGGGAATGCAATAATGACTCACCTTAACAGTAGCACTCCACAGTATGGTGCGAAGCACGAAGGGTGGCTTTGATGAACAACAGGCCTCACTATATTGCCAATGAGAGCACCGCTACTGAAGCTGGGTGCGCAGTTTTCAGGCAGGACTTGGGGCTAAGTAATACTCGATGAATGAATGCTGATGCTAGTAACGACGATTATGTGCTTGTTAATCAAATTAGGTAGCGCCAGGAAAGCTTCGTATTTACATCTCTTTAGTGTATATCCGGATTACAGTGCAAGACAGCTAACTCTAGAGAAGTGGAATATATAAAACGTGTTTTTTAATCAAATTGATATTCGTATTGGAACATTTTTGCTGTTAATGAAGACATTCTTAACTGTAGTGGATGTTATTACAACAGTAGAGCTGAGAGATTTGGGCGGCTCTTAACAATGAGGTCTTGAGAGCCGATGAGTGCGAAATGAGGTGAGAATGAAGCAGCGCCGGAATGCAAGGGCGCGGTAAACGGGAGATCCCCGAAGAAACCTGCCTACCAGCGGCATCGTCCGGCACGATTCCCACTTGCCAAAATCCGGGAGTGACCCGGCCGGAGGTTAAACCAGTTTCGCCTGAATGGGAGGCGAGCGGTCTAACCGCTCAGCCACCACGGCCTCTGTTGAAATAGTGCAGAACCACATATCCGAGCTGTTGTACCTACTTATCCACAACGTGCATACCATTACCTTACTGTAATCACCGATCTCTGACGAACTCCATCAAGTGATTCTACGAACTTCTGTAATATATGCAGTTACTGATCTCAACGTGAACAAAACATTATATTTAATGGGAACCGGAGAAATGCGTATTACATACGTTGACATGCTGACAGAGTGGTTAGTGTTACAGGAGACACAATTTGTGAACGAGTTCATTTTGAAGAGGATGGAGCACCTCAACATTTTCATTTGGAGGTTTGCAAGCTTCTCAATGAATGTCTCCCACGTTCATGGACTGATGGTGCATCAGATGTAGATGAGCCACTGTTGACATCACTTTCAATGTTACCGGACTTGAATTGTTTTCTGTGGTATTACATGAAAGACAGTGTTTATACTACCCATTTCCAGCGACAGTGCAGGAACTCGGACAATTTAGTGGTGATGTAGTCTATTCCGGAAGTATCAGTGAGTTTTGTCCCACATATGGACTGGATATGAAAACGGCGAATAACTCGGACCATACTGATAGAAAATAATTCCCTCGAGTTCCTTGCATTTGGTGCCTATTGTTCGGTGATCGGTAATATACAGGATGAGTCACCTAAGAAGTTAACCTCGAATGTTATCGGAACCGTTAAAGATATCGTTATCCTGTTTTCACCCAGACGAATGGTCATAAATACCTTACTAAATTACATGTAGAATCGTGTCATTGGAATGTTAATTATAGAGATATCGATATCAACATTTTTTTTTCTAATAGAACTATAGTAATTTGTGCTTTTGGCAACGTCAATTTGAAAGAGACGAATTCAATGGTGTATCACTCTCCGAAATCGGATTAGCATTTTCGAAGAAATTACAGTATGTAGAACATAGGATATATCTCGTAGCATCAAACTACAAGCCGTCTCACAGATAAACTGTTCTCGTCGCGTTCCTTTTGCATTCTCCGTAAAGAAGCAGTGTGACTCTTAATAGCGCCCGCAACGTTCGGATAGAGTTTTTAAAATATGTAAACGTTTTGTTTGGCTTTTGCAGCTTGGATCCTGTTGCGCCAATACCCGCGGAGCAGATATGTGTTATGGGTTGCGGGCTGCCGCTGGCAAGGTTTTTGTGTACCCTGCTGTGTTTGATTGGCTGTTTGTTCCCGCCTTTGTGACGCTATCATGTTAATTTTAAGTTTGTGCCCAGTATAGAGCTCGTGCCAGACATATAGGGGGCGTGGCACGCATACAGAGCGCGCTTGGGTGACTGGTCTCAATGTGTGGTAGGGAGGCAGCCGGGTGTATGTGGGGTCCAAGCGGTGCTCTGGGATACACATCTCCGCCGGCGAGTGGGTTACCAAGTCATGGTTGGTGCCATCCTTGGCAGGGAGAGAGCTTCGGATTGGCAAGAAGTTAAGTATAATTCTTTGTGTTTGGACTTAGACTTTCAGTAGTAGTGATGAGGAACTTAGTCTGCTAAAGTGTAGCTATCAGGACTTATGTTTAGTGCGGCCGACAGTGGGACTTTAAAAATTTTGAAACTGCGTTGAATGTACTGAAGATGAAATTCACCTGCGACAGGGGAGCTGTAGGGACTTGGTGTCTGACCAACTGAGTAGCAAACTTACAAGATTTTCGAGACCATGATGGGTTTTGCTGAACATAGTCTCGTTTTCCACCGTGAAGCATAAAAACGAGGTTTTGGAAGTAATGAGATCCGAATAATTAAGGTTTTAACGCACCATGATAAAGTTTTGAAACGAATTTAGAGTTTGATTGGAGTAATAAGGAAGAAGGTGTGGTATGTACTGTTTGGAAGTGCGCTGGAGTAGTGGGATATTGAGTATTGTGGGGAGGCACCTGATTGGAGGGGAAATTGAGTTGGATGGAGCCAGCTCGTGTTGCCGCTGTGTTTACTTGAGGCCGGGCGGGAAGTGACTTGGTCAGCCTATTTGTATTTAGTGTGGGGTTTGTGCCGCTGATCAGTGGAGGTTTGAAGTGGATGCCGGATAGAGGAAACAGTTGGAACTCAGGTGTTATGAAGAGGAGTGTGAAGCTCAGGTGGGGTCGACCAAGAGGGTTGCTCAACATGTTTTTATGTAGAGTAGTGTTTGAAGTTGAGAACCAGTACCCTTGGAATGGAACCTATGATGTGGAGTGTGAGAATGAAAGTGTGGAGGTGTGTGCGAGGAAGGGCACCACGGACACATTGCATGTGTTATCGTAGGAAGAGAATCCTCAGGCCTGACCTCACTGGGTGTTGAATTGACTGTGTGGGAGGGAGTGAATGACATTGTGGTGGCACTGCGGGCACACCTGGTTTGTTTTCGAGGGGAGATTATCCTTGAGCTATCAGTAGGTTCCTTTATGGGAGTAGGGTGGGCCCGTGCATAACCGCCACCTTTTGGTGGAGAGAGGGGAGGGAAATATCCCTGGTGCTGGTCCTGTGGTATGAATGGATGATATTGATGGCGTGGAAATATTTGGTGGAGTGATTGGGGTCCCTGCTCAAGAGAGAGGTTTGCAATAAGAAAGCAATCACTCGCTCGCTGTGTTTCTTAATTAGAAATTGGGCAAATGGACGTGTCTGGTGTAAGAAAATTTTGTAATAAGTCCTGAGCTGTGCCAAGGTTGTAGGTTATATTATTGTCAAGGAATATTGTAAAAAAACAACGAAAATGTGTATAACTAGATATTGAGTGAGACTGTTTACAATGTTATAAGAATAATTTTGTAGTATAAAGGTTGAAGTTTTAGAGTGTTGAGGAAAGCCGTTTTTAGAGGCCGAGCGTTTTTAGGATTGTAAAGGTCTAGGGCAAATTATGACCTCTAGTTATGCATCAATGGATGGGGTATTATGAGAAGAAAATTATACGTAAGTTTCAACAGGTACAGAAGTATAATAGCTTTTTTTAAGCTTTTGTGTGAATTTTAATGAGGTTTTAAGCAGTTGTTCCTCATAAAGTAAGTGTGAAAAGAGACAATTGTAAACAAAGATTGGTGAATAAGGTGAGTGTCTTTTATATTGATTGTTTTGTACTTGAGGCAATATTTGAATACAAAAATACAGCTGTAAAGGTGACTTCAAGTTCTGAGGTAATGAACCTTGTAGATTTTTGGTGTGTTATTTGAACTGGCTAGTTTATTTTGAGAGAGCGAATAAATATCACGTCTAGAGAAGGATTCGTTGTAAATTGTAGTGCACACATCCTGTTCCCCACTTGGACACAGCACCTGGCTATAGGGAAACACAAAGAACTTTATATCTCTGCTATTCCTGGATGAAGTGTTTTTTTTTTTCTGGTATACCTGCTTCTTTTCTCTGATCCTTCTAAAGAGTATGGATAGGAACAAGGAGAGTGGGGGTGTAAATTGTGGTCCGGTGCTGAGGCCCGGGTACAGCAGCATATCCAGTTTTTCTTGGTTCGTGAACGACATTTCCCTCTCTCTCCACAACACTTGACACGCTAGTACGCCACGTCTATAATGCAGAGTTGCGTGTCCTCACCGAACATTTTCACCAGTATCGCAGTGGCTCAACATTCAGGTTCCACATGATGCAACGCAAAGTATTTCCTTTAAGGTATGATATCACGAACGTCTTCATGAGACGGCGCGCAGTCTCATGGCACAACCAGAGAAATCCCATGTTCTACAGACTGCCATTCCTCCGAAACTACTTATCCTATTTCGCAGAGTGATACGCCCCTGTATTCGCCATCAGCACAAACTACCATAGTTCATAAGAGAAACCAAAGTTGATATCGATATAGCTATAAATAACATTCCAATGACACAATGCCACACGTCGTTTAGTAAGGTATTTATGACAATTCATCGGGTGACAACAGGATAACGATATCTTTAATGGTTCCGAAATATTCGAGGTTAACATCTTAGGTGACTCATCCTGCATGCAAAAATGTATTCATGAGTTTTAGCTTAACCAGCTTACTAAGGACGATGTACGTTCGTAAAGGTGAAAATTATATGCGACAGTTTATCATGAATAGTACGTCACCATTATATTCACTGTCGTAACTATTGTGTAATTTTTTATCATCAAATATTGTGACTACTGTCGACACTTTGACATTTGTTTGCAGGTGAAAGTTCATACTAACTACGGCCGTTTCCATCGTATATGCGATGTGGTCCAAGAAGAATTTCAAGGAGATCCCTCCCTTCCCATACGTCAGTGTAAACATCCTGTACCAGAGACAGGGGAGTGTTTCCAGGTGTGGGTGGCTGTCAGCTAGTTTGAAAGCTTATTATAAGATTAATTTAATAATACATTATAATCTAGAAGATCAATGAAATTGCAAAATACATGCTAATGGGTATAAAACACAACAGTATAGTATTTTAATACTATGAACAATACATATGAAAATGAAAACAATAAAAAAATGCCAATATGTTTTATATACATTTATTTTTAAAATGCCAGCGTTCTGTTCCTAAGGGGACGTGCGAAACATATTGTTTTTAGGGCAGTTATTATTCAAACAAAAAATACCTATACGTTATGTGGACCAGAGGTATGTAGGTTAGACATTGGAAAGTGAACATTGATGTGGAATGTCCTTGTACCCTGGTTTTGCAGTCAGGGGCCTACGCTCTCGTAGCCAGATCGTCAACACTGCCGATGCTGTAACTATAAGGATTACGCCGAAATAAGAACGGCGAATATGCGAAGAGACTGTCTCGTGTGACATGAAATTAGATGAGTGCATGTGTGAATGAACTCTTTCGTGTGATATTTAACTGTGATTAATGTTGTAGGCAGTTCCCTGGATATGATAACTTGCAGGAGAAAAGTTTATCCACCTGCTGAGAAATACCACATTTACAATTGCTAGTTCCTCGTACTGTACTGCTTCAGAAGAGGAGAAGGCTATGCACAATTCAATAGGCTTGCATTGTGCCATAGAGTCAGTGAGTGAGATATGTATTACTTTGGAACTCACATGAAAATTACGAACATCAGAATAATACTGTAGCATCATTAGTAGTAAACAATGATGCCATAAACGAGATTCTTAACTGCCTAGAAAAGAACATTTGTTGATGTACATATTGGAGAAGCAGATAGGGTACATAAAGACGATATTAGTGATGATGTAGATAATAATTTTCTGGACTCCATCACGAATCTGTATAATGCGGTTGTAGTGGATGATGGCCTGAAGTGGACGAAAAATGGCAACAATACCAGGTACATGTTTTCCCGATTATCATAATGAACTCGCTGATAAACTAACTAGGCAAATAGCCATTATTATTGGCACGTAAATAAAATATATTTTGACATTAAGTACTGAAGGTAACAACTTTCATGTAGAAAGGTATCATTAGTAGGCCAACATATAAAACATGACATTTCTGCAGCTGTGTATATATATATATATATAAAGTTTGTTTAAGGTCGTTTCAATTCAACTAGTTTTGTTTACGTAATGTTTTAAGTGTTTTTGTGGCGCGTTTTAGGGATCTTAATATATTTAATATTTGTTTGAGGTGTGTTTAAATATTTTCGAGGGGTGTTCGGGGCATCATGCACTACCAAATATTCCTATAGTGGGGCTTAAAGCATACATTATTACGTTATGTTGAGGCTTGTATTAAGCTGTTATTTTCGAAGAATCAAGGGGCCAACACCATTTCCTGAACTAACACCGTTTCCTGAAATACAGGTCCGTATGCGTAAAAAGCTGTGGCCATCATGGCGACTTTACCTGCTATCTTCATAATACGACTTGAGAAAATGGTGGTTCTAATCCTTAGTAGAGCATGTGTGGTCAGATATGTTTGCTATTCGTAATTTTTAAACAAAAATATCCTACCTAAGCCTACAAAATACATTATGACAGTACACAGATACAGAATAATGTGAAAATTATGACACAATGATCGAATAAGTCTTCACAAGACAATTCCGAAATAAATTAATCTGATTCTTACTTAATAACCATAATTCGAGCTTAGATATGCCTCTAGTTGAATACCAAATACTGCAGCCCAGTTCTACCGAGTAATAAGGAGATTTCCAATAGTACATAACATGCTGTAACAATGACTACAAGAATTTTTAAAAGATATACAGACAGTTACCCAAACATTATTTCTTTATATGTGCTAGTGTTTTCTCGATGCTGTCGGTATTTTTTAGAATTTGAAGGTTTTTACACAGTTTGAATATCATTTTCTTCATAAAAGTTTGTATTTCATATGAAAATGTTAATATTTAAAAACTAAGTTTTAATAGTCATAGTAACTGACAAAGTCAGTGTTGTATATTCCTGCAATATTCCACGTATAACGTCGCATTTGTGAGATATTAATGTTTTATTATAACACTTCTTCAAGAATGTGATGAAAAACCATAATATTCTCTTGATAAAAATCTAGTATTTGCAACTAGTCATTTCAACAAACACACAATGGAGAATAATTTTCCGTCTATCCAAATTCTTTCATACATAATAATAATTTGTATCAACGAGTATTCCAAAAATTAATGCAACAAAATAATAATTTACTCCTGGCACAGAGATAGATTAAAGAAAATAAATCAACAAAAAAAAAAAAAACATAAATTTAAAGTGTAGGTTTGCTTTTCCTTGTTATGTGAAGTTAAATAGAATATAAAGATTTTTTCAGCTTTCTGTATAGAACTAAAACTATATAAATAACACATTTCTTAGATTAATTTGCTTACAGGCATATATAGGTTGTTCACGATAAAGTGCGCACTTTTGAAATCACCCTTAGAAAAAAGTCACTGCTCCTACCTGCACATATTATATCGGGCGCCCTAAGTGGCATGCACACAGTAAAATTTGTAACGATGGATGGGAAGTAGTTCCGTATCTTAAATCGAATAAAAATAAATAGGTAATTATTTGTGATAACTGAAATTATTTCTTTCGCTTTCTGTTTTTTTTTTTATGTATCCAAGTGTAAAAATAAGACGATTTGTAACATGTTTACTTCTCTAATAATTTCACATTTTCACTTGCCCGACGCATCAATAAAGTGATGAGACCAACGACAATGTTAATCTTACGTAAGGTAGAAGAAAACACAACATGCATACATGTTGATCTTAAGCAGGTCTTTCAAATGTGCTCATTTTACTGTTAATAGAACATATAAAACTTTTATAATGGGTAAGGTTCTGTAGGGAACAATAAATATTTAATCTGATTCCTCTGTTTACAGATGACCCTCGCTAGTATTGAGAATTTTGAAAAATGTGTTGGAAATTTTCAATACTACTAAGTCAGTCATACAAAATATAAAACAAACACTAACATTAAAGTTTAACTAGTAGTGTGTAGCCGTAAAAGAACAATGGAGAAAAAAATCAGGACAATCACGTTATGGCCACTCTTTGATTATCATTAAAGTTATATAAACAAGTATTTATAAGTGATCCATAAAATTACAGTATTTTTAAATTATGAAATGGTAATTATAAGTTTCCATAATTATTTAAAGTTTCAATATCTTTAATTTCATTACGCAATTATTGGAAAATGAAACTATGATATAGTTGATAAGTTGATTAAAATTTTAAATCTTGTGAGTGTTCTTGCTCACTTTTCCTCGATTAGTCAGCATCTTCCATGTAGTTTCAGGTCCTTAGGCAGCCAGCTGTGCATTGGAGGTGTCATACCATGGTGTCATCTCTGTGTGGTCACTCTGCTCCGTCGCCACAGTAGACATCAGTATAAGACTATTGCAGATATTGGCAGAACACAATAATTTAACTAAAATACACGCAAATTTCTCACTTTCAAGCATCATTTTCCTCATATCGTCTGAAAATATGATTCGTCTCTTCAATTTCCCCCCTTACAATAAGATAATTTGACCCCAATCTTCATTCTCAATTACCTGCACATTTTTTTAAAAACATACTTGTTCACTCTTTAATCAGTGGTCCATTTTCAGGGTGAATGAGGCTAAAATTATGGTCAAAAAGGCAAATATTTCCTTTCAATTTGAAAGGTAAATCAACTAGTCAAAAATAATATCACAAGAAAAGTATGAAAATTCTTGAAATTTCATTAAAAAATATGATAATTTAGCACGTAAATTAGTCATTAAAGAACCACACACAAAGAGTGAACATAGGTTGAAAATTGATTTCGATTTTGACCCCGAATATGATTGATTTTGAGTTGCACTTCGAAAAATTTGATGGGGAATTAGACATTTGTTAGAATTTAGCGTGAAATTGGTTAAATTTTAGTTAAATTATTGAGTTGTGCCAATATCTGCAATAGTCTTCTACTGATTTATAAAAAGAATGTGTAAATATAAACACAAGTGCCCCTTTAAAAAAAACACAAAGGTTTATGAGCAAGCTAATGCCTCGCCAGGGACCTTATGTTTTTGGAGTTTACAGATATCTCTATCGTGCCAGGGACGCCTTTTTTCATTTTTCCGGCCATATTAAGCACCAACAAAACTACAACTGGAGAAACCTATCACTTATCCACCAGATGGCCTTTTTTTTGTATTTTTTTAATGGATAGGTGATGGATTTTTATTTTATTATTTTGTATGCTCTCATATGCTGCAGGCGCCTTGCGCCATATGAGGAATACACATATTATTTTTTTGCATCAATACTCATGTACAGAAAATATGGGCAAGAGCAATTTAAATTGTTTTTGGTCCTAATTTTGAATAGTTTGGTGACAATTTAATAGCATTTGCACCTTTTCACAAAATTAAATTATCCCCTGAACCAGGGATTGAATGTTAATAATGGGAGTGTCCGATGCTTGGTAAGGAAATAATTTTATTCACTCTTGCAGCGGTGATTCATAGTGTGTTCTCTGTGAGGAGATAATTTTTCGCATCTGCACTGGTCGAGAGTTCGCAGTTGTGCATGAAGAGTTATCAGTTGAGTGATTATATGTTTCCTATTGCCACGAGAGTTCGCGGAGGAGGAAAATATGCATCGCCAAGGTGAGATACTCACTGTAAAATTACTTCTTTTTATCGCAGGCAGAGTGAGCTGAAGTTTAGTACAGCCTCCCATTGCAGATATGCTTTTTTTTCCTCAATACAAGTGTGCGCTGAAGTTTAGTTGTGGAATTGATTCACATAACTAAAGATAAAATTGTAATACTGGATTATAAAAATACAAGAGACCTGTTATCAAGCATGTAAATGAATAAGATAAGCAAATTTGTAAAACTTATTGCCAGTTGCAGCTGTGAATCTACACAAATATTCAACTTACAAAAGTTAAAATACAAAATTTTTTATTTGATTTCTATTCTTATCACTATCCATTTTTTTACTCTAATCTAATGTTAAAAACCCATAATTTTCGTCCCAGCACTAGACACATATCTCTTAAAATTTCTCAAAATTCATGTCTCCTGCAACAAGTTCACAATATATATGTCTCAAATTATTTTCATCTTGTCGAAATATATACATCAAATTTGTGTTATCTTGCACTAATTGCTTGAGGACTCTGGAATATGTCTGCACAAGATAAAAATATCAATATTTTTATGCAGACCTCTAGTAAAATATTCACAGACTACATCTTGCTCATCCAATATTACATCATCAAAAATGACTACCGATTAATTTTCACATTGATGTAGTGAAACCATTTCACCATTGTTACATAAGAAATGTCACTTTTCATTAAAAATTTTGGATATAACTTCAAAATCATCTTGTAATGGAATATATTTTGGTTGATTCAAACTCTTAGAGCAAACATAGAGTTTATTAAAATGTTAGTCATCCTGTTTTATGAATAAAATTAATGATTAAATTCATCTTCCAGCTGTTGTTGGGCCCTTCTATCAACCCATGAATATTGGCGAATAATAACTCACTTTTTTTTTATTCTTGGATGTTTCCTTGGAAATTAAAACACCAACACCCCAGTCAACTTTTTTCATTTAATTACAATAATGTTTGCAATAAATGGATAATAATAAAGTTTTCAAGTAAACAAACAATAGTTCTTATCTTAAGACGAAACTTCACTATGGTATAATTCATAAAGATAAATAGATAGCATTCATTTGTATTCATGCAAAAATTTTAACTCCAAATATAGAGAACAATACTATAACTGCAATTGAAATATTAGTTCTGTAGTTGATAAAAAAAATACCAGTTTAAATATTCCCAGAGGCCAATATGATGTTGAATCATTAAAAGAAGAAATATAGATTCCAATGAACCATTTACAACAAACAACATTGAAATAAGAACATACAATGTGAAAAATAAAATAATTAAAAACAAGTTAGGTATTAAACTTTATTATCCTTTGTCTGATATTCTTGGTTTTGAAAGGAAATGAACTATTGAAAAAGATAAAATGTTTGCTATCTCTATATTGCCTAATTTTTTCCCATTCAAAACAATCAATGTTAATTGAAATTTGGCACGTGGCATGTTAAAAAAATATGCCAAATCTTAAAATTTGGAGACTAATAAAGTTGCTAGTTTTCTACCAAAAACTATGTTAGGTTTTAGAGATTATAGAATTAAATTATACAATATAAAACTTTTCTTTCAGAAATAGGTGTGATGAATAATTTTTGTATAGCAACAAGTGTTGGTGATTCACTTACACCGAATTCGCCATATGACTTTTAATATTTGTTCTTACTCATTGCACCTCTCATTAATAAAATTAAAAGCAAGTAGTAGACCTGGAGAAATACTGGGTCCAACTAATAACTAGTGTCATTTTAATGCTAGTACAGAATAAAAAAATAATTATAAACTTTGATATCCATATAGTAAAGTATTTATTTAATTTTCTAGTATAATTCTCTTGTTATCACTAGGACTCACGACTATTTTATTAGCCTCTACTGTATATATTTTGTGTTTCTCACTCATTATAAAATTCATTGTCTTATATTGGATATTCTCATCAAACACACATTTTTTATAGTCATCAAAATTAATTCTATTGTTTCAAAACACATCTTCTCACATATTTTGCTATTTTATTTTGTCTATACTCAACTCTGTATGCATACATCTTTGCACTTAAGCCAACAAATTCTTTAATCACATGACATTACAATCATCTTTCATTATACCTAAATTTTTTATTTTTTTATTTGTGGCATGTTATAAATATTGTCTTTTGGAAAACAACAAGTATCAAATTTATCTAACATCAACTTTATGTCTCCATAAAAACCTTCTGTTATAATGTTATAAAAAAGAGCTGGTATCTTAAAACAGAATTAAATTTTTTTTTCCATATTTTGGCTTCATATTTTTATAATGAAAATAGTAAATTTATTCTTTCGAAATATCCAAAATTACAGCACCAGGTTTATCGTGGGACTTAATGTTAAAAATGACTAAACAATCACTAGAACTACAACATGATTATAATATGATTTAAATTATTGAAAAAGGAATTGCCCACGTATATTGCCTCATTAAATTTTACATTATTTTATTCATGTGAATATTAGAAAGATTCTCATTAAATATTGTACTTTTCTTAATATTTGGTTTTGCAATTGATTTTTCGAAAAATTACTTCACTTGAACGTAGTTTTATATCAACTCTGTTTCTGATATTCTCCATTGTTTTACACATCACGGAATTATTCATCAATTTATAAAAGTTATTTTCGAAATCATTTTTTTTTGCATTAGTCCTCATGAATGTATTAAAATCCATGTACTTTTTCAACCAATCGGATTGGTTAAATGTCAATATACTGTATATTTTTGTAATCTTTAGTCCTTTATTTTGGCACTGTTTCAAATTACAATAATATAGTACATATTTTTCCTTTTTATGTAAAGTTGTTAATGATTTAGATTCATTGATACCTGGAACTAACTTATTTTCTGGACAAAATGGAAGATCTTTGTGTTAATTATGTAGTTCTTCTGGATATTCTAAATCAACTTCTAATATAAAGCAAAACTCAGAATCGTTTCCAAATTTAATATTTTCTACACTCCAATATTCTAAATCATTTAATGCATAGTACACCCACTCGAAACCTGAATATGGTAAATTCTGAGACATTTCCCAACCATATAAATTATTCGCATTGTGTTAAGCTAAATAATTTGATTCGTTTCGAGAGATAAAATCTTCCAAATATTTGCTATTTGCTTTAACATATCGCTTACAGTATTGTGAGATACAACCCCGAATTCCTTTTTCAATAATTAAAATCATATTATAATCATGTTGTAGTTCTAGTGATTGTTTAGTCATTTTTAACATTGCGTCCCACGTTAACCTGGTGCTATAAAATACCATGCAGGGTCTAGACCATAAGAATTTATAAATCTGTTTCTAAAATTTTCGAATATTTCAGCTAAAAATAGTATATCACTTTTAAAATATAAATCATGGTATTCGCCAAGATTTTTTATATTAAATTGGTTACATATATTTTTTACATGTTCGTATTTATCATCAGATATACTATTTTCGTTTAATTGATTATAAACTTCACTGTTTGTGAGAAGTTGAGTTTCGTTAGATTTTTAAAAATTATCCACATAATCATATGGGTAAACACCTGTTTTAAAAACCAAATCTACTTTATCTTCTGGAAAATGTTTTTGTATGTGTTTCATTGTTCTTTAGTTAAATTAGACGATAATTTATCTTAACTACTAGCTATAAATTTGAATGTGTCTATGAATCTCATCTTCAAATTTTCTTTTCCCCCTCCGCCCCTCACGACCCCAAAAAGTGATAAACTTTTCTTCTTTATTCGCAAGCCAATATATCTGTTTGTTCCATCATAGCCTAACTCTTTAATCAATAAGTGAACATCATAACCAGCTAAGTTATGAAAATAAACTGGTAGAAAATTTGGTAATTTTAATTGTAAATCACAATTATTATATACTGGATTAATGAATTTTCCACTTATCTGATCATGATCATGTGATTTTTTTATTTTCCTCCGTATATTCCAATTCGCATACAATACATCTTTTTTGATTTCCTATATAATATTTTTTCTTCTTTTGTTAATGGGTGCATTGCCTCAATTTGTAAATAATTTTTTTAATCAGCATCAGGGCCACGATGTACAACTGGTGGTTTATAATCACCATAAGCAATTACAATATCATACCAAAAACCAGAATTTTCATATAGCTGATATTTCATTGTATATGATTCACCATTCAATTTTAAATCAGTGTTATTTATTTGCTCATTTGCTCATTTGTATTTTTCTTTGCGTATTTCTTTGTAAAGACCATTATCAAAAATCGTTCTCGGTTAAAACTAAATATTTTCTGATTAAGTTACATTTTTTTATTTCTCTTGGATTTAGTTTGGTGGTTGATATTTTCTTTAAAGTTGATTTTCAAACTCGGTATATATTGCGAAAGGTACTTTCGTGGTGTGTTTTATAATTTTAAATTTTATTTGTTCTCCTTTTGAAGGCAAGATTATCTTCACCGGTTCATTTTTTGAACAACCTTCTGTGTGTTTATTTAATTTCTCTTGAGAATAAAAAAAAATTGAAGGCACATATGGCAAATATAAATGTTGCTTTTGAGTAGTATAACAATGCCGATTCGAGTACAGCCCCCAGTTATCAGAAAAATAATGGTAAATTAAATGCTCGAGCCATAAGAAAACCATCAGAAAAAATTACTCATAAATTAGCTCAAATAAAAATCAACTGATGTCTAATATGATGACGACCATGGGAATGAAAAAGGCTAATACAGCTGGTAATATTTGGAAAGAATATAAGTTTAAGAAAGATGTTTTTGCGGAAAGAAAGACGAAGAAATCTCAAGAGAAGTATGTCAAGTGTGAAACTTGTAAACACTTTTACAGACCATCGCTCATAAGAAGTCATCTTAAAAGTAGACTGTACAAAGGTCTTGCACCAATGCATAATAAATCACATGAACCAACAAATGCAAGGGAGATTTTTAAAATATCACAACATTTAATATCAAAACAGAAGTTCACATGAGAGAAACAAGTGAAATGTGAAACTTGTAATCACTATTACAAACCGTCTCTCATAAGAAGTCATCTTAAAAGTAGATTGCACAAAGGTCTTACACCAATACATAATAAATCACATGAACCAACAAATGCATGGGAAATTTTTAAAATATCACATCATTTAATATCAAAACAGAAGTTTCCACGAGAGAAACAAGTGAAATGTGAAACTTGTAATCACTATTACAAACTGTATCTCATAAGAAGTCACTTGAGAAGTAAAATTCATAAGTACACACTCAGATTCAGTGTAGAAGACATCAAAACAGCATTTCAAAGTACGATCAAGACTTATGCTGTAAAAAATGTGAATGCATACATAGACCCAAATCATTTCCTAAACGATGCAAAAGAAACTGTCACGAGACTAATTAATAAACATTAAAAATCACTCTAAGTGAACATGAAACTCTTCACTGAGCACAAAAGGGGAATTGGTGAGAATATTGAATATATAGAAAGCTCCTTTAAAACAAAGAACAAAATTATACTGAAATCGACTAATCTTGAAGAATATTATGCCAACAGCATATCGAAAATAATAGCTGAGATGGGGGCTTTCAATAACAAAGAGGGACCTCAGTGGGAACTCAACAGAATATTTAAACTAGAAGTGCGAATAAATAAATATGTACCATTCAAGGGCAGTTCTTATGTTGATCTCTCAGAAAAAAATCAAAGCTAAGCAGGTGGTAATTAATGTTAAGAACAATGATCAAAAATGTTTTTGTGGTCTGTTCTATCTGCATTGCATCAAGTACAAAGAAACTGCAAAAGAGTGAATAAGTACATAGCTTACGAACATGATTTTGATGATGCACTTAAGGGTTTGGAATTTCCAATGAAATTGGATAGCATACCAATTTTTGAGAAAAGAAGTGGAATTTCTATTAATTTTTTACTTTGATATAAAAGCTCAATTTAATAATTGGTAATTTGACATGCCTGATTTTGTAATTGTGGGTCTCCAAACTAATAGAAAAAATTGCGCTGAGCAATATGTGAATGCTTCAATGTTTGGTCATTCTAATGTGAGAAATGTTTTTAGTAAAAATGGAAGAAATGAAATTTTTCCAAAAAAAAATTGGAATATAGATAGTGAAAATTATCTTTGTCTTAAAATGTTTCTCTCTTTTAATGATTTTAGAAATTCTAGAACAAAATTAGATACTACATATAGAAATAATGAACTTTGAAATAAGCCAACTACAAACTATCATGGCGATATAGATTATTATTTATGCTGTTGACTGCCTATATAGAAAAACAGCAGTAGATAAAGATAAAACAAATATAAAAAATTGTGAACATTTTAAAGATGCTGTTGAGGCAAATACAAATTGTAATGTTGTTTTAACTAGCCAACGAAATTTAACTTATGATTATTTGAAAGAAAATATCAGTGAAGATATATAAACTTTTAATTTTATTAAATTGATAATGTAAACGATTTTACAGAAACAAGAATTTGTTTCAAAATTTAATACAAGTTCTAGATATTTGGGTGAGTTGTTTTATCGAATAAAAAATCTTTTTTTTTAAGATCTAAGTGAGATTTTTTCTTTCTCTTGTGTCAGTGGTCCATTTTCAGGCTAAATTTATTGTCAATAAGGCACATATTTACTTTAAGTTTGAAAGCCAAATCAATTAGTAAAAAATAATATCACAAGAAAAGTATGAAAATTCTTTGAATTTCATCAAAAATGAGATTTAATTTGAAAGTGAGTCTTTAAAGAACCACACACAAAGAGTGAACGTAGGTTGAAAAATGATTTTGACTTTGACCCCGAATATGATTGACTTTGAGTTGCGCTTTGAAAAATTTGACGGGGAATTAGGAATTTGTTTGAATTTATCTTGAAATTGATTGAATTTTAGTTAAATTATTGAGTTGCACCAATATCTGCAATAGTCTTGTACTGACATCTCGCTTTTCGATGAAACTTCGGACAGGAACTCACCGACAGGATGGGAAGCATACACATTGTCCAGGATTATTACACAATATCATATATATTTTCACTGCAAGATCTTTGTTTTATTAGCATAACTAATATTTTGTTCTCCCTTCAGGTCTTTTGCTTATCAGTTGTGGGATTTGACTGGTGTCAAGGATAATGTTAAGCATAGAATATTCAAACCAGCAAATAATTGCTACTTATATTTGTTTTATACTTCGCTTCACATAGGTAATTTTATGTTGTTTCGACATTGTTTCCAGCCGTTCTTAAATAACTAGTTACTTCTCTTGTAATGGCTTCTTTGAAACCATTTTCCAGACTGAATTGTCAACTCTCATTCGCCAATATACAAGAGTAGAACATCTAACATGTAACACTTCCCTTCTAAAACGGAAATAACGAAGACACTAACAAGCAATTAAGTGTTTTGATTTGTTTCAAGATTGCCTGCTCCACGCCTACTAATGAAACACGCTAGCTTACTAACGTCCTAACACACAATGTTTACTACATTACTGTAACATTTTGATGTTTCCTCATTAGATACATTTCAGTTTGTAATGGTATTACTATAAAGAAAATACAAGTAAGCAAATGTATCAAACCCACAGAATTGTTTATTATAGTATCTCACGCACGATTGTATGTTACAGATGTGTATAATATTTGTGGTTTCAATGCGGTGTTCCCAGAGAAAAAGTTGAAGAAATTCACCAAATAAACTTTTTAAGTATGCTTTATAAAATCTTTCGTATATATTTTTAGTTCTGCGTTTATTCACTTTAAGCAAGTGAACAACGGGTGTGTATGAAGTTAGTATTAATCCATTGTGCTTGGTTTCATCTTCTCTAACTATTCCATTAAAATGTTCATAATTCCGTTTTGGTGATAGTAATACAGAGATTAGAATTACAACTGTCGGATCTACACACAGACATCGCCCACCTTACAGAAAACTCCTGTTTTTAAATTACATTCTGTTTAAAGTTTCCCAATTATCATTGGACAATTTCAGTCCACCTTAATTACGTAGGCGTGTAGCTAATACGAGATATGCGTGTGATTATTGCGTAAACTTAAGAGTCTTCCAAATACGGCAATAAAAGACACAATAACATAATTACTCGTAGACAACTAAACTATACCTAAGCATAAGACGCTTAAGATAATTACTAAACCTAACGCAACACACTAGCCGTACCAAGCAATAAAGACTACCCATATCAATCAGAACTCTAAACAATAATTCAGTCACGCATGTAAAATGTATCACTTGTATAAAATATTGGTTACTAAAAACCATAGTTTCAACTCACTCGTGCGTCTTTTATCTGGCGTAAGCTGAGATTCAGCAAACTACCAGACTGGGTTTCTTGTAGGGTTTTAGCTGTGTTAAATTATAGCAGCCGATAGATTTTCCATCCAGAGTAGCTAATTCATAGCAATTTTCGCGCATTCTCTTCACAACATGAAAAGGTCCTTCGAATATAAGGAAGAGCTTTTTGGTGACGTGGGACCAAAAATCGCTAACAGGTTTAGTTCTTCGAAGTACTATATCACTCATTTTGAAGCTACGCCTCTTACTTGTTTTGTAATACCTTTTCCGGCTCTGGGCAGTGGAGAATAAATGTTTCCTTATTTATTATTTCACCTTACCACTATATTCTTCCTACATTGCCAGTATATTCTTCAAATCAGATATTTCTTGAGTTCTTATGCAAATTATACAATATTCTTATATGACGTCAAATGCTTCTTATTTACAGCCTTATTATAATTCCACGTGCTACACATTATATTTACTGATAACACTTCTTCAAGAATGTGATAAAATATCCATAATATTCACTTTATAAAAATATAGTATTTGCAACTAGTACTTTACACAACCGCACAATGGAGAATTATTTTCCTTCTGTCAAAATGTTTTCATGCGTAATAATCTTTTGTTTCAACGAGTATTCCAAACACTAAACAAACATAATAATAATTTATTCCTAGCACAGACATAGATAAAAGAAAATAAATTACTAACAAACATAATTTTAAAATGTAGGTTTGCCTTTCACTTTACCTTATTATGCGAAGCGAAAATAGTAGGTCTATATTAAAACTGCTTTTCTTTTCCGTATAAATCTTAAACTCATTGAAATAACAAATTTCTTAGAATAATTTGTATTCAGGCATATGTAAAACTTTTAATGTGCGTATGGGTCTGTAGTAAACAGCACATATTTAATCCGACTCCTCTCCTGACATGGGATGACTCAGTTCTCAAACCACATCCCGTCATCCCGTTTACAAATCGCCATTTTGTACTACTCTCCTCCATGGCGGAACCACTCGAGATAAACCTCGGGGCAAATACAAGAATTAAGTTCGTTTTAATTCAACACGTTTTCTAAACAGAATAAAGACAGAGACAATCCATAGACGACGAGTACAGATGCTAGAGTTGGGCCGGAGTTCGAATAATGATTCGAGATCCGGAACCATTTCAGCGATAATGGTGCTGGATTTTTCACTGTTCCTGATTACACGTAACTGTAATTAATTTTATGGTTATCCATAGTGAGAAGGTATTGAGATACATGCCTGTGTACAAAACTCCTAAACATTAATTAAGTATTCTCAGTATTACATAGAACGTGATAGTTTCTCCAGACGATGCCAGAATTATAGTAAATGTGCTTTTAGGTAAGAAAATGCGAACCAAAAAAAAAAATAGTAATAGCTACTTTGAATGTATAACAGGAACTGTGGAAGGGCAAAATAAAAATAAAACTGAATCCCAGTCTTAAGTCTTGAATCATGCAAACTAAATAACTTTGAAAGTGAATTATATCTCGCACTGTGGGTAGGACCTGATGACCCGAACAATTTTATGTCTCAGTATTTTCGACTATAGACTCCAACATTACAAAGTTAGGTGTACGGACACTTGGGCACCCTCCCCTGAATTAATCCGACGATACATTTTACAAAACGTCCAAAGACTTCGGCAGATTTGTTTGCGTTCGAATAATCCAGTTACACAATTAACAATATATTGCCATCATTTCTAAACTGAGAATTTAATTGGAGTTTTCGTCTAATTCTGCTGACAAAAAAAAAACGGGTCCAGGAGGGAATCGTAAATGAATAACAGCGGACGTTCTCAGGTAACGCAGCCATGCAAAACTGAAAAAAAAAAAAAAATAAACAGAGTATTCTAGGTTTGCATAAACGTCGAAGAATAAATATGTAGTAGTAAGTAACCAAAGAATCCTTAAATGCAAGTAAAAATATAAAAATAATATGCAATAATAAACATAATCAAATTAACTAACCCGTTGAGGCCCTCGGGCCATGGTGGTGTTGTGGTTTAGACTACACGCCTCCCAACAAGGCGAACCGGGTTCAATTCCCGGCGGGGTCTCGTTCCCAGACTTTCGCACGTGGGAATCGTGCCGGACCATGCCGCTGGTTTCCTCGGGGATCTCCAATTTCCCCCCGCTCCTCCATTCCGGGATCTCTGCGTGCTCACTTAACTTTACACTCATCTGCTCTCGAGACCTCGCTGCTAGAAGTCGGTCAAATCTCTCTGCTACACTCCAATCAGTCCTTGTGTGTAAAGGCTGTTCGCGATAAAATGAGCACTTTAGAAATCAACCTTAGAAAATAGTCGACGATGGATGGGTAGTCCCGTTTCTTAACGTAGAATAAAATTGGTTAGGTAGCCATTTCTGATAACTTAAATTATTTCTTTCGTTTTATGTTTATTTTAAATGTATCTAAATGTAAAAATGAGAAGATTTGTTAGATGATTTCTTTTCAAATAATTCCGCAGTTTGACCCGACCGTCGCGCGAATAAAGAGCTGAGGCCCACGACAATGTTAGTATTACATAAGGAAGAAGAATGCTATACAACTTGCATACAAGTATATGTTAAGCAGGGCTGTCAAAGTGCTCATTTTACCGTGAACAAGCTATGTGGTTGGGGACATGCCGCACTTGAAGGATATGTATGGTCGGCACTGTACACAACAAACAATTAGTGGTAGTCGTTTTGAGCGTCTTGCTGGGGTGAGAAATGTGATTTGTTGGAGTTCCTGCATTTCTCGTCTCTGAATGTTTGATGCTGACATGAACGAGCACACAGGATGACGTTCGTTGACTGCGGGAAGCACGCTCAACATAAGTACGTCATACATCAAAAAATTAAACTATTGCAACATTTGAGCTCACATATTAACCTGTGACTTAAAGGGTTCGGAAAGTACATATGTTCCAAGTACCTTGATGCTAAGCAGGGAGTTCAAGTAAAGAGTCAAGTAAACATTATTGAAATTAAACAATCGACCAAACTTCATCATTTCATCACAAAACAAAAGGGTGCTCTTTTTTATGTATATAATACAAATAACAAAAAAAAATAATATAAATATACATAAAATTCAGAAAAAAAAATTATCCAATAGCACAGGAGAAAGGCACGAAACAGCGAATATTGTGTCATTAGGCCTACTGATGAAAAACACACAAAAAAACAGTACATGTGTAAAAACACTAACAAAACTATCAGTATTGATATTCTGGGAACTTCGACTGTGGCCGTCTCCAGTTGAAAATATTTAAATGTATAATAAACTGTACTGGGTAGTTATGTTGTTCAAAAATATTTCAGGTTTTTTTCTGCATTTTTTTTTTTGTGTTGTCAGGATTAAAAGCTGCAAAATCGTATTATATTCTGGACGTAATTCAGTAACCGCATATTTTGATTAAAACTAGTTAATTATAATTGAAGAATATTTTTTGTTTACTTATAAATTGATGCAATGAGTAAAAAAAATTTCGTAACGTATAAAAACGTTTCACACGGAATTAATGTCGTAGAATTGAGATGGATTTTTCTCGTTTTTTCGCTCTATTGTTGCGTAGCAGAGTTTTCGCAAAAGGGGAACAGAAACACTTTCAAGAACGGCGTGGAAAGTTAAAAGAGGGAGCTTCTAGAGGACTTTGCGAAAGAAAGAAATCCTTAAAGACTCAAAGATTAAACTAAAAGTTTCTTATCTCAGAGTTTATTCTTTGTATCCTCGACAACAAAACGTACATTTTGTCTTTTCGACAACTGATCGGCTAGGTTTCCAATTATTTGCAAAGGTCGGGCTTTTTCCAAGCAAGTGAACTTATGTACTTAAATTTATTTATCACACAGTTTTTTTCGTACTTAGCGATATTAACTGGTTAAGGACTGGCAATACTGCTAAACAATAAAAGCATTTTAAGTCATTGCCCTCTTTAAGTAGAAAAATTTAGTTCTCGTAGTAGTATCAGCAACAAACAGTAAATCAAAAATAGCTGATTCAAAACGATTTAAACTACACATTCTTCATTCTGGCTAGATTTCGTGAGAAACACTTGAAAACGGGAGGATTTAACGTTGATAATCTGTCACATACCAAAAATAATCACAAAATGTATTTCACCACTAAGGCTTGGAGAAAATGAAGGAATGTTATTGGTCTCAAGAGCAACATTGTTTATTTTTGATACCCAATTAGTTTTGAGTTTTATGTACAATGCAGCTACGTGCATCAAGATACAGGTCTCAGAAACAAAATGTTCTGAATAATATACAACAAAAAATGTTCAGAGTGATATTCAGTAGGCCAAGAACATATATCTAAGTATTTACACTTGTACATTATATATATATATATATCTTCGTAAATGAGGTCCGAAAATCAATTCATGGAGTACATCAAACGATCGTTAAATATCGGCACACCATATTTGAAATCTGTCCAACAATTAATCTCTTCTATTAAATTGTAAAAATAAAATTGACCTCGAAGGAACATAATACCAGCGTAAAAATCGTACATAAAACTGACAATTCGATCAACACAAAAAAATATGCACAAATGTAATAAACCTTTCCATCTTGAAAATTACACTTGGTTATAAATGTTCTTTCAAGGATTCGATAACGAAATTTGAAATCGTTTAGCACATCTCTCCAAGCAGTTATGTTATATTAACTTCAGTGTTATGATTACATTTGGTCTAAATAACTATTATTAATTGTGTACAAGGATTTTTTATTACATGAATAGAGTATGAAATTTTCTTGTTATTAGTCATTTCAAAAGTATTATTCTTCAATTCATTTTTTACTTTTTTCCACAAAATATGCCATGTGCTGTTCTAGTTGGATGAGTATGGCCTCACTCAGGCATTAGCGTATATTAACTAATCCAAAACATATTAACTTAATAAATAAATAAATTCTACTCACTTAGGGATGAATAATGACGCGATTTCACAATATACGTATTTCTGAACAACAATTTCACAGAAATAAATATAAGACTGACAATGTGAATATCTAGAAGCAACTTTTACTATCTTATGTAACAACCAAATTTCGTGGGGTTTTTGTGAGATTATGTAAAAATCATGTAACACAAATTTTTAAGTATGATAGTAATATATCTTGGAACATCTGCTTGCAGAAAAGTGCTAGTTGTTTTGGAAACTAGCTGGGCACAAAGAAATAATTTTTTAGATTAATAGCTACATAACACATGATATTTCATCAAAAACTCCGACTAATTAATGAGTACGATAATATTGTCGAAGGTTTTAGCAAAGCCTACCAGCTTTGAAGATAGATATCATTTTCTTGGTTTTGACACAGGTGATGCAGAATTTACACTTCGATCCCAGCTCTGCTACAGAATATTGTTCAAATTGTTTGCTTGGTGTATCTCATTCTTTTGTAAGTTTCCCAGAGAGTTACAAATTTGTGACAATGCTTTTACGCCCTTTCGAACTAAATTAGAGTGTTTTATTTAATGCTACGGGAAAGGAAATGTAGAATTAAGATGGGATATTTAAATAACAATTGACTGGCAAACCATATTTCAAAGTAATGAAAGTGGGACGTAATATTGATATTTGCCTGCAGTAGGTACGTACAATATGATCTGAACAATCGTTACGATCTAATTATTAATACTTTTCCCAATAGAAATACACTGGAATTAAGTTATAAAATTGTTTTATTGTTAGGGATATTATCGGGTTGTAATAGGCTTCCAGTTATTTCACGGGTTCCGGAGGTATTTTAATTCAATAAATGAGGAATCTAATATGTAATTTATGTTATGGGTTAATTTTAAATCGGATAGTGGTAATATACAGCAACCAGAATTATACAGAACTAAGGAATTTTGAGGTCAGGCGTGGTATTAGTAGTACACTTTCAGTTAATCCATAAATAGGAATAATGTCCATAAATGGCGACTGACGTGATATTTGTTCAGTTACAGACGTTTTATCACGTCCTTGCATCTGAAAAATACTATAGTTTTTCAAAATCACATCTTGTTAACCAAAACTGTCACATGATTATACGAGTACATGCCAATTTCTCTTGAAAAAAATTTCCGCGTATGCAGAAACGTAAAACATTAAAATTAAAGATATATATTTCTTCTGAGTTCAACTGAAACCAAGATATTTATAAATTATCTCTCTCTCTCTCTCTCTCTCTCTCTCTCTTAGGTATTTAGGCGTATATATTATATATACGCCTAAATATATAATTTATATCTTGCTAATTCTGGTTTTTATATTGTTTACATTTTTTTAATGTTTATCAATTACTGTTGTGATGCGCAATATCATAAAAGAATCTCGTCCATGGTGGATTATCTATGAAAGTATCTTAGCTTGATGATTACATTGGGTGTTAAAAGACATATTTGTATTGCTTGGGTCTGTAGTTAATTCCCTCTCTGACCCAATGTATTGGCAACTGAAGACAAAATGAACAATAATATCATGTTTCACGCCCACAGTTTTATAAGGAAATGTGCCGTAAGTCCGAGTGAGCTCCACTTGTTACAATGAAATCCGAACTAAGTGCCTGCAAAATCGGTACCTAGAATTTGAATCGAATATGCCATGATTAAAACTACGTTTGATTTTAATGCGCATCAGTATATTCAAGGGCAATGTTCGGGAAACATCATTGGTTACCAGTTATATTATATTTTATAAGTTCGAGTATCCAGAAACCATATTCTAAAACCAAAATTAAATTAGGTCTAATGTCATACCAGGCAGAGGTTTTCAAGCGTTTTTAAGCTGCTTTCTACACAACAAAAATAATAAAGACAGATAACTTTATTATTATTTTTGTATGGTTGTAAGAACTGTCTGGAGTCACTCTTATTAGCTTTTTTAAGAAACCCTTAAATAGAAGTGACTAGTTAATATAATCTTCTGGTGGTAACTTCGTGAAAAGAGAGATTTCTTGTATTCACCAGTTGCCACACAAGCATAAATTTACCTTGGCAGCGGTAACCACTGGCTTGATTCCTCAGATGTGAACAGTCCCATATACCCCGGGTCAATGACCGGGTGACATGTCCTGTCACTATCGAAGAAGCATCTGGTTCGAATTTTTGTATCGCATCACGGCTGGGTTGCAGACCGTCATCCGACCTGAACGTCTTGTCCAGTGCCAACTCGAAGTGAACATAGACTGAAGATAAGGTGGGCAGTTTATCGTCTTCTGCGCATCATGTAACCAACATCGGCTTCCCCAGGAAAACATAACTCTCGATGTCACACGGTCAAAACTGATGAACGTGTTTGTTTATATCTTGATTTCCAAAAACCCGTCTCTTTTATCTGCCTGCATATATATTTAACTGGCGCACTGAGTGACATGCGTTCACTATTAAGTTTGCAACGATGGATGGAAAGAAGTTCCATATCTCAACGTCTAATAAAGAGTGTTAGGTAACTATTTGTCATAACATAAATTTTTTCTTTCGCTTTAAGTTTTTTTAATGCGTCAATGTGTAAAAAATGAGCTGATTGGTAAAATATTTACTTCTCCAATAATTTCACAGTTTTACTTGACCAGTGCGTGAATAAAGCGATGAGGCCCATGGCAATGTTAATTTGACATAAGGTGGAAGAATACAAACTGTGGATACAAGCAGATCTTAAGCAGGGCTTTCAAAAGTGCTCATTGTAGCGTGAACAGCCTACACAAAATACTTTTTACCAATTTGAATTTAATATAATTGAATTTGAAAATTGCTCAGACGGAGTTTAAAAATATCTCTAAGCACTTGTTTACGTTAACAGTTTTCTAGCCTCAAACCTTACGCACGACATTTTTGATAGTCGTATTGGCTGAAAAGCAGTCCATTCGTGGGAAACGGGGAGACTAGTTCTGCGCAGCCAGCGTGATCGCTCTACCCCATACTCACTCTACGGTATGAACGGGTTTGTTCCACTGCTTCCCGTAAAGTTCGAAATTAGGATTTAATTACATTATTGGTAATGTTTCTGTATCATCCATTATTCCACCAAACAGTAACATATATTTCGAAACAAAAAATATTGGTTCATAGGGCGGTCTTTTACTGACGGACTGGGTGCTACTAGTACACACAGCTTATACCACAATCGACGCATTAGTCGCTACGCCCTCTGTACGGCTAAACTGGGAAGCAAACACGTGGTTATATGAACGATGCTTGAAAACAGCAAGTGTTTTTTTTTTTTTAATTTGGTTATAGCACTCTGGCAACCCTGAATGCTGTACGAAACACCATCCAACTACATAACAAGTTTTATGTCGCGTAGTTTTTACACCATAGCACGTCAAAATAAAATTGTTAAGAGATTGTGGGGCAACGAATAAAATAAACCAAATTATTTACAGGGAATTTAACAAGACTGACTGAAAAGTCATGAGATGCTCGGCAAAAATCTTATTCTACAAAAATCATGAACGGCTGAAAATAAAAATATCTACAAACATTCCCTCATTTTAGGCAATTTTCGAAAATTGCGAAAACATTTAGTAATGGCTTTTTAAAGATTATTTGAATTAAGTCATTTTATCTTATTTCAATATGAATCATCTCATCTCCAGGGGTTCTCTTTATCATTTGTGCGTACCGATTACACTAAAATGGTGATTATGACCGGCCCTTGTGTAAAGAATATGCCGTATACAAGTTCAACAACATATCGTACAAATATCAGATAGTATTTGAGTGGTCAGTAGCCGTAATTATTTCACGTGAATAACTGAACACTTTGGGGTAAGAACCGAAGATTTTCGAACCCGACAGCTGTAGCAGCTTCCAGCCTGTAATACGTCTACGTTCTTCAGTCATGTATCTGTTTATTGCTGGATAGTTAACAGTTTGAAATATGAGTACAGTAAACGACCTTATGTGTAACACTAGAGGAGCGCTTTTTAATCGGCGGAACCACGAAGACCAGACAGACTTGCTAGTACATAGAGGCTGTAAACATTTGAAGTCCTACGGCGATTGTACTTCGAGTGAGTAAGCGAAGAGATTTCAATTTACTCTTAAAATCGAGGTTTTGAGAGCCAATGAGTGTGAAGCGAGGTGAGTATGGAACAGCGCCGGAATGAAAGGGCAGGGCAAACGGAAGATCCCCAAGAAAACCCGCCGATCAGCGCTACCGTCAGGTACGACTCCCACATGCGAAAATCCGGGGGCGACCCCACCAGGAATCGAGCCCAATTTTCTTAGGTTGGAGGCGAGTAGTCTAACCACTTCGAAAAATTCGGTGGAAGTAGTTATTTTCGGATATAATCGAAATGGTCTAGGATACAAAAAATGTTGTAGAAGCCCATTTCACTATAGGTAATTAAGTTGTCCACGATTCCCGTTCCATACGCTTTTTCTTTGAGAGTTAGTTGGAGCTGTGCGTCCAATGTCAAGAAGCGAGGAAGCAATACGGGCGATACTAACAAGCACGCCTAGTGTATCATCGCTCCTACGCGCAAGGCGTGCTGTGTTTCCGTCGTGACGCTGTACTGTGTAAATTAGATCTGCGACAGTGGGGTTTTATTACACGCAATGAAAGTCAAAAGATTAAATTACGTTCGTATCTTTGTACTTTTCTCTTGCCGTTTAAGGAATCTACACAGGCAAGTATTAAAAATGCGATATTTGACCATCTTCACGAATTTTTTTCTCCAAGAATATGCTAAATATGACAAAACTAAAATAATATGGACATAGATAATTGTTTTTATATATTTTCTGACATAAATTCGTATTTGTAGAACATTTATTTATCGAGATAAGCGTATTCGCGCAAACAACTATTCCACAAAAAACGTGCAGGTCCATTTAACGCTTAAATCACGACCATTGAAATACTACGCTAAAAGAAGGAGTTCATAAATTTGGAACATAAATTATTTTTCATGGGAGAAATGTGATGAAATAAACAGACGTCTGACATAGTGGTCACTTCTTGGGAAAATAATACCTATGATAAATAAGGAATAACTCGTGAAAAACTGTTCGTCGTCACTTGAACGTAAGACGTGCTTTAAGCTTTCGTTCATAAAACCTTACGCATTCCTGCTAGAGGCTCTTCACGGTAAAATGGGCACTTTTGAAAGACCTTACCATCTACCTGTATGCACGTTGTGTATTCTTCCGCCTTATGTAGAATTAACTTTACCATGGGTCTCGTCACTTTATTCATACGTCGGTAAAGCAAAACTGAAATGATTAAGAAATTAAATATTTTACAAATATAGTAATTTTTTCACTTCGATGCATCAGAAAAAACAGAATGGAAAAGAAATAATTTAAGTTATCACAAATGGTTACCTAGCACTTTTTATCCTACGTTAAGACATGGAACTACTTTCCCTCCATCGTTACCAACTTTACTGGGCGAATGTCACTCAGTGCGTGCGTTAAAATATATGCAGGTAAGGGCAGTGACTTCTTTCAAGAGTTCATTTGTAAAGTGCTCACTTTATCGTGAACAGTCTTTAGCTGACTGTCTCCTGACATAAAGATAGATTTTACGTTCGCTGTAAATGTTCATGACTGGAAATTTACCGCAATTCTACGCTGTAAAAAAAATCGTTATTATCAAAACCTAATTCGAGCGAGCTGTTGACCTTGTGAGAACAGTAAAATCTTGGTAGCTTCCTTAAAATTTATATTCATATATAACTGGGAAAATATTACATGATGTATATTACATTATGTATATATAATTAATATGATGGGCTTTTCTAAATACAACTATACGTTTTATTAGCACAATTTTTAGATTTTTCTAGTGATTCTCTCCTGGCTGCAAGCACTTCCCGACGCAATAAACTCTAAATTCTATTACCACTCTTTGCTCATGGCGATTTAGTAGACGCACGACCCGTCACTGAATTAGTAATTTTACGTTATTGCCAGGCATAGTTGTCATGCTTTATATCACTCTTTCACAGCTACATTCACTGATCCCTGTCCATTGCTGATGTTGATATCCTCTATCATTCTTAAGTTCATAATCTCACAGCCTACATCACAAGTTTGTTCTTTCTCTCTCAACCTTTAAAAAGTATCATAAAATTTCCCGCCCAAGTTTATAAAAATACTTTACTGGAACAGTTTGTGCTCTTGCTATTGTCCCGTGTATTCAGTCCTTTGTAATTTGGTTTATTGTGCTGTAAATATTCCCATCGATCTCTGCCCGGTTCACAGTCTTGTGGCAAGAACGCATGGCGAATAAATAATTAATACACGGACACACGAGAGAGTTTTACTGATAATGGAGTGAGCCTACATTACAGCTACTTTACAAGTCTCTTTCTGAAATCCTGCTGTTGGCAGTTTATTAATGACATTTTGCGTGTTATCAGTATTAAATATACCCGAGTTTTCAATGCATCTTTAAAGTTGGTCCCACTGAATGCCAGGTGAGACATAACACAAATATATATTTTCAATTGCTGGTTTCATCATTCTGCGTAGTGATTGACTTAGAAGATTTTATTTTTTTTGGCTGCTCCGCTCACTAATGTTTTTATTGTTTACTGTATCCAAAATGTGCGACGATGTATCATTCTCCAAAGTGGGCAAAAGTACTTTCGAATTTAAATTATCTAACAATTTGAAGTAGCATAAATTGATGACTATCTTCGGCAATTGAATAATTTCCTTAGGTATTGGAATTTTTGGCCCGATTAAATAATTTGTTTTTCGTCTTATATCAGCTGCAATTTTTTTCTCTTGTTTCATGTTTTAGCGTCTTTCGCGACTTTATCGATTCTTACGAAGTTATTAAATTACCCGTGGAAGTAGCTTCAAAAAGAATATTAATAAATAATTTTTGTCTACTAAGATTTACATTTAACGTAAATTTTGTTTTCATACTACTGAAATGCGCTTACAACCTTTGTTTCGCAGTTCATTTATGAAGCATAGTGAAACTTATTGCTGTAATATTTTCTAACTCAATTCCATAGGGTACACAAGTAAAAACAAAATCCTAGATATTTTATAAAAATTAAAATTTTAAAATTTTCCATTATGAATATATGGCAAGCTGCACTTCCAAATCTCTGCTATTCGGTGGGGATCTAAACTCTTAAACTTTTCGGCACACACATTGAGTTATATTTGCAACTGTACACTATCCACCAAAAAGAAATTGGACACCCGTGAAGATATTAAATTCAGTACGTCAGCTGACTTGTGTGACTGCCATACGCTGCAGGCCGGTGTAGAACCAGTTGACAAGGAGATGGCATGAGGTACAGAGCTATTGGACTTCGATAATAGCGTGATTGCAGGCTGCCATCTCAGTGGACTGCCTAGCCTGGCGATTGCACGGAAGGTATACAGGCCCAAATCAACGGTCGCATTCGTCCTGCGTAAGTGGAAGGTCGACGGGCATTCTGCCAATGCTGCACTTTCTGTGCTACCTCCAATCTTGACCGACAGAAATCGCAGAACCCTGAAAGGTGAAATTGTCAAAAATAGGGCACAACCCATGGCTACTATCCAACAGGAGTTTCATGCAGCAACAGGAGTAACGGTTTCCATTGGAACATTACGTAGAGGTCCACCGGCATGGATATTTCGCAAGAGCAGCTGCACATAAGCTCCATATCACGACAAGCAATAAAGCTCGGCGACTCAGGTGGTGTTTGGACCGTCGCAACTGGACACTGGAGCAGTGGAAATCGGTTCCGTGGAGTGATGAGTCAAGGTTTACATTATTCCGGTCCGATGGACGTGTATGGGTGTGGCGTCTACCCGAGGAACGGCCTCTGCCGGAGTGTATAGTGTCGACTAGGAAATTCGGTAGTGGTGGAGTGATGGTGTGGGGCTGTTTCACGGCCTTCGGCGTAGGACCGCTGGTGTTTGTCCAAGGTAGCATGAACACATAGGCCTATTGTAACATTCTGGATAATGAAATACTCCCAATATTGTGGCGTTTTTACGGAATGGACCCGTGTTACTTCCAGGATGACAATGCCAGGTGCCATGTTGCAAGGGCTACTATGCAGTGGTATGCCGACAACAATGTTGGCCGATTGGACTGGCCCGCCCAGAGCCCCGACCTCAACCCCATAGAACATCTTTGGGACGAATTGGATCGCCGGGCGAGGGCTCGTCAGGCGCAGCCAAAATCCATTGCTCAACTCATGGAATGGTTGCAAGAGGAATGGCGACGAATCCCCGTGGATGTCCTGCAAACGCTCGTAGAGAGCATGCCAGACAGGGTGGCTGCTGTTATAGCCGCAAGAGGTGGCACTACGAGATTCTAATGGGGTGACAACCACCGAGCAAACATTGTGGACAGGTGCCCAATTACTTTTTGGTGGATAGTGTATATGAAATTTGAATCGAAATATCTTCAGAGAGAAACAACATATTTCAAGAGACTTGTATTTCTGGTACAATCGTTGTTTCTCCGTTCAATTATTTATATTCCTATTTATATTTAATGATATTAAAAAAAAACTCGAGTGGGGAGTGAACCCACGGCGAGGCAACACTCTCCGACTGACGGACTTTCCAGCTGGAACCCGTAGGTGCCCGTCATCCCCGAACATGACATGAAATGAGACCCTAAATTGGAGCGGCGCCTGAATGCGAGGGCGGGGGAAATGGGAGTACCCCGATAAAACCCGCCGGCAAGCGGCATAACCCAGCACGATTCCCACATGCGAAAATCCGGGAGTGAACCCACGGGGGATCAAGCGTGGATCACCGTGAAGGTAGGCGAGCGCCCTAGCCACTGCGCCACCGCTGCCCCATTTAATGATATTAAAATGCAGTAACCATAACCATGTAGTACTCGACTCACATTCCTTATGTTGCCTTTGTCACCTCAACTCAGTTTAATATTTCATTTGACGATTATTTTGAAGTTTCAGAATTCATAAGAATCGAGAAGCTATGCAGAAGTATCCAAGCTTGATAGCGAGAAAATTAATGCCAAAAATAACGTGGTCACTTGAAGTGTTACGCGTACCACATTACTTCAAATACTTATCGGTTTGTGATATTTTACGCTTTCCTAGAGATAAATAACAAGCACAGAACTGTTTACATTACTTGACAGAAGGAATTTAGAACCTGGTTTTGAATCATATCGAGGGAGCAAAATATTTCAACTAGCTACCTCAAAACGAATAAGATATTTTGAAATTCTTCTGATTATTTTAGTAGTTATTAGTAGGTCAAATATAAGAGCCGTTCTTCAGAAATAAAATTCCTAAATAATCCGCAGTTTACGATTTGGATTTATGAAGTGAAAGACTATTTCAGTATACTTACTTATTTGTGTGGAAACCTACATTTTCAATTTTTTATGCCTCTGTACCGCCAACATTCTTACATGTAGCAATCATTCATTGTAAAGAGGTTAATAAATTGCATACACGTATATATTAAAATATTAGGAATACTGAGAAATTCCACTTGAATCCAGACCCTGTGAAATTCAGGGGAGGAGGTCAGCAAATTTCAAGCTACACGATTATTCAGATATATAAGTTGTTGTGAAATATTCACACGTTGCAGATTCGCAGATTATAAACATTAATGTATGTTTTTATTTGGAATATAGTGACATACTTAGTAGCGTATGCGCATACTACAATTTATAATATACCGGGGCGACCTATGCGATAGTAATAAACGTGAACACAACTAGTACATATAATTCTATAGTCTAGTCGCGGTTTCTTCACACTTTTTAAATCTAACTTTTGAAAAATCACCCCATGTATGACACGTTTGGTTATTTCATAAATAAGCCATGCATCGCAAGCGTTCCCAAACTCCTGTTAACTCTTAAGTCCCTTAATTTATAATTAAATTGAGTTTTTACTTACTTTCCGTATATAAATTAAAATATGAGAATTCAAGTTAATGTAAATCAAAACAGTGAGAAAATAGGTGTGTTGGTAATGCCTAGTGGTAATAGTTGTTACGCATAATATTATCACACTGATGAACGAGTGCGATGCGTTGTCACCTCTGGTGTAATTTTCTATATTAAGAGTCACTTTTACTGGTTCGCGTTAAACGGCGCGTAACTTGATATCCACATTAAGATAACGGCAGCGTTAACGTGAACTTCCAATTTCAAAGGCTGTTCACGATAAAGTGAGCACTTTATAAGTGAACCTTACAAAAAAGTCACTGCCCAATGTCTGCACATATTTTGAAGGGCGCAGTGAGCGACATGCGTCCAATAAAGTTGGTAACACGGGATGGAAAGTAGTTCCATAACTTAGTGTCGCATAAAAAGTGTTAGGTAACAATTTGTGAGAGCTTAAATTATTTCTTTCGGTTTCTGTTGATTTTTTTAATGCATCGACGAGTTAATATGAACAGATTTGTAAAATATATACTCCTTTAATAATTTCGCAGTTTCACTTGACCGACGCATGATTAAAGTCATTAAGCCAATGGCTATGTAAAGTTTACATAAGACGGATGAATACACAACGTGCTTACAAGTAGATATTACGCAGGGCTTTCAAAAGTGCTCATTTTACCGTGAATAACCTATACAATCATTTTTTCCCGCCCTTCATTACATTACGAAAGGGTGTATTACATTTCATAGTATCTGTTCGCTTAACTTTACATAACACGCATTGTTATTGGTTAGTGGATCATGTTCTCTGCGTCAAAAGAAAGTTTGTTGTTATGTTTCCTATGTTATGGTACCAAGTTTAGAAATACAAACAATCGTCAAATATGTTATCCGCCTCGCAAATATTTGGGTAGTGGCAAATTTATAACAGCCAAATGTTAAATTCCTAAAGTGGTCTTTTACCAAAGCCAGTAAAATTGAGAATTCATTGCTTTCATCTAGATGTGAAACAAATATTTATATTATTTTGTAATATTCATCATAAATTTCATTGAGTTATTTCAAATGTTATGTTGGTCTAATCATTATAATCATTATTTACGCTCGGAAATTCACTCGAAACTTTTCGTTGAACTCACTAACGGCAACTTCGGGTGACAATTAACTGGCGAGGACTTGAATAATGGAATGTACACTCGCGTCCAAGGTCAAGAAGCGAGGGAGCGATACGGGCGACACTAATGCGCACTTCTAGCACGTAGTCGCTCCTACGCGCAAGTCGTGCAGTGTTTCCGTCGTGACGCCGTACTGTGCAAATGAGATCTGCAACAGTGAGGTTTTATTGCGCGCGATGAAAGACCACATATTAAACTACGTCTGTATCCTTGTACCGTTCTCTTTGCCGCTTAAGGAAACTGCATAGACAAGCTTTAAAAATGCGATGTTTAACTATTTTCACGTTTTTTTTTTCTCGAAGAATTTACACAATATGGCGAAAGTAAAAACACAGGGTCATGTATGATTACCGAGATACGCGCATTCGCGTAAACAACTATTTCACGGAAAAACCTAGGCATCCATCCCACTGTTAAAGTGAATATTAATATTAACAAGGACCTGTAAAAGACGTTAATGGATGGATGGCTCTTAAAAGTTCTCGTTAAAGCCTAACAGGAAGTATAACGCGAACCTGTAAAATTGGCTCTAAGTTAAACTTTTTTTTTTTGCACGAGGCCGAGGTTAATCTTGGAAGTATAACTTCAGCAGGGTGCAGGAAATATTGGAAGTAACTGTGAACGGACTATAGGTAGAGCCACGAGTATTTCGCGAATTCATTCAGGGTTGAGGTAGACTCCAAACACTTGTTATTTTCACCTACTGTTGCGATTGGACGACAGTTGAGTAGGCACGCCCCGTTTAACTGCGAGCCTGCGATAAGCAGGAAACTGCAGCGCGAGCGAGTGTTTGACACGGAGGCCTCACTTGATCACAGCAACCAATAAGCATACGATAATAATGTCTCGAGTATACACATGGCTGTCCAGCCTAGATTGCTGCCAGCTTAATCCGCGAAATACTCGGGGTAACATGCACACGTTATCCATGCACTCGGATCAGCGCACACGCAAAGGTCATTCGCACGCGCCCGCTCGCATACACTCACGCACACTTACTTTTGCGAATATATACGTGAACACGTGAAGTTTACACACACCACCATTAGGTTCGTTTCTTTCAACCAAAAAAGGTGTAGCCAGTAAAGTAAAGTGTAGCGCAGCTTCACCAGGTTTCTCTGCCGATGCACTTACACAGCCAGGGTTGAAAGAAATTACTTTTGTGTAACTATCTCCGCCATTTTGGTCGCACAATTGACAACACTAATTTTCGTGTTTCGGATTTTTATTTATTACAAGAGTACAAGTAAATTTGATTAATTCATTTTATAATGTTTTTTTTTTTTTTTTTAAACATTCGTAAATCATATCATTAACATCTAATCTGCAATATCATTTCTGCAGGTTTCGACATTCTTCGCAAACATAACCCTGTATTCATACATTAACTGTCTAGAAGATTCATCATTAAATAATCACCGAAGTTTCTTAAGTACATTAGAAATAAGCTCACGTTAATTTCTAATGGTGTTTTTTATCGAAACAAAAAAAAATGGGACACTTTAGGTTACATTATCTTTACATTGCTTCAAATGGCGGTTTATTTGTGGTTTTCGTTAGTGAAAATCGTTAAACCATTACCTACAGGAAAGTTGCAGATTTCCATTTTGTTATATTTCATCAGTCAGTAACTAAACAAGTGACAAGCGTACAGTTTCTTTGGTTTTTATTTGCACTACACCAGTTACAACTCCTCAAATGTCGGTGTAACTTTGCGCAGCTAATCAAATATAACTGTGTAAGCTGCACAAGGTTGAAAGAAACGGCCATTTTAAACGGTTGCGATGTCACATCCGGTCGAACGAAACGATACATTTGGCGTTTTACTTGCCTGTGCAATTGTAAGAGTTCAACCTATCACTAGACCTTGCCGAAGAAAAATAAGCTATGGAGAACATCTTAAGTAATTTTTTTTAACGCTCACATTTATAAACAACTGGAATCGATTAAATTTTTATTTTATTCTCTAAAACAATATTTTACGAAGCATTTGAAAGACTGCTAAACAAAAGAGGTCGTTCCAAATATATTTACGAAAAAAAAAAAAACCCATTACTAGAGAGAAACAGGGCTTGGAACGACAGACGTTCGCACTTGGCAGCAAGCTCTCGCGTCTTCGCTCCGGGAAAGTATTTTACACGCAGAGGTGTTCCAAGTCCAGTACGTGCGGGTATCTTCCTTGACAAGAAAGTGAACACAGAAGGCGAACAACGAGATAAATATAGCATATTCCAAGAAATTGTGCGATTACTACACACACGAAACTCGTTTGCGAGATAGGAAGTTTTAAGAAACATTCAAGCTTTACACAAGGATGGATATTGTTGGAGCTAAGGAGAAATATATGCACTAACGGGGTGCGAATAAAAATAAATAGATTGGCAGAAACATTGTTAAACATGTTGAATTTATCGGGGCCCAACAAATATACAAACAACAGGATTGATCGACGTATGCATGTGTATGTATGTATAAATATATATGTATGTACATATAATGTATGCGCTCTCTGACATGCCGAAGGTCATGAGATACGGCCCTCCTTTAGCCAGGCGAAATGCAGCAACTTATTGCACTGTTTTCACAAATGAACGACACAACTGTGGAACGATGTTGACTCATGTCGTCTGGATAGCTACCCACAGCTACCCAGACATTTGTAGATGCAGCATGTTGGGTGCAAACGGACTACCCCCCCCCCCCACCCCGTCTTCCCCGCTGCAACCAGTAAATGCTCGTTGGGGTTCATATCGGCTGAACTAGGCGGCCACAAAGCAGTCGTTGAAAATTTCTAGAATGCTCCTGGAACCAATTTTGAAAAACTTGGGCCAATATCACGGTGCATTATCTTGCTGGGCTCTATCCTATATTTTATGGAGCTGTGTGAAGTCCATGAAGGACTGCCATCCAATGCCATGATCAGCATAAACTCACTCATGCGATGTCAAAGCACAGCTGACTATTAAATTTGCACGACATTTGGCATCTCATTGCATGTATATGCATATACGATTTGCAAGGAAAAATATTATAACTAAGCGACAATATACCTAAAAAAATAATTTTAAAAATTTACACTCATTATTACATATTTAGAATTTATTTGGCAATAAAGAGGGCCAAAATTAGAACCGTCTCAAAATGGCATTACTAGCAAGCATGCAAGTTCTTGAATTCCAGCCACTGTCATACTCGGCGGCCATTCATACGCCACAGGTTTGGTACAAGCCGAGGTGAACAAGAAAGTCATCATCCTTCTTGCTTGCGGAAAGACGACCGTGTGTACAGGAATTCAGTTTATGAAGAAAGCAATATTAAAGATATATGTAACTATTTAAGAATCATAATATAGTCACTAGTGCGACTAGAGTGGAGTGTCATCAAAAAACCTAAAGCTCTTCTTTTAACTATATCGTTCTTATTTTCTGTTTCCATGCGTGTTTCAGATATTTCAAAATGTGTTCTGGTAAGGGGGGGGGAGCAAAATGAGTGCAAAATTACCTTATAGCGATATTTAAGTTAATGACGCGAGTCAAACTGGCATTAACCTAACATTCGCGCATTTGCACATCATATTTTAACTGACATCACTTTCGCTGCACTGAAAAAAAGTATGTATATTCGTAGTTTTCAAATGACTAAATATAATACTTTTATTAAAGACTGCGTAGTGATGATAGTTATTGACATCGCATCGCATTCCTACACACTGGTTTTGGTTTTACTGTTGTTTTGGTGGTCAAATGTTATTCGTAGGTATATACAGACATACAGATTGTGAAGGAACATTCAGTTTTAATGCCCGTATACTAACAGGATGATTCTGACATTTGATTTCTGTATTTAATGAATGAAATTGCATTTTACTGTCTAGGGTTTTTTAACGTCTCCCTGTTGTTTTATGCTTGAAAGCTTAGCAGGGGACGGTTTACAGACTAACTTATAACCTAACTTAAATTAACACCCATGCCTTACCCGGGATTCGAACCCAGAGGCTCCCGTGCCCCAGATCGGTGGCGCACTAATCCACTGCGCCACTGGAGGTCGACTAAATAAATGAAACATCGGAGATTTTTTCCCCCTTGTTATTTACGAGTAACTATATAACTGGCATCGCATGGCGAAGGGCAGAGAGAGGGAATGCATTCCAGCTCACAAAATTAAATATTCACTCGGACAAGAACAATGGGAACCAGTTTCCACCAAACTACTGTAGCAACCTCAAAAAGTTTGTGTGCTGACGGCAAAAACAAATTAAATATGCTCTAGCAGCAAAATGAAAGCAACATCAAATACTTATACACCCGTACGCTCTTCTAGCTTGCCGATATTTACTAGCCTTTACCTTAAATTTTGCACGTTTCTGTGTCACGTCAGTGAAATAGTTTTCAGGTATGACTGGCATCGCGCCGACACATGGCAGTCTGATAATCTGAGAAGCGAGTCTGCGAAATTTTATATCCACTGGAACAAAGATCAGGACAATGGGAACTAGCATTTGAGACACACGTGGATGCTCCAGCACTTATGTTCGTACATACGAGCATACTGCACTGACGTTCAAGCATATTTGTATTTTAATATCCACTAACACTGACGCCTCGATAAGAAATATGAACAACTGTGCCTACTAAATGCTTGAAAGTAATGTTTATCCAAGTATTACGTTATAGGCTATTCTCGGTAAAATAAGCACCTTTGAAATCAATCCTTGTCCAATATCTACATGTATGAACGTTTTGTATTCTTCCGCATTATGTAAGATAAATATTGTCGTGGGCCTCAATTCTTTATTCATGCTTCGGTCAAGTGAAACTGTGTAATTATTAGAAAAGTATATATTTTAAAAATCTGCTCATTTTTACACTTAGGTGCATTGAAAAACAGAAAGCGAAATAACTAACTTAAATGATCAGAAATGGTTACCTAGCACTTTTTATTCAACGTTAAGAAACGGAACTAGTTCCCATCCATCGTTACCAACCTTACTAGTCTAATCTCACTCCGTGTGCCGGTTAAGATATATGCAGGTAGGGGCAGTGACTTTTTTCTAAGGTTGGTTTCAAAAGTGCCCACTTTATCGTGAACATCCTGTACATACATTTGACAGGCTTCCTTATTTAGGACGATGAATTACGAGCAAAGTGGTCAAATATTTTGTAATGAACTTTGCTTTCGAAAATTTTTTTATTCCACAGTTCTCGTAACAGAGAACTGCCACATGAACGCCATAGTAGATTCAGTGGCGTGTAGTTTTTTTTTTTACAGGGTAAGCAGTATAATAGCCCCACATATTTAAGTGTTTTAGATAACATTTGCTAGTCCTGGGCTGTGGTTCAATTTTCAATTTATGCTATAAAAAAAAAACGAAAATTCCAAATATGCTTATCCTCCACATGTATTTAACGTTTTCTAATACTACCTAACATTAGTTATAAAAACGGAAACGAAATTAACGTAATAATAATCAAACTGAATATTATTTAGAGAGTATATTACAAATAAGAAACCTCCCGTTCTCCTGAACACTTTCATCCACTTTCCAAGGAAAAAATGTAGGACTGAAGGAAGCAAACAGAACGACTGCTTACCCTTCCGAAGGAACGCGGCAGGGTAACTGACTTTCGAGTTTGATTCATCGCTAGTCGCTCCCGTTTGTGGAAATAAATACTAGATAGCAGCACTATGCGTGTACAGTACGGGAGTTACGAAAACTCTGCTTCTCGAATCGGAAACGGAAACTCAGAATTAAATGTGTTTAAATTTAAAGATAAGACTAGAACTATAAAGTGTCAAACATTTCCAGTATTTATAGGGTAAGCATTGCTTACCTCGTGTCTGTGGGATGAACGCCGCTGGGTATATTACACATGCGAAATAAAATGAACGAACTGAAAATTCACAGGTTAAAATCGCCAACTACTTTTATTTTCTTTCAGCAAGCCCTGGCGCTGGTGAAAGAGAGATAAAATATCGCGCGCAGCTCCGCAATGGTGTTGAAAGGATGCGCACGTGTGGCTGCGGCATTGTGCGTGTGTTCCAGCGAGCGATCTTGCGAGCCCGAGAGGAAATTAAAAGGGGTGTGATGCACGGGGTTGGAGGAAGGGGGTTGCAATAGGCATTCGCACGCCCAGCCCGCCCTGGGAAAAAAAAAAAAAAAAAAACAGAAAATAAAAATAGGCCACAGCGATGCCGAGAATAAACGAGTTTGTAGGGAGGATGTATGGAAGTGGCGCACATGGTGCGGGCCATGCCGTTCCGGTGTCCCTGGACTGTGTTTGTCGAGGAGGGTAGCGGCGAGGGGCTGTAAACTGCCGCGATATATGGAGGCTCGTGGGGGAACTACCCTCTTCGCTGGGGAGCCGCGTACTGTACAAGGAGAAATATTCATTTCAGAAAGGAAAGATCCGCCTCACTTGAACTTCGCATTGTGTACACAGGGAAATATTTAAATTAACTAAAAAAACAATTATAATACATATAAGCAGTTTGCGGTTAATCGGGCACGTTTGAAAGCCCCGCCTAGGACCCACTCATTGACGTGAATACGTCTTTAAATTGGCGACCATGGTGGGAGGCAATCCAGAAAATCCGATGATAACAAAATCGGGGGATACAGTTTGGCATTGCAGCTCCGAATCTATCGTCTACATTCGAAATTCAATTACTCAATTCGATTGCCAAAGGATCAAATAATATGTTTCGTTCAGTGAGGACTATGAAGCGTCGCCGGTGTCAGCAGGGCGAGTTTCGCCGCGTCTCATAACTTCAGCGCAGTATAACTTTTGACTAGGAGAAGTTACGACGCTACACATTTGTGTGTGGAGTGGTTAAGGTGAAATTCTATGCGTTTAATGAAAAAATTAAGAAAACTTAACACAATTTCCGCCTATAGGTACTCATCAAAAAGCAAAGTGGAAATACAGAAATCGTATATAGTTGTAAAGAGCATCTCTAAAGAAATCCATTGATACCAATTAAACCCCATGTTATTACTTAAAATAAACACAAAGCGTCCGAGCGGGTAGACGTAAAAGTATTCACGCAAAACAAACGGCCGTGTCCCCAACACAGCCAAACCCAATTTTTAATCTTGTATCTCTTCCGCTATACGTAAGATTGGCATCACCACGGGGCCACCGTACTTTATTCGCACGTGGAAACTGAGACTCGAAGCCAGCGTGATGTTAAGGGTTGGCTTGAAAGTGCTCGCTTTGCTGTGAACACCTTTAACTCTGAAGAATACCTGACAGTAAACGTTCAACTTCACTAGCAATTGCAATTCGTAGCAGGCAAGAGCTGGAGTATCGTCCTGTGTGCATGATCCTAACACTGATTCATCACCAGCAAAACTATCAAAATCACATGGTCAGAAGTGATGAGCGTGCTTGTGTACGTGTAATTTCTCGGCGTACTCTCCCTTATGTATGGATAACAGTTTTTTGACTATCTTCAGTACAATCTAGTTGCAGTGAAACTAGATCAGAGAAAGTGTACAGGAGTTTCAAAGATTTTACTTAAACAAACAGTGTTTTAACTTCAAATCTTATTATCCACGTTTGTTTTGATATCGCTTTTGGCAAAGAGGCAATAAAATTTTGGAACACAGAGAACGGTTACCATGCAGTTGACACACATACACACTCTACCCTATAGTCTCTTCACTATGAACGAAGGGTACTTAAGTAAATACGGCACAGTGATTGCCGAACTTCAAAGAGATTTTGATTATGCAATTACGATGGATCACCTAATTAAATATATTCGAGGGTATTTTGTTTTTGTTTTCTGAGATATTTTATAAAGTTTAATTTTTTACATGTAACTGGATAATATTAATTATGCTCAAAATTGAACAATAATTATATATCGCTTAACGTGTCGTTTACAGTGAATACATTAGACACTAAACAAGGAACTTAGACACATTATTATATAGTAAAACAGCACAGCTTTTCGCCCGGCCGCCAAATTTCCTAAAGTGGCGGTACCCACAATTTGGGCCGTACCCTACCTATGTATATATATATCGGCTCAAATACCAGTGAGCCCCACAGATAAATGATTAAGGTACACTCCATCAGCGCGGAGGAGCAAACGGCTATCATTTCAGTTGACGAGCTCCAAGCCCCGAACTGAAACTGCGATTCGCAGTCCTGTCGTCTCGCACATCTGTCTGGGACCCTCACCTCCAGAGGAACTTGTGGTCCAGCCGAGGCACTACCCATCCTCTATTGTCTCTCCAGAACAGTGCCGCAGCTGTGTCGCCGATCACTGTAGGCGACGCCTTCTTTGGGGAGGGACCCCCCCTCCCCAAGTCACCAGTTTGCGAAGTTTCAAACACTGCCATCATGAATCCAGACCTCTATGGATCGGGCACCCGAGATGATAACGGTAAAAAAAAGGGGGGGGGGCTATCCGATCGCCCACGGCACCACGTTAAGTTTCAATGGCACTATTGGCTGACTTCAAAGGTACATTGCCATTATACTGTATTCGAAATGGCTTATTAATATCCGCCGGTGTTACGCCTGAAGGTATTACTTTACTTAACACCCATGCCTTACCTTGGATTCGAACACAGAACCTCCCGCACCACAGACCAGCAGTGCACTAACTTGACTGCGCCACAGGAGGTCGATGTCCTTTTACTATAACCAAGAGTGAGTCAATAGATTTGGGCGGCTCTTGACATCGAGGTTTTGAGAGCCGATGAGGGTGAAGCGAGGTGAGGATGGAGCAGCGTCGGAATGAAGAGGGTGGGGGAAAAGGGAGAACCCTGAGAAAACCCGCCGACCAGCGTCATCATCCGGCACGATTCCCACATGCGAAAATCCGAGGGTGACCCCGCCGGGAATCGGACCTGGTTTGCCTTGGTGGGAGGTGAGTAGTCTAACCACTACACCGCGGATTGGCCATAACCATGAATTTCTATCCGTTGAAATTTTGGTTCTTGGGCCTTGGGGCACAGCCGTCTGAACGCTAATTAGTCCAACATCCCAGCTGGTGGACGAGCTTAGGTACCGTCCGTCGGAACATACATTAAGCTGGATATCCCATTCCGTGTATGCCAGGTACGGGATGAACTGGGACGTCCACGGAAGTCCAATTTGCTCTAAACCCAGGAGTGCCGGGTGCCGAAGCCCCACTCTCAGAGGCTTGAGGCTCCCTGGTGGGAGAGACTATGCAAGACTCAACGTCCGTCACATCAATGCACGTATGGAAACCCTCTCATTGGGAATAATAGTCAATAAATATATTTTATCGTAGCCTTAGAAATTGACTTTCGAGTCCAGTGAAATATATACATCGTGTTTATTACTTACACGACAATATTTATTCAAAAAAAGTTGAGGAAGGATGAAAAAAGGGTTGATAGGTAAATAGTATCTGTGGCCTTAAAATCTCTCACTTTACCGTGCACAGCCTGTAGAATCGGATACAAGAAACGGCTTTGCCCCGAAACCTCAAGCTTTCAGATATCTTCATCCCCAGTGAACCAGGGAGTCCATGACGACGTAACCACTACTTAGACAATCACAAAGAGGTCTGCAGTTAAGTACAATCCTGGCATTCCCGAGGAGTGCTTCTAGAGATCATTTGAAACCAAAATTCAAATGGCCGGACAGGGAGTCCGTTCCGGGTTTCCCAAATACCTGTAAGTGTCCTAACCTGACAGACTAGGCCAGAACAATTGGGCTAATAAAAAAGATGACGTTCGTCGCACACTGCCGGAATGACATACTGACAATTTAATTTTTAGAAGAACCTAAATAGCTCGTTAAAGTTCTCATGTGAGCTATGCTCAAAGTGACGTTACTTCATATTCATCAAAGCGATTAAGGTTTCCTTCGATCTTTATCCCAACCATGACACTTTCTCTTCTCACACCCAAACTGAAAGAAATACTTGCTTGTGGCAGAAACCGAACCAAAATCACGAGTAATTATTTCAAGGATATACAAATTCTAAAGGCAGGTTTAACTGACCCATCAAAAGGTATATTCTATCAGCTCAGTAGCATATTTTATTTAACTAACCAAATCAGTTATTTTTTCTTTGAAATTTTGATCAAACATTGTAATACTATAATATACCAATAATTTTTTCTTCGCTTAATACATAATCCTAAATTGTTGAAGGTAAATACATACATGTAAATCGCTGACGGCAGCATACTTTTCTCACAGCGCACATTTCTTCAAAATGTACTAAGTTTATAGTGCATTCTACCAAGTTTCCAAGTGTTGACAATACGTTTTGCATATAAAAATTTTGCAACAATCTTTACTTAAGAATATATATCAAAAGGTTTTTGTTGGCATAGCATTAATAAAGATTTTTCAAAATGTATTCAATTATTACAACTTAACTGTCTTACTTCTTTTCAAGTGATCATAACAGAGAAGGAGAAAGGTCAGTAATTACAAAGGATTAGGAAATTATCATAACTTACTAAAGGATACAACCGACAGACTTTAAATACGTCTAGTTTTTTAATTGCGTTTATACCGTTAGTAAGATACATTATCACAGGATTTCAGTTAACAACGAATGTATCACTTTAGTGACCTAAGTGACTATTGCAGCGTATTCGTCTATTTGGTATACCGCTAAATTTGAATCAAATAAATGCTTTCTTAAACCAGGAACTAAGCCAAATTCCGAAAGTTAACAATTTTGCTACTGTATAAATACCATGATGAAATTTGTATAAGGGAGAGCACACCGAGAAGATTAATTGTGAATACGGAGGCCTGCCTTTGACCTAGACGATCATGGAGCTGCGACCCGCATCATCTCTAACTGGTTGTCGCCAATGCAGATTCTGCGATCGTGTTGAAGATATAACTGCATGGTGGTGTGATCAAGGAACTAGCATCTAAAGCCTGTGCACCTGCCTTTGTGTGATGTCTCAATGCCTTCATGCGATTGGCCAGCTGCAATCACTTGGTTAACTCTGTGATTAACTGGTCGGTGCCCGAACAATGTACTAATGGCGTAATACGATTGGTCCAAAGTGAGCATGGCGTAGTAGGTCCTGCATACGCGTATATTATAAGCAGCATGGAGGTCAGCTGGGAGGCTTAGTTCGACAGCGGCTGCCATGAAAGATACATCGTCTCGGCTAGCTCCTGCAGATTCTCGTCTGTCTTATTCTGCATATGAGATGTCTTCCGACACTCCAGAGCTAATACTGGCTACGATAGTATCACCTACTTCTTCGGGAGTGGTACCAGAAGTGCCATAGACTTCTTTAGCCGTTGCGCCTACGAAATCTTCAATCGTGCCTTCGAACTTTTCGGCTAAGGTGCCTAGCATACAATTACTGGTGTAACCGGCTTATTTAGCTAGAGAACCTACATCTCCAACAGGTCCGTCCGAGACTGACTCCTACAAACTTTCTCCACCCAAGACTCTCTCCACCTGCTCCATAGCTCCATCACTCCTTCACTCTATAGCTACATTGCTGAGTCGTGTATACATATGCAAGCATTTCGCCTCTGAAACATTTACGTAAACCATGTTCCTGGTCACGTTACTAATTTTCTAGTGCAGTATCAGTCTCGATTGCAAACTGGAATATTTCAGGCTCTGCGAGAGTGGAGTTGAAAATTTTTGGCTGCTCTTAACCGATGAGAGTGAAGCGAGGTGAATATGTAACATCATCGGAATGTAAGGGTGGGAGAAACGGGAGATCACCGAGGAAACCAGCCGGCTAACAGCACTGTCCGGCACAATTGCCACGTGCGGAAATCTGGGAGGACCCACCGGGAATCGAACCCGGTTCGTCTAGGTGGGAGGCGATTTGTCTGTCCACTACACCACCGCGACCCCTTGCATAAGAGAACTATACCTGTATATGACGTAGTTGGGTGAAACAATGTCACGCCAGTTCAGATAAATCCTAAACTAAACTTTGGCAAATAAATATTTATCCGTTATATATTTTTCAATCATTACAGCAAATATAAACTTCAGCGATTTATGTATCAGCCCATAAACAGGGTAATTAGAACAGCGCAAACCTTGTGAAATTTTTCGAAAGAGCTTAAGATATGGGATTATATATATTTTTTATATTGTTCACTTAATGGCCTGGTTATACAACGGTATACTAGGCATGAAACTTTACGACATTTTACGTTATGTTAAAAATGCGGTTCATTTATCTCAGCATATGTCGATTTCTCTTAAAGGCTGTTCACGATACATTGAACACTTTTAAAATCAAGCTTAGACAATTGTAACTACCCCCTGCCTGCATATATTTTAACAGGTGCACTGAGTGACATATGCCCAGTAAAGTTGGTAACGATGGAAGGAAAGTAGTTCCATATCTTAACGTCGAATAAAATGTGTTAGGTTACCATTTATAATGACTTAAATTATTTCGTTCGCTTTTTGTTTTTTTCTGATGCATCGAAGTGTAAAAATGAGCAGATTTGTGAAATTTTCCTTTTCTAATAATTTCACAGTTTCACTTGACTGACACATGAATTAAGTGATGTAGCCCATGGCAACGGTAATTTTACATAAGTGATCATTTTACCGTGGACAACCTACACACAATTTTAATTCTATCTATACATAATTCATGATAATGAGAGGAAAGTGTGAAATGAAAAACAAACCATAGAAATAAAGTGTTCAGTGCCCCCCCCCCCCCCCCCTCAACTAAGGAATTTTTTTGAGAAAAAGCATTTTATATGAAATTCACAAAAACTCATGTTATGTATTTTAAAAGATTTCTTTATCTAATTGATACCAAATTTGTTGCTGTGGGTATAATTACCCAACTCTAAGACCTTAGTGACAGTATTTCATTTGTCATATAATATCTTTTGAACCTACAAAGAAAGAAGAATTTAATTAGTTCTTTCGCGAGATTGTAATATCCGTATTAAGTAATTATTACCTATTAAAAACTTTTATTCAACTGGCTGTGTAAAACCCCTTACTTGTCGTATATTTCCGCTCGTTTTGCTCCTAATTTTTATGTTGAATTCATGTTTCCCCTTTATGAATAACATTTCAAAACTTAACTTTGGGTGACAAAAGAATATTACAAATAAAGAATAAATATGCTAAAATGTATACTAACCAAAGGTTGTAAAATAAATTTGGAAGTTGACACAAACATAAGGGCGCGTTTAGCACTATCTTATAAGGAGACATTCAAACGTGTGAAATCAAGGCGTCTTTGTTTTTGTAAACATCAAGTTATTTGGGTTATAAGATTCACTTGGAAAGCACAGACAGGGCTGTACGCCCCCACAAGAGTAATTAAAATACCATCGTTAATTTGCTAACTAGAATACCATATTTTTAAATGGTTATTTCGCACAAGACTTACGGTAAAACAGTGAATAAAAGTTTTCTTTGGTTTGTTTGTACTATATACCGAAAAAAAAAAAAAAATGCTGTCCGAATGACTGAACTGTAAGCATTCCCTAATCCGCTCGCTGTATTACAGACAGCAGTCTCTTCAAGCAGACTTCTGCTGTTGCAATTTTTATAGCGTATGTGTTTTATTTAAATGATGAGAGAAGATTGACTGTAACTAACTAATATGTGTATATAAATTGTAACAACGTCAGAATCATATTTGTGTACGGCGGTATCTTACGATGCATACCTTCGTTAAAAGTAAAAGTTGTATCCATAGATGTAAATTAATATTTTGTATACAGGTCTGTATTTCCAATGATATTTCCGGAATTGATGAGCTACCTTGTTTGATCAGTGATACTTAATATTTATTGCTAGCCTACCAACGTATTCTTGCTATTATTGTGAGAGGATAGATCGAGTTTATTATTTTCTCATTAATATTCACAGAAAAAAAGTCATGTTACATTATTCTTCATAGAGTAGAAAAATTAATATACAAGCGAAACACTATGGGTGAACTAAATACTGGAAATGCGTTTTTTTTCTAAATTCAATAATGGGAGGTATCCAATGAGTGTTCGTGTTTTTATTTCCACGCATGCGTAATTACATTTAAAATAATTTTGAGTGGGAAGAATGAGTGGGGGAGGGAGGTATGTAATATGATAACTACTGGAAATCAGAGAGAGCGTGTGAAACGTTTTAAAGATTAGGTTCTGAGACCAATATTGGTTTAATTTTTTTTCTTGCATCTTAAGCATCTGCCGTTTGACAGTTCGTCTATAGCTTAGAATTCGCAATGCCATTATAAACGGAAATAGAATGTACGTAATACAAATCAACTACGGACACCGAATATTGGTTTATACATGAATTTTATTTACATGACCGGAATTGAAAAGTACATATTGCAAAATAGTTTAATGGACAGCGCAAATAATCAAACATATTTACAATATTTCGCTCTCGCATTTATTAAACACTGCAGGGGAATAATGAAGTCGGAAGTTTGCCGTAGAAGCGAAATTTGCGTTCTTCGCGGTTTCGTAGAGGCAGCGTTAATCTCTAGAGTTAGATTACGAGAAATCGCTCTCACGTTTTCTCCAGAGATTTTTCTCGAGAAACGAAGATAAAGCGGTTTACCAACCTCTGTTATCGTAATACATGTGGTTTAGAGATTTATCGTTGTGTTACATTGTCAGAAAACCAGGAATTTGCGATATTTGTTCAGCAAAAGAAATTAATTATTACCGATGTCCTACTATGGTTTTGTTTCCATAAAAATATTGATCTCATTGCGAATAACTGGGAAACTATATTGACACATTTGATTGGTTTTTCGAACTTTTGTAGCGTAGCTTAGCATTTACGAAGTTTTATACCTGTGTCATTTCCAATGTTCCGTGTATTAAGGGGAATCAATTGAGTGGAAGTTTATTCCTTTCTGAAGATTTTATTATCTTGAATTCACAAAAGCTGGTGATATATTATTCACTCAAATAACATTCTCCGGTTTACTTACAACATTGACACTTTCTATTTCTATGAGTTTAGTGGAGCATAGATTACATTACAAGGCATTTGAAAACTGGAGGATTTGCATTTTAAGTATGAATGTGGTAAACTTCCGGCTCTAAATGGTCGAACGTGGTAAGTTACCAACCAGTATGTGTGACCGACGAAATTACATTCATATTAAAATATTATTAAATTTTTTTCCTGTGGTAACCTATTCTTTCAGACAACTCAGTGTACGCAGGCAAATTAAGGGTTGAAACATGAATGAAACGTAAAAAAAAAATATATATATATATATATTATTTTATTTGTGTAATGGTCTTTTGCCACATTATACGCAGTACCTCGACTTAAATTTTAATTTTTCCTAAGGAGAATTTGATTAGATGTGCTAATTATAACGATCGTTGATGTTATCGAGTAAATTACGCATGTTCGGTTTTCTCATTTTGATAACGTATCTCACAAGATTCACAACAACAAGCCCGACTGGCAGTCGTAAACAAGGATTTTTTATAAGCTGGAAAAATATTTACACACATTTTTTTTTTGTTAATTTTGCGGACTGACTTTTACGATACCTTGCAATATTTGCGTGTTGTGGATGCACTTTATTTTAAAACCAAAATAAAATTATAAATATAAACACTATACAAGTGACAAGCAAACTTCCACGTCTATTTAAAAGAGGACAACATTTTGCCGCTTTGACACAACTGTTATCTTTTACATGGTCAGAGCCCAAAGTTTTGTTACTAAAATCAGAAGTTCCTCTTATTGTGCAGTAAGATATTTTTTTCCCTAAACCCATAAAACGTGTAATATCGGCATATGTCATACATATTTTTTTTTTTTTTTTTTTTTTTTTTTTTACTAACTGTTCGCGTAGTAGTTTGTTTTCATTGTACACGTAAAAATAAAAATGTTGTATTTCGTTGCTTCACAAAACGTGCTCTTCCACTTTGTATGTCTGCACTCGTTGCACTGGGGCGTTAAAAAGTTCGGTATTAAGTCAACACCTCCGGCGCATATTTACATACATTTCCAGTTGCGCAACAGTTTAAAAAAAAAAAAAAAAAAAGGTAGTGTTCGCTATCGTTCCCCTCTCACATTTTCACCGCATGATGACGCGCGGTCGAGCTATCCGAATTCCCCGCGCCAGCAACGTCGAGGCGACCGCTGGAGAGGTGTGTCGTAGTTCCCCGAGCGCCGTCTCTATCACCTGGGCGCTGCGAGCGCCCACTGTGACGTCACCGGGCACAGCAGGAAGATGAGCACGGACAGCCGCCGCGCGCTGGCGCCACTGCTGCTGTTGCCGTGTTGCATGGCTGCAGGGTGTTCTCCTGAAACAAAAGCGCAACACTTAAGAGCAACTCACCTCCTACGTGCAACCATGGAGGTCGTATGTAACGGAGTGGCAACATCCTGTCTTCCCCCCGTATACCAAGTGAAGCCGATGCCTTGCCTGATTTCTTTCAACTGCGCGCATGCGCAGACCGATTGTTTACGTCAGCCGCCATATCACGAGTGGCAGAAGTTATAGGCTGTTCACGGTAAAGTGAACACTTTTTAAGGCCCTCCCAACATAAATATATATTATTGCGGCATCAAGTATTAAATTTTGAGGGTGGTGAAATGCATTCGCTGTGTTTATTCATCACATTGCAGGGTTTATATTAGAAAAGCATAATGAAGATGGAAATAGGATGAAAGGAAAAATTAAAAAGTGCTCACTTTACCGTGAACAGCCTATACATGATAAGCAATGTAAAACGCACCTTTTTGCCACTACTACCCCGGTCCTTGTCCTTCATTATCGGCTTCACTTTCGTGTCTCGGCTTCCACTCCATAGACTAATACCTCCATGCGTACAACACGCTCTCGTGTATGCGGCAGGTTTAGGCAAGATACAGCGGTACAGCGCACTTCACAGATACAAAATTTACTTTCATTTTACCAACATAAACATTGTGTTAAAAGGCGTAGGCAACGAAAAAAAAAAACATTGTTATTTTATACTTGTATCACATACAGTTCCACTTTAAGACGTTACCTATATTCCTTGCGAAAACAATCAACGCAGAATTTCCGCATAATTACATGTCAAATTCATAATTTATAAATGCTGTTCCCAATAAATTGACCACTTTTGAAATCAGCATTAGAAAAAAGTCGTTGCGCCAATCTGCATATATTTTAACGGGCGCACTGTGTTACATGCGTCCAGTCAAGTTGGTTACGATGGAGGGAAAGTAGTTCTATGTCTAAAAGTCAAATTAAAATGATTGGGTGAGCATCGGCTACTCACAGTAAAATAACACTTATGAAAGCTCTGCTTAAGATCTACTTGTATGCACGTTTGTATCCTTCCGCCTGATGTAAAATTAACATTATCATGGGCCTCATCACTTTATTCATACTTCGGTCAAGTCGAACTGATTCAAATGATCAGAAATGGTTACCTAACACTTTTTATTCGACTTTAAGATACTCAACTACTTCCCATCCATCGTTACCAACTTTACTGGGTGCATGCCACTCAGGGCGCCCTTCATAATATATGCAAGAAGAAGCAGGGAAATTTCTTGTAAAGTTAATTTCAAAAGTGCTCACTTTATTGTGAACTGCCTTCAACTTCAATCATTTTTCTCGCTCTCGGTGTTTTAATGCATCTAAGTATTAAAAATAGCACATCTAATAATTTCGTAATTTCACTTGACCGACTGCATGAATAAAGTGACCAGGCCCATGGGAGTATTAATTCTACACACAAGGCGGAAGAATACACAACGTGCGTGCAAGTAGATCTTAAGCAGGGCTTTTAAAAGTGCCCAGTTTACCGTGAACAACCGATACTGTTTAGGATCGTACGCATAATGAAAAGTAACTTACGTAGAGAATTGAAATTGTTCTCACTGAAAGAATATGTCGAAAGCTACTCCGAGAACGTATCGTACAAGGAAATTCCTTTGCGACTTGAAAAAATGGCCGGAATTAAGGAAATTGTTACATTTGTTTGATTTGTGGCTGCCCCAGAACTATGTAAAATAACTTTTCGAAGCATACCATAAGACAAGGACTTTAAAGTTCCTCTTCTTTATTACTTTATTTTGTTTTTTATCCCAAATAAAGTAAAAATGTTTGTCTTTGACATGCCACCATGCGAAATCCATGGCGTCTAAAAATATTATCCGGGGGAAAAAGTAGTTACAGGTAATTTGGCACATGTATAAAATCATATTTTGTGGCCAACGTCTTCGAAAGCACAGAATTGCATATTTAAGTCAAAAATTTGCCTATTTTCTGTATAATTTTTTACACCTATGATAAATTACATTTTTGTCTAAAAGTTAAAAAATACCAAAAAAAAAAATATTTAAAAAATGTAGTACTTTGACAAAAGTAACAGTTACGTAAAAAGTTTACATTTTTACATTTTCCAACAAAAGTAACAGTTACGTAAAAAGTTTACATTTTTAAATTTTCCAACAAGTAGAACTTCGTGCAGGTACACAAGAAATTCTGCAACGAATAATAACGCAGATATTTGGATACATGTGCGTTTCAAATGCATGCTTACAACAAGAACGTCCAAAGGATCTTCGTTATTTTCTGAAACATTGACACACGTGGAAACTATTACAGACCTGTTCCTAGTTGACAAGGAATCGTTAAAAACGCCGTGGTTATCCAACAACCTCATTTTCGGGAGTGCAATTTAGAGAAAATGCGCTATTTTATTTCATACAAAGATTGTATTATCGGCTAAAATATTCTCTGCTGCGTTCTTCCAATGCGTAATATGTTCTATAACTGAATAACTTTTATCATATGCACGTATGTGGAAAACATATAATAAAATGTGACACGGTGACTATCTCTCTGGAAAACGTTTAGAGTCAAATAATCTTTTATAAAATACGATATCAGAATTAAAAAAAAAAATGTCTTGCGAACGATGTTAGTAAAGATCAGAGTCTCGAAGTTCGAAGTAGTTATTACCGTTTATGAAAAAAGAAATAAATTCTTGGAATATTTATCGGCACTGGCTGGGGAAATAATAAAATATATTGAGTATATATTTTTTAAAGCTGCGTATCGTCTGGCACCACTGCTACGTGGGGAAATCCCGGAGCGGCCCCACTGGGAATCGAACCCGTTCCCCTTAGTGGGAGATAGGCACCCTAGGCATTATGCTATCACGACCCTGTACATTGGCAATGCACAGTGGTTTCCCATGTAGTAATCCAGCTATCCCCTACATTGTTGCTTTATGTTGACTTACATCTCCAGTCATCGTATCATTTCGTTGTGAAACAGTGTTAAGGCTGTTCACGGCCAAGTGAGCACTTTTGAGGCCCTAGTTACTTTTTCTTTCAGTTTTTTTTTCCCTTTAAACATCTTTTATAATATAGACATCCACGCAAGTAATGAACACAGTGTGTATATTCCACCGCACTCGGAGTTTGATGTCCAAGGGTAAAATTTAATATATTTATTGACTATTATTACAAAAGAGAGGGCTTTCAAAAGTGCTCACTTTACCGTGAATGGCTTATAACTATCTTCGCTTTCTCTCATCCCAAGACCAGCACGTCAGAAACATCTTCCCGCTCAAGGCGTTTCATCCCCTAGGGGTTGCATATACTCAGACAACAGAGAGGATAAACAGACTCCGGCAGAGAGAATTTCTCGTTGTCTTCGCTGACAGATAGTTGACTGACTTCCAGGTTACAGAGACAATTGAAAAAAAAATTTCACAATTCATACATCTTAACGCGGAAATATCAACACATAAAAACGTCTACGAACTGAGATAAAAATTGGCATTTGAATTCTTCGTAACAACTTGTAATACTTAATAAAATCTCTTTAATTTTTTTCTTTACTGCCTTATTCTTAGTGTTATGTGAAGTTAAGGGCCGAAGGTAGGGCGGGATTCTATTGCATCTCAGGGCACACCCTTACGCCTACTAGGAAGGAAAATCATGCGAGGAGACATGCATCGCGGCAAAGAGCTAGTCTTAACTATGCAGAGGAAGCGAAAACGCGTCAAGCGAGACGTAAAAACCCTTGCGACAGAGAAGCAAAAATTTCGAAAATTATTCATGCATTAAATTAGATTTAATTAAATAGAATGCTACAGGGGGCAGAGAGTTTGGAAAACATGCTGTTAGTTAATAGAGTTGGAAGAATTTCTTTAATTATTTTATCAAACGAAATGACGAATTAAATTAAATCACTGTAAAATAATGTCGACATTACGCACTGAAAAAGTATATTGACGTGAGTGTAGTATTTTCAATTACGATTCAAATGGCAAGTTAATAGATTGAAAATGAAAACTTGATTGCGAAAACGCAAAGCCAAATTCACTGTATTAGCGCCTGAGTTGTCGTATTTGAGATAGCTCCACTCGTAACATAGTAATAGTAGACCGTACTCAGGCTGTGTCAACATGACGTCACTCGATATACGTCTTGACACTCGTCTACGTTCGTAGTTACTCACAATTGTAGCCGGACTTTAAGGCCCCCGTATACCTGGCACTTGAAATGCGTCGTAGAGTGCTTCAAGCACTCGGTTTTCCCACGAAACTATCAATTTTGTCGACCTACGAAAAGATTACACACTTCAAACGATGGCTGTCGAGTGCTTACAAGACGTCACACAGTACTGGAACACCATTTAAGAGCACTCCAAAATGGCTGAAAACAGCTGTATCTCAAGATATACCTGTCAGATGCATACAAAACTACTCAAGAGTCCCGTATCGAACTTTCGCACAGACTTATAGAGCCGCCGTTGAACGTCTCATGGGCGAAGGCTGTTCGCCATAAAGTGAACACTTTTGAAATAAACATTAGAAAAAAGTCGCTCCCCCTGCCTGCGTACATTTTAACGTGCGCACTGAGTGACATGCGTCCAGTAAAGTTGGTAACGATGGATGGGAAGTAGTTCCATATCTTAACGTCGAATAAAAAGTGTTAGGTAATCATTTATAATAACTTATATTATTCATTTCCCTTAATGTTTCTTCAATGCATCGGAGTGTAAAACTGTGCAAATTTTGAAAATATTTACTTTTCTAATAATTTCACAGTTTCACTTGACTGACGCATGAATAAAGTGACGAGGCCCGCGGCAATGGTAATTTTACATAAGGCGGAAGAATACAAAACGTGCATACAAGTAGATCTTAAGCAGGGCTTTCAAAACGCTCATTTTACCGTGAACAGCCTATACACTCATTACGACCAAAAACGCTGCGTGTCAGTTCAGAACCATGCGCTTAGCGGCGATGGCGCACTTGATGAGCGCGGCAGTGGCGCCCTTATCGCTCCGGTGGGAGCCTTAACAGGAACAGTACTCTGAAAGGACTCACCCCCTCTTCTCCTCAACAAGCTGACTGTAGGTGGGTCTTATGCCTCAATGCGTGTTAATAATAAGTAACGGGACCAGGTTCTGGGGCAGCTCAAAAAAAGGCGGGGCTGCCACGGCGTTCATTGATTTCATTATACTTATTTAAAATTCCGTCGGGAAAGTGCTCTAAGTTAGGGCGAGTACTGGCAGCGAGGGATTTCTGCCTTGGCTTCCTCGTGCTATTTCCGTGTGATCTGAAGGATTTGTGTTATTTAAGGGCCAGAGATGGAAAACACCGCCGTGAATCAGACAGGGAAAGAAGGGGAAGAACCAGGATATTCACGTGCACATGCGGAATGTAGGGCATTCATTCGAACCTACGCATTTCCCTGGAAGAAGAAGAAATCAACCCTTCTGGCGTTCGATTAGTAGTACTGACTCCTATGAATAACAGGAATGGGTTCCCTTCAGTGAAGAGCTCTGAGTCGTTCGCATCGCTGACAAACCTGCGCGCTGGTGAACGTGAGCAATCTGTGCGACAGTGCTTGCAGGAGCTGACAAACCTGCGCGCTGGTGAACGTGAGCAATCTGTGCGACAGTGCTTGCAGGAGCTGACAAACCTGCGCGCTGGTGAACGTGAGCAATCTGTGCGACAGCGCTTGCAGGAAAAGTTTATGCTGCGTGTGACACGAAAAAAAAAAAAAAAAAAAAAAAAAAAATGTAACCAGACATAAAGCAGTTTTAAACATGGGGAGTTTGCTGCATTAAACCCCGTTTTCCGAACATACGAAGCTGGAATAAATGGCCCAGAACTGAGTGACAGTGGAGAGGTTGTAAAGGCGGTTGGGGCTGATCATTTATCAACTATTTTTTTTTGTAATGAAAAAAATGTAATTAAATAACAATGTTCATTACAATCATTTATTGAGAAATATTGTTTGGAAAACTGTAGCACCACACACAGGTAATAAAATAAATTCTGTGCGTTTTCTTGTCGTACATCCAACGTATATAAGCATGTATGGTAAACATGATTACTTTCTGTTCTAGACAAGGCGTACTTCCCATGGTGATATACTATTTCAAACCTATTCTTTGATATGGTCAGTGAAGGAGTGCAAAACGTTTGGAATTTTAAAGCGTCGTTATGGCTGGTGCAAAGATAAATATCTGTGAATATTTGAAAGGTAATTGACAGAAAGAACAAGTTCATATCTACATCAGTAACATAGTAAATTGTTCTGCACTATTTCTTTTACAGTATTTCTGTAGTAGATTGTACTGCACTACGAGACCTGACTTTGTTTGTCACTGACTACAGTAAAAAATTATATTTGTCTGGTCTGGAATATGGATGCTATAGAAATTTGAAATAACAATATTTTTTTTTCAGAGCTGGCTGACGAATAGTAATATATATTGGCATACAACTCAGCAGGGAACCTATACAAGATAAATTAATTTTTTGCAAATAATATAGTAAATAATTCTTAGAAAAAATGTGAAAGGATCTCAGATACATGGACGAAAATCGCTGATTTCAATGTTTTACAATCATCGGTTAACCAATCGAATTAAATTTTTACATTCAAGATTGGTAGTAATTTGTTTTATGTGATAATAGTCCTTGTCAATATAATATAACAACTCTACCATTTCCTTCACAGCGTTACTGAAATAGTGCGCAACAATACGCCAATAAACATTCAGGAAACATTATTTACACTGATGGCCTTTAAAATTACAGCATCATGAAAGACATACGCTATCACAACCAAATTTATTGGACAGAATACCCATCACACACACAGGTGGCGTAATCACTCGTGCAGAAAAGTATGGCGTACATAACACGGGGAAATCAGTACGGTGTGGTCTCATTACGGACGGCAATAACCGTTGCTACCCGACGTTGCATTAAGAGGAAAAGAGACTTTGAAATGTCCATCTGTGGTATCTCCGTCCATGCAGTTTCGATATGTGACCGAAGTTCACCCAGTGCGCCGCGGCTGTCCCGTGGCATGCGAGTAGTCATCCGACCACGGACCATAGGTTTTCGATGGAGAAAAGATCCGGTGAATGCGCAGGCCAAGGTCATCCAGGTACCGTCGTGCGGTCATGCATTGTCCTGATAGTACAGGACCACCCCAGGCTGACCCTGCAGATAGACGACAACAACATGCTCCAACAACACATCGGCGCTTTAACAATGCTGGTCATCACACCGGCGATGCCGACTAGGCGCAGACGGAACTGTAATTCGACGACACCCCATACCATAACTAACAAGTGCTGGGCCGGTATGGTCGTGTACAATGCAGAACTCAACCTGACAGTGGTTAGTCTGCTTGCCTCCCACCTAGGCGATCAGGGGTTCAATTCCCGGCTGGCGTCACTCAGGATTTTCGCATGTGGGAATCGTGCCGGACTATGCCTTTGGTCGGCGGGTTTTCTCGGGGATCTCCCGTTTCTCCCGCCCTTTCATTCCGGCGCTGCTCCATACTCACCTCAATCTCCTACATCGGCTCTCAAGACCTCGATGCTAAGAGCCGTCCAAATCTCTTCACTCGACCTGATGGTGCCGCCAGACATCCATCGTGGTTCTGCAAGCAAAAGCTGGACTTATCGGAGAATACGATGGGATGCCGTTCGTCCCTCCAGTCCACGGGCCTGTGGCGAGCAGTCAGTGGCAGCCGCAGTAATGGACGCCTGCACAAGATGCTCTGGTTCCGCAGATGGCCGACGAACCGTCCGTATACTCGCAGACTGACTGATGTGCCACATGCCGGAACTCCTTAGTGAGGGTGTGGCTGTACGCTCCGTAATCGTCACGCGCACAAGGTCTTTGTCCTCACGTTCCTTCGTGCGACAAGGCCCTTGGCTATCTGCACATTGATCAGCTTCACTGTTGTCAAAGGCTGTTAACGGTTAACTGAGCACTTTTGAAAGCCCTGCTTAAGATCTACTTGCATACACGTTGCGTATTCCTCCGCCTTATGTAAAATTAACATTGCCATGGGCCTCATCACTTTTCTCATGCGTCGATCAAGTGAAACTATGAAATTATTAAAAAAAGTAAATATTTGAGAAATCTGCTCATTTTTACACTTCGATGCATTAAAAAAAACAGAAAGCAAAATAAATAATTTAAGTTGTTCTAAATGGTTACCTAAAAATGACGTTTTTTTTTTTTTTTCGACGTTCCCTCCATCTTTACTGGGCGCATGTTATTCAATGCTCCCGTTAAAATATATGCAGGTAGGGGGCAGTGACTTTTTCCTTAGGTTGAGTTCAGAAGTGTTCATTTTATCGTGAACAGCATTTACGTATATTCTAGAGATTAAACAAATTTTCGTGGTATGATAATCCGCAATCCCGACAGGCCACGATTCTCCCACATTCAACGGCGGAATCCGGTTCGAATTATTCGACGCGGCGCGCTCTCTCCGTCTGCGCATACGAACGGCGGGGAAACACGAAGTCGCCACCTCGTAGCGGGCTCCCAAGACCTCCACTTATATACCGCCTATCAATGTCACCATTGGCGATCGTGCTGCGCCATTCGGCAGAAAACCAACCACGTCATTGCTCTATGCTACTCCACGAATTCCCACTACGTGCGGTCCTTCAGGTACATTATTCTTGATGCTGAAATTTTAATGGTAATCAGATTACACTGCATTTTATACCTCACACCACAAGGGATAACAACAAATTTGTTCAACATCTTAACAACGTGCCAGGTTATAGTATTATTAATTGACCTTCCTTAATAATGTAATGCACCTATTTATATTGATGTGCGAGAGAAAATGCACAATAAATAAGTACAAAAAAATATATAGTAACTTACATATTTGTTTTATTGGATCCTACATTTCACGCACGTCTCTAATACTGCCAAACTTACGCCGTGTGGCAACTTCAGTAAAGATTTTTTATCACAATGGCAACACTTTTATGGCTGTTTTTATGCCTTGTTTTTTTATGACTGTCCATTTTGACTTATATATTGTCGGCTAGGCACGACCCTTACAAGGAATGCGTGACTGTACACTCTGTGATACATCCATATATACGAACTTTTCTGAACGGGCTGTAAAAAAAAAACCTGCGACTTCCAGAAGCACGCATAAAAATACTTTCTATAAATGAACTACTTGTAAAGTTCCCACCATTTCAATCTGCCATTAAATTTGTATAATGCCATTTTGTCGGTAGTTAAGGGTGTGCATTATTCCCATCTTAGGTAGTCAATGACATGGGAAAGAAGATACGAGCTGTATACAAGGAGAAATAGTCTACGATTTTATTTCAAACTGAAGAAATGAAAAAAATTATATTAATGTGGTTGGGATGGGGAAAAATTTGAAGTATTACGTATCAGTCCTGTCTTCATATCGATAAATCCGTACAGCAATGTTACAACTCAAAATATGAAGTTTTTTTCAGCAGTAACAGTGCTGTAATAACAAAATGATGTATTCCAACATACTATCATTCCAAATTATCCCACGAAAAAGTTTAACTGTCAGTATTTAAGCTGTAAAACCTTAATGGAAAATTCTATATCGCATACTGTAATTTTATTTATTAAAATAATTGATTTTTTTTTGTAGTTGTAGCATTGTACTGTGAAATTTATGTGTGTTCAAGATAGAGTTCGCTTAGTTCAACATAAGCATTGAGTGACTCATCGTCTTTACAAACAAGTGAAAGATCTAAAGTGCAAAATTTTCGCCGTCATCTCACATTTATGTGAATCTGTGATTGTCATACATTATTTGGCGTTGTCTAAAGATGAAAGCGTGCAGCATTTTCAAAAGTTTCTTTAAATCCTCTGCACAGGAACATTCATGCCTTAATTTGATGGCAGGCATTTTCTCTTTTTAAAAATACGATGGAATTGGAAATAGGGAAAGTAAACTACGATTAAAACTTTTTTTTTGTTTGTGTTATTCATAAACGGTTGTTAAGTCGGAAATTTTGAACGGTTTTAAATAAAATATTTTTTCATTGACGATCTATGTACGATTTGGCAGCCTAGACACATGGCTACCTCAGGACTCAGAACTTCATTCATATGTAAACTTTCTGACTTGTCTGGGGATTTTTGTCGAACCGACAACTAAAAATATGAATAATATTTTCGTGTTACTAAGCCAACGCAGCACTGCCTGTAATTTTAAAAAAAAAAAAGTATTTTTGTTCTAATAACTTATTTAACGCTTTCTACACGAAAATAATTTTGGTGTTGTCCCACAGGATGATTCACAAATTGTGACAACTATGAAACAAATGTTAATATGAAATATTTGTTCGAAATTAAGTGTCTACTTAGAAGGTATATTGGAAAAGAATGAATAGCACTGATTTTCAAAAGTCCGCAGGCTCACGCTTAAGAAGATGATTGTAATACAGGAGCTACTAACTCATACGTTACGCTAAAACTTAAGTTGATTTTATAGTTTCGTATTATTTACCAGCAACTCCTCAGAAAATGTGTTGAAATTTATACGCTGGAGTATTTTTGTGAAACCTTACTGATGGTTTTGAAATAATCGGTATATTGCTTACTGGTGACAGGATACTTGTTCAGTGTCCAATCAAGTCAGTATAACCAAACTTGAACGAATGTGAATTTGCCTGAAAACGTGACCAGATATGACCTAAAGTAACAGAATATTCCTACATGTACGCTAACCTAGTAGTTTACCAATACATGTTAGTGTACGAGACAAAATATTTAACATAATAAAACCAGCTACTTCAAAGGTGACAGATCATGACATTAACAAACAGCCAAAATGTGCCAGTTGATGCAAACCATTACCAAATAATCACATTAACCTCATGGAAGTAAATTGTATTGTATCTTGTTAGTAATACAAAATACTATAAAACATAATCATATATCCATACGTGACTATAAACTTTCAGCAATTGTAAAACATAATAAAATTTGTTAACTATAATGAAAAATAACTGTAGTTAAAAGTGTTCAAAATTAATCGTCTACGACACAAAACAACCAAATGTGAACTAATGTAAATATGTTTGGTTAAAGGAGCTTGAATGTGACTAAAATATTCACGTGTGTCTCTTCATCATTCACAACTAGACGTGACAATGCAACCTAAATTGAACAAAAATTATGAGTCGTGATAAAACGTTATTAAAAAACTAAATATTTCAAATCTGAGTAGATATTTCCAAACGTGAAATGAAACCAAAAGTAACCACACGATATGAAACGCGACAAAATATGACGAACCATTGCCTAATACGACTTGCTGCAATCAGTGACGTCAAAGAAGACTGACTAATAAAATATGGCACGATGTAACAGAAAATCGCAGGAAATGACCAAATGTGTCTGACCATTATCAACTTCAGCTTGAGAAGTTAAAAATTATTATAGGCTGTTCACAGTAAAGTGAGCACTTTTTAAGGCCCTTCTAAATCTTTCCTTTCATCCAATCTCCACCTTCCTGTTGCTTTTTAATATAAACATTGCAATGTGACCAAATAAATACAGTGTATACGTTTCGCCACCTCAAAATTTAATTACAGAGGCTGTAATAAGATATTTTATTAGTGATTAAAGCCTTTTGGGAGGGCCTTAAAAATTGCTCACTTTACCGTGAACAACCTATAGAAATAATGTACTGACACAAACAAGAATGTCGTATTACATTGTGACGGTCTCAATATGACCAAGTATTTTAACCGTGATTATATATTAAAAACCAACTAAATGTGAAAAACTGGCTAAAAATTGCGAAACACGCTACTTGGGACTAGTTATGGTCAAATGGGACTAACTGCATTAGTACGAGTTATTAAAATTATGAAAAATGACACAAGTGTTGGATTAAACTGTGACTTGAGCTTGATCAACATATTAAAATGCAACCGAACATAACAATATATAACTGGATAGTACAAGATAAGATCGAAGTTTACCATCAAAGAAAACAACTTATAAACAAATTCTATGAAATATTGTAAACTCTGACCAAAATTGGTCAAGAGGTCAGTGGTCATCACATATTACCTATCATAATCCAACATACGACAATTATGAAACCAAGTTTAGTTATTTTATCTGCAATCATTTTTTTCGAGGGTAAACACTGGACTCCTGAAACTCATAAAATGTTTAAGTTCATCTCATGAAATTACATTTTATGTTACAAAAGGGAGGGAGGTGGTTTTATTGGGGAGGAAAAGGGGCGGGAAGTGGTCGTAATAAATATTTTATGTAGGTTCAATCAATTTCACCCCCATTGTAAATACTTTCATTATTAAACTTTTATTTTCTACTTTAAAGTTCTATGCCAATATTGTTGTAGGATTTCTGTTATCATTTAATTATACTGTGTTCATTGTCGACAATAGGCGATATGAAAATAATCTATGATCACTGAAACCAGACAAATTCTAGCAAATGAACAACAAATAACTAGAGAACATAAAGAACCTAGCAGTTAATGGAACATGAAGCAGCGAGCTAAAGGCAACAAAATAGACAAGAAAATGTGTAACAGCCACAGTGATCGCGACGAAAAACCGTTGTAATGATTCAAACAAAATAAAAACTATATCAGAGGAAACTACGCGACAGTGAAAAAGAATCTCGCCGGAACTCTTATAATAAGACTACCCAGCTACAACGATCATAAACGTGTATTAACAGTATTCTTCCAAACGTTTATGAAAAAGATGAAATTAATATAAGTTGACACAAGAACGACTTGGAGAAATTAAAAACTGTAATGCCAAAATCGACTTCAAAAGACAGAGAACAATAACACCAGAAACTCGGTGTAGATAATGAAACAATACTCCACATGAAAATGCTACAGGGCAAACATATAAAAAAAAACATTTTCACAATCAGAAAATTAATCCACTCATTTTACAGAACCTTTGCTTTCAGAGTTTCACACTCCCAAATTTCAGGCTACAGTTCTTATTTCTCTTCCCTTTTAATAAGTAGCTATGTTTTTCAACTAGTAGACTTTATGCCACCAACAATAAACTGATATTTTTTTTTTTTTTTAGGATGCATGTGCTAAAGTAGCGGGATATTCAAGCAAAGTAAAGAAAGCATAGGCTCATGTTAGCATGTTACGCAAAGTTGGTTAAAAGAAACAAAAATATCTTCACCAACAGTTAGTTTCACAACATTCTCCCCAGCATGTAATAAAAACAACACATTTTTAATAAGCGACCTTTTCCCATTTGGAAAATTACTGTACACTATTAAAGATTCCATAAATGTCAAAACCATTATGAACTCTTAGTGAGTCAGTGAAGACTCTGACTTCAAGGTCTTGAGAGCTGATAAAAATGAAGCAAGGTGAGTATGCAGCTGGGCCGAAATACAACGGTGAGGGAAACGGGAGATCCCCGAGAAAACCTGCAGACCAGCGGCATCGTCCGGGAATATTCCAAACTATTAATGAAATTATGTTTGCTGCACAATGTGGGCCCAAATATATGTAAAAAAAAACTCTTAACACTCTGTTTCCCGATCAGTAACAAACTATAGATAAATAAATCCGTTTTAAAATAATACAATTTTATGTGCTGATAAACATGATTTTTACTGTCATTATTTTTAGAAAATTAATTTGCCTAGTTTTTGCATAATATGGGATACGGAATTTTGGTCCAATTTAACAGTAAAAGCAACAGTGTTTATTATGTAAAATCCCAGCATATTAACATCGTTGCAATTTTAAAACATAAAACTATTGCACCTGGTAAATTTAAGTATTTTATGTCATATTAGGTAACAATATTGTGTTCATAAAATTATTCCCTACCTTAGATGTAATAAGTTTTTCGCAATGTGTTTGCCCAAACAAGCTATAATATAACTGACTTTTCCACAATCAGCCAACAAATTGCATGTGACATGCTTTGTTATAATCTAATATACTGGAGTTATTTTCTTTGTGTAGCTATTTTATCTCATTAAAACTTGTTGGTATTAACATTTTTGTTGGCATATTCTGTTGGGGCAACGTTATGTTGAGATAGGTATTCCAATCCGACAAATAGTCATATCATTTCAACCAAATGCCAAACATTAGGTCAACGTATGTTGTTTCCGGTGTAGGTTTAAGTTTGCATTAGCATGTGAAGTGAAAATCGATCTAAAAAATATAAATAATACGTAAGATTTGCTTCATGGAAATGGGAAATTCGACTGCATAATTACTAAAACTGAGATTGGAAGCAAATTTTCTGGAATAATTCCTCTGATACGTAAGTTAAAATAACTCTTTCAAAAGCAAAAAAAAAAAATAATTATTAAAAATAATAAAAAATATATAATTTTCACGAACTTATAGTAATAGTAATGAGTACGGAACCCCAGACGTTTCAGTAAAAGGCAGTGTAGATAAAATGTTGCATTAAATACTGACAGTTCTCTTTGTCCAATTCTCTTGTAAAATTGGTTCATAATAATTGTCTTGTAAAAACATTAATTTCAGAAAAGTTAGACACTCTCATAAAAAAATAGCAAGTATTGAAAGTTCAATAACCAACACCATCATGGATAACACTGCAATTCACGTACTTACGTTAAGCTGCCATTTGACATGCATAACTGTCGCCAGGTGCCGGTTAATAACGATGTAACCCTATTGGAACGAATGGTTGTAGGACAGAGGCGTGATCATAGTCCATTCATGGTTACTTGCAAACTTTTCTGAAGCTCTGCTGAAGTTATACTTCCAGGATATTCCTCCGCTTCATACAGGCAAAGCTTAACCGAGTCCGAAAAATGACACGAAAGGGACAACGTACCGCATTCGTGCGCACTCAACTTAGTAATATTTTGCATAAGAACTATTTCTTACTATGCATTGCCAACACACCTATTTTCTCCATGTTTTTATTCATAATAATCATAAATAAAATGTAAGTAATATAAATAATATGTAACCAAAAATAGAAAATTTTATATTAACACAAGTACTAAACGCTTGTCATAAATAGCACATTAAGGAAACGACGAAACACTTCATAAATGGAGTGCTTTTTCACAGGTTTGATTCAAAAAGTGTCAAGAAACCGTGAATATACTACAGTGAAAATGTGTACATGTAGATTGAAAGTCAGTGAGTAGCTAGCATACAATGCCGATGCATTCCAAACAAGTATAAGTATTTTATAGTGTTTGGTTTGGGAGAAGACTAATCGTTGGACAACAGGTGGCGACATGCTCATTCCGTCCCATCGCCCACCACCTGAGCCGTTGCGACATCTAAGAAACGATGTTGGTAGCAGTAGGCGTGTGAGGGAATACATATACCGTGAAGGATCTCGGAGACCCCAAATGACCTCTAAAACCAAGAAACGTTGCATCGCGCGACTGGCCTGAGCTCCATTAACGGAGTTTCTTTCTACCGACTAGAGACATGAAGAACATTCACCAGTGACTCGTGTTTCCATTAGGAAAATTTGCGAGGTGACTTACAGAATACGTATTGTATTCTCTATTGCCATACGCCTTACTCTATTGACACCTCAACAACAGTGACATCATATGCGATTTTATCGCAATTGAGTGGCATGAATAGCTGACGAATGGCGACCCATCTTCTTTAGTGAAGAATCCCAGTTTGGTCTGAGCACCAAATTCATTCACGCTCGAGTACCAAGGGACTCTGAACAGTTCACAAATCTGTTCTTCAATGATCGGCAACAGACCGCCAATACTGATGGTGACGTGGGAAGTAAAAACCTGTGATTTGTAGTCTCACCTGGTTGTGATCAAGAGAAAATTGACGGTTGAGCGATATGTTCAGAATATTATGCTACCTCGTTTAACTCCCATTATGGTGCATATCCAACGAGTATAAAAAAAGATTCCCGTCCATATGCAGTATGAATTTCATAGGACTGCTTTAGTATTCTTATTTGGCCAGCCTTGCGTTTATGTTAATACAATGAACATTTCCTTGACTTGCATTCCTACATAGAGATGACAAATCACACGATTTGTACATGTTTGAGAACTTTATTTGCAACTATTCGCGTGCGACTGTATAACATGTCCACCGCGGTCCATACCTTCCTGACCTCTGCTCAGCAACCTGTTTTCCCAGGAGCAAGTCATTTTTACCAGGAGATACGCCATGACATGGGCACTAATCCATACTCTACAAAGTATTCGAGTTCAACACTGTGCCTGCGAAATTGACACACTTTTTCAACCAGCAAGGTCTCCAAACTCGTCTGCTATAGAACACATATGAACACAGTTGGAATGACAACTTCAAGCCATCAGTTGGTTTGCAGCATCTGGAGTAGTAGTTGCAATGACTACGGAATGCAATTCCACATGATGACATTAGACATCTCTATAACTATAATTCAAGTTCTTATCACCGCAGGCATCCATGGTAGGGATGGGGTCAGCAATGTGATAAACTATCATTAAAAATGTGCAGTTTCGATAGACTAAACGGCTTTTGGTACTGATCATGTAAAGAGTTATTCATATCATCATCACTCTTGCCCATGCCAAGTTTCGTTCCATTTTAGTACTACTTTCTGAGTACAGCAATGTTTTATGGGAGATTAAAGTTTGCTCTTTGCTTACAACGAAATATTTGTTTGGGAAATAAACACGTTCACGATATTATTCTCTTCGAATATGAATTAATTCTTTGCTGCAAAACCAAATAATTAAAACGAAACTGGGCATATGTATGCTTGTTACATACGGGTCGCTAAGTTTATATACAGTAGGTTATCAAGTTTGTGTACATGCCTGTGCATTAGGTTTATGCATGTGTAGTTACGTTCGTCAGTAGAATATATAATTGAAAACAATGACGTCTAGACGAATAAAGGGAATCCAGATTATTACTCATCTTCAAATTCGTATCCGCTCCCTGCCTTTGTCAAACATGTGAATGGATTATAAAATAAACCGTTCCGATTGTAGCCTAGTTCGTCTTGTACTCGCACACTCCCGAAGAATCACTGCCAAGTATGGCAGCCTGTTACCCGCCACTTCCCCGCCCAGTCACCAGGCAGTCTCCAATCCTCAACTCCATTCGATGTTGCCCGCCGGCGCGTAACATGAGGAACTAGGACCGCGGCGGGAAAGTTTTAATGGTCGGGGAAGTAAAGAGAGCGGGAAAGAGCGACAGAAGAAGGAGGAGGAGGAGGAGGAAGGTGTCTGTGAAGTAGAGCAGGGGGAAAGTTACGCCTTGTCTCCAGGGGTGGGGAAAGGAAACAAGGTGTCGCGCGTGAGTTGTACCTCCACCCCCCGAGGAGATCAGACGCTTGCGCGCATGCGTGAGCAGAGTCCCAGGAGACCGCAGCCCGCGCGTGATGCCATTCGCGCAGAGCGTGATGCCATTCGCGTGGCTGTCCGTCAGCCGCGGCTTGCAAGGCAACCCCCTACCTCCCTTCCCCCTCCCCTTCTCTTCTACACACAAACCGAGCGACCTTTCTTTGAGGAAGGCATGGGGGCTGGCGTTGCCATGGTGACGCGTTGAAGATGGTACTTACCCTACGAAGAGCCTCTTTCTGTCGGATGGCTACTTACTTCCGCCTCGCGGAGATTAACTTTTCAAAACGACGACGTATGTTCTAGAAGGGTATTTTGACTCCAAATCGAAAACTTCACAGGAGAATATACATATACAGAGACCACTACGAAAGTAGATGCAGTCCACTGGCATATGAACATGCGGCATTCAGGAAACCTGCACTGGGGCCGTCGTGTCGGCGACAACCATCTCTGATGCCCGGTTGCACCAACATCTTCCTCGATCCGAGACAAAATTATCCTAGTTGCGAACCAGGATCCAGTTTGATCTTGGTTCCAATGTAGACGTATTGCACCAACGAAATTTCACGATTCTGAACCTCCGATTTTTCGATCTTGGTTCCAAAGTGAGAGATCGAAATTAAGTATGTGACAAATTTTCCTATTGGTTCGTAATATATGACGTCATGGAAGTAGACGTATTTTTCACCATAGATAGAACTAGATGTGCGATGTTTTATCTGTTTTAAGTGAATTATTGTTTTACGAATTTTACTCGATAATATTCAAGTGCATATAATGTTGTTTTCATTTCCCACGAAAACAATCGAACGTAGTTCTATCTGTTGGCGTATTTTCAAACTACATTTGTCGACGATGGTCGATTTCGGTGGTTCGAAATGAACTTCATCTCGATCTACAGTCCAGTTCTGAACTCGAATGGTGTAACAGTTTTCTGTGTCGATCTTATATGCGATCTCGGATCGAGTTTCGAACCACGATAGTGCAACCGGGCATAAGGCGTCGGTTGAGGTGGCGAGGCGGCCCAACAAGCGCTTGTTGGGCCGCCTCGGAATAAAGATTCATTGATTGAAGTGTACGTTTAATTAAACAATAGAACCTGTGCTGTGTATCTGTAGGTTTATTCCGTGAAGAAATCGTTTCTTCGAAAAACGTTCAAAGGATTATATGCAGAAACGTAAATATGTAGTTCAATGATAAATGTACTGGACACGAAGCTCTCATTTAATAGTGCAATGTTCCCTTAGTACAATTTATTTTGTGTTAATTTTAGTTAGTGTACTTTTATTTACATAAAAAATTATTTATATATTCAAATATTATGTAGTAATGCTAACACAACAAATGTCACAATTAATGGTATGTTGAGGAAGGATTAAATGAGTGGCCCACATAACTCTAAGTTGCAGGAAAGTTTGTGCTAGATATAGTGCTAGTGATATTAATAAGGGAGGGTGGGGTAGACACCAAAAGAAACACCATAGATTAAGTACTCCGGCATTGTCGAGACTGTTATGAAATAGTCGGAGAAACAAGGCGGGGTGGGGGGGGGGACATAGTCTTAGTATATTTAAAAGCTGTTAAAAAGTGTGGGTACGTACAAATTAAGAATCTTGTAGCCTGATTGGTCAGGGGACATCTAAGAGGAGATTAAATATTTTTGGGGAGTAAGTTTCACAGAAATTCAAATGATAAATTATGAAGGGGTATACACGTCTAGGTGTATTTTTTTCAAAGTCACAAATAAATGCACGTCTGTTAAGAGAAATATGGTTAGTAATGAAGGAATCACTTTAGTCCACTTGTTCCAATGCACATCCAACTGCAGGCAGTAAATTAAATAGTGCTTTATTGCATTTAGCATAAGCATTATGGGAAATAATCATTTTTTTGGTATGTCACTTTTGATATTGTGCAATGATACGTAATTTATGAAAATATAAAATTTACCTTGACAGAGATTTTTACCGGAAACAGTGTGTTTCGAAACTGTCATCTTGCAATCTGAGCCAAGCAACCACTCTTAACCTCAGGAGGGAAAATTATATGCATTCAATTATTCAACCAAAAGTATACATAGCCCCTATTTAAACTTTATGCAATTAATTTACGTTTTTAGTTTAATAAGTTCCACTATGATAGTTTATATAAAATGCTTGAATTGTTTATGTATATACACAAAATCACTCACTTCCCCGCATTTCATGCAGTGTAGACATCAAAACCGAGTGCCATGTTGGTTAGATACAAACTAAATGAAAGATTGTGTGTTCATGTCACGTTGTAAAATTATATATTTGAAAACGAAAACCACAGTTAAGAAAGGATGTTTCGTGGCTGTCATTCGCTGATACGTTGTTTACGTTCTTATCTCTTTATTTACTTACTAACGTATTGCGTATGAACATTGACAGAGCAGCCGAAAACTATATCACCGAGGGACCAGTTGAACAGTTCGTCAACACGTCGGTGGAAAATGTCATGTATTCAATAAGTGAAGGACGAGTATATCTTTACTGAATTTCAAGAATAAGTGTTCTAAAGTAACTGTTCGGTCGGCCAGACATCCATACCTAATTGAAAAAAAAAAAAAGATATTTTCTGACTGATTCAGATTTATTATGAGCATGATGAGGGCTTGTACATTTTTACTCATAGCCAGTCCAACATGATCACATACAATATAGTGTTATTAGCCACGAATTGTCACTGGTTTATTAGCAATTTTGGAGTGCTTACTACATTGTTATTTACTGACAAAGCTACATTTACCCAGTATATGGTCAACAATAGGATGGTCCCAAGAGAAACCACACGGAGCAAATTTTTGCAGCGTACATTACAGGAAGAACTGGAGGGAAATCCTTTAGTTACACGTTGTTGGCAGTTTACATTCGTCATGACGGAGCTCCTCATTCTACCAGACTTCCAGACTTGTTTAAAGCGACACCTCGGACTTGACGTTCTTATAACATCTCATTTCGGCAGTTCGGTGGGTGATTCGCAATCTTATATGTCTAGCAGTTCTGTTTGTAAAAAAAAACCATTTGAATGATGTAATAACTACTGTGCGTGTTTGTGTGTATATATATGTGTGTGCGTGTGCGTGTGCGTGTGTGTGTGTGTGTGCGTGTGTGCGTGTACAGTCAATCAGTTCGTTAAATGGTACCACGCGCCGTGGCGTCCAAAGATTCGCAAAGTTCCTCGAAATAGTGATTGTTTGTCTCTAAGTACGCCTGCGAATGTTGGAATAACTGTTGTAAACACTGCTGAAAGATATTTGCAGTAAGACCCAGTAAGGCCTTATTGCGGTTTATATTTATTTATTTATTTCCGTCGTGACGATGATGGCGATTTCCAAGGGGGCTGATTGTCGCTTCAGTTGAAGAACGCACAGAAAACAGCATGTTTTTTTCGTCCGCTGCCATGACCCGGTTGTGAAACTGTCCATGGTCGTCCACCGATACTTATCAGGTCGCCGCAAACGGCCATGCGATCTTCCAGTTGGTCTTGCGTCGGCATGCGTGGCACGCCATGTAACACGTGACGTGTGCAGGTCATCCGACACAATTTTGTGGCGCGTTACATGGTTAATCCCTACTGCTATACGGGGCCGCGGCGGCTGAGCGGTTAGCCCGCTAGACTCTCTAGCGAGGCGAACCGAGCTCAATCCCCTACCGGGTCACTCCCGGAGTCTCGCATGTGGGGATCGCGCCCGGACGATGCCGCTGGTCGGCGAGTATTTCTCGGAGATCTCCCGATTCCCCCGCCCTTTCACTCCGGTGCTGCTCCGTACTCATCTCATTTTACCCCAAAAAAAAGTTAATTATACATTCAAATATTATGTAGTAATTCTATCTCAATAAATGTCACAATTAAAGGCATGTTGAGGAAGGCTTAAATGAGTGGCCTACATAACTCGAAGTCGCAGGGAAGTTTGTGCTAGATATAACGATTATAAAATTAATAAGGGTAAGTGGGGTAGAATCCGAAAAAAAAACTACACAGATTAAATACTCCGGTACTTTAAAAAAATGTTATTAAATAGTCGCAGGAACCGGGGTGAAGGGGGGGGGGATACATTCTTGGCATATTTAAAAGTTGTAAAAAAGAGTGGTACGTACGAAATAAGAAACTTGTACCGTGGGTGGTCAGGGGACATCTAAGAGATAAATAAATATTTGTGGGGAGTAAATCTCACATAAATTTAAGCTATCGAGTAGGAAGGTTTATACATGCCTATGTTACATATTACACTGATATTTGCAATGCTTATACCATGGCATTTAAATATGATATTTTTTTTTCGGTACGCTAAAAGTTAACTGAGATGTTTATGCACAGATAGAACTTGATTGTGTTGGCGTTAAGTAAAATACAACAATAGTTTCCTAGTTGTTTACCAAGACGAAAGCGGAGATAACTATGTTACACCAATTTCGTAAAAAAATGGAGTTAAAGGTTTTTTACAGACGACACCCTGCACTGAACTTAAAACTTAAATCACTGGCCGTTCGTAAACTGCGTCCTGGATAAAATCCGGAACTCAATAAAAGTAACCCCCCCCCCCCCACACGTATTTCTATTGCTCCCAGGGTTGAAATCGAACATGTCAGAAGATGCAAGAAGAAATATTGCAATAGTTATCTTTTATTGGTATACGGTAGTAACCATAACATTTTTTACGGTACGTAAAAATGGCCAATTAAAAGAAGAATTTTTATAGGCTATAAAATATAATATATTATTACTTATAAATTCTGATTGGAATTTTTACACTGGTAAAAATGAAATCAGGGATACTTATTCTTTTTTTAATTTACTACACTCTAAATTCGAGTCAGTTGGAAACCACTGATTAGTAGTGAAACTTAACTACTCGAATCAGTGAAAATGGCTCCACTTACAATCAGTGGAAAACCACTGATCGTTTCAGTGAAAAGATTTCACTGATTGACTTAGTGACCCCCGAACCACAGTGGCGAAATAAGTATTGTTTGTATTGAAGGTAACCAAATAATTACGTGAAACAAACATATTTACGGTATTTTACTATTTATTTGTGCAATCTACCGTAATTAAAAAAACTGCGGGTGGCCGGGATTGAACTCACTCGCCCTCTTTCCATCGATTCTTGGCCGTTACTTTGCCATCTACGGTATGAGACTAAGCTACGAAAAATGTGTCTTATAGTTAGTAACAAAATCCTGAATATTTAAATTGTCTGCTCTTACTTTCCGTTTTGGGTTTAATTGGTACCGTTAGGATTGTTCAAACGAATAGAATATATGAGTGCACCCTCTTTACTACATTATGCAGTATAAGCCTTCAAACAGAGCGCCGAGATGATTACATGGAAATGAAATGGTAAAAATGGAATAAAAGGCTGAGTATTCATATTACCCCATAAAAATGACGTTTTGAAAGCGGAAACACGTCTCAGAAAGTATTTTGTATTGGTTTGATTAGTTTATTCGTTGTTATTTCACGTGATACACGTTGTTTAGCGGCCATTTTTGAACGTTGTTAAAAGGCCATTTTTACATGCTGTTTAACTGATCCATCAGTCAAAAATAAACCACTGAGAAAACAGCGAAAAAAAAATGACAGGAATCAGTGGAAAATGTCACTGAATCAATAAGTGAAGGAAATCTGGAATTTTTTCATTGATTCATTAGTTAAATTCACTGAAGTGACTATTGAACCAGTCAGATACGTTTAACTGATTGAAACAGTGAAATTCCCGTTGATTCAGATTTAGAGTGTAATATTTTGTGACATATAAACATTGCTGAGTTACGCAACTCTGTGTATGATTGAATATAATTCAAATCACCAGAGGATGAATGCAGCTTAGCACTAAAATATTTTGGAATGTTTCCATGTTGCTGTGGAGACACGAGGCTATGATTCTGTGAAACCATAGTAACGAGCGTTGTCTATAACACATGGTACGATGCCCACCTGTTAAAGTTTTCGAATGAGAAACGCACGTGTTTTCAAAACAGACGCAATTTTAAATTGTTGGTGGTTATATTACGCAGCAAGAACACCTGCTATGACCCAATCTAAAATGTCGGTAGTCCACAAAGTGAATACTGAAATCAATGACATCTAGATTTGTTTGCATTTTCGAAATAGTGCTACCTGAAAAAAATAAATAAAATCGAAGCTCTTATGGTAATACATCTTAGAACTACTTAACCTGTTTGAACACCTAAACATACTATATGTTAGGTGACAATTCGCTTATTTATAAATTACGACCTTAAGAGCGGGGTGGAAGCCCATTCCTCCCCCCCCCCCCCCGCCAAAATCAACGCCGACCAATGTCTGGAAGCGAAGAAGCGATAAGGGCGACATTAACACGCACTCCTAGAGCCTGATCGCTCCTACGCGCAAGGCGTGCAGTGTTTTCCGTCGTGACGCTGTACTGTGTAAACTAGATCTGTACCAGTGGGGTTTTATTACACGCGATGAAAGATCACAGATTAAACTATGCTCTTATCTTTGTGCTTTTATCTTGCCGCTTAAGGAAACTGCGTATTCAAACTTTAAAAATTGCGATATTTGACCACTTTCACGATTTTTTTCTCCAAGGATTCTCCTTAATATGACCAAAAAAAAAAAAAAAAAAAAAAAGGACATAGATAATGGTTTTTTTAAATATTTTCTGACTAAAAGTATTATTTGTAGAACATTTATTTGCCGAGATACGCGTATTCGAGCAAACAACCATTTCACAAAAAACGGGGGGTCCATCCCACTTTTAAGAATATTCTGTGTTCGTTCTATATATCCACCATATTTTGAACATACTGTATTTCATCCAAACTTATTTCATTAGTGTATCTATCACAAGACTGACATAAGATTTTTCGGGGCAATTTTTGTGTGATACCACCTGTAGGAAAATCTTCAAGGTCATGAACATCGCGATATCGAATATTTTGCGTTGCTGACCAACATTCTAACGGTTTAAACATCATTTGGAGATGTAAATGTGCAAGGGCAGGTATGCGCTGAGGATACGTTCCCAGTTTGCAATGCAAGCACACGTCTTTTTAGCTTACTTTCCGAAGGAACACAGGCTTTTGAGATCACTTTCCTGCTTCTGTGGCTGTGTGCGTAGGCGTGCACTCTGTAAAAAAAAAAATTCTGGTCAACTTCCTCAACTGTAATGGAAATTTTTAACCTATGCACTGTATGGTAATGCCATCACACATCCAGCTGCAGATATAGGAATGTTTAGCAGCGCTACTATATAAAGTTTGGGGACTTCCCTAAGCATTTGACTGCATGAATGTATAGGGGAAAACATTACCATTCCTGCTTTCTCACTAAGCGTGTACACTGGTATGGCAAATTTCTAAATAATTTCTTAGAGTGTAGATGTGTACGTATGTGTCCTCCCCCCTCCCAAAAAAAAAACTTTTGAATGCGTGAACATAATTTCACCACAATCGGAACCCATATATTACTTATAGTTAGGGGCGCCTGTTTTTCGCGAAGAGATTTCAGGACAAATTGTGTTTCAACGCATTTTAGTTCAGAACCACTTTCGTGATTGGATCATTTAGTTTGTTACGCGTCTTATATGTCTACTCACGGATCACGGACGGTCAGTATCGGAGAAACTTAATTCGGATTGGCTCACACACGTGACAGACTGTCTTCACACAAAAACAAGCATCCAATAGTGAAATAAAGACTGCAAGTGTGCGCGTAAGATATTGAAGTCTAGTCTCTGCGTAGATCTTTTCTGTTACGATACACTTTTCTGAAGCGGCTCCTCTGGGCCGTCGACCAGCGACCCTCATCACTAGCTCCACTGAGCTTTGGCGCCGGGCAATTTTCATCAGCTCTGTCCCTTGCCTGCAGAAACAGGGTTAAAAAAAAAGGGGGGGGGGCAGATCTCAACATCTCCGGCCCTGGACCAAACGCACCACATCAATGTTCCGCGATGCTGGTACGTCGTAGCGGATCGCCAGCTGCAAACATGTCACGTCGTCCACCCAGCAATTACTGTACTGGTTCATGGTAAGCTGGTGGTACCTTGTGATCCAGGTCTTCAAGCTCGATTCTGGACGCACTGTTGCTACAGCAGAGATCTACGTTGTACACTGTTCTATGTTCCCTTGTGTCAAAATGAGCTGAAGTGGGCTGAATGGGCTAAAGTTATACTTCCTGGATATTCCTCCGCCTCATGCAAACAAAGCTTAACCAAGTTTAGAAAATTACACAAAAAGGACAGCGCACTCAGTTTAATACAATTTTGCATAATATATATTTCTTACTAGGCAATACAAACACACGTGTGGTCCCATTGTTTTTATTTTTATATCAATTATAATTTTATAATTTATACATAAACTGTAAATAAAATTTCAATTTAACAACGAATTAGGCACTTTTACGTTAACACAACTATAAACCGTGAATATACTATAGTAAGTACATCCGACTTGTTTACTTGGCGGTCATTAAAATGTAATTTGATGCCTAATTTCGGGAACCATTTAACTGTTTTAATCGAAATTTTACTCGTTGAAAGGGTATGATGTAAGCAATGAATTTACAGGTGAATATCGTTGTTGGCCCACCATTTTGGAAGGTAACGCAACATGAATAAATAAAAACTTTACATTTTACCTCTAAAACTATACCACCAACTCTCGCCGAATATGTCGCGTAATTGATACTAGAGTATATCATGTAAACGTATGATAATTAAATGGATAAGGAACTTATTTTCCAAATGGGAGCCATGCAAATATTTTATGTTCATTTGATATATATACCATGCCAATTGACCAATTTAAATACGACTTTGTAAACTGAAAGTACCTACTGTAAGCATAATATACGTCATCACAAAACCACTTTTGCAGACTATTGTGTAAGATAGCAACTTATAAAGTAATAATGTTTTTATGCCATTATTCGGTAAACAATCTATTGATTCCTTCCAAATTGTTCTTACAGTTAGTAATACGGCAGGTGATGTAAATGGGTGTGTTTTAAGATGATCAGGCGCATTTTTCCAGAATGGCGGGTATATAAGCCTTTTACGTTAAAATGCTATACCACGAAACTACAAAAACAATTTCAAATACCGATAGCTATTTTAATGACAGTAGGTATCTATGCAAATAAGCTTATACATAAGTATTCTTATCTGCCGGTTGAGGAGATAGCACCACATGTAAACTTAAGCTTTTATGTCCTATCCTGAGGAAACAACATTATAATTCACAACAAATTCACGTGAAAAAGTTATTCGTTTGATGTCCATCTACATTTTCATGATTTATGGTGTTAATCACATATTTTCTAAATAAAAGCCATGTTAATATTTTTGCTGAGTAAGCCACTTGCCCGAAACAATTTCAAACGACCTTTATATACACTGGCAGTATATATGAAAATCACGAAATGTGCTACTACCTCAAATTTTTGTGCGCCATTTATGAAGATAGAAACATGAAAATATGGAGGTTTTATGCCGTATCTCGAGAACCAATCTAACGATTCCCAACAAATTTCACATGCACGTATGGTTACGGTTGGCCAAGTAAACTTATATGTTTCATATATGTCTCAGGCACATATTTATAGATTACCTTATGAAGGAAAAAAAGACTTATGAGATCACTTTCCTGCCTGTGTGTTTGTGTGTATGTTTGTCCCCCCCCCCCCCCGCCTTCTTGTTTTCCTCTAAAATATTTTGAACGCGTGAACCAAAGTTCGCCAAACTCGGTACACGAACAGTACTTGGTACGGATATCTGAATTTTATAGTTTAGATCCCACCATGCACTTACTTTCAAACAGGTAGTCAGTTTTGATTTTAGGGTGATATGTCATATCTCATGAACCATTAAAACAAATTTAAACCAAAATTTTTCTAAGGAGAAGCCATCTCTAAATGGTCACGCTTTTGCGTCTAGCGGTTTGCGCTTATCCAAAATATTATTAAACCGAGTGCGCACGAATACGGTGCGTAGTCCCTTTGGTCTAATTTTCTAGACTAGCTAAGCTTTGTTTGAACGAAGCGGATGAATATGGAAATAGAACATTACCTGGGCTTCCGAAAAGTTGGAAGTAACCATGAATGGAATATAGCTAGTCAGACACAAGGCTCGTTCCAGAGCCGCCCACAGCCAATCAGAGAAGGGATATGTCGACATAAGAGGAACCGCTAAGCCATTTCATCTTTGGGTACTTAACTAGTCTGTGTCGTGGGTACTTAACTACTCTGGGTCGAGGGCACTTAACTATTCTGTGTCGAGCGTACTTAACTACTCTGTGCCGAGGACACATATACTGTGGGTTGAGAGTACTTAAATACTCTTGGTTGAGGTTACTTAACTACTCTGTGCCGAGAGTACTTAAACACTTTGTGTCGAGGGTACTTAGAAACTCTGGGTCGAGGGTACTTAACTACTCTGTGTCGAGAGTACTTAAATACTCTGTGTCGAGGGTACTTAAATACAGCGTCACGTGTACTTAACTACTCTGGGTCGAGGGCACTTAACTAATCTGTGTCGAGGGTACTTAAGAAATATGTGTCGAGGGCACTTAACTACTCTGTGTCGAGGGTAATTAACTACTCTGTGTCGAGGGTACTTAAATACTCTGGGTCGAGGGCACTTAACTAATCTGTGTCGAAGGTACTTAACTACTCTGTGTCGAGGGTACTTAACTGCTCTGGGTCAAGGGTACTTAAATACTCTGGGTCGAGGCACTTAACTACTCTGCGTCGAGGGTACTTAACTAATGTGTCGAGGGTACTTAAATACTCTGGGTCGAGGGCACTTAACTAATCTGTGTCGAAGGTACTTAACTACTCTGTGTCGAGGGTACTTAACTGCTCTGGGTCAAGGGTACTTAAATACTCTGGGTCGAGGCACTTAACTACTCTGCGTCGAGGGTACTTAACTAATGTGTCGAGGGTACTTAAATACTCTGGGTCGAGGGCACTTAACTAATCTGTGTCGAAGGTACTTAACTACTCTGTGTCGAGGGTACTTAACTGCTCTGGGTCAAGGGTACTTAAATACTCTGGGTCGAGGCACTTAACTACTCTGCGTCGAGGGTACTTAACTAATGTGTCGAGGGTACTTAAATACTCTGGGTCGAGGGCACTTAACTAATCTGTGTCGAGGGTACTTAACTACTCTGGGTCGAGGGTACTTACCTACTCTGTGTCGAGGGTACTTAAATACTCTGGGTCGAGGGCACTTAACTAAACTAAGTCGAGGGTACTTAAGAACTCTGTGTCGAGGGTACTTAACTACTCTGTGTCGAGGGTACTTAAATACTGTGTCAAGGGTACTTAACTACTCTGTGTCGAGGGTACTTAAATACTCTGGGTCGAGGGCACTTAACTAAACTAAGTCGAGGGTACTTAAGAACTCTGTGTCGAGGGTACTTAACTACTCTGTGTCGAGGGTACTTAAATACTGTGTCAAGGGTACTTAACTACTCTGTGTCGAGGGTACTTAAGAACTGTGTCGAGGGTACTTAAATACTCTTGTTCGAGGGCACTTAACTAATCTGTGTCGAGGGTACTTAAATACTCTGCTGTGTCGAGGGTACTTAAGAATTGTGTCGAGGGTTACGTAACTACTCTGGGTCGAGGGCACTTAACTAATCTGTGTCGAGGGTACTTAAATACTCTGCTGTGTCGAGGGTACTTAAGAACTGTGTCGAGGGTACTTAACTACTCTGGGTCGAGGGCACTTAACTAATCTGTGTCGAGGTACTTAAATACTCTGCTGTGTCGAGGGTACTTAAATACTCTGCTGTGTCGAGGGTACTTAAGAACTGTGTCGAGGGTACTTAAATACTCTACTGTGTCGAGGGTATACCAAGTGGGTGGCAACTGCCTCCTTCTTACCGACAACTACGATCCTCTCAAAACCGGCTAGCGAACGAAAAAGGGCGCCGAGCAAGTTATCAAGGCAGCGCATCAACGGATATACTGAGCCATAAAGTTCGTAGAACTTGCTTCATTTGGGAGGCGATGATGGCAGCATTTTCAATTCCCGGGCGTGCTTCGCTGGCAGGGATGGTGTCAAGTAATCCTCCCTCGATCACGCCCTTCCTCAATCCTTTTCGCCCATATACGTTCGCACTTCGGCAGATGGGGTAGGATATTGCAAGCCAATCCGCTACAACAACCTCCCCCCCCCTTCCCCTATTTTTCAACCGAGTGGTCCTTTTCCCGCACAGAAGAGTTGCCAACTTGGGAATTTTACCCCCAGATGTGGCGATTTCAGTTATGTCCTGGCGGTCAGATTTCATATTTGTGAGATGTGGAAAAGTTTGTTATTTAAAAAAATTATTCTGGTGGCAGATGGCAGATGGAAAACTGGATTTTTTTCGCATTTTGAGAGTATCGCACTTTTGTGTCTCGAGGATTGTTCATTTCACCGGAATACGTACCTACACCTCGATAGTACATGGGGATAGCTCGTCACTCATATTAAATCTTTCGTTACATGTGATTATCTTTTATAGGAAGTCGTGTGTGTGGGCTGTATATTGCGGGAATAACGATACGGTTTGGTCGACACATAAAATAAATTTTATGAACCTTTACACTGGAAATGTATTCAAAGTATCCGTTTATATAGTTTGAGAGCACGCACTGTGTAGTTCTTCGCAAATCTAAATAATACGTAATTTAAAATATTTCGATGGGGTTTTCTTTAACTTTAAATGTTTTATTATATACTATACATAATTATGTTACGGATTGAGGCTAAAATTAATATAAGCCTAAAAGGTACTAAAGCCACCTAACTTTCTACATATTTTAGTCTCATCCGGTATATATATATAATATGGCAGCGAAGTATATGAAAATGGCTGCTTTTGCCTGTTTTTTTTAAATTTAATTCAGATTTGGCCTGATAATTTGGATGAATAAGGTTCGTATAAATGTTATTATAATGATCGAGAAAAAGTTAATAAGCATCTGGTTGGAACTAAAAGACAGTATTATTTTAAACCGTATTATAACGTAACAGGACAATATACATTTACAAAATCGTATTAAGTATAAATGCTAGTCACGGCAAATTGAGCACGTTTTGAAACCCTCCCATTTGGAATAATCGACAATAAATATATTTTATCATATCCTTAGACGTTAACTTTCGAGTCCAGTGAAATATAAACACTGTGTTTATCCCTTACATGGCAATATTTATTTTTAAAAAGTGGTGGAAGATAAATAATAGCTGGTAGGAAAACAAGTAACAATGGTTTCAAAAGTGCTCACTTTACCGTGAACAGCCTATAGGTAAGAAATATTTTTAAAAATATGTTAAAAAGGTAAGATGCATAACTATTTTACAATTGATAGCGATAAAATTTACTTCAATAGGCAAGATATAGTACAACTACGCTCATTCGTCCTTCGGTATTGCGCTTCATAACATGTTACACAGTAATTTTTCAGATAGGCAAGGTATAGTACAACTACGCTCATTCGTCCTAAGGTATTGCGCTTCATAACATGTTACACAGTAATTTTTCAGATAGGTTAACTGCAATCATTAATAACATGTTACACAGTAATTTTTCAGATAGGCAAGGTATAGTACAACTACGCTCATTCGTCCTTAGGTATTGATCTTCATAACATGTTACACAGTAATTTTTCAGATAGGCATGGTATAGTACAACTACGCTCATTCGTCCTTAGGTATTGCGCTTCATAACATGTTACACAGTAATTTTTCAGATAGGTTAACTGCAATAATTAATAACTTTTGGTGGTAAGTTTTTTTTTGTGGCTTCGAAAAAAATTTGTTGTAATATCCAATAAATTTTTTATTTTTTACACGGAAAATGAATTCTTATATGTAGGTTAAATTTTTTGTGACAAATATTGAGTTGAAGAGGTCTTGTTAGTTATATAATTTACTGAATGTGAAATGAACATAACTTATATAACATATACATATAATTATTAACGCATGGCAATGCGACGAGCAATATAAATCACATTTTATACTGATAAAACAAATATACATTTTATATTTTCTGTAACTATAATTTGAAAGAGACAAAAATTTCCATATAGTAAAATTTTCCCGTTGCTTTCCGTATATCGATCTAGAGACTTTCTCTCGAGAAAGTTGGCAACTCTGACGCAGACCACCTCGCCGTCCCCTGACAAACGGGCGAGCGAAATGAGTCCTGGCTGCGTCGCTGCGATTTGCACCCTTAGCGCGCCGCGGCCCCGGGCTTCGAGCCCCGAGATGGAAACACGTTCTCCGCCAAAGTGGTTTCCCCGTGCGGATATTGAAAACGGCGCTCCGAAAGGAATATTAATGCGTGGCCCCCGGGTCGCGCCCGTGAGATATGCCGTCTGCGGTCTGTGCGCGCTGGTGCCGTCGTCGGAGGCATTATCTCGTGCTCGCCAATGCCAGCCGTCATGCTGGCGCTAAAGCCGGCCTCACACGGTACGCATTTCCCCAGCAGTTTTCAAACCCATCTTCAGCTAGCGTTTCTGCTCCCGTGTGGGTTACATTCCAGCCCCCTCCAGGGGAATAACAGTTTTCGTACCCATGGGCACACCCAGAAAGGTAATAGAACGTGTTCTAAATATCTGCTATATCCATGGAGCCGCGACAGACAAGATGGCCGACACCCGAATAACAAACTCAAGCCGCATATGCCCGTTTACGAAAAGATAAGAGGGTCTGTTAAACGTATTTATATACAAAGTGAGCACTTTTTAAGGCTCTGCTAAGTTTTCCCTTTCACTTAATTTCTACCTTTCCACAGCGTTTTAGTGTAAACATTGCAATGTAACTAATAAACACAGCGTATACATTTCATCTCTCTGAAAAGTTAACGCCTGAGACTGTAATAAAATATATTTATTAGGGGTTAATGTCTGTTTTGAGGGTCTTAAAAAGTGCTTACTTTACCGCGAACAGCCTACAACGGGAATAGTTTCAATTTACTCCCACCGTCATAATAAAACAATAACCACAACTTAACAAATATGTGATAACTCTGGACTCTCACCTCTTGTATAACCTTTTACACAGCACATTTGAAAGTTGTGCGTGTGGCTCAGGGGGTGCTCTGCCGCCATAGCTAAGGGGTAGGGTGGCCGACTTGTAGGCGAGGAGTCGTGGGTTAGCCCCCCCGGCCCACCCACGGCAGATCTTCAGTTCGCTTGTCGCGTGCACGTGGACTGGGAACTTGTCAGCAAGTAGGTCTCACTCGAGTTCGTCAACGTCACAATTTCAAACGACACATACAACTACGGTGAAAGCCGCAAGCAGCTACGCAGCAACCGAACAGAAAAAAAAATGGGTTAGTGCTCGAAATCGCATGGCGTAATTTTAGGTTTTAAAGTTCCCATCTCCGCCTTGTAACAACATTTTTTAAGCTATTTTATGTGATACATTATTGCTGTTTATAGTATAAGTTACTAGCATTACCTGCGCGCGAATCGCTGGACATCTATTTATGATTCTATATATATAATCAATAATAGCATTAATATATTTTATTATTATTATTTCTTATTACACAATTTCAAATTTACATTTTAAAAGTAATTATAATATTTTCTCCACAATTACAACTTAAAGTAAGAAAAATTAATTTTAACATATTTTAAATCGCAGCCGTCTAGTTCCTTATTTTTTCATAGGTTTTATTAAATTTACGTTAACAGTACAGGGAAGCATAATCCTCAAATTAACTTCGTTTTTTCGTAAATAGGAAATATAACCCTCTTATTTCACAGCATTTTTTTTTACATACGTTTTATTAAATTTACATTAACTTGTTATAGATTCTCTGCATAATATGTTTCTTGTTTTATAATTTTCTGGTAGCAAAATATATTGGTTTTCTGTAGTTTCGGCTATAGATAACCCGACATATAATTGGCCATGACAAAAACATCTCTTGCTCAAATTTATTCCCACACATTTGAAAGTTTGTCCCTGGGACGTGTTTATTGTGAGAGCAAATTACACCTTCACCGGAAACTGCAACCGCTTGAAAGAAATATGCAGATCTCCTGGGATCATAGTGATACGTTGAACATGAGCTAGCTGTCCGGCGCCAGGCACAGTTAAATTTATTGCTTCGATGATGTGGTTGTGCAAAAAAAATTTTTATCAATACTCTCGTGCCATTAGACATATTAGGTGGGTTTAATCTGTGTAGTAGCATTACTGGGATACCAATCTTTAATTTGAGGTCGTGTGGCGGCAGGCCAGAAGGATTTAATTAATTTAAATATTCTTGACAGTAGTGAACACTGTCCTCGATGTCGGCTATGGTATTTATGGTTTTGTAATGTTTAACTTCGCAGGGAACTTCTTGTAATATCATTGAAGTTATTTCATTTACTGCATCGTTTCTGGCAGCTACTATTGCCCTTAAACAGAGCCGATGATGGTATCTTTTCAATAAATTTTCCTAGATCGGGATATATTGCTTCTATAAGATGTGCTAATTCGTGGACTTTGCGACCCAATGCAGCACCAAGTTTGATTTCAGCGCTACGGTACCACCTTTTGCTCTCGGAAAAGGGAATCTTCCTTCTCCAAGCTTTAGCAATTCTTGTGGAAACCTGTTATCATTGTTTTCGCTTAAATGGACTCTCATACTAGTGCGCAAACTAAGTGTTTGAACTGAACCTCATAACGGAGATGATTTTAGTCATGCTTTTGCAAATGTATACACGTGTTCCATTTGCTATGACAGGTAGTGTTTGGCGAAAATCACAAGCAAAAACAAAAGTGACACCACCCATGAGTATATTTGAGCTTCTGAGATCTTGGAACGTCCGGTTGACTGTTTCAATATGAGCTCTATGGCACATAGTACATTAATCCCACATAATTAACGATGCATCTTGTAACAATTTGCCAAGAGGTCGATTTTTACGTATGCAACATACTGAATTTTACTCCAAATATACTGTTAGTCGTAGCTGTTAGTGGTAAATATATTTTTTAATTGGCTATTTGACTAAATCAACATTGGTATAATCTATGGTAAATAATCAAATAAAAAGTAAAATAATTAATTTGTAATATAGACAAATAAATAAAAAATTCGTAAATTAAATTACGGTTGTCGGCTAGCATTTTCAAAAAATATATATTAACAATGTTATTTAGTATGTCTTAATAACTGTTAATGGTTAAACTAATGCTAAAAAAACTATAAGATCACTTGTTTGCAAAATAAACTCTAAATAATAACAAAATCGTGAACAAAATCAATTACTGTGCATCCATGTATTATTTTTAAGATAATTTTTATTACAATATTTCAAATTTACAATTAAAATTAAGTGTAAAATATTAACATTCCTTGCTAAACTAATACAGGTATGGCAAAAATATAATTTAGTAGCTAATTAAATTCTCTACAAAAATTTTACGTGCATATAATTATTTCGCCGTAATTGTAAGTTAAAGTAAGAAAATTAATGTAAACGTTATTTTTAATGAATTGATTCGAACATGCATTTCGTAGCATTTCTTTTGAGTATGAATGTACAGTACATACAAAAATAGTAATTAAATGGTTTTATGTTTATTTAAATTTTTTGTATTTAAAATTTCCCTCTGGTGTCATAACGTCATGTTCATCCACAAGGCCCGGACTACTTACCTGGGAAAGAATTTTTGTAATCGGATAAGTAGTTCCAGTTCTAACAAAGTCACAAATTTCACCTCTTTATTGTATTATTGTAGATTTCAAGAAAACGCTTATTTCTAGAATATCTTTGTCTAACAGCAATAATACACGCCAAAGCTAAATTAAAACACTACATGCAGTCGATTGACTGTGCAGTTACTTGCGTATTAATGCATTTTGACAAATATATTATAGAAATGAACGTCTTTAACCATACATCAATTATAAACACCAATGATGTATCAGATTAAATAAATTTAAAATTTCGTTACCCGCCGGAGATTTGATATAAAAAAAAAAAAAAAAAAAAAAAAAAGTGGCGCAAACACCGCGCACCGACCCCCCCCCCCCCCCTTTTTTTTTTCTCGTATTTTGTTGCTGTTGTTGTATCGAAATGATGTTGACGAGCTTAAGTTAGACCAACTTCCAGTGCGACAGGCGAGCTGAAGATCCGCCGAAGGAGATCCGGGGCGTGGGCCCACGGGCTCTCGACTACACAGGATGGGCGGGCGCCTTACCACCGAGCTATGGGGAAAGGGCACTCACGGAGCCATCTTTTCGTATTCTAACCTTATAAGCTTGTTTAATTACGTAAAGCACAAGATTGATAATTATGATCGTTAAGGATAAATGCTTAAATAATCCAAAAAAAAAGGTTTTTAATTAGTCGCGTAAAAATGTCCCCTTTTACATAAATGTGAAAACAGTACTTAGTGTTCCGTACATAAGTAACTAAGTTGCTAACATCATTTTACACCTACATTAATAGTCTAGCACGTGTACTCAGAAACCTAAATACAGTAAATGCAGTCTTCAGGGAACAAAAAAAGTATCTTCATACTTTCTGTATGTACCACAAAGCCCCTACATATAACATCTGATCGCATTTGTACCCGTGCCAACTGCGGAATATCTGCCATTTGCGAGTTGTTGTTGCCTGCCATTTACAATTTTCTTTTAGCACTTCAGGTAACGCGTAGATATGAACTTATGCAGCCGTTCTTCTTTTCTGCCATAGAAACTTTTATGTCTTCGGTTGTGCGTATGGTTGTCGTGCAGGGACGGCTTAAGGAACAACCGCTGTGCTACGTTCTCTGCCTCTCTCTCTCACTAAGGCTGGGAGTATAATGACTTCACCATTGAGTATATCATTTCTCAATGACTTCGCTTTACACGTAACGCGCCAGGAATTTACTACGTAGAGCATACAAGAATTTACTACGTACGGCGAACGAGGGGGAGGGAAGTTTGTTAGCTCAAAAAATTAATTACAATTAATGGAGTAGTATACAGGAACCTCCTTCGTGTTAATAGAGGATTGCAAATTTATCATATGTGAAAAAATTAATTACAATTAATGGAGTAGTATACAGGAACCTCCGTGTTAATAGAGGATTGCAAATTTATCATATGTGAAAAAATTAATTACAATTAATGGAGTAGTATACAGGAACCTCCTTCGTGTTCATAGAGGATTGCAAATTTATCATATGTGAAAAAATTAATCAGTTTCCTTACGTTTTGTTAAAAAATTATTTCAGTTATAAAGTTAAAAAAAAATGGAATTTGTTATTTATATTTCAATTTTAATTTTGAACATTTTATTTTAATTTCGGAGAGGTTGGGGGATTATATCCCAATATCCCCCCCCCCCTTTTTTTGTTACGCCCCTGTAACGAACCACGTTACAAGCTATTCGCGGTAAAAATTAGCACTTTTAAAATCAAACTTTGGAGAAAAAAAAATCACTGTCCGTAACTGTTTAACATTTTAACGGGACTGGTGCATGCATGAAGTCACTAGGCCCAGGAAGTTGTAAATTTTACATGTTGTGGAAGGATAGAACATATGAAGGAACGCAGTTAATAAGCAGGGATTCAGAAGTTATGAATTAACCGTAAAGAGCTTGTACTCATTCTGGCGTACGTAACATGTCATATTTTCGTGTGCTCTGCTATGATGCTTCACGTAAACATTGACAAATTCGGGTACTTAGCAGAAATTTTGGTATAGGCTGTTCACTGTGAAGTGAGCAATTTTGAAAGCCCTCACTTTTGGTATAGGCTATTCACTGTGAAGTGAGCACTTTCGAAAGCCCTCAATTTTTGTATAGTCTAGTCACTGTGAAGTGAGCACTTTTGAAAGCCCTCACTTTTGGGATAGAGTAAGTAAATATATTTTATTTTAACCTTAGACGGTAACTTTCGAGTTTGGTTGACTATACACCCTGTGTTTAAAACTTACATGACAATATTTATTTGAGAAGGTGGTTAAAGGATACAAAATAACTGAAAGGAGAGTTTAACTACCACCTCAAAAATGCTCACTTTACCGCGAACAGCATATAAACAGAGTTGTTTTCCAGATTGGAAATTACGAAAATGAAAGTTCTACAGAAGTAGGCGTATTTCTGTTGTAACTTTGATGTGGCGAAACACAGACTGGAAAAATTTGGCTTTCGGGATAGTCGTGTGTATATAGGCTAGAGTGGACGATGTAATTTATTAACCCTTCAAGCATATACGTCTGTTTCTGGGGAGCCGGCGGCCAAATTACTTACACAGAAATAGTATATGCCAAATCTGAAATCCGAATTTATTATCAACAGAATTTAGAGAAATAAATATTCTGAGGAGTGCATACACGTAAATCGTATTTGGTGTAGACATTTTACTGACTAAGCTTATGTGGTATATAAAAACAATATTTTAAAAATAATGTAACAGCAGGGTGAAATTTTTTTACAATAACATTACCTATGTAGGAAACGGCGGAGTAAAAATTAATCCGTCGTTTTTTATACTATATATTTTTATCATTTAATTATTTAATAGATAATTTTTTATTAAAAAGTAAAAAGCTTCCGCATTTTTAGATTTTGCACCGGAATCGTACATCAAGTTTTGCAAAAACCTACCTAAGTATGTCTCCGACTCTATCTCTCTTTCTTTCCCTCTCTATCCCATGTCCTCTCTCATTTCAACTCTCTCTCATTTCTCTCTTTCTCTTTCTCTCTCTCTCTCTCATTCCCCCTCCCCATTATTTCTCGCCCTCTTTCCCTCTCTCTTATCCCCCTCTTCACCGTTTCTCTCTCTCTCTCATGCCCCCCTCTCTCGCTCTCCTATTCACAACGGAACAAAGAACTCCCTGGATAATGTGTATATGAACAGAGATCTGCAAACAGTGTTAACGTCTGTCTTTTCCAACAGATTATTTCGCGAAAAAAAAAAAGGGCCGCGACTTAAAGTTTATAAAAATACTTCAGAAAGCAGAAGGTTTATTGATTTTCCAATCACAGATTATTAATCAACACGTTCAAATTAACAAAACATTTTCGAGGCTTCGGAGTATAAATTAAAAAAAAAAAAAAAACTTCTTACTTGTGTTTTAAAAATTTATTGTTAATTCGAAGTGTTGATTAAAAATCTGCTATCGTAAAATCAATAAAAATTTCTACTATTGAATCTTTATGCGAAATCAGAATCGCAGCCCCTATAGCCTACTTTCCATTAAATCACCTGTTGACAGAAAGATATTACGCAGTTTGCATATAAGCACCGTTCAGAAGAATCGTCGGATTCAAGCTCCAGGGTCGCGCAGATAAGTAAAAACTGAGTCGAATATGTAAGGGTTTTTTTTTTTTAATAGTGACCAACAGTTTGATCTCAGAGGCGCCATGAATCTATCATTTGATCGTGTGTTGCGTAACACAACAGCTGTCACGATAGTTCCGAAGGCAGTAAATTATGCACTGTAAAGTTTCAGATATGATACATCATGTATAGACAGTACAAATAAATACACATCATTAAGAATACAAGCATAACAGCTGAATTAGCCATCCACATTGGGGTCCTGTTGGTGAACTAAGTCGTGCATTGCTGGAATTCAAACCAACACTGGTTTCGTCTCATTGCCGTACTAATATTGCATTCAAAATAATCACCACCAGTTCTTATGACGTCAATGGAAACCGTAGATTTGGTCAGTGACGTTGGAAACATTTTCGTTTAAGATTTAGCCAGGGGGTTGGGGAGGGGTGGCCAGATCTTGTAAAGAATTTTACACCCCTGGGGCTGCAAAATAAGCCGATCACCAAAATTATATTTTGAAATCAAATATGCCTTTATTTACACGCATATATTTTGTTTCCTATTCAGATAGTTTGACACCAGATACTTATATCAGCATAAATATTACCATTTACTCGTATTGTCAGGGTTGCGGTGACTGAGCTGTTAGCCTGCCACCAAGGCGATCCGGGTTCAATACCCGGCCGGGTCACTCCGGATTTTCGCAAGTGTGCCGGACGATGCCGCTGGTCGGCGGGTTTTCTCGGGGGTCTCCAATTTCCCCCGCCCCTTCATTCCGGCATTACTCCATGCCCACCTCAATTACCCTCATCGGCTCTCAAGACCTCGCTGTTACAAGCAGCCCAAATCTCTTCACTCACTTGTAGTGTATCATTGTAAAGTCTTGGGTGACTCCTAGTGGAACTTGTGGGAAGAAGGGGGAGGGGGAAAATGTGCCTTTGTTCGCCCCTCCCTTTCATAAAGCCCTGCTCAATGCGATAACGCTCTTGTAGTACACACACATGCATACATATACACAGTGAGTGAGAGAGAGAGAGAGAGAGACAGACAGAATAGTTTATCTACAGTAATTTTCAACGTTGTCACAGTACACCGAAAAAAAAAAAAGTGTTCGGTTGTTTTCGTAAAAATTGCATTTTACACAAACATTGGACCACGAAATAAGAGCTGGACAATATTTTTTTTAACAAATTCCCTACTGCTGCGAAATATCTGGTTAATTTTTTCGGGTCCATAATTTTATTAGTGATTTTTTCCTGTAAGTTATAGTATTAAGGGCAGTGCCTGCCAGATGGCAGCTCCAAGATTTGAACAGGAAATTCCATGTTGAGGAAATTTCACCTTAGTAATTAATTTAAAAAGGCAGGCGTTTCAAACCAAATGCAATATTCGCGAATATATTTGAATAATATCCCTACGAGCGTATATTTTTAATACAGAAAGAGAGTATATACTTGTATGTGTTAACGAAATTTTACAATTTCCTTGGAATCAGGCTGTACGTGATATTGAAACATCTCTACTGTAGGGAACTTCTACTAAAAAAAAAAAAAATTGTGAAGAATACATTTCGTTTGAAACGCCTATCTTTAAAATTAATGGTTTGAGATGAAATTCCCTTAACATGGTATTTCCTATTCGAAATTTGCAACCTGCCAGCCGGTAGGAAGTGCCTTTAATATGCGAACGGTACTTACGTATTGTAACGTGCAGCTACAGGCCTTGTTTGCCTGATTGCGGCAGCACAGGCATATTGCGAAGAAGTGGAGCGAAGCCTTGAGCGGTTCTAAACAAACCCCGCCGGGCGGGCCGAGTGCGCCGATTATATTACGGATGGAAACCCGGCGGACGAGGTCTTTGACGTCGTGATACTGCGCCATCCATAGATGGGGGCGCGCCGTCCGCCGACATGCGTCTAGTCGGACCACAGCAGACTAGTCGGAGAGTCCTTTTATATAGACAAGTGATTTAATAACGCGTTGCATTAGCATCTAACACAATGTCACCGAGTAAACATAACGAGAGATCCTCCGATTTAACGAGTATCTAACAACCTGTAACGTGTTGTAAAACATACTGTCGAGAGATGTAATTTGATAGTGATTTAAATACACAGATGGAACTGGATATATTTGAGTTCTTCACTGAGTAAGCATTACCCCAACATGTACGTTTAATATATAATAATTTCCCACATTAAAACCACGCGCTTTTAAAGACAGTAACAATATGTGCTCTGACATCGACAGTTTCTTTGACATGTAGCTCTGTAACGTTCACTCTGTACGTGTGAAAATTTCCCCTTCAGGTTCGACAACGGGAGAACATTTCGACCGCGCGAAGTTTAAGCCCCGACTAGGAACGAGCATGGCTCCGTTTTTTATTTCTCTAATCGTGTTATTTAATTACCGGCGGTCTTTTCCCAGCCACCACGACCGCAGCGGAGCTGCAATTATCGGGAGTTCGCGTGTCCCTCTGCTGCGGGTCTTGTTTGTGGTAGCCAGCGGCCGTCATGGGGTGGGAGGGAAAAGTAATGGCACTGCGTTGGGGGGGGGGGGGGGGAGGGGGCGGGGTGGGAGTAAAATAAAGGTGGCCCCTTGATTCGGAACACCGGGCCTGCCCAAGCAATAACTTTCGTCCAATTCCTCCACCTCCCCTTGCCGCAAACCCTTATTTACATAAATGCAAAACACTCGACTGTAATATCTCTCAAGGTAAATACCCGGACCTGGAGGGTGTAAAGGGCTCGGTATGGTGGATAGGGGTGGGTGTTGAGGGTTGGGGTACGGAGGCAGAGAAGTTGGCGCCATTGTTGAAGGAAGACAAAAGGAGATGGTGGGGCGAGACACAAAGTGGGTCAACAGAGGAAAGAGTTGAGAGGGGAACCACTTCACCCCCTCCCCGAAGTCGCTCTTTCCCTTCTGCCACCCCTTATTCTTCCCGAAGCGACTGGAATCGCGTGGATGGAGGGTGTTGGGGGTTGGTAGAAACTCGCGATAAAGCACTCTTTCCAAACCACTTCGCCAGGGCTGCTGCGGAGGTGGTATAAATCTCCTCGCGAGCCAGCTCGGCTGGAGGGGGCGGTGTAAAACAGGAGAGCGTGGGTGAGTAGGTGTGTGTGTGTGTGTGTGTGTGTAGGACGTCGTGGAGGGTAGGCGAGTATTTTTGTGAGTGCTCCCGGGCCGGGCAAGAAACGCGGTCGGCCGGTAGACAATAGATCTCTTGGAGCTGGCGACGCGCGGTGTCTGGTTGTTCCCTTCTCGCTTGACATCTGGAACTCGCACGCTTATGCCTGGTTGACACGTGCGTCCACGTCGCAGAACAAACGGAGCGGGAAACTAGAGCAGCCAGGTAGAAGAGAAAAACAAAGGATTGTTTCCCTCGCCAGCTACGGCGAAATTCCTGCTCGCGGAAAGAGCAGACTTTGCCGATGTTTCCCAGGAGTCAGTTGGCGATTTCTTACGATATCTGCGTGTATGTTTCTGTCTCGGGTAATTTAAGTGTCAGTAATTATTGTGGTTTCCCTAAGAGCATAAATCCCCAATTATCGCCAACAGAATTATACAATGATAATAATTATAGGCTGTTCACGGTAAAATGAGCACTTTTGAAAGCCCTGCTTAAAATCTACCTGTACGCACGTTGTGTATTCTTCCGCCCTATGTAAAATTAACATTGCCAGGGGTCTCATCACTATTCCTGCGTCGGTCAACTAAAACTGTGGAATTATTTAAAAAAAAAAAACATATATATATTTTACAAATCTACTCATTTTACACTTAGATGTATTAAAAAAAACTAGATAGCGAGAGAAATAATTAAAATTATCACAGATGGTTACCAATATATATTTTATTAGACTTTACGACATGGAACTAATTTCCATTCATCGTTACCAATTTTACTGGGCGCATTTCACTCAGTGCGCCCGTTAAAATATATACCATGCAGGAGCAGTGACTTTTTTCTAAGGTTGATTTCAAAAGTGCTCATTTTATCGTGAACAGCCTTTAAGCATACATGCCTATTAATAACACATTTGATCATCATATCAAACTTTATCAACAGCAGAAACAGATTATTTTATTGTAAAATATACTATTAAAATTAAAATTGATCAAAAATTCTCATTTACAGGCTTAACATTTCGTGCAAAATTATACCTGTGAAACTAAGTCTTCTTTGGTGTTTTTTTTTTTTTTTTAATTATGTACTTCGATGATTTTCTTCTCTCTAAACAGCAATAATATTCCAAAAATATGTAGATAATTGTTTGGGATAAAAGATACACTAGTGGCGTACACTTGCCATACACTTTGCACCAAGACATATTCTATCATAAAGGTTTTGTGCCTTCAGTGGACCGAGCAGCCTTGGGCGTTGTGCATGTACGATAAACAAACTGCAGCTTGGCTACGAGAGTCATCTGAGATCATGTAGCTAATTTCAAGAAAATGACACTGAGCACCGCTCATCTTCAGCGATGCACACTATTTGGGGGTTTTTTTTTTTTTTTTTTTTTTCCCCAGTAAACTGAACTGATTATAAGTACAAATATAGCGACAACTGACAATTATTTTAAAACAAATGATTGACGTGTAAAAGTTGCTAAATTGACAATACTGAAAACCGCCAGCTTCAAATCGCAGTCTCCTGTCCTTGAGATGCTGCCAGAAATTCCCACCAGGCCCTACTCTATTTGTTACGGAATTATGTGTGACCAACTGTTTTATAGTTTACGCCGATTTCATTGATGCTGTGTCTTTTTTACTGACGGATTGTTGTGTGGCTACAGAAACAAGAAGCGGTAATCCACACGCGCACTCGTACGCCGTATTACTCCCCTCACTGCATGCATGCGATCAAATGGGTTTACAAGTTAACGCCTTACAAATACTTTATATAACATTTATAGTTGAAACTGGAGCCATTTATAAACAAGAAAGAAACACTGGGACAGTGAAGTGATCTAATCTATCATTTACAAAGGAACAAAGCCTCAATTTTTATACAAAAACACTGGGATACTGTACCTAAACGATTTCCGCTCAAAAATTTTCGGGTTAATTAATATCAAAGACTGCAAGTAAAATTTCAATAATCTGTAACGAAAATCGTTATAGAAGTGAAAAAATTTCAAACATTCTTCATTAACATGCCGTAAAAAAACTAAGAATCAATTTTTTTTAAATTGCTATAAGCTATTCACGGTAAAATGATCACTTTTGAACGCCCTGCTTAAGATCTACTTGTATGCACGATGTGTATTCTTCCGCTTTATGTAATATTAACATTGTCATGGACCTCATCGCTTTATTCAGGTGTAAATATTTTACAAATCTGCTCATTTTTACACTTCGATGCATTAAAAAAAAAAAAAAAAAAAAGCGAAAGAAATAATTAAAATTATGAGAAATTGTTACCTAACCCTTCTTATTCGACGTTAAGATTCGCAACTACTTTCCATCCGTCATTACCAACTTTACTGGGATTGTGTCATTCTAGACGCCCGTTAAATAATATGCAGGTATAGGAGCAGTAACTTTTTTCTGAGGTTGATTTCAAAAGTGCTCACTATATCGTGAACAGCCTTTAAATACATGTTCACAACGTGATAGCATGTAGGGCACAGTATTGCATACACCTCAACAGCCAGACGTTACGCGGAATCAAAAGTTATCTCGGACGATCGCCTTTCCTACAGGGACATTTGTTTCCGGCAACACTTCTATTAACGGCGTCAGTGAATCAGTAGAGCATCCCGCAGAAGACTCTCTGAGCGTATATAAACTCACCGCATTGCAAGATGTGTGAATGTATGACACGGTGGCGTTAAAAGCACCTTAGATATATCCGCGTTTGATCTTCCAATGAGACGCACTCGCGTTTAGAAGCCGCTTCCTTCTACCATAGTATCTAGAAGCCAGCATTCAATATACGCTTCACTGAAGAAGAGTCTGCTTTGACAGCAGCGTGTTTTATAGGAACCAGCTTTTAAAGAACTACGATTATTTTTTTCAAGATGTTTCCTCCTAAAATCTAAGCACTTCAACAGTCTCAACCACCACTCCCCGAAATGGGGAATGAGATATGCATAATTTATTTTCAGCGCCGCAGTTGCTTCCAGTACCACAGTACTTGAGCCCGCAGAACTAAGTGACGCATCGAGAAAAGCTTGCATAAAAAGGACACTTTGTTGCGAGAGAGATTTAGGGGTCTCTTATCAACGAAGTCTTGAGATACGATGAGGGTGAAAATGAAGTGAGAATGGAGCAGCGCCGGAATACAAGGGCAGGGGAAACGGCAGATCCTCGAGGGAACCCGCTGACCAAGGGCATCCTCCGGCATGGTTGCAACTTGCGAAAATCCGGTAGTGACCCGGCCGGGGATTGTAACTCGGTTAGCCTGGGTGAGAGGCGAGCAGTCTAACCACCCCGGCCCCAAGGACACTTTCTAACAGGGTTGTGGCATGAAAGATAATCAGCAAGTCATGTCTGAGTGAATGTGTATGTAGTATGATATTTCTAGGATTTCTATAGAACAGACGATGTTAAACGATTCAGGAATGGCAATGATGCACGTAAAATGAGATTGTTCAGGAAGAATTGCGTAAGTCCATCGTGAAAATTTAAGCCTAAAAGAGGATGGGCTATAGTTAAAATATGAACGTCCTTGCTTATACATATTATAACCGGAATGAAGCAGGTAAATTAATGTACATGCAATGGCGAAAAGGGCAGTTTCTTTATGGTAAAATAATTTTGTCTCTGTAAGTTGAAGTTGTAAAGTTATGAAATGTTACATATGCTTGCTGACATTCAAAGCTATGATCATGCACGCCATTTTATGCATTTATAATCGTTGATTCGCATGAGATACAGATTCATATATGCACCCCAGGTGGTAACGGTAGTTCTGAATAAGTTTGTCGTTTCAAAACTATGGAAAAGTTTTATTACAACTTCATCTATGTGTTAAACTTCCGTGAAACAAGAGCTGAAAAAAAAAAAAAAAAAAAAAAAAAAACTTTTGAATGTGACGGCTGTTGAAGAAGAAAGCGAGTGGAACGTTTAAGGGAGGACAGCCGAACAAAAACAACCTTGATGGAGGCTAGATGAGTTTGGAGCGTACATAAAAAAGGGTAAACATGCAGACTATTATGAGAGTTTTGGGAATTTGTTTCCTCCACCCGAATTGCGAAAGTCCCTGAAAAATTGTTATCTAACTTATAATTACGAAACGGAGCAGCTGCCTAACACGTGGAACTGCGGACATTTGTGCCTTCACTTCCTGGTTCGCTCGTACAAGTAATTGTATAAAAAGGCTATACACCGCAAGGAAACCATCAGTCATGTCTATAACGCTTACCTCGACTGGTCGTAGCTCCGAGCAGCGTGCGGTATCATTTTCCGCCACTCGACCTGGAGGGGGAATGGAGCATAGGCCTTTTCGATTATAAAACTTACAATGCGATACGGAACATTTATGAAAAAAACTGCAAGCTGTACCTCGTAAAAAGTGGTAATGTTTCCCATGAATTTTCGCTGTCCATTGGCTCTTATGAAATAGACTATATTGCAAGGTACACTGAAAATTCGCTGCTCCCCGACACTGAATTCGAACTTCGTGAGAATCCCAATACTCTGAAGAGTGTTATCAGATATAACGAAGATATCGACTTTACGAAAACGGATACCATTGGACCGATGCTGGGGTTAGAGCCATGTATCTACGAAGCTGATAAAACACACGTGTCGTCGCAGCCTGAAGATGTTTTCCCAGTCAATGTGATACAAATAACCTGTAATTTGGCAAGTGGCACATACCTCAACGGCAGGCCGAACAATACACTGCACGAATTTTCGCCTATGGTCACTCCAGGTTATAAACTGGTCGTGGCACCGCAAAGCATCATTTAGATTTCGGTCGTCGTGAAGAGAGCATTTTTGAAGACAGTATAAGGAAGGTGGAACTTCATGCATACCAGCCGTTCCTGATCGGTCCATACACACTTCCATCGGAGGTTCGGATCGCAGTCCAACACCAAGATATCTGCACTCTTCCTTGTCAGTCTTTCCTGCGAATCGGGGGGACTCTGAAGAAATAAGATGGGACCAATCCAGCATCGAAGAAAATAATTAACAATGGAATTCTACACCTGATCGATAGCATCACCTACTTTCTTAATGGTGCCGAGTTGGACTAGTAGCAAGATGTGGGCATAACCTCAACGATCAAAAATTACCTTTCGCTAACACCGAATGAGCTGCCTGCAGCCAGGATGGCAGGGTGGGGAGGAAGGTTCGAAGTATGTGTTCTGCTCTCCAAGCTATTGGGATTTGCCGAAGATAACAAACTAATTATCTTCAATTCGAAGCAGGCGTTGGTGATAATGCTCACCAATACACATTTGAATACCATAGTGGGTACAGGAGAAAACCTGGAAGCAGTGGACCTAAACATACAGTCTATCGAAAGGATACTGCAGCATGTGCAGTTGAGAACTGCAGAATGCCTACACATGTTGCAGAATGTGGAAGATGGTAAAAACATCGATGTAGCTCTCAGGTCGTGGAATCTGGAGACATATCCGGGATTGCCAGCAAGCCAGCACATTAACTGGATGGTAAAGACCAGCTTTGCGTCTGAGAAATCGAGGTACATCATATTTGGGCTACAGACTGGAAGACAGCACAAGGTAAGAGTGAGCCATTCACATTTTAACACATGCCAAATAGAAAATGTCAAAATATTTTTGAATAGTGAAAGCTACCCTACATAGACATGAACACGAACTTTTTAAATGGCCAGTGCCTGCTGGCATATCAGATGTATGCTTAATTCCAAACTGCATATTATGGGGGCACCCAATCCCCGATGTTGAGCCCTGATACATTCAAGAGTTTGACACCGCTCATGGTATTCGACTTGAGTAAACAGGACGAGCATATTACCTCCACTGTGATCGATTGCAGCATCGAATTCACTACACATGGAAATATTCCTACCAACACGTACACATTTTGCCTGATACTTCACGACCGGCTTGAATCTTATAATTGCCGAGACAGTACAGTCAAAATACTGTCATGAGCACAGCTGACTGATCACACACCGTAACTGTATACTCGTCTTCGAGCATCGCCAGCTTCAAGTGGTGGGGTTTCCCTGCCCGCTACAATTCCTGGGTCGTCGAGGTGGATATCGAGCGGTGAACGTCGAAGAAGATTAATAAACTTGTGTATTTTATTACGTATACAATACATTTTATGTGGAAAAGATATGCTGTGTTTTATTTCAAAAAACCTTTCCCGCTTTATATATAAGAATAAAAAATAATAAATAAATTCAAGTACTTTGCAGGACTGGTCAATGTCACCATTCGCTACAGGCCTATATCAGGTGGCATAATCGGGTTGTCGCACAAAGGTAGGACATAAGTATGCATATAAAAACCAATATGGCCGCCACTGCTCTGTAGGTCCAAAGGAAGCCTCCCAAATTAATTTAATTGACGAAAATTGGATTTCAGGGGCTTGTTTTTGAATGAGGGGAGCTTCTACCGTATTTGAGGGCTTGCGCCGTATTTGAGGGCTTCTATCTTTTAAAGAAATAAGGGAAATTTTTAAGTGAAAAAGGCTTGCCCCGTATTTGAGGGCTTATATTTTTTTAAAGAACAAAGGGAAATTTTTAAATAAAAGGGAAATTTTTAGGGTGTTCTGGTCCATATTGAGGGGAAAAGGGAAATTTCGAGGGAAAAAAGGGAAAAATATGGCGGCCGGGTAGCTCCGGCTCCGATGCCCATGCCCTTGTCCCCAAGTCCCCATAATACTACTTTTACCATGTACGTGAATTTTACTCCAGAGTGCGGTAATTTTACTTTACCTGTAAAGAAAACTATGTTTCCCCCACAATCTTGCGAATATTACCTTACACTTGTCAGACAATTTTCCCATTATTTTAACAGTGAAATACACTAGTGAAAATGCATTTAAGTACACCCCGTATGAATATCCGTATCTGCCCCAAAGGTGGTACACAAGAAGGTGGTATGTGAAACTGATCAAAACATCAAGTCCACGGGACATCCGGAATATTAAATTTAAAACACATACATCAGGCACCTTGATAAGGAGTGTAGCTACCCGTGACTGTACCACATGCAGCAACGTGTCGTTCAAATGCTGAATGTCTCTCTGAGGTATGGCATGACATACTCGCTGTACTTATTGAAGTAGTTGGTAATGGTCATTGCCGAGGCTGGGCTGGATATGAGACGTCGTCCCATGTCCCAGGGTATCGTGCACATACTGTGTAGGCTCTATGTGTTGCCGTAGCGGCATAGGGACGTGCGTCATCGTGCTGGAAGATTGGTCTCCGCAGTGTGCCGAGTTATGGTCGAAGGGCAGGTTTGACAAAGGTCGCGGATATACGACGCACTCAATATACTCCCCCTGAATGAATACCAGAGGGGATCGGGATGTGTAGCTTACAGCTCGAATGGCGTAATCCCAGGTGGGAGTCCGGTATGCCGAATGCGAATAAACCAAGGACTTTTTCGCTAGAGCCCATACATACGAACGCGAACACGGCCATCTCTTTGTCCACAACAGAAACGAATCTCATCACTGGACACTACTGTTCTTCACATTCGCCTCTATAATTAGGGATAGGGAAATTTCGCGAATTCATTTCGGGACAAGATAGACGTCAAATACATTTATAGTGAAATCACCTTCGCAATTGGATACCATTTTATAAGACCCACCGTGCACGCCACTGAGTCAACAGCAGACTTGCAAGGAAACACCTTGCGAATCCCATAACTGCCAGGTGTAGGGCGACAGCCAATGAACACACAGCTGAGGCTCCAGTATGCAGAGGACCGAGGAGTCTAGCCTACAGGTCGTTGAACTCGCGAAATTTTCCTATCCGTATCTATAACACAGTCTCTCCCGACACCACAAGGGACATTCTATACGATGAACAGGTTTAGGTTTAGTGTGCCAGAGGAACACTAGAACATTAATCTACCTAAAATAATCGATTGTTTATTGTTCGTGCATACATATGGGCGCCACAGTGGATCTGATTACACGTGCGCTTGTTGTTGTATCAGTCAGGGAGGCCCGAACAGTCTTTCTGTCAAGGCGCTCTTCAATGTAGTGAAGGGGCACTGGTGGGGCCAGGCAGCTGTGGGAATCCTCTGTTACCCATTTTCTCCACCACATGTGGACCACTGACTCGTCACGCGCCATGTGAGTGACAGTTTTGCCAAATATCCAGCCACCTTCTCGGAGTCCCAATATACGGTCAATTTTAAAGTCACCTTACTGTTCAATTGGTGGTTGCTGTCGTCTTCCAGGTATTACAGATACACTGCGTGATACAAGCGCAATGGAATTACACAGCTAAAGGCATTCGTCGGGTATCCAGGCGACATGCGATAAGACTATTGGTCAAATGGCTGCAGACTGGTGCAGGAGAATGGCTCCCTTCCACTTATGATCCGAATGCCCAATATACACGAACAATGTTTATAGTAAAGCCCATTTGGACTGAACAATGCTGACTAGGTGTTCCTCAATACATTTCCGTTAATTTGGTATCATAGTTAAATATGAGGGCCAGAATAAAACATCTGCGTGGAACACATTATTACAACCGTGCAAAACGTATTTCAGAGAACAACGTAATGACTTCTCAGTCTCAAATCTGAATGAGAATATGAAGCTTCCGAATGAGTTTAATCAACTTTTGATGCGCTGGAAATTTCCGTCATTAAGTAAGTTTTTATCATAAGGTGATTTACGTAAACTACTTGATAGTTTTGAAAATATACACAAACGTTATATACAAATGTAATGGTATAATATTTTATTTCATCGTTGTAAGTATTTATTGGTAGAATATATATTGGAAACTAGTCTTGGCAACCTACAATTAAAATTTATGGAAAATTTAATGTGCTAATTTTGTTGTTTTTTATTATTTTGATTGTATGATTTGTCGTATAATTGGTATCAGTAGTTTCGTTTGCACTTTAAATGCTCTGTAAATAATTCACGCAATAGTTTTGTTTATTGTCATATTTATGCATGGATTAGTACATACTTAAATTAACAAATACCAGAATAATGTAGACAATTATGTAAAGTGATGAAACCCAGTTACGATTGGCAAAATAAAAAGTAGAGAAAATCCAAATAGCATGTTTCACACAAATCCTCAACCAATAAGATTCAGTAACTCAGAAAGGCTAGGGTTTCTTCTATGACAAGACGATGAAATTGTGGATAACAGTTAGCCTCAAAGCTATTTAAAACTGTAAGGATATTGCTGTGAAAGGCAATGCTATTGTAAATTGAAGAAATAATGCAAAATTTAGTAAGTTATAACCGACACACTCAAAATAGTTCACCAGTTTACCATATCAGTGTATAAACATAGTGAAAAAACACGGAAGGTAATTTTTTTTTCACACATCCATGATAACCTCCCTACATTAACTTAGTAAAACAGTAGAACGTGAATTCTAGTTCCCAAATCTCTATAGCAGCAATGCTCAACATTCCCGTATTTGCAGTTTGATGTATGGTAAATTTTCTATGCTATCTATAGGTCGGGACAGGTGTTATTCGCGAAAAGCTTGCAAGATCAGTTGTACTACAAAACACGTTTATTCGTATGCACTCTCGTGGTTGGATGATTTTTAATTGTCACGTGTCTCAAGTGTCTGCCTGTGAATCGTGGAAGTTCAGTATCGGAGTACTTTATTACGATTGGCCCAGTCAAATAGGAACATGTCTTCTCACGTACACGTGCGGCCAATAACCATAGGAAGTTGTGGTCGTGGACGTAGGATATAGAAGTGTAGCATGTCGGTAAAAATTTTCGTGGAAAACACCTGTTCCTATGTATAGGCCTAATTAACTTCCATAGTTATGGGAGTTTACTGGGAAACAAAAATTTACAGCCAATAATATTTACTCAAATGCTTTCATAATTATTTAAAAAATTTAAAAAAATAAAAAAACCGTACCGCTGTACAAGGACATTCTAAATCGGTACAGAAAAATCAAATGGAAAAATGAATTTCCGGGGTGGCTGGCAGTGGTAGAGGGCGAACCACAGAACTGCAGCTAAAGCTCGGCAGTTTCAGCCAAGCAGAAGGCGCTGAACTATGTTAGGGAATTCCAACTGTGATGGTGCATTTCACACCCAGGTGAGGGCGCCGTAGCTTGGAATACCGCCTGGTGTCGTGACGAATAGCAGCGCGGTGAACTGGAACACGCACACGCGCTTGCGACTCAGGAAACGAGAGCAATTTAATCAACCAGAGTTCGCGTACACTGTGCAAAATTCCCGTATGTTCACGGAAATGTAGAGCGAATGTACGGAAACGTAATCCGTAATGATGAGAAATGGTACTAACTCCGTAAATACAAAACACGGAAGGTTGCCTTATTTGCTATAGCTTAGGGTTTCTGGGACAAACAATGCCGAACCCACACGAAGTTTTTTTTCGCCACCGTAGCCAGAAAATTATCGTTTCTGCGGCAGGTAAGGTTATTCACGCTTCAAACATTAAAAATTAGCTTCAGGCGTCTGTAACATTTAGCAACACTTAAATACACCAACTTTAACAGAAACTGAAAAAATGCTTCTGTGACAGCAGTAGAAATACACAAGTTATACCGCTGATATTGTGCGAGAGTTGGGCTTGAGCCGAGTCCTGCTCTCATAGCTCAGGGGTAGGGTGGCCGACCTGTAGTCGGAGGGTCACGGGTTAGCACCCCAGCGCCTCCGATGCGGCAGACCTTCACTTAGTTTGTCACACTGGAGAGACTCCAGTGTCCACGCTAAATGGCACAACAACGTCAAATGAAAGAAAACGAGAAAAAAAAATTGTGGTTGGAGTCGTGGACTTCTTGACTCGGGTTCAAATATTGATTAAGTATTAAATATTTTAACTTTTAAATTTTTTTTTTCACCCATGTAACATAAATTAAAGAATTTTTCATTACCTATTGATTTTAAATTGGAAGTACATAAAACTAATTGTGAAATAACGGAAAGGTTCCGCAAAATTTACAGAAAATCCGTTTTTGAAAATCAATGTGTCCGTTATTTAAGGAGAGTTTACGGACACCTCTGGATAAATTTTTACCAGCACTTTTCCGTAAAAATTAAGGGAAATTTTTTTACTGTGTGCTAGCGGAACAAAATACATCGACCCCGAACAGTTTTTTTTTTTTTTTTTTTTTTTGCAATGCTATGTTTCATTTGAACTGCTGCAACCGAAAATTAATTTTGGTCTGAAAATTTGTAATAAAATATCAAGTCAAGAGATCACGTAACCGTTTTATTTGACCAGCTCTACATACAGCAAACAAGTACAAGACTCTTTTATATCAGCAGCATCCAACAGCAATTCATTTAGAAATTCTAAGTTCGCATTGATGCGGGTTTCTGAATGTTTCCACCGTCAGTTAACATTAAATCTATTCCGTAGCATGGCATTAATGAGCGAGTATATTCGGGGTATCATTTCATGAGCTCAAGTTCTCGTTACGATTTCTCGATGCTACGTTTATGTAAATGTAGTGTGATCGTCTGTGAGATATTAGATCAAGTGTGATGCGAGTCACTGGTGCAGCGCGTGAAATTTCTGTCATATTAACAAGCGACTATAAAAATAACGGAATATTTTAAGCCAAACAAAATGTTTAGAATTAATGTTTATTTTATTACATTTTAAATTATTCTAATAGGAGAAGCCAAAACATTAGAATTTTTTTATCGATAATGAGTAGCCAAAATATAATGATTTAGATAACAAGTAACAAATTTTAATACATATATTTTATAACAAGTATACTAAATATCAAAACAATTGTTTGAATATGAAAAAAAAAAGTGTAATATCGCTGTTAAGCAAAACTATTTTCAATTTCATTCTAAAAGTTATTGTGACTGTAAGTAAATTTATAATTAAAAAAAAATTAAAGAGCTGATTTGGCTAATTTGTGCAAACACAGTACATAATTTTTTCTCCGTTAAAGGCTTCATCGTTAAATACATTTCGGGGGTAATTATAAAGATTGTGTATAATATATCGCTTACGTGGTATTAGCAAAAAAAAGCACATTTCTTGTGCTTCTGCTGTATCCGATTCTATAAACCGATGCCACTTCAAAAATGTTTAATCTAAATCGACCGCTTTAAGAGGATAGTATCTTAAAGCTTTTATAAAACTTACTCTCGTTGAAGTTATATAATGACACTATCACGAAATATATTTTCGTCAATATCCAGAAGAATAAGAAATGCCAAACTAAAACTTAAATCATAAATTCGTGTAAATATTGCCAATGAATGCATATTATTGATGACATATCCGCTTAAAATACCAAATAATCCAACATAAATGTTACAAATTTTATATGCTTTATAATAGAGGATAGACTGTAAATATATATGCGTATTATCCTCTAAAGACATTATATACATACCTATTCAATTGGAATCATAAATTATAGTAAACTCTACAAAATGATTTTCCGTAAAAATTTGATTTTTGGGATTCGATTATTATGATTTTTTGTAAGTTAGCATAAGTATGCTACTTAACTGAAGAAAGACATTACTGATGTATAGATCACATACAGATGAATCATATTAGCATTTATCATATTTGTAAGTCAATATATATATATATGTCTAAAGTTTTGTACATAAAGTGTTACACTCACTAGCATAAAAATTACTGCACCTAGTGATGTATGTAGTACAGGGAATAAACTCAAAATAGCCAATTGAAACGATGTCATGAAAGTATAATCAAAATACAACTTGTGTAATGCGCTTCCGGAAAAAAGTGTGCAGTTGAAATAATTTTAGTACACTATTAATGCGGTGATACGACCGGACTTGTAGTAGAGACGTCTAATGCTATCCTGTGAAAGATCATTCGCCAATTTTTACAACTGCTGCTCCAGATATTGCAGAATTTGTGGTAGCTGAAACTTCCATCCCAGCTGGTTCACACGTATTCTACAGCCGACAAATTTGAAGAGAGTTTTGGCGTTGGAAGTGTGTCGACAGCATAAAAACCGTCCTGGGAAACTCGTGCTGAATGTGAACGGCAATTATTATGATGGAAAACAGCCTCTGTCAAGGCCGTAACGTGACGAGAGCACATGTGCCCGCAAAGCATCCTTACCTTGGCACAGTGCTATCGATGTTCCTTGTTTATCATCAAGACGAATCGTTAATCATATTAGATTGTTCTCCTCGCCATGACGCTACGAGTTCAGGAGGCATGTCACTGAAAAATGAAGTCCAGATAGATGTCCATGTTGGCCAGTGCCAGTTTCTCATCCACGACCAGACAAATCACGCATTAGTCACTAAAGAAGATACACCCCCATTGAATACCAGCCTATTATGCCAAAACTGCAAAGAAAGTAGCCGTTGTCGGGGTGATAATGGAAGACAGTTTGAGGGACGTCGAGATCGCAGGGCTTATTCTCCAAGTCTCATCGCAATGGCGCGAGTAGAAAGATGAGTCCATAGTGATGCTGCAACCATGTCTCTGGATGGTAGAAAGAGACACTAGAAGATTGCAGGCTTTCGCCATCGTGTCTGGATGACTATCTTGCTTTCCGGGCTATAGATGCGTATTCGTAGTAAACAGCTTTTACTATACGTCGTAGTAGACTGAAAATGTCTACAGACATTTGCGGGAGAACATTGATTTTTCTGCTGCCACGAAGACGCGGCTCCAGCCAGGAATCCAAGCTAAAGGCTGTTCGCTGTAAAGTGAGCACTTTCGGAAGCCCTGCTTGAGATTTACTTGTATGCACGTTGTGTATTCTTCCGTCTTACGTAAAATTAACATCGCCGTGGGCCTCTTCACTTTAAGCATGCGTCGGTCAAGTGAAACTGTGAAATTATTAGAAAAGTAAATATTTAACAAATCTTCTCATTTTTACACTTCGACGCATTAAAAAACAGAAAGCGAAAGAAATTGAAATTTATTTATTACAAATGGTTACCTAATACTTTTTATTCGACGTTATTGTATGGAACAACTTGTCATTCATCGTTATTAACTTTACTGGGCGCGTGTCACTCAGTGAGCCCGTTAAAATATACTCAGGCAGGGGCAGTGACTTTTCTTGTTTCAAAAGTGCTCACTTTATCGCGGACAGCCTTTAGTCAGAAAGAGACACCGTTGATTCAGTTTGTGCCTGTCGAACAATGAAAAGTTCCGATCCTCTGATGGCTATCGCCTGAAGCCCTCCTGGCATGTCTGTGTTCCCTCATGCTCCCAATTCTCCCAACACATTTTCCTAGCTTTATACCTCTCTTCACATAGAAGTAACTTATTTTTCGTTAAATTGAAGTTTCACATTAATTTAATTCATATATTATAATATTACATTTATAATAAATATGAACAAAAAGAGTGTGAGTGAATGAATAGATTTGGACGGCTCTTAACAGCGAGATCTTGAGAGCCGACGTGGGCGATTGAAGTGAATATGGGACGGGGGAAACGGGAGATCCCCGAGAAAACCCGCCGACCAACGGCATTGTCCGGCACGATTCCTACTTGCGAAAATCCGGTGACCCGGCCGGGGATTGAGTCCGGTTCACCACGGTAGGAGGCGAGCGTGCTAATCGCTCAGCCACCGCGGCCCCATGAACAAAAAGAGTGAGAAAATATGTGTGTTGGTAGCGCCTAGTGAGAAATATTTCTCATGCGAAATAAAATTAGAACCGAGTGAGCACGAATTCAGTGCGTTATCCTTTGGTGTGATTTTCTAGACTTCGTTCAGCTTAGTTTGCACGAGGCGAAGGAATATCCTGGAAGTAGAACTTTAGCAGGGCTTCAGGAAAGGCTGAAGTAACCCTGAATGTATATTTATAGATACAAAATGGCGTGACGGTTGCTTTGATGTTGCCGTATAGAATCACTGGCTGGTCACGCGAGTATCTAGGTTCGGGCCTTGTTTCTGATTGGCTACTGCGTTCTGAGGAAGATTCCCTTTTGGGTAGGCTACCTCCTGGCGAGTAAGTCACAAGGCAAACGTCGTCCCGACACGTCGCTGGATAGTAGCACTGTTCTGGTGGCGAGTACGACTGGAGTTCGCGCTGCGAGGAACTGTTTCGTCTCTGTATAGTTATGGGTTCTGTCGTTCGGTCCCGACGATTCAGGTGACTACCCGACAGAACGACCTCCTTGCCTGACGTAATCCAGCGAGTCGCCCTCTCTCAATCTCTGTCAACTGTTTGTACCTATGTTAGATGTGTTGACGATGCATGCCACGCACTCTACAATCTACACCTACACATACTACTCTGCATAGAGCATCGGCCTATGGCCGTTCATCTTAACATGTATTTAACGGTGTTGCACGCTCGGGTGATAGTTCTACATGGCTTAGCCAGTCAAAATGAAGTCACTTGTAATATTACCAGGGGCCACGGTGACTAAGCGGTTAGCCTGCCACCAAGGCGAACCGGTTTCAATCCCCCCCCCCCCCCTGCGGGACACCGGATTTTCGCATGTGGCAATCGTGCCGGACGATACCGTTGGTTAGCGGGTTTTCTCGGGGATATCCCGTTCCTCCGCCCTTTCATTCCGGCGCCGCTCCATACTCACGTCAATCACCCCCACCGGCTCTCAAGACCTCGCTGCTAAGAGCCTCCCAAATCTCTTCACTCACTTGTAATATTGCCTGTGGCGGTCTTTCATAACTACATTCGTCTGTTGTGGATAATTCTTTATTCTCTGGATATTTTTATGATATGACCTTAGTTTTGAAAGAATAAAGAATGGTGTACGAAATACCAACGTACATCACCATATGCTTACGGATACTCACACAAAAATCTGATGCAAATAATAGCATACTCGTATAAATCTGAGCAAGCAATTTAATCATAAATATTTGTCTATACCGCTGCGAAAAATTCCCCGCCTTGTATAACCATGTACCCGTAATGTGTGACAAATAGACACATTGACGGATGATACATAAACGACTAAAATGTCGTGATATTTTGCGTACACTTGGGTCGGTCGAGGAAGTTATCATCACTGTTCTTGTTACCCAATGAAAATGCATAACTTCCACTTCCAAATACTCGTTTGAAATTTTGTGTTTAGTATACATTAATAATGATCGTTGACATTCACCGAGAAACACTTTTTCTGGACTTAAATTTTGCTGTGTCTTTCATCAAAATTGACAGCCCCAAAACGCTATTTTTAGTACCACATTTCTTACTAATCTTAGATTTAATGATAATTTCAAATCTCGTATGTAATTTTAAGTGTATCAAATGCCACTCAAAATATTATACGCTTTTAATTTATGTGTGACAGCTGCAGTGGTATTTGTGTGAAGAGCTCAGAAATTTATTGCCAATAATTTTCATATAATTTTTAAACCTATTTTTATACGAAAACGGATTTTAAAATGCGTGCACGACTTATTTGTAAGCAAATGATGAAACAGCACGACTTTTGTCGGTTGTGATAGTTCGTGTAGTGTTGATTTAATTGACTTTGCATACAAATGTCTGTCGCAGACGGAAGTTATGTGTCAGCTGTTTCTTTCTGCACCTAAATATATTTTTAGCCGCGGAAAATAGTTTTCTACTTACTCAGTAGATTTAGTTTTTCATTCTGTTGGTAAAGGTAATTTTATAATTAAAATATAAATATTTTTAATCAACAATAAAAATAATTTTTTGAAAAAAATCTTTGCTGTGTATTTATTCATTTTAATTTAATATTTACTAGGAAGTTGTATTGCTGGACATCAATATATGGATTATGTTTGAACGGTGGGGAAAAAACTTTATAAAACATTATATTTTGGTAGATTTTTAATGTTCATATTCCGTATCCCGTCCACTATCACGTATTGCCATGCCTTTTTCATGTTTTTTTATTTTTTATTTTACTTATTTATGAAATGGCAGTCTTCTGCTATTTCATGTTATTTTATGAACAGAATATTTATCGTTATTTGTATCTATTTATTTTAGAAAAAATATAAAATAAGCTTTCAATTGCGTCAAAATCAAACAACTTGGTAAAAGCTTTATGAAATCAGGAATGAAGTACGGCTAATATGTTACTTGCCAACATGTAAGTAGACATCTTACCAGTTACTCACAAAGAAAAAGAAGAAGTATCCTCAAAAAAAAATTTACACTACTCTGCTTAGACGAGTAGCACCTTGCATCATATAAAAATTGAAAACTTTCTCCATATATTAATAAATTATAATGCCAAATACCACAAATAGTGTCCAACATGTTTCAAATAACCAAAAAACACATTTTCCAGACATATAAACAAGAATAATGAAGAAGATCAACTGAAAGAGGTTTGATCTGAGTCACAGTATTTAAACGAGTCCTCAGAACTCTTCCCTGGGAAATGATATGCTAGATCGAATATGCCAAAAGTGGACATCAAAATTACACGCATGCGTGGATGAAGGAAGAACGAAAGATGTGCTAGTACTGAACTCAATATGTTCATGGAATCATGAAATATTCAAGATAAGAAACTTCAGAAGCAAATATTATACATTTTTCTACATCAAAACTTCGTGGATAAATCATGACACAAAATGAGAAATCTGAGTGCTGTCCTTCAAATACAGCTTGTGTGTCTGTCCTTTGTGAACTTGTCACGTAAATAAAATATACGTATTTGTACTGTCAAAGGTCAACAGTGTTAGTTCTGTCAAATCATGCAGGCCTTGTAAAAGAGCTTTTGCAGGGCATTTGTTTGTAGACATCGCTGTAAATTAATTTAGCTTTCGTATTCGTACATGAATTAAACTTGAACAATTTGCGACGCAATGAAAGTTCTAAAGAATTTAAGTAAAGAATTTAATGCGTTATTTAATGGCAATCAACTTAATCTATAATCTGACATTTTGTTTGAGCCACAAGCTTGATTCTGTAAAACCAAACTATTTTACGTTGCTTTGGATTTTCATATAAATATCGCCGAAAATAACTTGCATGTGTTAAAATTGAATTCAACGTATATGGAATAGCAAATTTATTAGCTCCACAGGGATGTACAAAATAAAGAATGCACTGAGTAATTATCAATATAAGCCTATTTCATTAATTAAGGTAATATTTCATGAGTGCCATTTTTATGACTACTTTACGCCTGAAGTGAATTATCTTACTGTTATATGTCGCCCGATACATAGCTGCGTGACATATGTAAACAGTTCTTAGAAAAGCGCGTGCAATATGACACGATATCTGGCAGGCATGAGTACGCTGCAGCAATTATTTGGTGTAAAATCCCCTTACATGTAAGGACAGCTATGTACCTCTACATGTAAGGTAAAATTACCTCTTAAATGTAGAGTAAATATACATAACAAGCATAGTACTATTCCCTAATCGTACGGAAAAAGTACTTGGCAAATCTGGATGGGGGGGCGGGGGGGGGGGGGGAATCCCATGCCAGTAAGGGAAATTAACTATATTGTATAACACAGTGGTATTAAGAAATACTCTGGAGTATTAGTATTGTTAATTTTTTTATTAAGTATAATTCTCTAACTAATGGTAAATGAAACCTCAACTCTAAAATCGTCGACGCTTGCTGGTAACTGGGCGCAAACCATGGCCCTCTCTCACGACAGGCCGATCCGCTATTCATCACACCGCGACGAGAGCGCGACGGCATCGGAGAATATTAGCGAATTAGAGAGTGGTTTCTACCGCCCGTCCTTCCACTTAGCTGTCGAGACAATGCCGAAGAGATACACGCGTCGTAAGGTAGATTTTCCCTTCCGTGCGTCGGATATTCCGCTACCACGTACGTGAATTTTACTCCAGAGCGCGGTCATTTTACCTTACCTGTGAGCAAAATTATGTTTACCACGCAAGCTTGCGAATATTACCTTACATTTGTGAGATAATATTCCCATTATTTTGATAGTCTTATCACGCACGCCGACACGGCGTACGAGACACCCGTACGAACGACTGGCGTAGCATTTGGGAAGGTCGCGGTAGATATAGTCCATTCACAGTTACTTCCAACTTTTCTGAAGACCCACTAAAGTTCTAATTTAGGATATTCCTTCACGTCATGCGGACTAAGCGTAGCCGAGACTACAAAATTGCGCCGAAGAGACAACGACCATATTCGAACGCACCCAGTGTAATAATATTTTACGTAAGAACTATTTAGTATCAGGCATTACCAACACACCTATTTTCTCTTTGTTTATATTCATATTAATTAAAACTGTAGTTTTTTAATTTATTGAAAAATTGTAAGTAAAAGTTCAGTTTAACCGAACTTATGATACTTTAATGATAACAGAAGTACAAAATGTTTGTGATGCGTGATATATTTAGAAAATAATCCAACACGTCATACGTGGGGTGATTTTTCAAAGGTTTGATCCAACAAAGTGTGAACAAACTTCGAAAAGTCTATACGAAGGATAGCGTGCCCATTCGCATGTTACTTGCTCCGGTCGCACTTCATATTTGTGCTAAAAGTAGGGGACATCTAAAGGTACCCTTGAAAAGCAGAGCAATAATGAAAGACCTCGACAGGCCGCCAGAAGGAAGGACAAATTATTTCTAACATATGCTCTAAGGGACCTAGCGATTTCCTTGCCTAACATCGAGCGGAAGTGGCAATTGTCATTAGAGCACCGTAACCTCTTTAATCCATTCACGGTTACTTCGCACTTTTCTTGAAGCATTGCTAAGGTTCTACTTCCAGGATATTCCTCCGCCTCGTGCAAACTAAGCTTAACTAAGTCTGGAAAATTGCACCATAGGACAACGCCCCACTTTCCTGCGCACCCAGTTGTAATATTATTTTGCATGAGAACTATTTATTACTAGGCGCTACCAACCCAGATTTTTTCTCACTGTTTTTATTCGTGTTTATTATAAAATAAATATTATAATGTACAAATAAAATATAGGTAACACTTCAATTTAACGAAAAATAAGATACGTCTGTGTTTACAGAGATATAAAACGCTTGATACACGGCATATTGAGGAAATAACTAAATACGTAATACATGAGGAGATTTTTCCAAGGTTTGTTTTAAAACGTCCGAAGAAACTGAGATTTCACTACACCACAAGACTTGAAGACACCACTACAGACAAAAACAAGATCCCTGAGAACTTTCAGTGTTTTGTCGTTGACACGTCAACATCGTCGCCTTCGTTCACCGGCGACAGCAGTGAAATGCCGCAGACAGGCGACTAATCACCAAGAGACATGCTAGATTCGCGTTACTATTCGGCATCAGGCTAAACTTCGCAGAAGGGTCTTCAATGGAGCCGGCGTCATTTCTGACTGAATTTGCACGTGATTGGGGCGCACACTTGTGAAGTGTCCATCTCTTTACCCAGGGACGTGTCAGGTACATCATGCTCCAATGACAAACGTAGGTACACGTGTTTAACGTGTCTCCAAATAATAACGCGAATTCTGCAGTCCTCTACTAGCCACGGCTTTATTTGATGCACGGATGACTGCCACCACCGTGCCAGTGTTTATGGAGGACCGGGGACGAGCAACGTTAGTCCCTGTGTCAGTTAGTAGTAGCACACGTTTGTTGCTTCAAGGGCGATGTCCTGCAAACTGTCGCATACGAACCTCGTTCACCACTGTACTACAAGAACGAAATGCTTGGGACGGACAATATTTGTTCCTGCGAACAAAATACTGTTGTATTTTAAATAGTACCAAATAATAATGTTGCTGATATTACCCATTGATATATTTTTTAATAATATGTGTAATTGCGTATGCGTACTCTGTGGTTTCACACAAACGAAAGCAATTTGTTTGCTCGAGACTATCAATTTTTTGCAAAGAAAGGACTGCTTGACTATTTTTTTTTCATAGTCTTTATGTAAAATAATAATTTCAGTTATGTTTAGCATTATTTTGAGTCACAGTATGCAATTAGAAAATATTACAATGTGTCTACGTTACAACCGAAATTAAAATTCGGAGCTTTATGTTGGAAGTCTAATAATTTCTAATGAACCTACTAATACCACGTTAATATTCAATTAATATATTTCCAACTAGCAGTAAACTTCTAACACGTGTACACACATATCGTTTTCATGAGAAATGATGTCCTCGAGATTGTTAATACCAACATTACGTTTCAACAACCATATAGAAAGACACTTCAGATTTACTACCTATGACATAAATTGTATACGAATACCCGAGGCGTATTTTCGAACAAAGATTCACAAATAACTTGATAATAGTAGAGGGCAGCTTAACAAATAAAAGCCCACAGTGGATCTATTTTATTCAGCTATTTACTAAATTGGTAGTATTAAAAAATTTAGTTTATTCCAGCCAGATAATTACTGCCTTAATTTTAAAGACACTAGTGACCTGAATCTAATGATCTATTCGAAAACCCTATGAATAGTTGGTCACGATTTCGTGAAAGCATTTTGTGTACTAAATATACGTGCTGATGTAGGAACAACCAAATAGGTTTCCGGCCTGACACGCCATTTTTAATTACATCGTTTGGTTCTAGGAAACGTATTTAAAATATTAGGATCAATTAGAGTTTTTTTTGTATGAACAAGATTGTTCAACGTAAACAAATATACGCTTCAAGTATATTTGGTAACAGTAACTAATTTTATCCCAAACATGGCGATGATACGAGAGTAACTAAGTGCGCAGCTTTGAGTTAGTAAATCCTGCTGTCCTTTGTGCTGCCGCCGTTCCTTGCTGATTAATCGGGAACCAGTTTACATCAAGATATCTCTCGCTTGCATATCTCGTTTCCTGGCGCTGTTAACGTGACATTTCAACACCCCCTGGGGCTTATCCTGTCACATGATTGTCGCCCATCAAACATCTGCAGTATCAGATGGAACGTTTATGAATTGGATCACAATTTGCAGCACCGGTGACTAAATCGGCAGGAAGATAAAATGTAACATTTGTTAAATTTCATACTCGATCGCATTGACGCGTATATCAAAGTGCGATGCGATCCATTCTTCTGAATTTTGGTCGGTTGAAGGTTATCTTCATACAACTATATTGCATTCACATCTTTGACCTGTATTTTCACACGTAGAAAGATTCGTTTCAAACCTGCGGTACCTTTCTGTTGTGCAAACTTTGTATGTTGGTGAATGTAAGTAAATCTTACAAAATTTACTTACTTTCTACACGAATACAAAAAAAAAAATTCACTGAATAGTAAAATGTTGGTGATTTTTTAAACAAGAACTCAACAAATGCGGATTTATCTTTAACAATACACATATATTTTCTTTTAATTAGTAGGTCTCTGCTTTATTTAACTTAGTACTGTATCTGCTTTGCATAATTATTTTTAACAATTTCAGATCTGGCAGAGCTTGTAACTTTTCAACTGTCCACAATGTTTATCCATAATAATTCTATATAAATGGTTGACTATGACTAATTTACATAAGTATAGGAAGTTTTTTTTTAAATTATTCTGACAACATAATTGCTTCCAAATTTGGTTCTTAATATTTCGCAATTGTTTGAGTTATGCGAATTTGTTAACAATGAAAACCATAAATAATAATATAGTAAAATTTCTACATTTATGTGCAGATTTTTTAAAAAATGTTATTGCTGTGCAAAATATACTATCACTGCCCTTGATAACTTGGAATTACTGGTTTTTGAACATTAAAACCAGACACACTAACCCCACTGTGTCACATCTCTCAGAGTGGTGGTAAGTCAGTCGAAAAAAAAAAACTGAATACCGATATTTAGGAGTGGTTAGATTGCTTGAAATTCTGGAGAAATCGCCATAAAACTATTCAAATTATGCCATGGATAATAATACACTACCACTAATTCTGATTGTAACACTTTTAACTATTAAATTAAATCAATTAAAAATATAATATAATCGCTTAATATTTGGCTCATGAACGAGATAGAATACACAGAAAGCCTGTGTTCCGAACATTATTTTGTGAGACTCCTTTCACATTCGCATAATTTTACACCCACATGTTACATCAATGCGTTGCAGTTAGAGAGAGTATTAAACAAAGCCCGAAAGTTTTACTTATTTTTATTGCTTTGCACTTTACGTAGCCTACTCATCAGAACTGTGATTAGTGTGGGACTAACACGAGTCTCTCAAAATATATTTTCTCATGCCCGTGAACTATTGCTAAAAGCCATTCTGAGCCGAGGGATTGCATTCGACTCTCAGATGGTTTCTCTCACTCGGGTTATATACTCACCGTGTGTGAGTTTTAGTAAACTTAAAGTAATCCCAGCAACCATACAAGATCCGAGACTGCTTCGCTAGTTCAATGTCGGTTACTCGTAAGACCGAGGGCAAAATAATAAACTGGTGTAAATACATTGAGGAACGCATGGCAAACATCGTCCAATCCAAACGGGTTTTACACCACAAACAGTTCGTATGTACCAGGCACTCTTATCGTATGTGGGAGATCACCACAAGCCTACACAAAGTGTCGTCTGATAACACGACGAGTGCAGTTGTCTGCGCAATTCCATTTCATGTATATCACAGAGTTTGCATGCAATGCCTGGAAGACGGCATCAAGCGCCAACAGAACAGTTAAGTGACTGAGTGTAGCCATAAAGTTGGACTTCGAGAGGGTGGCTGGACTTAGTGTAGAGTCGCCACTCACCTGGGGCACGACGTGTCAGTTGCCCATCGATGGAGGGGAAGATACGTGAAGGAGGGTTCCCACACCCTCGTTGCCCCCACCAGCGCCACCTCGCTGTACTCTTGGGCGCCTGACAACGATCGTGCGGGCCACCTTGACTGGCGGAACAGCAATCGCAGAGCGACCGTGCCTCCATCTGTCTGCGCGAACAATAAACAATCGATTGTTGTAGGGATGGTGTACGTTCTCGTGTTCCTCTGGCTCGTTTACACCTGACACGTGCTCATCGTCGTGAACGCCTGTGGTGGCGTCGGGAGACTGTGTTACCCAGGTGAATGGAGAGCAGGGGTAGTCAGTGATACGAGTCGTCTCTGCCTTGGACGAAGTGATGGCCGTGTTAGCGTTAAGCTGGAGTCGCAATATCCCAACGAACACGATACGACACACCGACACGACGTCAGAGCTCGACGGAATTTCACATTATATTGTTTCAGTGTTCACAATACCACGACGAAATCTTCCCGACAAGTGAGTTAGTCGGCTGTTGGAAAATCCTAAAACGGCAAGTTATTCTATTAATATCCAATATTTACTTTTTAAAGCTCACGATAAAGCGATTTATTATTTGGATTTTGAAATTTCTGAATGTACACAAGAAAAGAATGTATTTAAAAACAAGCAGGAACTTTATTTTGGCGGCAAGTTAGTTTACTATTTACTGCAGTAGGGAAATGTTCACGAAATTTTGTTTTATAATGTTGTATTTACATTTATTGCGCGCTTCGACGAGCCCGACACGACGGAAAGTAGGAATAGAACCTACTATTTTTGGGCTGTCGGGGCCCCAATTTTGTCGGGTTGGCGTCACAGTGGCGTCACGTCGTGTCGGATTCGTCGAGGTGTTGTGACTCCAGCTTTAGAAGATGCGAGAGTGAGCGGAACAATCGTCGCGTATTTTCACTAGCCATGCAGGACCCATACCTGGGATTATTGTTTCGGGCGCCATAAGCTACATATCCCGATGGGCTCTGGCTTTCGTTCAGCGGATCACGACGAGTGCGTCATACATCAGTGACGTCGTCAATCCTGACCCCCGACCATAACACGACGCACTGCACGAATCAATTTTCTAGTACGATGACGCGCGTCACATGTCACTAGGGAAACACGACGTGATGTATACAATGTACGCATGCTGCCCTAGCGTGCCAGATCTCTGGACCACAACACTATCGAACACAGTGAGAAAAAGATTTTGTTGAACCAAACCATATTTGTTTGGTGCTACCAAATTATTTGTTTGTATAGGGGAAAAGAAAAACTTTGCTCATCATTTGGTTGCCCCAAACTGTAAGGTTTGTTTGGTGCAACTAAAGATTTGTTTGACTATGCGTACATTAAACAGTTTGGGACGATTTAAAAAATTTACAAGTTTCGAACCTAGATCACCGCGTCCAAGCGCTACGCCTTAGTAATCCCAGCTAATGTGACAAATGATGACGCCCAAAGCTTTTAAATAGATATACTGTAAATATTGGGCAATGTGTGCAAACAAATATTTCAAGTTTTACAGTGTTACTTGCCAGTCTCTCGTTGCGTTGTTTTGTTAATGTGTTTATACAATTGTTAAGCATCAATAAATAAATTCACTAATCAACACGGTTACTAACCTAATTGTCTCAAAAAATACAAACACAACAGCTTTATTTTCGAACTAAGGCAGTCGAATGGCCAAACAAATATATGCACATGATTCAACCAAATATTTAGTTAACAGTCTAATTATTTTTGGCCAACACAGAGATAGTGTTTATTCAAACATATTTTGTTAGACGAACAAAAGAAATTTTGTTGCTTTTCAAGTTTTGTTTGCTCAACAATATATTTTGGTAGGTAATATATATATATATATATAAAACATATGGCCCTATACAAACAAATACTTTGTTCGATTTTCTCTCAGAGCATGTGAGAGATATAATGGACGGCAATGACCATCGACTAGCTACGCTAAGAAGTACGAGCATGTTATACCGTACCACAGAGAGACATTCTGCAATTGCACGAAAAGTTACATGCCAGAAGTGTTACATGTGTGGTCGTTCGGGGTTGTTTCACCCCTTATTAAGGCGTCTACTTTGTATGTTGCATTTAATGCTCTGGATTCCCCCACGGACTTCATGTTTTGATCAATCCCACATACCACCTTCTTGTGTACCACCTTTGGGGCCTCGGATTTTCGCATGTACGATGACGTTGGTCGACGGGTTTTCTCGAGGATCTCCCGTTTCCCCCACCCCTTCATTCCCGCGCAGCTCCATACTCACCTCAATCACCCTCATCGGCTCTCAAGACCTAGATATTAAGAGCCGTCCAAAAAATATTTCACCCTTCACTCACTTTGGGGCTGATACACGTGTATGCCTACCAAGTGTTCTTGAAGGTATTTCCACAAGTATATATACGACTTAGTTCCGAAACTCTGGTGGCCGTAGGAACCAGACTCCGTAGTAAGCGTTTTTCTGTGCTCGTAGCGCGAGGAGAATTCCCGAAAACTGTTTTAATATAATTGGCTGGCTTGCGGAATCGGAGACCTCTCAAATGCTAAGCGTACTAACCAACGATAGCTGAACACCTAACTCTGGCATTTTTATGAAAATCCACTTATCACAGGCACAGTTTTACTTCAGCATCAATTTTCATATTTCGAGTAATACATAATATTCGTATAAAATTCGCGAATGATAAATTTTTGTAGTGTTTGAACGAAGTTAATAATATAATACAGAACGTTAATGACAAGTGCCGTTTCAACCACCAGAAGCAAAATGAAGACAGGTCAGTAACCCCGTTAAGATACATCTCTCACTTCCTTGCTTATTCACAGTGGACGCCGCTGAATAACTTGAGCAAACTCTATCCTTTACCCTGCCTTGTGTGATTCCTTCACTACTTGCCCTCTGTCAGACAGACTCCCCTATTGAGTTTCTCCAGGAGAACGAAGGAAGTTCATGTCTGTCTCCAACTTTGATGTAATAGCATACAAAAATTGAAACACAAAGTTTGCAATAGATTGAGTTCCCTAAAAGCACTTAGCTGTAAAACTCCATTCATTATAAGCTAGTTCTACTCTGTCACTGGAAATTGTTACTCAAATTAAGATTCAGAAGTATTTACTTTTTAAAAAATTTGAGTAGTTTACACCCATTACCGCAATTATATTGGAATGATAGGCTTACTGTAAAAGCAAAGTAACTGAAATATATTACAGGCAATTTTAAAATTTACAAAAAAGCAAGCATCGATAATATCGTCTACAGAAACAAATATATAAATAAAACTCATAAAGCATAGTTTAAAACCAGAAATGGGCTGATTGTTTATTAACTAATTTAACCGACCGAAAGCCATGTTCTCTTTTTTTTCCCCACTTAAAACTGAATAAAATTATTATGGGCGCGGGAAAATTAAACAAATGTATTTTTCACTACCCCAGGTATAATAATCCAAGTTTGTGTAGTTTTGCACACTCCACATCTGTGATTGTGTTTTTTTGCACACTCCACATCTGTGATTGTGTTTCTGGACCACAGCACACATTTGGCTGTAATTCGCTAACAATTTGTTGTTGCTATTACCATACTTGGCGTGTGCATCGGCGTAAACATTGTTCACCTGGCTCTGTATTTCAGTTCTACTGTTCGCACAATTTGAGAGAAGTTGCACGAACCCGTAATGTAAGCAGTATTGCAAAATCACACTCTTAACAGTGTATTTCAGGACAAAAAAAAATCGTACATCTTGTTGATATTCCCCAAACGACTGCGGTAGGATAACTAAAATAAGGGCGAATTAAATAGAGTGCCAATTATGGTCCATTCACCGTAAAATGAACACTTTTTTTAGCCCTCTCATTTGAAATAATATTCAATAAATGTATTGTATTGTGGCCTTAGGCGTTAACTTTTGAGTCCGGTGAAGAAAAAAAAAATATATATATATGTGTGTGCCTATATATGTGTATATATACATATATATATATTTATTATTTACTCTACAATATTGATTTTAAAAAGCAGAGGGAGGATAAATAATGTCTGATAGGAAAAAAAAAAAAGGAACTAGTGCCTCAAAAGTGGTCACTTTACAGTGAACAGCCTATAACAAGCCAGGTCCCGAAAGTCGGCCCTACACGATACCCATTTCCATAGCAGTTTTGATACCCATTTTCTGCTAGCGTTTCTGCTCCCGTGTACCAGTTATCGTACCCATGGGTATACCCGAAACGGTAATAGAACGTGTTCTAAATTCCTGCTATACCCACGGAGCTGCAACAGACAATATGGCGGACTCTCGAGTAACACCTCGAGACGTATATATCCGTTTACGAAAAAAATACGGGTTCTGTAAACCGTATTTATGTACGAAATGAAACTTAATGTACGTGTAAGTGATGGGAAACGTTTGAAACACCCACGATCATAATAAAACAATAATCACAACTTAAAAAACAAGTAGTAACTATGGACTCTTATCGTATATATATATCTGTTAGCATAGCACATTTAGTCAGTCGTGTTTTTAGCGCAGTGGGTTGTTGCGCTGGCTCGCGTAGGATAGTCTTAGGTTTTAGTGTTCAAATTTCCGCCGCGTAACGAAATATTTTTAGTTATTTTATGTGACACATTAGTGAGTTTTGTAATCTAAGTTATTGCCAGAAAAGGCATATTTCTAGAACTTCTAGACGTAAGGGTAGGATGCTCGTACTACAGCTGGACGCAGAGGAGGAAATTTAATTACAGTTAGGGTGTTCTAGTTTCTAACAGCTTGCAATAGTTATAATATGTGTTTTACTTCGAGTTTGAGAAAGTTTAGCTCTCCGAATTATTTTATTTAAGCAGCTGTTTAGGAGCATAGGTGGTTAGCTAGATCTATAACGTCCATGAGCCGTTGAGCTACATAAAGAACTACTGTACCCCTGATCAGCATATATTTCCGACCTCCGCTTTCTTCTATAAGTCACCGCCCTGCCTTCATCTATAATCTCGTATTTAATTACAAAACTGTTTTTTTCACCAAGTTTTAATTTTATTTAATTTTGGAATTTGTTACGTTACTCCATGGGCGTAGAACATTCTACGGACGCCATGTTGGCAAGGCGCCTAAATTAGCTTCAGCAATCTTTAACCATAATTTAACTTGAGAGAGAAGTCAAGTGTTTCACCGTTTGAGACGGTTACATTTTTCTGAACTATTTTCAAGACATTTTGTTTTTTAGAGAGTTGCATTATTTTCAAGTGCATTTAGTCAGACTGTTCAATAAGTGTCACGTGAGGATTTTAAATTATGACCGTTACCCATGACCACTTCCTAACGGCAGATTAGTTGAACACTATTTTGTTTTCTTGCTCATTGCCATGCAGGGATTTTTTATTTTTTTTAAATATAAATTATCCAGCTCAATTTGAAACAGATATTTCTAATTTGCACATTTTGAATAAATTTGAGTAAATAAGTTTCAAGCTATATTTGACATGTCTGACACTTCTTCTGAATATGCACGTTTCATCCTATCCCCCCCCCCCCCCTCCTTCACATTTTCAGTTGCAAATAATTATACAAGTGAATTAGTATGTGTGTAGTTTTATACATTAAGTTTCACAGCTGTGGGTGTGGCAAATAATCGTTTGCCTGCAATGAAGGGGGTTCGTTATCTGAGGTGAGTTTCCACGCATCTTACATACTGGGTTCTAAACTGAGCACAGCCAATCACAGACAGATTTATTTGGAACAGTATTTATTTCTTTTTATCCGCTTACTGAATCACAAGTATTGCCAACACACATAATTTAATATTCTGTCATGTGATGCATAAATTAAAGTTCTGGTTATTACACTGAGTTGGCCTAGTTTATGTATTGCACATTTTCAGAATAAAAAATGGTCACTCCAACATATGGGCTGTTATGATATTGTGTTTACTCCAGAGTGCACGAATTGCCGCGCACCACGCTGCACTTCACGGAATAGAGTGGCTAGCCCAACGTGGTTAGCCCAACGTGGTTAGCCCAACGTGTGTATTCGTTATCTGTAACGCACCGCATGTTACATAATAAATTTAAAAGTGGCACACAATGTAAGGGCTTACGACACGCTGAATCTACAGTAAGCGATGTTAAATCAGTAAATGCGTAGAAGTGCCAAAAACACCTCACCAGTTATGCAAAAGCGAGTGTACTCCCTACCGACTGAGAGAAACGAACACCTATTAATTACAGAAACGTAGAGTCCACTGTGTTTGAAAAGGACGAGACAGCAGAAACAGCAGATTTAACACCCTTACTGTTTCAACAAATCTCAGAGTTTATAATAACGCAGTTTACTGAGTTTAAATCCCAGATGAATGAAATAATACATGATTTTGGAAAAGAGATGGAACAGACCTTGAAGCTAAATATGTCATGTCCTGTTTACATACCACCAAAGGAACATTCTTTACCGGAAACACGGCCGGATTATGTAGTAGTACAAATTGACGTTGATGAAAATCCCGCACATAAAGAGTCAGTGCAAAGGAAAAAACATATTCCTATGTCTGAATGTGCCGCAGTTTCGCCGCTAGATACAGGTCTTACAATCCCCAAAGAGAAAGGACTGCCTATGCATGCGCAGCTATCAGGAAAAGGAAACGATGCGGTGAAAAGCGAGTAAGAAAGCACTGAGTTAAATGTTGCTACAATTTCGAGGCCAGACAAAGTAAGTGGTATGCATGAACTTGTCCGTGGGGAGGTGCAGCCTCTAATTACTAGTACTGAGCTTAGGAATAGCACAGTAATTGCTGAACTGAACACCATGCAGAAAAATCCACTCCGTGACCAGCTGCGTGAACGAAGCTACGATGCGAAAATGTATCACTATATTTCACTGCAGGATACTCAAACAGAAATATCCATGGAGAAAGAAGAGACGGACAGAGGCCGCCGTAGAACACGAGCTGAGATGTGAAGCAAGATGAAAAGAAATGAGACGAGTAGAGATCGCTCCCAGTGGCTCAGGAGAAAACGCAAGTTTTGCCACGTGTGTCACACACGTGATCACGTGAGCAAAGAGAGCAGAAATTGCGGCGTGAAGCGCCGGAACAAGCCTAAAGTTTTTCGCAGTCGCCGCACATGTGACTGCAAACATTACGTCAAGAAACGCTGTCCTACGTGGAAAACAGGAAGACAAAAAAAAATTTGTCAATATTTTCGCATCGCAGATCGCAAAAGTAATGCAAGAATTGTTCCGCACGGAGATATTTACGATGTAAGTTTTTGATCACACTATTCATGAGAGCACCTATTTTACCCCTTGGGAAACATTGACAGGCCAACGATCAGTTATTTTCGACCCTAGTAAGCTGCCACAACTTCCGAGGATTGCACACTGCGATGAACAGTCATAGAAGTTAACAGAAGAAATTATGCTACTGGCAAGACGTATATTGCATTTAGCAGCTGAGAGACAAAGCCAGAAACGCAAAGAAGTCGAAGATAAATAAACTGCAGCCATGTCAGCTTGTTTTGACTATGGTCAATTATGGTCGATTATTTAATGGGAAAGCTTATGCCATTATATTCTGGACCACTGGAGGTACAGAGAGAAGTATTTCACAACAGTTACGGGTTAGTTATCCCAGGCACTAATGAAGTAGTTGGCAGGCAAAATCTGAGCAAGTTACGAGTTTATCGATCTCGTGAACAGGACCGTCTAGCGCGTGCTTGAATTTAAACAAAAGTATTAAGGCGAAGAGAGTTGCCGCCTTGTAGAATGTAGGTCAGCGGAAGGCATTATTATGATTTATAAGTAGTGAGTACTCGGTAAGAGGATTTGTTTACATGAAGCTACGTAAAGAGTGCGCGTCTAGTGTGTCTGGTACACCTCGATGAACCATGAAAGTTAATTAGTTACCTCCCAAGATTGTTTTTAGAGCCCCGCACCGCGTTTCTTCGAGGAATACTGAGAGAGAAATAAATGTAAACAGTGCTTATCGCCGTGCCAGAGCTTTTATGACACGTCTGAGAGAGGAGAAATCTGCTCGACACACAAGTGATGCTTGCTGCCTAGTTACTAGGGATCCTAAACAGTGAGAAGACGATCTAAGCTGCCTAGAAGAGACATTAAGCTGCTTCAATTGCGAAAATCGCTAAGTAGACTCCTGCCTCGTTGTCTCGAACGCTACTCGATCTGACGTAACTGAAAACAAACAGACGGACCCAAGGGTCTTTTGAGGACAAATAAAGCAACTGTGCTCAGACAAAACACACGTAAACAGTATAGTACTGATTTGTACATATCGTGGTTTATTCTACGTTGCTGGTGACTCAAAGTAACCCAATTGGTATAGAAGTCTTCTCAGATATCCAAGGTTAAAGTAGCGATGTTTTGTTGTGCTGATAATATTTTTTCTTGGCTTTGCTTTGTGCGGCTGGAGTTTTTGAACGTTGTGATGTTTGTACATAGTAGAATAAGTTCGTGTTGAGAGCTATACTGTGTCATCTATTCTTCGTTGTTTTGTTTATACGTTGCTGTATGGTCTTGGCAACATGAGATGTCGTTATTACAATTCAAATGCCTACAGTTTTCTGGCGTGGCTTCCTATTGATGCAATTTTTATGTTCTTCATGCATATATTACCCTTCTAGTGTTGTGTATTCTGTGTTATACTGCCTACGTAGTAGTTAGGTAAGCTAACTTTTTAGGTAGTGGTCATGTGAATACCCTAGTAAACATTTAAGTGCAACGTAAAGAATTCACGAAGTGAGTGCGAGCAAGTGTCGCTAGTGAACTGTTTATCACCAAAGATTGATGGTGCTGCAACTTCAGATACTTGGTGTGAACCACGGGCACGCACATCAGTACACACGCCAGTGAATGTAAACACACGTAAACACACGTATTTTGCTAGAGACTGTCGAGACTCGACACGAGCGATTTTTTGTGCGACGATCTTCAGTACGAGTTGAGGCGATGTGTTGTCCGAGGAGGTGCAGGACTGTTTGTACAGGTGGGACCTGTACCTGATCCAGTAAGTCGCCGAATCACGAGACGAGTTCTTCAGAGAGATCGACGCACGACTCCTGTCTACTGTATGCGCGCCTCTAGACTGGAGATAGTTTGGCGCAATTTTTTATTTTTTTGCGCGGGGCAAGGCTCGTGTTACTTCGACAGTTTGGCGAGGACGCCCGAACTGCTCTGCGAATCATCTTACCGGAGCAGACAACACGCAGCTGCAGACTGGTTAAAAATATATGCTAAAACGTGAATAAAAAAAGTAACAGAGACAGTAGCCAGTTACCACCTAAAAGAACTTGGGTATTTTTATTTTCAGATTTTCAACAATGAATGATTCCTTACCCAATGCGTTGCTATATAATTTGTACCATATTGTGTGTTTTTCTTTTTCAGTTTCTTATGATTAGTGTAACTAAATGCGATTTTTGATTCCTGCTGCAACAAACTATTGGATATGAGCACATACGCAGACACATTCAGAATGCATTGTTCCATTGTTTTGTTTTTATGTCTAGACATCTCATAAAGGAGATATTTCTATCCAGGAGGTGCTGTCTATAACACAACATTCTCACTATCTGTACCTGCTTGTAATAATTTATATTTGTTTCACATATTGAACACCATCATGCTTAATTCTTGTAATTTTACCTATGTTTCACATATATTTGATTTTTAAATTTTTTTATTATTTTTATTTTTTCATAATTTTTTCATATGGGTATAATATTTAAACTTAAATGTACGAACGGAAATAATTAATGTTTAATTGAAATATATAACTAGATTTATTTCGTTTGTATTTTTAATTAATAACTTAATATTTTGCTTAATTTTATGCCTCAATTTTTTTTTATGTTAATGTTAATTTTCTTATACATTTTAAATTAACTTCTACGAGACCCGTAACTCTATGGAATAGGAATCTAGGCCGTTTGGAGTGTGTCATTTTAGATCGGTAGTCAGGAAGCCTTGCGATTGGCTAACAGGTTCAAATTCTGTACTTCGATTGGCTGGAGAGCTCAGCATACGGTTAGGATGAGCGGGCCGTTTGAAAATTCGCTCTCTATGCCACCAACCTTCAACTACGCTAGACGTAAGGCTAGGATGCTCGTTCTACAGTTTGAACGCAGCAGAGGAATTTTAATTAGAGTTAGGGTGTTCTAGTTTCTAACAGCTTGCAATAGTTAACCTGAGAGAGAAGTCAAGTGTTTCATCGTTTGAGACAGTAGCATTTTTCTGAACTATTTTCAAGACATTTCATTTTTGAGAGAGCTATGTTAATTTCAAGTGCATTTAGTCAGACTGTTCATTAAGTGTCACGTGATGATTCTGATTATGACCGTTACCCATGACCACTTCCTAACGGCAGTTTAGTTCACAGTTTCTTTTCTTGCTCATTGCCATTAAGGGATTTTTTATTTATTTATTTATTTATTTTTCCAGCTCAATTTGAAACAGATATTTTGAATTGGCACATTTTGAATAAATCAGTTTTAAGCTGTATTTGACACGTCTGTCACTTATTCTGAATATGCACGTTTCATCCTATCGCTCCTGTACACATGTTCAGTTGCAAATAATTAAACATATGCGGGTAGTTTAGTGCATTAAGTTTCACAGCTGTGGGTGGGGTAAATAATCGTTTGCCTGCAACGAAGGTGGTGTTGTCTGAGGTGAGTTTCCACGCATCTTTCATTCTGGGTTCTAAACTGAGCACAGCCGAGCACAAACAGATTTATTACATTACTGATAACAACATCCTGTTACATGCAACACACACACAAGTGCAAACAAGTGTGAAGTCCTCGACGTGTATTTATATCACTCCGTATATTTAACATGAGGGCAAAATGGACAATACTGCTGTAATTCGTGTGTTTGGTAATGCGTCTATGTATTCATGTAAGAAGATGAAGATGGAAGTTGGTGATCAGATTTGGTTGTATCGGAAATTAGTTGGTACTTCTGGCGACATGCATATTATTGGACATGTGGAATCGTTTTTAAATCCGTGATTATTTGTTACGTACTTTTTATTTGTAATGCAACACACATAATTTAATATCATGTCATGTGGTGCATAAATTAAAATCCGGGATATTTCACTGAGTTGGTATAGGTTATTGTTTTGCACATTTTCAGAATAAACAGTGGTCACTCCAGCATATGGGCTGTTATGATATTGTGTTTACTCCAGAGTGCATGAATTGCCGCGCACCACGCTGCACTTCACGGAATAACGTGGTTATCCCAACGTGGTTAGCCCAACGTGGCTCCATTGCGTATGCGTTATCTGTACCGCACCACATGTTGCAATTGTTTTCATACAAATCCAATTCCAGAAATAAACGTTTACTAACAAAAACATACGTGATAAAAACAACAGTAATATGTCACATAAAATAAAGAAAAAAATATTCGTAATACGGCGGAGATTTGAACTGTAAAACCAAAAATTACACGCTGCAAAACCAACGCACCGAACCACTAAGCTGCACACACAACTTATAAACTAGAGGTTTAAAATAACAATTTGATTAATGTTCCATGAGTGATGTTGCCCACACGCATATACACAAAAGATTTATTAACGTTATTAGGGTGCGTTGGGGCCTCGTCAAGGGTCCCACGGATTATATAGGGGGACACTGAGATAGATGGTGTTAGTGTCCCACCCGAGAGAAGCTGAATTCAACCTCCCTGCTGTGCCAAACTCTCTGTCTAGTATTGTGATATTTTTGCGTTCTTTTAGTATCCTCATCGCATAAGCATGTTTATCTACGGAAAGCACAATATTGATTATTACGCCTGTTGATGGTAATCATTTAAATATTTAAATAATGTTTTAATTAGTTGCACCAACGTCCGTTGTAGATAAATGTTAATACAGTATCTTGTTTTTTATACATAAGCAGTGCCGTTTACTAATATCATTTTCTATATATTAATAGTCTAAGTCTAGTGTTGTACGCAGAAACCTAAATAAATGAAATCTTCAGGAAGGAAAAATCTTCGTACTTTTGGAATGTACCACAAAGCAACTACATATAATATTAGATTGAATTTGTAGCCCTACCAACTGCGGAATGTCTGCCATTTGCGAGTTGTGTTTGACTGCCATTTGTAATTTTCCGTTAGCACTTTAGGTAACGTGTGGGTATGAACTGACGGGTTCTTTGTTCTCTTCTGCTGCAGAAACTTTTATGCCTTCTGTTGTAACCACGGGTATAACAGAAGGTAGCGGAAATTGGGTATCGTGTATGAATGGCTTGGCGGTCAGGGAATCGCTCATGAGTACGTGAGTACGTAAAAATTAAGGGCGGCTAGAGTAGAAGTCCTGTTGGAAAGGACGGGTGGAAAGGACGGGTGGAATACTCGGCAGAAAATGGATTTTGCCATGAGGTTCTGGCTCATGCAATGCATAGAGAACGCAGGTGGAATTACTTTACAATGACACATGATTGACGTAAAGGGAAAGCGGGCAGTGCGATGAGTAAAGGTAAAAATAAACAATGAAAACTGGGTGATGAAGGACGCAATAAAAAATTGTAGATCTAACAGTTAACACAAAGAAAGCGTATTTAAGGAGCAATGAAGTCAGTATAGAGCGATGCAAAATTAAAAACTGCCATCATCGAAACTCGCTGTTTTAAGGGCGTTGGCACGAAAGAGTTTGTTATTTTCATATTCGTATTATATATTGCTCGATTTGTAGGCTAAATGTTATCCGTGGCTACCTTTTCCTCGTACAAAATTATTTTAAATCACACGATTTCTGCAAAATGGCATGTCGAAGTCAAAATTTCACGGTTTCCGTAATGCAAAAATAAAGCGAACCTAACTATGTGTAGAAAATTTAAAAAGGGCAACTGAAAAAACTTGTCTTAATTCATTTTAAGGTGTGTTTCGCAAAATTTATTTTCCGTGAGTTTAGGGACACCTACAAATAAAAGCTATTCAAGAATTTCCTTATTTCAGGATTTCTTTTTAACTGCAAAACAAAACATTGCCTTGTGCAATTTATAGACTTCTTGGACTAGTACGTTTAACTTTTTTTTCCATTACTTGTACATTTCTGAAACAGCAAGATTGTAATTTTTGCATGTATTTATGCGAAAATTATGTGCTCAATATTATGGTACAAATTAAAAATAACACATTTTTCAGTGACCAACGCCTTTAAATTTTGTCAAATAACTAAGACTTCATTTTGAAGATTTTGGGACGAGCTTCTGTGTAAAATTTGTAAGCTGTAAGTTGAACTGCACAGTGAAAATTTCAGATACTAAACAAAATGAACATCCTGAGTAATTTTATTTTCTATTGGGGGTTTGGGAAGAGTATGATGGATATAATGTTTGTTCCAAGACAGACGGTCACGTGATCTTCAACCAATCCTTGAACATGGCTGTCAGAAAACGGTCACTTGTTTTTGTCTGAATATTTTTCTTTTTAAATACACAAGGCAGCGAAGTAGTTTACGTTTCTAAGTTTGAAGATGACTTGTAGGTTTTCAGAGGAAATGCTGAATAATTATGTTAGGGAAAGAGAATGCATTTATTACATTCATCCGAAACCATTTGTCTCTGTGTGAGAAAGTTCGAGTTGTTAGGTACGTGACCCTGGAAATTTTCCGACCCGACTGATAAACGGACGACGGGAATGTTGTGAGTCGCTTTCAGTTGACGGACGAAAAAATTCGATGGATGGCTGACTGACGGACGGCTGTGAGCCAAGCTTAACACGTGTGATCCGATTGCGTAATTTCTGTAAGTTAAGCATTTATGCCCAATGTTCAGACCGTCTATTATCTACACTGTACGATCGTAATTGTGATAAAAGTAATAGTCCCAAAGCATGTGGCTAATGTTGCTACTTTATAAAAAAAAATTGCTTTGTCACTGTCGTTACAATCAAGTGAAAATTAATAAGTTAGTTGCATAATTGATATATTTTCCGGTTTTTTTTGTCACAAACTGTACATAATTCTTTTCGAAAGTAATAATTATCTACGTAACTAATTTTTTTTCCCAGAAATGTTCCCTGTCATATGCAAAATTAAAATTAATAATCTAAACGAGAACACTCTTTGGCGACGGAAATGTGAATACAGAAATGTTTATCCTGAAGTTGCAATAAATACAAACTGACATTTGGAAAAATTCTACGTTCGTAGTAAAGGTTCAACTGTCACATAACGTGGGAGATGATGTGCAGAGAAAAAGTTGGAGTTTATTTTTTGTTCCAATAGGCTACATGCGTAAGCACCAGTAATACAGTTGGACAATTACGGATTAGCAAAAACACCTCGTTATCACCTCGCGCTTACAAACACGAGATAATGTCGCCCACGATAGTTAGCAGACGTAGCTACCGTCTGCTATTTCCTGCTCCCGTTATTTCATTTCATCTCTGGCTTTTGTGTTTTCGACTTAAAAAAAAAATTACATCGCAGTTTGAAGCGTGGAATATTAATCACCAAAAGGTCGTGTGCGAATATTGGAGTTGAATTTTTACAATTGGTTTGGGAGAAAAAAAAAAACAGACCATTAATACGACACCGCGTTTTATTCACCTCCGAAAATGCTAAGTTGCAGTCTGTTAATAGTGCCGTTTAACACTTGCAGACACGAATAACAAACACATGGTTTCAGATGCTGCAAATAAGAAATTTTATGTTGCGTGCTGTACTTTACGCCAGCATAGCACATGTTCCGTTATCACAGACAAGGAGCTGTAAGTTTTGTGCTCGCCTGTATAGATAAGAATCATTCATAACCTACAGCAATACCACTGTTTGTACATCAATTGCCTACAGAGAAGATTAGTGGAGTGAGTTAAAGAGATTTGGACGGCTCTTAATATTGAGGTCCTGAAAGCCGATGAGGCTGTTTGAGGTGAGTATGGAGCGGCACCGGAATGAAAGAGCGGGAAAACGGGAGATCCCCGAGAAGACGCGCCGACCAACGGCATAGTCCGGCACAATTCCCACGTGCGAAAATCCGGAGTGACTCCGGCCGGGAATTGAACCTTGGTGGGAGGTGAGCAGCCTAAACCGCTCAGCCACCATGGCCCCAAGACGTAAAGAAAGTATTCCAACTGCTGACCTAGACTACATCGACCAAGGGTTGGAAGATTGGAAGAATTACCACGTGAACCTACTACTAGCACAAGGAAGATATTTATTTGAATGTAAGGAGTGAGCTGTCGCAGGCGTTCAATGCAAATGTGACAGATACCTCAAATAGTTGAGTGTGTGCATTTGGAATTAAAGTTACAATAATGTTCGTTAAATTGAAAATATCGGATAGCTTTGGGTTTTGTGGAGGGAAACCCGAGCAAAATACGGGATATATACGTTGCGAATGGCTGCTTTGAAGTGCTATCACACTGCCCACGACATCGGGTACAAAAATGGGACATGCACCACTAGCATTCGAGACGTTACGGCCAGCCAATGGGGAGCCACAGATCAACAGGTTTACTCCCCCGGGCAGGACAATTGTTTATTGTAAAATGCATCGAAACATGACCTTAATGTGCGAGATTCTAATTGGTCGTTATAATCTGTGACATTATGGAGATATGCTAGGTGTTATGTACGTTTTATTAATAGTAACATGTTTGCTTACTATCCATCATGAATATTCGATTGCCATTTAACACAGAAAAATTTAAAAACAAAACTAAGGCCACCGTTATTATTTTCATAGCCCTTTTTTTGTAATGAAAGTATTCGCTGTAGAAGTGTATATTAATTTAATGGCACACTGTCCATGCACTAAGAGTTCCAAGCAGATCACTAACTGTGATATTCGCGATAAACAAGTTTACCTTCGCCCGTTTTAAGGGCACTAACCATCCTTAGAAAGTACATTACGCTTTTGGTCATGTATGTACATTTCGCCTATGTTTCTGTTAGCAATCATCTGCCGGAGTGTGTCGGTTTTAATTGTGAACAATCCTGATATATAAAAAACATATTTTGACTTCGTACTCAAGGCAAAGAGAATATATTTTACGGTATCCGTCATAAGAATAGAAGAAAAAAACAATGAAATATTTAAGCAGCGCCATAATGTCAACAATTATTTCAATTTAAGTTAATATTGAAATTTATATTATAAAATTTAACATGGTATTAATGACAGCGGATCGCACCAATTAAATAAGAAAAAAAGAAAATAGATAAGTTACTTTAAAGCCAGCTTTCCTCTACGTTTACATATTTAAGTGATGTTAACGAATGTCTCAAAACTACTTATAGTAGGATCATGGGTTTTAAATCATTATTAGAGCATAAGAAGTTTTTCATTAATATGTTTGAGTACTGATGAAGAAACGCCTAAAATGACCCTACATAATTAGTACGGTTAGTTTCCAAACCGTTTGCAAATTAAGCTAATACCTTGGTAAATTAACACAGATAGTAAAATCTTCGGAAAAAACAACTTTGCTTGCAAACATTTTAATTATCTCAGGGATACTATAGCATATCAAGCCTAAAGAATAATAACGTAATTGGAAAATAAGACAGTGCTTTGTTAAATTTGTTGTTACCTGCATGCCAAATGTAGCGGAACTCAGTTAAAACGATAATGAGATGTTAAACTGAAATGGATGTCACTTTATTCCAACATGGAGGAATAAAGTGTTAATAACATGTAAACGTCAAAACTTTTATAGAATGGAAATAACAAGTTGCTAGCTTTCACTTAATTAGTTAAACAACATATTTTGAGTTTAACTCAGGTTTAATTAATACAATTTGTTCATTATTAATAAATTATTGAGAAATTCGAAATATTTGAGTTTGCAGTGTTTATGTATTTTTTTAAAACAACCTAACTAAACGTCCAGATTATTCATTTTGTTCTTAAGGTCGTTTCGATAGTTTTACGAAGAACCTATAATGAAATTCTCAAAAGTTTCCCAAGGACTTCTGGTATAGTAAACGCGAACACGAGATGAAACACCCAAACCAAAACCAACGTCTGAAGTACATAAAGGCTGTTCACGATAAAGTGAGCACTTTGGAAATCAACCTTAGAAAAAAGTCACTGCCCCTGTCTGCGTATATTTTGACTGGCGCACTGAGTGACATGCACCCAGTAAAGTTGGTAACGATGGAGGGAAAGTAGTTCCATATCTTAACGTCAAATAAAAAATGATAGGTAACAATTTGTGATAACTTAAATGATTTCCTTCGTTTTCTGTTTTTTTTAATGCGTCTAATCGAAAAAATGAGCAGATTTGATTTACATTTTCTTTTTTAATAATTTCACAATTTCACTTGGCCGACGCATGAATAAAGTTATAAGGTCCATGACAATCTTAATTTTACATAAGACGGAAGAATACTAAACGTGAATACAGGTAATTCCTAATCAGGGCTTTCAAACGTGCCCATTTTTCCGTGAACAGCCTTTACCATACATTTGTTTTATTGCACATTCACATTCTTCATGCGTTATCGTAACAAACGAAACAATCAATCTTGATGAGCAGGGAAATAAATTCGCACAACCGCGACTGCATACAAATGGGCAGAACTCTTTCTACTCTCCACGTGCGGTGGCCAGCTCATCACTGAAGGCGTTATCGTCTGCCCCACGCGATGCCACGGGCCCAGAGTGCGAAACGGGAACTGTAATTTACCACTGCAATATTCAACATTACATACCGACTACATTCTGGCTAACGTCAAATGGGCAATCGTGTCGTTGCCAGATATGTTAACGATAGTAGATAAAAGAGGGAAGGTTGAATGGAAAACATAAATATATTATATAAAGGAAAGCGACGATCATGATAAAGTACCGTGAGCGAACGATTCTAACCAATGCCCACAATGGCTTGCAGTCAGTTAAAAGGCCTAGCGTAAATAATCTTGCAGTCCTTCAGCAATGAAAGGCCTGTTGAAGGTCGACGTCGTGGCTTTATATCACATCGCATATTACGTGCATTAAACGAGGACTGGCATTATACCAAGTAAATATAGAGAACTTCTGGTGAATCTAGTTATAGAGTATGTAACACGAAGTATAATCAGGACAAGGTTTCCAGAATAAATGCCTTGTCCATTTGGAATTACCTAATTCAGTTGAGCTACACGTTCTACTATTTGTGTGTCAAATTTGTGTTACTGCTTGGGGTAGATGCTACGTTATAGAATTCCAGGTAGCACTATATTTTTATATGGCGTTAATAAGTAGGCCACTCTAATGCCAGGTTGCACCATCGTTGTTCGAAACTCGATCCGAGGTCGGATCTAAGATCGACACAGAAAACCGTTCCACCATTCGAGTTCAGAGCTGGACTGGAGATCGAGATGAAGTTCATTTTGAACCGCCAAAATTGGCAGTTCGAATCTCGATCCGAGATCAGCAGCCATTGTCGACAAACGACATTTGAAAATACGCCAACAGATAGGACTACGTTCGATTGTTTTCTTGCGAAATTAAAACAACATTATACGCACTTGACTATTATTCAAAAAAATTCGTACAACAATAATTCACTTAAAAAAGATAAAACATCGCACATCAAGTTCTATCTATGGTGAAAAATACGCTTACTCCCATGACGTCATATATTACTGACCAATAGCAAAATTTATCTCAAACTTAAACTCGATCTCTCACTTTGGAACCAAGATCGACGAATCGGAGATCCAGAATCATGTAATTTCGTTGCTGCAACCCTTTTACAGTGGAGCCAAGATCGAACTGGATCCTGGTTCGTAACTAGGATCATACGATCTCGGATCGGGGAAGATGTTGGAGCAACCGGGCATAATAGTACCATGCGTGGTACGTGTAATCGAGTGTTATACATGACAAAAGTGTTACGCGCAGACTCCCATGTTATCTGGTTATGCGTGGTCCGGAGCTGTAGGGGTTGGCCACATCGACTCTCCGCTCTCCCCCAGGTATACTCGCGCACAGCTACGTGGCCCATCACCCGGTGCCTAAAGTATGATTGACAGCCGACCTGACTGGCGTCACAGCCCTCGCCGTAGGAGTCGACGTTTTGGAAGGATGAGCGAGAACTTTCTGGTGATACTTTTGCTCGGAAAAATGCGGCATTTGGAGAAGGTTCCGTAACGGTGCCGGCGACACTATAAATACTGGCCGCAGCTGGAGAGAAGTCAGCTTTTAAAGTAGCCATCTGCCTGAAGTGCGGCGATCGGGAAAAGTATGATGCAGCGGGCGACATCAGCGAAGAGGACGGACAGAGCGAGATGATGGCGGACGAGTGTTTGTGTGGCATGTACAGAGAAAGGGCGTCGTACCCATACTCCTGCTCATTAGGTTTCTCGGAACACTCTAGAACATTCCAGACTGATGCAATATAGACTGAATTAAGTTGGTACTGTATGAACACGGGATACGGACCTAACCCAGGTAATAATACACTGATTAATATCACTTATTTTTAAGTTATTTGATTGCATTTATTTCTTTAAGGTGATTGTAAATTGTACTGATTGAATTCATTAATTGTAAATAGCAAGTTTAGCCATTTATTGTTGAATATTAATTCGTGAGCACTTTATTTGTAGCGCTTCTAAATAAATTAGGAAATTTTAATTAACTGTTTTATTTAATTAAGACCTCCGTTCTCTAAAGAAACTAGCTAAGCCCACTGACTTTGAGAAATTTTAACAATAGTCTTAAAAAATATATCCGTAAGCTCTATTTGGTAAGTATAATTATTAACTTTGTTTACTCTGAGGCCTCTGATTCCTTCATTCAGTCGAATATCTGGTTTTTAAATCTTCATCACGAACAGTTTTGAGTAATAACATGCAATGCATATGCATGAGGAGTATTTTATATTTGACGTAAATGAGATAAAAAGATAGGCCTATCAAAGGCGCAACACAAATACTATATCGGTTATTTCGTCTTTCCGAATTGGGCTGCACCAACACTGCATTTAGACACTCGTAGTGGTATGTTTTTCAGGGTGTCAACTCAGGTTCCGTGCAACATCATGTTTTACTTTGTCTTAAGATATAATTTTTCACCGAAGATTTACGTCCAGTTCATAATTTTGACCTTAACTGTGATAGAAATCACTTACGCTTAATATGTCAATAAGTGTTACTATAGCCATGCCGTTTAGCAGTGATTATTGAGGTTTTTCTAGTCCCTAAAATAAGTAATTTCATGGCCTCGTTTCTCTACGTTAGAAATTGCTTCAAGTGATAATTACTTCGTGCTTCCGTTTGACAGCCCAAGCTGTGTGGTAAAGGTAGCGGTGTATCTGTCGCCAAAGGGTTTCTGATTTGATTCTGGACACCGGGACTAGTATTTTCAACTTGTTGGTGGGTTAAATTTACCTCATATTGGGGAAGCCAATTGGGAACTAAGCCAGATTCATTATGCCTCAAGAGTCTTAGAACCGTTACACGATTAAGAATTCCAGCATTTGACTTTACGTATGCTTGTTGCGTTTGAAGCTTGACACAATAGGGCTGCCTAAGGTAAAATCAATAAATCTTGAATTTACGATTTCGAAAGTTAAAACTTATATGTAGTCAAAGACGAGCAGCCGTTTTGCCAAGAATCGACTCGGAGATTATGTTGAAGGAATACATGTTAGAATCCTGTAAACTATTTTAGTAAATAGGAACATAAAATGCATTCACTGTTGATACAAAACGTTGTCCATCATTCATGTGCCAAACTCCGTGAGGTAATTGCTTATGAAAAGTAAGGCGTGGTATACATTGACACACATTATAGTGTGGTGAATATTAAGGGAGGAATACAGCATTGAAAATAAAATTTTGAATTTCATGAAAGTAAAAATATCAGGAAATTCTAAGATGTACCAACAAAAATCGGAATCGTGTTTCATGAAACGAAGATATTAAATTTTTTTTAAATGTGGTTTGTCAAATCGTATCCCCTCATTGCTTTTCACAGGTAACTTTATCATTCGAGGAAGTAATGAAAAATTATAGGCAAATTATTACTTACCATGGTGAAATGAAGCCCTCTTGTCCGAACTAGCTCCGGATAATAGTTTTTTTTAGAAAACACTACTCAAAATTTAGAAGGTGTGGTGTAGCTCTGTGAGGGTAGGCTACACTACCACCAGCCGAGCAACGCACGTGGCTGGATAAACAGGCAGGGATGCACAGTGTAACCTGCGCACGCCTGGAGGTGAGCTTGGCTGGCGGCAATACAGTATATGCGCGCAGCTGGTTGTGTAGGCATGGAACGTTTTGCGCCAGAGGAGTTAGTGAGCTTGGCTAACGGCAATACAGTATATGCGCGCAGCTGGTTGTGGAGGCATGAAACGTTTTGCGCCAGAGGAGTTAGTGAGCTTGGCTGGCGGCAATACAGTATATGCGCGCAACTGGTTGTGGAGGCATGGAACGTTTTGCGCCAGAGGAGTTAGTGAGCTTGGCTGGCGGCAATACAGTATATGCGCGCAGCTGGTTGTGGAGGCATGGAACGTTTTGCGCCAGAGGAGTTAGTGAGCTTGGCTAACGGCAATACAGTATATGCGCGCAGCTGGTTGTGGAGGCATGGAACGTTTTGCGCCAGAGGAGTTAGTGAGCTTGGCTAACGGCAATACAGTATATGCGCGCAGCTGGTTGTGGAGGCATGGAACGTTTTGCGCCAGAGGAGTTAGTGAGCTTGGCTGGCGGCAATACAGTATATGCGCGCAGCTGGTTGTGGAGGCATGGAACGTTTTGCGCCAGAGGAGTTAGTGAGCTTGGCTGGCGGCAATACAGTATATGCGCGCAGCTGGTTGTGGAGGCATGGAACGTTTTGCGCCAGAGGAGTTAGTGAGCTTGGCTGGCGGCAATACAGTATATGCGCGCAGCTGGTTGTGGAGGCATGGAACGTTTTGCGCCAGAGGAGTTAGTGAGCTTGGCTGGCGGCAATACAGTATATGCGCGCAGCTGGTTGTGGAGGCATGGAACGTTTTGCGCCAGAGGAGTTAGTGAGCTTGGCTGGCGGCAATACAGTATATGCGCGCAGCTGGTTGTGGAGGCATGGAACGTTTTGCGCCAGAGGAGTTAGTGAGCACGCGCCTCGTGGAGCAGTACCAGAGCATCGTCAACGCCGCTGTGACGTGCAGGCTCCGCCAGGGATGGCGGGATTGAGTCTCGAACATAGTGACGTAGCCTACTGCTGGAGTACCACGGACAAGGCGAACGGCGGCATTTGACGAGTACTACATACTACGTACACATGTGTCGTGTACTCATCCTATTTGTACTTCGTTTCTTACTCTCTACGCTTGTCCTCCGTCAAATTAACCAGTACTTATATCTGCATAGCTTTAACGTGGGTGTCAGATGTGTTATCTCACCTCCGAAATTTCGAGTGGCATTTACTCCAAAAACTGTTAACCGGAGCTAGTTCGGACTTTTGTCTTCATTTTTCCATGATGAGTAATAATTTGTCTCTAATAATTCATTACATTCCACTGTTCGAAAGTTACCTGTGGAAACGGGTAGACTACCTCTTACTTAAGTAATGAAGGAGGATGAATTAACCAACTACATTTTAACAGATTTACAATATTCATTATATGAAACACTAACCCAATATGTGTTGCTCCATATCAAGTATTTTCTTAATTTTTTTTTATATTCACGTATTTCAAACTTTGATTTTCAATGCTGCATAACTCCCTTAATATTCGCCATCGTATACCTGCCATGAATTTTAGTCAGAGTTGTATAATGGTTTACCTGACAGTATCCATATTTTTACAAAGGTAAAAAAAACAAACAATTTCCGTTGTCTGAACGTTGGCTGTAGTTGTGTGCTGTGCATCGGCGATTTCGTAAAGGGAAGAGAAATGTAAAGTCGGATGTTGGAGTTTTTATTCGTGTAAAAATGCCTTTAGGTGCGACACTGTCAACCATGCACCATACGAATAATCAATTCACGATGCTCCTTTTTTTCTACTCCAGTGCTCAACATAAACAATTGGCACGGAATTCGGTAAAAAAAAAATCTCTCAATTGCTGGGCGGAACGAAGACGTGTTTTTGTCGACCATCGTCTACCACCAAATAAAATATTCAGATGTTATTCCTACGAGATAGGGATGTTTACACAAATATGTATCAGCGTCGGAAGCGAAGTGAAGGATAGAAACCACTCGCGAGATATGAAAAGCCATCTCTACCGCAGAAGCAATGTAAACTGCCTCGTAAAACAACTTGGTTTTGGCGGTACAAAGTACGCACGCTACAGCGGGATTATACAGGATGATTCTCCATTAGACCAACAAACTTCGGGAGGTGATTCTTCATGAAAAAGTAAAAGGAACACATATGTAACCTTTTACACCCAAACCGAATATTAAGGGAGGTATAAACTCTTAAAAAAAACCCGAGATTTTAAGCCGGATTTGTGCAAAACATCGGCTCTTACACCGAAGGTCCCGATAACATACAATAATGTTCCGAGAGTTGTTATTGTATTTTACTTTGTTGCCGATATTTGGCACATATACTGTTTAAAACCTCGTTTTTTAAGGGCTCATACCTCCCTTAATATTCGGTTCAGGTATAAAGTGTCCCATATGTTTTTCTTTTACGTTTTCATAAAGAATCACATCCCGAAATTTGCCGGTCTAATTGCGAATCACCCTGTATAACTCTTTCCGCTCAAAACAGAGTTACAGTTGTGGTAACGGAATTCGTATGACGTATTAACAGTCGCAGATACAAGGTAGGATTCCGTGACATCACTCGGAAATGACGGACAAAAAAATTTTCAGTCGTATAATTTTCAAAATACCGATTAATTCAGGTGAACAGTGTTGAACGTATGCAATAGGTCAATTATTGTTTTCGATGAGTGACGAAGAAAGCAGCGAAAAAATAAAGTATAAAAATTGTGGAAATTTTCATGTCTATTAAAATGTTTAACCAAATTCAACGAAACTTTGTATGCAAACAGTATCTATTAGAAGCCCCGTGCCACCATGTAGAAACTTTTTTAGGCAATTTTGTAAGATACCACTAATAATAAAATTAACCATTCATGCCATATTTCAGGGACTTATCAACCGATTTGCACGATAGGCCACGTAAATTTATGTGTTTTCGGTGGATCAGACTCTTATTTTCAAAACTACGGTACTGTAAATATTTCGTGTCAGAAAAACCCTACGTTGTTAAAAAATTTCCGTGTATTTATGGAATGTTTTACGGAAATGTACAGTGTATGTACGGAAAGGCAATCCGTAATGACGAAAAACGGAGTTAAGGCCGTAAATACAAAATACGGAAAGTCTCCGTATTCCATTTGGCTTCGAGTTACGGGGACGATCAATGCCGATTCTACACGAAGCTTTCTTCGCCACTGTAACAAGAAAGTTATCGTTTCTGCGGCTGTTAAGGTTATCCACGCGACTACGACCTATTATTTCAAACATTACAGATAGCATCAGGCGCCTGTAACAATTGGCAGCACTAAAAATACACTAAATATAATATAAACTGAATTTTTGCTTTTGTCCTTGAAACAAATATAAAAGTTACACCACGATTTTCAAGAGGGAGTTGTAAGTGAATGGTTAGATTAGTGTACTAGTTTTTTTTTTTTTTTTTTTTTTTTTTTACTCGGGTTCAAACCTTGCTTAAGTACAAAATATTTTAACTTTTTTAATATAATTTTTTATACACGGTAGGACACCCACATAACGAAAATTAAAGACATTTTCATTATATTTTCTTATTTTAAACGGAAAGTACAGAAAACTAACTTGGAAATTAACGTAGAGGTTCCGTGAAATTTATGGAAAGTCCGTTTCTGAAAATCAATGTGTCCGTAATTTCACCGAGAGTTTACGGATACTTCTGGGTAAATTTGTACTAGAACTTTTTCGAAAAATGAAGGAAATTTTTTTAACAGTGTATCGTTCAAAACATAAGAATGATTATATCCGAAGTTGATGCTCCAAATCCTACCTCTTTAATGCAGTTTATTGCACAATCTTATGGTACGAGGGTTTTGGGTTCGAGTCCCAGATAAGGTACGTGTGTACTTGCTATTGTCTCACGTCTGTTGCATATGTTTCTGGTTTCATATTTAATGATAGTGTTTTCAACGAGACGTCAAGGCGTACATACCATCTTAGCTAATTAATTTTCGTAACGTAAAATTACCATATGAAATTTTGTTTAATTAATTAAATTATTCAGTAAATGTGGCATTTCAACATAATATATATTTGATTATATAACCATTGTTTTGAAACTAGTGGTTTATCATATCACTAATTTACGCCAAATTATGCGGGAAACGGTAGGGTATTTCTGGAGAAAAATATTAAAGTTTTATGTTTAAGATTGTTTTATCACCTGAAATGGCGGGCGAATCAGTAAAACACAAGTTTAAACAATTCCAATTTTGGTTTACTCGTGAAATGTTCTCATCGGCACTTATAAATTTCCCGACATATCAGTTGTTTCCTTCTTCGTACAGCAGCAATACTCCACCAGGACCCCTTCGCTTCTCCTACCCCTCCCCCCTGCCCCTTATTATTTGTGCCCGTTTTTTGTCGTGTGTGACCGTATTTCACATTTCCTTGTAAGCTGACGGAATTATATTCCAATTCCCAAGGCAACTGATAGACAATATTATATAATTAAATTGATTTCCCATCGCAGTTTAGGATGCGTTAAGACGAAGATAATAATTAACATTTAGATTGTTTCGTTATCTTTTCCAGCAGATTCTGTGGGCCAACTGAATTACTCTCTATTTATTTTCGTGTTTGCTTCTTTTCCATTATTCGCGTTATATTATAAACTTTGGACCTTGGCCCATGCTTGTTTCCCAGGTGCTTCAATTATTGCTGGCCTTCATTTGAGACGTAAAATTTGACTCATGATAGCATTTAGTACGTAAACTTTCCGTTTTTTTTTTTTTTTTTTTTTTTTTTTAGTCTTGGAGACTACTCAAAGCATTGAAAAATTTCTTTTGCGATTTGTCTTCTAGAACTGTGCATTCGGCCTTCGAATCTCCGTTTATGTTCTTCGCATAATATTACATCAACTGAAAACAATTTACTGCGGAAGATCAAGTTTAGTTTAGTAATTACGACAAAGGACACTGAAAGATTGTGCCTCGAAAGTATATTCTAATTACACTAAGAATTCCGGACTTATAGAGATACATGGACAGTTAAATATCGGAATGAACTACTAGTGTGAGGTTTATCGGCAAGCATATGTTATTCTCATTGGCGTGAGTTTATTACCACCATTGTTATCTTAGCGGTATCAGGAACGTACATAAAACGTCCAAGAACTATGTGTATTTGATTCTAGGCACTTATGGTAATTAATTGATAAAGCATGTTTTTAGGAACATTTGTGCACGTTAGGACGTTTCTTATCCAGACCACAGATAGGTGTGCTCGCTTTGTGCAGTTTAGATTGGTAGTTACAGGGAGGCTTGTGAGATACACAGTCATAAACTTAACCTAGTTTTAACACCGTTGTAATGAGTTCAAACGCCATTCGAAAGCAAGACCAAACTTCTCACAAAACATATTCAAACCATTCACAGCGTCGAAGCAAGAACGGACGAAAATTGCTGCAGGAATTTAACTGTAACTGTTTACATATGGCTGCAGTTTTCAATTTTAACATACTGAATTATCATTTACTGAAAAACAAACCTGCGCAATATTAAAACTGAACATTTTTTTTACAATAATTTACTAGTTAAAGAAGTCCAAGATATTACATTATAATTTTTAGCATATATTTTATTAAAGTAGAATAACATTCAGTTTGCCATTATCCAAACAAATGCAACATTTTAAAAATAACTTCAATGTTCTTTGCGGTGTACATAGCTATAGTACGTCTCACGCTTAGATTGCAATACAGGGCTTATGGCGCTCACTGTTGCCAGATTGCTCCAGTTTTGTGACGTAACTGGCAAGCTGAGAAACACATGGGCGGTGAAGGAAACGGCTTGATTAAGAGAATTTTTGTCTGTTTACCTCCCTGCCAACTCGTAAAGGAATCCAATCCTGCGACGCAAAGAATAGCGGCTCCTTTGAAACTGAAGCCTGTGACTAACCCTATCATTGTGATACGCGACGTAGATAGTTTTCTTTTTCGAGGTTGCAAAAGCGCCCTCAGGAACAAGGACAGCGTTAACGACTGAAATCGTGCATTGGAAAGAGAGAGTGAATGTCCATTACATCGCACACTGCAATCTAAAAGTGAGACGCTCTATAGAGTGACAAGTGCCGATTGAGCAAGATAATTCGACCCGAAAAAAACATCTGCTGGCAGGTGGAACACTTAAGGCCGATTCGCATTAATATGGGACTCATATTCCCTTTGCGCTTATTTTGTGTAGAATTTTGTGTATGAAATTGCTCGTGTCTTAACACTGGTGTTAAGAATGGCTCGTCTTTGATATGTTGCATTACAGTACTACCAAACATGCCATATCTGTTACCTTAGACCAGTACATACACGCAAATAAACGTACGTATCAGCAGTTGTCCTAATATTTACGTAATACTTTTACCGCCACATGCCAAAAACAACCTAGCTCTGATATAAATTGACACCAAAGCATTTCTTACACTCCAGAGTTTTTCGACTCGTTCAACCCTTAATCTTTCAAATGCACTCAAGCGAACCAGTTAAGTTCTACGTTTTACGAACTCGTGACATAATGCATATTAAACAATCCATTCAAAAGGTGATAGGCATAAAAAAAATTGAATACAGTTAACAAAAGAAAAGAATCGTCTCTTTAACATGATTGGTCAAAACTACATTTCCACGAGCTGCAGTTGGGTCAAATTTTCCCGTAACAATTATACCTTTGGAACATCCTTAATACAATCTGAATACACTGCTGCGCGGTCTATACATGACCATAACTACAATGCGAAGTAAATTCAACGAATTCCATGTTAACTTCAGCGGTAATAGACCCTTGAGCCAAACGCACCTGCCATCATAAGAGCAAATGAAAAGTGACTACAGATTATTCGCAGTATCTCCACATATTTATAATCGAACCTTTGAAAAATCAGCCTGTGTATGGCGTGTTCGGTTGTTTCCTAAATATTTTGTGTATCACGAGCGTTTAATACTCGTGTTAAAATAAAAGTATATAATTTATGAAAATAAGAACATTAATTTTAATATGAATAAAAACAGAGAGCAAACAAGGGTGTTGGTAGTACATTGGCAGGGTTTCAGTTGGGAGTAACCGTGGATTGTTTTAATTGCCATTGACAACACAGCACTGCCGTCGCTGCTTTTAACTTGAATTTGATTATGAAGTAAGTAGTATTATTTATAGACAACATTTCCATTTAATCAATAATATAATAATTTAATGTAAATAATAAGCATCCATTGTACACTGTATGCTTAAAAAATGGGCAGACATCCCAAACCTGACGCAAGTTTTTAAAAGTTTGCTTTAAAAGTTTGAAGGTAATATGAATAAATTACTCTTCAGCTAATCAGTGCCACTCACCAAACAGTATGTGCACAACGACACTGTCTAAGTTAAGTAAGTTACATCGTTATTACAGCTAATGGAAAGTTACAGTTTCTCGCATCAGTGTCTCTCGCCATTGAGCACGTGGACAATGTAGGCAGATTTATGTAACTGCTAAAATTATAATGGCTAATGGAAATGTAACAGTTTACTTCATTAGTGTCACTTACCATTGAGAATGTGCACAATGCTGGCAGAATTAAGTAACTGCTACCATTATAACGGCTTATGGACAGTAACAGTTTATCTCATCAGTGTCAAACGCCATTGAACTTATGCACACGACGATGGCCGAGTTAAGTAACTGCTACCATTATGATGGATAAGGTAAAGTAACAGTTTATCTCATTAGCATTGCTCACCGTTGAGCTCGTGCAGGACACTGGCAGAGTTAAGAAACATCTACCATTATGATGGCTATTGGACAGTAACAGTTTACCTCATCAGTGTCACTCACCACTGAGTACGAGCTTGACACTGGTCGAGTTAAGTAACTACAACTATTATGATGCCCAATTGAAAGTAACTGTTTATCTCATCAGCGTCACTCACCATTGACCACGTACATGACACTGGCCCAGTTAGGTAACTGCTAGCATTATGACAGCTAAAGGAAAGTAATGGTTTAACTCATCAGTGTCACTCACCATCGTGCATGTGCACGACACTGGTAGTTAAATAGCACGCAACATTATGATGGCTAGTGGTTAGTAACAGTTTACCTCATCAGTGTCACTCACTATTGAGCATGTGCATGTCACTGGCCGAGTTAAGAAACTGCCACCATTATGATGGCTAACGGAAATAACAGTTTTTGTGATCAGCATCGCTCACCATTGAACACATGCATGACACAGGCCGAGTTAAGTAACTGCTACCGTTCTGATGGCTAATGGAAAGTAATGGTTAAACTCATCAGCGCCACTCGCCATCGAAAACAAGCACGATGCTGATGACGGCTAGTGGAAAGTAGGTACTAGTAGTTTTCCTAACGAGCGTGACTCACCATTGAGCACATGTACGACGACGCTGGCCGAGTCGGAGCTGGAGGGCGAGCAGGTGTAGTTGCCCGAGTCCTGGGGCTGAGCGCGCGAGATGAGCAGCCGGCTGGTGCGAGTCTGCTTCTCTGTGACGACGCTGATGCCGCCGCGCTGCGAGTAGTTGATGACGTGCGCGCCGTGGTACCAGTAAATGAACGACGGCGGGTCCGGCGTCTGCAGCACCACGCACGTCAGGTTGATGTCGCTGCCGCTCTTGATGTACAGCTCCGGGTTGCCCATTATTTTCGCCTTCGACACTGCCACAACAGCAACAACAACACACAATGTCAACCAACAACAGTTGGAATGAAACATATAAAAAAAAAAGAGAACATCAATATCAAAAACTATAATTTCTAGGCTTCTGTGTTTGAGCCGCGTCGTGGATTTATTCTCCAACGTTTCGGTAGTCGTTGCAGCTGCCACCATCAGGGAACAATACCTGACCAGTTGAGGACAGTCGAAGGAAGAGGCCCTTATAAGGTCCTATTCCTTCGACTGTCAGTGTCAGCCCTATAACTGCCGAAACGTTGGAGAAGAAATCCAATACGCGGCTCAAACCCATAAGCCTATAAGTTGACGACAATGGCCGCGAAAGCCTGCGAACTATTTTAATAAATATCTATAGGTTTTTAAGGCTCGTATTCGCCTATTACACAAAATTTATTGTTTTAATGTAATAATTTCAATTCCAGAAAAATTACTGGAAATATTTGATACAGTAATATTAGGTATTATTTTTCACAGTGTGTTATATGCTACTTGCAAAAAAGTGGAAACGTATTAATAAAATATAAGTATATTCCTGACTTTTTTTACAAACGGCAAATAACACACATTGAAAATTAAGCACAAAAATATTAAACAAATTTTTAAAAAGTTAGATTTTTCTATAATCAAAAATTGTCAACATACTCTTAAACGAAACTATGATACGATAACGACGAATTTCTCAAAAGTTTTGAAGCCGAGACTTGACGGTAATATGAACACTTTCGGTATCAACCTTTGAAAAACTTATTCACACATATGTTATGAATTTTGTGCAACAAACAATTGTGTAACTCTGTAAAAACTATTTGTGAATGGGGTTTCAAAAAATCTTGTGAAAGTACAAAATAATTTTTACAGTGTACGAAGCCACTTTTGGTTACTAATTTTTTCTACCGATCACGTTTCTCCTCTTAATTCGTTGTTGAAACATGTGAAAGTGTTCTGAAAATTGTCATCGTACTAGTTGACATTTAACTACATACTACTCAAGGACACACGTAACTTAACATTTCCTTTCTTTAAAGCACGAGTTTCAAATGCAACCGGCCTCGCAGTTACTTGTGGTAGTTCTTAAATCTGCAATTCGTTAATTTATTGTGAACTTCAAGAAGTGTACATTTTGAATGAACCTATTCTATCCTAGACTGTACGTGACCATGTCACGATAGTTACCTAAATTTGTATAGGCCTACTTCACTTGCTGTGTCAATATCTTATAGTTTTCTCTGAAATTAGTTCGCAGATTAGCAGGAAGGGTTAGTGACCGCAAAAAATAATTTCTTTTTAAGTAAGCAAAGAAAATGTGCAGTGAAGGTTTTTTGTTTCGTTTCTAAATATCACTTCGGGCACACAGCGAATTAACATGTGGAGTCTACTATTCATGTAAACAGATATTTCATGTCTCTGTGCATAGCAGTTGAAGTGAATACTTGATCACAATCTTGACACTGAGGTACCAGGTAAGGACATATGTCTTGGCTCTACGTATGTGGCATTAATCATGAACTTTGCTACAGCCTAAACAGTTATAATTTCAATAGCCTGAAGAAAGAGCTACTTCCTTTACCAATGTTCATTTCTCAGCAAGCCTTGTAGGAATTATTCATTTTCACCACACTGCACACTTACATGATTACGGCTGCAACGCTTAATAATAAAATTGCACTGCACTGAGTTCGAACTTTACCCTATACGAAATATAACCTCTCATATTGTAAGTAGGGGGTCACGGTTGCTGAACGGTTAGCCTGCTCGCCTCCCACCTAGGCGATCCAGGTTCAATCTCCGGCTGGGTCACTCTGGATTTTCGCATGTGGAAATCGTGCAGGACGATGCCGTTAATCGGCGGGTTTTCTCGGTGAACTCCCGTCCCTTCAATCCGGCGCCGCTCCATATTCACCTTAATCACTCTCATCGGCTCTCAAGACCTCGATGTTAAGAGCCGTTTAATTCTCTTCACTCACTCACTAATATTGGAAGTAACCTGTTATGGGTAAATTACACATACATTTGCTTACATAGACACATATAGGAAACCATAAATTAATTTTTCACAATCACTCATTTTCAAGTGCATGTATACAAAAATATGTAAGTTTATGCATATACAGAAATGTTTATGTATTTATAATATTTAAACACAAATTTTACCGATAAAGTCCTCCCAAACCAAAACTCTTTGTGCGGAATCATAGAAACGTCACCACCCCAGTTAAGATATGCAGACAATACCAGTCAAGAAATTCTCTGCAATTTGAAAAGTGATAAAGATTTTGTCACGAAAGAAGAGACTACTAGTATAGACATTACTGTGTCTTTTCCAGATCTGACAAAACGAAAACTAAACAGGAATGAATGCACATTCAGCCATGAAAATCATGCACTTCTCTACTGGAATTGAGATAATGAACATGGCATCAGATTAATTTACAAGAGAATACACAGCTGTCATCTGAAAGAGAGGACGACAAAAGACGGCAGAAGTATAAAATCTCGTCAGCACGAGAAACCACATCACATCCCAATGCTCTTATTGTCGGAAAACCCTTCCACCAGCCATAAATGGAATGGTAAACGCCGACTAGAAGTGCTAAATGCTGTAGTATTCGTGAAAAGTAACCCAGAAAACACAACCTGTCGGCAAAGTGTCGACAAATTGTCGGCCCGATACCTGTACTGTCGTTTCAATGCCAGAAGATAGCCATCTGACAACGGCGTGACGGTATGTTTGCCGTCAGAAAAAAAGACAATGGCCCGCTCTACTTTTTTAGCATTAACATATGGATATCACCAAAATTATGTAGGCGTGATATCACACACCCAACATGTCGCCAATAGCAAAAATATTATTCTGGCCCGATTCTGATATAGCATCTTTCTTTTTTCGGTGAGCTGGCCGTCATCTTATTTATTCCGGCATGCAAAACGTTTTCGAGACATGGCTCTTTATCACAATAAAGATACAACTATGATGTCTTTTTGCCGACAAACATTTGAAAGTGTCTTGCTACCATCCAGCTGCTGCAGGCCCAGCGTCTTGCTACCATTCAGCTACTGCAGGCCCAGCGTCTTGCTACCATTCAGCTGTAGCATGCCCACCGTCTTGCCGCCATCCATCCACCGTAGGCCCGGCGTGTTGCTACCATCCAGCTGCCGCAGGCCCAGCATCTTGCCACCATTCAGTTGCTGTAGTCCCGGCGTGTTGCCACCATTCAGCTGCTGCAGGCCCAGCGTCTTCCTTCCATTCAGCTTCTGTAGGCCCTGCGTCTTGCCGCCATTCAGCTGCTGCAGGCCCAGCATCTTGCTACCATTCAGCTGTTGCAGGTCCAGCGTCTTGCCACCATCCAGCTGCAGCAGGCCCGGCGTCTTGCCACCATCCAACTACCGCAGGCCCAGCGTCTTGCCGCCATCCATCTGCCGCAGGCCCAGCGTCTTGCTACCATTCATCTGCTGCAGGCCGGGCGTCTTGCCACCATTCAGCTGCTGCAGGCCCAGCGTCTTGCTACCATTCAGCTGCTGCAGGCCGGGCGTCTTGCCACAATCCATCTGCCACAGTCCCAGCGTCTTGCCTCCATCCAGCTGCCGCAGGCTCGTCGTCCTGCCACCATTCAGCTGCCGCAGGCGCGGCGTCTTGCCGCCATCCATTGGGCCGCTTCCGCCATAAGACAACGGGCCTGCATCATCTGGCCAGAGTCTGTCCGCTATCTTTAATCTGCCCGTTTCCGGCCCGTACTTTTTGTGTTTTTTGGGAAATATCTCTCTACTAAAGCCTATTAAGAGCCTCTGTCTGTAGTGCAGATACCTGATAATGCTATCGAACGCCTCATGAAACATTAACTACCATAAGATGATATTAATTACCCAAACCTACTTCAGTCAAAAGTTTCACGCATTCCATTGCAGCAATCACGCTGGGAAAAAAAACGTGTTTCTCTCTTAAATTCGTACAGTTGTGATGTTAGTTGGTATTTAGTATGATTCTTTGTACGTACGAAATACGTAATTTTTTAAAATTTATTTCCTGTATTTTAGGTGCCTCTGATTGGCACAATGCCTTAGAATGAGTGAATGAAGATATTTGGGCGGCTCTTAACTTCGAGGTATTGAGAGCAGATGAGGGAGAAGAGAGGTGAGAACGGAGCAGTGCCGGAATTAAAGGGAAGGGAGAAACAGGAGATCCTCGAGGAAACCCGCTTACAGGCGGCATCGTCCGGCACGAATCCCACATTCGAAATTTTGGGGGCGACTGTACCGGGTATCGCGTCCAGTTCGCCCTGGTGGGAGACGAGTAGTCTAACCCCCACATCGCCACGGCTGCTTTACTATAAGGATATTGAATATTTAGGAATCAGTAAGGTATCAGCCAGGACCTGAATTAAGGACCCGTTCCAACATTTGCCTGGAAAATGTTTCGGGAAACCCGGGAAAATCTAAATCACAATGGTTGAGCTGGTCGTCGAACTCGTGTCCTCTCAAATGTGAGACGAGTCGTTTACCTATGCGCTTTCTAGCTCGGTAATAATGATTCAGTAATATTCACATATAAACACGTCACTTTTAAAAACGATGGACGGGAAAAATAACTCACCGTTTCATAAAAATAAAACTTTCGTTTACTATGCCAGCCATAGTCAATTCGCGGTTTCTTCACACTTCAAAAATCAAACCTTTTAAAAATTACCCCTTATAGGCTATGACGTAATTACTTGTTTCTCTCGCAAACGTTTTATACTCGTGTTAACATAAAAGACCTAATTTTAAAAAATTACTCATATTATGTATTTATAAATTATAATATTTCCTTTACAACTAATATAAATAAAAACTGGGAGAAAATGGGCGTTGTTGGCAATACCTAGTAGTAAAGGCGGTTCACGATAAATTGAGCACTTTTGAAATCAACCTTAGAATAATGTCACTGCTCCTAACTGCGTGTATTTTAACGGGGCACTACGGTGCATGCGCCCAGTAAAGTTGGTAACGATGGAATAGGAAGTAGTTCAATATCTTAAGGTCGAATAAAAAGTGTTAGTAACCATCATTATCCTTACTACTACATAAATGAGAAAATTTATTTGTTTGTTTGTCCTTCTATCATGTCAAAATGGAGCCCCGTATCGACGTGATTTTTTCACATACATATTTGGAGGTCCAAAGAGTGACACAGGCTACTTTTTATCCCAGGAAAATATCTCAAGCGGTTCCGAAAAAAATTATAATTAGGGATGTACATAGGAACTGGATTAAACTTTTCTAAGGATTACTGCATAAAAAAGCATTGTAAATATTTCCCCTTTCTTTTCTGTCTATGGGCTGTCTTACATTCATTCCCAAGAGCCGCAGTAGCTCAGTGGGTAGAGAACCCTGCAGTGGGGCCGCAGTAGCTCAGTGGGTAGAGAACTCGATAGTGGGACCGCAGTATCACAGGGACTAGAGAACCCGATAGTGGGGCCGCAGTAGCTCAGTGGGTAGAGAACCCTATTGTCGGGCCGCGTTGTCCAGTGGGTAGAGCACCCGATAGTGGGGCCGCGCGCGTTGCAGCAGGTATAATATAATTTGTTATAACTTAAACTTTTTCTTTCGCTTTCTGTTTTTATAAATGCATCGAAATATAAATATGAGCATATTTGCAAAATAATTACGTTTCTGATAATTCCGCAGTTTCACTTGTCCGATGCATGACTAAAGTGATGAGGCCCATTCCAAAGTTAATTTTACATAAGACGGAAGAATACACAACGTGCGTACAAGAAGATCTTAAGTAGGGCTTTCAAAAACGATCATTTAACCGTGAAGACCCTATAAATAGCTTTGTCGAATAACATTATTACAATGAGTGCGCATAAATGCAGTGCGTTTTCTCCTTGGTGTAATTTTATAGACTCGGTTAAGATATGTTTGCATGAGGCGGAGGAACGTCCTGGAAGTAGAGCTTTAGCAGGGCTTCATATATGTTGTAAGTAATCGTAAAGGTTTCATATATGTTGTAAGTAATCGTAAAGGTTTCATATATGTTGTAAGTAATCGTAAAGGCTTCATATATGTTGTAAGTAATCGTAAAGGTTTCATATATGTTGTAAGTAATCGTAAAGGTTTCATATATGTTGTAAGTAATCGTAAAGGCTTCATATATGTTGTAAGTAATCGTAAAGGCTTCATATATGTTGTAAGTAATCGTAAAGGCTTCATATATGTTGTAAGTAATCGTAAAGGCTTCATATATGTTGTAAGTAATCGTAAAGGCTTCATATATGTTGTAGGTAATCGTAAAGGTTTCATATATGTTGTAAGTAATCGTAAAGGCTTCATGTATGTTGTAAGTAATCGTAAAGGCTTCATATATGTTGTAAGTAATCGTAAAGGCTTCATATATGTTGTAGGTAATCGTAAAGGTTTCATATATGTTGTAAGTAATCGTAAAGGCTTCATATATGTTGTAAGTAATCGTAAAGGCTTCATATATGTTGTAAGTAATCGTAAAGGCTTCATATATGTTGTAGGTAATCGTAAAGGCTTCATATATGTTGTAAGTAATCGTAAAGGCTTCATATATGTTGTAAGTAATCGTAAATTGACTATACTATTAATTTGGGGCGGCTACAAAACCAATTTTGGGACGAATAGGACAACAACTACAAACTTTACTCTTACAAAATGATAAATGACTTAAATATTTTTGTCAGAAACCATCACGGTGCACTGGATAAACATAAAAAAAAAATTGATCCACTGCAATAATAATACTAATAATAATAATAATAATAATAATAATAATATACGTTTATCGCGAAAATAAATTCCAAATTTATATTTATTGAGTAGTTATAAAAAACTCCGCTCACATAATAAAGCACGAATTGAATTCCAAGTTCCATGATTTCTTGGTTATAAAATGAAGGTATTTTCACATAATTGGACAAATTATTGATATGGTAGAATCATTGATCTTCCTACAATTATATTAAAAGCTGAACAGCTAAACAAACAGTAAAGCATGGAACAGTCAAAACAGATAAAGTACGATTTAAATTAGAGGCCGGCAGGTTACCTTTTAATTCATTTATTGTCCCACGAGACATCACCTTTTCCCCATCAGATCGTGGTTTCCAATCTTAAGCATTAAATAACTATTACACTTAAATACTACGTACTTTAAATTTACAAAAAGTAAGTAACTAATGAACAAAACAAATTACTTTCGCTTTACTCATCCACCTATCATACACACACAAAATCTACTATCGACGAACTAATGGAAAGCACTGACATAGAAATACATGATTGGCGAGCTATTCATTGGTTTACTAGAGTGGCATTATATAACGTAGTAGGTCGCATACACTGGCAAAAATGAATTAAATTAAAACATATGGAGTTATTGCCCATACATTGCAATCAAATGCCAGTGTAATTTATTGTGATAACTTAAGACTTCAGTTAACTCATAAACGTATGTGTGATATAGTATGTGTGAATATAACACACACGCATAAATATATAAAGATACTAGCTTTTACCCGCGGCTTCGCTCGCGTGAAATTTAGGACTTGAAATAATTATTTGGTTCTCTAGCCACTGAGCTACTGTGGCCCCACTATATGGTTTCTCTACCCACTTGGCTACTGCGACCCCACTATATGGTTTATCTACCCACTGAGCTACTGCGGCCCCCACTATAGGGTTCTCTACCCACTGCGCTACTGCGGCTCTTGGGAAGGAATGGAAGGTAGCCCATAGACAATAAAGAAAGGCGAAATGTTTAGCAATGCTTTTTTATGCAGTATTCCTAAGAAAAGTTTAATCCAGTACCAAGTACATTCCTGATAATCATATTTTAGGAACCGTTTGAGATAATTTCCTGAAATAAAAAGTAGCCTATATCACGCTCAGGCCCTCCAACTATATCTGTGCAAAAAATCACGTCGATCCGTTGCTCCGTTTTGACGTGAAAGAAGGACAAACAAACAAACACAATCACACTTTCGCATTTATATAGTAGTAAGGATATTTTAAAGATGTGTAGGAATAATACACAAAGGCTCTTCCAATATACATCTAGCATGATTATGTACATATGGTATGCTTATGAGCATATTATGTGCATTGGATATGTTTTGAAACATAACATTGTAGTCAAAGGATATGTTTGTAAGCCTACGATTTAGAAGAGATATGCTCGGAAGCATATTAAATGAGTATAGGTTATGAATGCGTGTTCGTATTGGGACTTTCTAGGAAGTGTAAAGATTTTTATTATTTACTGTCGTTCCTCACTATGTATGTCTATGCAATAACAGCGATTCAGACTTATTGTACCGTGGCTTAACGATCGTAATCTCCTTGTAGAATGATTTCGGTATCTGTAAAACATCGATTTGTTTTTATAAATGTCTTGAGTGATATTTTCCATCAAATACTTTATGTATCACTAGTTGTATTCCAACATGCGTTTCCGAGGTATAAACCTGAATGGGTGCGTGAGCTGCTATCTTGAAATTAATTTACAAAGCACTGACCTGCAAGACAGTGAACTGTATTTACAAGCGAGATGCTAAAGTTATGTTATCGAGAATGTGTCATATATTAGCTTGTAATACGTGTTATCCATATGTTTATCATACACCTCATTGCCAATGTTTGTTTATCATCTCCATATGAATACGCACATTGTGGAATATTATCACCAATAGTTGGCTTTAATATCAGCATAACATGTGAATAACTTGATTCAGCTTTGTGTTTGTTTGTAAAGGCCGGTAATAATTATTCACTTTTTAAACTGCCACAGCTTTTTTTATGTTAAAGGTTGTGTTTGCGTTCTTTACAGCAACTTTATTATGTTTTCCCTTACTGTGTCAATAATATATTTTGTGTGTGGAAGATGGAAGTGCGAGTATAATTAAGAAGTGTGTCATGTGCAAGAAGTAAATAATGTTCCATAAATGGATATTGTTTGGTATTTGCGCGATACACATTTAATATTCACTATTTCGGGAACCAAGGGCCTCGTGAGTAAAAGAGCGAGCTTAGAGGCCGACAAAATGATCAAAAGGCAATATTCTATAGCCTTAAATACATTTTAATACTATTATTTTTTTTACTTGTCGTGTTTGGTTACCCGTATAGCGTTTAACAGAATTTTCAACAAGGTCAATTACTCCAACATATGCATTGTTTCTTAAATAAAAAATAATTGTGCTGGGAATGCAAAATGGGTATAATTACTGCAGTTTGTGGTTTTCGTTGATCTTTAAGGTAACTTATGAGTTAGCATTTACTTTGCGAAATCCAGCTCTGCAATTTAACAAAAAATTTCAATATGTACTAATTGTGCTATCTTGCGTTTTAAACTAAGAAACTGAAGTTATTTGTCAGTTTGAGTGGAATTCTTCGTGAAAGCGAATGTAAAGCCTCCAGTTGCGATCATTTTTGCCACTGATTGTGTTCTGGAGTCTTTCTAAATAAGCAGTGACAGGCACAATCACATTAAATAAAATTCGTTACATTCTAAACTGTGTTTCTTCGTATATCGTATACAGCATGAAACATGTCTATACATTTTTTTTAAATATTTTTTTTTAGAATCATTCGCCGTTAACAACGCGTCAGAATCCTTACACTCGACAATGTATAGTGACGCCAAACCGCCTGACATGAATACTGAAACATGATTTTTTTGAAGGCTAATTGGTACTATATCTCTGGCTTGTTTCGGTTTCGGAAGATGATTTTACTGCAATATACATCTATGTTCGAATTCGTATAGGTGCAGCAATACACACACACACTTGACCGAAATTAATCTTACACTCGTTGATTTTACGATATACACAAATAAATAATATTCACTCACTACAAAAATATGGAAAGTGAGGCTTTTTCAGGCCACGTGCATTTCAATAATTATACTAACGGTTTACAGATACATTTACAAAACACACAAACTTACTGTTTGTAAAATTGACAATCACTTGAACACGATGTTTTCCATGGATCTGTAGCACACTTCGGCGGACACCAAGGCTAGGAATATTAATATAATCGATTTGAGACGTGTACATTTCTTTGTCATTCGGGACAGTTTTACGCGAAATCTATAACTAACATCTGCTAACATTCCTCCACTTAGACTCAGCCAAACAATTTATTTCCCACATACACAAATGGTTTGCTGAATACACGGGCCTCGTCCGTAACACGTAAACATCAATACCTCACGAAGGGGGGAAAAAAAAAATACTGTTCAACATGTCCACCCACCAAATTATTTTTTTTATAAAACACTTATTTGTAATCATATGCTATTGTTAACGAGCTAAAAAAAAAAATGTAAAGCTTACTATTCGTGTATTTAAGTAATGTTTTTTTCAACAGATTTGTGATATTTTAAAGAGATGTAATTCTAGTAATATTTTGTTGGTACGTTGTCGACCGTGCGCAGAGACCGAGTCGCTCGTCTAGCTTGGAGTGGGGTAAGTCGGTAAGCCGAAGATGCCCGATTGCGCCCCCCGTGCTAACCGACTGATAACTCTGAATACCGCATTGGATCCGACGATAATGTTGTCGGCTGCGAGACAGTAGGTTCATGACCGTGTCGGCATACACCGACGAAAATTAGAATAAGCCTCTGACCTGTCGCCCGCTGGACATTTCTGGGACAATATTCGACGTCGACTTCCTCCAAGTCAAATTGGTCACGATTTCGAGAATAATTTGCAAGAATTGTAGAAACACCGACTACAGGATAACCAAATATGTTTAAATGAATATGTACCTGACCGTATCGACGCATGTATCAAGGAACGAGACATTCGACTGCGAGATTCGACAGTATAATATATGTACTTTTCTTTGGTATTGCAGTTGGTGTATTAACAGCCTCATGTAATAATATTTTAAAAAGTGGTTCGTATCTTCATATCGTAACACTTCATATCGTATCAATACGATTCCTTATTTTATATGTAATTATTTTGTCATTTATTGTAATATACTTTTTACATACAACATTTTCACAAAATATTTTAGTCTTCGAAATAGTTTATTAACCATAGTTGCGCCTACTAAGTTAAACATTCAGAGGAAAGATACTTTTTTTTTTTAAGTCTTGTACTCATGGCTCCGAAAAGTCTACCTAGTATTTCTGCTTTATTGTAAGAAATAAGATGTACGAATGCATAAAGTAATATTTTGAAGAATTGAAAATATTGTGTAAACTAGAAACGAACGGAAGACAATTGCATGTGAACAAAACTGTGATGAGGAAAGAAAAAGGAAGAATTATTTCAAAATAAAAACTCGACGAATATGATGATGTTCCACGTAAATTATTTCCAGACATTTGTCAAAGTGAGAGCACACTAAATAGTATCCCAAATAATAAAATTGTTTGAAATACACTCAACTAATTCCCGATAATAAAGGAATATGTATTATTTGTAAAATAGATATAAGGAAATTATTAAAACACTTAATTTTAACATAATTAACACCTGATATAAGACGCAAGAATTTTCCCTAACTGTCGATAAAATACACTAGTCCTCAAATGTATAATTAATATATTTTCGGCGGTCAGCCAACGACTGGGGGTTGAAAACGTTGATTACCAGAGTTATAATTTTATATGTAATCAATGCTACATTATATTATATATATATATATATATATATATATATATATAGACACACACACAGTTCTGCATTGGTAAAAGCATTACGAAACTGATGAATGCAAATGTGCCCAAAGAAGTAGTCAAATTATAGACATGATTTCAGAAATAGGTCAAGTATCTTGACTGATAAGTACATCGCTTCCCTTTGTGGCGAATGAACAAGACGACCTTGTTGCTGCAGTTTCGAGAACTTCTTTATCGGAAAAATTCGACGAGGAGCGTTAGTGTTTCCAAGAGTGGAAGACCGATTCCCCATATTCTCTGTCTTGAATTGGAGACAGGGTAATAGACTAAGCAACTGCTGGCTCCCGTGGAGGGTCTCCTCTCTGGAGTAACGCAAGTACGAGTTACCATGCTTCTGTTTCAATTACGAATGTTAACATTTATAAGTTGGCAGCAAAGACAGTCGAAGCCTTTCATGCGTTACCGTCTACCTATAAGTCGAATGTGTTAGTTAGAATAGGGTTAATAGGAAATAATATGTTTCGCAACAGACCAGTATGATGTAGTTGCATTTAGCTGGCGAAAAAATTAATAAATTTGAATTTTATACCCTCCTTTGACTTAACTCTTAGATAGCTTGAGTAGTGTAAAATAGTATGTAGACGCGCAAGGGGAGCGGGTATCAGAGCCGGAGCCGGGCCAGCCGCCATCTTGTTATGTAATCCGGCCACCATTTTTTCCCTTTTTCACATAAAAATATCCCTTTTTCCCTCGAAATCGACTTAAGGCCCATAAAAATTTCCCTTTTTCGCTAAACATTTCCCTTTCTCCCACAAAAAAGTTAGAAGCCCTCAAAAACAGAAGAAGATTCCCTCGAGCAAAAACGAGCCCCTAAAATCCAATTTTCGCCTATTTAATTAATTTGGGGGACTTTTTTGGACCTACAGAGCAGTGGCTAACATATTTGTTTTATAGGGATACCATATACCAAATCTATACAAGGTATAGAGGATAGGACTCAGACATAAGCATCAATTATCTTGCATACACATTGTATGCAGATGATCTTTGGCATCGACCATGACCCGTGACCATGACTTCAGACCTTGAAAATGCTAAAATTTTAAACAATACAAAAAAATCGTAAAAAATTCCAATAAATCCCAAAATATTGTAAGAAATATCCCAAAAAATGTTTTATTAAGATTATTAAAACCTTATCAAAAAAACTATTTTAAAAACAAATGAATTATTTTTTTAAACTTACATTTCCCAACACCACCATTCATCCATTCCTCCATCCCTTGATCCCATAACATTGAATGATCTTGAAAACGAAAACACCTTAAAAAATCCATAAAATTCAGAGAGTATAATACATTACAGACTACAACCACCAAATTAGATGCATACTACCTTAACCTAGACTCCATGACCTTAAATGACATGAAAATAAAAACTCGAGAAAAAATGCTATAAACTCAGCAGGAATAATAAATTAGAGATTACTACCACCATGTTACTTGCAGACTACCTCAACCATAACCCCATGGCTTTGAATATCCTGGAAAACAAAAACTGGAGGAGAAATTATAAAAAAAATTCGGTGAACATATAAAATTAGATCACCTTCCCTACCTAATCCCTCCACCAACCCCACTCCTCTTCACAATTCTTCGTGCCTGCTGATCAACACCTCTTTCCACACTGCTCTTACTCAGTAGGTCTGCCTCACCCTTTCCCCTCCTCGCTCTAAATCTGTACCATCCACCCTGCTTAGAATGTATTACAATATTAACCCGCATTCTAATATTTTGTACACTTAATTTCAACATTATACATCTGTTACCATATCATTGACTATGCACATGCAGTGATAGACTATTGCAGCAAATATTTAAGTAATAATATTATAATTTGACACATAATTTAATTTTTTTCATTGTGCTCCCGAGCAGTATTGGCTTGCAGTGACACATTTGGAAACCAAGACCATCACATTCCTGATAACAGGGAAAGTAGACATACTCGGGGAAGGTACATCGACACTAACGATAGCGAGAAATAAAACACTTTCGTCTATTCATTGAAAACACATATATTTTTTATGTTCATCAGACTACAGACATAAAAAACTGAATCTCTATAGTTTTCATAAATTCATCTATGGTATTTCCAACAATAGGCACACTTTGCACGTAGTGAATATCATCTGCTTATACACAGCTCAAGAAAATCTATGTGAACAAGCATCCAACCAGTACCCTTTTCGATGTATTCTTGTTCTTCACGACAAAGTTTTTCTTTCAAGGCATCTATAGATCCTGGAATGCTATCAACATTGTACAATGCTTGACTGGCAGTCTTGAATGCCCGCCGGCTGATTCCTTCATCAAGAGGTTGAGGCTTTCCATACGTACACTGCAGCCAAACATTATACTTAATAGGACCTGCTTCGACTTCCTCAGTTAATTGATTGATTATCCTTTGCTTAAAGTGGTCTAGGTATTTACATATGTATTTCCTACCTGCGAAGTTTTTTTTATACATAATCTTTTAAAATGCCCTTGAATGCTGAATATATTAGGTAAAATCCATTCTATGTGGTATCGCCAATATACAGTACAGAATGTTCCTTAGCTGCAGGAACTCTAACTTTACAGTTGTTGATATGACTCTTCCTCTTATCGCCTCGTTTGAAAAGTCGTTTGCACTTAACGCATTGTTGCATAACACAGGAAGGACCCTTCACACAAGTAGTTCTTTCATGCTTCCTCGCACCACGGCTGTAGGCAATTTACGGGTCGTGTATGACAGGGAGGAACAAGACGTATTGACATTGTGCCTACAACTGCTGCAATTCGAAGTCCCGCTAGTAACCTGGTCGAGAGAAGAATGAGAACAATCGTATCCATGCTACGAACATTTTGCCACTCCACACGGCAATATTGGAGAGACCATTTAAAGCTGATTGAGTTCGTAATGAATAACACAGTTCACGAATCGGCCTCATTTCCCCCGTGGGAAGTGTTAACAGGTACACGATCGGAAGTGTTCGACCTGGGGAAGCTGCCCTTGCCGCCGAGGAACACCGAGGAAGACATCACGTCAGCCGGAGAAAGAAGAGAGGAGCTACTTAATTTAGTAAAAAAAGGCGTTTGATTTGATCCGCAAGAAAGAAGGAGCCGGAATTTAAAAAACTGTCAGAAATAAGAAGTTTTACGCCAGGACCGCTGGCATCGATCAGGGCGTTGAGTGTAAGTGAACAATTTGAACATATCACCGAAAAGTTGCTTTCGCTGTTTCAAGGTCCCTATGCTGTGTCGAATGTCACGAATAAAAATTGTTACAGGCTGACGGATCCAATTTCCGGAGAAATTTTCAGGAAGGGTTAATATTTTAGCTTCGAGAGCTTATGAGGCACTGCTAACTCCTGTGCAAGGCGATATGTACGACGAGACTATCTGTTTCAGTTGACGGAATAATTTTTTGTAAAAAATGGTTGTTTGATCTTCTCATATAAGCCATGTTTTGGTGGCGCTAATCAGTTGTGCGATTCTTAATAAATACCTATGGCAAGATGTGACTGTTCATTTTTCCTCCGTGACACTTGGCTGGTCTATTGTTGTAAATGAATATATATACTGCTATGTTTATGTCAAGTTGAAAGCTACATGTGGTACATGTTATTTTGTTGTGTATGCATGGTTTGATATGATCTTCATGATTCTTCTATGTTGCAATGCCGTTGAAATGAAATTGAATTCTTCTTGCAATGTCTTGTGACAGGTGGAAAGTTCAGTATTTGTTTACACTCAGGCGATGCGGGGATGTTTGTCCGTGATCGCTATTGTTGACATTAGGTACTCATGTTACAGTGTTACGCCCATATAAAGTGAACCTGTAGTAAACGGACATTTTAATTTTGGAATGCTCGTATGACTTCAAATGTGCGTGTGTTTATATGGACGTCTCCGTAAATTATTGGTGCGGGACCCGTATAGATTTTAAACGGGAAACTTCAAGATTAGTGCATGTTTACACACACACACACGCGTAATAAGAACACTGTTTAAGCACACGGATATAAGAAACTTCACAAATATTTTCACTTCACTTGGAAACACTGAACAGTGAAGCACACGAAATATGGCGGTTATGAAATCGCGCGGAACTTTAACACACGCACGCCATAATCGCGACTAAATAAAAAGACGCATTACAGGTGATTCTAGGTTTGCATGGTCTTGCTAAATAGCATGTTATCCGCTGATTCTGAAGGTAATCCGAGGGTAATCATCACTTGCAAAATGACTTTATTTTTAAAAGCTAGCCAACTGCAGGAACGATCTTCGACCCCGCGCGAGCAGAGGAACGCAGTGCACTGACGTTTTTCCATGAATAAAGTAACAACAGAGTCAACTTTCTTCGCTTCGAGGAGAGCCGAAAACGATGCCCGAAGATCGAGTGCAAGGAAGATTCACCGAACATAAACTGTCTACACCAAATGAAAGGGAGTAAAACTTATTTTTAATGTTACTAATTAATTAATATTATTTTCTGAGAGACATAAACAATTTTTTTAAACAAGATTTCATTTTAAGATTAAGACAAAGGTAATAGTGTTATGCATTTATATGTCTGACTTATGATTCTTGTATTGTTGAGTGCATTTGTATTGTCTATGAAAGGTGAGTTCCATTATTTGTTTTTATTATGAAAGTTGAAACCAGTTCACAATATTTTGTTTTAAATATCGAGAGAAGAATAAGTGGTTATGCCATTGTTGTGTGAATTCTTTTTTCAGACGTAACTGATAAAAACATTTTAACAAACATTGACGTTTTTGTGAAAATGTGGCGATGCTCTGTAACGCCTGGTAAAATACCACTTATTCTTCTTTATACAGGCTATATGATTGCAAAGCTAATGATATCTCTTTTCTTAAATATATAAAAATTTAACTTATTATTTTGTATTGTTGTCTGATGTGTTTGAATTTTTTTTTTTTCATTTCGTAGCCGCAATCTTTTTTTTTATTACGTAATTTAATATGTGTACTGATGTTATTGTAATCGTTCCTTATTTTTAATCGTTTTTCATTTTCTTTTATTTCATTGTGGCTATGTATTTAGAAGGCCGTGGGCTGTTACCAGGGGCAACAGGAGTTTGTTTATTCCAGCTGGAAGGTCGAGAGCCGTTGCCAGGGGCAACCTAAGTGTTGTTTATTTTAATCTAAGTAGCCGCCGTGTGATTGGCTAGTTCTTGGCGTCGTTTTTAAAGCCGCTTCTTGTAGGATAGCGTGGCGTGTCCTACGGTAGCGCTAGGCGAGGCGTAACACTTGTTGCGCTCTCGTAGGTTTTTATTTGATTAATTTGTAGGGAAAGTCCGCGTGTGTCCAAATTAGGGAAAGATTCTAGCTTACAAGAAGAGCTCCCGAGCTTCTGCTCCCATTGATCTACTGCGTCTGCATCGGAATTAGTGAGTTAAAGAATATATTAAGAAACTCTTCAAGTATTAAATTTTTATGATGGCGGACGTTTAAGTTTAATATTGCTACGCACACGCCATTTTGTGACTGATGCCATAAACTCAATCAAACATTTGACACCTAAAATCCTTAATTTAAAAGAGATCTCAGCTCCCTAAAGGCGTGAGCATTTGTTTGAATTTTAATATTTAAAGTGAAGAAATAATTTTAATATAATTTAATTCCTGGGAATAACTAACTTAATAAGCATGCCAGGACTACCATATCACACGGCTGCACTTAGATCACGGACAGTTAAACTAGTTTGAATATTTACTAAAGTCAATGCAAATAATCTAAATAATTCTATTACTATTTTAAATCAGTCTTCAATTATATTTCCTTTTCGATTATTTGTAATAGTCATATTTTTTTAATTTTTGCCATTTGAGCATTTTTCTAGTAGATGTTTAGAAAAGTAGTTGAAGTGACACGTGTTTGGTCCAATAAATGTTGTGTGGTATCTAACTGTTGTTCCTGTCGCCCGCTGTCCCTGTCAGTGGTAAGTTTGTGCTACAGCTGCAGGGAAGCTGGGATTCGTAAGTTTGGTAAGAGAGGTGTTTTATGTTTAACCAACTTGGTTTGCAAAGCTTATCATTCAGAATGCAAGAAAGGCTCACACCTGCAATTATTACAATTCCTCAAAACTTTCAAATAAATTTTCACGTAATCTACACGCACAGTCTGTTTGCCATTGCGGAAATTGAATGTTTATCTAAACTGTAAGCGTACGCACTACAAGTGGGTTAAAAAAAAAAAAAACAGATTGTTGTGCTCAATAACACTTATATTTACAAGTACCAACACTAATTACTGCTCACTAAGATATTTGTTTATTAACTATAAATGTATTGGCTGCCACCAAAAAAAAAATTAGTTGGCAGCTAAAGCATTAATATCATCCACAGTATTAAAATTTTACTGCTGCTGCAAGACTACGTCCATTATATTCTACGCGTGCGTTCTGGCTGGCATATTCGAAGTGGCCAACATCTGTCTGGCCACGACTTCATATCCATGATCGTTTGTTTGCATCAGTTTACGAACCAATCTACGGGGTATATTCTTAAGGACATAGTTTATATCATTCATTTCGTCTAAAGGCTGTTCACGATAAAGTAAGCACTTTAAAAATGAACCTTAGATAAAAACTGCTCCTGTGCGCTTACGTTTTAATGGGCGCACTGAGTGACATTCGCCGAGTAATGTTGGTTACGATAGATGAAAAGTAGTTCCATATATTAACGTCAAATAAAAAGTGATTGATAACCTTTTCTGATAACTTAAAATTATTTCTTCCCCTTGCTGTTTTTTGTAATTCATCGAAGTGTGAAGATGAGTAGATTCGTAAAGTATTTACTCTCTTAATAATTTCACAGTTTCGTTTGGCCGACGTATGAATAAAGTGATGATGAGGCCCATGGCGATGTTAATTTTGCATCAGGCGGAAGAATACACAACGTGCATACACGTAGATTTAAGCAGGGCTTTCAAAAGTGCTCATTTTACCGTGAACAGCCTATAGATAAATAAATGTTACACGTAAATTATTCCAGAAAATTAACCTTCCGTGAGGTGAAGTGTGCAGGCCTTGTCGTGTGAGCCAGATATAAAGACTTACTTTATCTACATGCTCCAGACAGTGCATAAACGTCTAGAAAGGTAGCGTTGCTCTGCGCTCAGGGGTAGAGTGGCCGACTTGAAGAAGGGGGGGGGGGGGGGTCGGGAGTTCGCCCATCTCCCCCCCCCCCTTTTTTTCCCTGCCGCAAATTTTCACTTCTCACGTCACGCACACGTGAACTGTGGATTTGCCATCAGGTTAGTCTAATGCCCGGTTGCACCATCGTGGTTTGAATTTCGATCCGAGATCGGATCTAAGATTGACACAGAAAACTGTTGCACCATTCGAGTTCAGAGCTGGACCGGAAATCGAGATGAAGTTCATTTCGAACCGCCGAAATTGGCGGTTCGAAATCTCGACCTGAGATCAGCAGCCGTGGTCGACAAATGTAGTTTGAAAATACACCAACAGATAGGACTACGGTCGATTGTTTTCTTGGGAGATTAAAACAGCATTATACGCACTTGAATATTATTCAGTAAAATTCGTACAATAATAATTCTCTTAAAACAGATAAAACATCGCACATCTAGTTCTATCTATAATGAAAAATACGCCTACTTCCATGACGTCATATATTACGAACCAATAGTAAAATTTGTCTCATACTTAATATCGATCTCTCACTTTGGAACCCAGATCGACGAATCGAAGATCCAGAATCATGAAATGTAGTTGGTGCAACACTTTGAAATTGGAACCAAGACCAAACTTGATCGTGGTTCCGAACTAGGATCATTTGATCTCGGATCGGGGAAGATTTTGTTGCAACCTGGCATAACTTGAGCTCGTCAACCGTTAACTACACACACTAACGCTGCGACACACACTCTCTGTCTAACGGAACATATGTCGGTCAATATGTCAACAAAATCAACATTTTAAAAAAGGTGGCGCAACGGTCACACACTGAGCTCGCATCTAAGAGGTCCGGGGTTTGAGTCCCGCTCTTGGCGCGGTTTATTTTAGTTTTTAAATTGTTGGTGACCGCAAACGTCATTTTGTAGTTGCCACCAAATAATACTCGAGTGATAAACTTGTGTAGATGATACAAAATATTTTGTATTGTCTATATTGACAAAATAATTTTGTGGCCAGCAATAAAATTTTGTTGGGTCATCACAAAACCTGTTTATCAGTATGTATATAAGTGTAGGTACGCGTAAATATGCAGGAAATACGGTATGAAATTATATACGTAATTAAGGGAGTATGCTGGAAGATAGTGTAATATACAGACTTAGAGATGTATAACTTTTGTGGCTTTATTTTATGTAATGAATTATGTCTTATATAGCGCATGAAACAATATTGCACTCTATGTGCTAAACGTATTATATGTATTATAGACTTTTTTACCTTTTGTTACCGTTTCGCATTCTGAATTTTAGAGAAAATGGGGGGATCCAATAATATTTGAATGCTTTTAATGGGAAGATGCGATAACTTTCTATATACGTACATTCCTTAAAATTGATTTTCTAAAATTTGTTACAAGCAATTGTTAATACGTGCGTAAACTTTAAATATCCAACAAAAACATAAATTTAAATATTTTAAATCTAGGTAATAAAGTTGATCGGTTTTAGAGATTTTTCTTTTTTTCACTCTTTACTTCTATATCGTTCGTAATGTACAAAAAATGAAAATTATTTGACTTATTAATTTTTTAACAATTCTATAAAAATAATAAGCTACCAGTGTACAGAAATATTTCACATGTAAGTATTGTAATGTTTTTCATGTGTTAGATTTTTTCCTGCAATAGGAAAGAAATATTAAGATAAAACGTTAAAACAAAATATTATCGGAACAGCCAATTAGAATCCGAATGTTTCACGGTCCACTAAAATTCAAGGGGGCCCATTGTTTTAGTGCCTGTCGAATCGTGAATTGTGCAGCCCAAACTCTCGCTTCCCTTTTTTTTTCCGGCGAAACTCTGTCCCGTGTTAAACCGGTTCCATTTTCTGCATGCCAATTCGCACTATCGCCTTTAAAATCCTATAAAGATGATAAATTACCCTTTCGATGTAAAATGGACAGCCGCCGACGCATTAGTTGTATGACGTGAGATATATTATCTGCGAAGGGGCCGTGGTACGACTGCCATAGTCAGGAATGTGCATTAAATAATACATTTTCCCCAGGTTTGATTTTGATGGGACTTCCGTTTTTTGCATCAGATCACTTCGCCGCGGATATGTTATACAGGCTCTGAAATAAGTGGCAGGTATTTTAACAGAGGCCAGCTCGTCGCCCAGAGCGTGCTACGATGGTTCCTGTTTCTTTGTTTCTTCGAACACGCTAAAACCTCGAAATGTGTATGAAGTATAGACGATTACGATTCTCTGCAAAACATTTTTACTAAGTAGAACTTTCGTGACATGTTTTTGGAATATCTTTCGGAATGAAGGCGTGAGGATGTAAAAAAAAAAAATCGATTATAAAGGTCTCTATTATTATTATTATTATTTTTTTTTTTAAACAAAATTTAAGTACATTTACATTTTGGATGCTTCAGAAAGCGGAATTTGCAAGTAAATCTTCTTCGAGAAAGATTGCCATAATATTTAGTGTGATCGTGTGTAATAAAATCATAGTAATAATGTATCATATCTATTTTATAATTAACGTGATTTACGTCAGTTTCAGCCATAAATGATTTTGACAAATAGACACACATGAAAATAATTATAAAACTAATTTTCAAAATTATTATTACAATTTTCTTACACACAATCCTAGTAAACATTGTGACGATATTCCATGATGAAGATTTTCGTGAAAATTCTGCTTTGTGAAGCATCCAGAATGGAAACGCGCTTCAATTTAGTTTAAGAATACAGATTATTTTAATCGATAATTTTTTTACATTTAAAAAGTACACTTTTGTAAAATATTTTAAAATGTTGCAAAATATATACATTCTTCTTTCATATACAGTATAAATCACACTTCCCAGACAATTTTAATGAGTTCTTCACATTGTATAGTCAGTTACAGTGCTCCATAGGCAGTTGCTTTACTTCAGCCTTAATGATATAGAGGTGAATTCGCCGCTGGTAGCGCCAACTCCAATTGCACGCGCCAGGAAAATGGCGTCGCTAAACAGCAAAATGTTGGAATGCCATCCACCAATCAGCGCCCGGCATCCTACTTGCCAGCCAGTAGCCCGGCGAATAGGGAACATTTCCTACACGTTTCTGACAAACCGCGCCCTTCTACATAAATAAAATACTTTTTAAAGGGGTGTTCAGGGTAAAATGAGCTCTTTTGAAAGCCCTGCTTACGATCTGCTTATATGCACGTATGTATTATCCCATCTTATCTAAAATTAACATTGCCACGGGCCTCATCACTTTTTTCATGCTATGGTCAAGTAAAACTATGGAATTATTATGAGAGAGAATGTTTCACAATCCTGCTAATTGTTATACTTCGATGCATTAAAAAAAAAAAAAACAGAAAGCAAAATAAATAATTTAATTTATCACAAATGGTTACGTAACACTTTTTGTTCGACGTTAAGGTATTGAAACTACTTGCCATTCCATCGTTACCAACTTTGCTGGGCGAATGTCACTCGGTGCGGCCGTTAAAATGTATGCAAGCACAGGTAGTGACTTTCTTCTAAGGTTCACTTCAAAAGTCCTCACTTTATCGTGAACAGTGTTTACATTGAAACTAGGGCTAGAGGAAGTGTAAATAACGACTACAAACGCTTACCTACATAAAAATGTATCATAACCTCAAATGCTGTCAAAGTAATTCTATAGTGCTGTCGGCATAAAAGCAGTTCAATATTGGAACAACAGCGTGGCCGCTAAGCCCCTCGCATGCGCACGCTATGTCCATTTTTCCTCTTCGGTTTTAACTATATATTTTTTTATATTTGAAACCCGAATTTACTATTGATAACATTTTGCGTAACTTGTTCATATAGCGTTTGAGTTACAGATCTGTTAGAACTAGGGTAGGTACGTGCAGCAGCCAATCAGGCAACAGGCCAGCCATTCAGCGAGTGGTACCTCCATGTAATTTCGCCTCTGTATAGTTACCTACACTGTGGCGATACTTCGCTAAATGTACTGAACTACAGTTGGATACAGGACAATATAGAGAAATTCTGGAAAGACGCCACTCAATTAGAAATGGAGAGTTTCATCTGCTCCTCCTACGACACGAAGCTTGTCCTAGAACAGGTTTCCCGCTAGAAACAATGAAAAACACCTTTCCACGGACAGCATCCAGGGAAGGAAAGACCTCACCGGTTGAAGGGAAAACTGTCTGAGAAGTTGCAGGAAGCGTTTATGTATCTGCCATTTTTGTTTTGGAGAAGTCTCGAGGTTACAAAAAAAAGGGGGCCAGTGAACTCACTATAAAAGATAAATTTCTCGAAGTTGAGCAGCTCTCTGAGCTCGCTTATGTGAGTGAAAAGGTGAAATTTCAGCTTCGTTTTAAACACTAAAAGGACATTAAAGGCATGATTTATTCTAAAAGACTACCCAGAAGATTGTATCATTCTCTACCTCTCTACTAAAGGGCACAAAAGTGGAGTGTTAGTTCAAGGCAAGACGCATGCGACAATGCCAGAGGAACAGTTTGAAAGGCGCAAAAGAATAAGTTTATTAAGAAATAAAATGTTTAAAAAACGTTACTTGTATAAGGTAGAGTATATTATTGTTAATTTACCATAAACACTGAGTAGAAGTAATCGAAGTAACTTATTTCTGGCTCCAAGGCGACTTCGCTCTCTGATTTCTGCACTGCTACGGTGCATTGTTTAAGTCACCTGGAATCGTTCTGTAGACTGAGAAGCTTATTTTATCAACAGAAAGTATCTACCACTGCGCAAATTACGTGTCGCAGTCTAAAGAAATTTATTCACGGCGTTTCGCTGATCGAAAATTATTTTATACTGAAACCAAGTGCACTAGAAAAAATTTTAATGCATGTCGCTTACAATGATAATAATTCAGAGTTGAATTAAATTCACGATTCTCTCTTTTAAATATTTGTTTCTTTGGTACATAGATAAAATATTACACGCATTTATTTTCGTCTTGTACACATGCTTCTAAAGCCGACTCATCATTTAACAACAGAACTGTCAAAATAACATGAATGAACAGTTGACGAACTTGCTTCTAAAGCAGACTCACCCGTCAACAACAGAACTGTCAAAATAACACGAATGAACAGTGACAAATATGCTTATTTACATTTTGTTTTCTTAACAGACCCACGCTTTCAGCTGGACAACATATTTTAATCGACTTTTCCTTCAAAACCAGGTCAGAGCGAGTGTACATAATTTATAATTATTTTTAAATAATTTTATTTTAGCATTTTTTTCTTACATGACATCTTGTCCACATAATACTGAAAAAATTTTTTTGAAAAAAAAGTAGCAGAGCAATGTTGAAACAGGGAGAGTCGCTACTATGCAGCTTTCTTGAGCAATCAACTCTTTGCCTCTAGAGTTTCATATGAAATAACTTTAAAAATGCGCATGGTTCTTTAAAAGTTTACATGGACATACCAGTTGAAGCGTAGACATGTAAGCTGTGGGGTAACAATTTCCTTGTTGTTGTTTTTCTTCCTACTCAAATGACTGAAACCATTAAGGTAAGCATACTCTTTACTTAAATAAATGTTTCGATATACTTGCACCCTTTGTTTTGACTAATTTGTGACCCAAACACTGTTTGGACAAGTTACGCAAAATGTTATTAATGACGTGTCTGGAGTTGAAATCAAATGTAAAAAATAACTACATTGTAAAACCGTATGTAGTTTGTTCACTGTAAAATGAGCACTTTCGATTGCCGCTCTCAAGATCTACTTGTGTGCACATTGTGTAGTCTTCCAGTCTTCCGCTTTACGTAAAATTAACACTGCCATGGGTCTCATCACTTTATTCACGCGTCGGTCAAGTGAAATATTCAAATTATTAGATAGGTAAATACTATACAAATATGCTCATTCCCACACTTCGAATCATTAAAAAAAAAAAAAAAGGGGGGAAGCGAAATAAATAATTGAAGTTATCACAAATGGTTGCCTTGACTCTTTGTATTCGACCTTAATATGGGTAATTTCTTTCCTTCGATCGTTACCAACTTGACGGATTGCACGCCACTCAGTGAGCCCGTTAAAATAGATACGGGGCTGCGACTTTTTTCTAAGGTTGATTTCGAAATTGCTCGTTTTGCCGTTAACAGCCTTTAGGAAAAACTGGTATAGAGTGCGCATGTGAGTTGCGTAGCGGCCTTTCTCAGTTCCGACAATGGACTTCTTTTCTACCAATGACCCTATAAAATAACACTCATAGGATTTGAGTTTATAACACATTTTTAGGTAAGTAAGTGCTTTGGGATTTTAGTTTATATTTCCTCTAGCCCCAGCTTAAATGAAACTACAGTATTTTATTCATATAAAAGGGCGGGGCTTGTTGAAAATTCAGAATGTAAACAAAACCCGTTGGTCACGTCTGGCCACGTGAATTTCGACACTTGTTTCAGCAGAACTTGAGCCGATGTCAGAGAGAAGCGTAGAGTGATCACGCCAGCTGCGCAGAAACCAATATCTCCGTGTCCCAACAATACACTGCTTCTCCGCCAAAACGAATATCATAAACGACGTGGAAAGAATTCGAGGTTAGAACGCTGTTCACTTAATCGCGTTTCGAGACGTTCGCGTACTTCCTCTCAGTTTGATGAATTTCAAGTTCGTAAAAGTAATTGTAGTCACATAAAAAAAAAACACGTGCGCTGCTGTTGACCACGTGACTACCAGCTTTTTTGGTGTGCGGTAGGTCAATGTTGAGTGCATGTGCAGAATATGAAAAAGCGGCCTGCCTCGTCTTCAGCGGATAGACTAAAGAAGATGTAAACCGATTATTTGTCTTATGCTCATGTACCCAACATCTATCTGCACCAAAGGAACACAACTGTCAAAGTCAGATGGTCAACAGGAATGTGAGTGTTTATTTATATCTTGGTTTTTAAATTACAAGCACTTTTGAAGAAATGAAATACTTTTACAAATTTTAATTTAATCAAACAGCATTACAAATTGGTTGCAGGAATTATACACATATCTCTAAGCTCTTGTTTACTAAACTGTGTTTTAACCTCAAATCCAGTCCGCGCAATTTTTACACGTTTTTAGTCTGTGCTATAGCCTATGGGTAGAGATCCGAAAAATTCACAATTTTAATGACCTGCATGCTAGACTCTACAGACTTAAGTATGTGCAAATATGCCGATATCAGCTGCACATTGGTTGTCTGCTGTCACAGTGGAAGGCGACAATTGGACTCCGTTCTCCATGAGGTGTCAAATACCGCGTGGACCAATGGCTTAAGGCCAATGGTGCACGAAAGCAGTATATTTACCCGATTTTCGTTATAACTAGTTTTTCAGAGGGTTCATCGAAATTTTTGGCACGACAAGAAATAAATACACATTTTTAACAACTTCTTACGTTGTTAAACATTAACTTCCTTTTACTATTCTGTGAGCAGTGATGGACTGTCAGAAATAATATATTCTTTCATTTCTTCCATCAGTGCTCCGATAGTAGTAATGGTAATGAATATCAATCTAAGAAGGCGTTCGAAATTATTCTTTATGTCTTGTGCCAAAAATCTCGAAAAATTTTCTGAAAAACAACTATTGGCCAAAATTAAGGTAAAGACACGGCTTTCGTGCACCATTGGCCTTAAGTGATATAAACGTACGTGTTTTGAATCCTAGATTCTCTCAAAATGAGTCCGCGAATTTTCCAGGTCACTGCCCATGGGTTCATACACAGTAAGTGAAGAGATTTTGGCGGCTCTCAACATCGAGGTCTTGAGAGCAGATGTGGGTGACTGAGGAGAGTATAGAGCAGCCCCGGAACGAAAGGTCGGGGGAAACGGGAGATCCCCGAGAAAACCCGACGACCAACTTAATAGTCCGGCACAATTCCCACATGCGAAAATCCGGAGTGACCCGGCCGGGGGGGATTGAATCCGGATCGCCTCGGCGGGATCCATGCACAATAGTTTACGTCAATGCAGGGGCGTATCTAGAATATTTTTTCCATAAGGGGGGGGGGGGGGAGGCTCATGAGTATTAGCAATCACTAGTAGTCACAATGGAAAGATAGCAAAGGAAAGGACGATAGAAACTATTTATGCAAACTCGCTCACATTTTTAGGAACTATGTACATGACTAGCCCTCCCCCTTCCCCCATTTATTCTAAAACGAAGTTTTTATGTAAAATATGTAATCATATGTGTGGTTAATAACAAATAAATAAATATAATGATTGCCATCTTAATAAACGGTGTAAAAAAATGTGTGGCATGTGGGTAGTAACAAATATATAAATATAATGATATACATTTTGATAATAAGGTTTAAAAATGTGTGTAATTTCGGGGAGGGGCAGCAGCTCCCTCAACAACCCTTCATACGCCCCTGCGTCAATGAGATGAGTAGGTGAAAGACAGGAACTGGGGGGGGGGGGCTGTAGCCCCCTCAGCCCCCTGAATACGCCCCTGCGTCAATGAGAAGGTGAAAGGCAGGAACTGGGGGGGAAAGGCTCTAGCCCCTCAGACCCCTGGATACGCCCCTGCGTCAACGAGTAAGATAAAGACAGGAACTGGGGGGGGGGGCTGTAGTCCCCTCAGACTTTCTGTATACGCCCCTGCGTCAATGAGTAGAAGAAATACAGGAACAGGGCCGGGGGGGGGGGGCTGTAGCCACCTCAGCCCCCATGGATACGCCCCTGAGTCAATGAGTAGGAGAAAGACAGGAAGCGAGTATAGGGAAAGGGTAGGTGTTACTCACCGACGACGTTGAGGCGGAAGGCCTGGCTGATCTTGGGCTCGGTGCTGACCTGGCACTCGTAGACGCCCGAGTCGCGCGTCTGAGGCGAGCTGACCTTGAGCGTCCACTCGTCGCTGCCGTCCGAGTGCAGCGACTGGTAGCGCTGGTCGTTGGTGTACGTGAGGATCCCGACTGTGAGGATGTGCAGGTCGCGCTTGCGGATCCACGAGACCGCGCGATCTCCCAGGTTGCGCACGCGGCAGTGCAGGTAGGCGCTCTGTCCCACCGTGGTCGTCATCTCTCGCCGCGTCGAGTTGTCGAAGTAGGGCTGCGAGAAGGGCTGCTCCCAGTAGGGCGTGTGGTGGTCGATCACGGCCCCTGCAAGCACACGATTTTTGTTCGTATGCATAGTAGTTAAAATATAATTATTTTAAAAACTTAAAATTAGACTAAGCAAAACTTATTTTTACAACGATCGAGTAGCGAAATGGTTACCGCTCTAGATTCACGATCCAAGGACAGTGAGAGCGAATTCCGGCACGTGCACTTTGAATTTAAAACAATAAAATCTATGTTCTGTGGATTGCTCGTTCAACCTTTGTAGTCAGGGATAAAAGTAGTCAAGGATTAAAAAAAAAAAAAAATACGGCAACGATCTATCGAAATGGCGAACCGATGATGATAATGATTTCGAGTTTGCCCCAAACTGTTGCGAAATCGTCGCCTAAAAAAAAAAAAAAAATTGTGAGACGGGACAAACGTCAAACGAGTTCGTTGGTGTGACGAGTTTTCGTACTGTGTATATGTTCGAAAATCTGAAAATAGTAACTCTTTGATCTCTATTATAAGTGATAAAGGGTTAACAACCTTTTTGAAATTAATATCGCCATGTAAATAATAAACACAGTGTATATATTTCACAGGACTCTATAAAATTAACGCCTAAGGCTACAATAAGATATATTTATTGTCTATTGTTCCAAATGAGAGGGCTTTCAAAAGTGCTCACTTTACCGTGAATGGCATATGCATACATGGGCATCGTTCTTTAACTGGTCCAACCTCTGCTTAATGTTGTCGAAGTACTGATTTATTATCAAACTAAATTTCGTTTCATTCTGTTTGCGTCCTTAATATACCAGTACTTACGGCACGGGATTTGTCAATAAAAGCAAAACGAATAAAATAAAAAGAAGGTAAGAGTTTTAGAAATTTGATATTCTATTGATAACTCTACAGTGTATTACTTCTTATGCATCCTTTCTCCATCAATTCTACAGGCTGAAGATCTTTGACACACAAGAAATAAAATATCGCCATTTTCTGCACGTCTAGGATGTTTCTACACGACACTTACGCGAAGACCATGAACTAATTAATAAAAATCATTATTTCATTCCGATACGTACTTTTTCATTACGTACACTTTACATGCACGAAATGTTTGCATAATCATTGGCTGGGTTATCCGCAATAACTTTGCCATCGACAAAGTGAAATTAATATTTAGTGATATCTAAAAAGGAACGTAGTTAATAAAAAGGCTGCAAACTTCGTTTCTTGCATTTTATTTTGTACGCATAATATTATATATCGTAATTTATTAAATGTCACTATTAAAAATATAAATTTCTTAGTGATGCTGCTTGTAGATATTGGTCAATAAGGTAGGTCCAATATTAATTCTACACATAGAAACTGCTACGTAAACTTAGGATAGGTACGCTTACGCAGTCAAGTTGGTTGCAGAATAACGGACTCATAGCCTGTTCATGGTAAAGTGAGCACTTTTTAAGGCCCTTGTAAATTTTTCCTCCCATCCAACTTCAGTCTTCCTTGTACTTTTTGATATAAAACATTGCAATGAGACCAATAAACACAGCGAATACATGCCACCACCCCCAAAATCTAGAGCCTCAGTCTGCAATAAGATATATTTATTGGTGGTTAATACGTGTTGGAAGGGCCTTAAAAAAGTGCTCACTTTACCGTGAACAGCCTATAAACGCCTGGAGGTTCACCAAATATACAACATGGAATCACACCCATAACACAGTCATAAATAGCTTCTCGATAATGCAACTCTAAACATGGAATCACAATACCCCGACGAACCCGACACGGCGAAATCTGAGTAGCAGCCGATGACGTTAGTCCCTACAAAATCGCAGCCCCGACAGCCCGACAAAATTTAGATTATTTTTCAACTTTCTATATCGTGTCGAACTCATCGGGGCGCGCATAAAATGCAAATACAGCATTAGAAAACAAAATATCGTTTGTATTTCCCTACTCTGGTAAATAACTAACTAACTTGCTGCCAAAATAACGTTCCTGTTTGTTTGTAAATAATTTTTGTCTCTCGTATAAATGCAAATATTGTCGAAAGCAAAATGATCGTTCACTTTATCGCGAGTTTTTAAAAGTAAATATCGGATATTATAAGTATAACTTGCCGTTTTTGAATTTTCCAACAGCTAACTAACATACCTGTAGGGCAGTTTTCGTCGGGGTATTGTGAACACTGAATAAAATTGAATGTGAAGTTCCGTCGTGCTCTGACGTCATATCTGTGTGCCGTGTCATATTCGTCGCGCTATTGTGACGCCAGCTTTACAGCAACAGAACTTTGTTTCTTCTAGCCTTCACAGTGGGTCATAACTTCGCGTCACGATATCTGTCCCGTTTAAGCAAGGTTTTTGCGAATAGTATGGCGTACTACTTAACTTTCTCAGCACGCACAAAAGTAAAATATAAGGGAAAACATTCTTAAAAAAGCTGGGAGATATTTTTCCCCTTAAAAACACGCATTTTATTAAGTGTGTTCTTCTTTACTCCCCCCTCCCCCCTTTTAGGTCAGTATGATCGTTGGTAGAAGGGTGTCACATGTGACGCAAACTCAAAAACGAAATACACGTTCGTACCCAACGTATGTGCAACCCCACGACACACCGCACAGCGTTGTGGAACTTCAAGTGGACATATAACTGATATTCATAAGTATGTGTAGAGCAAGGCAAAAGTAGTACAATTAAAATTATTATAATTTTTTTTTTAATATTCTATATTTTCGAAGGGTACTTTTATTATTGCATTTCTTTTCAGGTCTAAGTATAGTAGAATTTTTTTATTTTGCCTTCTTCTTGATAGTTGCGCTTACTCACACGTTATTTATAAATAGTATATAAAAAAGTTACCCAGCAGCGTGTGTCTGTGTATTCGACTAAGGCTTCTAACCTACTTGATGGATTTTGATGAAGGTTTCAACGTCATTTGTAGAATACCTTGGGGAAGGTTTAAGTGTATAACACATGAATATTTAATGTAACGATAGTATAGATACGTCGACGTTTTCTAATACTGTCGGAAAAAGTCGCTTTTCGGGCGCTTACATGGCTTACGCTGACTAAACAATTAGAGATAAACAAGATCAATCTTCTAGAGAATTGAAGATCTGAATAAGGTCAAAAAAAATATAAGTGCGCGACAGCATATGTTTATCTTTTAAGGATGACCCTCAGTGGCCATTTCTAACAACGCCATATTTGTAAATCGCACCCGCGCGAAGCCGGGGCAAGTCGCAGTTAATGATAAACCGAGTATAAGGCGCTGTTGCAGTGTGATCCTGCAGGTGTAGGCTGACAGACGTCAATGAGACTCACATGTGTAAGGCAATTCCGGGTGAGACGCCCCACCGGGAGAGATACCTCAGTCGACGTAGTTTCCGAAGTACTCGCTAGATCGCTACTGTATCCAGTACGCCAAGCTGGCCGAAGCGGAAAGGAGCCACAGCAAAAGTTTCGTCCGTTTAAAAGTATTTTCACGTGTTCTGCATCACGAATTGAGGTACGTGGCAGCATTTTACTCACTTGTTATAAGACAAAAGGTAAAACATTTGTGTGCGATTTGTGTTTCTTTGAGTATAAATTGATATTTAATCAATCAGAACTCACTCTGGGGATTTAGTTAGTGTTTGTATCATGACAGCCATGTTTGTAACCGTATTATCCAGAGCTCTCGCTGGGGCATCTCTCCTGGTTAAAATGATAGATGCCCCACTTACACTTGGAGAGATGCCGCACCGATTTTTTTTTTTAATTTTTAACTTTTTTCTGGAAATACACAAGAAGTTAGATTTTTATTTTGAAGAAGTGCCTTTTGGAGCGTTTTAATAATATACGCCTACCTAATAACTATTTAACTTTTTCATCAAAAATTCCAAGAAAGTTTACCTATTTACTATAAGATAATTTGTATTACTTTCTTTTGTTTACAGTTATACCTACCGAATATAAACGTCAGAAAACTGGAGCAGCCTAGAGGGACATAGACAGAAGATAATTTGAAAGAAGCCATCGCTAGGCTTCAAGCAGGAGAAATCGGAGTGAATGAATTTGAAAGGTATTATGGCATTCCCTCTCGAACTCTTCGACGCCGGAAACAGTCTGGCAACATGGTGAAGCTTCCTCTTGGTCCACAAGGTGTGTTTGGAACTGAAAATGAGAAACTTCTTGTTAGGCATATCCAAGACCTGCAGAAAGCTGGATTCGCACCTACCCGGGAAAACATAAGATCTTTAGCTTATAAATTTGCCGACACACTTGGACTACATCATCGGTTAAATTCAGAGACTGGAATGACTGGCTATGATTGGTTACAGTCTTTTTTACTGCAGAATCCGGAACTATGTATCAGGCAATCTCAAGGACTATCTAGAGCAAGAAGCGACTGTTTGAACAGAGAAGCTGCTGGCAAGTTTTTTCAACTTTTGTCAGAATTTTATGAAGAATAAGACTTGTACACTAAACCAGGGCATGTGTTTAACATGGACGAGAGAGGCCTCCAACTCAACTGCTTCGCAGGCAAGGTTATTGCCACCAAAAGTTCTAAGGATGTGCACGTATTGACATCTAGTGAAAGAGGATAAAATGTGACAGTAATAGCTTGTTGCAATGCTGAGGGGCAATTTATTCCTCCTGCAATAATTTTCAAGGGTGTTCGAGAAAATAATGAATTTTCTAATGGACTTCCCCCTGGGTCTTTGGTTTTTATGAATAAAAAAATTGTCATATATCAGCACTGAGATTTTTTTCAAATTGTTGCAAAACCAGTTTGTCGCCCGGAGACCTGACGGAAAGACACTCCTGTTCTCGATGGACATACTTCTCATGCCAATTGTTACGAGTTGCTTGAATTTGCTAACTAGCATGCCATTATAATTTTGTGTCTTCCGAGTCACGCAACACAAGCTCTTCAACCACTCGACCGCTCTTTCGTTAAGCCCTTGAAACACTACTTCACAGAAGAAGCCAGCAAGAGTATTTCCCATCATCCAGGACGAACGATTTCTCGGATTCAGGTTGGCGATTTGATTGGCATGGCTTGGAACAAAGCCGCTTCAGAAAATACCGAGGTTAATGGATTCAGAAAAAAACAGGGGTGTTCCCCCCCCTCTTGACCAATATGCTATCCCTGAACACTTCTTTAACATAAGAGTCGAAATGAACAGCCCTACAAATACTTCCATAAATTTATCTCGGTCCTGTGATCAACAGCCAACAGCTGGAACGTCTAAAGAAACCCCGACGAATACACTGCATCAGATTTCACCATTTCCAGCAATGAAACCAAGGTACCGAAAAGGAAGAAAAACAAACTGCTACAGTTCTCACAGCTCAAGACCACATTCAAAAGCGTAAAAAAAACGGGAAACTGCAACGGAGTCTAAGTGTGTAGCAAGAAACCAGACTACTGAACTTCAGAGGGGAAAGTTAAGAGAGAGTTCTAGATGAAGAAGACGACAAGAGTAGCTGCATTGAAGATGACAACTGCATCGCGTGCGGCGAAAACTATTACAAAACAAAGGAAAAAGTAGACTGGATAAAATGCTTCATTTGTGCGAAGTGGTTGCACGTATCGTTGCCAATGTACGGCAAGATGTGTAACATTTGTGCCAGGAAATAAAAGAGAACAAAAAACAAATCATGCCTTAACTTCAGTATTTTACAATGTTTTTAATTGATAACTTTAAATAATTCTCATTTTTTTTAAAGCAGTTTTCGATTTGTCAATAACAATATCAGTTACATTTACAAATCAAAATAATATTTGATGCGTGTACTTTGGGCGGAATTTTCCATATATTCGCGCATTCAGACACACTAAGTCTGTGATAGTTTTCTAAGAATTCAACAGGGCATCTATTCCGAGTACACGGGGCAACTCAACCATACACACGGGAGTGACTGCCATTTTATAAAATGTTTAATTTTTATTTTTAAAAGTGATAATTTTTTATTTGCGAAAGCATTGTTGCTATGGCACACAAAAAGGATTGAATTTCCTATATTTTCATGTGAACTAACATTGGTTTACATTAACATGAACAATTTTACAGCCCATTTTCCCTTAGGCCGGAATTACCTTATACCAAAATGAAATCACAATCGTTAAACGATATTCAAAGACAAAGTAAACACTTTGAGCTCAACCTTTAAAAAAAAAATGCTGACTATTATAGACCATTCACGATAAAGTGAGAACTTTTGAAGACTCTCTCGTTTCGAATAATAGTCACGAAATATATTTTATGTTAGCCTTAGATGTTAACTTCGGAGTGTGGCCGAAAATTTACGCACTGTATTGATTAATTACATGCCATTTTTTTAGTTTAAAAGGTAGTTAAATGATAAAAAAATTGGCGAAAGAAAAATAGTAACTAGGGCCTCAAAAGTGCTCACTTTACCGTGAAAGGTACCAATTATATGCTTCAAGGCATAGCGTCCCACCGGCTCCCACTTGGTGAAACATTAATTAAAATATGTCTTAGTATTTCCGTTGTATAGAAAATGTAGTGTCTAAATGTATGAATACCAAACTCAATGTTTCTTGTTAAAAAAAACAAAAAACAAACAGAAACTTTCATATGTTAAACACTTTTAATTTCCTATAGAAGACTCCGGGTTTCACTTGGAAAAAGCATGATTAAACTGATTAAGGCAAATTTAATTTATAATTTTACTCATGGCGGAAGGATGCAGAGTGAGGAACTCCTATGCAGTGCTTTCAAAATCGCTCAATTGACTGTGGGAAACATACAATAGCTCCCCTGATAGTGTCGTGTTTGAAACCCTGGACAGTCACAGTCTGTTCAGATCACAGCTTCCATTCTAGCCCACAGCCATTTTTATCCTCACGGAGGGCGTCAGAGTTGAAAAATGACATCGTGCCGGCTTGTAAACACTCAGAGTGATCTGGCTTTAAGTACGCGTATTAGGTGTGGATTGTGAAAAACTTCAGCGACCTCCCAAAATATACCCTCGTCTGATCCCACACTGCTCTGAACCACTCCCCCCCCCCCCCCATTCACCCCTGGCATCCGGGTTGGTAGTATTTGCAGAAGCCCCAGCACACAGTTAATTGATGTTTGTGCAACTAACTCCAGCTTAATTGGCCCGGAGAAGAGATTGGATTACAGTGGAGAGGGGATATTTTTGGTGGAGAGCGAGTGGAACATGGCTCTAATTGGTGAGCTAGCGTGGCGTAATTTGGGGTGCGAAATGAAGAGATGGGGAAAAAATTGCAGACCTCTTGTAGCGGGCTGTAAAACATGGAGCGTACGAAATTTATTAGCGTGAGCAATTTTGCCTGTTACCAGAGGGTGAAAATATTACACGATACTATGGAGATTGTTTTTCATATATCTCTGCTCAGAAGATATTTATTTTACATTGAAAAATCCGTAAACAATCAGGTTTGACATGCTCTCTTAAGTGATTGCATCTCTTTAACAACATAATAGTAGTAGGCCTATGTTAGGTGATAAATTGATCAACAACACTGCTGCAAAGGTAACTGGGTAATCGATTCGACCTTTAGTTTCAAGCGAATGAAAACTGGGTTTTCACGTGTGAAAGGTACATGAAGAAATTAATGACTCAATCCGATTCGAATGCATTTGGGCATGTTGTCATAATTATTAATATTTTGTGTTTGGAAAAACATTTTAATACAGTCACGAGGAAAATATTTCGATAAATTCGTTTCTTTTTCGTGTTTACGATAATGAATTCTAGATGTAGCATACCTTCTGCTTACCAAAATTCAGTAGCCACGACCTGACTGACTGCATAATGAGCGTTACGTTAAACACGTAAAAACTTGAATTACACCAGCTTAAAAGAAAATATTCCCTAGATAACCATATTTATTGATTCATTGTTTAAATATCTGTCACAATTCAAGATATTACGGTGTACAAGTTCACGATGAAATTATCTCCGCGTCTACATGGGCGAGTTTTAGTTTTTATTTTACTCCATAGTCTCGTCAGTGAGTCCCTTGCTTAAAAAGGGAGAGGTTTGGGAGCCTCTTAACATTGATGTCTTGAGAGCCGATGAGGGTGAAGCGAGGTGAGTAAGGAGCAGCGCCGGAATGCAAGGGCAGGGAGATGGGAGATCCACCAAAAAAAAAAACCCGCCGACCAGCGGCATCGTCAGGTACGATTCCGGCATGCGAATATTAAGGAGGGACCCCACCGAAAATCGATAATATAACTTAAAGGCAATATGAAACAAATAAAAACTTTCGTAGTGGTTCAGATAAGTTGCACGTTAAAAAATAGAATATAGTAGACTTTGCAATGCGTTGTACAATATCTTCCACAGCAGTGGTTGTGCCTGATATCAAGGCGGCCATAGTGTAATTTACCATCCTGTATAACAGAAGTTCGTATCAGGTTTGGTAATGAGATCTGTCCTAATTAGCGGTACAAAATCATCCGTATTTAACCAGTTATATTGCAGTTACGTTACTCTCTGTCACCCCTGATTGAAATGAATTGAAAAAAAAAACTCAAACCTTTATCATTTGAGGTTGAAGTTAATTCAAATAACACTAAAATACAGCGGAGTCAAAGAACAATTACACTTCATACAATTCGTGATTGTTAAAATGTTTTATACCTAGAGTGTTGTCGCGAATAGAATGAAGCATGTGCTGCAACGTTTGTCGTCGATACATTGTTAATTCAAACTTCCCCGAAGATGTATAGTTTTACCTTAAGGATATTCCTCCGCCTCATGCAAACAAAGCTTAACTCAGTCTATTGCACATAAGAGGAAACGCACCGCATTCGTGCACTCTGTCTTTAATAATACTTTGCATAACAACTATTTCTTACTAGGTATGTAGCCAACACACTTGTTTTCTCTCTGTTTTATGCATAATAAATGTAGATTAAATATTACATTTATACGTAATATATAAGTAAAATTCAATTTTAAAAAACAATACTTTATTGTTAGCTGAAGTATAAAACGCTTGTGATGTATGGCATATTTAGGAAACAATCAAACACATCGCACGTGGGGAAATAGTTCAAAAGTTTTAATTCAAATATCTGAATAAACAGCGAATAGACTGTAGCGACCTTGGCCATGTATTTCTACCACTCAATTCTGTCTTGAGCGTTTTTGTGCATAACAGTGCGATTTCGAGAACCTAGCTTAAACATTTAACTTTTCCGTTATGAGTAGAGGAAAGGATAAAATACGGAATAGTGCTGTGATATGAAATACTGCGATATCTCATTAAGTAGGCGCTGCTCTATCTCGGCAGCATTGCGAAACATGGCGGCTGAACCAGCGCTGCACGTGAGAGGACGTGGAACAATTCCCCGAGCTCCGTTTTTGTAGTGCAGGGCTATTTGTATTTCTCAAGGTTTTGAAACTTTGACAGGTATGTACGTATTATTTACTTAGAGTTATATTGGAAGTATTCAGGACATGCACAATAATGGAGCTTAAAGTACATGTATAAGTCGTGCTATACAGTCGTGCAATGTTTTATATTTTTTTAAAGGCACAGGTAGGCCACTTTGTTGAAGAAAGTGTTTCACAATATCTAGGCCACTAATAAAGGAATGCTAAGAGGGTTTAAAAATGGAATACTATTCCATATTTGCATTCTGATGTTCATATTTATTTTTGTGCATATATAGCGCGTGGTAATCAGAAAAACGAGAAGCAGAAAAGAAAGCAGTGAGGTGCAGCAGCCATGGAAATGGCTATATCCCGGGTGGGAGAAAATAAAATGGGTTACTTAACGCAGCAAAGGTTTTCGGTGTTCCGCGTACTAAATTGTTTAGGCTTGCCCGGGCAGCTGTCTCATCTAAGCTGGCCTGCCAAACGAGGCTCGGTAGAGAAATTGTCCTATCCGCGGATTGTGAAAAGTACATCTTGCAAAAACGGTTGTCGATGGAGAATAAATGCTGTGGCCAATCGAGGGAATATGTTCGGAATATGGCTTACCGCATTGATAAAGCTAAGAACATTGGTAATCATTTTGTCCCAGGAAAAGCAGGAAAGGGATGGCCAAGGCTGTACTTAAAGCCACACAAGCACATGTTATCATTCCATAAAACAACTGGAACGTTTTTTATTTTACAGAACTGTGGGATTTAACAGAGAAAATGTAAAGCAGTTTTTCACCCTGTAGTTCCAGAAATGAATAAGCACAAATACCCCGCCGCAGACAGGGTCTACAATGTAGACGAAACAGGCCTGACTGTTGTCCAAAGTAAAATACCACAGGTTCCCGCGTGGTAACATGCATGAGTGCAGTCGGATATGATGTACCTCCAATGTTGGTATTCCCTTGAAAGAAAATAAGTCATCTCCTCACGAGAGGAGCTCCTCCGGGGGCCATTGGTGTTTGTCATCCATCTGGCTGGATACACATAGATTTTTTTACCCAGTGGTTCAGTTATTTCTTGTAGTAAGTCAAGCCTACTGCCGAATCACCAGTATTGCTTATCCTTGATGGCCACTGCAGCCATTCCAGGAACCTAGGTGTCCTCAACAAGGTTAGAACAAATCATGTTGTGTATCATTGTGTGTCATCTGCCTCATTCGTCATACAAGCTGCAAACATTGGACAAGTCGTTAACGAGTCCTCTTAAAAAACATCACAGTGAAGAAGTGCGGGTATGGTTGCAATAACACCAACCCTCTAAACAATTTCGACATAGCTGAGTTATTTGGGAAAGCTTGCCTCAAAGTACAGACATGTGAAGTCGCAGTAAATGGATTCAGAAAAACTTATATTTATTCAGTAAATTCCAACCTTTTCCCCTGACAGTGAATTCCCAGCATCAGGCGATGCAGATGCAACTTATATTGCAGTTAGTAGGTCTACTTAAGATCTATTGATCATTCCAACTGCTCCGCTGGTTTCCCAGAAAATAGACTTACTGATACATCAAACTCTTCAGCTGCTTCCCCGATGGCTGTTGGTTCATCAAATTTTCAGCTGCTTCACCAATGGCTGCTGGTCCATCAAATTCGTCAGCTTGTTCGCGAATGGCTTCTGTAGCCCCATAGGATATTTCCCCAATTCTCAAACTTGCAAAAAGGAAGGGAATGCGAGGTATAAAAACTAGCAATGCAGCCGTCTTGACGTCTTCGCCTTACAAGTAACAGCTAGAAGAATCCTTAGAGCAGAAAAAATTTGGAAGAAATTAAAAGGAAAGTGTAACCTAGAACTACACTTATATCTAGATGTAGTAATAAACAGATTACGACAAAGAGAGTCACCAAAAAGTCTATGCAAGCTATTACTCTCCCTGATGATGCGTATGACTCATCAGGAAACACTTGTGAGGACATTAACATTGGGGATGATTTGTCTGAGCTAAGTATTTCTGATGTGTCTATGCCAGAACATAAAGATGCAGAGTGTCTTTTTTTGCAGTGGGAGATTCTCTGATGATGTGAGTGGAAAAGAGTGGATTAAGAGTGTGCTTTGTGAAAACTGGTCACATGTGGACTGTGCTGGTCACATAGATGGACATATGATTGTGATTACTGCAAGTAATGTTGAGTACAGTAATCATTTACTTTTCAATACAGACTACGTTAATTACTGACACATATTTGTTTGATATATGTGATATATTACTTTCATAGCTTTGTCGGATAATGGCAAGACATGTAATATTTAATTAAATGTCAAATCTATTATGAATTTATTTTGTGGTCTTACATATTAGTGACCCTTTCTTGCAGGCACACAAAATGTCATTTTTAACATAAACTTTTTTTCATAAAATTGTGATATTATGTGGTGCTACAGTTTAGCAGATGTGTGCATAAAGGTTTCAGGTTTATGCTATTTTTTCTTATTTTCCTACTACGTTAGGGGCAGTAGCTATATCAACAAAAATACAAAATGATATTCAATATTTGTATCCCTTCCTCTATCATTATTTACTGCATTATATTCATTCACACTGCTGAACGGTTTTTGTGGTAAAGTGAGCATTTTTAAAACAACATTTGAAAAAATGGCATGGGCTCTATGTGAAAACATTTCAACAGGCTCACTGGCTGGTGGGAGACCAATAATATTGGTAGCGTCTCAAGGAAAATAGTTCCATGTCTTGACGCTGAAAAAGTATTTGGTAATTATGTGAGTGAAGATATTTAAGCGGCTCTTAACATCGAGGTCTTGAGAGTCGATGAGGGTAATTGAAGTGAGTATGGATCAGTGCCGGAATGAACGAACGGGGGAAACGGAAGATCCCCGAGAAAACCCACCAGACAACGTCATCGTCCGGCACTATTCCCATTTCCGAAAATCCGGTGACCCGCCCGAGGATTGAACACGTCTCGTCTTGGCGGGGGGCGAGCGGGCTAACCGCTCAGCCACTGCGGCCCCTGGTATACATATGAATTTCGAAAATATCTCTTTTGGTATGTGTTCTTTTTTAAGCGTAAGAATGAACGAATTAGTGAAACATTTTCTTTCCTAATAATTTCACTGTTTCACTTGAGTGACACATGAGCTAAGTCATCAGGCCCATAGCAATGTTAATTTTACATATGGCTGCAAAATACACAATGTTCAGAGTAGACATATATATCTTGAGGAGAGTATTGAAAATGGCTTAGTTTTCAGTGAACAGCTCATACCTTCTTCTTCCCCGAGCAAAAAAATGTGATGGCAATGAGCAGCAGTGAAAGTACAAGAACCGTTAACAAATTCTACCTCATTTCTGATACCTCATTAATGCAGAGTAGGATTCGCGCAGATTGTAACGCAATTCCCATCGGCAGGATACTGAGATCACAAGAGAAGTGAGCATCTCGTAGCTGGTATCAGCCGAACATAAATTGCCGTTTGTTATACGGCTGCTTGGAATATAAAAATTATTCAAGGAAGATTGTAACACTTGGCTAAATACATCCGTGTATCACCAGCGGAACTTCCTTTCATAGGCTATTTGCGGTGAACAGCACTTTTGAAACCTTGGTTAAGATCTATTCATGGCCGTAGAAGACAGGTCTGGACACTCGCCTATCTAACAATGTTACAGAACTGACCCCCTTATTGACTAATTTAGTTCATGCACTAGCCATAGAGCGCTGCAAGCAAACTAGTGTTGTTAGCTTTGCTGGTATGAAAATAATGCCATTGAGATATGAATGTCATTTTCCCATTTTAAGAACAAAATGTGCAATGCCCCTCCCTACGCTTGCCATGTCAAGCAGCACTACTTCGGTAGCAGCGCTCTGTGGGTGGGTTCATGAACTAAATGGGTCAATAAGGACGTTAACTTTCAAAGCTAGCGTCCAGACCTGTCTTCTACGGCCGTGGATCTACTTGTGTATTCTTCCGCCTTATGTAATATTAACATTGCTATGGGCCTCATCATTTTATTCATGCGTCGGTCAAGTGAAACTGTGGAATAATTAGAAGATTAAATATCTTACAAAAATACTTATTTTTACATTTTGATGCATTAAAAAAACAGAAACCGAAATAAATAATCGTAACACCTTTTATTCGACTTTAAGACATTATTACTTTCCTTCCATCTTTACCAACTTTACTGGACGCATGTCACTCAATGAACCCGTTAAATATATGCAGGCACGAGCAGTGAGTGTTTTAAAGGTTGATTTCAAAAGTGTCCCTTTTATCGTGAACAGCCTTTAAATACTATTAATACTTTTTTTTTTACAGCGTTACTGATTTCGGTTGCTATCTACATTTAGGAGGCATATAACAACATCAATGTCCCCAAAAATATTTCCGTAGCTACGCTGCAGCAAAATAAGCTTTAGTGTAGTGAAATCTCTTCTCCGGAATTGCTGTATGGAGCCGGCAGATTTCCAGGCAGGCTTGCTTTAGAAACCAATGTAGTTATGCCCCCATTCCCTCACATTCTCGTTTTAAAGGGAGCAGGGAGACGTAATTCAATCTCACCTCTGAGCGCGAAGGGTGCATACAGCCGAGCGAAATGAGATGGGAAGACTGACGCAGTGCCCCGTGGCCGCGCCACGTGAAGGGGAAGTCGGGTTCGCGACTACAACAGTCGCTGCAGGTAGCGTGAGATCTTGTGGTGTGTAGCTGAAGGAACAGTTGAGGTGTCCGAAGGTGTTGAGTTACGCTGTGCACTGGAATTACCGGTATCAACACACGTGTTAGATGGGACAAATGCTACGATGAGAATTACTTCACGATATAATAAAATGCATTATAATTCACGGTGACATTTTTTTTTTTTTTTAATTTAAAGGATTTATAATCATTTTAACACTAAATTTCTCCAAACTAAGAGGGAAAAATTGAGGAGTGTACGACCTTCAATCAACCCCTGCACCCGCCGACTACGTCACAGTCGTGGTTATGACACGATAAGTAGCTAAAAATGCGTAGCCCACTCTTTCTGAGAATGGTAGGTATAGTCTGTTCACGGTAAAGTGAGCACTTTTGAAGGCCCTCCGAGTTGGAATATTTGTCCATAGGTATATTTAATTTTATCCTTAGACGTTAACTTCAAAGAGAGTGCGTTGGAATATAGACATCGTCATTATTACTTATATGGCAACATTTATTTAAAAAGGTGGTTACAGGATAAAAAATGGATGAAAGGAAAAAGTAACTAGGGCCTCAAAAGTGCTCATTTTACCGTGAACAGCTATTAATCTATTTTTAATCTCCACCCCCAATTAACTGAAAAATGTCGCGTTCTCAAACGCCGTCATTAACATTGGTAATAGTTCTAGACTGATTTATCTCTTCTTATACCTATGAATACTCTATTCACGGTAACTTTAACCTTTTCTGGGGCCCTGCTAAAGTTCTACTTACAGGATATTACTCCGCCTCATACAAACCAAGCTTAGAAATTTACACAAAAGGGCAAACGAACTGCATTCGTGCGCACTCAATGTAATAATATTTCGCATAAGAACTATTTCTTACTAGGCTCTACCAACACGCCTATTTTCCGCTTGTCATTATTGACATTAGTTATAAAGAAATATTATAATTTACGGGAAAAATATAATAGAAGGTAGAGTTTAACCACAAGTATAAGAAGACTATATTTATTTAAGTATACAAGTATAGAAATGTTGTGATACATGATACAGTTAGTAAAACACCAAACACTTCATACATGAGATGTTTCTTCAAAGGATTCGTTCAAAAAGTGTGAGCCAGCGTCTCTTCAAACTCATTTCCGGTGGCGGCAGAGCCGAAGTTTTGGAAATGCACTAGAGGGCGTCATCAGACTAGAAGTGTGTCTGCTATAATTTAATATAAGAGCTATGCTAGAAAATATTCAAGACGATAATAATAAAATAGGGGGTGATGTCATATCTATATGATTGTTTTTAGATCCAGTTTACATTTTTTACCTGTGTTTATATAAAATGATCTTATTAGTTCTATTGCCAGCCAATGTGTTTGTCACTTTCCTGTGTTTCATAAAGCAATTCATTATTTGTTACCTTGGTTAGCATTATCTGATATGACGTGAATAATTTATTTTATTATTCATGTATATATTCGATTTACAACATATATAATGAACCTTGCACGTTATTAGCAACAATTAATTTTTAGCTTACACATGTCATCGCTTAATTTTCGTAGTATAAATATCTAATTTTCCGTAATTTTTTTGTATACGATTTATTACGATTATATTACCTCTGCTTAGGTTTGTGTGTGAATTGTCCCTAAGGTTTTCTGTGTTTAAGTCAAAGACAAGATATTGCTGTCTTAACTTCGCAACATGTAAAAACAGGACGTAAAATAAGTAAATAAAATTTTCAAAGCCGATATTTGACTAGCGCAAATCATTATTCCCGTAACGTGTCAAGTGTGGTTCTTCCGAAACGTGCAGTCGTTTGTTGATCCAGATATTGGAAGGTAGACGAACAGTTCAACGGCCAAGTTGGCCGTAACAGGATCCTTCTGGATATTAAAACGAGCGATTGCCCACCACACGCCATGCTGCCGAAACCCACCAACGCCGCCAGTTGGGAGAACTTGAGAGACCGCTTTGTTTGCCCGTGTTTGAATACGCCTCATCGAGCCCCCTTGATTAACAAATAAAGTATTTATTGTCCTTCGTTCCCTTTTCTCCTACTTCCCCCTGAGAAGCACCGTTCTTGTAAAGAGCTGGAAAAAAATTTGGAGCCAAAAAGAGTCCTAGAAAAAAGTCCCCCCCCCCCCCACCTGCCCTCTCTCTCTCTCTTTCTTTCTACACAACAATCCTTTCTCTCTTCCTTCACGTTTTGGATCATTATTTTTACCCTCTTATGCATCTTCACACTACAACTGAGACGTCCGGCTAACTGGAATATTGGTCACAATATATGTATAGTCTGTTCACGGTAAAATGAGCACTTTTGAAAGCCCTGCTTAAGATCTATTTGTATGCACGTCGTGTACCTCTTCCGCCAACATATGTAAAATTAACGTTGCCATGAGCCTCACCAATTTATTCACGCGTCAGTCAGTGGAATTGTGAAATTATTAGAAAATTAAATATTTTACAAATCTGCTCATTTCTACACTTTGATCCATTAAAAAAAGGAAAGCGAAAAACCACACACTTTTCATTCAACGTTAAGATATTGAACTACGTTTCTTCCATCGTTACCATCTTTACTGGGCGCATGTCACTCAGCGACACAGTTAAAGTGTATGCCAGGAAGGAGCAGTGACATTTTTCTAAGTTTGATTTCAAAAGTGCTCACTTTATTGTGAACAAACAGCCTTTAAGAGAGTTGCATAGGTCCTGAGGCGAAAAAGAGTAGGCGATAATATGTAGCTTCTAACGAACTTTTACGTATGTGCATTTCGAAAACAGGAACGATGATTTGAGAAAGTAGAGTTGTACAATGTCACTTCTTTGGAAAATTGGCACACCCATCAAAATCTCCTGTGTGTTATCAGTAATATTGCAAAACACAGTAGTATTGGTATTGGTTTTGTGTCATGCGGCCTGAGCTAATATTTTAATTTTAACTAATGTTTTTTCGGGGCCACTGATTAATGCAATACTCAAGAAAATCGAGTCTTAACAATATACGAAATAGCTTTTCGTTTATGGCAGTAACGGTAATTACTGTAAAATGCTCGCATTCAGTTTATTACCTTTAATGATTCAAAATAAAGCGTATTAAATTTTTTTTTGCAAATATGTATTTCTTTAAGTTAACACAATTTTTTTTTTGTAATTCGTGTTTCATTTGTACAATTTGTACAGTGTCATCTAATACAACCAAATTCCAGTCAGTAATAATTGACCCTTTGTGCCCTTCAGGGCAGTCGATAATTTGAATTTCTAAGAGTATGCTGTACCAGTTACGGAGATAGCGTGCAACGTGCCTTATTTCAAATAAAAAGCTTGGCCACTGAATGAAAATGTGCGAGAACTATTTATTTAATCATATTTTTGTAATGGGGTTTTGAAATTTATTTCAAATAAATTAGGTCGTGCACTAGTTCGGTTAATGTTACCGTCTGATCTCAAAATTAGAATAATTAGCAAAGATTGAATAGTTTAAATCTATGGGTAAAATATTAAGATTTGTTGATAAAACGAGAATGTTTTGATTTTGGCGAAAAAATTATATTTTTATTAAGCACTCGTAAAAATAGCATTAGACTAAATGATTTGAGATATTGCCTTATTTGTCGGTTTACCTTAAGATTTGACTCCGCCGTCTCATCACTTTGCGTGTTTTTATGGAAAGTTAACGAATTTTAAAAATAATTTTATACAACTTGGTATCTTTAGAATATTTTTCTTCGTGTCACGTAAACTACTGGAAGCTCGATAGAGTTAAATTATGACCATTGCGGGATAATGAGTGAGTCTTCTGGGTCTGTGGCTGCCCCCATAGTTACTGTGTTAACAACTTCGACTACCTAGGGACCACGGCGGCTGAGTGGTTAGCACGCTCGCTTCCCACCAAGGCGAACCGGTTTCAATCCCCGGCCGAGTCACCGGATTTCCGCAGGTGGGAAGGTTTTCTCAGGTATCTCCCGTTTCCACCGCCTTTTTTCATTCCGCCGCAGCTCCAAACCCACCTCACCGACCTCCCGTGGCGCAGTTGGTTTGTGCGCCACCGATCTGGGGAGCGGGAGGCTCTGGGTTCGGATCCCGGGCAAGGAATGGGTGTTAATTTAAGTTAGGTTGTAAGTTAGTCTGTACGCCGTCCCCTGCTAAGCCTTCGAGCATAAAACCAAGGGACGTTAAAAAGCCCATTACAATACAATACATACCCACCTCAATCACCTACATCCCGCCCTCAAGAACTCCCTGTTAAGGGGAATGGTGCACGAAAGCCGTGTATTTACCTTAACTTTGGCGAAAAGTTGTTTTTCAGAGACTTTTTCAAAATTTTTGGCACAACAAGTCATAAAGAATAGTTTCTTACACTAACAGTACTACTATCGGAGCACTGGTGGAATAAATGAAAGAACATCTTATTTCTCGTCTTCCATCTGTGCTCACAGAATAATAAAGATAGTGAATATTTAACAAGGTAAGAAGTTGATAAAAAATTAATATTTACGTCTTGTTGTGCCAAAAATTCTGACAAACCCTCTCAAAAACAAGTAATAACGAAAATCGGGTAAATATACTCCTTCCGTGCAATATTGGCCTCAAGAGCCGCTCAAATATCTTCACTCGCTCACTCGCTCATCTTCGACTATCACTTTAGTGTAGAAATAGTGAACACTCACGAACTGCGGCATATTTTATACACTGTTCACGGTAAAATGAGCACTTTTGAAAGCCCAGCTTAAGATCTACTTGTAAACCCGTTGTGTATTACTCTACCCTATATAAAATTATCATCGCCATGAGCTTCGTCGCTTCATTCATTCGTCGGTCAAGTGAAACTGCGAAATCACGAAGAAAATAAATACTTTATAAAACGCTCATTTTTACACTTCGATGCATTAAAAAAAAAACAGAAAGCAAAATAAATAACTTTAAGTTTTCACAAATGGTTATCTAACACTTTTTTTATTCCTCGTTAATATATGCAACTACTTTCTATGCATCGTTACCAACTTTACTGGGTGAATGTTCCTCAGTGCGCCCATTGAAATACATGGATGCAGGGACAATGAATTTTTTCCAAGGTTTATTTCTATAGAGCTCTTTTTGTCGTGAACAGCCTTTGTCGATGCAGCATGTGTGAAAGACTTCAGTGAGGGCCTCGCCCATTGAAATATCGTCGATAATTAAGTCCAAAGCTACTTTCATGTTAAGGCGGAAGTAATACAATCCCGTGATACACAGAACACTACTGCGCCTCTGAGAGCTGAACACAAAACGAAAATGCGTAAATTTGTAACAATGGTACGTAACACATCTTGAAAGTTATAGCCATATTATGGGCCAACACTACCTCCGGAATTAATATTTTAGCCGATATACTACTGACATAAAAAAAAATTGATTTCACGTACAAAAATGTTAAAAATTATTTAGCGTATATTTTGAGTGTGATAACACACAAAACTTTTTTTTTTTTTTTTTTTTTTTTTTTTTCAAAATGTTTTTCTTAAAACCTCATGATTAAACAGAAGCCTAAGAATTTTCAATGAGTATATTTTCTTGGGGACGATTCCACGGTTAGATTCAAATACATGTCTTTCGGATATGCTGTATGTAAGATAATTTTTCATGTAATTGAATCCAGTGATTGAAGGTTGGAGTAACAAAGATGAAAGAAAAACATTAGAGTCGTATAGTTAACCTAGACAATCAGCAAGGTTGCTAGCCTTGTGCGACCGAGATTACGAATGGTAGCCTCAATCCACCAAATTTTCTCGCATTTAACGCGAGAAAAAATATTTCCTTCACCAAGTCAATCACTGTAAAAAAAAAATTCTAGTATACTTCGTAAATGGAAATTGACAACATATCGAGCTACAAATATTGGAATGTTTAGTATCACTACTATACAAAGTGGGTGGAGGCCGAGGTGATGTAGTGGTTAGACTACTTGCCTCCCACCTAGCCGGACCCGTTTCGATTCCCGGTGGGTTCGCTCCAAGATTTTCGCACGTGGGAATCGTGCCGGGCGATGCCGCTGGTCATCGGGTTTTCTAGAGGATCTTCCGTTTCCCCTGCCCTTTCGTTCCGAAAGTAAGATGTGGAAGTATTTTCATGGCGACCATGTACAGGCGAACGTCGAATGAACGCGCCTGTTCCATTAGCCTTGGTGGTATGCAACTTGTTTGCACGCAGGTACGTGAGGTCGTGTACGCCTGGCGCTATTCATTCGCCTTGGTGGTATGCAACTTGTTTGCACGCAGGTACGTGAGGTCGTGTACGCCTGGCGCTATTCATTCGCCTTGGTGGTATGCAACTTGTTTGCACGCAGGTACGTGAGGTCGTGTACGCCTGGCGCTATTCATTCGCCTTGGTGGTATGCAACTTGTTTGCACGCAGGTACGTAAAGTCGTGTACGCCTGGCGCTATTCATTCGCCTTGGTGGTATGCAACTTGTGTGCACGCAGGTACGTAAAGTCGTGTACGCCTGGCGCTATTCATTCGCCTTGGTGGTATGCAACTTGTGTGCACGCAGGTACGTAAAGTCGTGTACGCCTGGCGCTATTCATTCGCCTTGGTTGTATGCAACTTGTTTGCACGCAGGTACGTGAGCTCGTGTACGCCTGGCGCTATTCATTTACCTACTTGGCTTTACTGTTTTTATTACGCCATAGAAGTTCGTGTTTTGAATTACAGCATGTAATGTATAAACACCTAGTACATCAGTGTTAGGGTCAAATTGCATAGCCAAGTCTACGAGCCGACCAAAGTAACCAGGGAACACATTCTCGGCATAAAGTGTGCCGCTCCAAGGTATACTCTATGTACCATATCATATGTCAAATCCTTGAATCAGTTTTGCGCGCGTAACATCCATTTCTTGCAGTGCTATCCTGCCCTTTTGTTTTGTTTGCGGGAGTTGTTGTTCTACCATTGCACGATACTACTAGCATGTAGAATATTAATCAAGAAGGATGCGAAGACTCCCTGTTATCTACCGGGTTAGGGTGTTCCTGGCAGGGATATAGTTGTTGTTCTACCATTGCACGATACTACTAGCATGTAGAATATTAATCAAGAAGGATGCGAAGACTCCCTGTTATCTACCTGGTTAGGGTGTTCCTGGCAGGGATATAGTTGTTGTTCTACCATTGCACGATACTACTAGCATGTAGAATATTAATCAAGAAGGACGCCAAGACTCCCTGTTATCTACCTGGTTAGGGTGTTCCTGGCAGGGATATAGTTGTTGTTCTACCATTGCACGATACTACTAGCATGTAGAATATTAATCAAGAAGGATGCGAAGACTCCCTGTTATCTACCTGGTTAGGGTGTTCCTGGCAGGGATATAGTTGTTGTTCTACCATTGCACGATACTACTAGCATGTAGAATATTAATCAAGAAGGACGCCAAGACTCCCTGTTCTCTACCTGGTTAGGGTGTTCCTGGCAGGGATATAGTTGTTGTTCTACCATTGCACGATACTACTAGCATGTAGAATATTGATCAAGAAGGACGCCAAGACTCCCTGTTCTCTACCTGGTTAGGGTGTTCCTGGCAGGGATATAGTTGTTGTTCTACCATTGCACGATACTACTAGCATGTAGAATATTAATCAAGAAGGACGCGAAGACTCCCTGTTCTCTACCTGGTTAGGGTGTTCCTGGCAGGGATATAGTTGTTGTTCTACCATTGCACGATACTACTAGCATGTAGAATATTAATCAAGAAGGACGCGAAGACTCCCTGTTCTCTACCTGGTTAGGGTGTTCCTGGCAGGGATATAGTTGTTGTTCTACCATTGCACGATACTACTAGCATGTAGAATATTAATCAAGAAGGACGCCAAGACTCCCTGTTCTCTACCTGGTTAGGGTGTTCCTGGCAGGGATATAGTTGTTGTTCTACCATTGCACGATACTACTAGCATGTAGAATATTAATCAAGAAGGACGCGAAGACTCCCTGTTCTCTACCTGGTTAGGGTGTTCCTGGCAGGGATATAGTTTGTTTATTCGGCCAGCCTACTTACCATTTGATTTTGCTCCATGAAACAAGTTTCTATCGCCCGACTAAATGTAGTTAAAGGCAAAGACTTTGACGGATTTTTACTATTTTATGCAGGACTTAAGGAGCTTCACATGAGGCCAGGACTTCGTGGTTTCTCACCTTCGCCTGCCTTAACTCAGAGTTCCTGAGTAGATGAATATTTTGTAGTATCATTACTTACCGGGCTTTAAACATGAACTATACACGAGACGAAAGTTTGTAGTACCAAAGCAATTTTATGAAATATTTAAAATCTAATGAGATATTAATTTAAAATCTAATATCTTTATTTTATATCACCTACGGGTACCTTGTTATTAGGCCTTTAAGGCTCGGATTCACTTCTTTTGCAGAAATCACTCGCTTTGGCGTCATAATTTAGTATTCCTAGTAATAACTGACAATGCACAATTATAGAAAATGTTCATTTTACGACTTGTTTATTATTTCTGTGAGTGTTTTTACTTGTGTGTTATATGCGTGCTGTAAAATAGTCACTAACATATTTATTTTTTATCAATAAGTTTTTGCTTTTTGCAAGCAGGAAATAACACATAGTGAAAACTAGATAAAAATATTAGACAACTAGTAAACTGTAAATTTCCTACGATTAAACGTTAAGAATAGTACCCTGGAAACTGAAATTTTGACACGAAAACGACGAACAGTATCCTAATAGGTGAAGACGAGATGTATAAAGGTGGTAGATACAGACGTGATTAGTGAATTTCTGCGCGAAGGTTATCCTTGTGAAGACGGAGAGATAAACTTAAGCGCAGCCGAAGGAAGCGGGTAAGCGATGCCGTCGGAAGTTCGGAAGCCAGGAAACTTGCGTCTTGTGGCTGGTGGCAGGTTCCAGTCGCCGTTCGGGCAATCCACGGCAGACAACAGCAGAGAGCGAGAGGGCAAACACGGTCTGAAGTTACGCCTCTCTTTAATTTAAATAATCAATCCCCTGGCCCCCTAACTCACCTCGCCGCCCCCCCTCGACCAACTCTTCTTGGGGAGCAACCCCTCAGACGGCCGGTGTGGTAGGCCGCGTTTTGCGGGTTGCCTGATCCAACTGGGGAAGGGGCTAGTAGTAGGAGCCTTCTGAGAAAGCAAACTGCTGGTAGGAGTGATGATGGCGCAGGGGCTGGTGCGGGCGGGGATAAATTAATTCAATTATGGACCGAGGCAGCGGGCGCAAGTGGCAAAGCCAGACGCGAAAGTGAAAACAAACAACTTGTTTGGCAGACGCTGTACTGCTGGAACGACTGAGTGCAGGAATGGTACAAAAGCTGCATTAGCCAGGAGAGGGGAGATCTCAAAGCCGCTGTGGGGAAATGTCGGGTTTTGGATAGGGCTAGGGGGAGAACGTGTTTGATTAGTTGCCAGCTATGGCTCAAACGCGAGTTCTTGGTTTCTGGGTTTAATTTCTTTCTTCCGGTGGTGACGCGGTGGCTGAGCGGTTAGCCTGCTCGCCTCCCACCAGGATGAACTGGGCTCAATCCCCGGCCGGGTCGCTCCTGAATTCTCGCATGTCGGTGGTTTTTCTCGGGTATCTCACGTTTCCCTCTTCCATTCATCCGGCGCTGCTCCATACTAACCTCAAATATCGTCATCGGCTCTCAATACCTCGCTGTTAAGAGCCGCCCAAATCTCTTCACTCACTCACTTCCTTCCGGTGTTTTATATTAAATATTTTGAAGCCATAGTTAAATAATTCTTCTGTTCGGGACTACTAACAGTATAATAAACTGCCATAATATCGGTATAAAAAATACACGTTTGAGCTTCATGTTATTGGTATAATCCATTCACGGTTGTTTACTACTTTCCTAAAGCCCTACTGAAGTTCTAATTCGAGGATAATCCTCTACGTCATGCAAACAAAGCTTAACCGAGTACAGAAAATTACACCTAAAGGACAATGCATCGCTTTCATGTGAATTCAATGTAATAATATTTTGCATAAGAGATATTTCTTATTAGGAATTACTAACACATATATTTTCGCACTATTATTATTGATTTTAATTATAACCAAAATATTATAATTTATGAATAAAATATAAATAAATTTTAACTGAACCAAAAATATGGTTCTTTTATGTTAACATAAGTATAAAACGCTTGTGATAAGTGACACATCTAGGAAATAAACAAGTCATGCATGAGGTAATCTTGCAGAGTTTTGATTCAACCAGTGAAAAGAAACCGCAAATAGACAATAGCATATATTTATGAAAACACGGAATGTGGTCTCAGAAACGATGTTATCTCCCATACGTGAGTGGCTTTCCTCTTTGGACGATTGTTGCTTCTGTGTACGTCAAAAACATTTAAAGCCACTTGTCTCTGCAACGTCTCTGATATAGGATATTTGACTGCAAGAGTTCAAGCAGTAGTTATAACATGTTTATATAGGCTGTTCACCTTAAAACGAGTACTTTTGAAAGCCCTGCTTAAGATATACTTGTATGCACGATGTGTATTCTTCCCCCTTGTGTAAAATTAACGTTGCCATGGGCCTCATCACTTTATTGATGCGTCGGTCAAGTGAAATCGTGAAATTTTTAGGAACGTAACCATTTTATAAATCTGCTAATTTTTATACACTGATGCATTAAAAAAAAAACAGAAAGCGAAATAAATAATTTGAATTATCACAAATGGTTACGTCATACTTTTTATTCGATGTTAAGGTATGGAACTACATGCCATCTATCGTTACCAACTTTACCGGGCGAATGCCACTCAGTGTGCCCGTTGAAGTATATGCAGGTTGATTTCAGAAGTGCTCACTTTATCGTGTACAACCTTTACTTGCCATTCAGTAATGTCCTGAGCTCTTTGAAAAGTTTGCAATTGTCAGGAAATACAAATATACAAGATAATCCCCTGAAGTTTACTTCTTAACTACCCAACAGATAATTGAAGGGAACAAAATGATTACACTTACGAGACAGTTATACGCTAAACGAACGCTAAGAAGAAGCTATAGGACACGATTATTGCTGTAACGTTTAAGAATTAAATCCTGCTGCGTTTTAAAAGAAGGTTTCATGTTGGAAAAGGGGGAAAAGTCTTTAAAATTGGAGACTGGTTCGTGAATGTGTACAAGCGCAATGGTCGTGAAACAATATACAATCACTGTAGATATTTTCATCCATTATTAGAAAGAAATTCGAGTTGTCGTGCATAGTACTATTCTGCGCACAAAATGACTGCAGATAACTGAATCAGGAATGATACCTTGTCTTTTTGTGATGATATCAAGACTCGTAAACAACCAGACGATGACTTCTGCATTTTCTGTCAAATAATTACAACGGAGGCGACCTCTCGTATTATTCTACTCAATACGCGGATTGACTATTCGAGTAATTTTTATTGTTCGCCTAAAAGTTATTACGGAAGAAGGATTAACGTTTTTTAAAATAGCCGATATTTTCTCTAGACAATTTCTACGCCTTCCAGTATGAAGAACATCTGTATCAAATACATGCAATGGTGTAACTTGTAGGACATGCTATATCTGAATTTTTGAAGTTGCATGTTTCAGAGTATTTCTGGCGTTCATGAAATTACACGTTATTAATAATTCATATACCCACGTTTATACCTAATTAAGCAGTGGTTGACCAAACTGATTCATAAATCCAAGGTAAAGTGCTAATATTATTTGAGCGTATGTACCTCTAGTTGGTTATAATTAGTAGAATAAAAGAGTATTTTTATTTGTGTATATATATTATAACCAAAAAGTATATAAGTTAACAAATTACTTCCCATTACTACAATGTATCAGAGTGGCGAATAGCAGAAGACGTGCAAAGACATTTCGGTTATCAATGGTATGTACAGTAAATTTGTAAAATAACTGTACAGTACAGAAACACACACAATGCGACCACGTTGGGATAGCCACAATTTTATATGCTAACTGCGTGTATCAGATTAGTATTGGATATATAGAGACATATAATTGAGTGACAATGCACTATGGTAAACACTGATTGATGCAGCTCTTGCGTATATGCAAATAACAGTTTTTACGCTGTGTAGAAAAACTGTTGTAGTAAATTAGGTATTTGCGTATGAGCGAGAGTGTAATGCGGTGTTGAACTTAGCTAGATTCTTCACTCAAATTACATATCTTATTGTTGACCACAACCAGTATACACATGTAGTGCGAGGTGTAGCAAAATGATAAAAACCATTCAATTGCAAATAAATACATGCAATGTGTGGTAGACCCAAGTGGTTGTTATTTGCGTGGTCCACGCCCTAGGCAGAATAGAAGAGCCACTTACCATATCTCACGCTTCGTTCAGCAGACCAGCACTCATGTACACCATTTGTGCACATGACCAATCATAATCAGTATTAAAATATTGATAAATAATTAGCTTAAATTAGATAAAAAATGGGATACCAGAGGAAGCAACTCTACATGTAAACAGTCGACAATGGACAGAGTTAGCTCGATACTTGTATTTTTATTCAGCTTTTGATCAAATTATTTCTCTGTGATGTTTTCTGAAACAGGTACTTTAAGAACCTGATGGCAATCAGACTAAGCTAAGTGATATCACAAGAAAAATCCTACCTAGCTGAACTTATCCCAATGCTAACGTACTCATATCTTGACGTCAATAACATAAAAATATTAGGCATTCAAAATGTTACTTCTTTTCAAAAATCAAAAATATTAAGTTGCAAACATAAATGTCAAAGTTATTTTCTGTGCGTAGCTCAGTGAGATCACAAAAATCTTCTCTAGTTAACCGTGAGCAAAATAAACGGGGATGCTATGTACTTGAAAATTTACAAGATGGCGTAGGTGAGAAAACTTCTAGAACAATTGGCTGACGCTGTCAAGTAACATACTTGTAAAAGCTTATCTGGTTTGTTGTTTCGTTGCTCTCGATGCAAATATCATCTTTATTTTGAAAACAAAAGCTGGCAGGCTGCTCTCGTAGGAATGTAGGACGATGGACAGGATGCCTAAACGTGGAGTCGTTGCTCTCGTACACGTTAACTTAGCGAAGATTCATCTACCTTCTATACCACAAAACCTAGCAAAAAGGGTCAAACATCGGCTCTCGCTTATTGCTGGTGACAAAATACTTAAACTGTAGTTGGGGTAAGTTTCTAAACACCTTAAAGTCTAATTTAAAATCCTACTCTCAGCACACTTACAGGCGAGAGTCCTAGCCTACATCCGATCGTCATGGATGCTGATGAAAGAGAGAGAAAGAGCTAGGCTCGATTGAATGGAGTTATCTAAAAGGGGCTTACAATTGCAGTCAATCACAAGTCAGGATTCGAACCTGTGGGCCAATGGGAAACTAAAACCCTTCAAAATCCCTTACGGACATCTTTCAATGGCCTAACTGCTTAAAAACGCCTAAAGTATAAGGCATCAAAACGGAGACAAAACATTTTATAAAATCAGAGAAATTCGCAACAAGAGACCGAAAAATGAAAATAAAATTATTTACATAAAAATAAATACGAACATGAAAACTAGCTAATCTCCTATATTAAACATAATAAGATTGCCACCCTACAGCCAAAATAAAATATCATATGAGTGAAAAAAGTAACTATTATAAATGAATAAAATAAAAACAAACATGAACTTACACAAGTGACATGTGGAAAATATTTACATAAAAATGTACATAAAATATAACGTGAGTGTTACAAGTATGAAAATAAGTACATGTTATTCATATGCGTGAACGACGTGCATTTTGAGGGTGGTACATAAATGCTTCAATGATTAAACTGTTTCCTCATTTCGAGAAATACAACGAATATATACTGAATACAGTCATATTGAAAAGAAACGTTTTGCGTTTTACAATTTCATATGCAGTAATGGCCTTCAAATACATTATTTATTAGCTAAAGACGCGAGGAGCAACTGAATACGTCCAGCTGTTTTGTTAAAACGCCTATCAATTTCCAGATACCATAGTCTTGTAAATTGCGGATGAACAATTCCATTAATTGGTGAACTTCGAGTTTTGTACATGTTCCTCCCGATATTTATTTAATTTATTTCATTCGTCTCAATTATTATGGCCAAGGTCACCCTGCGAACACTTCCAACAATAAAAGTCAAGTTCATACGATTTAAAATGGCCACTGGCAAAAGTTAATGACCCGGATCCAAAATACTCAACCCTGCACTCAATCACCTTTTCGTATCTACTTACATATTATATAACATTATATTATATATTATATGTATAGCGATATTATATATCGCTCAATGTTTCGAAAATAAAACCTTAAGATTATTGGACTCTCTCTTTTAAATACATAACATGCCTGCAACCTCAAGGTACTGCCTAGTGTATTAGACGTGCATTTCTTAGTGGATTAAATTATTATAAACACCTCATATTTAAAACCATCAGGAAAAACACTTGAACAGGTTTTATACATGCCAGATCTTAGCCTAAAATAGCAGTCAATTTCGTTTACGATGGAAAACTTAATGTTTACGGCATGAAAATTATGCCTCTCTGTATTTGAAGTGCTATGTTTCCATTCGCTGCTGAAATTGTTAGTGCAAGTATTGAATTTCATAGTAATCCCTGATATATGTATGGTAAATAAATTTCGTACATTATAAAACGAGGTCACGAAAACTTCACATCTAACCTGCAGTATTAGTACCTTACGGTAACCAGGAATGGAATGTCACGTGATTACTATTTACTGTGTGTCTCAAACTTGAAAGATAAATCCGAGTTAGTTTTTTTGTTAGTATAATATGCCAAATCATTTATCAGCTTGACGCAGGAAAATTCACTTCTGGACATGCAAATCGCCAAGTCCTCTTTCCTTGTAAGAATTTTACTTTACCATCACAGGCTGATAAATTATAGTACAAATGAGAAGTGATTAGTGTTTCGCGCATGGAGGGCGGGTTGTTAAGCATCCACAAATCACGTGTTAAATACAGGATAGAGCATATTCTCATGGCTAGGGACACCTGGATTTCGCGAAAAGATTTCCGCGCATACTATATTTCAATACCCTACGGCGTACCATAAGATTTCCTTTCCTTATTGGCCGCGTGTGTCTGTTAGTGTCCTGAGGCACGTACAACCATGCTTCCTACATCTGCACACGTAGAATAGCCAGTGTTTGGGCAGAGGGTTGACGGCGGTGAAAAAGTCGCCCCGTCATATCGCATACGTGATCAATAAGGGACAGTTATGGAGACTTGGCATGCCAAAAAATGGTGCCCACATCGAGTATAACCTGCAGGTTGATGTGAACTCTATGGGAACGAGCATGATAGTGTTGGGCAAGCTGCGCAAGAATGGTAGAAAATGGGGTCGTATAACCTCGCTGGCATATCACTAGGGATAGGGAAAATTCGCGAGTTCAATGACCCGCAGGCTAGACTCCACAGTCATGCGTATACTCGAGCCTCAGATGTTTGTTCATTGGCTGCTGCCCCATAGTGTAGCCAGTGTTACGTCACGCCTGACAGTATGGCACTCGTGACTTGTTTCCTTGCAAGTCTGCTATTGGCTCAGAGTCGTCCAGGGTGTGCCTAATAAACTGCTATCCAATTGTAAAGTCAACTTCAGATTACACGTGTTTGACGTCAATCTTGTGCTGAAATGAACTTGCGAAATGTTCCTATCCCTAGGTATCACTGTGCTGTGTCCGCGCCTTTGACAACCGCGAGACATGGCCGGGAGTCATAGCTTATGGCACCTCATGGCGTTCACTAATCCGTGCAGGATAGTTACGGCACCAAATCCTGCTGCGACCTTCATCTGCATTAGGATTGAAGTGGGACTCGTCGGAGAACACAATACGTCACCATTGCTCTGTTTTACGTTCGAGGCACTATTGACGGCGCACCACATGGATGCCGAGGAGTCAAAGGCAAACGGAGCAATGGACGCCGTGCTTGTGCGCTAGCCTCCTTCAAACGACGACGAATGTTCCTTGTTGAAACCGGCGAGTGCAGTGCAGGCCCCGCATACTGCAGGATTTCTCTGTATGTGGTGCCACGTTCTGCAACTGCACGTCGGCGGATACGGCGACCATCTGTAGTGCATCTGGCAGGACCAGTACACACTCCACGCGACGTACGACCTGTAACAATCCTCGCATGCACACATCGTGTCACTGTGGTGTCTGCACAGCCGAGATGAATGTCTATACGACGAGCCGACCATATGGCTTCGTGAAATCTGGCCATATGACACCGTTCAAATGGACCTTAGTGGTGATATTCTTCGCGAACACTATGCCGTTGCATACTGCTCTGCCTCTTAACACGCAGACTTCTGCCTTTCCAGCTTGTTGAGTGGCCCTTTAGAGCCTGGCTACTGGCCAACAACGCGACCTTTCCTCCTACATCACGCGTCGTAGTGTCGTTTCTACATTGCCACATTAAGGGGGAATTGTGCATGAAAGCAGTAAATTTGCCCGATTTTAGATATATGTCATTTTCCAAAGGATTTATCGAAATTTTTGGCTCGACAAGGCGTAAATAACAATTTTCAACACCTTTTTTCCATTGTGGAATTTTCACTGCCTTCGTTATTCTCAGAGTACTGATGGAAGAGAGAGAATTATATTTTTTCCCTTATCTTCAATCAGAGCTCCAAGAATAAAAAACGTAGAGAATTTTTCGCAATGTAATAAGGTGTTCAAAATTGTTGTTTACATCTTATCGATCCAAAAAATCTCAAAAAATCCTCTTTAAAACAAATTGTAACAATTTATATATATACATATATATATATATACGTATATACGATCTTCGTGCATCATTCCCCTTAACAATTTACACGTTGCAATTGTTACTGTATTTGGTTTTCATTTTGTTTAAAATGGACGTCACCTTATCTGGGTAACGATTGACATGACCACCAGTGTAAATATTCATAGAAGTTTTAAAATTCGAAACAGTGCCCGTGATTTTTTTTGCTAATACCCAATAAGGAACATTCTGTAAAATGTTATAATAGTTATAATTCGGAGCAAAGTTTTAATATCCTGCGAATAGTCATAGGGCTTTGAAGTCATTGAATATCGAGCGATCATTTAGGAAACCGATCATCTTTCCGTATGATTTCGTAATTGACGGTATGCAATGGGAAATAACAGCATGTATTCTTCAAATACAGACGTTGGTCTCGTGTTCCTGTTTGCTCGCTAGGATTTGAAATAAAGAATTCTAACTATCGTTGATACAGGTAAGCTTCTCACGAGCGTACGAGACACGTAACTGAGTTTTAAGGACACTACGAGGAAGGAACTATTTACAAAAAAAATTCTCTGCAATTTTGGAGCTGGTTTAGTGGCAAGTCGCGAAGTGGTTCTGTAATTTCCCCGGTACGTCAGTGGCCGTGTTTTCCATAAGCATATGTGGACAGTCGAGGCCGTGTCTGTAGCACGTGAGCGTGTGAAACTAACCCACTGACGCACCGCAGCCCCGACAAAAACGGCATGACATGACAAGAATCCTAACCACAACACGACATTTATACTTTCAATGTGGCTGCGTGAATTTACTGCCACGATAGTTTAGAATTCCTCGGAATCATTCTGAAGGCTCTGATTGACGAAGCTAGTTTCAAAGGCAGTGGGCCGGTGGGAAATTTGGATACATGAGGGTGATCAAGTTTGTAGGTTTTTAACATAAGGCATGCGAAGGTGACATTTATATTTTTACAAGTTAAATCCTGTAACTTCCAGATAGTTTTTTTTCTTTTGAGCTGCGTATTTGTCACCGTAGGGAAAATTCTTTTTTTGCAATATTGTACACTCTATCGTGCCACACGATACGATAAAATAGAAATCATTCCTGAACCAAAACTGTTGGTTGTACGTCAAATCAAACCAGTTTTTTCATTGGCTGTTCAGTTCTTTAAGTATCGTGTCGGAGATGTCGTGTCGTGCTTGTCAAGGCTATGGGATTCCTGCATTATTCCCCAACTCTCTATCCTAGGCTACTTTAACAACCATTCATCTACAATTGTATGTTACTTTTTGTAAAGTTTTTTAACTGTACATACATGCATTCGCCTACTGTGTCGTGTTAGTTTAGGTGGTCATGTTACGCTGAGATAATATGTTGATACATTATGGGTGAAAGTTGGGTGCGCTATAATGATAGCCTCTCATAAACATTGCGTTGTAACCACGAGGCCTCAGCAGTTCACATACGCTAGTCTGTCTTTGCGGACATAAAGTAAATATCCGATGCGTCGATAACATTCACTATAAAACAGTCAAACATATTCGCATATGAGTTCTGTCGATGGAAGCTAGACCTTGCCTGCGTTTCTTAGGAAATAATCGATACCATGAGCAGTTTACTGTCTTTCAGCCCTACGGCGCCTTGGGGCATACGAAATCGATTCAAGAGCTATCGTGTGTGGAGCCGGACAGTTACGTAAAATAGACTGAAAATTATGCAATGGGTTCACCCATTCTACATTATTCTGTACATCCAATCGTCATATTTATACCATTCATCTGTCACGGAAAACAACTAGTATTCTGTAATTCCACGCAATTTTGTTTAGTCAAAGTAGAAATTCCATTTTGGAAAACTTATATATGTCTATAGGGGTATGAAACAACTGGTGTAGTTCAATTTCTGTAGACATATGTCTATTTTAAAAAAAAATTATAATTTTCTTATACGTAATAAATTGTGTTTTACAATTGTAAATTATGTATTTTCTGTGATGTCGGTGCATGGGATGGAAGGAGGTAGAAGCTGTGGTGCGAACAGAGTCATTGCATAACCCTAAAGAATGCTCAACAAGATCGCTGTAGGAAGTTCCTTTGGGGTGCAGAGAATTCATAATCTAAAGACGAGATAGGTCGATACTGGATTCATGTGTCTGTCCCCGACATCGGTTCAAGATATGCTGTAACAACTGCCAGCCACGTGTTCAAACAATAACGTTAAGCTTGTTTAAATTTTCGTGTACTATAAACCGACGATTGTAGCGTAACTTGATAACTTCGTATTTGCATTGCAATTTTGGTCAAATGTCGTGCTCTAGTGCACCAAATAATTTATTTATTTAAACAGTGTGTTAATATTGGTGAAAGACGCTTGTATTAGTCAGCTCTGTAGGAAGATACGCAGTTCAATGCTGGAACAAGGATATTGGGTAATGCGCAGTTGGCAGGTGCACTCTACTTCATTATTATGGGGTGCGATCTGCGATGGCAGGTTAGTAGGAGTCTGCGACTAGGCGAGTGGCGCCGAACCATACATATCACTGTAAGCTGTTCTTAGTAAAATAAGCACTTTTGAAAGTCCTGCTTAAGATCTATTCGTATGCCCGTTATGTATTTTTCCGTATTGTGTAAAATTTGCATTGTAATGGGATTCATCACTTTATTCATGCGTCGGTCAGGTGGAACTTTTAAATTATTATAAAATTAAATACTTTACAAATATGCTCATTTTTAGACTTCGCTGTATTAAAAATAACAGGAAGCGAAATAAATAATTTAAGTGATCACAAATGGTTACCTAACACGATATATTTGACGTTAAGATATGGAACTACTTTCCCTCCACCGTTACCAACTTTACTGGGCGCATGCCACTCTGTGCGCCCGTTAAAATACATGACGTTAGAAGCAGCAACTTTTTTCTTAGGTTGATTTCGAAAATGCTCACTTTATCGAGAACAGCCTTTATTCATCAGTGTGCTTATTATCGGACAGTATTACAGTACACATCAAATAACAGTGTTTCCTGGGAGATACGCAGCTGGTGCCTGTTGGGTGCACAGCAGACTGCCAGCCTATCAGGCGCTATAACGTGTTGTACAAAGACGCCTAGCGTCTAAGCGACGCGTCTCCGGACATCCGTTCTCTCACAAAAGTCGTTCCTCATTGCAACACCTATGACCCCTAGAAGTTTTTTCGCAGTGACACTGTGCCATTCTGTATATAAACTAACCAAGCAGCCAGCCATATTGCCAATTAAGTTTGCTGTGTAGCCGAGACGTCACTAACTTGGCTAACAGATGTGGTAAAACTTTGAAGTCTCGGTTGTAACTGTTAAGTGCAGTATTTAATGGTAATCGGATAAATATAGGATTGAAACTGTTATTTTGTAAAATTGCTACTGTTATTTAGCATTGATTACTGTATCAGGTGTTTCAGTGAGTACATCTTAGTTAGAATAAATTAAAACGTAATAACAATATTTATTTAATGTCTACCAAATTATGTATAGATTATTGTGGCCGTTCATCAACAGGACCACTATGAAATTGAGTTCTGTAGGGATTCAGTTCTGGAATCAAAATATGCTGGTAGCTTATCACAATCTAAATAGAGAAGGAGACGGCAAAAAATAATTTTAAAGGTTTTTCCTTTTCATATAAGTGCATTTTAAACATTCAAAGGCACCGCTAGAACACTCAACAGTCAGCGTGGTAGCAGTGAGCTTGGTATGCAACATCATTTGAATATTGTCGTTAATGCAGTTATAGATGCGTGAACAGTAAGTTTGTGTATCACAGAAGCAGTGAATGTAAGCGGCTTTAATATTATTAATATGCTCTGAGAACGTGATTTAATTGGTACCCGCGTGAGTTGATTTATATTTCATATTTCATTACCAATGTTTTTTTTAGAACCAGGCCCTTGATGTATATATCTTGTAGTCACCTTATTAACTATTTGACTGCAGTTTCAAAATTGGAGCAAACAATCTCGCATATATTTGCAACCCATTTTATGCTAACAAAAAGCAGGAAATAGCTATTTTTGTGAGCGTTTTGTTGAAGTCAAACATGGCTACCTAGTTAGACGTAACTGACTTTTGAAATTAGATGGCTGGTTTCAGTAAAACTTCATTATTTCGTTGAAATCGTGTGGAATAAAATGTGGTCATCTTTGTTTTGGATTCGCGTGGAAAACACAGAATCTTCAACAGTATATAAAACAGATATACCTTTAATATGAGAACTTGAATTGTCATTTCGTGAAAATGTTTAAAATAGACTTATATACAAAGTAGGAATGTTTAGAATTATCCTTTAACACCAACTTCTCGACTTCTGATGTAATAAATTACCAGCATATTTTGATTCGAACACTCAATTCGGACAGAACTCAATTCCATAATGTTCCTGTGGATGTACGGCCACAATAATCTGCACATAATTTGGTCGACATTAAATAAATATTGTTATTGCGTTTTAATTTATTCTACCTACGATATACTCTCTCAAACATATTATAAAGTAATCACTGCTAAATAATTGTAGCAAGTTTACAAAATAGGCTTCATTCCTACCTTTTTCCGATTACCTTTAAATACTGTACTTAACCGTTACAATATCTTAGCCAAGCTATTGACGTCAAGACTACCAGACAAATTTAAGTGGCCAGTGTGACTGGCTGACTGGTCAGTTAATTATATGTGGCTGACTGTGATTGTATTAAAGGTGTGGTTCATTTTGTAATAATACTCCAAAGTGTTAGAGTTACGCGTTGTTCAGTGTCTTGGATATAACTGACAGGCGACAGTGTACATCATTAAGTTCCCTTACAATTACAAAAAGTAAATGCTTGGTTCAGCGCTCTTTGGCGAAAGAAATTCGTGCTCACAAAGTTCTTAGGTGTTAATAGACGATTTTTACAAACTCTATAGATTTCAATAGATACAGTGACAATTAACTAATATGATTATTTGTATTTTGTGTGTTTGTGTGAACTAGCATCAGCAATAAGACAAGGATAGCTGTTTAGGCCTACAACGCAGCTAAAATGTTTCATGAACCTTATACATAATGACGCTTTTTGCAGTATTTCGAGTTTACTAATAAATACGATTTAACTGATCTCAAAAAAAATTATGGAAAGAATTTTAAATATGTCATTAGCTAGTTTCTAGAAATTATTTTTAAAAACACAGATATTTTACAAAATATAATACACAGCGAAATTTGTACAGTACAATCCAATGAGGTTACATTTAGAAAATCTTCACTAGGCACACATTATATACACTATTGTTTGTGAAAACTACGACACCCAGAAAGAATGGCCCAAATGAATCCAAACTCGGGGGATTTATGTAAGTGTGCCAGCAATAAATGATAACGATTTCAGAAATATGGCGTACGCGTAAGCCCAGCAGCGCCCTCTCTTGTGAGACCGGGAAGGTCAGTGTTACGCCAAGCTCAGCAAATGAAGAGCCGTACAACGAAATGAACGCAAGTGTCAGTATGCCTCGTAGACGTCAAAGAGTGCCATATGAGCATGGAGTGAGTTCGAAAGGAGCAGAATGATAGGTCTCCGGGAAACGGGTTTGTCAAATAGTGACGTTTCGGCTCGTACAGGGCATGCTGCTACAACGGTGATGCGTGTGTGGAACCAGTGGCTAGAAGAGGGTCGCACGCAGCGACGTGCGGGTACTGGACCACGCAACGTGACCTCTACACGGGATGACCGCCATCTCGTCCGCATGGCCGTAACAGACTGTACAGCCTCGTCCACGGTGTTGGCTCAACACTGGACCACTGCAACGGGAGTGGATCTTCCTGCGTCGGCGGTTCGACGCCGTCTGTCTGCGGGCTGGACAGGTGGCACGCATGCCATCGCGTCGGCTTCCATTGTCCAGAAACCACTAGAGCCTCAGACTGCAATGGGCACGTGAACGCCGTCGCTGGCAAGCTGAGTGGTAAAACGTAGTGATTTCAGACGAGTCTCGCTTCAACCTGTCCTACAGTGATGGCCACATACGTGTTAGACGCCACCGTGGTGACCGCAATCTGGCAGCCTGCATTGTGGAGCGCCATAGCGGACAAACGCCGAGTGTGATGGTTTACGGTGCCATTGGATGCAACATGCGATATCGACTCCTACATATACAGGCCAATATGAACAGCAACTGCTACATCAAGGCGATGTTAGAGCCCGAGGTAATGCCCATCCTTCAGACGACTCCGCGTGCCATATTTCAGCAGGACAACACCGGGCCACATGAGGCGAGGAATGTGCAAGTCTTCCCTGGCCTGAACGTTCGCCTGACATGTCGCCCATCGAACATAGCTAGAATATGGTTTGTCGGCGATTTGTTCGTCACGGTCCTCCAGCAGCCAATGTTAATGCTTTGTGAACTCGCATACAAACCGCGTGGAGGGAGATTCCCCAGGAACACATCCAGGTCCTCTTTGATTTCAAGTCACGTTTAGTGGCTCTGATTTCAGGACGTGGGGGGTTCACGACAAATTGAATTGTCAAGGACAGTGATCATGTACAGTTCTGTAATACTAATCAAATATGTATCGTCACGCACCTAATAACTGGTATCAACTTAATTCCAATCAGATGTATCCTTCTCGGTGTTGCATTTTTCACAAACGTTACTGTATTACATGATTACTATCCAAAGAATAATTATGAAATGCTTTGCAACTATTTTACAAAATAAGGAAATGCATAATAAGGTAATATTTATGAACAAGGTTCCCTCCTTGTTTGCTAATGGCCACAGTGTAAATTCAACGAAAATTAAGAAATTGCCTACATCTAGTTTATGTATTCAGAGAATTTATCATTAAGTTTTATTATTTATAATCACTCCTAATTTGTTTACAAATAAAACAAATTGTAATCAAGTAAAATATTGTATTTAGTACTACTTATTTTAGTTTTCTGAGTTACTACATACATTCCAAGATAATGTCACGCAGCTATTTTATTGCCTATCACAAGTGACGTCACAAAGATGTTGCAATGGCTTGTAGTCACGTTAGCAACGACTCAACTATATATTAAATTAAAATGGCATCTGTTATAAGTAACCAAAAGTGGTAAATAATAAATGTCCCAGAGTTCTTTTGAACTTGATTAAATCCACGAATTTCAATTTCCCTAGGCGAAGCCACAAACATTAGGATATGTAAATAAATCCGAGAGATAAAACTCTGTGAACGGAAGTCCTGTATTTACTAGCGAGACTGAAGAAAAACATAAGATCTGTGGTCACTTTACAAATGATGCTCCTGCAAAGCGGAAGATTTGTTTTTGGTTGGAGCAAAAATTACAGCTTGCTTGGTTCACTCTACGTAAATAAAGTTCATGTTATCATGTGTAATTTCTACTCAATTGAAAAGATTCTGAACTACAAGATTGTATTTGTTCTTTCAAACTAATGTGGAATATCTGTGTTCAAATAATGTTCTATCATAGGGTTTACTGCTATAGAATCCTGAGAGACACATGTTTATTATAAAATCCCTGCCTGGTTCCATAACTCAAATACATCAAGGTACGTGTAAATTAAAATTACATTTTAAGCCAAAATGTGTGTTTTATTCGACCAAAGCTCGGTTAGGTTTTCGATGGCATTATATTTGTCTGGAACGAATGTATTGCATTGATTAATTACTGATTATACGTCAGTCTACGAGGGAATGGGTATTGAAACACCCACTTGCAACATTCTGCGTGTTATATGAACCCAGCATCTGCAAATAGTACAGCCGCGAAAGCTGGTCTTATCATTCTCAGTGAGGACATTTAAATTACGCGCCGCCGCGTGTTACGATGCCAGATTCTGTGATTCATACGAGACTTACAAATTACGTGTCAAATATTCCATTAAGTACAACTTAATTACATGCCTACAATCATCAGTTCCAGCCTTATCACAAACATTGGTTTCAACTTGGTTTCTTGTCGCGATTCCAGGGGAGTAACTGAACGTTTCCTTGCTATATTCGCTATGCATTAAGGTTGAAGCAAAGCAACTGCCTATGGAGCACTGCACCCGACTATACAACATGAAGAACTCATAACAAAATAGTACAGACACCATAGAAAATGTCAGAAAAGTGCGATTTATGCTGTATATGAAAAAATAATGTAATATATTTTGCAACATTGTAAAATATTTTTTTATAAAATATACTTTTTAAATGTAAAAAAATAATCGATTAAAATAGTCTGTATTTTTAAACATATTTAAGCGCATCTCCATTCTGGATGCTTCAGAAAGCAGAATTTTAATGAAAATCTTCGCCGTGGAATATCGTCATAATGTTTACTATGATTATATGTACGAAAATTGTAATAATAATGTAGGAAATATTGTTTTATAACTAATTTTATGTGCGTCCATTTGTCACAAACATTTATGGCTGAAACAGACGTAAATAAAGTTCATTATAAAATATTGATATATAGATTATCACTATTATTTTATTACACATGATAAATATTATGACGATCTTTCTTGAAGAAGATTTTCTTTCTTGTAAATTCTGTTTTCCGAAATATTCAAATCGGAAGTGTGCTCAATTTTTGTTAAAAATGCGGAATCTATCGTTCGATTAGTTCTTTAAATTTAAAAAGTATATTTTTGTAAACTATTTTTTAGTGTTGCAAATATATATACATTATTATTTCATATACAGCATAAATCGCACTTTTCTGACAAATATTTATGGTGTCTGTACTAATTTTTTATACGAGTTCTTCGCAATGTACAGTCAGATGCAGTACTCCATAGGCAGTTGTTTTACTTCAACCTTAAGTTTTCATACACTTGACCTCAATCTGTAGATGGTAAAATAATGTAATATGGTATTTGGTGACAGATAACATTGTTTATTCAAAAGTCTTCGTTTAAAGTGCTAGGCATAGAAACGGTTACGGTATACAAAATCTGAATACTTTAACCACTATTAGTAATAATAAACGCACAATAAAATGTGTACATTACTGTAGATTGATAACATATTTATATATCCGTTCAGGTTTACGGCGTAGTAAGTTTCAGGATGTTGTAGTCCATAGCTGTTGGTAGAATAAGAGATAAACAATTCATGTCCAAGTCGAGATTAGAGCTCATATTCACTTCAAACAAGGTCTCTGCCAGTATGCTATCGCACGCTAAATAAGTAGTCAAAGTGAAATGTGCTTGCTGCCTTACAAGGCGCGAGAAAATACGAATTAAGTATTGATTTCTTCATCTGCGAGCTACTACACGTATCCGGTACTTGCTACCGATAGGTACCATTGCCCGAGCCAAACCTGGCGTTTTGAATATAGATTGTAATCTATCTTCAAAGTCATGGCACGACTTTGGCAGCTCATACTTAAAATAGGTTATGCGGTCATGAAAACATTTATATTTGCGAATTGATTAACAGACACCAGTAATGTTCATGTCTTGGATCGTCTGTGATACCAAGTGCAAAAATGTACACCAGAGAAGCGAATTATATGGGCAGGAGATGATTTTGTTCTTTGACGAGCGCGTAATCGAATCACAAAACCGCCGAGAACCATTACGAATGCAAAACTGTCGTATCTCAAAATGCTAACACGTCACGACTATGCATGTGAAACGCCATAAAAAGATTTTCTTACTTCAGAACGCAATACAAAGAGCATATTTATTTCCAATTTTTCATTGTAAATATTGCAATTTCCTTCTGTTCCCTGTTACGTAGATGAAATAAATGTAAACAACAGCGACATTCAAACAATGTCATGTTATGATAAGTGCGAAACTTACTTTCGTTACAATGAAAATTAAAGCATTACCTGGCATCAAAGACAAGCATAAGAAACAAATCATTTCAGCAGAGCAATTATTAAAAATGTCACGGAATAAAGACAGTCTGTTGTGAAAAATAAGTTACATGAGACATTTCTTAAGTGAAATGTATTGCGCAGCACCACTTACAAGAGCTGTTCAGATTGCTAACAATTTTTCCATATCATTATTTGTTTTAAATATCAGGACGATTGGTACATATTTTACGAAGCTTATAATTCTGCAATATATTTTGTATTTTCCCCAATTTTAATATCATTCTGCTTCTTGCGAAATTAATGCAGTTTTTTTTTTTCACATTTCATACGTAATGAACAGTTATGACGTAAAAAACCTGGGCATCACAGGGAGCAATACATTGTGATTATTAAAAATCATATATATCATGTATAAAGATTGATGGCATGCCTTACTTCACTCTCAACACGCAGATCCAAGATCATGAATGTAGTATTCTACTTCAAACTACCATTCTACAAAAAAAAAAAACATTTGAATTACAGCATTCGGGGTAGAGTAGCAAGATTATAAGCCAAGAAAAAAATAACGTGAAACTGGATGAATAAGATTATTGGGCGGCTCTTAACAGCGAGGTCTTGAGAACTGACGAGGGCGAAGCGGGGTGAGTATGGAGCAGCGCCGGAATGCAAGGGCAGGGTGTAAGCGGGAGATCCCCGAGAAGGCCCGCCGACCAGCGGCATCGTCCAGCACGTTTCTCACATGCGAGGGTCCTAGAGCGGCCCCGCCGGGAATCGAACACGGTTAGCCTAGGTGGGAAGTGGGTATTCTAACCACTACACCACCACGGCCCCGCGTGAAGTTAAAGGAAATTTGTGTGTGTGTATATATATACACACACACGCATACATTTTTCCCAATCTTAACGTACGTATAATGTTAAATGTCGAGTCTTGATGGTATGTTGAGGAAGGAGATGGTAATTTTGACGTGAATACGTCTTTAAATTTGCAACCATAATGGGCGGCAATACAGAAAATCCGATAACAAAATCGGGGGGGGGGGGGGATACAGTTTGGTCTTGCAGCTCCGAATCTATTGTCTACATTCAAAATTCAATTACACCACTCGATTGCCAAAGGATCAAAGAATATGTTACGTTGAACGAGCACTGCGAAGAATCGATTGTTCGGGGGGGGGGGGGAGGGAAGGAGGGGGGGTTCGCCGCAATTTTGAGTTCGTTTCACTGCGTCTAATAACTTCCCCATAGTATAACTTCTTTGACTAGGAGAAGTTCAATCGACAGATCTCAAGATCAATCGATTGCGTGTATGAAAACATTTGTGTGGCGTGGTTATGGTGAAGTTGTATGCGTTTAATGTAAAAAGTTAAGAAAACTTAACACAATTTCGGCCAATACTAGTCAAAAAGCCAAGTCGAAATACACTAATCGTATACGGTTGGAAAGAGCATCTCAAAAGAAATCCAGCGATACCCATGAAGCCCCATATTATCGATTGAAGCGGTGCCAGGAACGTAAAATAAACATCAAGGCGTCCGATTGCGCCAACGTAGACGTGTTCACGCAAAACAAACGGCCGTGTCCCCAACACAGCCACACTCAATTTTTATTACAGGCTGTTCACGGTCAAATGAGCACTTTTGAAAGCTCTGCTTAAGATCTACTTGTATACACGTTGTGTATTATTCCGCCTTATAAAAATTAACATTGCCATGGGCCTCATCACTTTATTCATTCGTCGGTCAAGTGAAACAGTGAAATTATTAAGAAAGTAAATCCATAACAAATGTGCTAATTTTAACACTTCGATACATTAAAAAAAAAAAAAACAGAAAGCGAAAGAAATAATTTTAAGTTATCACAAATAGTTACCTAACACTACTTATTCGACGTTAAGATATGGAACTACTTTTTATCCACCGGTACCAACTTTATCGGGCGAATGTCACCCAGTCCGCCCATTAAAATATATGACTGCAGGGGCAGTGACTTTTTTCTAAGGTTCATTTCTAAAGTGCTCACTTAATCGTGAACAGCCTTCATAGTGGTTTCCATTCGGCCTGTGGAAGTTCTAGTGCGTATCCGTGACTATATTTCAAATACTTGAAGACTGTTCGGACGCGAGCCTACGAAAGCGACGACAGGCGATGGTGCACGCCCAGCTTGCAGGAGATGACATTAGAGCGGGCATTACAATGATGTACGACTGCGAGTTGGAAGCTGGAGGAGCGGAGTTGGGCCCCGCCAGCTTCGCTGACCTCGTTGCGAGGTCGCGCGCCTTTGGCAAGCGGCCACTTCATAGCGAGAGTTTGGCAAGCGGCATAATGGGGCCCGCGCGCGCGCGCGCGTGCGGCGAGAGGCGGGGATAAATTGAATGAACTTGCGAGCGCTGCGCATCGGAACAGAGGACTTTCAATCCAACATATATTTGGCGGTCGTTCCAACTCCATTAACTAATGGTACGTGGGTTTTTTTTTTTTTTAATAGGAAACTCGAACACTGGAACATTGTAGGTAGGAATGTATTTTAAAAATTGGATTTGGCTGTGTTGGGGACACAGCCGTTTGTTTTGCGTGAATACGTCTACGTTGACGCGCTCGGACGCCTTGATGTTTATTTTAGGTTCCCGGCACCGCTTCACTCGATCGTATGGGGTTTTATAAGTATCACTGGATTGCTTTTGAGATGCTCTTCCCAACCGTAAATGATTTTCTTATTTCGACTTGGCTTTTTAACGATTATAGGCCGAAAATTTGATAACTTTTCTATATTTTTTTACATTTAACGCATACAATTTCACTAGAACCACGCCACACAAATATTTTTATACGCGCAATCGATTGATCTTGACGAGAGCTGTCGATTGGAACTCAAACGAGCGTCGTAGCTTCTCCTAGTCGAAAGTTATACTACGCGGAATTTATGAGACGCGGCGAAACGAGCTCAAAATTGGCCCCTCCCCCCTTCTCCCTCCCTTCTCGAGCGCGATGCTTCGCAGTCCTCACTCAAATTAACATATTCTCTGATCCTTGGGCCATCGAGTGGTGTAATTGAATTTTTAATGCAGATGATAGATTCAGAGCTGCAAGGCCAATCTGTGTTCCCCGATTCTGTATTCCCTGGATTTTCTGGATTGTCTCCCACTATGGTTGCAAATTTAATGACATATTCACGTCAAAACTTAAAGAAAGCTACAAAGTTAACTAAACACTTATGATGTTTATAAACGAGAAGCATTATCGAATCCAAATGCCTCGTTGTTGGAAAGCCAACCTTGTTTATAAGCAGGAAGTGTTAAATTAACAGCGCTCTTCGTCGTCATAATATTTATGAAGGGGAATACCAAATTTGATATAAATTTCGACAAAACATTTTATTTAAAAAATATGTTGTCATGAACATGTAAACTTAAAAATATAATAACTAAGTTAAGTGGTTTTACAAATATTAAAGAAGAACGTTTTTTAAAACATAAAAATTACAGGCCGTAAAAGAATCATAAAGGTGGCATTTCTTAGCAGAAAAATGTTTCGAACATTTACAAAATTGCGACATTTCAATAAGTCATCAAAAGCCGTTAGTTGTTTCAAATAAGGCACACCTCGATCTCGCAGCCAGAGCTTGTCAACCGGCCCTAAGAGGACAACGAGTAATATACGACCTAGTTCTCACCCTTTTTGGCCTACAAAGTATTTTAAACTGTGTACTGGAGGACGCCCATTTTATAGAGATCCGTTAAACGGTGAATAATTGAAGTGAAGTAAAAAATTTTGGGCGGCTCTTAACAGCGAGGTCTTGAGAGCCGACGAGGGCGAAGTGAGGTGAGTATGGAGAAAAACAGGAATGAAATATAAGTGGGAAACAGGAGATACACGAGAAAACCCGCCAACCAGCGGCATCGTCCTGCACGATTCCTACCTGCGAAGATCCGGAGTGAACGGGCCGGGTATTGAGCCCGGTCCACCTTGGTGGGAGGCGAGCAGTCTAACCGCTCGTCCACCGTGGCCCCCATTAAGAATTGAGATACATGACCCCTTTTTACGGGTTTTGGAGGTTTTAGACGCAGGGTGGGAGGGGGGAAGAAAATTTTGGTTACCGAAGGGCGACTCAGATTCGTCTAACCGCGTAGAATTGTATAGAGAACCAACATACTTAGATACATACAAACTTTGACTTCTATATATACATAAATTGAATTTCTTACGGATTGAATTTAATGTCTTAAAATTTATTAGTATTATCTTTTCGGTGAAAGACTGCAAAGCCATAAAGCACGGCTGACTTTCACAATGCTAAAACTTCACTGATGATAAAAGATTACCCCGCACCTTAAACCACTGTTAGGATAGTTTACGTCGATCGTCATACTCTGTAGTTTCTCTCAGAGCTAACGTCTTATTGCTGGGCGACGATAAAAAAAATAAAAAAAATGGTACAGGGAGGAAAATTCTTACAAAACATAATATTGGCAATAGAAACCTTCGTTTTTGTTGCACATTTGAGAGAATCTTCTTCGAATACCATACAATTGTATAGAATTTTGATAACGGAAAGAATATATTGCTCTAACGGAAGCCTGGAGAGACAAGCGATAAAGAACGATCTCTTGAAATATAATCAGATGTTTACCATGCTGATGAATGCAATATTAACATGGATACAACCCGAACAAAGCTGCAAATGTAGAATGTACTTTGACAATAAGAATCAGAACAGGTTTGCTCTCTAGAACACCACAACACACACCAACTAGAAGTTTTCTTTGACTGCATATAAAAAGGTCTCTAGCATGAATTATTTGAATTATTCATTATAAGGGATTTGTACTCTAGAGCGCATACAAAGTACATGTGACAAAAAGAAAAGAAAATACAAACACGAGTAAATTAGTGATATATATGAGAGAAAAAAAAAAACAAATTATACTTAATGCATTAGTAATAAACCACTCCAGCTAACACTCGCCCTATATTTATTTCACCTATTGTGGAAAAGCGTTTAAATTCAACCATTGCAGAAAGACAGGTCATCAGCAGAGACCCGGAAATTTCGCAGATTCATTTGAGGGAAACCTATACTTGAAACACACGTACGTATGACTTGGTTTATCAATTGAATCGGAATTTGTAAGACACATTCGGGGCTAATTTTAGCCAAAAACGAACCTACAAGAGAATAAGAATCAAATCCCGTGCTTCTTGGCCTGTGGTGAAACTGGATCATCAGCCAATGAACGACTAACTGGAGCTCGAGTACACGAAGTGCTGTGGAGTCTAGCTTTTGCTGCTAAATGAATCCGCGAAATTTCCGGGTCACCGGATTTTCGCAAGTGGGAATCGTGCTGGACGATGCCGTTGGTCGGCGGGTTTTCTCGGGGATCTACCGTTTCCCCCGCTCTTTCATTCCGGCGCTGCTCCGCATTCACTTCAAATCACCCTCATCGGCTCTGAAGACCTCGCTGTTAAGAACTGCCCAAATCTCTTCTCTCTCTCTCTCTCTGTCTCTCTTTGTCTCTCTCTATACTGTCTTCCCGACGTTCCCTCCCTTAAAGCTGCGCGAAGATTATTTTCTCATTAGAACTATAGTGACCTCGTATCGGCAAGAACACAAGGCGTTACACCACGTTCTGTAAACTCTTCGTGGTAAATTTTAGTTCGAAATTCTACGCGACGTGCGAGAAATCACTGGTGTTCTCGGCGTGATATTTCGTGAATTTTTCTGGTCTGAATACCGACTGCATGGCTACGGTGGGTTAAGCTGATTTACGATTCTAAGGCCGGCCCACGACGTATAACATCACAAGCAAACAGGATTCTAACCCTAAAAGTAGCAGGCAGTACATGGAAAATTAATTCCACAAGAGAATAGATAAAATAACGGCCGAAGATCACAACAATTGGTACAAGTTAGGGATCTTAAAATAATTATCGATATATCGAAATGACTATTATATCAACTATATATCGATATAAACCGTCGATATATTTCAACGAAATTTGATCGAAATTAATATATTTTTCCATGTTTCTGAAATAAATATTTTTTATTGCTCTATTAACAAGCTCTGATTTGAAAACAAAAATCGTCTCCACTCCACTATTTTAAAATGAATGAGTGAGTTAAAGATTCTTAGTAGGCTCTTAACAGCAAGATGTTAAGAGCCGATGAGGGTGATTGAGGTGAGTATAGAGTGGCGCCGGAATGGAAGGTCGGGGGAAACGGGATATCCCGAGAAACCCTCGGACCAACGGCATCGTCCGGCACAATTACCACTCGCAAAAATCCGGTGGCCCGTCCGGGGATTACACCCGGTTCACCATGGTGGGAGGCCAGCACGCTAACCGCTCAGTCACCGTGGGCCCGAATTAAAATTAAATTAAGAAAAAAAATTTCAATAAATTGTATTGTATAGTAATTTTCAACTCCCCCCCCCCCCCCCCCCCCCCCCCCGGTTTTATGCTTGAAATCTTAGCAAGGGACGGCCTACAGACTAACTTAGGACTATAACCTAAGTTAAATTGACACCCATGCTTTATCAGGGGTTCAAACCCCGGAGCCTCCCGCACCCCAGAGCGGTGGCGCACCCAACGACTGCGCCACGGAAGGTCGGCTTTATAATAAAAATTCGTAATTTGTATTACAGTCATATCGCGGGTCCAATGCTATAATTAGGTAACTGAAAATCTATTGTTTGGAGTTAAAAGCGATTTTAGTTTTCGTGCATAATTACATCATAAAAATGAAACAAACTTAAAATATTGTTATGCAGTTAAGTGTGAGAGGGCACTCAACACTCCAAATACTAAACATGATGTCTTAAATTACCTGTTTACAACATTGAATGTAACGTTGTTTGCTTTCTCGTCTACTTCGAAACTGCTCACCAAGTGTCTCGAATTTCGAGTAAATAACACCTTCCTCTAGCCTCCGATAGCTCGTTGCTGGAACAATATGCTGGGGAAGATAACTCAGATTTCACCATTTTTGTGATGTTTACTGAGCAGGAGATAAACAAGGAGTGAAATGAGTAAGCATATATCGTGTCAACTTCCTGTGCGTTCCCCCCTCGTTCAGCGACACCGGAGAGAGACGTGGTGGCCGCTCGGCGCGGGAGATAACGTCAGGCCTAAGACGAAGCCGGCTGCGGGGAGAAGGAGGGTCTTAACTCCCGCAGGCGTAGGCTAACACCCTCGCTGACGGCTGGGCGGATAAGCGAGCAGCTCGCCTGCTAGCCGCCACGTCGAGAGCCACGACCTCCCACGACAGTCTGCGAGTCTAGTCTCGCCAGCGCCGACCTCGCTATCTCATGCAGCACCACTGCAGCGGAACTCCGCGGCAGAGGCGCGGAACTAAAGACAAGGCATGTCACGGTTTCTCCACACTTATATAGACAGCAGTTTGAAAAATCATCCCATGCATGACTTGTTTGGTTGTTTCCGTAATTACGTTAGCCTAGTAATATTACAAATGCGAAAGTTTGTATGCTAGTTTGTTACTCAATCGCGTCGTGACGGCTCGACGGATTTGGATGAAATTTGGTACAGAGGTAGATTATATAGCACATAGGGCACTTCTCGCTCCGGAAAAACGAACAGTGTCCCCAACCATTAACATAGAGCAATAAGATTTTATTTTGGCACGCGGGTGAAACCGCTGGTAAAAGCTAGTTTATTATAAGTGTTTTATACTTGTGTTTACATAGTAAAATATAAAATTATATTTAAAAGGCTTTTTAACCCTCCCATTTTTATGATTGAAAGCTTCGCAGGGTACGGCTTACAGATTAACTTATAAGTACGTTTGAAACCGTGCACGAAATTTCACTAATGACTACACACATGTAGTACTTAAAGAAGAAGCCACTTCTAGAGTTTCCGAGAACATCGCATGCATGTTTTACAAATTAGGTCATTTAAATATGTCTTTTGTAATGGCTCAGTCTATCACTCAATTTCTGGGGGGGGGGGGGGGGGGGAAATGACAAAGTGATAACAAGAATTCAAGAGTTCATTTCCAGATAAATAGCCTCGTAAACCAGCCCTTTCGAAAGACGTCGTCGCATTTACAAATATAGAAAATGTAATATTGTTTCTACATCCCAGATTCCATTCAGCCGATACTTATACACGTTCTGGTCGAAAATATCCGTACACCTCTCTGTAAATGTAAACCCGCGTATGTGACGTGACTACGACTGCCGCTATAAAAGGAGACAGAGGGATCGATGCTGGTCAGCTATAACGAGAAATACAGTAATACTGTAATGCACGATGTTTATACGTCGCGTTAATATGGGCTGCTCACGGTAAAATGAGCACTTTTGAAAGACCTGCTTAAGATCTATTTGTATGCCCGTTTTGTGTTATTCCGCCTTATTTCAAATTATCCTTGCCATGGGCCTCATCGCTTTATTCATGCGTCGGCCAAGTGAAACTGTAAAATTATTTAAAAAAGTAAGCATTTTAAACATCTTCTAAATTTTACACTTCGATTTATTAAAAAAAATAAACAGAAAGCGATGGAAATAATTTAAGTTATCACAAATGGTAACCTAACAAATTTTATTTGACTTTAAGATCTGGAACTACTTTCCTCTCCATCGTTACCAACTTTATTGGGCGCATGTCGCTCAGTGCGCCCTCTAAAATATGGGCATGTAGGAGCAGCGACATTTATCTAAGGTTGATTTCAAAAGTGCTCACTTTATCGTGAACAGCCTTTACCCATTATGTGCCCACATGGGCACATGCAGCAAAAACCCACTTCATGAAACTTCGCCACGCGCAAAATCAAGTCGAAAAATACGTAAAAGTATATATATAAATAGTATAGGGATATGAGGATTTTAATTATACGTGAGTGAAGAGATAGAATGGGGTGGAGGATAAATGTGTGGAGTGTAGTCAAAATAATGGTCATACTAAGGAATTGGTGTCGACTGTAGTGGGGTAAATGGTGACACGAAGAGTAACTTGCTGGCTGATGATTTGTTGAAAGAGGGGCGAGTGTAGGAGTAAGTGAAGAGTGAGTGAAGATATTTGGGTGGCTCTTGACATCAGGTCTTGAGAGCCGATGGGGATGAAGCGAGGTGAGTATGGAGCAGCACCGGAATGAAAGCCTTGGGGAAACGGGAGATCCCCGACAAAACCCGCCGACCAGTGGCATCGTCCGGCAAGATTCCCGCTTGCGGAAATCCGGAAGTGTCCCCGCCGGGGATCGAGCCCGGTTCGCCTAGGTGGGAGGCGAGTAGTCTAACCACTACATCACCGTGGCCCCGGGTGTAGGAGGAGATGGTGAAATAACGGTAGGGTGATGTAAATTCGATAGTTAATTACTGGAATCACCAGTCTTCGACTGCTATCAATTTGTTGTTTCGGAGTGAACTGAAAATCACACTACTTCAGTGTTTGTAAATTTAATATCGCTAAATACAGGCCTACAACTTATGTAGTATGGCTATTGCAGTATTTTTAATACAATTAAAAATTTCAAGTGAAGTTTGACAAAAAAAAACCTAATTTTGTTACTGTAATTCAAGATGGAAAGCTGTTCAGAGGCGGCTTAATTGGTCTGGTGGAATGAGAGAATGCTACAAAATACTTTCAGTATTTTCAAAATTATTTTATCGATAATTTTAAATTTTCTTTATAACTTATAAATTTAGTATAGTTTGGTTTTCATTAGTTTTCAAAATTTTGTTTATGGACTTTGAACCTTTTTTTTTTTTTTTTTTTTTCTATTGTAATTTCGGTTGAGAGTTTAGTTTAAAGGCGATCCCACTGTGCCCTCAAATAAAGGCGAAGTTCACTCTATCCGACAAGGCTGGCGTCAAAATTGGTCACCTTGGGTCAAGGTAACCAGAGTTTATTGATCCACTTCATATGTTTTCAACAAGAGAAGTTTGCAACGACACACTCTTGTGCTGCATAATGCACTGCATTCACTAATACATATGTTATATTAGTTGCTATATCGGAAGGTAGTGCCACATAAATAAAATACTTCTATATATCGTATCTCATCAACTACTCAAACGTTTGCCACGAGTTGAGCAGAAATTTCTCTGTTTCTCCAATTTTAAACATTACTTTCCTAATAAAGTGGACGGGAAAATATCCATGATAATTATACTGGCAACTTCGTGTTTCTGAATGATGAACTTTCCCGTCATATATACTAATATAATAAAGAGGTGATGTGAGTTGGTTTGTTTATATGTAATGTCTAATCTCAGAAACTACAGGGCCAATTCTAATAAATCTTTCACTATTAGGAATCTACATTCTCCCAGATGGACATAGGCTATGTTTAATTTTAAAAAAATAGGCTGTTTAGTTATGTCAGCCTTGAATATCAGTATTTTTCCTAGACTGTGGGTTCTATTAGGCTATTTAAATCGTTTTACTAGCGTGCAGAAAGAATGCTAGATTGCAACGAAAAGTTACAATTTTTTTGTAAATTCTACTCCTGCCCTGTATTGGCAGAAAGCTCAGATGTTGAATCATTTTAGGGAACCTTTCAAGTTGTATAATCCAGTCATCAAATTAGGGCAATGATGTATATACCTGCATGTGGGGTAGAAAGTTTGTAAAATTTTCATGTTTTTTTTTATAGAGGCATGTAAAGTTGATGTGGTTGATCTCAGAGAAAATAAATATAAAATAATTTTCCTAACTCGTGTGAGTTTGTCTGTGTTCTCAGTGAATTGGTAAAAACACTGTTGGTGCCTTCAGCTCGTAGGGATTGTTTCTGTACGACTATGGTCGTGGTTGCTTTGGGGATAGTGAACCTTCGCGTCACCCTAGGTTGAAGGGCGTCAACATGTCCGACAGAAGATGAGTTATAAATCGATTATGGATTACAGTCGTGCCCACTACCATTGTGTTGCATGATTCTACTGTGTCAGCGTGTTAACAAGCCAGTATACCCATGCGCGTGTTGGACCTGCATAGAACACTGTGCTGCTGCAAGCACGATGAATGTCACCGTATTACGCACATTTTATTGAACACGACCACCAGACGCCTTCCGAGTGGAACAGCTAGCGTAACGTGGTAGTTGTTTAAAAAACATATTTTCATGTGACTATATCTCGGTCTTAGCGATATTAAAAACAACAAGATTGTTAAAATATATGGTATCTTATATCGGACATCCGACGGTAAAGTTTGTAAGTGAAATATCTGATTAGATGTTATTCCGTGTTTTATTACAAACACGAGGATAATAATGCAGCACGAGGATTTTAGCCGACCTTCCGTGGTGCGGTCGTTTGGAACGCCACCGATCTGGGGTGCGAGAGGGCTCTGGGTTTGAATCCCGGGTAAGGCATGTGTGTTAATTTAAGTTAGGTTATATGTTAGTCTGTAAACCGTCCCCTGCTAAGCTTTCAAGCGTAAAACCGGGCGACGTTAAAAAGCTCCTTACAACAACAACGTGGAGTTTAAATGAAAACAAGCATATTTGAGGCGGGGGTGCAGCAGCACAAAAGGAATGCTAACCATATTTTTTATCACAATAAAATTGTTACAAGACGCTAGAGAAGCGTACCCGAGTACGTGAGGAGTGGAGGTTTTAATAAAAATAAAATAAGACTATTTTATTTTTAATTAGTTCACATAGATATTATTTACAACGTTAGACAACTCTATCTCCGCTATTACTCTTCTTATTCTAAATGAGCGCGATAATTAATGTATATCTTGATGCTCTTAAAGTCCTTATCACTGTATCTGTATTGGTACACTGTTAAAAAAAATCCTTCTTTTCACGGAAAAGTGCCGATAAGAATTTATCCAGAGGTATCCGTTAAACTCTCCGTAAAATTACAGACACATCGATTTTCAAAAACGTACTTTCCGTAAAATTCACGGAACCTCTCCGTAAATTCCATAGTTAGATTTCTGTACTTATAGTTTAAATCATTTCTAATATACATTTTACTTTAATTTCATTATGTGGGTGTTCTACTGTGTATAAAAAATATTAAAAAAAGTAACAATTTTTTATACTTTGCAAGACGTGAACCCGAGTCAAAAATTGCAAGTTTACGACCCTAACCACCTACCTACAATGCTCATGTGGTAAATCTGGTATAACTTTTGAATTTCTCTATTAATCACATAAGTAACTTTCTAGTTTCTGTTAAAGTTAATGTATGTTAAGTGTTGCTAGGTGTTACATACGCCTGTCGCTACTTTTTAATGTTTTAAAGAACAGGTATTAGTGACATGGATAACCTTAACTGTCGCACAAACGATAATTTTCTGGTTACAGTGGCGAAGAAAATTGCGCGTAGACTCACCATTGTTCGTGCCCGAAACCCGAAGTTATAGGAAATTCGGAGATTTTTCGTATTTTAAATTTACGCACTTAACTCCATTTTTCGTCATTACGGATTGCGTTTCCGTATATTTTGTGCATTTTATCGTAAAAATTTCCGTAAATATACGGAAAATGTCAACAGTGTAACAGTCGTTTCATTCAATTATTTGCACATCATTATTCTGCTATTTGTCATCATTCCAAATGTTTTACACTCATGCATCGAGTTCAATAGTTCCACCAGTCAGTTTCACTTTTCTCTGTACCGATGCTCGAAGTCCTCAGACTTCACTCCCGCTGGTCACTCTAGCCGCCACTCGACGCTCTCCTAACTCTTCGTCTTTCCTGTCTTCCCACACCTCGCCCTTACGGCCGCACAATCCTCCAAACTCTAAACTGTCAGCTTGGAGGCCTGTAGTGGCTTAAGTGGTTTTCCTGACCAGATCTAGAAGATTCTCCGCTACACGAGTAATGCTGAGAGATGCTGGGACAGTGACCAGAACATTCTTGAAGAGATAACTCCAGAAATGCAATCTGCTGAAGGCCAGAAGCGGGAGTTCCTATAGGCTTATCTCACACACGTGGTGTCTCACCTTTGTAAATCGCCGCCTGCTTTTCGCATTACCGCTCTGTACTTGGCACACTGTTTACCTCACTCAAATTGGACAGGGGAAGGGAGGCGATGCGGGCCAGCAACAGTTAACAATATGAAGCGGTGCATATCGCAATCTTAATCGTAATCGTAATAATAGTTTAATATATGCGAAAGTTTGTATGTTTGTTTGTTACTCAATCAGGTCGTAATGGCTCGATGGATTTGGATGAAATTAGGTACAGGGGTAGATTATATTCCGGGTTAGCACATAGAGTACCTTTCATTCCAGAAAAACGAAGAGTTTATTAGAGCATATATATAATATGCCACCAACAATTTGAATAGGCGCTGTTTGGTATTATAAGTTCATTTGGAAATCCTGTTATGTATTCACGAAAGAAAAAGGAAATTTAAAGTTGGTGAACAAATGTATATGTATAGAAAGTTAACAGGTACTTGTGGTAATATGAGGATATTAGGTTATGTAGAATTGGTTTATAATCCTTGATATGTATTCAATATGCTATTATATATGTATGTGATCATATGTGATTTAATATACAATAAAGGGGTTTACCATATACCCTATGTGATAATCCAGAATATATTCTACCTTTGTACCAATTTCCATCTAAATCTTTTCGACGTGAGTGAAGCCGCGGATAACAGCTAGTAAAAATATAAATCTCCAAGCAATAGTAGACACAGTGACATGTATCTGGTCTTAGTGTAATGAAGATATAATCATCAACCTCAGGTGTTGTATCGACCTTCAGAAACACACCATATCTTACTACAGAAAGAGTTCCAATAATATCACATTATTATTATTGTGAGAAGCCATATGCCGTGTCCGATACAAGGATAAATATAGGCAAAGAAATTATTAAAAAATAAGATGTAATACACATTGGATAAATTGGGCACATCTAGTGTTTCGTAACGTGTAGGAATGAAAAATAAGCACGTTTGTCATTACAGCCCGAAGAATAAAAATATTTAAATGAATTGATAATACAGCATGTTCAACTAGGTGTTAAATTTACATATTGTAAATATCAGTAGGACTAAATGTCATGAAGGAATCGAAATTTGTGCAAAAGCTATGGTGGCATTTTAGCTTTAAGGCAATACACGCATCCCGTTTTGATTTTGCTAGTATTTTAGAGTCAACTTCGGCTCCGATTCCAAAACCATAAATTAGTGTAGCAAAATTATTGACTGAGGCATTATATCATCACTTTATGAATAAAAAAAATCATTTAATTTTACAAAATAACACACATATGAAGTTTACATTGAAATTTTACCCAAGAAAAATGTTGGAAATAGAATGGAGGCAACGAATTATGTAATATAAAAATAAGCTCTTTAAAATTAACTTAGTGCCTGTGAACCGACTCAGACTCCATCCAAAATTGCTGAAACTCCGACATTGATACCGTGACTACGACGCCGACTCTACAGCCCTGTCTGGAACGTTACATATCTGTCAGTGAAGTCATTACTAGTGGTTGGAAACATGGACTAAAGATGACGTAGACCGAATCTTCCTCTTCGGCGCGCATGTGCCCAGAACCAACACAACCGTCAAATTCACATTGTGTTATGAACAGACAGTAGCTGAACATCCTCATATGAACCAGGCCTAATACTTTCAGTAAATCGGGACACCGCGAATTGCGACAACTTGTTGCAGAAACCACCGGGAGAGGCCGCTTGCGAAATCCTCCTCCACCAGCCAGCGATCGGGGACATGGACGCCTAAACGACGCGCCGATATAGGCCACTGTAACGCAGGGCCCTGTGTATTTCCACATTCGACCAGCAGCCAGGGAAGATCATATAGCGTGGGTGTATCCGACCGCTGTCAACCGATCACCTATAAATAGCCTCCGGCATCAAGACTAAGGTGGGGAATGTCCATAATAGATATTTAATCAAAATGGCATGATAACATAGCTGTAACATAACGTAACATCAGCTAACAGTGGTCTCCCGGGTGTATAATCATTCAGTATCATTCAAATTGTAAATACCTTGTTGTTATACTTGTATCACAAACCAAACTCCCTCAGTTACAGTACAATTTCTATAATTATATGTACTTATCATTTCAGCTACGCTGTTAGCCCTCTCTTGTATGAATATGCCCATAAGTAATATATATATATATATATATATATATATATATATATATATATATATATATATATATATATATATATATATATATATATATAACAATTGGCAACAGTGATCAACGTTTTTGTTCATACCTTAATTTACAGAAGACAAGCACTTTTATACGAAATAAAATACTTTTCACAATTTGAATTTAATCAAACTGCATTAAAAAGTTTGTTAGAGGAGTTAAGGCATTTCTGCAATTGCGCTAACCCAACGTGTGTCTTAGGACAAGGATACGCTGATTGGTGCACGTGATCCTCTGACGTCATTGCGCTGTCCCAAGCTCCCGTGTCCGAAGTTGTGTCCTAAGTCGATAGAAAAATAAGAAGATTCCCAGTATTTTCACGCGCATTAATGGAATTTTTACGTTTAAAATGTAAACAATGGATGTGCATGGTGGGCTTCTTCAAAACATTCGTAATTAAGTTCTGAAAAATTATTAGTGATGTCTTCGTTCGGTCTGAACAATTTTATTTAAAGGATAGCCCTTTTTAAACTAAAATTAAAAAATAAAATTTGGATGAGAGTTGGCGAACTTTTTAAAATAAAACCAATAAAGAGTTTATCATAAATAAATATTCAAATCGCCCATTTCGTAAACATTAAATAATCCATAATTCAGCAAATTTAAACAACATTACGTAACAACAAATAATGTGGCAAATTTACTGCAGATGCTGAAAGCTCACTTTGGAAAACGCGTTTTTTGACCATAATCGGACTGCGTAAATGTGACGTCACTTGACGCCACGTTTCGGACCACAGACTGAAGATGAGGTAGACCGATCTCGCTGGCTACGCACAACCAGTCTCCGTGTCCCAACACTGAACTGCACTTCTGCCAATACGACTATCTAAATTGGCGTGGATTGGATTTGAGTTTAGAACACTGTTTAGTAAACAAATGCTTTGTAGTGTTTGTATACTTGCCCTAGCCAATTTATAATGCAATTTGATTAAATTTACACTGGTTAAAGTATTTTCTTAATATATTTGTGGTTGTCACTTATAAATTAAGATATAAAAAAACACGTTCCTCACTGTTGACCAAGTGCCTTTGAAAGTTGTGTAGGATTGGGGTAGGTCAATGTTGGGTACATGCGCAGAAGACGAATGAAGGCTGTTCACGATAAAGTCAACCCTTTTCGAAATCAACATTAGAAAAATTTCACTGCCCCGACCTGCATATATTTTAACGGGCGCAATGAGTGACATGTGTCCAGTAAAGTTGGCAACGATGGAGGGGAATGTAGTTCCATAGATTAATGCTGAACAGAAAGTATAAGGTAACCACTTGTGACAACTTAAATTATTTCTCTCGCTTCCTGTAATTTTTTTAATGCATCGAAGTGTAAAAATGAGTAGATATGTGCAATATTTACTTTTCTAATAATTTCACATTCTCACTTGACCGACGCATGAATTAAGTGATGAGGCCTATTGCGACGTTAATTTTACATAAGACGAAAGAACACACAATGTGTATACAAGTAGATCTTAAGCAGGGCTTTCAAAAGTGCTCATTTTAACGTGTACAGCCTTTAAGCGGTCTACCTCATCTTTAGTATAAGTTCCGGACACGCCCATGTCCACCGGAACGGCCTATTGTAGACAGGCCTTTATACAGGCATCTAAAAGTACTTGCTCACAAATTAGTGTTCTATACTCAATGACTATCCACACCGTTTACGAAAGTCGCACTGACAGTAAAGCAGTTCAACGTTGTGACACGCATACTGGCCCTGCGCAGCCAGCTAGCCTGCTCTACCCCAGTGGCGTGTTGTGAAATATTGCAAGGCAAGCTGGTGCTTTCTCACTGCTGTACATTCTCGGCGCACGCAGCAGGAACCAGTAACCACTGCAGAGCCAAGGGGAATCTCAATGCACATGAACCACTCTCAACGAACAGGCCGGGTACACATTACACACGTCCTGTGCCATCACCTACACATAATACGTCTTACGTCCGGTTGCAAAAACATCTTCGCCGATCCGAGATCGAATGATCCGCTTTCCGAACCAGGATCCAGCTAGATCTTGGTTCCAATCGGAGATTGTTGCACCAACGAAATTTCATGATTCTGGATCTCCGATTCGTCTATCTTGGTTTCAAAGTGAGAGATCGATATTTGGTATGAGAAAATTTTTTTTATTGCATCGTAATATATGACGTCATGGAAGTAGGCATATTTTAACTATAGATAGAACTAGATGTGCGATGTTTTATCTGTTTTAAGTAAATTATTGTTGTAAGAATTTTACTGCGTAATATTCAAGTGCGTATAATGTTGTTTTAGTTTCTTAAGTAAACAATCGAACATAGTTCTATCTGCTGAAGTTTTTCAAACTACATTTGTCGACGATGGCTGCTGATCTCCAGTCCAGTTCTGAACTCGAATGGTGCGAAAGTTTTCTGTGTCGATGTTAGGTCTGATCTCGGATCACGAGTGTCGTACGACGATGGTGCAACCGGGCATTAATGGTACAGCACAGAGATAACTCCAGCTCACCTTACAACTGTTCACAGAACGCCTTTGCCCAACCCCGTATTCACTCCGCGCTTGCAAACGCATAGGTGCTGCTGTGATCGAAGGACATCCCAGCAGCGGGAGCCGACGCGTGAGGGAGAACTGTGGCGAGACGAACCGCCGCACGCTTTCATCGCCCACACTCGAGGAGGGCGCAAGGACCGCACAAGAGCAGACACTCTTGCGCAGGCCTCCGGATGACACCTCGGGACGCTGGATTGGTGGGCTCGCGGGCAGGAGGAACCAGGTCCGACCGCCGGAGGGTGAAAGCCCGTGGCCGCAGACCCCTCCACTACAAAGCTACCTCCACGTGAAGAAGGAGGTCTGGGGACACAAGCTACGGCGCTCTCCTGATGGAAGGCGACCACGATCGGTGTCACAGGAAGTGGACTCGGCAGCGGTCTGCGCCCCACCTTCTCCTTTTACCCTGCTACTTCAACCCTTCTCTCTCTCCGGCCCTCGTAATGAAAGCCGCGGAGCTACGACGGCCACGCCAGCAAGGGGGAATGCAATCACCTCGCTGACTCGTCATTACGACCTAGAGCGTGCTCTACGTGCTTCAAGCGAAGATACGTGCTTTAAAGGCGTGTAGTTATCGCCTTTGCCGGACGGTGCTGGGACATCCCCCGTTTTTCGGGACATATCAGTAGCTGACTGGGATAAAACAAGTGGGCAAAAACGGAACAACACTTATACTTATGATATTAGTTTCGATTTACATGGTGATTTTAATTTTTCTTATAAGACGCATGTAATCGATTCCCAGGGCATAATAGTAGGATCGATTTTTTTTCAATACCTGCTCTTTTATACCTAATATTTCCTATCTTCTTGACATTCTTCTTCATTTGATAACAACATGTAGTTCCCATTGTGGTTTGTAAGTAAATTGCAGTAAATCACAATATTGGCTGTTCGCGGTAAAATGAGCACTTTTGAAAGCGCTTCTTAATATCTACTTGTATGCACTTTGTGTATTCTTCCGCCTTATGTAAAACTAACATTGCCATGGACCTCATCACTTAATTCATGCGTCGGTCAAGTGAGACTGTGAATTTAGGGGAAAAAAAAGCAAAAATTTAACAAACTTGCTTCTTTTTACACTTCGGCCCCTTAAAGAAACATAAAGCGAAAGTGATACTAAAGTGATAAGAAATGGTTACCTAACACTTTTTATATGACGTTAAGATACTAAACTTCTTCCATCCATCGTTACCAACTTTATTGGGCGAATGTCACTCAGGGCGCCCGTTAAAATTTAGGCAGGTAGGGGAAGTGACATTTTTCAAAGGTTGATTTCAAAAGTGCTAATTTTATTGTGAACGGCCTTACAAAGACTACGACCAATCTACGGGGAACCTACACGTTTTTACAACTGTATGAAAACTGGAATTTTGGGTGGAAAACGGGAATTTTCGGCCAGCCTGTGGGAATTTGTACTCCAAAGATCTGGCATCAACGCATCGGTTTGGGATATTGTCATGATAAAATAAGATTTGTTTGTTTATTTCCGAGAAATGAATACTTTAACTAACAGACATTAAAATGAACCAATTTTATAAATCAAGTTTTCTTGATTGTGGCATTCTAAGTCAGTTATTACTTAACAAGCGTGGTCTTACTTAACATAACCTGACACAACCTTATCATTATTGTCTACGTTTGGCGTGATTATTTTATTTTAAAAACGTCTCCTGGAGAACTAAAATGTAAAGAATTAATGTTCGGAACAGAAGAAAAGGTGGTTCCAAATAAATGAAAAATGTCAAGTATAGTCGATTCGCCGTTTCTTCACACTTATTTGAAGCAACCCTTTGAAAATTCACCACATGTATAACGTGTTGGATTGTTTCCTAAAAAAAAAATACAATGTATCACAAGCGTTTTATAGTTCTGTGAAGATAAAATCTTCTTATTATTGGTTAAACTGAAATTATCCTTGTATCTTATCTGTGAGTTATGATATGTCGTTCATAAACAATATCAATAAAACAGGAAGAAAATAGGCGAGCTGATAATGCCTAGTAACCGATACTTCTTACGTAAAATGTTAATAAAGTGAGTGCGCATGAATGCAGCGTGTAGTCCCTTCGGCGTATTTTTGCTAGACTCGGTTAAGTTTTGTTTGCAAAAGCGAAGGAATGAGGTGCACGAAGAAACGAATGTATGTACTCTTCGAGCACACAACGGGTGCGGCTCTCTGGGCGTATTTACTTCCATACCTGCTGGAATCGTGCTCTCTAAATTTTTACTGTCAGTATATTATAAGAGAGTTACCCCGTAACCATCTTTACGAGGCGAAATCTGTAACCCAAAATGTTGCCCTGGCGGTCTTTCGAATGCCTTGTCACTGCAGTCTTTATATAAAGACAGGCCAAGAAGGCGTCTTTATGAACGACTGTGGAAAGAAAATGGCACACTCCACAGAGATAAAATATGTTTAGAAATTCCCTAAAAGGGAGAAATATATATGTTTTTATTCCCACGCAAATAAACGGTTTCTGGTAAATATTTAATAATAATATTTTTTTTACCAGTGATAGGCTACTCTATCTGTAACTGCAATACTGACCTCAAACACGAGTTTTATTCTGCTATCTCGTGTTGCACAGAATGAACTAAGACCAACTGAAAACTTGTTTCATGGAGATAAGGAAATTTATTTTTAAAAGCGTATTTTTAAATGCGTTAAATATAATACAATTTATAACTTAAATTGTATTACTTTCCCACATGTCACACAAGACGTACTGTAATACAGAAAAAAAAAAAAAAATTCAGCAGGCAGACTGTAGATTTCAGAATAGAACACTTGGCTTTGCCAAACCTATGCGACATCGTAAAGAGAGCCATAAATAAATGCCTTACAGAATGCAACATGACGACAATTTAGGACGACTGTCGTTTCAGCTGTCGTTAACACAATGATGCTCTTAGTGAGTAGCTTTAAGCATGTTTAAGATACCGAACTTGGACCCTGGGTTTAGGGACCGGAACTATCCTCCATGCCTAACCACAGTAAATTCTGTTCACGATAAAGTGAGCACTTTTGAAATGAACCTCAAAAAAAGTCACTGCCCCTGCCTGCATATATTTTTATGAGCGTACCGAGTGACATTCGCCCAGTTAAATTGGTAACGGTGGATGGAAAACAGTTCCATGTCTTAAAGTAGAATAAAAAGGTGTTACGTAACCATTTGTGATAACTTAAATTATTTATTTTGATTTGTGTTTTTTTTTAATGCACCGAAGTGTAAAAATGATCATGTAAAATAGTTACTTTATAAATAATTTCACAGTTTCACTTGAGCAACGTATGAAAAAAGTGATGAGGCCCATAGCAATGTTAATTTTACATAAGGTTGAAGAATACACAACGTGCATACAAGTATATCGTAAGCAGGGGATTTCAAAAGTGCTCATTTTACCTTGAAAAGTCTTTAGTGAGAAGATCCTTTGCCCCCGGATACGCCAGTTGGCTGTTGCCAGTTAGCTGCAAAACAACTTGACCAAAGTTTTAAATAAATCTCCATTTGTAACACAGCTGTTAATTTTTTAGCACTGTGCACGCCAACTTACTTAGCGGGTGATGAGAAAGCCAAGTAGGTACTGTACCTTACGGGTTGTATGTAATGGGGCCGCTGTAGCGTAGCGGCCAGAGCGCGCTCTCATCCCGCTAAAGCAAACCGGGTTCGATCCCCGGCATGGCAGCTCCCGGATTCCCGCACCTGGGATTTGGGGCCGGACGATGCCGCTGGCCGGTGGGTTTTCTCGGGGATCTCCCGTTTCCTGCTCTTGCATTCCGGCGCTGCTCCAAAACCCACCACTTTTCACCCTCATCGGCTCTCGAGACCATGTTGAGAGCCACTGCTATCTCTCCGCTACACTGGTGCGTAATAAAAAAATATACCTTTCCAGTTAGATTGGTACGTGAGTTTATGAGTAAGCTAATTGTTTGTGTTGTTGCTCGTTCCTAGAATTCATGGAACGCTGTTAACCCCCGCCTAATCCCACCCCTCTGGGAACCACCAGCCAACTAAGCTGGGGAGCGCTGTGTAGGTTTGGATGAAACGTAAACCGGGGAACAGTGTAATTTGGCAGTGGCCATGTTTGTGTATTCATTTTACATTGTATCTTTGGGTAACTGTGAGTGTAGCGTTACACATACATATTTTCAGTAATACTAGACTTTGTGCGCATTAAATATGTGGGTTCTATATTTGTAATTTTACACAGTTTTTCCTACGAATTCAAAGGGGATTACAGGCATGTATTTGAAACGTATAAATATATTTTTTTTTCTAACACTACACATAGGACTTTTAAACTATACGCTGTTCTCGGTGAATTGAGCACTTTTGAACCATAGTTACGTTTCCTTTCAGCAGTTTTTGATCCTTTAATCACATTTTTAATTTAATATTGCCATTTAGGTAATAAATAGTGTGTACATTCCACCGCACTCGGTAATTGGCGTCTAAGGCTGAAACAAAATATATTTATCGACTATAATTCCAACTGAGAGGGCTTTCAAAAGTGCTCACTTTACCATAAATATCCTGTACACTACTTTAAATATGTGCAATAAAACGCATACTTTCACTATACTGGTAAAAATTATGAAATGCTTCGTAATTTAAAATGTTTATGTAGGTCTACAATATACGAAAAATAGCAAGTACTAGAATACAATTCCAACTAACGGTAGGGAGTAGAACTACGTTGGAATTTATTCGTGTGTTCACACAGAAACTAAAGTCCCGCTGATAGAAAATGTTTGCTGTCTGCACACAACTGATTATATATATATATATTCGTAGTTACCTGTTATTAAGATTTTGAATACAATTCTTTTTATAACTTTATAGCTATTGATTTAGAGAACTTAGTGCAATAAAGAGAAAACAATAAAACGTCTTTCAGTACGTGAACTAATATGAAACAGCTGCGTAAGTGTTGATAGCGAGTACGTAGGGAGGGATCGGTTGATGAAGCAGTGAAGGGAATTACAGACATTGTGTATGTATAACTGCAATGAAGTAGCAATTTTACTTTTGTGTGAGTGAAAGCATACGTATAGGCTACACTGTGGTGAACAACACTTGCACTTTTAGAAATGTCTCTCCATTATCGCGAAATTTGTGCGGAAATGTACAGCTAATATGCGGAAACGGTCCTCCGCAATGACATAAAAATGGAACTGAGCTGCGCTGATATAAAATACGTAACCTTCTCTTATTTCCAGCAACTCGGAGCTTCGAAAACCAACAATGCTGAGAATACAAAAAAAAAAAAAACTGTCTTCGCCACTGGAACTAAAAATATCTCTCCTGCATCTGTTCGAATATCAACGCTATTAAAAGTATTCTTTCAGACGTCAAAAAGTAACACGATTTGATTGCGGCGTTGAGCAAAATTCTATTGTTGGATTTTTAAAGGACGACAATTTCATCTGGTTTACCCTAAAACTTATGATTTATAATATATTTCAAGTTTTGTCTCCTTATGCTAAAAACACTTTTTCGGTGTGGTAATACCAAATCAATATTCAAACATTTTTCTTCGTAATAATTAGGTCACAGATCTATAGAATCACTTCCTTTTAAATTCCCGTTGCTGCTTTCACAGAATTATGTTGACGAGTTGAAACGTATTGTCTTGACATTTCAAGGTAACAGTGTATAAGTCTGCACCGTTTTAATCTCGAGATGTCAATTTCACACTTATCAACTCGTCAAGATAAGCCTGCGAAAGAAACAACACGAGTGTAAAGAGAACAGATAATGCAGATGCGTGGCCTAAGAATCACCAGAAAAATTCTGAAATCGTGATTGAGCGTGTGAAACACTTGGAATCTTTGAATTTAACTTCAAATACCTCGGAAACTGTAAATTGTATAGAAAAACGGCCGAAAGACCTTCCCCTCAGGAATACATATAAGATGGCATTAAGACTATATTAGTGGAATAGAAATATACTTGTCGGGCATTTTGTTCTTTAAGAAAAATTTAAATAATATATTTTTATAAACTGAAGAAAGCAGGAAACGATTGAGGGGTTGCAGGAATCCCACGCTAGCATTCTTAAGATTTACGGAGAGTCCGTAATTTAAAAAAACAATGAAGCGTCTGTAATTTTACGATGAAGTGTGTGTGAAATTTTTACCAGTAATTGCACGGATTGTTTTTCTTACAGCATGCAGGGCAACTACAGAACACCAAATTTGATTTCCCCGACTTTTAAAGGCCTCGCAGATGAAAATGGAGAGATTTACAACCATTATAAGCTGTGGTTAAAAAAAAAGAAAACTATGGCGAAGAAAGCACTATTTTATTAAATGTGATTAAAATGAAACTCTCCTGAATACAGCGCACATCACCACATGCACGATCATTACTTTCAAGGCGATTTCACTCAAGGGGTATTTTTTTCGTATAATGTTTAATTGTATTTGATTTAATTCAGACGAATGTGCTGGGCTCTTAATGAGATTGTTTTGGTTGTACAAAATACATGTCGCCTAGAAGCGTACTGCAGGTTTAAAAAAAATCATGATCAGTCATCAGTTTCTCGGCCTTTTCTCGGTTTCCTCCGACCATTTCCGGATCCCCGGACATTTGCAGCTTTTGTAAATGTTCAAAACACGCAGTAAACATGAATTTCATTGTTTCGTAAATTTCCTTGTTGTGGAGTAGTAATACGCATGCAGTTGGAATTAACATGCTGCTATGCAATAAAAGTACTTTGACACCTTACACTTTACAATTAGAGTAAATTTTACAAGTAATTTTACTGGGTCTCATGGTAAATTTACTTAAACGTAGAATAAAATTTACATTTGTAAATGTAAAATTGCGATGGCATTGTTGGAGATTCCGTTGCCATATTCATGTGTAAAAAATTAAACAATTATTTTTTTTAATTGGGGGTAGTTTATTAGTAAAGTTTACATGAATCTTTGCTTTCACATGGGGTGACATTGAGATAAAATTATTGCTTTTAAATAAGTTGGTTACTGACAGTAATGTATTATACACAATGTTTTATTTTAGTTAGCGTCATAGCATGTGCATACAATTAGTTTTTGTAAACTGTCTGTAGTATTCGAAGTACACAGGAAAGCGACGTGACTCCTAATATACGATTTTTAAGTGCTATCATAACTAAGTTGTGTATTGTAATATATATTAAATTTTTTTGTAATTACAATAACAATTACATTATACTTGTATAATGGTTTTAATTTATACTGTATAATAAAATTATATAATAATTAAAATACCAGTATTAGGTAATGTGATATATAATAGAGCCATCAAAATGTTACGTCGCAGCAGTAAAATAAAGCTTTAGGGAATTTATTTTATTACTTTTATTAATGGAAAGAATAATGATTACTTTGTAAAAACTAAGCAAACAGATGGCTGGTTACAGAAGAAAAAAAAATATTTATGTCAAGCAATCTCGCAAGGTTTAGTCAAACAGTAGTGTCCTTTGAAATGTGGCAAAAAATACTCCATAACTCAAGGTTTATAAATTACATCGTAATACATTTTTCCCTGGTGGGTCGACAACGTGGAAAAGAAACGCTCGATTCGGAACACATGAAATCGTAAAAGAGTACGCAACAGCGCCCAGTTAGCGGGGAAAACGTAGTTACAAAAACAAGTAAACGAATGTAGCTAAGAGCGAAATAAAAAATAAAATAAAAATATTCCTCTGTGTAGCAGAGAATGAAACCTGTCAAACAGGAAAAGGTTACTGGGGTAAAAAAAAACTGCCGCGGATTATCATCACGGGAGAAAATTTAACCTCTACTTACTTTTTAAAATATATTTTATCGCTCTATTTTATTTTCATACTATTCACTGTCCAAACAGCAATTAGTGCCATTGGCCAGGACTACTGTAGGTTCAACTAAGCAGCATACGGAAAACACAGAGAAAATCGAAATTAAGAATCGCCTTATCATGGATGTCCAGAAATAAAGTGCGGAAGGATTTTCGAAAATAAACAATCTTCTAAAAAGCTGTCAAAATGGCGAATGCTGGCGACAACAAATCCAAGGTTGAAACACATATCCAAACTTCATTTGGTAAATTCTGCCATTTAGGACACCGGCTCTGCCGTACCTTAAGGAATTTCATTATTATGTAGGTCATAGTTTTATAGGGGTGCGGTATTTAATATGACGAAATTTCTGAACCGTTTGACCTACATGTATGTCACGTGGTACAGGAATACCTTTAAATTTTATTTTAAGAAGATGTCAACATTTTTTGGTTTAATTTATCGCCATACCCAGAAAACTGTTCGTCTAATGGAGTTTTCATTTATATTGTCTTCCAACTAGTCCGAGAGTAAATTGGTTCTATAATATTTATTTACTGGAAGAACGTGTACGCATGTACAATATTATATTAATATATGTGTGTGCATGTTTACAAGCATAAACACGTAAACACATATTGTATGCACAAAAACCGATGCTATTCGGCCACGTTTAGCCAGTCAAAATATGTTATGCTCAACTATCTCTCACAGTGTGTGTATATATATATATAATATAAAATTACTATATAACGATATATTTATGTGAAGCAGTGGGCAATTGTTAAGATACTATGACTAACAAAAGCAATAGAAATGTTCTCTGTTTGCACATTTTTTTGCATAATTTTGCATCACTTAATCGACGGGTGTCATACATGGTTTAGGCTTTCCCAAGGTCAACACTGTATTTAAGTAAATTTATATCGCACGAGATTGACACGAGCATTTCCCCAGTTCTCTGCCGAGTGTTGCTTCTTTCGATTTCGGTTTTTCACTAGTGTAATAAAACAAGGCATTCTACATCATTTACCATCAAAATGTTAGCAATATAATTACATATTTTAATTTCCAAGAAAGGTTACACATACAATTACTATTTTATTTTTTTCATTTTATCCACATCCCTTGTTATGTTCACAATGCTATAACAAGTCAGCTATTAAAAAAATTATTGTTAAAACTTTATACATTGCTGCATACGCCTTCCCTTCTTCAGAACAATTGACATTCATTTGTTTTACTTAATGCCCCCAATTAATTTCCGCCGCAAATAATAGTACAGTTAATTTAGGCAAAATTAGATTAAAACCCAGACATTCAAAAATACAAGACGAAACCTTCACAGATGTGTTAGGTTACATCTCCTGAGCGTCCACAAAAAATTCCCAAATAATCCCGCTTCGGGTTTTCCACCATTTTGAAAAATAAAGCAGCCATGTTTGATTTTTGCCTATTTTTGGGAGGAAATATGTAGCACTCAAACTATTTAACATTTTCGACGTGTTTGTTATAGAAGTGGCTTGTATGCTGTGTATTTACATTACACTTTTACTCATTTTTATTAATTTTACTGGGACTTTGAAAATAAATGTTTTCTATTATTTTAAAGTGGAAGTTGCAATATTTTAGCGATTTAAATTTAAACGGCGTACAATATGGAAAAATGTTCCAAATAAAATTTTTAGAGCGTTTAAACACCTATCGGAATCATATAACACGTTATTACAATACCATGTATTGGGTCCACAGTGCAGCTTAATTGTAGGAGTGGCACATAAGTGGAAGAGCTATAATTGCTACACAGCACGTGTATAATAATTAGGATGGCTTGCTGCTAGACATTAAAAAATTAAGTGAATCCTTTCCTAACATATTTAGGGCACTCCACTTATAAATTCAGAAAAGCCCCCAAGGAATCCCACGTCGGGTTTTGCCATAGTTGACGCCATTCTGGTTTAATATTCTGTTTTGTTTGAACTTAAAGATATATTTTCTACTAATCATTCTAACAAATTTGTGATTTTTTTATTTGTCTTATTTTTGTAATCCTCTCACAACAATAAATTTAGTACAAATATCACTCTCTTTCAGAAGTGAAGTAATGAATATACCAATATAATTCAGAGTCCACTTGTGATTTTTATATAAGCACTCAATTTGGTTTGATAAGTTTTGCGGTGTAAAAACACTATGCCACGATTCATGAAGACAGAGTGAGGAGAGAGCAGCCGCCGAGGAGGTCGTATAAAGTATTGATGAATGAAGGAGGAGGAGGAGGAGAAGGAGGAGGGGAGGACGAAGGAGGAGCACGTGTGGTCGTGTCTAGTTGAAAGCCTGTGCAGGCCATAAGCTCAGCATGTCTGGTATACCGATCAACGATGTGTGTGTGTGTGTGCTGAATTTTGTTGAGTGTTATAATATGTTTTGTAAAGAGGTAAGAAACACTTGCATTGTGCAGTGCGACATGTTCATACTATTGTAGAAGATTTGATGTGTTGGTAGGAGCTGCATTTGATCAACAACTTTATGCCAAGGCTTGTGAGATGGTTTTCAGTGCTCTTCCTGGAAGCTCACTGGCAAAAATTGTTGTTTGCCATGGAGGATTCCATATTCTTCTATAATTATTATTGCACAATAGGACACAGCATGGCTGGGAGTCGTATAGAAGAAGTGTCGAATATGGTGTGTGCTAAAAACCGCATTGTTTCACACGATGAGTGGTAAGGCATATTGAAGAGCTGTTTGTGCTTTTTATATGGTTGAGGAAGTTCTCATTGCAATTTTTGCTACAGATGCACGACCTTTCCCAGAAAAAGGAGGAGTTAAAGATCATCTACAAATTTCTAGTGGAGGGTACTATACCTCCCTGCGATGCACTTGAATCACTACCAGTTATGGACTTTGCTGACAAATTGGAAAAAAATATGTGCGTACTCAGAGTTTGTAGATTCTTGTCATCGATATAGAGATTGTGCGCATGTTTTTTAGAGCACAAAGAAGTGGGGACTGTTATTTGCATCTACACTATGTTAAGTTCATGCTTCCAAACCTACATGCATCTGGTCATCTCCATTATCCACTATACATGGTCTGCTTACATCAACCTTCAAGAAATGCACAAAATTTAATCTACCTTGCCTGGAGAAGAATTCAAGACTTTTATAGTAAATGGCTATTTCACCATCAGGTGAAGCGAAGAATTTTGGTGTCGAATTTGGAGTGGTATGGTCATTGAGCAAATTGTTATGCTAGAATAGTAGTGGTGGTCTGGCACGGGGCAGAGGGATTTCGCTTTCCACGATTGTTGCTAGGGTGTACTCCATGCCAGCAGCATCCTCAAGAATAGTGGATGCAGTGGTGCAGGAATTCACAGTTGTCGTGTACACCCCATAACAGCATGTTCAGTGCTACACACACTGGTTCCAGAAACAGAATCCATTCGTGAAAACATCTTCTCAGCTTGCATATCTGTCTACTGGCATGTTAGTTGATGAAAATGTGTACAAATATGTACAGCTTTGTGAGATGTTGTAAATAGTAAGTAAATATACAAATATGTACAGCTTTGTGAGATGTTGTAAATAGTAAGTAAATATACAAATATGTACAGCTTTGTGAGATGTTGCAAATAGTAAGTAAATATACAAATATGTACAGCTTTGTGAGATGTTGTAAATAGTAAGTAAATATACAAATATGTACAGCTTTGTGAGATGTTGCAAATAGTAAGTAAATATACAAATATGTACAGCTTTGTGAGATGTTGTAAATAGTAAGTAAATATACAAATGTGTACAGCTTTGTGAGATGTTGTATATAGTAAGTAAATATACAAATATTCTTGTCAAGGTATACCTACGAGAATAGGTGCTTTGCTGCGGTAATGATACAACGAATGTTAAGTATAATATGGTCATATTTTTAATAAAAAGTTAAATACACAAAATAAAAAATTTTTGTTCAATATAGTATCCACATACATGTCTGTATGGTAGTGTCATTAATTATTTAAGGTGGTAATCAGTGAATACTTAAATAGATTTTTACATATTTAAAAATTTTAAAAGTTGTAACCTTTAAAATATAGTTAAGACAGGCAGGGTCTCTACAAAATACGGTATTAGCAAAATGTATGCCCATTGCTCGAGTAACTACAGGTGGACTTGGAACCTAAAACATATGCCTCTATGTATTCCCTGAAAAAAAAAGTTTTAAAGAAATATTCTATTGACAAACGACAAAATGTAAGCTAGCAAATGTTAACACATCTAGCACGTATCGCTTCTATTAAGCAATGTATTTGATTTGAAAACTGGCTAAGATGTCTGTGATGTCGCTGACCTTAGCATATAGAGGCACGAGGTGATATTCTTGATGCAGTTTGCTGGAGCTCCAAATTCTACGGTATACAGTGCCGGACGGCGGCCATGTGTGTGTCGATTGTAGGGTTAAGCTTCGTTTTGGTTTATTTTAAAAAAAAAATCCCGCTCTCGTTTCCAATTAAGCCTTCCAGTACAAGGCAAAATGAAAGAGGACTGAGGTTTTTTTTTTTTCCCCCGCTCGAGTGGCCAATGACCTTTGCAGCTACCAACTCTTCAAAAACTTATAGGGAGCGAAGTTTAAAAGATCAATACCACGAAATACATTGCTGGCCACTCGTTTGTAAAATATTTCACTTGGATACTCACGTTGGGTATCCGCAACGCTATTTATCAACCCCAAGTAGAGCGTGGCGGCGCAGAAAGTTATTTCAGTGATCTTCCTCGGAACACACACGCTAAATTCTAATCAGTGGAAAACCAATAATTCGCAGTTACACTCTTAATCGGAATCAGTTATTTTTTACTGATTGTCAGTTTAAACTGCTTCATCCGGAATCAGAAGGAAAATAAAACAACTAATCTCTTCATTTAAATGAAATCCACTAACACAAACAGTAGAAAATCAGTTATTTATAGTCGATTAATAAAAAGCACAAGCACTAAAAACCGTGCATTGCGGTTTGAGATAAATTAAGTAACTTACAATTATTTTGTCGCAAAAAAAATTTATTACATGTACAAGGAAATTTTGGAAGCGGTTGGTATCGAGCCGCCACCCCCAAAACGTAACACATTTTCTTGTTTCTTTTGGCTGGCATTCTACCAACTCTGCTACTTTGCCACTGACACATATGGCCTGGCATTTGCTTAGTAACATAAACGTGCAATGGCGAACGGCTGTAAGTTTCGTAATCTGAAAGTACTTCATGTTGTCGAAATATACATATAATATGCGTACGTAGGTGCATGTCTTTGTAACACTCGAAAGTTAATACAAGTTAAGTTTAGTTCAGATTGTGTGCTTTAAAAAATAAATATAGTGGTTTTAAAGGGTGTTGTTGGTGTTCTTTATGTATCTGCCATTTTACAATGCAAAGAGATTTTACAGAAGTAAACTGATATTTTGAAGCGACAGATTGACTAGTAATAACTGTGCTAATTAGACAGTGGAACGTTAGAAACAACATTTGTCGTTTCCTCATTACTTGATCTGTTAACTTGCAGACCACAAAATTTTGTTGGTGTAAATCCTTCTTATTGAATCACCGCACTATCGAGTCAGTGAAATTATCACTGATCTATTTGTCACTAAAAATAAAAGTTTAAATCTTGTAGTGTCTCGTTGCATTGTAAAATGGCGGATACTAATGGACAACGACAACCTCGTACACTGAAACCACTATATTTACCATTTAAAGTACAACAGAAATTCGAACTAAACTACAGATAGGTTGACTTTCGGACGTTGCGGAAACATGTACTTGCACAGAAAATCTATATATTTCCACAACAAGAAATACTTTTACATCACGAAACTTACAGTAATATTTGAGGTTACATTTTGTGGTTCAATACCCATAATACGACCACACGTTTGGCAATGATGAAGTACTGGGCTGCCCTCATAGCTCAGGGGTAGGGTGTCCGACTTGCAGTGGGAGGGTCGCGGGTTCGCGCCCCGGTGCCTCCGAAGTGGCAGATGCTCAGCTCGATTGTCGCGCTGGGAATTCGTCAACAAGTCGGTCTCACTAGAGCTTCGTCAACGTCAAAAATTATCACAACAACGTCAAATGAAGGTTAAATAAAAAGGGCAGTGGATATGGCTGATCAGGAAAGCTTCAGCATGCCTTGCGTAAGGGGCGGAGGTTCGAGCCCAACCAGCTCCCAAAAATATTTTTGTTCTACGACAAAATAAATCGTACCTAACTTACATCACATAGGAATTCTCTGTGCTTATATATTTATAACAACTATAAATAACTAATTTTCTACTGCTTGAATTAGTAGATTTCTTTTAACTGATGAATTAGTGATATTTTTTTCTACAGATCCCGGATGGAGCAGTTTCAACTGACAATCAGTAAAAAATAACTGATTCCGATTTAGTGTTTAAAATCGGTGGAAAACCGCCGGATATTTCAGTGGAACAATTTCGCTTGTTTAATAAGTAACAGCCACTGCAAACGGCGAATTAAATCTCGTTTTTATTGATTTTAGTGGAATCTTTACGAGGTGTAAACATATTTCCGACAGTATCTCTGTGTATATTGTGAAATTTAACACTATAAAGAAAGTAAGAAAAGAAAACATTTCATGGATTTTAACCCACAACATGCGGCTGCCGTGCCGTTACCTTACAAAGCTACCTGGCAAACGGTGATAGTAAAGGGGAAAAAGTATGTACATATGATCGAAAATATGTAACTTTAAATTCCTTGTCCTTTCTTTTTGTTTGTAGTTTATTTGGCAAAATTAGGATTGTCAAAACATGTCTTAGTTATGAAACCACTCACTTCTCCAGATTTAATGCAGAGTTTAAGTGTCTATACCAAACGCTATGGCGATTACGTGAAAACGGAATTAAAGACTGAATATTCACGTTGCCTCTTAAATTGGCATTTTAAATGACGAAACTCGCTTTAAAAAATACATTTAATACGTTTTATTAGTTTATGTGTTATTTAATTAGAAACATCTTGTTTAACTGATCCATACGTCAAAAACAAATCACTGAAAATCAACTAATGAAATTGTTGATGAATCAGTGGAAATGTCATTAAATAATTAAGTGAAGGAAAATGGGTATTTCCCCCATATTCATGAGTTAAATAGACCGAAGTGACTGCTGGATATGTCAGGTGTTTGTCAACTGGTTTAAACAATGAAATTCTCACTGAATCAGATTTAGAGTGTAGTTCTGTCCAATGAGGCTATTTGGCTGCATGTGTAGACGAGTGCTGTTTCCTTGTTCCCTAAGTACAGTCGTCCCGCTACAGCAGCGCAGCTTCTACGTGCCCTCTACGGCCGGGTGCACACGTGCGGACAATGTCCGCGCGGCGCCGCAAAAGCGTTCCACGAGGGCTTGGCTTATATGTAGCAGTGCACACGTATCTGCGGCGCCGCAAAAGCGTTCCACGAGAACTTGGCTTATATGTAGCAGTGCACACGTATCTGCGGCGCCGCAAAACCGTTCCACGAGAACTTGGCTTATATGTAGCAGTGCACACGTATCTGCGGCGCCGCAAAAGCGTTCCACGAGAACTTGGCTTATATGTAGCAGTGCACACGTATCTGCGGCGCCGCAAAAGCGTTCCACGAGGACTTGGCTTATATATATCAATGCACACGTAGCTGTGGCGCCGCCGCGGTCTATGTCCGCACGTGTGCACACGGCCTACTGGGGACGGTCGGCCCGAACACGGAGGCCACCCTCTGGACAGTGTACAACCCCTCTGAGACGACCTGGGTACTGCTGGAGTCAGTTGACTGTACTGCTTTCACGTCCTCAAGAGAGATCTTTTGAAAGCGTGATTATCCGGGCCGACCAATACAGCCACGATACGTCCGCAGTAAAGCTAGAATCACAATACCCCCACGACCACGTCAGGAAAACCCCGACGCGACGAAATTTGAGTAGCAGCCAATGAAAAGCAAGGTCACTGCGACGTCAGTCCGACCAAATCGCGGCCACGAGAGCCCCAGAAGAGTACATTCTATTCCTACTTTAAGGTCGTGTCACACTCGTTGGGGCGCGTCAAAATGTAAATACGACATTAGAAAACTGAATTTCTTGCGTATTTCCCTACTGCTTCAAGAGCAAAATTATCACTCATTTTATCACGAGTTTTAAAAAGTAAATATTGGTTACTATAAGGATAAATTGCCGTTTTAAAATTTCCCCAACAGCCAACTAAAATACCTGTCGCGCAGATTTCGTCGGGGTATTGTGAACACTGAAAAAAATTTTAATGTGAAATTCCGTCGAGCTTTGACGTCATGTCTGTCTGTTGTGTCGTGTTCGTGGGGTTATTTTGACTCCAGCAGAGGAAATAATTCAGCGAGGGACACACACTTTACACAAAACCCCTCGTGTCACCCCTCCATTCACTGTTTACGTCACCGTGCGTGTGTTGCGCTTTTAGTGCGAGTGTGTATTCAGTATTTTTTTTCGCTTTAATAACACGTAAACTAAACCCGTATTTCCCCGCCCCAGTAAAAGAAGGGGTTGCAAAACACGTAATCGAGCGAGGCTGCACCGAGAAAAATATTTGGTAAAATCTTATGGAATTTGTTTGAAACAACCCAATGGTAAATTTGTCTAGTAGCAATCAAGATCATTGCTTGGCGCAACAAAATAACTTGTTTGGTATTATTTAGTTGTGTCAACAATGTTGTATTGCTCTAATAATAACCGGTATACACTGCTGAATCAAGTCAGTTCACATGTTTGGCAGAACCACAACAGTAATTTCATTTAACCAAATCATTCTGTTCAACTTCAAAATGTCTGTGTTAAAACAACCATGCAGCTGTTTGGATTGTTTAATTAGACAATTACTTTTAACCAAATTATTTTGTAAAGGCCAAATATATGCCTGTGTTAAAACAAACGTGCATTTATTTCGTTTGGCTACTAAGATATATTTTTTTTTACCAGACATGCATTTATTTGACTTAATTACAGTGTCACTTCTTTTAACCACGGTGTAAAAAAAAACAACATAATATTAGCTATATTGTTTGACAGAATTATATTCAAAATTACACGGGGTATTAGTGCTCGTCATTTTTTATAACCTATAATCCTCCGACGAATAATAACCGAAATCTTAACTCTAAATTTGAAGAAACTTATCAGAGGATGGGCGCCAACCACGGACCTACGTCACGGTAGGCCGATGCGCTATCCATTACACAACGACGAATAAATTGTATTGTAAGTGATTAGGATGTTAAGTATTGTTTCTTCTGCCCGTCCTCTCACTCAGCTGTTACTCCGACTTGTTTCTGGGCGCTGTTATTTCGAAACACTTCTCGGGAACGCAATGATATCATTTTATTACGTACTTCAAATCTGGGTTATGTTTATAACAAGGGCAGTATAGCACGAACGTTTTGAAACACAATGAAATGTCGCAGGAATTAATTCACATTGACAATAGGAACGCAAAAATAGAAACAAAACTTGCACATACCTTCAAAAAAACAGGTGTAAATTTTTCAAATCCCCATTAAATTACGAGCGTTCTTGTTTCTTGGTCTGCCATCTTGCACTCGCTCACTACCAACCAAGCTCGTTGTTCAGACGGACGTGTCCGAATGGTTAAATTTACCATATCAAAATAATTTGGCAAATATATGGTTGATTTTAATAAATCGTTTTGTAAATGCAAGCATGTGTAGGCATTTTAAAAACAAATATATATGTTGTTTACAAAATTGAAATAGCTGAGCATACCATACATGAAAAATATGGTATAAGCTTCTTACACAATAGAAAACTTTAGCATATGACTTTACGTTTACTTTCCTCTGATGAAACCGCCAATACACAATACAATATTGAAAAGTTAGAGTTCAGACAATTGAACATCGGTTCTGCGAGCTTCGTAAGAATGTGTATCTTGTGTTGTAAATAATGATATTATCCAGGAATGCATTTTACGCACCTTTTTAAAAAAAAAATAGGCTTAATATTTATATTAAATTTTTATTTAGAAACAAAAAACTCATCTGTTTACTTTATTATAATATGCCAATTAATATATTTCCTCTTCAAATTATATTTGTTTGCCATTTACTTAATTTAAGGCGAGCTTTGTATAATATACCGATATTAAAACCGCCCTACAGTAAAATAACGCACGTTCCACATGACCTCTGTTAAATTCTTGCAAAATGGCTGCTTGACTTTGACTTTAAATTTCATCTTTTCGAAATTGTAAAGTCAAGAGTTCTTGACTTTACCTTTAACAGTTCCATTGTGTCAAGCTCCATAAGAAACCACATGTCGGAAAGCAAACGTAAAGTAAAATCGTAAAGTCAAAGGTTAAAGTTTTCAATTGTGTAAGGGCCTATAGTCAGTAAAACATTCGTTTGATTTGAAAAAATACACCAACAAAATTATTTTCAAAACAAAAGAATCACTATATTTACTTCAACAATCCAGTGTTTAATTTAACAATAGTTGGTTTGAAACAGCAAACTAAATGTCAACATTATTTATTTGGTTGTTTAGACAATTCCTTTTTCTCAGTGTACTCACACCCCTCCTGGAGTCTGAGTGAACTCGTCCAACGCGAGCCATCTGCTATCACCCTACAATTTACATAAATGAGGGTGCGAGTGATGTTTGCATTAGTTGAAATAAGAAGTGCTAGAACGTATCTAAACAAACCCAACGTACACGCATGGAGAGACAGCCTCGTGAGATATTTAAATTACGTTGCGTATGAAATTTATTAACAACTCAATTTCTTTTATGCTCAATTTTCTCACGAAAATTAATATTGTAAAGTGTTGTTGTATTTTAGTGATGTGTTGGTGTTTTTGTACGTATTTTTTCCCCCAGTAAACGTGCCAGTGTATTTTTTGGCATGGGCTGTTCACGGTACAATGAGCACTTTTGAAAGCCCTGCTTAAGATCTATAGTCAATTCCCCACTGGAAGCAACTCTCTCGGAGCCCTGCTAAATATATACTTGCAGGCCCGTTTCGTATCCTTCCGCCAAATGTAAACAAACATTGTCATGTGACTGTCATGTGGCATGTGTCAAAATCAATGTTTATATGCCATTGTGTGTGTAAATGTGTTGGTATACTTTCTCTACACCTAAACATAAACATTGAAATGTGACTTCTACTTGTATACCTTTAAAATGTGTTGTTTACTGTTGACAGTTTGTCAAATAATTCTGCCATATTCCAAAAACCATTCCGTATGAATATTCACAGTTTAGGCCGTCAACATTTTTTAGCTCAGCTTTATGACGTTTTAAAAAATGCCTGATTTGACGACAGTTCATAGCACAATACTTGTAATGCACGTTAGTATTTTGCAGTAACTGTGTTTAACGCTGTTACAACTGCGAGGTAAATAAAGGGCTGTACTAATTATCATTTTTTATTGATATGTGTTGGGTTATTTCTTTAAAAGACGGCCTCAGCTGGAATAAATATTAAAACGAAGGAACAACCAGTCCAACGAAAAAAAGCACATTAAATTCAAGCAACTCGTGTTGCTCATTTTTGCAATACAAACTTAAAATATAGCGGTGAACATGCACACAAATAAGCCTACGGTAACTTTTATTCCGCTCATATTTCTATGTATTGCTACATACTGTTTATTAGGTTTATTGAAATTTATCGGGCTGGGCGTAGTATTTTTCTTCTGGGATTGTAGCAAATTACGTTACACGACTGCGTTTCAAACCCCTTAGCGCATAGGTACAACGTTGTGATAAATAAACAGACGTGGATGTAAATAATTAACTTCGTCATAGAAACAGTTCACATTTAAAACGTATAAATAATGCTAATCAAATATTTGAAATCACGAACACACACAGGGCCAGCGTATCGACCACGATGCAAAAAGGCACGCCATTTCACAGACGCAATGATTAACTAAACACACGTTACAGTTTATTCATTACTGCCGTGAAAACACAGATTTATCACAACATAACTTGCCTAGCTAGGTTTAAAAAACACGTCTACAAACTTGATGTGGTATTTTGAAGTATTTTTCGGAGTAGGAATAATTTACGCTTCATTTGGCAAAAAACAACACGCCATGTGATGGCTCGCCACGTCTGCCAACTTCACTTGGTAACTGCCCCGCCATCGTATCTAAATATATTAAAATAAGTATTCAAACATTAATATCTCTTTTCGGTTGTAAATTGCAAATTCAAAAAATAATTATTTTGCCGTAATAAGTATGAAATATGATACAATTGAAAACATGTATAATTTTATTGCTCATTAGCGAAGTGAAACTTCCCGAGTGTGAAAAAGATAAAGAAAGAGAGAGCGACAAGCCTCGCCCAGCAGACAGTTAGTTTCAGTTGAAAACAACACTTTACCATTACGGCCTACTCACGATATTTTCCGCTGTTATTTCAAACTGTAAAAATGAGATGTGATGCCATCGGGGCTACCTAAATATTTCAATATTTCAATAGCCACCGTTTAATTGGCAAATAGTATACTAAAAAACTAGGTCAAAATAATATTTTAACTGCGAACTATTTCTTACCGGTCTTTGCCAACACGTCGTTGCTCTCGCTGTTGTTAATGCATATTTAAAAAGAAATTAATATTACAAGTTATAGGAGATATTAAGGTAAAGGTTCGTTTATTCAATAATACAGTACTCAAAAGTTAATCACAGTGTTATACATTTGTGGAACACAGGTTATTGAAAAAACAGGTTGACATGTTATGCCTAGAGTTTTTTTTTTTTTTAAAGGTTGATTTTCAAAAGTAGCTTCCAATTGGGAATGGACTATACTTGCGTGCACGTTTTGTACTCTTTATCTTTATGTAAAATTAACATTACAATGGGCCTCATCACTTTATTCTTGTGCCGGTCAAGTGAAAATGTGAAATTATTTGAAAAGTAAACATTTAAAACCTGCTCATTTTTACACACTGAGGCGTTGTTAAATATATATATATATATCGCAAATGGTTACCTAGGACTTTTTATTCGACGTTAACGTATGGAATTACTTTCCATCCATCATTACCAACTTTACCGGGTGCATGTCACTCAGTGCGCCCGTTAAAATACATGCAGTCAGTGGCAATTGCATTTTTCTAAGGTTGATTTTAAAAGTGCTCACTTTATCGTGAACAGCCTTTAACAATTTGAACAGTTCGTTCATATAATGCAACAATTTTTCTAAATTTTTCCAATGCAAATATTTTGAACACGTCGTAGTCAAGTGTCAAGGCTTGCAAATGAAACTATCCCAAAAATTGTAAGAGACGAACAAAGCTACCAATTAATTACTTAAAACGAGAAATGTGATTTTGACTTCGATAAATATAAGGAACGCCACATTAACGTGGAATATATGATATATAAAGCAAACAGCATTACGTCTCACATGCGGTAGACACACACACAAAAATATTTCCAAGCACTTACAGAAGGACTAAAAATCAGTCGCTTCTGTTAAATGAGATGTAAGAACCATTCCATAACCGGCTTATTTATGATGTAAATAATAATTAATTCATATACTCGATTCAAAATAACATATGCTATCAACCGTAACTTGCGACAATGATAAAAACGGTTTTGCCGGGGAATATATGTTTAGTAATATAATTGAAAAAATGTACAAAATTATTACCACCATAAAGTCGAAAGTTACAGGATTGGACTATATGAACATAAAAATAATGAAAATGTGCGAAGAATTTTACCTACCAATAATTCGTGAAGCAATTGACGTGTTATTTCGAAAATAAAATGTTGCAAAATTAATGGAAACTGTCTATCTTAAAGCCCGAGCCGAAGATAAAAATCCCTATAGAAATAAAACGCCTGGGGACTATAAGCATTTTGCCAGTAACTTATAAGATTTTAGGAAACATTATCTGCATGCAATTAGCCTCTCATTTTAAAAGTAAACATCTCCACTCCCTGCAGTTACGATTTTGTCCTCATCACAAGTAGCTCTATTCAGCCGTAATACGATTTTAATTTATCGAGCTCCTCTTTTAATACTGTTTCATTTATCAAATACTATATTCTTTCCACTCTAATCCTCAAACATAAAAGATAATGTGTTTGTGTAGCGAGCAACACACAAAGTTATGTAGGTCTATTCAGCTGTATCGTATTTTCAAAGTATCAAGCTCGTCTCTGAAAAATGCTGTTTCATTCATCAACGCCTGCCCACTCCCATCATTATAGGGAATAACATACTTCCCATGCAGAGCTACACAAGAGAGCAATTTCCCGTTTATTGTTTTCATAAGCCTTTTACGTGGTTCATCAATTCAAATTACTGCCAACATTCTCGATAAGGCTCAGTTATAAAAAACGCAATGGAAATGGTTTCAAAATTATTTGTCCGATATTAATATATTTGAAGAAGTGGAAATTCATAACGTCAATACAGGAATCGACACTCTTTCCTGTCCATTTAAACATACTTAGGGACTGTTCGGAGACTTTTTAACCTCTATCAGTGTGCTGATACACAACTCATAACTTCATGTTCACCTAATGAGGGTAATTTCAGTGAATAAATAAATCAATATTTTTTATACCTTGTAAACTGAATTATTACATAAGCATTGGGGTCGTTCAGAGAGTTCTTGTCAATAACAGAGACGCCAATAAATTATAGTCCAGCGCCTGCATTTTTTATACAATTTCTCTGCTACCAGATTGAAATGAAGTGCTCTACATGAATAGCAGGAGAAATTTAAAAAATTCTTACCTTTCAACCACGCTTGTAATACTGTGACCTAAGATTATTTTAATTGTGTTTGTATACTATGATTTTAAAATATTTATGCCTTTAAAAACAGCTCCATATAATTAACATAAACACTCGGAACAGGACATGTCAACTTGCGCTGGCAACCTGCCATCTCGGAAACAATAACCAGAATTAAAGCCCGTTCGCGATAAACTGAGCACTTTTGGAATCAACCTTGGAAATAGGTCACTGCTCCTATTTTCATATATTTTAACGGCCGCACTGAGCGACATGCGTCCAGTAAATTGGGTCAACGATGGAGGCAATATCGTAATCGTTTGTGATAACTTAAATTATTTACTTAGCTTTATGTTTTGTTGTAATACATCGGAGTGTAAGAATGGGCAGATTTGTAAAATATTTACTTTCGAAATAATTTAACAGTTTTACTTGACCGACGCACGAATAACGTGATGAGGCACGTGACAATGTTGATTGTACGTAAGGCGGAAAGATAAAAAAAAAAAAAAGTGGATAAAAATATATCTTAAGCAAGGCTTTCAAAAGTGCTTATAACAAAATTACGCTATTACTTCTGCCTCTTGTCAGACACGAGGAAAGCCACTTTATTACAATGAATACTGAAGTAATAAATGATCTTGATCCAAGAAATGCACTACACAACAAATACATTAAAATTGGGTTCAATTCTCATTATACTTCATATTCAGACGAAGAAAAATTATAAATCCGAATAATTTTTTACGCTAATTCGTTAATTAAATTTCAATTGCGTAATCAACAAAATTATGGTGTATAATTGCTTGAAACAAAATTTATTAAAAGCCCATTCAAAAAGGAAAAAACATGCAGTCCTAGAGTGCACTCGTTATAGTTTCAACAAAATCTTAACTGTATGAATTATAATATTTCATGATTTTGGAAATAATTAAGAACCGGAAAATTTTATGTGCCACAGTTCCTCTGTAGTAATTACAGAAATAAGTGATTTTAAATTGTGGTCATGGCGAAACGTCGAAATGTGTAGAGAAAGAAAAAAAATATCGCTGGCGTATCACCATGAAGGTATCTACAGGTGGTGGTGAATGAAACTTGAAGTCCTCCTACCGTAAAAAACATTAAAAGAATTTGTGCTGTATAGCACGAGTAATGTCAACAGGCACACATGAAAGCCTTAAGTTTAATATTGTAACAGTTCTGTCGCATTTAAAAATAAAAACAGGGGCGTAGCCTGGATTAGGAAAAGGGGGGGTGGGGGGGGGGCGAGATATATTGGGACATATCCCCCACCGAAATGAAAATAAAATTTGAAACCAAAATTGCAAGTGTTATTTTATTTTGATTGAAGGAATATGTGATTTTCCTTGAACACGAAGAATGTTTATAGAATTTTCTGGTGCCATATCGGCACATGAACCCATTGGTTATAAGTAATTGTGTAACTATAAATTTGTAATAATACAGGTTTTGTATTTATCAAAATTATAAATATGAAATCTCTCCCCGCTGCACCCTCCCTCCCCTCATAAATGAATATTCTTAGCTACGCTCTTGTTTAAATTTAATTTAATGAGTGACGTAAATGCCCGTCGTACATACATCAAGTGAATACAGTTCATTGTTTTCCATACATAAGCAGCGCCGTTACTCATATCATTTTACATACATTAATAGTACTCGTGCGTTAAAACATAAACCAATGCAGTTTCGGGGGATAAAAGAAACAATCGCCGTACGTTGTGGATGTACCGGAAAGCGTCTACATATCAAATTTAATTTGGTTGTATTTGTGCCCCTGTCCCCTGCGAGTTGTTTTGCCTACCATTTGCAAGTTTCTATTAGCACTTTTGGTAACGCGTGGGTATGAACGGATTCGTTCTTTCTTCCCTTATGCTCTAGAAACTTGTATGCTTTCTGCTGTGCCCATGAGTATAACAGAAAGTAGCAGAAATTGGGCATCGTGTAAGACCGGCTTAAAAGACTCACTCCTCTCGCAGAATTATGCACCATAAAGTTCTTAATTCCTTTCTAAACATACTAAGAAAACCGGGTTTGAAAATATAATACACTACATAGGACTACTGCTAGTATTATACTACCATATTACAATTAACATTGTTAAGTGGCAGGGGAATGTTAGTAAAAAGGAGAAAATATCCACAATAAACTAATCGAATCTACACTTGCTGTATGAATTAACACTCCTTGTTATGATGATGATCGTACATGTTATAAAATACATTTCGTTAGCAAAGTATAATCGTGCAAACAAAATGAGTGGTAGTTAACGAAAAAAGTATTTATTCATTCAACACAAAATGGGACACACAGAACATAACAACTTTTAGGAAAAGAAAATTATAATCATGTAAATACGTGTTTGGGTTCCCAGTAGAACTTATCAGGTCGTGTGCGTTGATGGGATTTCCTTAAGCGTTGAAAGAAATAGTTGTATTTTACATCTTTAGAAAAAAAATTGAGGTTACGACCAATCAGTACAGAGCAGTCGGTGTTGTTGACGGGAAACTGTTATTCACAGTGATGTAAGTATAAAACAATATGACAAAGGCGTATGTGTGCACATGTCGACGATTATATTTGTTCACAAATAATAAGCGTCTCTGATAGCAAATGTTGGCTTTGAAGTATCATCTGCTTCAATATGGTTGTTTCATACGAGGTCATGTCAGGTACAAAAGTAAACATGACAGGCTTGCTGCCTGGTTCCATTCGCTGGAATTAAGAATTAAAACATTAATGGGAAACTTCAAATACAGAATACGTGTTTCTGTATGACAGATAAGCGCCTACTGCATAATTCTAAATGCATTGGTTTTTGTATTTTAAACGTACGCCTTATCCGAAATGGCAGATTGTGTTGTCAAATGATCACGTGACCCGATTTTGTATACAGACATTGTTACGTATTTGGCAAATTGATATTTCGTATCTTGTATATAGCGGTTGTTAGCAAAAATACAAAATGACAAAATCAGCACCACGTGGGTTTTGCATTCAAAACACATGCGCGAATGCGTACTTAAAACGTATTTAAAAACAAATAACTGTTCATAAAATAAAAAAAAAATTATTCATAAAATACACTAAACATATTTTTAGAAGCAAGTGAGTGTTGTGCTTTGTTTGTATATATATCGCCACACATGTATTATTTTAAGTCGTTATTGGATATTATATTAATTTCTTGTTTATTTACATATTTGCAGCATTCCAGTGATGATTGTAGAATTATTGCGTCAATTTTAAGCATTGAATTTATATTTTAAAAATTTTCACGTTTAATGTGAGAATTTGTTGCCGCGAGTGTTAAACAAGTGACTGTCGACAATGTACATACTGAAATATACGAAATGACAAATTACAAAATAACGAATTTATCCTTTCAGACACGGCCTTAGCTTGACTACTTGTGATTGATTGGCACCGAGTCATTACATTCTACCGATGTTTAGTGTAGTAATCAGTTATATTTTGTAATGTACCTAGTCTGAAGTACGATATTGTGATTCTCTTTGATATGTCTAGTTTTCATGCTTTCGTTAGTGTTAACACTACCAATAAACACTTCAGTGTCAACGTTTTTCGCACTGTCATGAGTCTGAGGTTTCAGTGTAAAATATACAATGGTGTGCTGTGTTACACTCGTGTAAATGTAAACACACACAGCTGTCAACTTTTCAGACAATATCTACTAATTCACATAATTATTGTAAACTTGGATCTTACAGCGACATCAGTTGTATTGTTGCTTTAGAACAAACATACTTTGGAGTTGAGCCTTAAACGTGATCATTAATGTCATTTTCCCGCTGTATGCATAAGGTTTACTTCTTAATGAGATGCACGCTCGTACAGCGTTCGCATTCGTCTACCTACGTAAATGTTTTACATGTCTCGGGAAATGACATACACACGTCCACGGGGAAGCAAAAATGTGTGTACGTCTCGCGCCCTTACAGTCCATAGGCTACTATTTTGGAAATAGATTTGTATGTAGTTCACAATTGTCATTCCTTATATTAATTTTTATAAAGAGTAGAATGAAGGCATTACCTTTCGAGAAACTTCACTGAACAAAGTTCTTAACCTTTAATGATCTAGAAGAGCCGGGATAAACATAACCGGTTTCCGTCGTGATTTGTTGTAAACCGGGCGTGGCATTGAATTTATTGTTAATATGTGGAGCATTGAGAACACTGCCAATGTTTTTACAAGGCAAGGCATGGATGAGTGAAAACGTTATATCAAAATCAGACATTAGATTTTTATGCACACCAACATTAGTCTTCAAAGGAATTTTACCTCTTGTTTTTTCAGTTTTAATCATACATTATGGATAACTGCGTTTCCCGACTCAAATATACGTTAATTCTATTCTTGTAGAAATGTCTATGATTGGTTAATAGGGACACTTTCATTGCCATGAGCATTCCGGCTACAGCTCCTAATGGGTTGATAATTCTAAACATATGTGCCTACGTTCCAGCATATATTCAGTATGCATTTCCCGTCAAAATGCTTGTTCAGAATCTTATCAGCTAACTAGTTGCTGTAAGTGATGCAAGTAAGTATGCCTGTCGGAATGTATCACGTATTGAGCCGAGTGGTGTATACTTATATAGATAAACGCATGCCTAGTTTCGGACTCAGCCTTAATGCCACTTGAATCAACACGTTGAACGTACTGATTAATTGTACGAACAGTCAGCTTTGTAGTAGATCACAACCCCAAACCGTAAACACAACTAGAAAACCACGAATCCGTACGTCTTCAATCGCCTCGGCTAGCCACTACTGGATTACAATGCGAGTCAAATACGCTTCCAACCTATCTAGCACCGCTCTTAGCAATATTCTGTAAGCATTTGGTGATGTTATTTATCTCCAATTAGTAACCCAACTTAGAAAATCACATATAATACTACTAATGAACATTCAAATGCTAGCTACTTCAAAATAATGGAAGAGAAACAATGGCACCATTGATTTTATGGAAGTTTAATGAAGAATAAACGAAAAACTGATTTCATGGATCAAAATTAAACTCATATATTCAGAATGTTGTCTAGTTAGCTAAGAACAAGGCTTAGAACATTGCTAAGAATATTAGGAACTATTAAGAAGATAAAATTTAGTATTTAGCTCTACAAGCCGACACTAGTTAGCCAATCTGTCGTTAATTCCTTGTTTTTACTTGTATATTAGGTCTCTGGTGTCAAAAGCTGTACACTGTTATCACACTACTTTAACTTTTCTGATTTTGGTTGTAAAAGTAACGTGATGAGGACAGTTCCCTCCCTGTAGTCGAACTCTGCAAGGCCTCCACAGCTGAATAAAATACCTGGGACTGAACTCGAAGGGATATCCAACTGGAGACGAACTCAAAAGACTCTCCACAGCTGGTTGGTCCGCCTGGGGTAGAACACGGAGACTGCTTCGCCGATGACGTTTTTCGGTAACCTATATGAAATCGAAGGTAGGAAAGACTGTTTTCCGATGTCGAACTCACAAATCATCTCCACAATTATTTTCAATTATTTTATATCGTATATATTACATTTCAGCTTATATATGCAATGCGGACTCATAAATTAATTATTACTAAACAATTTCAAATTTAATCAAGTCAGTGACCTGACCAAGTCCTAGCTGAAGTTAGGAACCTTCCTTCTTCAACGTCTGTTAGTTTCCAACAAAAACTTTCCTCGAATAAATTAACTTCTGCTACGTTATTATTCGAAATTAAAACCCTTTTATTGGCTTGCTAGTGTCGCCTTGTGTTATATGAACAAAAGATAACAGCTTTACTTCTCTAAGAGAAAATAAAATAGAATAATTGCAACTATTAAAACAATTAAAACATATATCTCTCATTTAGAAACCAAGACAATAATAGCAATAAGAGTACAAACTTAATTTTACATACAATATAACTGTCAAATGAAATAAATAATGTTACACATGTTAACCTGAATGTATACAAAATAGATCACACATATTAAATATCGTAAAATGCTGACTTGATTTTATACATTCATAATATTATCATACCATTCGATATTGAAGTGTTGCAAAATGTAGATTCTTCATATTTATTTTGATTGTCAACCTGGACACTTTTTTTTTTTTTTAACAGTATTAATATTAACACAAGTGAAACGTTTTTATTGTGACATGCTAGATATTATTTACAATATTTTTAAAAATTAAACTATTTATAAGTTTTACAGTTTCGGCAACTAATTGTTCATGACATTAAGAGTACCTACATCTTTAAATCGGACAGTGGTTCAATATGTCGTTTACACATATAAATACAAGTATGAAGATAAATATAATATAAATGTTTTTATAAACTTATAGAAATATAAATATTCCGCTGGTAGGTAGTAAAGAAACGGTTACGAAAATTTATTCATTCAAAACTTTCCACGCACTCGCCTGAAAACACGTGTACTGCCGTGTATAGACTATTCACGGTAAAGTGAGTACATCTGAGGCCCTAGTTATTATTTTCCTATCAGCAGTTTTCTATTCTTCCAGCACTTTTAAAATAAATATTGCCACGTAAGTAATAAAGACAGTGAATATATTTCACCGGACTCGAAATTTAACGTCCATGGCTACAATAAAATATATTTATGGACTATTATTTAAAAAAAAAAGGGCTTCAAAAAGTGCTCACTTTACCGTGGATAGCCTTTACGTCGATATATTCCGGCGTTTATCCCTGTTGAAGTTGTGTGTGGAAATCACTCGCGGGTCACCTAGCGTATCTGCCGAATTTCCCCTCTCTCCAGGGGGCCTAGTCTCGAGATCGTTCGAGTGCAGCTAGTATACGAGACGTCTCGCACAGTCCGCGACGTATAGGAGACAATTGCTGTAAGCTCCAACCCCTGAAACTCGCGTACGATATTTCAGTGTGCGAGGGGAGCTGCCGGGCAAGCGTATACGAGTGACACTTTGTCATGTTGGTGAACCTGCGGCGAGACGGGAACAAATATTGGCACAACTCAGCCAATCAGAAGCGTCGCATGTCTCGCGTGCGTTTGCTTGTTTACATTGTACGCGGTTGGCTTCGGGTTACAGGGACGAACAATGCCGGTTCCAACCGAAGCTTTCTTCGCCACTGTAACAAGAAAATGATCGTTTCCGCGGCAGTTAAGGTTATCCACGCGACTATGACCTATCCTTTAAAACATAAAAAAAATAGCATCATGCGACTGTTACATTTGACAACACTAAAAATAAACAGAATTTTTTCTGTTTGTTTTTCGAATACAAATATCTTAGTTATACCACAATTTTCAAGTGAGAGTTGTAGGTTAAGAGTAGATATTTTATTGAGTATTTTGTTATTGTTTATATTGTGTGTTTGAATGTGTACTGTGTAATAGGTTAAGGGTAAATACCTCTGTGTATTGTTTGTGACAATAAATTTATTTATTTAAAAAAATGGTTAGACTCGTGGACTGGTAATTTTATTACTCGGGTTCAAACCTCGCTTAAGTACAAAATATTTTAACTTTTTTAATATTGCGCGGTAGAACACCCATATGGTCTCGAAGCTGTGGAATGGCGCAGGCCGCCCGAGGGAGTACGTCTTGTGCATGGAACCGGATATCTGCGTGACTCTTCTTTTGTTTTCCTTTGTTCCAGACGAGCGCCAGAGGCATGGCAGGCATTTCAGAGTTCGCGGAGGAAACACGGCACACGTCGAGCTGAGCGCCGCAAACAGCCTCGGGTGAGCTCGCGGACGAGTCGCGACGTCGCACCGTCATCACAAACAAGAGGACGGCTCATTTCATGAACTCTTCGCTTAGCTTGTTTGTGTTTACAGTAGCTCGTTCGAAACTTCTGCTTGTTATCTCCTCCCGTCCCGCTGTGTATGTTGCTCTCGTACGCGACGTGTACGTTTCTCTGGACTCGTCACAAAGTTCAAGACAAGTCGAGTTCGAAATTTGGCTGTAGGAAATCTGAAAATTTCACAAAGACGCCAAATTATTACTTTCGCCGATATTAAACTAAAACAAACATCTTTTCGTTGGCCATCACTTTAAGGAATAGATTTAACAAGGCCCTAAAGCACTGACTCCCCTTTCACTCATTCACTCATAGCCCAAACCGCTGGATGTAAAATGATCAGGTTTAAGCAATGGCTTTCCCTTAGGGCGCAGGCATCGACTAACAAAGTATTTCTCGAAATTCTACTCCTCAGAGGGTAAAAAGTAGTTAAATGTGTTTGTGAGGACTCTTCAATAACTCATCAACCCTGCAAGATCATCATTATGCTAATTTTAATAGTCTTTTGAAAATCAAACCCTGAAAAGAACAAAATACGTTCAATGCATTTTCTAGAAAGTGTTAACAGTGCGTTAACTGGGAAATGTCTGGTTATGCTCGTTAGTTTAAAATACTACTTAATAATAGCCAATAACTGTATTTCAATTCTTTTTATTTGGTCCCTTAGAGGGTGTTGACGATTCAATCCTTGGCATCTACGCACTTCTCCAATCACGCGGAGGAAAACATACCGAAAGCAACCAATATTGGGCCAACTATTTCCTTAAAGCACAAGTGGAAAGAGGCAGGAGGAGTACACGTGTAGGAACTGCATTGTAGACAGCACGTCGAGGTTTATGTGGGAGGAATTGGCCGACATGCCTTTGATGTGCGGTGCGATACGCTGCAGTGGTCTGAGAGAACGTAATTTGTCCCAGCGCAAATACCCAAACCTCATGACGCCCCTATCATGAAACGTTTTTCGCAGTTGACCAACGTGCACGAGAAACAGGTACATTTACCATTGCTCAGTTGTTTGGTACTTGCTGATTCGCGTGAACGCAGTTTTGTATCTTCTCCGCTGAAAACTTTGTGTGTGTTTTAAAACGAAACAGTGAGGCCTAGGCACGTGCAAAAAGAGGACCATTTTTGTTAAGTAAGACGTGCTGCTCTACAGGAGGGCACGAAATGTTCATAAAAGTCGAAGACAAAACAATTGTATACTATAAGAGAGTGGACACCGATATTAATTTAATGCTGACGGGAGATATTAACACGTTTGCCCATGGGGTTAAGATATCGATAGTAAAAAAACTTTATCCCAAAAAGTGCACTCAAATTCGCCGTCGCTCCTGAAATTTTCCAAAAATCCCACTTCTAAACTCGAATTTTAAGGGCGTGTATTTCCCTCAGGAATTGAGTTAGGCTATAAGTTGAAAGTTGAATCGCAAATGTGTAACTCAATTTCCACAAGTAATCACCTCACGAAATATTCCCGGTGAGTTTCCGAACAGCCTGCATATGTGTAGTTAACTGAATACATACGAAATAACGGTATAAAATTGCACTGGACATTGCTACAGACATATCGCTAATAATAAGTAGCGTCACAATTTGAAATCCTGTAGATACATACTAGCAGAGTCGCTCTAAAAGTTACAATAATTCCGTGCTGCACTCCACAAAAAATTTATCTCCCACCTGGTGGTGCAAAGACGGGAAATGTAGGTACATCTGAAAACGCAAAACATTCACTCCTATATTTACGGCTGGGTTATGGTGATTATTTTCTCATACATTAAATATATATGCACTATCGACCCGCCCCGGACTCGCCCGGGTGCGATTCACAAATATAGCGTTGTTTAGTTTGACAGCAAGTATATAGACTAAATGCTTAATGTAGCTAAAATAGGAATAATATTGTTTTGTTCATAATTTCTTCGTAAGTGAACCCCTATTTTTAACAAAATTATAAAACACAAAAACGGTTACTGTGGGTCATCCTTAAAAGATAAACGCTTGCTTTCGCGGACTTTTTGTTGACCTTTTTGAGATACACAATTCTGTAGTACATTCATTTGGTGTATCTCTTATGGTTTAGTCATCGTAAGCCAGGTAAGACCCGAAAAGCGGCTTTCTCCGCCGACTTTATTAACAAACTTCGACATTTCTCTACTGTCCTCATATTTAATATTAATTTATTATATACTTAAAACCTCCTCTAGAAATTTTCTAAATGATGGTGAAAACCTCATCAAAATCCATCAAGTAATTTAGAAGCCTTAGCCGAATACACAGACACACGGCCGGGCGACTTTGTTTTATACTCTGTGTGTGTGTGTGTGTATATATATAGGCTGTTCATGTTAAAACGAGCACTTTTGAAAGCCCTGCTTAAGATCTACTTGTATGCGCATTGAGTAACCTTCCGCCTTATGTAAAATCAACATTTCCACGGGCCTCATCACTTTATCTATGCGTCGGTCAAGTGAAACTGTGAAATTATTAGACAGTTTAATGTTTTACTAATCTGCTCATTTTTACACTTCGATGCATTAAAAAAAACAGTAAGCGAAAGAAATAACTTCAGCTGTCCCAAATGGTTACCTAACACTTTCCATTCGACGTTAAGATACGGAACTACTTTCCACCCATCGTTACCAACATTACAGGGCTTACGTCACTCATTGCGCCCGTTAAAATATATGTAGGTAGGAGCAGTAATTTTTTCTAAGGTCGAGTTCAAAAATACCTATTTGATCGTGAACGCCGACCTCCTGTGGCGCAGTCGGTTGGCGCGCCACCGATCTGGGGTGCGGGAGGCTCTGGGTTCGAGTCCCGGGCAAGGCATGGGTGTTAATTTAAAGTTAGGTTATAAGTTAATCTGTAAGCCGTCCGCTACTAAGCTTTCGATCATAAAACCAGGGGGGACGTTAAAAAAAGCCCTATACAATAAAAAAAGTCGCATTAGTTATAGGGGAATATGCTATAACCGACAAGTTCTTTACGAGCTCACCTCCCTGTTCAATCACGTTCGGAGGCGTAAAGGCGTACTGGATCACGGGGTTATTTATGGCATGCAGTAACCTGTGTCTGATCTACGGTTATGAGGCACTGATGCAAGGAGAGCCGCATTGTACATCGGCACACGCTTCAGATGTTTAACATGCTCTATGTTCCAGCCACTGAAATAGCGCGCTGTGCTTCTCACTGACGTCACGGCATTTTTAAGGGCGTAACTGTTACTTAATATAAAATAAATCAATTTAAATCTGTACAATTTACCTCCACATATTTATTTAGTGTCTGTATAAATATACATACGCGGATGCAAAAAAAAAAAAAAAAAAGGACGAAAAATATTTTTCACTAATTTTTACGAGATATGATTTAAAATAAAAATGAACAGTACGGCGAACAGGCATTTCTGAAGGGAACGAAAGAAAATATATTCTTATTAAAGAAGAAAAATTATTAAAGGGTTACATTACAAGCTTTCATATATACAAGATCTCTCAAGAACTCGATGTTAAGATGTTTAACAATAACTTTTTGACACTTGGGTGAATAAGATTTTTAGTTAAAATTCTTATATTTGCGACAAATAACACGATGAATTTTAATTCTCACATAGTTGGGTACTTTTTTCAAGCTGCCAAAGATGTCATGTCATGAGACTGTAACTATATATATATATATATATATATATATATATATATATATATATATATATATATATATATATATAGTTACAGGTCATGAGACTGTAACTATATATATATATATATATATATATATATATATATATATATATATATATATATATATATATATATATATATATATATATATAGTTACAGTCTCATGACACGACATCTTTGGCAGCTTGAAAAAAAAAAAAAATATATATATATATATATATATATATATATCCTCGAAATAAAATACTCTCGAAATCTAGAAGGAAAATTGTTTCTTGAGTACCCTTAGGGAATGAAGCCATGAGAAACGTTGTCAGACTACAGAGCTGTTTACTATGGACTGAGAACACGTCATGTCACTTCATTTCTATAGCCTTCCCTATTCTGTTATCTGGTGCTCACGCCTTTTTGCTTCTTGTACAAGCTTTCTGCAGTTGCTTTATTGCTTAAAAAAAATCCCATGGTTTACTCCGTTGGAAAAAGCATCTGCGGACTTATTTTCAACCGGAGCGTTATAAAAAATTATTAGAACTATTGAAATATCGAGCATAGTTTATTTAATTATTATTTTATTCTCTGTATTTCTGCTTGAAGACTATCGTGAGGCAGGTTAGTAGTTTTAAAAATATATTTAAAAAAATCGCATTACTTTTAATGTCCACTTCATGAAGGCAAACTAATCGAGCAGCGCAATACAAAAAAATTATAATTCAAACAGACGCATGCCAAAGACAAAATGGACAGTTTAAAATAAATTGGATCGATCGTAGCATGGCCTTTGAATAAATCTAAACCTTTGACCTCCTTAAAGTATCTTAGTGGTATTGGCCATATGTGTAATCTTTGACAACAGAACCACGCCTATCTGATATTAAAGTGTCACAAAACTATATTTGTGCTATTATTTTACAAAGAGTTTTATGAGGAGCAAGGGTTGCACTGATTCATTAATGGCCGGGCGTACTACTTTTCGAAAACTTTTCTTCGTTTTGTCTTAGAGAAATTGTGCCGCACGCCAAGACGAAAATGACTACCCGATTCTAACTTAATGTAGACTTTATCAACAAGCGAACCTGTTGTCTTTAAGACTGCCAGTTCATTCCAGTTCTGTATACTTCAGCTATGCACACCTTTTACCGGCTCACTTCAGCTTATGCCTGCGACATAACGGAAGAGAGTCCCGGCCATTTATGCCGGCCGGAAACTTTCAACCATGGAATAAATTGTGAGATGAAAACATGACCGTAAACGTTTTCGCCCCCATCGGTAACTCAATTTATCTCTGTACTTATGGAATGTCTTGCAGGTAACTACCGAGTCCTTACAAAGAAGGGCCAACTCTCATACAGCCATTGGCCCATCCCGAAATGAACAAATAACCTCCCAATCAATCCAAATGACAGTAGCATTGAACGGTGAGCAGGGCATAAAGATCACTGCATGTTTCAAAAACTATAGCATGCAAGCTGGAAACGAAGAAAGAAAATTAGATACACAAATACTCAGAATACAGAAACATGCTGTATTTCAATACGTAGCTGACGCTGTTGAAAAAAAATAAAAACATGGTTCTGTCACAGAATACTTTAGAATACGGAAGCGAACCACTCGCTTATATCACGAACTTCAGCGGTAAACGCCAAAAAAATTAGCCGCAGCGGCATGTAGGATCGCCGATCGTCAATCAGCCCCTGGTAAATTGCTTGGCAGCCCAGCCGAAATATAATCTTTCTCAGCAACGCAGGTAGCCATTCAGGCACAAGGCCCGTTGGCAGAGAGCTTCGTACAGCCGATTGGCGAATGGATACGCCAATGCCAACTACGGAACCACAACAGTTTACATGGGTGCAGTGTGTTCGACTGCGGGGAGGGGAAAAGGGAGTCTAGAGTGGCGGGTTTGTTGTCCCCTGGGTTGATAAACAGTGGTTGGTCGCATCTTCAGTGTGTATTACCATAAGTATTATTAATTTACTAAATTCTCCTTTTCTCGGTACTTACAACATATATTATATTCATAGATTTTTCATATAATATGTCTGTAGTTCTTTACATAGCCTAAAACAGCCATACTTGTTTAACTTAGACATTTAAAACATTATCCCACATAGAAGAAGTTTTGTATACGTGCCTAACTGCATGCACGAACATACAATGCACAGTATCGAAAAGGAAAGGGGAAGAGAACAATATTGTCCGTTCACGGTTACTTTCAACTTTTCTGAAGCCCAACTAAAGTTCTACTTCCAGTATATTCCTCCGCTTTATGCGAACAATGCTTAACCGAGTCTAGATAATTTCACCAAAGGGAAAACGCGCTGCACATTCGTGAGCACTCAATTTAATAATATCTTGTGTAAATACTATTTCTCAATATGCATTACCACCACATCTATTTTTTTTTCTGTTTTATACACGTTATATGTAAATGGAATATAATTTATAAGTAAAACATAAAGAAAATTTCAACTTAACCAAAAACGCTGTAGTTTAATGTGAAAACAAGTATAAAGCGCTTGAGATAAATGACATATTTACAAAACTACCAAACACGTGATACATGGGGTGATTTGAAAACTAGTTTGATTAAAAACGTGTGAAGAAACCGTGAGTAGACTATATGAATGAACCATGATAATTTGTATATGTATGCAATATAAGTAAATATTTAAATTAGCAAAAAATGAGATATTGTTTACGCATGTACAAAACTAACCTAACCTCGTACATCAAAACTATATATATATATACATATAAACAAATCAATACTTCTAAGCCGACATTTTCCATCAGAGAAGCTTATATTTGTGAATAAATATAATCGTCAACATGTACACACATACGCCTTTTAATATTATTCGCACTTACATTACTGTAGATAGCAGTTTCCCGCCACCAACACAGACTGGTCTGTTTTGAATTGATCGCGGCAGCACGAGTTTCACTTCCGCTTCGGCTGGTAAATGTGAGTGTGCGCATGCGTAAAATTTTCCTTTTTTTGGAACGTCTTTGTTTGCAACATCGCACATGCGCGAACGTTATTTCTTGGAACGCCGAGCCTCGGGAACCATAGGCTAAAGATGAGGTAGACCGATCTCGTTGGCTGCGCACAACCAATCTCCGTGTCCCAACGTTGAACGACTTTTTCTGCCAACACGTCTAGCGAAATTGGCGTGGTTTGGATTTTAGGTTATAAAACTGATTTATAAACAAATGCTTTGAGATGAATGTATACTTCCTCTAAATAATTTGTAATGCAGTTGGATTAAATTAAAACTGGTAAAAATAATTTAATAATATAATAGTGCTTGTCATTTAAAAATTTAGATTCAAACAAACATGTTCATCACTGTTGACCATGTGACTTTGACAGTTGTGTATGATTGGGATAGGTCAATGTTGGGTACATGCGCAGAAGACGAATAAGCGGTCTACTTCATCTTTAGTGTATGTTGGGAACACCAAAAAATATTATTGTTATATATCGGAACGTCTGGACAGGCGAGAAAAGTTTCACAATAACCTGTTACAAAAATTACATGTTCCTGGAACATGTCACTTGTTTGGAACTGGAACGATGGAACACGTTACACGAAAGTATAAGCTATTCACGGTCAAATGAGCACTTTTGAAAACCCTGCTTAAGATCTGCTTGTATGCACGTTTGTTACTCTTCCGCCTTATGCACGATTAACATTGTCATAGGTCTCATGACTTGATTCATGTATCGGTCAGGTGAAACTGTGAAATTATTAGAAAAGTAAATATTTAACAGATCAACTCATTTATAAAAACACAAAGCGAAATAAATAATTTTAAGTTATGAAAAATGGCTGCCTAACACTTTTTGTTCGCCGTTATCATGCGGAACTACTTCCGCTACATCGTTACCAAATTTACTGGGCGCGTGTCACTCAGGGGGCCTGTTAAAATATATGTAGGAGGGGACGGTGACATTTTTCTAAGGTTGAATTCAAAAGTGCTCACTTCATCGTGAACAGCCTTTAACTGTTTGGCCCATCCCTACGAGAAGTCTACTGCGTACTCGTGTAATCTGTGCTTTTATTGATGCGCCGGACGGCGCAGCGGCGGCGGGAGATTCGACAACGCTGTAATCGCAAGGGGTTGCGCGGCTAGCACCTGGGGGTAGCGGCGGCCGATAACTGGGGAAACCTGGCTGGCTGGCTGGCTGACGCAGGGCCCCAGTGGGACTACAGATAACCGCCGCTCCTTCGTCCAGCGACACACACGCACACGTTCGCGTTTTTTTTTTTTTTTTTTTTTTTTTTTTCAAATCCTCTGTTCGCAGATAAAAAAGAAAATAATAACTCACTGAGCCAGTGTTGCCAGCCTGGTGCCGAGAAATCCCTCGGAACCACGTCGTCTTGAAACGTTTGTCATTTCGCGGAACCCTTTGTTACGACGTATATTTCGCTGGTCCCTAACCGTTTCTTTTAACACTTTGAAGACTGTACCCGCGTGTAGCTCGTGGGAAACTAGCAGAAGAATATTTGTTTGCCCATAAAACACAAAGCTTACCTGACTGTAGTTACTTTGTTCCTTATTTCTATCACGACATAACCACGATAAAACTTAGCATTAAAGACAATTTTCGCCAATAGAAAGAATATTTTCGTACAGTTTTTAAAATGAAAACTATGGATTGTAAACACTGTTCGTTACGTTGGTAGACTGCCAACTCCGAACTTTGTTGGCTGACATGCGTCCAATAACTAGGGATAGGAAAAAATTCGCGAATTCATTTCAGGACAAGATAGACTTCAAACGCGTGTACACTGAAGACACTTTTGCGATTGGATGAGAGTTTCTTAGACACACCGTGGACGACTTGTAAGGGAACAAGAAGCGAATCCCGTACTGTCAAATGTGGGGTAACACTGGCGCAACAGCCAATGAACAAACATCTAAGTTTTGACTATAGAAAGGGTTGTGGAGTCTAGCGTAGAGGTCAATGAACTCGCGAAATTTTCCTATCCTTACCAATAACGAACGTCTGATGCAGTATTAACCAATAGGACGGCGGTAAGAGAGAAAAGTGACCAATAGAGTATGACATCCTTACTGTGGTGTAAATAATCGACTTATTTCTAGTTTGCCTTTAAAGAATTAATACAAGCTAACAACATATTTGTATCTCTGGTATGGCGTGCGGGGGATGTTCTGGGTTCGAATCCCAAGTAAGTCGTGAGTGTTAGTTTAAGCTAGGTCATAAGTTCATTTGTAAGCCGTCCCCTTGATATGCCTTCAGGCATTAGACCGGGGGATGTTAATAACGCCGGAATCACATAGCCCCGACGCGCACGGCACGACGGCCAACAACCAATGAAATACAAGATAGATCGTCGTAAGTCCGACCGATTCTGTCGTCAGACCAGCAGTTTTGGATTAGAAATTATTTATATTCTTCGTCGTGTACGACCTTACAAAATGGAATTGTATTGCAACCTTTCCCTACAATGGTAAATACGCAGCTTAAAAGAAAAATAAATTGAAAATTTCTGTATCTAACTCTTAAAAAATAAAAAAAAATTCTACCTTTATATGCATTAGCGATACCAATTTGTCACCATTATGTATTACAAATTTCCTTCTTGTTCAGCGCCTTTAAGACTAACGTAGCCTAGCATCGCCTTCTAAATAGTTTGGTTAAATGCCGAGACCGCGGTGTCGGTCGTAGTCACATTGATATGTGTCGTGGTTGCTTTTTTGGTCGTGTCTTGCTGTGTTTGTCGGGGCTATGCGATTCCGGCATTAGACCATATTTTTATCCTATTTTAACTATATAAATAATTAAACTTTAAATTTAAGCTTGCAACAACGAAACAGTTAATCAGTTACATCATAATTATTAAAACATTTTAGTTAAAGGTGATAAAATAAAATAAATAAATTTCTTATAGAGGGCGGACCCATGGCGAGAGGCAACACCACCCCATCCCCCCCCCCCCCCAATTGACGAGCTTGCCAGCTGGGAGCCGCGGATGCCCGTCGTCCCTGAACATGAAATGAGACCCTACGATGGAGCAGCGCTGGAATGCAGGGTCGGGTGAGACGGGAGTGCCCAGGGAAGGCCCGTCGGTAAGCAGCATCGTCCAGCACGATTCCCACATGCGAAGATCCGGGATCGAGCCCGGATCGCCTACGTGGGAGGTGAGTGCGCTAGCCACTGCACCGCCACTGCCCCAATGAAAGGAAAAATATATTAATTTAACTTGCGAACCCCCTGGATATAAGCTGAAAAGGACCCCCAGGCGCCCATGTAACACAAACCCCCTTAATCTCATGAAAATCGTGTAAAAAAAAATCAATTTTTTGAGAAGCAGCTTTTCATTGTAATTTAATACGTGTATCAAAGCACGCAGGGGATGATTCTTTAGAAACAATGTAGGCCTATACTGAATTACGTAAAATACATTCAAAATATAAGTACCGTCGATAGAATGAAATATGATTGACTTAAAATTATTTATCCCATTTACTCCTGCGCCACAACTCAGTGTAGTGGATTTATATTTGCAAATTACAGTTTCCCCACAAGTGTATCGTTCGTGAACACAGAGCTATGAATCTTCGTCGTCTACAGACATATTAATTCCTTCAACATTTATTAAGAGGGATGAAACTAGTGCAACATATATTTTATCTAATTGTTAATTATCATCCAATTACCAAAAGTATTTACATGCTGTAATGATAATTTGTTGGATATTATGGTTCTTACTGAAGGCAACAAAGACAAACAATGTTCAGCTGTTGTTTTTGTAACCGTTGTTGCTAACAATTGAACTGCAAATTTATTACTGTTAAAATTTAAAATATCCATTTCCCTCTGAAAAATTTACTGAACATTTTTGCCACTAAATTTCCCTCGTGATAAGCGATTCACCTCTATAAAAAAAGGTGTGAGGGGGGGGGGACCCACGAGTTGGCAACACTGCGCTGAGCGATAGGACATCACAGTTAATTTTTATGACGCAGTTGGTAGGGGCGTCTCCTTCCTTCTCTACTAGGTCATTCCCACGCGGCCTATTCACACACGTTTTTTATTAGTGCACGAATTGCCCTCAGAGACTTCCTGTTGTCGTTCGTTCCCAGATATGCTTTCAGAGCATGAAAAATTATGCCGCGTCCATGCAATAAATCCTTTCTCGAGGTGAAGGACATTTCAGAACAAACCTCTCGCGTTCACATTTCGAACACGGATTACGAATAAACACCAACAGGTCAGCAATTTTTTTTTTTTTTTTTTTTTTTTTGTTCTAGCAAACGACGCAACAAATTTTGCCATTATTGAAAACCGCAACAGAAAATGTGTAGCGATGTTTTCGAATACGTATGCAAATTTATTCGGATCCGTTAAAATATTAATTTGTCTCTCTTACATCCATGTAATCATAGACTCGACGAATTTCAAGAAAGAAGGTATATCTTTTATTGTAAATATCTTCCGGTGTCAAACCCGTTAAGTACGATTTACCATAGGCAGTTCGCGATAAAAAGCTCTGCTTGAGATCTCCTTGTAAGTAGGCTGTGTATTATTCCGCCTTATGTAAAGTTTACATTGCCATGGACCTCGTCACGTTAATTTTTGCGTCAGCCAAGTGAAACTGTGAAATTATTTTCAAAAATACACATTTTATAAATCTGCTAATTTTTACACATTGATGCATTAAAGAACACAAAGCGAAATAAATAATTTTAAATATCGCAAATGGTTACCTAACACTTTACATTAGGACATTACAATATTGAACTACGATCCATCCATCGTTACCAACTTTACTGGGCGCATGTCACTCACTGTGCCCGTTAAAATATATGTAGGCGGGGGATAGTGACTTTTTTCCACAGTTGGTTTCAAAATGATAACTTTATCATCAACCACCTTTGGTCACCGCTTAAAACCCTGAGGAATGAGAACACCTGTGAAGCTTGCTTATTTTATTTTCATTCGCTGTCGCAGTTATTCCTTAAAGTGGAATGGTGCATGAAAGCAATGTAATTGCCCGATTTTCGATATACGTCGTTTTCCAAAGGGGCTGTCGAAATATTTGTCTCGACAAGATGCAAATAATATTTTTCAACGCCTTTTTACGTTGTTTGATATTCACTTCCGTCATTATTCTCGAAGCACTGACAGAAGAAAAGAAAGAATTTTCGTTTTCTTATCTTCAATCAGTGCTTCGAGAATAATGAACACAGCGAGTTTGTAACAATATAAGAAGGTGCTCAAAAGTGTTATTTACGTCCTGTCGAGCCAAACATTAAAAAAAAAATCCACTGTAAAACCAGTTATGACAAAAATTATATAAATATACGGTTTGCGTACACTATTCTCCTTAAGGCCGAACGTGACTTTCAGGCATTTATTCACACTTTTAGAGTCAAACATTTTAAAAATTACACCATGCATGACGTGTTTTGCTCTCTCCTAATTATGGTATGTGTCACAGGCGTTTTATACTTGTGCTAACAATAAAGCACCTCACTTTCGGTTAGATTGGGATTTTATTTATATTTTCTCAGTAAATTATAATATTTCATTTATAATTGACAGGGGATTGGAAAAATTCGCGAGTTTATTGACCTGTAGGCTAGACTCCACAGTCCTATGTATACTCGAGCCTCAGATGTTAGTTAATTGGCTGCTGCCCCTTAAATACGCCAGTGTTACTTCACCTGGCAGTACGGAGTTCACTAATTGTTTCCTTGCACGTCTGCTATTGGCTCAGAGTCGTCCAGGGCGTGTCTAATAAACTGCGATCCAATTACACATTCAACTTCAGTGTACACGTTTTTGAAGTCTATCTTGTCCTGAAATGAACACGCGAAATGTTCCTATCCCTAATAATTGATGTAGACAAAAACAGTGAGGAAAAAATTGTGTTGGTAACGCCTTGCAAGAAATAGTTCTTATGCAAAATATCATTACGATGAGTGCGCACGGACGCGGTGCGTTGTCCCTTTGATGTTGATTTGTGGGCACGGATAAGCTTCGTTTGTGTGAGGCGGAGGGATATCCCGTAAGTAGAACTTTAGCAGGGCCTCAGAAAAGTTGGAAGTAATTGTCTATAGAGAGGCCCACTATGTTCGGATTCGGAGATGAGAGCACGATGATGGAGAGGGGATAACACCGCGGTGTGACCGTGTCAATACAGGCGAGGGCTTTAGGCGAACGTCTGCATTAGCTGGCAATGTTCCTTCCCGGTGAAGTAAAAGTAACGAAATGCATATAGGCTGGTCAAGGTAAAGTGAGCACTTTTTAAATCAACCGTTGAAAAAATGTTACTGCCGCAACCTGCGTCTGCTATAAGAGACACATGGAGTGCCATGTGCCTAGTAAAGTTGGTAACAATGGAGGGAAAGTATTTCATTGCCTTAACATTGAATTAAATTTGTTATAGGCTGTTCACGATAAAGTGAGCACTTTTGAAAGCCGTGCTGAAGATCTACTTGTAAGCACGTTCTGTATTCTTCCACCTTATGTAAAATTAACATTGCCATGGACCTCATCACTTTATTCATATGTCGGTCAGGTGGCACTGTGGAAATATTAGAAAAAATAAATATGTTATAAATCTGGTAATTATTGCGCTTCGATGAATTAAAAAAAAAAAACAGAGAGCGAAAGATATAATTTAAGTTATCACAAATGGTTACCAAACACTTCTTATTCGACGTTAAGATATGGAACTACTTTCCCTCCCTCGTTGCCAACTTTGCTGGACGTATGTCACTTAGTGTGGCCGTTAAAATATATGCAGGTATGAACAGTGATTTTTCTAAGGTTGATTTAAAAAATGTTCACTTTATCGTGAACAGCCTTTGGGTAAACATTCGTGGTCAGTTAAACAATTCATTTTGCTTCCTGTCGTTTTTATTCATATAAATATCAGGATTATAAAATTTGTAAAATACTTACTTTTCTAATAATTACACAGTTTTACCTGACCGGTACATGAATCAAGCGACCAGGCTCATGGCAATGTTGATTTTATACGTGGCGGAAGAATACACAATCTGCGTACAAGTAGATCTTAAACAGGGCTTAGATGGCTTAAACCGACAAAAATGGACGAGATTTTTCGTTCGCCACCAAAATCAACACGCTATCAAATCGGAGTAGCGAGATATTCAGCCCGGAAATTTTTCGCCTACGCCAAAATGGCCGCCAGTCGCCGCGGGCCCACACCTCTGCCTCGTGCATGCCGCTGCGCCAAGCTAAGGTCGTTCTCGTATCGGAGCCCAACACAGGATCGAACGAGACAACATTTATTAAAACAGTTTTACTGGTCATGAAGTTAAGACCGTGTCCAAATTGGCCGAGAGAGTACTCTCTCGCTCACTCTTGACGTCACAGAGAGTCCTCTTTGCTGTCCCAACTCCGAGGAGAAAGCGCGAGAGGGAGAGTAAACGACGATGTACACTTGAGTCTCACTTTCGCGCCCTCTCTGGCAGCCATGTTGTTTTCAAATCTAACCTCTATTATCCAGTCATATATTATGTTGTTTCTAAAGCAGTGTTAGAAATATTTTATTGACTTGACTTAATCATTGCGATTGTTAAATATGCAATAACAGCAATATTCCGTTTGATATGGAACATAAATTATGATGATATTTCGTCCACGTTTCATTTAGGTTAATTGTGTGCTTTTTATTAAATACTGTGATTTGCGCATAATTATGGCTGTAATCATGCAAAAATGTAACAAATTAAAGAAGTTACTATTTCATAAAATTCTGATTATTTATTCGAGGAAAGCGAAAGGACATTAATTTTTTCTCACTATTTATTACTTTATCTGTCAGCGAAATAATGGCAAAGGCTTGCAGAGGGCACAAGTCTCAATTCGCTAAAGTGAGCCAGAGTGTGCCAGAGTGAGAGTGGCCAGTGAGAGTGAGCACACTGTCGATTTGAGAGACGACCTCGAAGTATCGGAACGAATCACTATGGGAATGCTACATCCCCGGTATAAGCTGTTCACGGTAAAATGAGCGCTTTTGAAAGCCCTGCTTAAGATCTACTTGTATGCACGTTGTTTATTCTTTTTCCTCATGGAAAATTAACCTTGCCACGTGCCTCATCAATTTATTCATGCGTCGGACAATTGAATCTGTGGAATTATTAGAAACATTAATATTTTTCAAATCTGCTCATTGTTTACAATTCGATGCATCAGAAAAACACAAAGCGAAATAAATTATTTAAGGTATCACAAATGGTTATTTGAGACTTTTTATTGGGAGTTTATAAATTTAACTGCTTTCCATTCATTGTTACCAACTTTACTGGGCGCACATAACTCAGTTGCGCCCGTTAAAATATATGCACGTAGGGGCATTGGCATTTTTCTAAAATTGATTTTAGTAGTGCTCACTTTATCGTGAACCTGCTATTATCGTCCTGGTGTCCCATGCGTCGGTTTGATTTCGAAGACGCATTCACGCTAAAAGGCTACTGCTGGTGGTTGATCTTAAGCATATGTATTGCAGAGAGAGTATAAACGATTTGCACAACTAAAAACATACACATACATCAGTTTTTTTTTTAAAGGAAGTGCCAGGTGTCTTAGCGACTTACGACGTAACGTGACTTTTTTTTTTTTTTTTTATAAAACCCACTTCGAGAAGAAACTTTGAACTTTGAGAATACGTCGGATGGTAGCACAGCGTGTGCAGTCCTTCCCCCGCTTTCCACGTTTTATAACCGTGCAGGTATTGTGTGGCCTCGTATCCCAGCTGATCCTATTATCTGCAGTTCGATTCATGACAAAGAGAGTAGTAGAAAGGGGATATTGAAGGCGACAGAGAAAATAAAAGCAAAGGAACCAAACAAAAATCACTTCTCTGCACTTCTCTCTCCCTCTCTCTCCCTCTCTCTCTCTCTCTCTCTCTCTCTCTCGCCTTCCTAAAAAAAAAGGACAGGATCGCGTTTCTCGTTACGGACTGTGCAAACCTCATTTGATTCTTCCTACTGCACAAGCTGTTCGCTACCACTGCCAAACTGTTGACCATTTTCTTCCTACTGCACAAGCTGTTCGCTACCACTGCCAAACTGTTGAACATTTTCTTCCTACTGCACAAGCTGTTCGCTACCACTGCCAAACTGTTGAACATTTTCTTCCTACTGCACAAGCTGTTCGCTACCACTGCCAAACTGTTGACCATTTTCTTCCTACTGCACAAGCTGTTCGCTACCACTGCCAAACTGTTGACCATTTTCTTCCTACTGCACAAGCTGTTCGCTACCACTGCCAAACTGTTGACCATTTTCTTCCTACTGCACAAGCTGTTCGCTACCACTGCCAAACTGTTGAACATTTTCTTCCTACTGCACAAGCTGTTCGCTACCACTGCCAAACTGTTGAACATTTTCTTCCTACTGCACAAGCTGTTCGCTACCACTGCCAAACTGTTGAACATTTTCTTCCGTCACCTAGTTCGCACCTGAACAACATTTGAAAAGTGTTATGAACTGTTCTGGCACCCATGATTTGTGTAAACGTATCATTTCGTTAATGTTATGGTCTCATATATAAAGTGACTTGGAAAATAGTACGTAGCTACAGTGACAAGGAGAACTTGTTAGCATCCCTGTTCAAGCAAAACGCGCTCATTAAGAAATAGCACATTAAAAAATTATACAAAAATAGAAAATTTTTTAAACATTTAGTCGTATAGCAAAACGGAGCACTGCTTCAAAAAGCTATCTAAATTTCTCATGAATGAAACACGTCTGGCCGACATCGTAATGGCAGGGATGGGCGGTTTGGGCAAGGTAGTCTGTTTCACAAGATGGGGCTGTGTTGTTGGTGTAGTGGCCATACTACTCCCCATCATCCACCTAGGCAAACCGGATTCGATTCCCGGCGGGGACACACCCGGATTTTCGCATGTGGGAATCGTGCCGGTCGATGCCGGTGGTTCGGCGGGTTTTCTCGGGGATCTCCAGTTTCCCCCCATACATGCATTCCTGCGCTGCTCCGTACTCACCTCACTTCGCCCTCATCGGCTCTCAATACCTCGATGTTACGAACCGCCCATATCTCTCCACTCTACTGTATCACAACATAAACTTATTGCTACCAAGAAGCAATGTAACATGTTTTCTGTTGCTTTGCGCCATTTCCTCGATAACGTTGGTATTAGTGCTGACTATTATTACAGGCGAATAAATAGTTAGCTAGGAAATTTTTTAGTTTGCATGTGACCGGCTTGTGCATATTTTATCCGAACTGTCCGCACGACCTTGAATTTGCTGCGTCTATAAAAATTAGTGAGATATAGGGGAGAGGAAAGTTCTAGTTTTTAACATATTTTTCGGATTTTACTTGACTTTGGCAAGCAGTACGTCGTGGCATCTCTTAGAAACAACACTCTGTGGCAATCTTGAAAATTGTGATATCTTCTCTTGTACTTAGCATCATGGGAAGGTATTTACTATCGAGCATTTGCATTATTTTTAAGCGGCGTGAAACAAAACAAAAGAAAACATTATGATTTTAACTGTTTTCTGTTTTTTCCTTGCCACCGAGAAGTAATTCTCATAACATGTGGTATAATTTGGCGAAAGAGGCTTTAGTGGTAACAGCTTAGCGGAAGTACGAATAGGGTAAGTATGTCTGCGGAACTTTTAACACTAAGGTCTATTCTGCCTGTCTTAGGTTTGAAATCTTCACCCGTAAGTAATAATTAATGTAACAAATGAGAGCTCGTGAAGCATAAGCGTATATCTATCAAAATCTTGGTTTACAAATGACAAAAAAATTTAGACAGAATCACTTGAACTCTATTTGTACTGCAAGAAAGTATATGTATTTATGGTAGAACGTTTATAACAATCCTTTAGTTATAGTATTTCATTTTAAACTTAGTCGGAAGGATAATTTTAGCTTGTTTTACACCTGGCGATTTTGTAGATACTAAGCTCAACTTTGCAGTTGCATGTACTAACCACGATGGAAAAAATACTGAATCCCATTAGTATGTGAACACTTCATAAAATGTATTTATAAAATTAAGCCACCTTAATGCATAATATTAATTATAAACATCTGCGTTCTCCTCTTCAACAATAACATATGAAATTAAACTTCTAACGTATAGTCTGAACTGGGCATTGTATCAGCATCTGACACCGTAATACTGTAAACCGCGGGGCCGCGGTGGCTGAGCGGTTAGCCTCCTCGCCTCCCACCAAGGCGAACCGGGCTCAATCCCCGGTTGGGTCACCGGACCTTCGCATGTGGGAATCGTGCCGGATGATACCGCTGGTCGGCGAGTTTTCTCGGGGATCTCCTGTTTCCCCCGCCTCCCTCCTCCCACCCCAGCGCTGCTCCATATTCACTTCAATCACCTTCATCGGCTCTCAAGACCTCGCTGTTAAGAGCCGCCCAAATCTCTTCACTCACTCGTAAACCGCGTACAGGTAAGAAAAAAAAAAACAATATTTTTAAAAACTGTTTTTTTTTTTTTTTTTTTTTTTTGAGCGACAATGCTTATCTGTTCAAACCCGACCTAAATTTCACCCACCTAGGTTTTAGTCAACGTCGTGTATATAATTTAATAAGCGACTATGGAAACCACAATTGTACCACTTTTAGGTTCTTGGAGCCTTCGCTGTTTTTGTTGAAAAAATACGTAAAACTTCTTACTTAATTTGTTTTTATTTCCTGCCGTGGAGAGTTGTTAAACTGTCTTCGCTTCCTGTCAGCCAATTAAGTGGCTGGCGCTATCTGGCAGTGCGAATAATCTAATCACAGCCCCGCCGGCAGTTCAGACGAAAACAGCTTTTACGAAGAACGGTGAAGAAATATAATTAGCCCCTCCTCACAGAGGTGCCTCTTCGGAATTCCACTTTATTAATTTATAAAATGCATTATCGCCTTAAATATTTACTGCTACAGTTCGAAAAATAAGAAGGCCGGGAAGTAGAGATGAAAGAACATTCCGATTGCAAAGACTTGAAAATATTTGCTGCTTAATTAAACGGCCCGAGTATTCTGCGGACGTTTCCAACGTACCTGACATTAGAAATTTACGACGGAGTTAATGACGTTTTCTTGGCTAGCTAGAGGAAAACAAAACATTCTTCTGGTTATTACAAAACTTTTTTGAATAATCATTTCCTATATTTTAAACTCATTGTGTAACGACCAATTAAAACATTCTCGTTATATTCATTTTTCGAATTAATGGAGTGGAACACGATAATGTGTACAATACCTCTCTGGTTCTCTGAGGAGTTTCAGCCAAGAGGGCAAGCTGAAATAAGTACTGACTTCTGTAACTTTTTTTATATTGCTTTTGTGTGTATGCAGGTTCCCCGTCATTAAGACCATTACTTAATTATTTTGCACTTGAACTCTTTCAATATTAATTTCCTTATTATCGTTATATTGTTTATCATTAACATCTTATGTTTCTATTATACTCAAACAATTATTTTTCTTGAAATATGTGGGAGCTCGGAGATTGTAATAAGACTTTAAGTGATTTACCGAATCGTATTAGTTCGTTTTTTTGTATAATCATGCGAAATGCCAATTTTATTGAAAAAAACTCGAATAACCTGATGATAAAGCGTAACATAGTTATATATTATCCAAAGTTCCCGTGAGGAGCTACATGCAAGAAGATACCATAAAGGTAGAGGCTGATTACTTTAAACTGAGCAATTTTAAAATTCGTCGCTAAAGATCTACTTCTACACTCATTGTGTATTCTTCCACCATATGTAAAGCGAATAATCTTATTAGCCTGACCTCTTTATTCATGCGCCGGTCAAGTGAAACTGTAAAATTATTATAAAAGGAAATAGTTTACAAATTTGTCAGCTGTTACACTAACATGCATAAAAAAAACTTAAAGCAAATATGAATATAGTCTTTATTCACAGATGTTTAATTGACATTATAATTCAACATGAAGACATAGCACTACTTTGCTTCTGTCGTTACCAACCTTACTGAGCGCTTGCTAGTCAGTGTAGTGTGTCGGTTGAAACACATGCCGGTGGGGGCTATTACACTTTTCAAAGGATGATTTAAAAAGTGCTGAGTTAGTTGAGAAGAACCTATAAGATGTACCTAATTCGACCGATAAACTTTGGATGTAGGTTAATCACGAAAAAAAGGTGAAAACATATGTACGAGAAATTGCCTAAAGTTAAGGGACGTACACGTTTTCGATGTTGTAGTAGAAGAAATTTTTTTTTTTTACATTACCACTGTAATGTACTTCTCTCTGGAATCTTCCCCTCCCTTTAATAGCAGCAACAGTGTATTATTGGGTATTGTGCGAGCCTCACCTGCCAAGTGCTGGTAAATATTATTTTGAAAGTGAAACAAAATTACTCGAGGTCTATGGCACTTACATAAGGAGAAATTTCTAGTAATTTTGACATGAAAATTAATAATTCATCCTTTAAATACAGACTATGATACCGCGACATGGTTGCTAGTTCGAAATAAGGGTAGTTAAAGTGGCTATTTACATTAAATAATTTGATGACAGCGACAATTGTAGTGGTGTTTGAAGATCTTTATTCACTTAACCATTATCCAGATAATTGGTGTTCCATCTTAAATATTGTCCCTAATACTTGGGGGAAAAAAAAGCAAGTGTTCTAGGACCACCTTCAAAGATGTGTCCCCCCCTTAGTATTCAGTTTAGACAATAGGTCGTATATAGTTTTGAACTTATTCTGTCGTGATTAACCTACATCCGAAGTTTGTCGGTTGAACTTAGATACATCCTGTTTATGTATAACTCTCTAGGTTCTTGAAATTAATATAATATTTAAAATTTAATTGCATTTCTAGTTTGCAATATCGTATGAATCTCATAATATACATCGAAAAAAATAATTCGGAGTTTGCTGGTTATAACTCCTTGCTTACTACGAAGAGTTACTCGGCTCCCAAGACCTCGATATTAAGAGCCGTCCGAATCTCTCCACTCACTCACGAAGGGTTGTGAGACTTATCAGTCTATCTCTCCACCCGATACGTCATCGAAGCGACTACATGCACCAGGACGCCTTCCCTCGAGTTATAACTCCTTGCTCAGTACGAAGAGTTATTCGGCTCCCAAGACCTCGATATTAAGAGCCGTCCAAATCTCTCCACTCACTCACGAAGGGTTGTGAGACTTATCAGTCTATCTCTCCACCCGATACGTCATCGAAGCGACTACATGCACCAGGACGCCTTCCCTCGAGTTATAACTCCTTGCTCAGTACGAAGAGTTATTCGGCTCCCAAGACCTCGATATTAAGAGCCGTCCAAATCTCTCCACTCACTCACGAAGGGTTGTGAGACTTATCAGTCTATGTCTCCACCCGATACGTCATCGAAGCGACTACATACACCGGGACGCCTTCCCTCGAGTTATTTCCCGCATTTGAGGCCGAGAAGCCAGGGAGCGATAAGAGCTACAGTGTTGCACTCATCAAGTGCGCCATCACCCTTAAAGGCAATTTCATGTTTATTGAAATGAATTACTAGAATTCAATTTATTGAACTAAAAAAAAATAACTTAATTTGACTTTCAATGAAATGCTTTCAATAAACTTTCAAGTCCCCACATGAAAATTTATCCCCGTCTTTTAATGTAACATGTTAAAAAAAATACCAAAAGTAAATTTGTAGAAGTATCTACGACTTATGCACGACACGAAAATAATTGGTTAAAATTGGGATGGAACCCCGTGGGAACCCCACGTCCAAGGTCAAGAAGCCAGGGAGCGATACGGGCGACACTAACACGCACGCCTAGCGCCTCATCGCTCCTACGCGCAAGGCGTGCTGTGTTTCCGTCGTGACGTTGTACTAGGCAAATTAGATCTGTTACAGTGGGGTTTTATTACACGCGATGAAAGACAACAGATTAAACTACGCCCGTATCTTTGTACTATTCTCTTGCCGCTTAAGGAATCTGCATAAGCAAGCTTTAGAAATACCATATGTGACCATTTTCACGTTATTTTTCCTCCAAGAATACACTTAATATGACAAAAGTAAAAGAATACGGGCATATATAATTGTTTTTTTTTATATTTTCTGACAAAAAGTTGTATTTGCAGGACATTTATTTACCGAGATACGCGTATTTGCCCAAACAACTATTCAACAAAAAATGCTAGAGTCCATCCCACTCTTAAAACACCACAAATTTTGTTAATTATACTGCACGTTTTACTTTTAACAAAATATGCGTCCTTATTTTGTAAGAACTTTAAATGTGTGCACACAACTCCATTAGTATGAGATAACGTTCATTAATACTGTCAAAGATGTGATAAGTAATTAAAATTTGGGATTCAAGAAAATACATAGTAAGTGTTCTTAACGAAAATCTTGAAGGAAAACTTGACATTCAAGAAATCGAAAGAGAAAACTGCCGCGTTTTTGATGTTTCTATGACGTCATATAGAATTCAATAAGAATTGAAGGTAATTTGAAGATAAATTTGATCGTGTAAAAGGGGCTTAAGCGCAAGTCTCTGAGCTGGTGTGTACATATGGGACTTCGAACGGCTACCCTGCGATTTTATTGGTGGAAAGTGAGTAGCATGATTCAAGTAGGGATGTTGAGTAGTTGTATATTTTGAGATTCCACACTTTGATTGAAGTGGTTAGCTATGCAGGAGTATCTACTCTGAAATTGTTTTTCTAATGCGCGTGACGTCTTAAGCTGAGGATTTATTGAAATATTTTCCGTGAAATAGTTGTTTGCGCGGATACGCGTATATGGGTAAAGAAATGTTCTGCAAATACAACTTTCTGTCATAAAAGATTAAAAACATTTAGCCCATCCCCTATTTCTTTTTTACTTGTGTCATATTAAGTGTATTCTTTGAGAAAAAACAAATCGTGAAAATGGTCAAATATAGCATTTTTAAAGCATGTGTATGCAGTTTTCTTAAGCGGTAAGAGAAAAATACGACCGTATGGGGGTAGTTAAATGTGTATGCTTTCATCGCGTGTAATAAAGTTCCACTGTAACAGATCTAATTTGCACAGTAAGGCGTCATGATGGAAACACTGCACTCCTTGCGCGTATGAGCGATGAGGCGCTAGGCGTGCGTGTTAGTGTCGCCCGTATCGCTCCCTCGCTTCTTGACCTTGAACGGGGAGGAGGGGGGGGGCGACCGGCTGCCAAGCCGGTCCATCCCACTCTTTGACAATATTTCTTAGCAGCGGAGAGAAATATGTAAAGAAATGTTTTTGTGGCGTGTGGTGAACTTTCGCAAGGTAAGCTGGCGTTAGCTCTGTGTTGAACCATGTTTCTTGCTAGTTTACATTTTCATCATTAAGGCGGCCACCTATATAGGCCGCCGAACGATGTGCAGAGCTCCAGCAGAAAACGTTTTATTAAAGAACCTACCAACATATCTGCTGCTTACGAATAACATTTAAGAAACTTAACGCGTCTGTATACGTTTTCCAGTTACTTCATTTCTCCTCCATTTCTCTCTAAAGCATGTTTTTGTGTTGGTGAAAACGGCTCTAAGGGGTGTTTTCCTGATCATTTACAGGCATTAAGAAAGGAATAGGGACGTGTATAAAAACTTTATTTTTATTTTTACGCCGTAAAATGGTTGGGTCTCCGGTGAAAGTTTTATAGAGGCGCGTTATCGACGGCGAGACTGCATGCCAGTTCACTGCTTTGCGCGCAGAGGCGATGAGAGAGTCGATGCGCATGTCTCGACCGCCCTTAGCGCTCCCACGCTTCTAAACCTCATACATGCAGAATTGCTTCAACCACGCGGCCACCTTAACAATATTCCGTTGCGGCGGAGTGAACTACTGCCGAAATATTTCTGCCCAGAGGTGGCTGATCTCATTCTTTGCTACATGCAGAAGCGATGGCGACTTCTGTTCGTCGAGAATGAAGGAGGGGGGGGGGGAGGGAGGGAGGGAGGTTAGGGGGCTGTAATTACCGCCAGCGACGTCTCATGCATATTGATCCTGCCACGAAAGGGTAACGACGTGCATATTTTAACTTCCAATCAGCCGCCACGGAGAATGGGTCCTGCGGTTAGGCCACGCCTACCGGAATATTAAAACTTGATCAAGAATTCAATAATTTGTGCTGATGAGTAAACCAAGAAGGCAAGAACTGAGCTAAAATCACTGGAATCAGCGGTGTTCAAAAAGGATTTTTTTTTAAATGTAAATTTGAAGAGACATAAGTTTTTCCAGGATTTCTCTTCTGGACTTAAGAGTTCCCAGTCAACGATAAAACTAATGTAATTATTGAAAATAAACGAAGGAAAGAGGTGGTTTTTCCTTAAATTAACCCCCCAAAAATTCTTACTTGCGCCTTTAACAACAAGACAGCATTTTGCTCATTACAGTAAGTTATATTCCTCTAGCGTGTATATCCGTGATACTTTAGCTACAACCAAAAAAAATTAGTCAGATATAAAAAAAGAAATCATTTTAATTGGTGTCATGAACTGTAAATGAAGTACCATTTGCTTACACCAGATGGATAATATATTTAAAAATGCTGAATAAAACGTATTTCATCTGCGTATTCGATTAAAGCTTATTTATTTTCACATTTATAAAGTTTCACATGATCAAGATAGTAATTTCAAAATTAATTTTCACATATTTCTTATAAAAGTCTAACGCTACTACCTGAACAGCCATAGTAATACGAGATTTCCTATGTGGAACTTCACAAATAGTGTCCGATATACTGTTACGAACACTGTGAGACTGTAATATGATGTAAATTTTCCATGAAATTAGTAATCGCTCTGAAGTCTCGCCAAGTTTCTGAATCCAGTTAATTTTGGCAAACTATATAATATCGTATATAAAAGAGAATTTGAATCACTGTATCGGCTCTCAATACCTCGATGCTGAGAGCAGTCCAAATTTCTTCACTCACTCAAATCACTATATACTTAACTCATATAAACGTTTACATAGATTGCAATACACATGGTTGGATATTAAAATAATTAAATGAGTTTTCCAGTGTATTTCTTTGATGAAATTTCCGTTTACTCACTGTTAGGTTTGGAGAAATCCACTGCACTCCTCAGCATCGTGCAGATAAAAACAAACATATAAAAAATAATAATTTTACTTTCGTTTAGCTGGACTTAATTCACTAGGACGGAAGAGGGATGGATAGTCAAGCATGTAATACAGTTTACGGCAGCAAGACGAGCTGGATACTAAGGCAAGTGAGTGATTTACAACCAGAGTGCCTTATAAGTAGTTCTATAATTTTACTGCTAGATAATTACTTTCAATTTCCTATCCTTATTTATTTATAGAAATTTTCAATATATTAAAAATTATTTGCGGAAAAAAAAAAACTCGAATACCATGAACGAATCGTGAGATACAACGTAGGTTTTCCGGACACTATAGCCATAGCCCGACATGCACCCCATTTGAGTTTAATGCTGTTTGCTTACGCGGATGTACCAATGTGGGACATACATGTCACTCCATAATTCATCCTGTTCACGGTAAAATAAGCACTTTCGAAAGCCCTGCTTAAGATCTACTTGCATACAAGAAGTGTGTTCATCCGCCTTAATGTTAACTAGCAATGCCATGAGCCTGGTCATTTTATTCATGCGTCTGTCAAGTGAAACTGTGACATTATTACAAAAGTTAATATTGTACCAATGTATTCATTTTTGCTTTTCAATGCATTAAAAAAATACAGAAAGCGAGGGAAATAATTTAAGCTATCACAACTGGTTACCTTACACGTTTTGTTTGACGTCAATATGTGGAACTACTTTCCCCTCTATCGATACCAACTTTACTTGACACATGCCACTCATTGCGCCGTTAGAATATATGGCAGTTAGGGGCAGTGACTGTTTTCAAAGGTTGATTTCAAAAGTGCTCACTTTATCGCGAACAGTATGAGCAGCACGAGCCACAGAGAAAGGTTCAGCGAACATATGGCACGCCCTGACGGCGTATTTCACAAGCCTTTGTCCAGCTGGAAGAGTTTGTGCATCGTTGCATTGCTCGCCACCTGGACCGTGATGCCTACACTGTGAAGCATGTTTCGCACGTTGCAAGATGTATTTCGCGCAACATTTCCTACGAGAATCCCTACTAAATTGCGTGCGAAACGAGTTCACACGCAGGTAAACGAGATGAACACTGTCTCGCATCAAAATTAGTTGAGAGCCCTGGTGAGTACCCAACAGTCAAGGTATTATAATACATAATATGAAGTTGCTTCCTTCAACAAGGTACTTGTTTCAAAACTATCCCTGCAAAATGTAATTGTTTTTATTTTATTTTCAGTGAACTATCTAAACATCAATACGCGCTTTAAAGTTTTTTTTTTTTCCAGGAATGTTTTATTTCCCTGTATTCCTGCTCGCACACCTCAGATTATGATTTTCTTGTACTCTATGGTTGAGTTCACAACAGTTCACATGACCAGCACACAAGGACCGATATGATCGAAACCTGCATCGCCTTGCACGAGAAAAACAGGACCTGCTCTATCTCCTCGTCTCGTGCAAGATGTGCCTTGCACGCGAACTTGTGCGAGAAATTCTCGTGCAAGGTCGGCATCTCGCGCAAGTTCGGCACTTATCTTGCATCGCGTGAAACTTGCTTGGGTCAGTGTTGGCCAGAGTGGGAATAACAAGTTAGACACACCGGTCGGGTAGGCTCGGGTGAACCCCGGCAGACGGCCAGAAAGGAGGATCGTTTCATCGTGCGACGGGCTCTAAGCACTCCACGGGCCCTCACTACGCACCACTCTAAATTCGAGTCACTGGAGAAACCACTGAAAGTGAAATTTAACTACTCGAATTTGTGTAAATGGCTTCACATAGAATCAGTAGAAAACCACTGGTTTTTTTCAGTGAAAAAATTCCACTGATTGAATTAGTGACGCGAAACAATTTCACCGACTGAATAAGTGAATTAAATATTGTTTTTAATTGAATTTAGCCAAATAATTACATGAAATCAACCTACTTATTATAGTTTACTATTTATATTGCGCAATTTACAGCAGTTAAAAAGAGTAAAAGAATTTTCAGAGGTGGCCGGGGTTTGGACTCCCACATCCTTTCAACTTCGCCTTTAAGCCGCTGCCTTACTATCTACTCTACTAAGTTAACGTAAGAGATAAAAGGAAAATTAGGCCCTAAGTCTTATAGTTTTTATCGAACTCGTGAAGATTTAAATTGTATGCCATTACTTTTCGTTTTTGGTTTAATTGGTACCATTAAGATTGTTAAAATGACACTCTCATCACCACATTATACGCATTTTAAACCTTCAAACAAAGCGCTGTGACAATATCACGAAATCTATATGAAATACGTTAATACGGAATGAAAGGCTGAATGTTCATATTACCTCGTAAGTTGATGTGTTTAAAGAGGAAACACATTTTAGAAAATATTTTGTAGGTTTTTTTTTTTTATATATTTATTCGGTGTTATTTCACATGATACACGTTGTTTAACGGCAACTTTTAAACGTTATTGGACGGCCATCTTTACACGCTGTTTAACTGATTAATAAGACAAAAACAAACCACTGAAAAACAGTGAAAAGATGTCTGACGAATAAGTGGAAAATGTCTCTGAATCAATAATCGAAGGGCATGTGTCATTTTTTCACAGATGCATAAGTTAAATTCGCTAAAGTGACTGTCGAATCAGTCAGGTATTGTCGACGTGTTGAAACAGTGGAATTCTCACTGATTCAGATGTAGAGTGCACACCTGTGTCCACCAGTACCATATCCAGGCGGCTAGCACAGCCGGATCCGTCGTCCCAGCGTCCCTTACGACGTCTGCCATTACGACCTGAGCATCGACGAGCACGTTGCTGTGACCCCGCCTTAGCTGACAGGTCACGCGCTATTAAGGGGGATGATGTGCTGAACACAAAGACGGGAATTCTCATTAAGCGTCTTTATATAAATCTCTGTAACTCACGAGAGTACAAAACTTTACAATAATTACGTTATGACAAACGGGAGAGTAATTATGTTTACTTCTATTCAATTACGTTAAAGCCCTTGTGTTAGTTACCAAACTGTTGTATCTCCTGCGTAATCCTTGTTGCCGAAGGCTGCGTCTCTTCGTGTGTCGGCAGCGGCGATCCCCGGTACACCCCTCTCGTGACCCTTCTTGAGAGGTCGGCCACTGGTTGACGTCTGGACCCCCGACCAACCTACCGCTGGCCTAGGTATATCGGCACGTTGTTTGATGTATCACCATACTGTTAACTAGCTACCGTTTGTCGCAATCCCTGGCCTCCTGATTCCCCGCTGAGTGTGTTGCTAGGTTCACGCGAGTGCCAAGTAAGCGCTCGCTCATACTACAACAACGTGTGACTTTCTGCTGGGGACGGGCAGCATAGCAGCTTGTGAATTGGTGACGACGAGTGATGTTTAGCGATGGATCGCCGTTCTGCTTGAACACAGACAACTGCTGCATTCGAGTCTTGGAGACGTCCTTGCTAACTCCGTGATCCGCACTTCATTGTAGAGCATACCTCCGCCCCAGCGAGAGGTTTCCGGGCGTGAGATGCCATCTGCTTCGATTCCCGCTCCCCACAGGCGGTGATTGAAGGAACCGAGGAATTCCTGAGACCATGTTGTTGTGGCAAACGAGGTGTTGCTGGGTGCCAACTTAGATACGAGCGGCAGGGTACGACTCAATCGCCGACGAGAGGAGGGGAATTGGGGGCACGGCCAGACTATATAAACAGTGTCGCCAGAGTGTAGACCATCTTTATCCTTCATCACACTCAGGGTCATTGACGGCGCAGGGTACTACCGCCGCTGACCGACTTCGAGCTCCAGGTGGTGAGAGACGACAACGCGAGAGGAGAAAGTCCACCACCAGGTGATGCTGAGAGGCCTTCTCCGCGGTGCGGGCTTGAACGTCCCGCCAATATAATATTCCAGTAGTGAGTACGATTTGGATAGCGGAGGATATCGAAGGGATTGTTATATCGCTTCAGTAACAGCTTTATTTGAGGAGCATTTACTATTTAGGGTTGATAACGATTTATTGTAATAGAGTCTCGAAATAAATAAGATTTTGCATAATCAGAGGAGAGTTATTCATATAAAAAGCATTCCTTATTAATAGAGCCGTTGTCAAGTGTGTTGTGAGTCAGGACCATAAGCCCAGCTGAGAGGAGCTCATAAGTAAATTATAGATACGTCCATAATCTATTCCCTAGAGCCTTTCGAAGAAGGAAAGGGTAATAGAACAATGTGCACTACCCTTTCGGGTGCAGCTTGACAACTCAATTTTCCAGCAGGATGATACCCAGTCTCACACAGCACGGTCATCACTGGCCTGCTGATGTAAACACGCTTACTTGGCCAGCCAGTTCCCAAGACCTCTTGCCCATCGAAAACGTTTAGGGACCAGGTTGGACGGAAACTTTTACCAGCGGCAACTAAGGAGTATTTGAAGGGTTAGTTACGTCAGCTGTGATGAGATCTTCCTCGGGAGAAAATTCGACGTCTGTGCGCATCCACGCCGAACCATATCGCCACCTGTCTCCGTGATACAGGTGGTCTAACACCATACTATGCTCATTCTGCAAGTTCTGGTCCTCTGCAATAGGACATTGTTATGGACGAGGGGCTTGATCCCGCACCTCGCTGGCCGAAAGCTGTCTTGGTGCACTAGTGGTGAGGGGAGCTAGGGAGTCACGAGGGTGGCAGAAGACATTCCTGTATGTCGGCTGGCCATACAGTATATAAGGTCGCTGGTGCATGACGACACCCTCACTCTCTGACCCACTCTGTCGGCACCGCATCGAGGGCCATCGACGCAAGAGATCGGCGTGAGCAGCCTGAGGACGACCCAGTAGAGGTATCCGAGATCCTTGAACGACATCTGGGAGAGATGTTGACCTGATCAGCCAACCACCACGACTACACGACATAGCGATGTGGAGGAGCTCCGGCCCGGTGTCGTCAAGAATCAGTGGTAAGGAGATAATTGGTTCTGGGTGCAGGATAGATCCGGAAACGAACCTACGAGCAACGAACCCTAGAGGTCCCCTGTTAAAGAGCCTTAAATTGTGATAACGTTAGTACTAGCTTGGGAGAGTCAAGTGATTATTCAGAGTTTTTTGTATAAGATATTTAAGATAATTTTTGTACTAGAAAGGGAATTAGAAGATTTAGTAGTTTTGTAATTGCCTTGTATCATTGAGCTACCTATGAGTTATTACCCTAGAGTAAGAGTAACGTAAAGAGGATTAGCCCAAGTGTCTTATCCTGCTCATGCTTGGAGATTACGGGCTATATAGCCAACGTTACAACATGCTTGATGTGGTATAACATTTCGAGGTTTTCTGTATATCCTGTGCCTGTACCCACTTACATGCCCCTACGATGGCACCTTCAGGGTAATCAGTTTTTTTGCAAAAGAGTGTAAATTGAGGAAGTTGAAGTCAGATGAGAAAACTGTGAAAATAGTTTCCGCCGTAACTAGTAGCATTTTTACTGTACTTCGTCGAAATCATAAGCCATTGCTTCAAAATTTACTTTCAAAATATAAATTAAATATTTATTGGGAGGTAATTCATACAACCGAAATTACATCTAATATATTATCTGCATAGACTCAGTTACTGCAACACAGTCGAAAATAATTAGTAGATAGTTACAGTTCAACAAACGATTATTTAAACATATTATTTCCTAAGTATGTTACTTCAGTGACGTACTAGTGGAAGGATCAACTTCTTAATTCTCTTTTATCTTCAAGACACTACGTCTAAGTTCTTGGTACCCTAAGATATAGTAAGGATCTTATGAGACGCGTTGAGTCGAGTTAAAAATATCCTGATACAATAAATTTTAAAGCTAGCAGATATTTTACACGCTATGTGACAACTTATTTAATATCGTATGCACTAATCAAGTATATGGAACTGCCGGATTTTTAAATTTCGTAGAATTAATTGCGGCATTTCTTACATGGAAAAAAATTTTCCAATAAATTTTTCGCAAGACACATAAAACCGTAATTTTCAATAACAATTTTTTGCTATGCCGTTTTATTTAGTAAGGATGTGATCGTGTCGTAAGCCAGTTTGAGTATTTTTAATTTTTGTTTACAAAATGTAGGAAACCCCTTGAATTTGCGATTTAATATCAATGTACAATGCGGGAAGTAGGTAATTGAACAATTTCTCGGTGTCGGAGTATACACTTGCAGTTGCGAAAGAGAATTTCTTTAAAATTAAATTACATATAGGATCCCACTAACCTCACGAATACCTTAAGGGAACTCCACAAAAGCGATGCAGGCTCGACTCCCGGTGGGTTTAATCAGCATTCCCGAGTTCGGAAACGTGGCGGACAATGCCAGTGATGTACGGCCCCTCCGCTGCCCCATCGTCCTGTAGCAAATTTATTGTAGGGTCTCATTCCGTATCGTCTCCAGACGGCCAAAAAATTCATAAAAACACCCATTGGATTAAGACCCGTCACTTACATGAATGTTAATTACGCCTAGGTCACAGTATTTATTCTATATAGTAATACACATTATTTAAACTCCGTAATTTACTTCTGTGATCTAGCAACTTCATTTTCAAAATATTTTCCGTTTTTAATTCATGTCTAAATACTTAAGATTCAATCCAAGTATAGCGCAAAGGTGTAGGAATGGAGTGGGGTGGAGAAATCTGGGCACCTCTTAACATCAAGGTCTTGAGAGCCGATGAGGGTGAAGCGATGTGAGTATGGAGCAGCGTCGGAATGAAATGGCGAGGGAAATGGGAGAACTCCGCGATAAACCGCTGAACCAGTGGAATCGTCCGGCACTATTCCCACATAAGACAATCCAGGGGCGACCCCACCAGGATTCGAACCCTGTTCGCCTTGGTGGGAGGCGAGTGGTCTAACCGCAGTCTGCAGGAGATAAAAATAATAACATACATAATTGCGGAATTATTATCTCTGGAAAACGATGCAATTATTAAAGAAGGAGGCACTTGTGTGTCAGTTCATAAATGAATTGTCTGTGTATTGAAATAAGAATAAAACTTTTGTAACATATGTATTTAAGCAGCGATGAATATTTTTGGATTTAATACGAATATTGCCATTTGACACCGACTAAAGTAGCTAAGTTTGCCTCTTATTTACAGCAAGGAAAAGTATTTTAAAGTGTGGTAATTATAGTTTTGACAATAATGCTGGCTTTTAATAAACTTATTTTTTAGTAGTGAAAAATGGACTGTGGATAAACACAAGCAGAAATTCAGTAATTACTTCACTGTGTACAAAGAAATACTCGTTTCGTTCCTTTTTGCTTTAGCTCTAGGGACTGGATGAATCGAACATCCATTTGTATTTGCTTACGGTGTATGGAATAGGTAAATTTCTTTCTAATCGGAAACGTCTCTAGTGTTTGATAATTGCGCTAGATGTGCAATTAAACTGGAAAATTAGACAAGCTCTGGCCGACTGGGATTCTCGTGCTTTTACTTCTGTACAATGGGAAGGGTAGATTATACAAGGACCTCGCACGTCGGAAGTCTTCCTTTATCTTGTGAAATAGGCGGTCTGGTCCTGTGTGCACACAAGGGCGACTGATGGAATATAAATCCACCGCGCTTCCATTCCTCGTCTTATGTTCCGCTGCTCCTCGCCTTGGTGCCTCAATCCTGCCGCCATTTTCGCAAGACAAGCGTTCACGTCTTCGACCAGATATGTCGTAGGAGGTCAGACGTGCCCGATCAAATCATTTCGCTTTATCGTTCCGCGTTTTCCGAGCAAAGCGATTGTTAACCCTTTCACACCCACTTTGATATACGGTTTCAGATGCTGCAGACAAAAAAAAAAAGTATCATGCGTGCTGTACACCGAGAGAAAATCGAACAAAATATTTGTTTGTATAGAACCAAATATATATTCCGTTGCCCTAACAAAATATATTGTTGAGCAAGCAAAATTTGAAAAATAACATAATTACTTTTGTTCGTCCAACGAAATATATGTTTGAATAAACAAAAGCTCTGTGCTGGGTGAAAAAATAAATAAACTGCCACCTAAATAGTTTATTGAATCAACTCTATATATTTGTTTGGCCACTCATTTGACTGCCTTCGTTGTAAAATACAGCCCGAGAGTTTGTATTTATTGTGGAAATTTGGACAGTAACCATGTTTCTTAGTGCAGTCTATTTATTAAAACAATGCAACAAGAAACTGACAAGTAAAGCTGCAAAACTTGAAATATTTGTTTGCACAAGTTGTCCAATATTTACTTTCCGTTATTAATAGTTCTGACATAATCTGAGAATACTTAGGCGTAGCGTTCGCACGCAGGTGATCTAGGTTCGAAACTCAATCGACATTGTAAAGTTTTTTTTTTATATCGGCCCAAACTGTTTAACGTACGTGTAGCCAAACAAATATTTAGTTGCACCAAACAAATCTTACAGTTTGGGGCAACCAAATGAGAAAAACAAAATAATTTGGCTCCGGCAATAAAATCTTTCATTCCCCTATACAAAAAAATATTTGGTTGCAGCAAACAAATCTTTGATTCGACAAAACCTCGACAAAACCTTTTTCTCAGTGTGCTTGAGTCGGCACAAAACTTGTTTCGCTGTCACAAAATATGGTATGTGCGCTATAGGTTAGGCTACAGTTATCTAAACCAAGTATGACGCAGATCCGCAAAACGGTTTAAGAATCACATTCCATCTCTTTCTCTCATTCTATCTCCTCTCTTGCATCCCTAGTCAATATCCTTCCCTCTCTTTCTCTTATTCCATCCCTTTCTCCCTCTCTTTCGTTTCTATCTCGTTCTCTCATTCGATCTCCTCTCTTGCCTCCCTCATTCAATATTTTTCTCTCTATTTATCTTATTCCATCCCGTTCTCCCTCTCTTTCGTTTCTCACTCATTCTATCGGTCCATATCTTGTCTCTCTTTCTTCCTATCTATCGTTTCTCTCTTTCTCTATATCAGTCCATGGGTTTTCTCCGAGTCCTCCCAATTCTGCTGTTTCATTTCTCTATTTCGTTCCATCTTGTCTTTCACTCTACATCTCTGTTTCTATTTATCTCTCACCTTCGTTAGACGCCATTCTTCTTCGATTAGTCACATATGCTCGACTGATAACTTATACATGTTCGATTAGTCGCTTTGCTCCTCTGATTACTCACACTTGTTCAACACCACTATATACATAGTTCCTTCATCGTCTGCTAGAGTGCACGAATCGCCAGTGCGTATATTTATTTACGAATTTAAATATGTAATTTTCCATACACGAGAAGGCATATAAAAATTATTGTAAAGTACATTCCAGGCAGGACTTTGTAAAACATATTCGATTTTCACTACTTTATATTTTGAAAAACAATACTTTGTCTTAATATTTTACTTTATTCAATTCGTTTGTACATTCGTCGCCAAACCTTGTAACCACATGTGCATCACCACGCCGACAGGCCCGCGACTCAGCTGTGACAGGTCCGCCAGGACAGACAGCCTGCAGCGACCTGCCATAGTGACCTCATCTGTATGCACGAGCAGTGACGTCAGCAACAGACGTCGCGTGGGAAAGAAACAACTGCTTGCTACCTTAAGCGATCGCACTGGGCTATCGGCCCTGCCAATCAGACATCAAGGAAGCGATGCATTAATAAATAAATAGAACTATTTAAATTTATTTCATTTATCATTTGAATAATGCCGAAATATTAAAAAAAAAAATGTAGTAAAAATGAATTTTATAATGTAAAATTCAGTTAAAAAATTTTAAATTTTGTAAATTTCACTCTTTCTCAAGACAGCTCGTATATAAATAAAAAAAAACCTTATAAGGCCGGACAGGATTCGAACCCGTAACCTCTACATTAGAATTCCGGCATGCTAATCACAAGAGCAGCGATCTCATATCAAGTCAACTGCTTAAAACATGGATATAAGTTTCAAACGTAGAAACAACATCTCAATTACAGAATTACTGCTAAGGTATTTTAGATTTTTTTTTCAACCAGTTTATATATGGCTTATGAATAACATATTTTAGAGCAGTTTTAGTTTGTGTAAAGCCACGCGATGTGCTGTATTTTAACATTTCGTAATTTTTAGTAGGAGTCTGAATTCTTAAGCTCGCATCTAATTTTTTCTTATATATATATTTTTTTTTTAAATAAATATGTAGCAAGTTAGGGAGGGGGGTTGTAAGCAAGTGAATATTTATAATCAGGCGAATATAATTTTCGAACTCTTAGGAGGCTGGCAGTCTTGCGATATTCAGTATGCAAGTCATATTTCTAGCTCCAGGAATGTATGTTTCAGCCATATATTCAGGTCTGCTCTCTTCAAGACTAAACACTAAACCATCTTAAATATTTTATGTCTCGGCAAAATTTTTTTTTTTTAGCATAACTACCCGACTCAGATTTCGATTCAATGTATACGTGACTAAACAAAGCGTCATCATATTCTCTGTATATAGGCCTGTATCAGGCAGATTACAACATCGGCGAGAAATTAAATACTTTTTTTATTTATATCTTTACATACTTAATACTACAAACAGAATTCACATAGTATCTTTACAGCAGCACATAATTAATATAAAATGCTCGTACACAGCTCAAGACAGTCCATTCTAGCAATCATCTAGCCATAACCCTTGACCATATATTCTTATCGACAAAGTTTTTACTACTTCCACTGTCAAACAGCTTCATAAAATGAACCCAACGGCTTATATACTCGCAAGCAGGAACCTAAACATTCAATGATCCACCCACTATAACTCAGGCATGCGATCTGTTCTACCAACCATCACGAGAATTACATAGACCAGCAATAACTTTTTTCTTTTTAAGTTTAACATTCTAAGTATTTATTTTTATTATATAATTTTTACATGTAATATGTTGAGCTTAGAAAAACCTATATTTCCTACTCCTACGTAATGTATTGCTTGCAATTTTTTTTTCCAACACACCATCCCATAAATTGTTCAGTATCCAATCAACCTTACCTAACTTCACCTAACCTAAGATAACCTAACACAATCATCTTGTAAGAACTGTGAACACATCAGTTAACAGGATCTATCGCAGTTCTACTTGTTTGCTATGTTTGGTAGGAATCGGAAAACTGTTTCAAGAGATAAGGACATAAAAACTTTATTTATTTGTATTGCACTATCATTTAATGTGGCAGACAAAATAAACTCTGTGACACACATTTGTTGTTTGTTATATATATCCCCAGCATACGAAGTTAACTTGGAATTGATTACATGTTTTCGAAGATATAGCATACTATGGCGTAGTCGAAAACTATAAAACTCAGGTGAGCCGAGTTTGGTGAAATTCAGTTCACCACTTCAAATATTGAAAAAAGTGGGTTGGGGGGGGGGGAGGGGCACACACTCACAGACACACACACCTATATACACATGCATACACAGACACACAGACAGGAAAGTGATTTCATATGCCTTCTTTTCCTTGGGGAAGTAGGGCAAAAGTGGATTACAAAAACATAAAAGAAAAAAAATACTTTTCCATATTATATGTGTATGTGTTAACATGCTTGAATGCACAATTCACTGGAACAGTAAAAAAGCAAAACGAAAAGAAACACACATGAAAATCAGAAACACGTTTTCTGACCATTTTTTTTCTATTAGAAACGAACCTCAAAATTTTACGTGAACTGGAATGCTGGTGGTTTCACACAAGTGAGTTAACTTTAAGTTGATATGAAACAGCTGAAGTAACCTATCTCTGTGGTTGACAGACGACTTACAGACATTGTGAAAGGAATAGAAACTGGAATACGCTATCACCCATGTCTCCCAACTTTTACTTTACCCGTCGCCAATTGAACTGTCAGAAACATACTCGACAGTCTTTCAACTGACCCACACTTTTATATAGGTTGTTGACGGCAAACTGAGCACTTTTGAAAGCCCTCCTTTAGATATACTTGTATGCACGTTGAGTATCCCTCCACTCTACCATATGTAAAATTAACATTGCCAAGTGCCTGACCGCTTTATTCATGCGTAGGTCGGGTTAAAAAAAAATACTTAGGCCTATATACATTTAATAAAGCAGAAAGCAAAATAAATAATTTCAGTATTTACAAATTTTTACTGACATTTCAAATACCACGTCAAGACAAGGAACTAATTTCCTCTCGTCGTTACCAACTTTACAGGGCGTATCTCAGTTAGTGTGGCGATTAAAATATATACGGACAGGGGTAATGACAATTTTCAAAGGTTGATTTCAAAAGTACTCAATTAACAGCGAACAGTCAATTTAAAGGAATTTTCAAGAAATGGAATATATTCTATTTGTTCATAAACACTGACGAGATTAAGTTTAAATATGAGGTAAATTATTCTATTTCACTCAATACTCTGTGTTCTAACCTACAATCTATTCATTGTGTTTTCATAATGCTTATTGGCAATAACGCAGTAAAGTGTTGCGCACAGCAGATCTCTAGCGTACTTTCCGAAGTAAAGAAAGTCTTATGATATCACTTTCCTGTCTGTGTGTCTGGTGTGTTTCTGTGTGGGTGTCTGCGCGTATGGGCATCCCACACCCTCCAGTTTTCGAACGTGTCAACCTAATCTCGCCAAACTCGTACACGTAGAGCACTAAGTAGAGATACCTGAGTTTTATAGTTTCCGACAACGCTGGGCACATGCCTTAAAAATGGCGGTGATTTTGAAATTTAGGGCGACACGTCGTATCTCGGAAACTATTCAACCGATTTTAACCGTAAAACGCGGCCGTGTATATCTATTCAACACCGTTCGATGGGTCTGGACCAAATTTAGCATGGATGGGTTTCAATGCCCGACATATAACAATGCGTAGGTCGAGATTTGCTCCACCCCAAATTGGGCCGGTAGCCTCTATAAATGGGTGGTGTAGCTCTCATTGCCTACTTACGCCTGGGCAACGCCGGGTATAATCTGTCCGCGGTTACCTCACTCTTTTCTGAAGCCCTGCGAAAGTTCTACTTCCGGGATATTCCTCCGCCCCGTGCAAGCTAAGCTTAACTACTAAGTCCGGGAAATTATACCAGAGGACAACGCCCCACTTTCCCGCGCACCCAGTTGTAACATTATTTTCCATCAGAACTATTTATTACTAGGCGCCACCAACACAGATTTTTCTCACTGTTTTTAATCGTGTTTACTATAAAATAAGTATTTTAATGTATAAATATAATATAGGTAAAACTTCAGTTTAACGAAAAATAAGATACGCCTGTGTTTAAAGAGGTATAAAACGCTTGATACATGGCATATTTAGGAAATAACTAAATACGTAATACATGAGGTAATTTTTCAAAGGTCTGTGTTAAAACGGCCGAAGAAACCGTGCATAGACTATAGTTGTGGTAAATATAAAAAAAAAACACGCATGTAAAGGCTGTTCACGATAAAGTGAGTACTTTTGACATCAATCTTAGAAAAAGTCACTCTCCCTGCCTGCATATATTTCAACGGGTGCACTGAGTGACATGCGCCCAGTAAAGTTGGTAACGATGGAGAGGAAAGTAGTTCTATTTATTAACGTCAAATAAAAAGTGTTAGGTAACCATTTGTGATCACTTTATTAATTTCTATGGCTTTAAGTTTTTTTGAATAACTTGATGTGTCATAATTAGCAAAATTTTTTAAATACTAACGTTTATAATAATTTTACAGTTTCACATGACCGACGCTAGAAGAAAGCGACGAGGCCCATGGCAATGTTAATATTACATAAGGCGGGATAATACACAACGTTCGCATAAATATATCTTTAGCAGGGTTTTAAAAAAATACTCATTTTACCGTGAACAACCAATATAAAACATGAGACCTAGCCCTATAGCAATAGCTCGTGCCGCCATTTTCTCCGTTCACACGTACCTACTCGCAACCCGGGCGAGCGAAGGGGGAATTTTTATCTGTAGAAATGGAAAAAAATGCACGCAATATATGCCACATGTAAAGTTTCTCACAGGCGAGTTTCCTTCGCCGTACCTCCGGCGTCTGTTACAGTTATTCTTGCGACGTCGCTTCCTCGGAGCATCGCTGCTTTCTCCCAAGTAAGAGCACCTCTCCATCAGCATGTTATTTCTGGCCATTTCTCATTCCAGCTGCTGTCCATTCCAGCGATATTCTGTCTAGGGCCGGGCGTCACTCGAAATATCAGGTGTGATGCGGCCTCTTCGTATGTATGGATAAAATATATACGGGATTTTTTTTATTTTCGCTTCACGTAAGTCAACAACGATAAGTAGCAGTATCAATAGTAGACGTAAGCTGAGGTTAACAAATCGTCGACAGCGATGCACTGAGAGAAAGGTTTGTACCGCTCATATGAGGGCAAAACATATTTAGTTGCGCCAACAGTATATTTTGTTGAGTAAAAAAAAATTGAAAAACAAGATTCATTATATTCACCTAATAAAATACACATTTGAATTTCTATTATATGTATCTAAACATGCGTACAGGTTGTACATGGTCAAATGAGCAATTTTGAAAGCCTTGCTTAGGATCTACTTGCATGCGCATTGTGTATCCATTCAAAATATAGATATTTTAAAAAGAAAACCTTGTATATCAAATTTTTTGCCGAAAATTATTTTTTCATATGTTGGTTGGAAATCTTGTGCATCCCATTTTATAGCGTTGCCAATGAAATAAGAGCATTCATTAAATTTATTTGGGGCACTGTATAATGAGATGTACGGGATTTTTTAACCGACAGTATAATTTTTTTTTTTTTTTTTTTTCAAAATTGTGACATACGAGGTTTTCATTCTAAGCCATCGATAGCATATTTATAGTTAATGTCATTATGGGCCTGATCACTTAATTCGTGCTTCGGTCAAAAGCAAATGTAAATTTTTTATAAATGTTAATATATAACAAATGTTTGTATTCGTAAACTTATATGTGTTTTAAAAAGCAAACAGTAAAGTAAAATATTTTGGTACTCACAAAAGTTTACTTCACACTTGTAATCTAACGTTAACGCATGGAACTACTTTCTATCCGTCGTTGCCAACCTTACTAGGCGCGTGACAGCCAGTGTGGTCGTTAAAATATACGCAGGAAGAGGGCAAATAAATTTTTCAAAAGTTGATTTCAAATGTGCTATCTTTACCGTGAACAGTATTTACTACAACAGTTTTTATCATTTTTTCTGAGCTTGCACGTGGGCGCAAACTACGTAGGTTCGAATCTCGCTTGAGCTTAATTTTTTTTTTTTTTACGTTAACAGGATCTCTTAAATGCCCGCAGAACCAACAAATCCTTAGTTGCTACTGTCAACAAATTTGTTTTACACAACCACATAAGAACAAAATAATTTGTTTCCAAACACAAAATATTTATTGCCCCTATACAAACAATGATAGGCTATTCACGGTAAAGTGAGCGATTTTTGAAGCCTCCCATTTGTAGTAATAGTCAAGAAATTCAATTTACTGTAGCCTTATACGTTAACTTTCGAGTCCGGTGGAATGTATACTGTATGTTTATTATTTACATGGCAATATTTATTTTAAAAAGTTGAAGAAGGAAAATAAATGACTGAAAGGAGAAAACTAACTAGAGCTTCGAAAGTGCTCATTTCACTGTGAACAACCTATAATTTGGTTGTTCCAAACCACCTATAATTTATTGAACAAAATATTTTCTCTCAGTATGAGAGACGTTACTCAACGAAGCAGGGATAGTGAAGGAATCAGACATGGCATGTAACATTGTTTTATGTGTTCATTGGGGAAAAATTATAATGCAATATTAAAAGTGATTTTGTGTACCATTCATTTGCTAAATATGTATAGGTTATTCACGGTAAAATTAGCACTTTTGAAGACTTCACTTGAGATCTATTTGTATGCACGTTGTGTGTTCTTCCGCCTTGTGTCAGATTAACAATATCATAAGCCTCAGCTCTTTATTAATGCTTCGGTCAAGTGAAACTGTGAAATTAGTAGAAAAGAAAATATTTTACAAACCCACTCACTTTTTTACACTTCGATAAATTAAAAAATGAACAGAAAGCGAAAGAAATAATTCAAATGATTCAAAATGGTTACCTAGCGCTTTCTATTCGACGTTAAGATACGGAACTACTTCGCATCCATCGTTACCAACTTTACTCGGCGCATGTCACTCAGCGCGCATGTTAAAATATATGCAGGCAGGGGTAGTGACTTTTTTCTAAGGTTGATTTCAAAAGTGCTCAATTTATCGTGAACAGCCTATAGTGTTAAATGTGACATAGTGATTGAAGTTCACCTAAGCGAACGACACTGATTAAGGTTACCTAACCAAACTGACATAACCTAACGTAACGTAACGTAACCTAACCTAACCTAACATAAACTTGCCTGACCTAACCTAACCTAATCCAAAGTTAATATAATTTCAGATTCCCAAAATGTCGTTGAGAAATAGGATGTTCAGGATGAATGGGCGTAATAGAAGACCGACTTCAGAAAACAGTGTAAACCTAAATCATGATATCATGGTCGGGAATCGAACCCTTGTCCTACCAAATGCGTGGCCAGTGGTTAGTACTGTGCCACCTCGTTTGGTAACAGCGCAAAGTGAAAGTTTGTAATTTTTTGTTTGTAAATGTAATGAGCAGTAACATGGTGTATTTTCAGCCTATTTTCCGAAGAAAAGAAATGCTTACGAAATCTCTTTCCTGGCTGTGTAAATGTGCTC